>OX438798.1:9079418-11479418 GCA_949316475.1 Hypomecis punctinalis | reverse complement strand
ATCTAAAATTAATCTTAAAACTCTACACCGGTCATTAATGCTTATTAAAAATATTAATGTCTTTCCCAGCTAGGTTTTAGCTAATATGAGCACTGAGCAGTGCGCTATTACGCATCCTTTTTGCTCTAAAATTATTGAGACGGGGACTTTTTAGATTTAGTCATTAGGGATAGTAATTAGACCATACCTTTAACTACCAATAATTAACTTGAGTTTTAAAATCACTATTAATATAAATACTGGTGATTTTAAGGACGACAGACGAACACATTCTAGGATATGATTGTTCTCATTTTTAGGGTTCCGTACCTCAAAAGGAAAAAAACGGAACCCTTATAGGATCACTTTGTTGTCCGTCTGTCCGTCTGTGTGTATGTCAAGACTCTTTATCTCGAGAACGCGTAAAGATATCGAGTTGATATTTAAACTGTATATGTATATCGATGAATTCTTGCTGTTGTGTAAAAGAAAAACTTCTCAGTTGTCGTTTAAAAAAGTTAGAGCCGTTTATGTCGTAAAAAACCGCATATTTCGACACTCACAAACATCAAAACCTACAGAGTACTTCCCGTTGACATAGAACTATGAAATTTGGCGAAAAGCATTTTCTTAGAGTACACATATGGGAATAAATCTGAAAACTGTACATTTTTATTGACATCACAAAAAAATAGGGCAAAATTCACAAAATATGGGCTCAAAATTCAAAGTGAGTAATATAAAAGAAATTCATTAGCACATGCTATAACAGGTTTTTAATTATTTTAACAATGTGTTTGTACGGAACCCTCGATGTGCGAGCCTGACTCACACTTGTCCGGATTTTTATGACTAGCTTTTACTATGAGAAATGAGCTGTACAATTGGTACATGGTATCGAAGTTGATGAACCCTTTGTATGGAACAGTGCAGCAGATTCTTTTTGGCTATTTTAGGCTTAGACCAATGATACAGTAGTTGGCCAAAATTATTAGTACATTGATAGATATCCTAGAATAGAATAGAAACGCATTATTGTGCACACAATCGACAATATAACAATAAAAGAGTAGGTACAATATAATTAAAATAGTGCTACAATCGGCGGCTATATCGCTTAGAGCGATTTCTTCCTAGCATGGAATAATTATTAAATTCGTTTTGTAGTGTAACAGCCCTAGTATTTATATCGTTATTTACTAAACTATAGTTAATTCTAATCTAAAGCAAAATGCTAGCAGTGTGCTCTCTCAAACTCCTACATACAAGTCATCAAAGCTACGTCCTACGTAGTTTGTATCTTCTGCGAACAATGCGTCTGGCCCGGCATCCATCGGCTGGCGTAATGCCGCATCGGATTCTCCAACCCCGGTCCGCTCGCGCTGCCGCTCGGCTTCAGTAGCGTCGCGCGCACCGCCGTCGTCGGTCCTGCCCCGCTCTCTTATCACTGCCCCGATCGATCGTCCCCGCACTGATAACGAACGTGACTGGAGTGACCCGAGATAGTGTTGTGATGAACATGTGATTGACTTCCACGGGATAGTTTTTAGAAAATTTGCTGAGACATTTGGATCTAAATATTGTAAGTGGATGTTTATTTTAAATAAGAGTATTATTATAGTGATAGTGTAAAAAAACAATTGCGTAGTTGACAATGACGATGGGTTGAACATACGAAAAATATTTAGAAATATACGCCACATTATGGAGAAAGAAAAAAATACCATGGCCATTTATATACGTGAATTGATTAAGTAAAAACGGCGAGGTTACAAAATAGATTACATAGTATCCTACGTATCTAAGCTTAAGACATAAAAATAAAACGAGTAATAAAATAAAACACTGCAATGCCCTTCTATTACCCAACAATTAAGTCATAAAAAGATAATTAAGAATACAAGCGTTTTTTAAAATTAAACTTTCTCAGTTTATGGCTATCCCACCCAATATTCATGTCAAAAAGAAAAACTAAGTAATGTAAAACAACAACAGCAACATGGTCGGTTAAGTAGGCCAAAAGACACGCTTTGGTAAAAACTTCAATGCCTTTCTTGTTAATAAAAAGGTCTTAACCGAATAATATGACTAATAAAATACAGTACACTTAATTAAATTAGTATAACGTCAAAAATGTTCATTAATAATAATACTAATTTTACAGAATAACATTCATTACACGTCTTGTGCTTTCAAGCGAGAATGAAATGTAAAACTATGCGCTAAAATCTCATGCCCGGTTCGCTCCTACAGAGTGAGTTTATGCTCTGAATTTAAACCAAAGCTATAAAAGGATACCTATATTAAGATTGTATGTAGTTTCAGATGTTACAACCGTCAACACACATGTTTTTTTTTTACATCCGAGCTTGAACATTAAAGAACTCTACCATTTACGAAATGGGCTGAGCGGTTGGTTGCTATTAAATTAGTTATAGTTTTCAACATTGCACGATAAGTACTTGCTAAGTATTTAAATTTTATAAAATATACGTACATTGTACAAGGAAAAATTCTGAAAGTGTGATAAGCATATCACGTCACCGGTATTTTGATTATAACGTAATAATTATATTTAAAATATGTAGGTAGGTACCTACAGCAAAATATCGACCACTTCGACAAGCTAAAAAGTATTCGACAGATATTTAAAGTTTTAGAAGATCAGTGAATGAAACTGCGATTTGCAGAAAATGATATTCCTCAAACTAGACTAATTTGTAAAAATTACACGTCCTAGGGTTTTGATACAAAACCTAAATTCTAGTGTAAAATAATATTATAATAAATAATAATATTTTTGGGACATCTTACACTCGGCCACTGACCCCAAACTAAGCAAAGCTTATGATATGGCTACCAGAGACTGATATATAATTTTTTTTTTTTTTTTTTTTTATTTGTTTCCAAAATTTATTTATCTTTAACTTATAAAACATGAAAACAAAACTTAAATAAATTATCCTATCTAAACTAAAATACCCTATCTAAAGAAAACTAGTTAAAAATTAGAGAATGAAAATGAAAAATTAAATTATATTAATTACTACATATAGTTATTTTTAAATACATACTTATATAGATAGTAACTAAATAACACCCAGACACAGAACAAACACTTATGTTCATCACATAAATATTTGGCTTGGGTGGGGATCGAACCCACGCCTCTTTGATCCAGAAGTTAGGATCATTAACCACTACAAATAAAAATACAGTAATACTTAATTGCTATAGGTATACATATACACACATCTGTTTTGTAGATTTTTCCAATGCGTGGCGTGAAATTGATCTAAAACCCGTTGGAAGTAAGCCGCTTCCGACCGATCATATTAGAAGTCCGAACTAAGGCTGATATGATATTGATAATTAAGTACACAAAACTCATTTTATTTGTTCGACCATGACGGGCCATATGGGGAAATAATTAGCCCGAGACAGGGAACAATGGCATAAGACGACAAGAGGGGTTAGTCCAGGTTTACACGTAAATTGAAACTACAGCTGTTTCCGTGTATGGCTCTATACATTTTTGTACAGCGCCCCTGGCGGAAACGAGGAAGAACTGACCAAAATGTACGGAGCTACACGCGAACGCAAAAGTTTAAGTAAACTGCGCAAAACCTGGACTAAAGCCCCTGATAGAGAAAGTCGATACCCAGCAATGTGTCGATAAAAGCGGACGATAATGATGGATTTAAAAACTTAACAAGATTAATACGGAAATATTAAAAACTGTAACATCCTAACATCGTTTAAACGACAGCTATCTAGTTAACTCAGCAAATCCTATTAAAACCCGGATCAACCATCAACACCATCTACCAAGGCATCATAAACCGTGATAAAGATAGTTCTTCAAAGTCAGTTAATTTCCATCCATAACTTTATGAAACACATTAACCTATATCAACCTGCTACGTCCTAAGACGCGTTAGAAATGACTCTAGACAAGAATCAAGATCAGATCAATCGAGTTCAGCCACTGATGTGAGTTGTGAATCGCACATTTACTTAGGTACATCTACTATACTTAAGGTGCTTAATATGTGCATATATTATTTATGTATGTTCGAGTACCCAGTTTTATGTAGTACATAATTTAATTATTCCGATTTTGTTTTTGAGATGTATACTGGTTTTAACCTTAAACATTAATTATCTATTCTACAGAGTTTAGTAAATATGTAGAGCTTATTTATTCGTGATTATCTAATTAAACACGACAAAACAAATATTAAGGAACTTGATATGAAACTGTTTATGCAAGATATTTTTTAGAATAATACGCGAGATATAGTGAAACCCTTTCTATGAAGATTTTAGATAACATTTGATACAAAAATCGTTCTTGAATAACACTATCAAGTATCACGTCTTTTATTCGTAAATTTTTTGTACCCTTTTGTTCTCTTAATCTAACTATATTAAACTTACTGTCTTGCTCGTATGCACTACATAAATATAAAAAATATGTGTCCATAGGGCAAACACGATCATGTTTTCATTGCTTACAGGGAAACTGAATACTAAATTGGACTACTCGATTGGGAAAGTTAATAAAAATTGTAAAACAAATGAATGGTACTAAAAATATTTTAACTAGTTAAGTAGGTACATGAATCGCCTTAACAATAGATACATAGGAATATCTAATAATAACCAAGATATGACCGTCGCTGCTGTGCTGAGAACTCCACTTCCACATTACTATAATGGTGCCACAGGAAATGTCTTCAAAACTACTTTCAAGTTTACATAAACGTCTAGAAATGTAAACAATAGTTGATCCACTGAATCATTTTAGTTTGAGATAAACATTACATCATTTCAAAATAGAAAGTATAAATAAACAAAACTTCACCAAAAATATCTCAGATGAAGATATGTACATGATAATAAGTTTGAGAAATATTTGGAAGTATGATAAAAAGATATAAAATTAAATTCAATTGACTTATTTTATTAAACAGCTAGATTTAAGTGAAAGTAAAACTAACTACAACACTTCTTTTTCTAAAATAAATAGCTTAGTAATCTATTGACTATTTTTGAATGGTTAGCTACTAGTTGTTGGTTATTAAATCAATTTTTCTGCTTGTATACAAGCACATATACTATGGCTGAAATAAAAATTTTGACCGTGGTATCTTAGTCTAAAAATGTCCATAAAGTACCAGTCCAGATACCTGCATATTTTTAACTAAACAAAGCTCGATCGTGCAGTCCAGGTCTTAAAATTAAAATATAATCCTGCAATATTTTTACTTTCGAGACTTACATCATTTATTTACATGAAACCAATATTTGAATAAAATAATGTATCTGCGTGCAAGTTTCGGTCGCTTTATTAATAAAAACCGATCGAGCGTATAACTTGATAATAACTTGTCGTGAACGTAGTCGACATTATCGTTTTTCCTTGAAACACCGCGACACCTGCCAAGGTCACAATATCAAGAACTAAATCGCAATCTTGTATGCACCGCTTAGTTTAAAAATTAAAAAATGTTAATTATCAAAATTAATTAACATAATGATAATGTTGAACATTCCGCATGTGGCATTAGTTAAGTTATTGTGACAGATGTTAATCAGAGCGTGGCGAAATATTATAATATTTCAAATCGATTATCTTAACTAACAACAATGAAAGAGTTCGCGAGTTTACAAAAGAGTAACATAGCAAATGCAAAAATTGCACCACACATAAAAATAAAATAAAACCTTTAAGTATAATGTCATCATATGGCCAAAAAGCTGCTAAACTAAAATGGGATTGGGCGGGTCATGCGGTTCGTATGCACCCCGAGAGATGGGCCAGGATCGTCACACAGTGGGTACCGGAAGGCAGGGAAGGCCTAGGAAACGCTGGCGCGTCGATCTTGACACTTTTCGGGAAGGTTGGCGGAATTTGGCCACAGAACACGATATATGGAAGTCCCCACTTTGCCCAGAAGTGGGACAGCATAGATTGAGAAAAAAAAGTATAATATTAAGTGGAAAGAGTAACTATCGTCCCATGATTAATAGTTCAAGAAATTGCAATTTTGACGTAGGCTATACTCAAAGAAAAGTACGCAACACAATACGAAGCAACTATGCGAACTAATCCGGCAACATGAGATTTTTGCGTGATAAAGAACAGAGCTCATTGAGTGCGTCCGCAATGGTGCGCGCGCGCATCTGTGACCTGAATGCCACCCGACCGTCTCGCGGTTAATCTGGACAATTCATCAACTTCGCTGTAATTAAACATCTTGACTCGGACCCGCTTCACAGAACACACTCGTAATTGACAAAAAACTTGAAGTAACAGTCCTGTTTCGTTGCTCGAATACGTTGGACTAGAAAACGCAACACTCGGTACCATGCAGTCAAAGTAATTGCCCACTTAAAGATTACAGGCGCGAGGAGTGCAAAAATGAAATTACATTGTGCATTTTTCACAAATTGCAATAAATGCGAAAAAAATTGAAGAGATCGTCTATAAACAAATCTATTTGACTTTGGAGCATAAAATAGTTTCAAATGCGAGGTGTCGTTGCGATAAAGGAGGCTCTGAATCTACAAAAGCCAATTAGGTAAATTTTTTTGAACACCCTCTCATTGGTGCAACCATTTATTATTAACAGTTACATCTTCAGTTATTACCTAGATACCCTTAGAGATACGTATTTAGTCCGTTCTGCATAAATTTTATTTTATTGATATACCTATTAAGATATTGTGTAATTAAATTCATTTGCTGTATCAAGCAGTAGTTCTTCATTCAGCGCGTATCTTTACTATACCCATAAAATTATAATTATTGTTATTGCTACTTGCAATGATGTTTCCGAGATAACAGTATATCGCAACTGTTCCTTATCGAGATACTGCACTACCGCAGTTGCAAAATATAGCTTTTACTTGCCATTGAAATACTTTGTATTAAAATCTAGAGAAGACACCGCGGTACTTTGGATGTCGAATATCGTCATTTAGGTAGGTAGTTGTGGTAGCGGTGCTGCGAGTAATTGCTTTAAATTTACGTATTATTTTATTGAAGGTACGTATTATTTTATATCATGTCATTTTGTATGTATGTATATAATTACGTGACGCGTTCATGCAAATTATTATGCGTTAATATGCTAAAGATATTTCTGGTACATGTCATCCGACTGATAGGTATAATGATTGTGATAGAAAGAGTAGATACCTACTACTACACTCGGACATACGTCCAGTGTGATTTATCCGGATTGGGACATTGTGTGGTACAAACTGAACATTTTATGATCAAATAGGACCACAGATCAGAGAACAAGGTCTGTGAATAGGACCTTACTATAAAGTGAGACGTCTCCTCCGTACTTACTTACTCACTTCACTTGCAAGAGACCTCGCTACCAATACGATAACAGCAATGAAGATATAACTTGTTTATTAGATAATTTCGCATAACCAGTACCCAACGTTGTTGCAAAGGTAGAAAAGGTACACAAGGATCCGTACCTTCTGTTATTATACAAAACTTGTGATATGACCGTAACAGTAAATTATAATCCTAAAACAACTTGGGACATTTAAAATACACAACAACTTTGTAAGCCAACAAGATGACCATTTACCAATAAAAATCTTAATTATAACGACGATAACCAAGTTTATTTGAATACTTCTTTTACAACAGTTATTTATGGTCTAGCGCTTAATCGTTTTCCTAATTCACGTTATACAATAAGAGATCGTAGCCACCGAATCTTAAAAAGAGATTCAAAAAGAAACAAATTGGACTTGAGACTGGTTTCGCGTAATTCCGGAAGCGAACAGGTTCCAGAGAGTAGAGAGATAAGTATTAATTGCTATCTTAAATTTTTACTAATGAAAAATGGTCGTGAGCAACCGGTGGTCAGGGGCCGTTTTTCTGGTCATTACGTAGATTGAGTAACTCTGGCTTTCACTAAATCAAGTAGTTGTATCAGTAATAACACGCAACGTTTTTTCAGTAAGAATATACTAATGATAATTAAAATTGTCGATCACCTCAAAACCAAACAATCGAGCATCTTAGCACGATGAAAATATTAATTACAAACTGCAAGTCGAATTGCAATTATATTTTGATAGTTTAGTAGATGACTGACAAATCAATTTGATTAACTATTTATCTATTAAAATTGGTAAGTATCTACATAGTAGTTTATAATAGCTTGTTACAATTAAAGCGTGATTGCCACAACATTAATATTGGACCTTAATTGAATCAATCTCCGTTTAATATAAGCAAGTAAGTAGTAAGTTGTTTTAAAGTGGACTTATTTTGGCTCAAGGTTACCAAACGCCAGGCAACGACCGAGCGATATTAACAGGTATACCGAGTTTTTTGTGAAAAGTACATTTGGAAAAATATTTCGTGACTACGAACCATAACGTATAAAATGATGGCTCCAGTTAATTCCGGCGAGATCGCAGGTGGACCAAATCTCGCCGCTAGTTCCGCGGAGATGAAGAAAGAAATAAAACCAGGCATCGTGATTCGATCTAGTTGTTTAGTAAATCGCGTTCATTAACACATGACGTGAAAATCGTAGAGAACCGCGAGATTAAAAATAACTCGTGTAATAACTTAATAATATGTGTGAGTAGGAAGTTTTTTTGGATTACTAACGGAACTTTTATTCTTCGATGTAACATTTCATTTCATTTATTTCCACAATACACACATCTTTACAGGTTTAACCTAATGCGATAGTGCAGCTAACAATAAGGAAACAAAAATCTTAAATACAGTGCAGAGAACAACAAAATAGGTCCATTTCAACCGCGATTAGATTGATAGTGTGCAGTGCGCGTGTCAGCGGCGCCTCCGCGAGCAGATTGGTGCGCGCGCGCGGCACCGCCACCGCAGCCGCGGCCGCCGCACGTACCCATCTGGGTACATGAAAGTTTTGTATGAAATGTGTTCTTAGTTAATCTTTGCGATGAACATTGTATATCAAGCCTTGAAGTAATCAAAGCTGCAGTATGCATGTGATGACCAAATTGATCGAACACCTATTTAAAAAAATAAATTACCTATTTTTAGGGTAAACGCTGACATCATAAACATATTCAACCTAAGAATACGTAAATCGTAAACGACAATATCAAGATCTTTAGACTACTAATGGTATACCTATACCAATAAAACGTAAAATAAAACTTTTAGTATCGACAAATCAACATCAATTTCCGAATAATGCTTTATGTAAATTAATAATCGTAAATATACTTTCAACATTTTCAGATCTAGTTCTGTCTCAGGAAACTTTAACTTTCTAGTTGTTTTATTGCGTTTTTATGTCTCATAAGTCCGTATTTGATTTATTTACGTGGTTTGCGTAAGACCAACACTGATACCGTTGCACGGTGCATCGACTTTATCTAATCAACTGTTACGATCACAGACTTATCTATGTTCTTCCGGTCGTTCATTTCGACTGAAGTCGCAGCTTGGAATAACTTCAGTGAGCTTTTGCATCCGCCGTAGTAATTATGGCTATTGGCTCGCGTTCAACTTTTTGAGGCATAACTACTCGTATCTACATTCTGCACATTCTGTTGTATACCTACTTATAGTTCTAGTGAACTGTTTGTGACTTTTGGTCACATAAGATTTCATAGATTTTTTTTAATGAAACACGTACATACCAAATGTCATATAGGTATGCAGCGATGGACATTCAATCGATTTTCCTATTGTTTCAAATATGTAAGGTATTCTTATATGTTTGATGTCAACTGAAATAAAAAAATTCTCCGCTGCTACTTATCTATTTTACTCTTATATCATACCCATTTTATATCAAAATTATTCTAGTAGTTTTAAACAAAAATAATTAATTACCTAACACATTTTGTTTAAAAAAAACATCGAAATTTTATTTTATTTATTTGGGATAACAAACAATAGCACAATTTACATTATAAGAAAACAATTAACCAAATACATTAATAAATGTGCCACCAACTACATTATCCACCATTTACTAAATAGCAAGTGTCTTTGCTGGCGTGGTTATCTAAGTATACATACATAAATTTATTTCAGAAATAATTTTGAAAGTAATTTTACCATATTTAAACAAATATAAACTAAGTATTTCATTTTAAGTAAAGCTACCTATCACAGCTTTTTTAAATCTTGTTTCAGACATAGTAAAAATATCTATATCTACGAAATGTCTATTATACGAATCAACCAACCGGTGCAGAGGCGCACGTTTACCAGCGTTGGTTCTTACTCCAAGAGATTCAACACTAAGAAGTGGGTGGGTACATGTGCTTCTACGTGTAACCGTTCTAGGACAAATATAATACAATTGGTTGGTGAGATCGCAGCAATCGTATTTATAATATTGCTAGTGTTTTATCCTACTAATATTATAAACGCGAAAGTTTGTGAGGATGGATGGATGGATGGATGGATGTATGGATGTTTGTTACTCTTTCACGCAAAAACTACAGAACGGATTGAGATGAAACTTTGCAATAATATAGCTTATATATCAGAATAACACATAGGCTATAAATTATATTATACTAATATTATAAACGCGAAAGTTTGTGAGGATGGATGGATGGATGGATGGATGGATGGATGTATGGATGTTTGTTACTCTTTCACGCAAAAAATACAGAACGGATTGAGATGAAACTTTGCAATAATATAGCTTATATATCAGAATAACACATAGGCTATAAATTATAATGATATATTGCGTATGCGGGCGAAGCCGCCGGTAAAAACTAGTTAGAAATAAAACACTAGCAGGTCATTGACAAAAACCTTATACCCACCTACTATCAAAAGAAATGTTAAAACAATACAGCAAAAAGTTGCTAACAACCTGCAGTAATTACTACAAGCTACTCGTACCTGCCTGTAACTGTTAATACGATTGAAGCTTATCTTTTTGGGATGTGTTTCTATTGATCTCTATATTGTTTCCAAGAACAATGTAATCCTTTGTAGTTCTAAGACCGAAACACAGATGTTATCTCGACAATCAAAAACAAAACTTAATACCTGCAATACAAAGTATAACAGTACCTAAGTAAATACGTTTATAATCCAGACAAAAGATCGGTTTACAAACAATGTTGTTAAATCTCTGCAAAGCATTGTCATTTTTGTTAAGCTTTAAAACGTCGATGTTGAAATAGCCTTAAAGTTTTATTAAGGTAGGTTTTGTTGTGTATCGTAAACTGCACCTGGGTGTGGGTGGATGGCCAGTTTTGAGGGTCTTACTAAACATTCAAAACGGTATACAGCTTCCAGCAAATGCTCTTTTATTATATTTGGAAGGTCGTGCTTCTACCTGAAGTTATTAGTCTAACCCATAAAAAATGTATACTGTACAGTCATTGTATATCCTTGTAAAAGTTGTATTTATCCGCTTCTATAAATACCTACATTTTGTTTTACTACTGTGACCATTTTACTACATTTTACATAATTTTACTGATGTACTGTACTGTACTGTATCAGCCTTTTTTTAATAGTCCACTGCAGGACGTAGGCCTACCCACGAAGGGTGTTTGGGCCATATCCACCACGCTGGCCCAGTGCGAGTTGGTGGATTCACATACGCCATCGAATTTCTTCTACTGACATATGCAGGTTGCCTCACGATATTTACCTTCACCGAAAAGCCAGCGGTGTTAAATTCCGTACATAAATTCCAAAGAACTCATTGGTACGGGACCGGGATTTGAACCCACGACCTCAGGATTGTAAGGCGGGTGTCACTACCACTAGACCACCACGACGTCTGACGTCTGTCTTACTGATGTATACACCTTTAAATGATAAAAATAATTATTCACATCGAATATAACACCATACCTACATAATGTGCTCGTATATATAATACGATACCGGTTCTAGTTCTAAATAATATCAAATGAAAAGTACTCGTAATCGAATCAGAAATTTAAAAAAGCGCCTACTAAGTATTTTCCTAAGTTTTCACACCACAATACACAGTTACACACCATAGTATTGTATGTAAATTGTATTTTTAAAACTTATTAAAGCTTTGTTGTATTTTTTTGTGTATAGAACTTAAGCTGTAAGATTATCTAGAGCAGAGTCATGTATCCACTCCTGGATATTACTATCTCTCTTTAAGACCGTTTAGAGGCGACGTGCATTTAATGTATTAGATTATCTTTGTCTGTTTGATTAAGTATGAACGACAAAAATATTTTTACATACTAAAGCGCTTGTTTCGATACTGTCTCTCAACTTTATTGTATTCATCAATATGGTTTCCGCCCACGGTGCGCGCGCGCCGCCCGCCCACGCTCCTCTAAATCGACCCTAACTGTACGGGCGACAAATTACTTACTTACGACATAATAGTCCTTTAATCTTTATTTCATAGCCAACTTATTCATAATCACGTGTCACAAGAAGAATTCTTTGAGAATTTATGTTTTCAATAAAGATTTATTACGTAATATATTCATGCATAGTAAAGCTTTAACCTACAAAAGATTACCTTGTAAGTATGAACTTAGATGCAAAAAACTTAAAACTTTAAGTATCTACTTTTAAATCTATAGGTCTGCTGTGGAAATTGTGGTCAAAGTAGTCGATGATGAAATGCTTTGTTATATAAAGCTTATCACTGATCAAATACTTATAACATACGCCTAGAACGCACTTAGTCAATAAACCAAAAAAACATGATGTTATGTATGATACTTCAATGCAAAAAAAAAATGTTGTCGCTATTCTTTGCATTAAAATATTGTACTTAACATAATACTTGCTGACGTTTTTGACCAAGATATAAAATACATAAATATAAGTTATACTGTATAAATACCAAAATTAACGAGTCATAACATTTAGGTGAAATGAAAGTAGCTTACCTTAATAGCTACAAAATGCGTATAAACTGATCTTTTTCCCGTGAATCCTTTAATTCGAATCAATTTCTTCGTTCATTGACGATTGAAAAGGTAACCAACGGGTAAGTTATCACTAGTTTCTTTGATGTATCTAAGTACATAAAAGAAACTAGTGATAACTTTGGTAATTAAGTAGCATAATTAGAACTTAATAAATGAAAGTAGCGTAACATAATTTGAAAAGTATTTGACCAAAATACTACGGGCATAGTTTGACTACTTTCAGTCCAGCCGCTCAGATGAACGGGACCACGCTAATTTGTGTAAATAATGAGCTGTATTTATTTACCCTACATGCTTAAATATACAGGGTTACCTGCTTACCCGGAATTGGGGAAAAAAGCAGTTTTTCCGCACAAAATAGGAACTCTTGACAAACAGCTGATTTTTTTTTTCGAATTCAGAGTTAGTTCCATGGTGTTCATAGTGATGTTCTATATCACTTCTTTTCGGAATAGTACACACAATCCTGGATAACCCTGTAAAAATAATATAATACTGTTAAGTAATAATTTCTAACTTTCTTCGAAAGTAACAAAACAAGTAATTATGTTGATGTTGATGAGGCAAACAATATTATAAGAATTTCTTAACAGCTAATAGGTATACCTATTAAAAATGTAGAGTTGCATATTACGTTAAAAAAAAACTATGTCCAGACAGTAGCTAATAGCAAAGTCATAAAATATAATTAAAAAAAAATTGTACCTACGTAACTTGCACAACCATAAACTAGGCAAAGTAACTTAATCTGTTGACATGTAATACTCGTCATTATCAAAGCATTTCTTGGAAATTCCGCTAAAAAGCTCATAACATTCCTTACTAACCCACGTATAAGTTGACTCAACGGAGTTTCGCATTTTAAGCGGAATATGAAGAATAATAGGTAAACATCGCTAGGTGGGTTACATTGTAACAATCTTGCAGAAATATAAGCTGGGACATATTTGCGCTAGCTGCATCCTTAGTTTTACTTTACCAGAAACCAGAGATCGTCTAGATAAAAATGTATAAGCTAATTTATAATCATGTTGTTTATACGTATGTTATTTTCATAACTTAAAAAACATTGAAATATAATTCTTAACTACCTAATAATACATATGCAGAAAAAATATGATGCCTACCTATATACAAAATGAAATAAATAAATTACAGAGGCTAAAAATAGAAACAAATACGTATATTCTATCATATGTTCATGTAGGGTGCCAAGAACGCTGGCTGCATTCCCACGCTGAACGGCTAAAGAGATTCTCTGTGCGAGGAATGAGCCAGCTCTCTTGTCACCAGCAGTGTCAACAAGCTTTGGCGAAATTGTATGTATGTTGAATGTATATTGTTTGAGTAAGTATATTTACACATGTATGCATTGCCTAAACCTTTTTGTTAATTCTTTACAAGTAATTGCCTAGAAGAAATTGCTTTTAGCGATAAGGCCGCCGGTTGTAACACTTGCTATAAGTTCCACTACACTTGTTTTCCTAGTTTATTTAAGGTTACGCAGATAACGTGTCTAAATGCCAATTGTGTCAACATTTAACACAACACATTTTTTAATTTTAAATAATGATGTTTGAAATGTACACAACGTTAAGTATTTTTATAACTACGCAGACTTTCTCAGCTAAAAAAAGATAGATATATCAATTCTTTATTGTCACACTATAAAGAATTGATATATCTATCTTTTTTTAGCTGAGAAAGTCTGCGTAGTTATAAAAATACTTAACGTTGTGTACATTTCAAACATCATTATTTAAAATTAAAAAATGTGTTGTGTTAAATGTTGACACAATTGGCATTTAGACACGTTATCTGCGTAGGTATAAAATAGTAGATTGTGTCATATGGGAGCAAAATAATATTTTACGGCGAGGGCGCTTTTTTGAATCCAAAACGAAGTGAGGGATTCTAGAGTAGAATCCCGAGCGTAGCGAAGGATTCTTTAGTAGAATCCTGAACGTAGCGAGGGATTCAAAGTACGTCGCCCGAGCCAAAAATATATTTTGCGCCCGAGTGGTACACTCTAGTTTTTATCACCTCTATGAGAAAACAAAAGGCGCCTCATATTTTACTGTAATATTATTATTTAATAAAACGTAGACTAACAACTAAATTGAAATTAAATGGTATCTAATATGTAATAAAACTTATACCTATTTACATTCTTTTCATTCATTTTCTTGGCGCTGAACACTAACATTACAAATACTTCCAAATTCAAAAAGTGCGCGGCAAAGATAATTCCGTCGCACTTATAAAGTTCCTTATAGAAAACACCACCTTTGGGCGCACTTAAAGGCGAACCAAGTAGTCCTTTTCGAATAGATGTGATGAAAACTCCTTAACTAATATCCCAGCTCTTTAAATCCCCAATAAGTAGGATCTAACTGTCACCTAGTTTATTTTTGAGATATTACTAGTAATCAGGTTACCTGTCTACCTTAGGTACAGCATGAAAAACACTTAATTAGCCTAAGATCTAGGCAATGCCTAATTTTGTCAGTAAGTGATCTTTCTTCGTTTGGCACCAAAACTTTTTTAAATGGTGCACGCCGCGCCGTCCATGTTATTTCTGACTGACTGTTCGCATGAAAAAAAATCGCATAACTCATTGTTTTCACACAACCTAATCTTTTTATATTCGGATTTGAACAGATAACACCAAGGGGCACGATAAGCGCCCGAGGGGAAAGAGCAACCATGGGGTAACTGGAGCCCAAGGGAGTTATTTATTACAATAAGTAGATATGGCTTATCCTAGCTTACCCTTGGCTTACCCTTCGGTATTTCACATTTGCGCCTCAACTTTGTTAAAAGCTTCTACATACTGGACCCTTGTTGCGGTGGTATGGGCGTAAGACGTAATTACCAGCATTAGGGAACACTGACTTAGATATGTCCCAAGGGTCGTAAGCATTCATGGACAGCAGTCTCCAAGTTTTCACTTGTTTGCTGAATAGAATGTCCGCGCGTTTTCTATAGTGCCTGCTAGAAACTAGGTAAGTGATGAAAAATATGCTTGTAATAATGGTCTAGTCAAGAAATATTACAATGTGTAACACAGATCAGGGAACAAGGACCAAGGAGAAGGAGAACCTTGTTCCCTGATCTGTGATGTGTAACATCGTTGCTCATGCTCAAATTTTACTCAGCAACTGGAATGAAGCGCAGCAACCAGGGACCAGTATACGCTACAATTTTTTCCTAGAAAAGAACAGCCAGTCTATTTTGTCATTTTGCGCCACGGCCACCGTATGTTTGGTTTGTGGAAGCCTTAAGTAAACAGTGTGTATGTGGCACCAACCGCGAATACCAATCAAGCTTGTTTGCGGCGGCGAGAGCTCCTCACATTACGGCCGCGATGCTCGTCGGTACGGCGTAGGTACTTGTAGGGCATCCAGTGAAACCTACATCTTGGCACTAGCTTTCATAATAGTCGGTTACATACAAGAGTTACTACGTATACAGAAATATGAACTACTTAGTGGTTATGGATCTATCGTGCTAAGCTGATGATTTATAGTTGGTTATCGAAATGAAGGACTATGATTTTTTGATTAATATTACACTCCAGCACTCGTAGAGTAGGATCTAAATGTCTCTATTTGGGTGGACAATTATTATGTTCGAGTTTTGCATCCAACATGACCAGACTTTAGCCAGACTAGACTAATCTGGACTCTGATCATGTTATATGCAAAACTCGAACAAAACTGTTTTAGTGACATCAAAAGACAACATAAACCTTTTTTTAAAATATCGTTTTCACCTACCAGATATAAATAAGGTGTGAATAATCCTAGCATTCTACAACAAACAGTCAATAAATATGATAATCGTTTTGAATAACGTACGAAATGACCACAAACTGCCAGTGGACAAAAGATTTATGCTATTTTAATTTACCTACTTACCTGCCTAAGAAATTTAGTATTTTATATTTGTAGTGTTATTTTAATTTAATACGTGTAAAACAAGGTTTAGTCGGAGTCCTTCAGACGGCTTACACACATACGAAACGAAAGTGCCTAAGGAAAATGAATATACCAGTAAATAGAGAGGTATATCCTTTAAAAATATGTAGTTACGTGCTGTACTGTACTGTGCCAGCCTTTTTAATAGTCCACTGCAGGACGTAGGCCTGCGAAGAACGAAAGAAGAACGAAAGGCCTCACCCACGAAGGGTGATTGTGCCATATCAACCATGCTGGCCTAGTGCGGGTTGGTGGATTCACATACGCCATCGAATTTTTCTACGGACGTATGCAGGTTGCCTCACGATGTTTTCCTTTACCGAAAAGCCAATGATGTGAAATTCCGTACATAAGTTCCAAAGAAACTCATTGGTACGGGATCGAGATTTGAAACCACGACCTCACGATTGCAGGTCGGGTGTTACTACCACTAGATCACCACGGGCTTCTTTCGTTACGTGCTATGAGACTTTAAAATATACATAACTTAATGAAACAACCGGCCATAATACTCGTACCATTTTGCTCACCTTTACAGGTCGATTTAACAGTAATTATTCCGCCATATTTCTTAATTATTGTTGTATTAAATAAATGTGCCTTTCATCCGCTACCATTTGTATTTCAACGGCTACCTCGCGTGTCGCGGCAAGGTCTGAACAATTTGTTAATACCACGACAGTTCATAATTAACATACCGCCGATGAAAATGCTTATTTCCGTTTCACAATTCATGCCGCCTTTTAATATTAATTTGAACTTAGAAGGGTTTTGTATTTATAGCTATTTAGTTCAAGGTGGACAAACGACCAGATTAGAGATTTTTCCCTTACTTTGAATCCAAAATGACAAAGGAAAAAATTATGATAATATATTTATCTCACCCTTTCAATCCTTTTTAGATTTCCTATTTCACGACCGACCGCACTTATTTTTGAACTCACTTATGTAGCTAGCCACCTATACATGTCCCCATTTATCGCATAGTTAAAAGGAAGTCAACCACAAAGAAAAAATAACAAAAACCGCACTAACTATACGTGCAAGAAAACCAAAAGCTTTGATCTTTCTTCGCTCATAAAAACCGTGATATTGGGAGAAAATGCACGTAATTGCGATATACATAAAGCGTATATAAATAAAGCTGGCCGCAGTCAACAGTTACCGTTGTTCCCCCAATGTCGGCGTCCCTTCGCCCTAGAGGTTTTTACCGTAACCGTGCTGCATTTAATCACGTCCCATTGCCGTACTTGTCATACGCAGCCTAGTGAGATTCACTGAGGGTCATTTGGCTTTCCTTAGAATATTAGAGCCGAGAGCGTGCAAGGAACGGTATTGCGATTAACCTTTTTGCAAGAAATAATTTGTGGACGTGCTAGTCTCAATTTATTGGTATTCTCACAGAAAAGAGAAGGAAATAGAAAGGAAATGTGGAGAGGGGTTTGTAGCCACTATCATGAGTTATAACTCAAGATACGTGAAATCGTGACATTTACTGTTTCAGTCGTTCAAGTGATTTCAGAGGTAATTTTTGCCCAAAAAATGCCAGTTCGCGCTATTGTAACGTGTCGAATACAGAGCAAAGACTTTAGTTTACAAAAAGGAGGAATATCCTTCCAATAGCAAGTCTAAATTGTGGGCATTTTTTTATATAAACGTTATCTTTTACTGCCTAGAATTTCGTTGATAGTGGTGGTAAAACTTGCAAACATTTTATCGACATCGATAAATTTTGCTACAAAGTTAATAATATGTCGGAATAAAAAAATATCGATGTCAATATAATTATTTTAATTTCAAATGTTTTGTAATTATAGCATATTATAATCAAAAAAATTATCGATATCGATAAATTTTGATAGTAAGTTAATATTATCGAAATTAGACATTTATTGTTATCTGCATATTTAGTAAAATATTTGTGATTGTGGTGTACTTTTTAGTAATACATAATTGTATTTGCACCACATTTTAACTGTTATACTACTTATGAATAAAATTTCCCAGCTGGGCTAGGATGCCCACGAAGTAATATTTCTTTCGACGTGTCAGAACGAGCCAGCGTGATGGCGATGTATATATCTGTCACTTTTTCACACGTTGAAAGATTTCTTTTTGTAGCTTTTCGTGGTCGCATGCTGGACCATCACTGACAAAGAGTAAATGGATCGAGGCAACAGGACGACATGACTGGATTCCTACATTTTTTTTGGAAAAGTGATTGCTCACATAATAAAGATGCCTGAAGCCACCATCAATACCTAAAATAGAAACCGTAATTATACATTCGATGATAAGGTATACACATAATGTATTCTGTAATAGAATTGATGGAAGACGTGTTTAGTGTTTTGTTAAAATATGAGTTATTTTGGGGGTGATTTGCCTTTGAATTAAATTACATTTTATTTTGACGTATGTTTGAAAATATAATCTGATTTTATTTGCATAATCGGCCTTGTGGGAGTCGCGCACGAAGGATGCCGTACTATTATTCAGTAAAGATTTACATTTTCTGAAGTACCTACCTAATACAATTTTATAGTTCATGTAAAAAAATTAGTGTGTCTAGGTATAACGGTTCCGTTTTTAAAAGATATCTATAATTATAATTATATTGACTAAGAGACGCTAAAATTGAAAAGATGTAAACGAATCACCCCGAAAAATCTCTCGCTCGCACAAGCACGCGCTCTCACTCGGCCACGTAACCATTTACGTATACATTCAGCTAATCCAATGATTCAATTATAGAGCTCCAAACTAGAACAATTCGATTGTAATAAAATTATTCTGCTTCTTTTAAATATTGGCGTCGCATGGAATATGTATTTACCAGTGTCAAGTGTAAGTTCTATTATGATGTTATGATAATTACTACTATTGTTACATGTAATTATGGTGTTGTTTATTAAAATGTTTCTATTATGATATTATCATTTTATAAATAGTCAAAGTCGTAGGCAGCACAAAAATCTAGATACAATTGATTATTTTTTGCCAACAATGGCATTTGGCTGACTTCCACCGTTTACAAAATCCAAATAGTTCGCAGGAATTGATGTGGCATCCATGTAGTAATTTTTAACACTATTGTTGATTTTACATTTTTTTTTCGGCTCAGCTGACGTTGATATTATTTAAATGATTTCAGCTAGGGTGTACTTGTATACCATTTCAAAATTAAAATAAAAAATAAAACGGTCCATAATTGGCGAAAATACCGCTGAAAATATACAAAAACATACATACAGACGAACATAGTAGGTAGTAAGTAAGTAAGTTCGTATAGGCCGGGTGGCTAGCCCTGGTAGGTAGTAGGTACCTACCTTCACTTTTTGGAAGTAGGTAAAAAGTCACTGTCACATCTAAGTCATGCCTGAGTAAAGCAGTAGCGAATTTACTAATAGCGCCGCCCTTTATGGAGTTTTTGTAACAACACAAAAAATCACGTTACACATTACATTATTTTGTCTACACTATTGTACGTAATTTAGTTCATAATCTTCGAAATAGCACAAATTTTCACATATTACCACTGATAGAAACGCAAGTTTTACAAATTAATACAATACGGCGCGTTGACATGATTTTTCAGTGTTTATTCCAAAACTTCCTAAATACTAATAAAACTGCACAATCATTGTCATCAATTATACACTATATAGATTCAGTTACATAATCCATATATTATGCAAAAAGTATAAAATCACGTTATCGATAAAATTAAACTGCACAATCACATCGCTCATCACTAGCTAAAGGCCAAAAAATAACTGTGATACCATATTCAAATTCGAGATTGGCCCATTATTATTTTTTTTGGCTTGGCATGTTGGTGCATTTGCCATTGTGATGTAACATTAATAAAATAAAGTGTATTTAATAACTTAAACTCGGCATTTAAATTATGACCAAATTAATGTTATGGGCTTTAACGTATCTTGGTGATGTGACAGAAAGTATACTACGCTGTATTTTAAAGTAAAAAAAATATTTCCGAAGCTAGTGGAAATTGCACAGTTATTGTGCAGATATTTTACAGTGGTAATACATACTTGGCGACAGCGGTTTTCATTGAAAATTGTCATCGATTTCCTTTCTAATTAAAGTAGTTCGCTGTTCTGTGGGTATTCTGGATATATCTCTGAGGTAGTCCCATTTCGCACATTTACTTTGTCATGAGATTGCTAATGAAAAAGGGCGACGAAGATAATAACACTCAAAAAAACATAATTTTAATATTGGTGATGTGGTTAACTTAATTGTAACTCTGTGAGCGTAACTCTACGTACTCGTAACTCTACTGAATGCCTATGCAGTTTCGTTTGCGTTTTCAATTTTATTTGTTTATTTGATTAGAACGACATAACACGTTTTACTCCATAGGTGTATGTATAGGTACTTTGTATTTTACTTGAGATTTTCCTTCTTTCGTAAAATGAGCTTTAAGAACTTGATACCGTAAACCTATTTGATTCTCGATTATTGTGTCCACTTTTATCACGCTCGCGCTATGATACAATACATTTACAACCACTTTACAACAAAATTGTACATTTATTGTCAAACATAACTTTGAATTACCAGAAAAAACTTAGAAAAAATGCCAAGTCCATGCCTAGGTACGTCACATACATGGTATAGTACGATGTTTATGTTTACACAAAATACTAATACTACGATTAAAGTAGGCGTAACGATAGCAATTAATGTTTTCAATTTCTATTGTTATGTTTATTTGTATAACAGAAGTAATACAAAAAAAACTCAAATGTGTATTTTATCGAATTCAACTATACTGCATAAAAGATAGCTTGATCTCTGCGACAGTGACATTGACATAGAAGATTGACATTTTTAGAGTTGGGATAGCGGAAATCGATTATCAAACAATGTTGTAATGAAATCGAATGAGTAGTTATAGGTGATAAATTGGATTTTATTTACTATTATTTAAGATCAAGTATGTACACATGTAAATAATATGATGATATTAATGAAATAAATTATAATAAAATATAATAAAGTTACTATAGTATTAATCGACGTTTTTCACTATTATCGATGCTAATGTAACACATAATTAGGTTTAATTTAGTTACAAACGTTACTAAATTAAATTAATGATAAATTAAGTTTTACTTAAAATATCGTTAGTATAAACTATCGATATTTTAAATAAAACTCTATCTAAAACTGTGGTCACGATCATTCGTCGCCCATCACTAATCGGCATGCCCATAAAGTATGACATTGACAGGTACTGTCAGTACTATTAAGAAATTCAGGACTTCAAGGGGTGATTTATCTGACAGCTGTCGCAGAGATCAAGCTATATTTTATAGAGTATCACAACTATTATTTTTAACAGACGGAATATAGTGATAGATAGTTGTTTCCTAGATCCTGCACTAGGCTGAGCCTGTGTTGTCTAGCCCCTTTCGCTGAGACAAAAATTATATACTTAGATCACTTTTTCAATTATTATTGTTCTGTTAAATTTATATTTTTTTATACTCCCTCAACAACACCAACAGAAAACAAGGAAATCAAAATTTGAATGCAGGTATTGTCTTCGAGTCGCTTATTTATTGTTTATAGATAACATAAAAATAACATACTCGTAGTTACATCAGTGCGCAATCAGAGCGCAATTCACAAATCATTTAGATTGTCCAAGGTATTGTTCCTTTATGACAAAATTGCTCAGTCGGAAGAAGATCGTTATGTCTTACGTATTGTTTGGAAAATGATGCCAAATTCTGAAATCAGCGAGAAGGTTACACCATTATAATTTGGAACTGTTACAAGGAAAAATATTGCTTTATTTGCATGTCATGGTGAGCTGACCGGCCGACTCCGCCATTAGACACTTTCGACGCGGCCCTATTGTCCTTCAATAGATGGCGATAAAACATTCTCTACGTGATGGAATTTTTATGTTTCCGATCCTTAGACGCCTCTGGCATTGTGATATTAAAAGCTTTTTATACAAATAATAACACCGGAATGTTTATTAAAATTTATAAGGACTTTTATGACTGAGTGTCCACCCATCTGAGGTCGACCTCTTTGATGTTCGAAGCTCTGCTATCTATTTTATAAATGACTCCTATTTATTAAAGAACGTATGTTAATCTCTTGATTAGTTTTAACAACATCTGCCACTGTTTTTAGTACGATGAACTCACGTTATCTATATTGCTTAAAGAGGATTTCAATTCTGCATTAGAGAATTTTATCTTAAACAGTTAATAGTTATACGACTTCTAATGACTTCGAGTCACGAAATGACGCGAGTAAATTTTTTTGCTTCTAATTATGTCACAAAAGAACATACACTTTTTGTTACAAATATGCTTACAGTTTAAAACTCGTGTGTAAAGTGGCTTTGAAAACGTTATAGGTCCCTAATAAATGACGCTTTTGTAGTAAAGTAGCTTCTGTGCAAAGTTTTTATGCCCTTTTCGTATAGAAATCACGAGTGCGCTGCAAGAGGGAAGTAACTCTCATAAGCGCACCCTCATTGTCGTAAAATTTGCATTTTAGTATAAGAAGGAAATACCACTTCACAGTTTGCAGCCAACCATTACTTATTTGATACTTTAATATTTTATATGAAGTTTGCAACTATTACACCGGATAGTGAACTCTAATAAAATAAATTGTTCCGTCTACATCATTGAAAAAAATACATTTCATGGTGAAACTACCATTGCCAACTTTAGGATGTTTGTTACAAGTCTAAAAGAACGTGATACTTAACTACCTATAACTTCATCTTAGCATAGGTTACAATGTAAAAATCTATTGTAGAGTTAACTCCACCCCGAGTTAAGTAACCTCATACATTGCCTTTACAATGTTAACTGCTTGTACAGTAATAGATTCTTTATTCAGTGGGTTAAAGCACGTAACGTTTATTTTCAGAGAGCGTCTCGGCCGCGCTCGCGTGCATTGCTGCTCCATGTGCACTTGTATGAGGTGAGTCACTTATGTTTCATTTAGACCTTGAGATAAGCAAAACTTCTTGCACCAAGTATGTCGATAGTTAAAAGTTGCAGTTAGTAGGTATAGCTTACTCTTTGTGAGCACTAAGGCTGCAATGAGATCAAAATTTTCATCTCCAAAATTCTATCAGTATCTAATTCTGTAATCTAAAAGAGAAGTGTTTCTTTCTAACCAAGATGACATCGGGGACCGCAATAACATTTTTATTATTTATTTATTATTATTATTTATTATTTACAGTAAAATATAGCTTTACAATATATACTTTATGATCGATTATGATCGAAAAATATATTACAGTTTTACATAACATATTTACATGATTTGCTGTAATGTAATCTATATACATCTACATATAAAATTACCGTTACGAGATGGTTTCCTGGATAATGAGTTAAAACGCCGATAATTCACTTTGCACTTTATTGCACAAAATCACGATACAAAAACACACGGCACAACTGGTTCGCACAAACACTTTACACTGACACTGATATTCACGAAAACTAGTCACTTTTCAATCACTGGTACCGCACTTGAACATGAGATGTTTTCGCTTCGACGGTAAACGAAAAACTGATCCCCTAGGGTGGGCCGGCGTATTTATATCCGTTATTTCCTACAGTCTCGAACCTACGAGATAATTCGCAACATTACTCGATCTTAATAAACGGATAACTTATTGGGTTCGCAAGTAAGCAACTTGAAAGTTCGAGAGTTCCCTATTATTCTCTAATACGTAAACACCCAAACAAAAAACTAAACAATAAACGGCAGACAAAGACTGATCCCGCTCGAGTCATAAAACAATAAATCTCGCACTTAGGTGTAAACAACTCGCCGTCATTACCGCGCGGCTTACCTTCTTCGCCACAATACTATAAAAATGATCAGTCTTCATTGACGCGACCCAATAATAGCGTGCACACATTACGGCATTTTATATAGGTAAAGGGCGATACTTCGAACGAAATTTCAAAACATCTAATAATGTTATGCATCTCAGAATGACGAGCGTAGTGCTGAGGTGTGGAACGTAGTACTGTACCGCGTACAATTGACCTGTGCTATTGCAGTTGCAACTGAACGTCAATTAGACTAGTTATTCTCTCCACTTATAGTTAAAAAAAGAAATACGACAAAAACTTTGTAACATGCACCTGAAAAAAGACAGCCTCGGATAAACTATTTAAAATCTATAGCTATGGTACGTAGTATAAATATAGAATGGTTTAAACAATCCTTGTGCCTTATACAACATGAGTCACCATGCTGCATATAAACCTCAGTTTCCTGCGAAGGACGGCGGTTACAGTAAGAATAACACATGACTAGACTGAGATAGCAGCTAGACTAACATTAGCACGAGCGATGATTGCTTGGCACCGTACTAATGTTAAACTTAAACTCAAGTCACCTTCAAAAATTAATTTTCGTGGTTGAAAACGTCTCGAAATTGATTTAATGTGGCTTTACAGCCGTAGCAAGGGGTACAACAAAAAGTTAGCCAACTGTAGATAAATTAAAATGGAATCACAGACTTATAAAAACTCTGTTATGATGTTTATTTTAAGTGCTTTCCACACTAGATTTTTATCTCAAAGAGTTATCTTTGTGATAAGCATCTCAAAAATATGAAGCGAACGCAGGATTCGAACCATGCCCCTTCGGATCACCAGCCCGACGCTCTAACCACTGAGCTAGCTCGCCTCCTACGCAACCTTCAAATTTCTGAGTGCTTACATTTCCAACTTATAGCGTTGGTGGCGCCACCTGTGATACCCGTATTAGACAGGTTATCACTCAACTAGAAGTTATTAGAACTTCTAAGATTGACGAGAGATGACACACTGCTTAATCACTGTTATGATGTTTATTTTAAGTGCTTTCCACACTAGATTTTTATCTCAAAGAGTTATCTTTGTGATAAGCATCTCAAAAATATGAAGCGAACGCAGGATTCGAACCATGCCCCTTCGGATCACCAGCCCGACGCTCTAACCACTGAGCTAGCTCGCCTCCTACGCAACCTTCAAATTTCTGAGTGCTTACATTTCCAACTTATAGCGTTGGTGGCGCCACCTGTGATACCCGTATTAGACAGGTTATCACTCAACTAGAAGTTATTAGAACTTCTAAGATTGACGAGAGATGACACACTGCTTAATCACTGTTATGATGTTTATTTTAAGTGCTTTCCACACTAGATTTTGAGTGATAGTGAGTGATTGAGTGATAACCTGTCTAATACGGGTATCACAGGTGGCGCCACCAACGCTATAAGTTGGAAATGTAAGCACTCAGAAATTTGAAGGTTGCGTAGGAGGCGAGCTAGCTCAGTGGTTAGAGCGTCGGGCTGGTGATCCGAAGGGGCATGGTTCGAATCCTGCGTTCGCTTCATATTTTTGAGATGCTTATTATAAAAACTCTTTTCAAGCTGATTGTTTTCAGCCAAACAATCGCCTCTGATTAGTGTAGCGTGAAAGTTCATAAAAACACTAAGCGGAGTTAAAGATGGATCGTACGCTGCAGTCACTTAAGCAGCGTGTTTTTAGCTCAAATAATGTATTTTCCTACCCTTGAAAACAGCGACTAGTATAAGTAATGTACTAATAGTAGATAGCTTGTTCTTAAATAGTTCCCATTTAGAAACCACAAACTAAATTGAGCCCAACAAGACTAGATTGATTCAGATTGAATGCCTCAATTCAACTCAATAAAATTAAATATTTGCGCGCTATCTAGTACATTTATAGCGTTATAGGTTACGTTTTATATATAACAATGTTGTCTTTATACGAGTATGGTATTCACACTAATGTGCTCTATGTACGCATTAGTAAGCGAGCCACACCTGCGCCCGCGCCGCGAGTTACGAGGCGATGTCAATGTCCGTCATACGCGAGTATACGCGACCCTGGCTACTACTAACTGCACCGCGTGCTACTGTTACGAAGCAAAACTGCAGAAACAGTAGCATTTTGTGTAGATTCATTTTTCATAAAGGAACGTTTGACAAAATATAATAAACTAGTTTTTACCCGCGGCTTCGCCCGCATGATATTTTGATTTTTGAGGCAATATCGTTATAATTTATAGCCTATGTGTTATTCTGATATATAAGCTATACTATTGCAAAGTTTCATCTTAATCCGTTTTGTAGTATTTGCATGAAAGAGTAACAAACATCCATACATCCATCCATCCTCACAAACTTTCGCGTTTATAATATTAGTAGGATTAATATTATAATGATATATAATTTATAGCCTATGTGTTATTCTGATATATAAGCTATACTATTGCAAAGTTTCATCTCAAACCGTTCTGTAGTTTTTGCGTAAAAGAGTAACAAACATCCATACATCCATCCATCCTCACAAACTTTCGCGTTTATAATATTAGTAGGATTAATATTATAATGATATATAATTTTTAGCCTATGTGTTATTCTGATATATAAGCTATACTATTGCAAAGTTTCATCTCAATCCGTTCTGTAGTTTTTGCGTAAAAGAGTAACAAACATCCATACATCCATCCATCCATCCATCCTCACAAACTTTCGCGTTTATAATATTAGTAGGATTAATATTATAATGATATATAATTTTTAGCCTATGTGTTATTCTGATATATAAGCTATAATATTGCAAAGTTTCATCTCAATCCGTTCTGTAGTTTTTGCGTAAAAGAGTAACAAACATCCATACATCCATCCATCCTCACAAACTTTCGCGTTTATAATATTTGTAGGAAGTAGCATAAATATTAGGGGACATCTTACACACGGTCTCTGACCCCAAACTAAGCAAAGCTTATGATGGCTGCCAGAGAATGATATACTAGACATATACCTACATATTTTAATATAGATAGTAGGTACCTAAATAACATCCAGACACAGAGCAAACACTTATGTTCATCATATAAATGTTTTCCCTGGTTGGGAATCGAACCCACACCTTTATGATCCAGAAGTTCGGATCACAAGCCACTGAGCCACTGAGGCAGTCACACAGAGTTTAGCGTTAATAATGATCACCCATACACCGGTAACGTCTAATAGAAAAGAATATCAAAGAAAAATCTAGGTCTGGTTGGGACTAATAGGAAAATTACGATATACAGGGTCATAGATACTAAACGCAAAACCTTTTAAGGGTGCTAAGTTGTTTGTCTAGATGTCTTAGACCCGCCCTTAAAAGTTTTGTGTTTAATAACTATGACCCTGTAAAATACTAAAGAAGTTAAAGAGATAGTCAAAGCTAAGTATAATAAAACATTATAAACACTCTATATCACCTAAAAAACCTCCATCTATTCTAATTTGTTTTCAGAATCCCAAAAGCCGCGATAAAAACACCAATCATATTTAATGTCACTCAAACAAATTGAAGTTGGTATCTAAGTAGGGCGCATAACAATTCCAAGCTCATAGATAAACGACCTTAAAATAAATTATAAATAGCTCGAACACGTGGAATGTTAATAATGTTTATGCAAGCTCCATAGATGTTTACGTTTGTTAATGTCATGTTACATGTGGTCGAAGTCGTCAAAATCACGGCCTGTTAATAAATTCTCGGCATTCGATTACTTTTTTACTCCATCGAGCGCGGAACACATGAATAGTCAATCAAGGCGTATAAAAAATAGTTTCCAATATAGCTAATCGACTTGGACAATTTAACTTGTAATGCTTCCGGCATTATGAGATAGGCGCGGAGGCATAGAGGCTCGATGTGATTGCTGGCGCTCTGGCGCCATCAGAAAAACGTAATTATGGGGTACACAGATCAAGTGCACGAAGCCTCAACAGAAGTTATAAGAGCTTTTTCATCACATCTATTCGAAAAGGACTACTTGGTTCGCCTTTAAGTGCGCCCAAAGGAGGTGTTTTCTATAAGGAACTTTATAAGTGCGACGGAATTATCTTTGCCGCGCACTTTTTGAATTTGGAACAAATAAGTGCGACGGAATGATCTTTGCCGCGCACTTTTTGAATTTGGAAGTATTTGTAATGTTAGTGTTCAGCGCCAAGAAAATGAATGATAAGAATGTAAATATAAGTTTTCATTTATTTTACATTTAGATACCATTTAATTTCAATTTAGTTGTTACTCTACGTCTTATTAAACAATATTATAGTAAAATATGAGGTGTCTTTTGTTTTCTCATAGAGGTGATGAAAAGTAGAGTGTACCACTGGGGCGTAAAATATATTTTTGGCTCGGGCGACGTACTTTGAATCCCTCGCTACATTCAGGATTCTACTAAAGAATCCCTCACTTCGGTCTGGTTTCAAATAAGCGCCCTCGCCGTAAAAATATTATTTTGCTCCCATAATTGATACAATCTACTATTTCCAGTCTACGTACGCTGAGACTGTTAAGCAAAGATCATTGCTGCGAAGTATTTTAGTGGTAGCAATCCATACAGTTGGTATCTACATTACATACGGTACGATATTTTACATAAAAATATTTTAAAGGAAGCTCTCAATATTTTAAATATTTAAAATGGATCATTTATGCACCGTTAACTTACATTAGGAACACATTCAGCATGGTACATTATTCGAAACGTGCGTAAATTCTTTTGGATCCAAAAACGTCGAAGGCGCTTAAGGCATTATTATTGACAATTCACACAAGGTAATGGTAGCGCAGGCTGTTACATTTCGCGGGCCATATAATGCCAAGCCATTATGCGCACACACGAAAACCAAAATTGCGTAACTTTACGCCGATACGTAGATAAAAAGCTCGTTACTACTTATATGCATAAGCGAATGCGCGTGTACTTTCTTGTTCATATATTTTTTTATATTTACGAAGCTTTTTTGTTGCATATAAGTACTTGGTTAACTACTTTGTAGGTGTACGTACGTTCTGGCATCTTTTGTGCTAATAGTATAGGAATGCAGCTCGACTGCTCCAAGTACTCGTTTTTCTATTTACGACATATTATAATGTACTCGAAACGACAACTCATATCGAAGACGTTTTAATTGCGTACGAATAAATACGTATACATATTAGGCTGCAGAATGGTTGCAAGTATCCTGTTTTGGATATTTTTTATATTATAAAACACATTGTGCGTTTCTACGGACAATTAATTATGTTAATTCGTAAAAAGTTCAGCTACAATTAGCCATTAAACTCTTTATGCAACTATTCCACCTTGAAATACTAAATGCTATCGTCCGGCACGAGCGAGCGTTTGCGAACAGTATGCTGGAAATTTATTGAAAAACTTCACGCTTTATTTAGTACTGAATGTTTATTGCAATGCCGCTAGTTGCGGCAGCTACGCACCATCGTAATTTCTTGTGTGTGTTTCCGTCAACGGATGTAGATAAATTTATATTAGCATTTTGCAATTCCCCATAATTTTTATGGGTATCACATTGACAGCGGTACAAAAAGCTCATTTTTATGGCGCCTGCCAAAGCAGAGGCACGTCCGGCCGGAAGAAGCCAAGCGACTTCCTCGCAAGTTGCGTCATCTACACTTTTAGCATCAAAGCCCGCGAGATATTCCGGTTAATGAAGTAAAAGTGTTATGTAGAGTTCACTGTACTTGAAATCGGTTTGTTTGGTAAATAAACGCGTATTTAGATTTGGTTGCGTGCGATACGATCTTTGATTGCTCCGCGTTTGCCAAATGAACAATTAGAAATCCGTTCCGTACTTTACTCTGATATCGAAGCGAAATTAGCTCTTTTATGAAGATCGTTAAAGGCTCAGTTATCTAATTAAGTTGAAGTAATTATAAGGTAGGTGCTCGCCTTTCGACGAGACGAGCTGCAGTTAATCCAATAACGCCCGCTGCTAACGGACTTGCGTTTAAATCTGATTGAACGTTTCATGTAGATACAGCTATTACGTCATACGTGACTGTACTTTTAAGGGCACGCTTCATTTATTAGTTTTTTGCTCGTGTACATTTTTTTCTTTTTATTAGTAAAAATTGGATTTTATTAAGAATTGGATAGTAAACAACTAGGTCCTCAACCTTGGTTCTTCGAGTTATCTTCTCTACCCAAGCATATTGCTTTCTATTGGACTAAAATTTGATTGTTCATTCGTTTATCTATAAACTAGTTTTTACCCGCGGCTTCGCCCGCATACGTAATATATCATTATAATTTTTAGCCTATGTGTTATTCTGATATATAAGCTATATTATTGCAAAGTTTCATCTCAATCCGTTCAGTAGTTTTTGCGTGAAAGAGTAACAAACATCCATCCATTCTCACAAACATTAACGTTTATAATATTAGTAGGATGTATATTTTCTTTTTTTTTTATAAGTAAAACATTGGATTTTATTAAGAATTGGATAGTAAACAACTAGGTCCTCAACCTTGGTTCTTCGAGTTATATTCTCTACCCAAGCATATTGCTTTCTATTGGACTAAAATTTGATTGTTCATTCGTTTATCTATAAACTAGTTTTTACCCGCGGCTTCGCCCGCATACGCAATATATCATTATAATTTATAGCCTATGTGTTATTCTGATATATAAGCTATATTATTGCAAAGTTTCATCTCAATCCGTTCAGTAGTTTTTGCGTGAAAGAGTAACAAACATCCATCCATCCATCCTCACAAACTTTCACGTTTATAATATTAGTAGGATATTAACTCAGTGCATTTAAAAAAAGAGAGATAGCTCAAGAGTTGGGTACAAGGTTCTGTGCTTGAGATTGAGAAACAACGGGACGCAACTTAGCGAGTACTTGTTATGGTCAATGGTCATATCGACAGAATATATTTTATCATCTTGTTGTACGCAAAAACACCAATTTTCTCATTTAAGAAAATGCGCAACCAGGCGTATTTTGTCGAGTTCTCACTCTGTAATGTTCACCTTATTTTTAAATTCATTTTCACTACTCTACGATAAACTACAAGGGATAGCAAAGCCGCGCTGTATGAAACTGCTAGCTTCTTTAAAGACCTTCGACGTCGTGGTCTTAACTATAACCGCTAACGCCAGCTTAAATGAAGTGACCGTTTCACTAACACTTGGCTATTACTTACAGTACATCTGTCATCTATACTTTTAAGTGAAATATCTTCAGTACTCTAAGTGAAATATAAACGAGGCAGAACTAGTTGTCGCCAAGTCTCGCAGCCGGTATAATTAGAGTGGACAGTTCGAGAGTCGTATGGATTTCCGGCGATTCCTCTGACTCACACGGGACTTAGTTCAACCGTCAACATAAAGCGTATTATTAAATGAAAAGCAAATGGGGGCACATAATTGCAGTCTGTGTGTCAATCATGCAGATTTAATGATAACTAACAGCGGTCTGCTTCCTAGAGCCGGCCCTGCGGTTGTCCACGTCAATTAGCTTAAAGCTACTTGTAGAGATAGAGGCTTGCGGATATGGCCAGTTAGATGTACATTACTATAAATTTTCATTATGTTTCTCAAGTAATGTAATAGAACTATTACTTAGTGAATAAAGCATCAGTTGCCATTAACAGTACCTACAGCATATATTATTCGTAATCGTAATAACTTGTCTGTCAGCTTTCTAATGCAAAATAAATTATCAATCGCGCAGAAGTAACAGAAAAAATGCCAAGTCAATGGGAGAAGTATCTGATTTCAAATGGTTCAAACGCCTATGTTTGTGTACTAACGAGTTTAAAAGCCCTAACCCGTTAAAATAATCTTCATGGTTCGCTATTCTTTAATGTACCTACTGGTTAATACCTATAGGTAATCCACTACGGACTTGATCTATCCATGAAGAGAAATCAGACCATATCCACTACACTCACTAAGCGGATTAATAGATTCACATAATTATGCTATTAGTCGCCATCAATATCTTTTACAATATCACAGTTTCCTGACGACGATTTCCTTCACCGAAAAGCCAGTGAAAATGTGTGAAAATGATATATGATTCCGAAACACACATGTCAGGGATTTGACGACTGCACCATTGTAAGAACGAGCGTTCTACCACTAGGCACCAAAGCTATCAGTCTGTTCAGTGTTTGAATTGAAATGTTCCAGAGTATGCACGAGCGGCGTGGCGCGATGGATGCGTGAGCGGTCATCATGCGCCTCTTCCGCGGGCCGAAGCGCAGGGAAGTGACCGCGCCGCGAGCCGTCGCGACGCCGCCGCCGCGCCGGGACGTCGCCGCCGCCGAACCCACGCACGACTTCGCCATCGTCACCGCGCTACCCGCCATGGTCATGGAGGAAGATGTCAAGGAGATGAAGAAGGGTAAATACCATGCTTGTCTCAACATCTCTTTACGATATGTATTATTTTAACCGTTTAGCCATGTCAGAGGCCTTCATGTGGCTTAAAATCTGACACCAGGGCTAGCCACCCGACCTATACAAACTTACATCCTTTTACAATATTTTGAAAGATTCTAATAGAAATATTTTATGGAAGAGATGAAGTCCGTCAGTTGGCTATTAAAGGCATATATCACTTATATGGTACGATACGGCACTACGATGACAACAAAGCACATTTTTCTCTCTATCGTAACTGGTGCCCGTAAATTATTAACAATCACCTAAAGTTCCGATAGCAATTGTTTAAATTGGTAAACATAATAGCCAGACTTTCTGTATTTTTTGAAATTGTAAGAAAATCATAAATAATAATAATTCAGCCCAAGTTTGTTATAAAAGTTTGTCCCATTAAATATCAAACATTCATCAAATATCTCATACTGACACGGTATTTTTTACTTTTCAGTGTTTGCCACGTGGGGTCGACGGATGGGAAAGAAATTGGATATGTTGAAAAAGACTGAGCAAAAAGAAAGTACTCAAGAATCTCTGCTTGTCGAAGACCATAAGGAAAATAATATTGAAAAGACCCCTGTACTTGGCCAGTACAAGAAAAAACAGAATTGGAAAATGGGGCGAAGCAGTTCAGATTCTACATCACTGAAAAAAGACAACGATACAGATTCAATACACTCTGTGCGAAGTGGTTCGAGAGATCGATCCCCAAGTCCATTCAAATCATTTTTTCACAGAATGGGCTCCACTGGGATGTTGAATTCTTCTAAGTCTCAATCTCTGAATATGCACAAACCACCAGACACTTATCCTGTTGCGAACGGCCCAACATTATATAGGAGTTGCTCAACATCACATTTATCCACATACGTTAAGGCGGATGACCCATCAGATGACATAGATTTGCAAAACGCAGACAATGAAAACAAAAATTCACCTTCAAAACACAATAACGTATTGTCTGACGAGTCCCTCGTAACCTCGGCGACAAAAGCCATCAGTTGCGACAACATTCCCAATTTAAACGACGGTCAAACGAATAATGGTGCTTGTAAAAAACCCAATTTCCCTTACGCGTTTCTGCGCTCCAAATTGTCGGTCTTGCCGGAAGAAAACAGCATGGCTTCACAACAGAGGGGCAGTTGTGTCAGACAAAGCTTTTCAGAGCGACTCGATCGGAAATCACCTAAATTCCGGAGGGATCGACAGTATCTTTCAAATTCAAAATCGGAGGAACGATATCAAAGCAACGATAGTATTTCGATTTATGAAGACAGTATGCTTCTAAATGCTGCGTTACGAAATGAATTCGATTACACTAGAAGTTCTATGAGAAGCATTAACGATTTTGACAGTAATATTTACCCGATGGGACGAATAGATGATGTACCCAGGAGATCATCTATGATATCACAGCGAGGGCCTTTGGATTATGATCCTATGATGATACCAAGAAACAGAAATAGTTTGCCAGTGTATGAATATAATTCATTACTCGGTTCTATGAGGGACTTAAAAAGCGAGTTGGCTTCGTCTACACATAGTATTCACCACGGACCTGAAACGGGCGAGATACAAGCACACCGCCTGAGTAACTATGTAAGCTCTAACGAGTCCGGGTATGACAGTGACGGACGACCTACTGATGAACATAGTAACCATTCTCCCCCAGGTTACCCATGCCATTTGTCTAGCGGTTCAATACTAAAGGAAACCATAAGATCTAAATCTGAAACAAATCACAGCAATTTCTCAAGACAATTAAGTTTCAACCACAAGATAAATGTAAACAGAGTTCAAGTACCGGTGAGGCGAAGTTCAACGCCTTGCGCCCTTTTCCCTATAAATAAAAATATTACTTACGAATATGAAAAAGAGAATACGGAAACTGTGAACAAAGTTTCGAGTGTTTCAATTACACATCATAGTTTAGATCAAATTGATGGTAAACCTCCACCACTTCCAAAAAAAACTATTAACAACAAAAAACCGCCCTATGTTTACAAAACAATAACTTTAGACGAACGCGTTCAAACGAGAAAAATTAAGTTTTTGCACTCACAGTTGCTTCCTGTGGATAATTCCTCAAATCAGATGCAAGACAGTAATCTTCAAAGCTCGGAACCACAAAGAATGCAACAGATTCCTGAAGTGGATATTTTAGGCAGAGGGCCGTGCACGAAACGATTTAGAAAAATTAGATTATTGAAATCTAGATTGGACGAAAGCCTTGGCGTTTACCTTGCGCAGCATAGAGTGGATTTTGATAATAGCGGATCCAATTATGAGGTTCGTTACATTGTTGTTAAATTAGATTTTGATGGGATAGCTCATAGAGACGGCAGACTAAGAATAGGTGATGAAATAGTTAACGTAAATGGTAGAGTCTTACGTGGTTTGTCGTCTCTAAAAGAAGTTCAACACATTGTCAATTCGTCAACTGAAGCTGCTCCCGAAGGCGGCGCGCTCTATCAGAAATATCAAGTGGACTTGGTGATGGCACATGACGAAATAACGCCTATAACAATAAGTAGGATAATTAACAAACAACCACCTGAAGCCGACACAGTTAAGTCTAATCCGCCTGATCTCATCTCCCAGACAGTACATAAATCGTCACCTTCAAACCAAATAACAATTGAAACTCATTTCCCTAGTGATAATCAATTTGGCCACGAAACTAATAATATGTTAAGACATCACAGCAATGATCGATCTTATGAAACGAATAGTAGATCACATACTCATCAAAAGTGTGAAGTTGGAATACAAGTTGACAATGAACCTGTACACGCTAATCAAAAGAGCGATGACGAAAAATTGCTAGAGCGGAATTGTTTCACACAGTCAGCGGCTTCTCTACAAAACATTACAAACATTGAAATCTCAATGCGACCTCCCTCAAATTCAAGGGCAATTAATAATAACTATAGACCCATTTCACTTCATAACTCCAGACCACCTCCTATTATTGGACAGTTTTATAATGAAAACGCTTCCAATGAAGTCAAAGAAATCTCTCACTACGTAAAAAATGTACCGAGGCTGTATCAAAATAGATCGTTTGAGAGTATACCGGAGCAGTTAAGAAGTAGTAGTAGGAGCAGATTCTTTAATAGAGTTGGATCCCAGAGAACTTCTCCCAATCAACACATATCGAGGCAACAGGATTATAACTCCTCGTCACATCAACAGCCACAGGGAGGGTATTATTCACATAGCTCTGTCCACAGAACAGAGTTTTGGAAGGGACCGGGACACAAAAGTCTCGGTTTCAGTATCGTTGGTGGAACAGACTCGCCTAAAGGACAAATGGGCATATTCGTAAAAACTGTTTTTCCGAATGGACAAGCTGCTGACAAGGGTACTATTTTTGAAGGTATCGTAATCATTTTTAACAAGTCTAATTTTATTGTGGAATCAACAAAAACAATTTGGTTTTATCTTTTTTTCATTTCAGGTGACGAGATCTTGTCGGTTAACAATGTGCCAACACGTGGATTGAGCCATGCTGGGGCCATATCGCTTTTCAAACAAGTAAAGGAAGGGAAAATAGAATTGACGCTTTCAAGAAGAAGGTAATAAGATACAAAAAAAATGGTGAAATGTACAATTAAGTTTATCAATTAATAAAATCTAATCATTGTTACTTTTCCAGAGCACCAAGGTCAAGGTCCGTGGAACCTCTCGGAAATTTCCGTGGCGAACACAAAAGGGAATGAAAAAAGTAACAAATCCCCTTTTCACCCCAAAGACAATTGTGTTAATAGTGTGCAATAATTTAATTCTATTTTGTTCATTTAGCCAAAGGCAATTCTTTAGACGCTATTCACTTGTTTCAGTTAAGTTTCTCAGTTATGTAATTTAATTATCACTAATTAAATATGATTCTAGATGAAGTTGGTCTAGAAATAATGTATTATCTTATAATTATGAAGAATGTACGTTAGTGTTGAGTTGCTTTAGCGACGTGCTATTTGATACCTACAGCGTATGCAAAGTTTGACTTGAATATAACTTCTACTATTTTATTATGCTACATTTTGTTAGCTTTGTATATGAGTAATGAAATATGATAAGACTGTATGTATTGTAGCGGTTTAGGTATTACCTAAATTAATTGTTGTAAAATGTAATGGAAATAATAGTTGTTTTATTAGGAATGCTAGATCTCGTTTGTTGCATAAATGTAACCGATATCGGGTGTTTACTTACTTTTCCTAAATTTAAATTCTTACATCTTCATCACATAATTTAAAATAATTTTGTTGTACAACCAGAGATAATAGTACATTGTTCACCGAGAGGAGAAAGTGACCGATTACCGTCGAGGGTGTCGTTTGAACCCACCCTCGCCTACGGCTCGGGCTTTAAAACACCCGAGATCGGGAATCGCACTTTCTCTCGAGTGATACATAGTGCTTTATACTACACCTACCATTTCTGTGGTAAAAGGTTATCAATCAGTATTTTTGCTGTTTCCTTCAACTGCGGCGGAGTTAAAAAATCTTCATCATCACTATCACCACTTGTCATTTTGATAGTTTTATTTTACTTTTCTATGAAAACTGAATGGCGTCTGCAATTTTCACATGTTCTTTTTTCAAATTGTTTGACACCATCCAACACACAGCTAGTGGCCAGTGTCATTTTGCGAACTTGGAGATAAAAACTCACTTTAAAAACTTTTTGGCTTTTGATATTTAGGTTACCAGCGCATAGTCTTACCCAAAATTAAAAAAGAAAAACCACGTAAGAAATGGATTTTCATACACTTTTCTCTCCCGCTCAGATGCGTTTTCTCGCCGCATATTTGTTCGATATGCAATGACGTACTTTCTACCGTAAATTTGATAAAGTATCAAGGTACTTTCCGAGTAGGTGTAGTATAAAAGAATAAATCTCATCCTAAAACTAATATGTATTTTAAGTTACATAATGTACAATATACATGGCTCATAAAAATGTTTAAAATTTAGTTTCATAAATAAACACTTAAAAAATGTAAGTAAACATCGATTTCGGTTATTTGAATAAGAAATAATATAGTATACCAATATCTATGATATACCACTTTATAGTTCTAAAGTATATCGTTGGCCCCTTCGTGTGCTTGTTTAATGGGGTACCTAATGGTAACTTTATGATCTTTGATCGGTACTAACTTTTTGTTTTATGAACTCATAGGATCAATCGGCTCTACCTCGCGCCATTCGCCTAGTTTTGGGATCTCATTTGAGATAAGTATCAGAACTGTGCAGAAGATTTTGCACCGTGCTGTCTTAGTTATACCTACTATAACTTCGCTAAACGCACTATCTGCAGTATTTGATGAATTGTTAATGTAAAGGCAATTAGAAAGGTATTACTGGTATACGTAGGGGCTGTCGATAGTTATAGCTAGGTATATATAATCATCTATATCGAATTCTTCTGAACGTGAACTTCTTCTGAATCAAAATAGACTAAATCAGACTGATATTGATACGTACCTATGAGACTACCAAAGTTTTAGAGATTAGAAGCCTTCATTGTTCTCAACTACACGTTGCAATTCATGTTAGAGGAATTTTGTTCCATACGAGCAATGCAATTTATACCAGTCAAGCACCAAAAATTCCATTCCAATTCCATTTTGTAACCGGTGCAATTCTACTATGGTTTCACATATCATCAGTCAGCAAACACAATGAAGACGATGGAATTTGGCATTAATTTAATATCTCTAGTATGCGACCGGTCCACATGTTTATATTTTTTTGTTTAGCTGTACGAGATGTGATGGCATTTCACTGTATTTAAATCTTTTCTTTTTCTCTATTTCCTGACACTTTCTTTGACATTACAGTAGTGGATTAATGTCCAAAACAATAATTGCAATTATGCTTCCACTACATATACGTAGTAATTGGTTGAATATCAGCAAACAAGCTCCGTCCAATGGTTAATCGACATATTGTTACGAGTTGCGTTATTATTAATATTTCAGTGTCTTTATACAAAAATCATAATTGTAGTATGATTATAAACGCCGAAACCATCCAGTGGCCGACCTCGTATTATATCTAAAATGACATAATTATCTAGGTAGTATACTCATCCACAGTATTTTACATTTTAAATGTTTTGTAAATGTTCTATAAATATATTGCAATACCTCTTAGCCTGTGTTTTATTTAAGAAAAATAGAGACTTGAAAAGTTAAATAATTATATTTAATTTAAAATAACAATTTGCTAACAAAACTAAATGCAAAACATATCAGAGCAATGCAGATCTTCTTATATTAAATAATTTAACGATATATTGTTAAGTCTTTCAATCGACAATCCATCACAATCGAAATACACGAACGACGAAAACACAAAAACAAGAAAAGAACACAAGTACAAGAAACTGAAATCAACTCAAATGAGTGATTCATACAGCCCGATATTCAATGACTGAGATACCTTCTTCAAATATGACCTGCATGAAAAATTCTGAATTATAAAATTTGCACAACCTCCCGATACATGCATGATTCTTAATTAAAACAATTCATTATTTAACGTCACACAGTATAGCTACTCCTCTTAGAATCCAGTGGTCGGGGTTTTTGATTGTGGGAAGCCAAAGCGGGGTGATGAACGTCAGTCCGGTGCGGACTGGTTTCTTGTACACTGGGCACTGGAAATAGGTAATAACTTCTCTGAAGCTTTCTGAACTCGGACGTAAGTAACAATTAGTTTGGAGCTTTTTGTTGTCGCCTCATGATAATTTAATTCAATCTTGTTAAAAGATAAAAATCAGTAATACCTAAGTACTTTAAAGTTTACTGTTGAAACTGAAAATAGGTTTTTATAAAAAGTTAGTTTGTGCCTGATAAAGCTTGTAGTGTATCAGTGTAGATTATCACCTGATAGAGTTTAGGGTCCTTGGCCGCGGTGGAGTTGATGGCGTAGATGTGGGTGACGGGCAGTGCCGTGTACAGCACCTTCAACGTGGACACGCACAGCCGCCCGTAACGTTGTGAGTTGTCGGGCCGCGTGTAGATGATCACCTGATAGAGTTTGGGGTCCTTGGGCGCGGTGGAGTTGATTGCGTAGATGTGGGTGATGAGTAGCGCCGTGTACAGCACCTTCAGCGTGGACTCGCACAGCGGCCTGTTGTGAGTTGTCAGGCCGCGTGTAGATGATCACCTGATAAAGTTTGGGGTCCTTGGGCGCGGTGGAGTTGATGGCGTAGATGTGGGTGACGGGCAGCGCCGTGTACAGCACCTTCAGCGTGGACTCGCACAGCCGCCCGTTGCGCCGGTCCCAGCCCGCACCGTCCAGAAACATGCCGTGCACGTATACTCCCTCCTAATAATGCAATAGACATGGATACATTCCCATTCCGTTCAGGTTTTGTTATTTGGTTTTGAATCAGAAGAGATGCGTCACTTCGCCACCTTTTATTATGAATATACTCGTCAAAAAGCAGGTAAAAATATACTTACAAGTGGCGGTGCTTTAATTTCTTCATAGGCGAATTTAGTCACATCATTGTGTAAGGACACCATATCTAACGCCCAGCCTTTGTGAGCACGAGTCACTTCTTGACGCATAGCCGTCAAGAAACCTGAAATTTAGGAAACCGTAAAAACATCCACGGAAACACCGATATGTTACACAGTTTAGTTTCTTGTCTTGATAATTACCTTGAGGGTTAAAAAAGCCGGTCATCCAGAAAGTGTGAGGTCTCATATTGAAACACCAACTGGAGAACTGAATGTTCCTTTCAAGAAACTCCGTGAACCAGAAACCGAGAGTAGACGAAGACCAAGACCTGTTGAGCCAGATTGCGGGCACCTTTGCGTCGTAAATGTTATCGAGGGAGTCCCGGAGCGCCTAAATGTAGGTACACAATGTAAGTAGTAGGTAAGCACTTTTGGATAATCTCAGTCATTGTTACACAAACACTATAAACTAATTATCTCCAATATTATCTATTGCTGGACATAAGACCCCTCCTTATAGATATCCAATAAGACCGGTCGGAAGGAGCTACCATTAAGCCCAATTATAAAGGCGCTATCGTAATTTTAATAACTATTTAGAATATTTCTGTTTCTTTTTCAAATTAAGCATTTGATAAATATAATTACTTTTCACGTTGCTATTAAATTTACGATGGCGCCTTCATATATGGCCCCATTGTGTTCCTGTAGTCAGTCAGTAATCAGAATATAGTCGATCCACCTTGTGTACGGTTATGCATTCAATAAGTATTATCATAATCCTTAAAGGTACCACTAATTATATCTATTATACAAAAGATAAATTCATACATACCTCGTTCATAATAATAGTTCCGTCAATAGCGAGCAACAAATCTTTTAGAGTTGTCCTCACTAAGGAAATTACTTTTTGCATTCGGTCAATTTCTTGTCTTAAAAATATTACCATAGAGCCAAATTGTCCGTAAAATTTCAATCTGGGAAAGGACATGGGATATTAGGTATGAAACTCAAGTAGACCAAGATATTATTGCTGGGGTATTATCATGAATTTCCATGGTGCAATCAAGAGCAAGGTGAAAAATCAGCAACGCGCGAGTCACACTAATGCACGAATGTTTTCGTATTTATTTTATTCTGTTTTTAAACTTCTTAAATTTCAACATAAATGACATCATCGGTGAAAATTTACAACAACTGTATAGCTATCACAGTTAAGATGCAGCCCGGCGACAGACAAACAGAGAGACGGGCCGAGGAGTCTTAGTAATAGGGTTCGGTTTTATCCTTTGGGTACGGAACCCCAAAACTAAGTACTAGTCTTTTTAGTAACCTTTTAATAATTATTAGTTGTAATTTTACCAATGAGTAGGTATTATACTATGCAAACTTTAATATCAATGATAATAACGTGCTACACCCTAGACCGCACATCTGATTAACATCAGGCAGTGTGTAGTCAAACGCGAACCTATTCGAAATAAAAAAAAAAACTCGTAGGAATTACTCGTTCAGAAAGTTCTATGATACTTTTTTTTTGTCTTTACAAGATCCTTTTATTGTTATTAACGAATATGAAACGAATTAAAACCAGTTTGAAAATGATGTAGTACATACTTTAGTTATTATTTATTAAAAATCTTTACAATTTACTTACCTTTCTTTTACTTCATGGGGATCATAGTTAGGGGGAACTTTTTCAAGCATTTCTTTGGATTGCCTATACACAGATGCTTCTCTAGTTTCGCCACCTCCTCCAGAGGATTCCTTAGGCTGGATGGACAAAATTGTATCCAACATGCTCTGGGTTATATTGCGCTGATACCTGAAGTAAGAATGATTTACTTTCTACTGGTACAGGATTTGTACTTCAGTTTGCTTAATGTTGCTCTTCATATAGTAGTTAAACGCGTAAGTTATTGCGTTACTACCGCTAGGCTACCAATACCATTGCTTCTCATTATATAAGGCTGCTGGCAAACGCTACACAGCTTAGCGACAGATTGTTAGACTTGTTAGCGATGGTGACAAGTTAGTGCAATAATAATACGTGTAATATGTGTTTCTTACCTTCTCTTTTATCCCGAATCCATAGAACATTGCATCGACGTGGCTAATTTCATTTAAATTACTCACGTGATATTAGCATTCGTGTGCAGTCCGTACGCTTGGGGCGGATCGACAGTTTTCATCTTTTCAATTTCCTCCAAATACTCGGGAATGTTCTTGAACTTCATAATGCCATATCCTTTATAGAACTGGAAGTCCTCTGCAAACAGCGCCTCGGAAAACCACACGCGACAGAAGGTAACAAGTAGCCGATTGTCGTAGTCATCAGTGACGCGACCTCCGTACTGCACAGCTGATACCATATAGCTGTAACATAAGTCTACATTTTTTCACAGGATTAAATTAAAAGAGAATACCATAAATGGATGGCGTAAGAGTCGTTAGGCAAGGCTGATACCAAATAGCTGTAACATACTCGTAAGTCTACATTTTTTCACAGGATTAAATTAAAAAGAGAATACCATAAATGGATGGCGTAAGAGTTGTTAGGCAAGGCTGATACCATATAGCTGTAACATAAGTCTACATTTTTCACAGGATTAAACTAAAGAGAATACCATAAATGGATGGCGTAAGAGTTGTTAGGCAAGGCTGACACCATATAGCTGTAACATAAGTCTACATTTTTTCACAGGATTAAACTAAAGAGAATACCATAAATGGATGGCGTAAGAGTTGTTAGGCAAGCGTATCGCTTAATATCTCTTCTCTAAATTGTATAAAATGATCAGTGAGCGCCAAGATCAATACAGAAGTGACCACAGACTAATAATTATGCTCATTCATTTTTGTCCACTTCTGTGTGAGGTTCAGTGAGGAGGTAGTTACGTAAGTAGGGTTTGTGATCCTGCAGCAGAGAAAGTCAAATAGAGAAATAAGATTACGATGATGAAGAAAAGGGTAGAATATGAGAGTAGATAAAACATACAAACTAACCGAACAGTAGTCCAGCTAATATTTTGGGTTGCCTCCAAGCTCTCCAAATGATTTTGCACAAACATGCAAGATGCCAACCAGTCGGCTGAGTTGAACTCGTATGGTATATTCCAACCAAGCGGGCCAAACTTTCTTCTTTCTTGCACCACAGTGTGTAAGAATGAGATGGTGTATAACAACGGAAGGTAGAATGGACTATCGCTGTAGTCTAGGAAGTCCTGGCTCATAGAGTCATAGGTTCGCATTAGACCAGCTTTTATACCTACAGAAAAATATAAAACTGTAAGATGATACGGGATGAAGGTAAGTGGAAACGAAGCTTTTCAATTATTAAAAAAAGTATTCATACCCGAAGGCGGTTCACACGTATACTTGATAGACATTTGCAATAATGTGATTGGAAATTTAGGATGCACTTCCGTCGTTATCCAAAGCCTGAAAATTTGCAAAAATTCAGACAACAATAACAATATCCTCAAAGAAACTGTTTGTAGACCTGATACCGATTAAAAGATGGGTTTCGGGGGTTACATAACATTTGTGATTGTAAACAAATAAATTGTAGTTAGGGGATTACCTACCTGAAAGTTTCGTGAATTTTCTCTGGTTCTTTCTCCAACTCGCCAAACTGTTCCATAACTTCAACCATGTATTCCAAGCCCAAATGGCAGTTTTGCAGCAAAACCCAAATTCCCTAGAATAAAACAATAATAATACAATAAATTGCAGTTTATCTATCAGCAAAAGAAAAAGGGAAACAAAAGCAAATGTACTCTAATTTAGGCAGTCGCTAAAACCTCAGGGTACGAGATCTGCCACTGTATCTACAGACAACAAACTTACCTCCTTCAAAGCCTTGTCTATTAGCTTCCTCGCGTGCACTTCTTGTCCTTGACCCATAGAAATAGAAGAGCAGACACACTCCATTCGCTTCGCGGTCTGTTCTATGGAGGGAGTGGGGTCCGAGCCCATTGCTAAGAAGCCGATAAGAGGCACCAGAGGTCTCGACTCTAGCACCATGTGCTGTAGACAATTTTTATACATGTTGTAATAAAAATCCTTAGGGATCGACATGATTTTTTGCAAGGGTATAGTTTAGAAGTCTGAAAAGTCTTAGACAACTTATAATTGAATTGAGGAAAAATAATTGGTTCATATGGCATGCCAAGAAACCAAAATTTCGAGAGGGCAAAGCTGCCGGCTAAAGCAAAAAATGTTTTTATAGTTCAATAAGCAAACATAATATCGGAAACTTACTTCGTAATTCACGATAACTGCTTCAGAGAATTTTGCTCCCATAGATTGTATAACATATTTTCTGAAATGATTGATAAGTAAAAGTGAGGAATTAAAAAAGTTGATATAAAACTAAACTATCTACTGCTAAACTAAACTATCTAAAACTGTCTTTATTACTATATTTAAGTTGTTGTGTCATATTTAAGTCAAAAACGTTTGGTCTGCATGTGACTGTAAGCTTTTGTCTTGATGTAAATCAATTAAAAAATCTCGTAACACCACTAAACATTTCTTGGGCAAGTTTATTCGTTTAATGTAATACTTCATAGCATAAAGCCACAAGCACTATGTATTTTATGTACCAATGCGTATGTACATGCCCAAACAAATTCTCACTGAAAGTCGTCTAAAAATTATTAAACTTTAAAATCCAAAGTATTTTTGAGGTCAACTCACAAGCTCTGCGCCAATGTTCTGTCCGGACACCAGGAACGCACGACCAGCAGTTTTCTGAACACGTCCAGCGTGTGATAGCCATCAGGCAACGGCTCATCTTCAGGTGCCTCTTTGTCAAACCTACAACGAATTAAGTGTTTTGATACTTACCTTTAATTTTAGCAAACAATCTGTAACGCCTGTTTAAATGACACGTATAAATTACAGGAATTTCTATAGTACCTATGATTAGCTCGCAAAACTTTCAGACCTAGCCAGTAACCTGTAAAATTCTTTAACAAGAGCAACAATATGAACGTAGACCAAAAAGAAAACCTACGAATACAGTATAATTGTCCACAAAGTATTAGAATGATCAAAGGAAACTCCTTCCTTGGAATTTAGGTACAATTGATACAATAACTTGATACAAAATATCTCCTGTTAGTAAATCTGATAGCAGATACTGATAAAGAATACAAATTACAACAAAACCCTAAACCTAAAGAGTAGCTCTGATATGACCAAGTTTACGAGAGACAACATAAGTATTGGCTAGTTACAGGTTCAACATGTTCCATGGTATTGGCACACCTGTACAAACACACTTACACGATATTTGCCTACTTCATGTGTGCAAAAGGTCAGATGTTTTACCATGTCTTCCATCCCTTTTCATTGTTTATCACTTGTGTGAGAATGTTGGTAAACTGCCTCAATGACGAAAGTTGCACCAAGTTCAGCCAGGACATATCCGTTATCCATTTGAAGGGCTTGGGAGGACATGCGTTTAAATCCAATGCAGCACCGCCTTTAATTTAAATGTTACATCTCAATTTTATGACTATGATTAAGTACATAAATAAATCAGGGTAAGATCTAAATACTTAAACACGTGGAAACCTAAACACAAGAAGAATTAATTGTATCCTAATTTCATCATGACGTACTGTACCAGCCTTTTTAATAGTCCACTGCAGGACGTAGGCCTACCCACGAAGGGTGATTGGGCCAAATCCACCACGCTGGCCCGGTGCGGGTTGGTGGATTCACATACGCCATCGAATTTCTTCTACGGACGTATGCAGGTTGCCTCACGATGTTTTCCTTCACCAAAAAGCCAGAGGTGTGAAATTCCGTACATAAATTCCGAAGAACTCCAATGGGTTCTTCGGAATTTATGTCCTGGTACGGGACCGGGATTTGAACCCACAACCTCACGATTGTAAGGCCGGTGTCATTTACCACTAGACTACCACGGCTTCTGTATAAGTATCAGTGGACATTAGTTCCACGCGGCAACAACAGATGGCGTTGTACAGTGCTAAATCGCGATATTGTGACTTGTTGGCGATGTATGGCGTCTATTTGGAGTTTGAATAAATGTGTCTTTTGGTTCAGTAGTAAACTGGTCGTTTTATTACACCTACTTCTACTCAAGCGCAGCCCGGGTGAGGCGTGCGGGACCAGGAGATCGATCATGGTCCTTCGAGCCGGATTTTTGAGCGACATCGAGGGGTCGCTAGACCGATACGGCGGAAGACGCAGTTCCGGTTGGATAGTTTGCCGGGCGAGCAACTGTCCCCCTTTTATTCGGTTGTCGGGTGAACAACCAGTCGTGAAATTTCCCCGACTTGTGGGAGTCTTGGAGGTATTACTCCCCAGTGTTAGGTAGTGAAGTGCAAATTCCCCTAAAGTGAGTGAACAAGGACAAACTGTAAGTACATTGAAATTATTTGTGAAGTGTTAGATTAAGTTAACTAGTTAGTTTGAATATGTGATTATTAATAAAGTGAATAGCTTAGGGACTTAGAATATTTCGAGAAAAACGGGGGAACGTGATCTCTATGCCCGATTTCGCCCCGAAGTGTTTTGTGCCAAACACTTAGAAAATTTTCGTCGAAAGATTGTGGAACTTGTAATTTTTTACGGTTTTGACAAATTGTTCTTTGAAATAAAATTGTAACTTTTTAGGTACTTATTTAAACATTAAAATTGGGGTAGTAATTTCAAAAACTTAGTTTATTTCCCGTTAAAATGGCCGACATGGATCACTTAATCTATTTTCAAGAAGATTTGTATGGGAGAATTGTAAAGTCTCGCTCTAACTTTAAGAAAACTAGTAAAGATAGGCTTACAAAAGAATACATTGAGAGCAGATTAGAGGCGGTTGAGCACCTGTGGTTCGAGTTTCTGGCTGGACACAAGGAACTTATGAGAAGTCAGAAAAGAGACGAATTGAAGGCTTCGTCATATGTTAAAAATGAAATCTACGATAACTGTGACGAAGTTTTCTTCGAATATAAAATCGAACTAAAAACATTATTGTCTAAGTTCAGTGTGTCCGGTGAGATTTCGAACATAATACCAACTGTAAGTGCCAACATACAATTGCCAAAAATCAATCTCAATACTTTTTCTGGCAATAGTTACTCGGAATGGAATTCATTTCGTGACTTGTACTGCTCGTTAATTCATGACAATAAAGATTTAGACGATGTTCAAAAATTGTTGTATTTAAAAGGCTATTTAACGGGAGAAGCTAAACAATTGCTGAGTAACATTCCGATCACTCGCGAGAAATATGAAAGAGCCTGGGAGTTGCTTGAAACTCGATATAATAATAAAAGATACATATCGCATCAAATTCTCGGACGGCTACTGTGTCAACGGAATCTTGCTCAGGAATCAGCTAGCGGTTTGAAAGAATTGTTAGACACTACGGACGATTGTTTAGTTTCATTGTCTAATGTAGGGATCAATACTGAAAACTGGGATGTTTTAGTGATCCACATTGTTGTAAAGAAGCTGGACCCAGAATCCAAGAGACAATGGGAATTTAGTGTTGCCAATGCTCAGGACTTGGAGGAATTACCCAGTTACGAACAATTCCGAGAATTTCTAACAAAACGTTATCGAGCATTGGAATTTCTGGATTCTGGATCCACTACCAAACCTAAATATCAGGGTCGGCCTAATAGGTCCGTAAATAAAACGCATTCTATGCATGTTGCACACATTCAATGTCTTTATTGTTCGGGGGAACACATGCTTACTCACTGCGCGGCGTTCAAGAAAATTCATGTGGATGCCAGACGTAATTTTGTTGAATCCAATAAAGTTTGCTTTTGCTGCATGGAAAGCAATCACACTGCTATTAACTGCAGTAGAAAGATAAAATGTAAATTTTGTATAAAACGGCATCATACTCTTTTGCACCGGGTGAGTGTAGATGATGCCAACAAGTCTCATGAAGCTTCCTCTTCGAAAAATGGAAAATTGAAGGAGTCACTACCAACAGGATCGGTTCCTGTTGTATCCTGTTTTACACGGAAACTGGACCCCATATTATTAGCAACGGCGTTAGTGAAAACTGTAAAGCGAAATGGCCAGCGAATTAATATTCGAGCATTATTGGATCAAGGGTCGCAATCTTCATTTATAACGGAGGCAACGGTCCAACAACTAGGGTTGAAGAAGACTTCTGCAAATGTCCACATAACAGGAATCGGCGGAGCCAAAGCTTCAGTATCCAGAGCAACGGTGATTGTTAATATAACATCGCGAATTGACCCTCAAGTGATTATAAAAGTAAAAGCTCATGTGCTCACGTCTATTACTACCCTTTTACCTTTGCACGACGTAAAGAATGTCGAGTGGCCAGAACTTCGAGAGATAGCATTAGCAGATCCAGGTTACTGCACACCTAATCATATCGACATGCTGTTGGGTGCAGAAATATATGGACAAATTCTTCAGGAAGGAGTTAAAAAGCATCCTAATGGCACTCTCATAGCACAATGTACTTCTTTGGGTTGGATACTATCTGGAATGATAAGTACTCCAAGCGAATCATCTGAAATCAAAGAGAAAAAAGAAGATTCAGCTGTTGATAGTTCTTTGAAGATTTCTGCTGCTTTGCAGAGAAGACCATCTGGATACCTGAAAGAAAAACATAAAAAGGTTAATAAAAACACAGAAATAAATAATAGAACATATAGAGAAGAAAGAAGTAAACTTACCAAAGAGAAAAGAATTGCGTTCGATGAATCCGTTTTTCAACGATGACGAAATATAATTATGGAGATCCACGGTTATGAGATAGACCGATTGCTACTCAGCCGGCTTGAAATTAATTGGTGCTATGCGGCCGGTGAGTAAGCAATGTCTTTTGCCGATCATCATCGTGTATGTTAACAAGTCTAAGCAAATATGAGATTTTATTGTACAACATAAAATATGTTTGTATGTAATTAATTCTAAATCAGAATTACTGTCAAGTTTTATTATTACTTTTGTTTCATAACCTGTGGCTTCACCACATAACTCACCCCACATCGAATGTATGTAAAATTTGTCATTGTAATGAACAAAGCTACGCTTGTTCATGGTGGGTGATATGTATAAGTATCAGTGGACATTAGTTCCACGCGGCAACAACAGATGGCGTTGTACAGTGCTAAATCGCGATATTGTGACTTGTTGGCGATGTATGGCGTCTATTTGGAGTTTGAATAAATGTGTCTTTTGGTTCAGTAGTAAACTGGTCGTTTTATTACACCTACTTCTACTCAAGCGCAGCCCGGGTGAGGCGTGCGGGACCAGGAGATCGATCAGCTTCTATAATGTGTATGAGTAGTACAGTAAATTAAAATTCAATATTTATCTTGTGTAGCACATACACAAGATAAATATTTAATTTTAATAGAGATCTAGAAGTTTTAAATAAAAAACAATATGAACTACTAATGTCCCAACACACAACACTCACCTTTAATGAAGGTTTGAAACTCATCGTACGTCATGTAGTCTCTGTTCAAATCTATTTTCAGCGTCAGCAGCAGTGTGAACAAGTACTTGTGCACTTCGTAGAAGCCTCTCGATATAAATTTGAACACGTCAAAAGTCTGAAAATGAATCACGTGGTCTCAATTTCCTCTAAAAAGTAGTCAACAGAATCGTGGTGTTCTTACCAAGTAGTCGATGATGAATCCACATCGTCGATGCGTGATGGGGCTGGGCGTGGAGCGCTCCATGGAGATGTCGAACCGCTCGAGGAACTGCGCGAGCGAGGTCTGGTACATGTTGCACACCAGCGACATGTTGCACACCAGGAAGTACAGCACCGAGCCGCGCGTGGCCACGGGCCGGAACTCTTCGCGCGCCGCGTTGATCTTCAGCTCCGTCTCCTTGGCGCCTTCCAGCTTCTCCCTCACCTGCGTGTGTCAGATGTCTTGTAGAGCGCGTTCCGTGTCTAAACACTGCAATACTGCAATAGCGGTACCTCCGTGGCCGTCGTCTTGGTCACGTTGAGCACTTGTATGAGCGAGACGTCCTCGACGAGCGAGCCCTGGATGGTGGTGAGCTTGTGCAGCAGATTGGCCTCCAGCTCCTGCATCTTGCGCCGGTTGGCCGTCACGTCCATGATCAGCTGCGTGCGCTCCGCCTCCATCTCCGCCTTCTCCGTCAGGATCACGCGCCCCAGCAACTGGTCTTCCAGACCTAAACAACGATATTGCAAATCCATGTTGATGACAGTTACAAGTTTGAGCAAGTTCCTAAATTACACAGTAGCTGTTATTATTATTGACCCCATGTAATATAAATAGCATGGTACCTTGCATAGTAACCGTGAAATCGATGATAGAGGTACGTGCTGATATTTCTGGCGTGTACGCTGGATTTGGCAATTTTGTGGTGATGTATATTTTGTGACCGGCAGTTACGTCAATTTCTTTATCACCAAGTTTAACCTGCAAGAACAATATTTTTTGTAGATTAAAATTACCTATAATAGTGTTTATCTTCACAACGCCAACTCAAACAATAGTTATCAAATCTATTTCTTACACATTCTATTATGTACACAAATAATGTTAATAGAATAATTAATGTTTATCATTTTTGTGCCGCAACAAATTTTAGAACAAACTTGATGCTGCCTAGGCCTTTGATGTACGAGTAATATATACTATCATGTTACAGGTACAATTATAACGCTTAGTGCTCACTTTAAAACTAGAACCAATCTTAATATAGTTCCTTTCTAAAATATTATCCATAGCAGGATCCAATTCCTCAGCGACATCTTCAATTAGCATTGGTCTTCCCAAAGATACGCAATCTTCAATATGATTTCTAAAAATATTCCAATATTTATAAGTATATCCATTCACTTACAAAAAGGTACATACTTTCTGCCCAAATCATAACAAGAGCAAACCAGAGTATGAAACTATGGACCTACTTAAATGTAAAAACATTTAGAATCTTGTATCACACAATCAACCGCAACATCGAAATTACAATACGCATCATTATGGCTTTACCTGAAATATTTGTGATTGAGTGTAGAGACGATCAAATCATTGTATCTCTCCATATTTTTGATCCAAATTTTTCCCTGAGTTTGTGGATCAATCAAAAGAGGAAACCGAGCTGCTTTTGTTACAATTATACCATTTTGTATTGATAAATCGTCCGTAGGTAGACCACATAAATTCCATTCCCCGATCTATAAATTCAAGATTACAAGAGTGAAGTTGCGTAAAGAGAACAATTCATCAGTGACTAGGGTTTTTTTTTCTAAAATTAATATTCTACACTTGAGTGCTTTCATTTTTCAAGGCAAACAAAAACTACGAAAAGATGAAACACAAGACAAAACAATATAATCATTGCAAAACAATCAAATTAAATACAGCAAATGATATTTACGAATTACATTTACGAATTATTTTTAAGGGCACTAAATGAATTGCAGCAACACCTACCGTAGCAGTATCCGTAAGTTCTTCAGTGACATTCATATTCATAGACACGGGTATTTTCCTTCTAAGCAATTCACTCAGCCAGTTGTTTGACAGCAGTGTACGGAACTCTTGATTGAAAGGTCCCGAATACGACAGGAATCTATTAAATACAAGGTAAGTAAGAGATTTTCAAACAGATGGTAGAAACAATTTATAAAATTGTAAGGTGCCGTAATAATTGGCCCTGATGCCGGGGCTATAGTATACGCCATCGGTATCCCCTGCCTGTAGTAAGAGCTCTAGCTATTCACTCAAACGGGCCCGGGGAGGACTACTACCCTAAGTGACCAGGTTGTCGTATATAGCTGTAGCAAGGGACGTCAATAGAACAGTGCTGAGTGCAGCGGTGCGTTCCCCTGGAGATCCCGGAGCTCCCAAGACAGCACAAAAGCAGGCCACCGAGGGGGTTTCAGTGGATGCAATCCTACATGACCTGCACCCCAAAGTAGCCGGGTATCTTGCGAAGATTTCCTCCTCATAAAAAAGTGCCGTAATGATGGTAACATACCCGACAAGTAACAAGATATCTCCAACGAGCCTTTCTATCTCGGATTTGAACAGAGCAGACTGCTCGGTCCAGCGCACGCGCTCGCCGCTGAGCCCGTTGATAAGAGCGGTCGCGGCGTCCATTTTCTCCTGGCATTTCGCCGCGTCATCCAACACGAGTTGCTTCAGCCTCATCGCTTCATCGAACTCTTTTTGTACTCCTGCCAATTCTTTCTGTAATGTAGGTAATCTTTAGGCATCAAAATATTGCGGTCGATTCCAAAAAAATATCATGATAATCATTAGGTACATATGTAGTGTAAAACAAAGTCGCATCCCGCTGTCTGTCTGTCCCTATGTATGATTATATCTTTAAAACTACGCAACAGATTTTGATGCGTGTTTTTTGACCTGTGCGAAGCCGAGGCGGGTCGCTAGTTAAGTTCTAAAAACAAAAATAATTTTAAATACGCTACTTACCTCTTTTTCTTGAAGTAAAGCTTCAGCATGGTCTAACTCTCTCTTAGCTGCCTGATACTTTCCTTGCATGACAGCGAGATTGGCCTTCAAGGGGAGTACATCTTTGTTCACTCCGTAGAACTGCGCCATCGCGATGGTCCAAGAAATCAGACCGGCGACGTTACCACAAGCAATTTTAGCCGCTTCAAAAGTGTATTGACTGAGAATAATAGGAAGTTATTTCAATCAACTACGAAAATATCGGCTGGTACACTTATCCCTACCGAGCTATCCCCCCTGGTAGGGATAAGTGCACTTTTTGTAGATTTAGTTCTACCAGTAGGGATAGGTGCACTGACCATTTGTGTAGTGCACTTATCCCTACCGAGCTATATTTGGTAGGGATGGGTGCACTGCCTATTTCTACTAATTTTGTACTATTCGTATTATATGCTATTACTAATCGAATACAATAATAGGGAACGTTGGTTTTATTGAAAAAATATTTTTCTGAAAGAAGTTTTATTAGGTACACAACTTTTTGCCCTAACATTTTTTTTCTATGACAGATGTCAAAGTGACAGCTGTCATATCCTAGGATCGGTACTAGAATGGCATGACAGGTGTCAAAGTGAAAGCTGTCAAACTCAAAAGTGAATTATCTCCGTAACTATCGCTTATAAACCATTGTTGTTCCAACAAAAGTGATAGAGCTCAACGAGATCTACATTTCGGATGAGAACTGTCAAACTCAAAAGTGGATTATCTCCGTAACTATCACATATAAACCATTGTTGTTCTAACAAAAGTGATAGAGCTCAACGAGATCTACATTTCGGATGACAGCTGTCAAACTTAAAAGTGGATTATCTCCGTAACTATCACATATAAACCATTGTTGTTCTAACAAAAGTGATAGAACTCAACGAGATCTACATTTCGGATGACAGCTGTCAAACTTAAAAGTGGATTATCTCCGTAACTATCACATATAAACCGTTGTTGTTCTAACAAAAGTGATAGAGCTCAACGAGATCTACATTTCGGATGACAGCTGTCAAACTTAAAAGTGGATTATCTCCGTAACTATCACATATAAACCATTGTTGTTCTAACAAAAGTGATAGAGCTCAACGAGATCTACATTTCGGATGACAGCTGTCAAACTTAAAAGTGGATTATCTTCGTAACTATTGTTTCACAAACTAGTTATTGAATATACTTCACAATTACAAAACACGAAATAGATGGTTTATATGTGATAGTTACGGAGATAATACACTTTTAAGTTTGACAGCTGTCATCCGAAATGTAGATCTCGTTGAGCTCTATCACTTTTATTAGAACAACAATGGTTTATCTGTGATAGTTACGGAGATAATCCACTTTTAAGTTTGACAGCTGTCATCCGAAATGTAGATCTCGTTGAGCTCTATCACTTTTGTCCAAATAACAATGGATTTTAAGTGATAGTTACGGAGAAAATCCACTTTTAAATTTGACACCTGTCACTTTGACACCTATCATGCTGTTATAGTACCGATTCTAGAATATGACAGCTGTCACTTTGACATCTATGATTTAAAAAAAGTTATGTACCTAATGAAACTTCATCATTTCAGCAAATTAATTTTTCAATAAAACCAACGTTCCGTAGTATTTTATTCGATTAGCAATAGCATATAATATGAAGAGTAGAAAATAGTAGAAATAGGCAGTGCACCCATCCCTACCAGAGGAGATAGCTCGGTAGGGATAAGTGCACTACACAAATGGTCAGTGCACCTATCCCTACTGGTAGAACTAAATCTACAAAAAGTGCACTTATCCCTACCAGGGGGGATAGCTCGGTAGGGATAAGTGTACCAGCCGGAAAATATCACCAAACACCACAGCACTAATAGTCATAGATAGCGCAGCATTAAAGCTACAGTAAATAACTCACTATCGTAGACTTGTATTGATGTCAAGAAAAATAATAATCGTGAATAAGATACTCACGGGAATCTAAAATACGGTACTAAAAAATCCACCATTTCGGCATTGATTTCATCTTTGGGATAAAACTTAAGATTGTTCAAAAATCTAGAATCTGCCATGACCTGAAAGATTAATTTATGAGAGATGATGAGATGAAATAGAAAGAATCAAAGTTCTATACATTGTTGTTTTTATCATACCTTCAGAGACTCTCCCCATGATGCCATGAAAAAGTTTTTTTCGGGGTCAGGTTTTACCGGATCGAGTTTCTTCCTGAACAGCAAGCACACAGCATCCATTATAAGCGTGATAAGATGCGGAGGCTTGCCGAGCTTTCTGACCGTTGCAATATCGGCTGCGTTGATAGTCTGAAATAAAAATCTATAATATTTGATATAAGTCTAATTACTTAATATGACATTTGATTTTTAACGTGTCTCTCTTCAGTCAAAACACTGATGACTTCCTTAATTAACTGTTAACTATTGAAAAATAATTAATGATAAACATCGTAGAAATTCGACCTAGTGGCATTTTGTGATCTACAAAACCATCTCTTTATTTCCACCACTTTACTTTTTACCACTTTAGCCCCGCAAACTGTCTCCATAATATGCTAGCAGTGCGGTGGCAGCAATGTTTGCATATGAACCACCTTCTAGCACCAACAGCTAGATTTCAAACAAAGCAAGAAAATTTAAAACAACGCAATATGTTACCAATAGAGCAGCTTCAGCTGCGTCTAACGCCGGCTTAGCATCGGCCAGCTTCTCCTCGGCTATAGCGGTCTCGGCAGCGATGACGCTCACGAGTTTGACCGCGCGGTCTTTTACTTCAAGTACTTCGCGTTTCACCTCCTCGGCGGCGGCTGCCGACTCCGCTACCGCTGCTAATACCTATACAGACACGATATCAAGACATTTACATTGGAGGATTAAATATCACGAGATTTTAAATAGAAAAGAAACAGAAACTAATGAAAGATCTTCAAGGTATCCAACATACATATTTGCCCAGTTTGATTTAAATAAATAACAGGTTCTTAAAGCAATCATGTAAAACAACTTTTTTAACATTACTATTTTAGTAATTATATTTTTTATTGTAAAGGTACTAGCTTAGGAAATAGCTTACCTCTTCGGCCTTTTCTGTAGCTTCTTTTATTTCTATTTCTTTAAGTTCTAACTCTTTCTTCAAAATGTCAACACTAGCTGCGGCCTCTACTAGTTTATCTAACCCTGTCGTCATTCTGAAATCATCGTTTAAGGACTCCAATTATTGCACAACTATTTTTTTTTCTCTGTATGAATGTTTGATGTCCTTAACAAGGAGGTGTCTCTTTATACCAGAACTATCGTACCTTCTAGCCAGTTCAGCAATGTATTCATGTTTTTCTTTATAAAGAACCTTATACCCTTCCAAGAAGGATAAATAAGACTTAGGAGTGACGTGCGCCTGCCTTCTAAACTTGTCGTAATAGGTGACACAGGCTTCAGCCACGTTATCTTGCACCGACCCCATTATCTCAATCAGCTGTATCTTTGTCTCAGGGGAGCAAACAATCTAAAAATAATAGATATACCTATAAGATACTTGTGCTATTTCATTATACTTCTTAGTATTATCTTCAAAATTTGGGGACGAGGGTTTTAAATTAAAAGAGGTAAGATCTTCTTAATTCTAATATTGAGCGACAATTTCCTTATTTTGACCCAAAATTTCATTCAAGACTAAACTGAGATAAGGCATGTACTAAGGAAAAACTAACATGGAAATCTGATAAGAAATGAGAGGCTACTTCAATGAGCGCTACTCTGGGCCATTTCTGGAACCAGTCCATCGTCGAACCGGATATAAGACCGGGGAACTTTAAAGCTCTGCTTCTGAACTTCTCACCGACCTGAAATAATTACTTGGATATCTGACTCAAAAATTAAAATATATACTTAATACTTTTACAATAAAAGTAATATCGGTAACGCTCGGAGCCCTCTGCGAGATAGAATCATAAATGATGAAATCTGTAGAAAATAGCCGTCATAGTTAGTATTTATCTCGGAGGACTGTTAATGGATAGGGTTAAAAAGTTCTCGATTGGACAGTACGTCCCAGGAATTGCAGTATAAGAAGTGTAATCATAGGATGGAAGACCGCAGGATAGCGCTAGATGTTAGCCGCATTCTACCTATAGATGCATATACCTAGATCTGTAAGTAAAGCCTATATCTAGAACTGGACGTTCTATGACTGAAATGCTGATGATACTGATGAAATTAATGAAGTTAGTGTTACCGGTGAGAAACAGAGTACGACGTGCAGATTAGCCCGTGACCGTATAATGAAGTACTCGTATAAGACGTCTGGTACCGGTATTCTCTTTGGTGCAAACTTCTTCATTATGGGAGTCAGCTCATTTAGAATTTCGTCTAAATAAAAATATATGATTATCAGAAGTTTTTAAACAAGAATGTAGTTCCAAGAAGTAACCAACGCGCATAACACAAAGATGCTGGTATCTGATCTAAAATTTCGATTTTATAGGGTGGACAGCTAACGCATACTATAAAAAGTAACCATGTTACCCATCTCGTCCTTGGCGAAGAGATTGGCGATTTCTCCCGAACTGAGGATATTGTTGAGAAACTCAAGGAACTGCTCGTCCTTGATGTCGTTGTCCGTGAATATGAAAGAAACGCCCTTCCCCTGCAGCCCGGCGATTCGGTATAGGATCTTTATGTCATCCATGAAATTACTCACGTTGTAAGATCTGAAAAGGTCACGTTTCACATTGTACAATCACTAAGGTACTATTAGATTACAGATTACAAATTCTTACCGCGTCAATGTAATTTGATAGAAAGTGTAATTAGCAATAAACGACGCCAGCTTTGTTAGACTCTGTTTGCCAGAACCACCAACACCGACAAGTAACGCATTACCTCTGCAAACAAAGCTATCGTTACTACACACAAGTTTAAACATATTTTGTAGAAACTAAAACTTGTAAAAAACATGATCGCTTACCGAGGCGTGTTTATAATTCTTGAAATAATGAATAGGTGAACCATCGCATCGTGGAAGAATACCAAATCTAAATGCGCGCCTCTTATTTGTTCATTGAATTGTTCTTGGAACTGTCCTAGCTTGAAGAGCACAAAATCCCATCTGCAATTGAAAAACAAAACAAATGTAGTCACACGTGGGGTAATCTTCATAGTTTAAAAAAAAATTAAGGCCTATTTCCAGCAGTGGACGTCCTACAATGGCTGATAATGATAACAGAAGCACAACAAGCTTATTTACTAAAAAAATATAACTAGCCCGTCTAATAGATTATCAAAAAATATTAGACACGTATTTTATCTTTTGTCGATTCGACAAAAAAAATTATGAAGATATAGCTCGTTAAAGTACCGCGTGACGTCTCTGTCCTACTACAAATGTACCAGCTAGTGACGTCACAAAGCCTTACTCTCAAACTTTGACAAGGTTTGTCTTTGTCATTAATTCTTTGATTGACAAAAGAAAAGTTAGGTGTCCCATTTTTTTTAGTAAATTAATTAACGGACGAATAATAATGTTTATCCAGTAATCATGCCTATTATTGGGGCAAGACATTGACACACTTACGTAGGCAGCTCTTCATAAACCTTAGGCGCATCAGTACTAAAGTCCTCTTCTTCATCTCCGGTGGGGTCGATCGGTTCTCGCAAGAAGTTAACAAAGAACGTCTCCTCTTCTGGAAATTCGCTTACAACATCTGGCAGTTCTACTGCGGCAGTTTTCCAGAAGTTTTCAACAAACCAATCCTTATCATCGAATGTAGTAAACCTATAGAGACAAGCATGTTGCATAATTTAAAATTGCGGGTTGAAAGAACTATTTAACAGAGTACGCTTTACCCACCTTACAAAGCCTCAAACTAAAAATTCCGTAAGCAAAGCTAACAACTATTTCAACAGCAAGAGTCTAGGTAATCATAAACGAATTAGGTACTTGCTTAATACTTCAGTAATACCTGTCTGATATAACTCTCACACACTCGTGGAACCACAGTTTGATGGCAGTCTTTATGGTCAAAAGCTCTTCCTTCTTGATAAACAGTATTCCTTCCCAAATTCTAGACAAATCTCGCAGATTGAACACATAATGAAACTTCGCAGGAGTTGGCAACATCTTCACCTACGCATATTTAAAAAGTATTAACAGTTTTGTAGAGCCTCTAAAAAAGCTTAAACCTCATTTTCTTCTGAGATTTTTGATCTAAGCAGTTATGTCTACTTTAACTATTAAGTCTGAAATATTTTTGGGTACTACAGATAAATTAATTTCAAAATCAAAATACAAATGTAGCATGACTAGATATTTACATACTTTTGTTTGCTGCCAAATGATTCGCGTTACGGGCACCAAGCGTGGCATAAACTCTATGATGATTTTCTTGTCAAATCGTGACTTACAGAAGTAACCAACACTTATTGTTTCTATAAAGAATAATTTGTTATTATTATTTTTTGATAATTTCAGCAGAATTAAAAGATCGATCTGCACATAGACATTAATTTATAAAATGTTGTTTTTCGTGAAACAATTCTAGGAAGTAGCTAGTAAGTAAAATACATAGATTCTCTTTATATGAATGGTAATATATAATATTTCAATTTATAACAATACTGTACTAACCAAATATGCGGTCCATTGAAACGTCACTCGGTAAAGTACAATTGAAAATATTGAATTGTCTCTTCAACCTCGGTGGAATATCATTACGACCACCACCTATAAAATATTACTACCATTATCTGCGGTTTCAGTATTTCAAAATTGTTAGTACGTAGATAACAAATAGTCATATTTCTAAGTAGATCTATAAAAAAAAAAACTATATTTACCAGGGTGGATCATGGCACCAAACATCTGGATATCAGCGATGACAATAAAGTCACCAGGTTTATCCAGTGAATAAAATCCACCACATTCCATCATTTGTCGTACTATTTCGTTAGTCACCTAAAACGCATTTTAGAACCATGAGCAGATAATTTTCAAAATAGCGTACTGGTATATTTTATCCTTGCTACGACTTTTACAAGCATTTGGCAAATTTTCAAAAGATTGATATTAGGTAAGATGTTCACCTGATCACCCCATGCATTTATAACAGGCATATTGATGTCGTCCACAAAAACAGTCATAGCTCGTCCACTGGGTGGTCCATACGTCATGCCCACACGCTTCTCAACATATGACTCTATGATGCGCTGTCAAACAATTTAATTATTTACGATATGAATTACAATAACTATCGTCGCTAATGTTTCAAAAAATACCTGAAACATATTAGGCGTCGTCGCAGACGAGAAGTTGATCATCTTGAACAGTTTAATTTCGTTATCGTAGGCCATCATATAACTCTTCAACATCACAGTCTTCGCCGTGCCCTGTTCGCCGATCAACAGAACTGCCTTATTCTGCTTCGCGATGGTTTCGATTAAGAACGAGATACAAACGTTGTCGACGTTGGGTACCAAGATAGAAGCGTACTCTGGTATACTATCTGATGGATAGATGTAGTCTTCTACAATTTCAGACCTGGTCAAAAGAAAATTTTCTGTTTTAGAAACGCAAAGCTCCTATTGATTTAAAGTTTTTGTTGTATCTCACCAATGCTGCCACTGTCCTCCTTCAGTGACCATGTACTCAAAGGGCATGACCCACTCCTTGGACTTGGCGCCGGGCCAGTCCATTTTCACCGGCAGCTTGGTCATGAATTCGGCCATCTTAGTGCGAGAGTCTATCTCCAGCACGGCGCCCAGTGACCACATCATCGCGAATATGAACAACCGCTCGAGGTGCCGATCTGTGTGCACCTCTGGACAACAATAACACAACGTTTCGGTTTGCTGTTCATATTTGTGGATTTCAACATCATTATAGTATAGTTGTCACAAATTGTAGTAGTGTCTAGCATATTTTAAAATTGGGTATTTAAGGGAAATGAAAAATATAAATCTCTTTTTATGCAATTTTGGTACTCAAATCCAAGCAAAATATGTTACATTTACTAATGTATTTAAAAATAACATTCAACTTACTGCCTCCTGGAACTTCTATTGCTAATAAGCCTGTCAATACATCTATAGCTTGCCTGAAATTAATTATGTATAATTTATTTTCGTCCTGATCACCGCTTATAAATAAAATAGTTATGCTAGAGACATTTTTAAGTCGTTTAGGGACCTTTGACTTACCTTATATAAATAGCTTCTAACAGATTCATTTTAGCGGGTAATTTTTGCTGGACAAACGAATGCACATCATCGTAAACTTTGTTAAATGCATTTTTCAAGGCGTCGTACTCTTTCTGTGTCCTGGTCTTGAGCCAACCCTGAATATGTTAAGAAATAAAAGTGAAAATTAACATAACACAAAAACGAAAGAAAATAATGGTTAACAATATTGTTTTGATCTTTCGAACCTCCAGCACAGGTTGCCACTTCAACACAGACGAGGAGAGGAACACCATGCCCATCCGGCTGACGGTGGCGGGGGACGCGTTGTCCACGTTGTCGGGCTCGAACACCAGCTTGCTGTTCTGCGCCATCGTGATGCGGTCCCCGTTGGCCAGGGTTAGGGTCTTATTGTCATCTAGTACTGAGTTTAGATTTTCGATCCACACAGCGTCTACCGGACCATCTGAAATTTCAATAGATTTTTTGTAAATTAGCGTCGATATTAGAGCAATCAGCTGATCAGATCAGAAGTCTTAACCGATATAGGTAATTTGTAAATTGAATAGGTACACATTATCAAAAATCAGACTTACCCAAAACAATCCAACTGGTATCCGATTTTCTTACTTTCAGAGCTCGTCTCCACAGTGTGGAGAATATTCCATCTGTCCAGTCGTTAGTAGCCACATCTAAGCGTCCAAACATTTGTGGTGCTGTTATAGCCTAAATACGACATTGGTTTTGTTACATTTCATTAAAATAAGTTCGTGGGTAAAGAACTATAGACCTAGCTAGCCCAAGTGGCAGAGCATGGCAAGACGGTTAAAACAACCGGGACCCAAAATTCAACGTATCATCCGAGCCAAGACAGCGCTCGGTTGTAAATGCCACCCGCGATCACCGAACCCATCCGAAATGTACTGAACGTTGATTAACTTCTGTGATGTGCTAAGAAACATCTACTCAAACTACGCTATGAACGTTATGTTTTTTGTACCTTGGGATTCATTCTCATTTCTCTATGGGGCTTGCCGATTTCTGTGAGAGCAGCCATTAATGTATGAATGCAGGAAGTCTTTCCAGATCCAGTTGGACCCATGGTCATTAAACCATGTCGTACTAACGAAGTTTCGTATAGTTGAATGATTTTTAAATTCCACTCGGGATGGTTGATCAATCCTGTACGCCCTGTTATTACTGTTATGGCTCGCTGCATTTCTCTGAAATATGAATCATCTAAAATGGACAGAGTCGACACGATTTGAAGTATTAAAATACTCTCCAATAACAGTGAGATAATTATGATAACTTCCACAACTGAGACTTAAGAGAATTAGACAGTCATTACCTTTGAACAGTTTGCGTGAGCTTCATACCGGGGAACAAATCTTCAATCAAGGATAGGAACAGCGGTTCGTCTTCGTCTACCAGTTTTGATACGTTCATTTCTCTGCAAATTCAGTTATGCTAATTATAGGGTACAAATTAAAATCAACCAAAAAGAAATAAAATAGCAAAAAAGCATACTTCAAGACCCTCATCATGATATTCTCCTCGGTGCTGTCGGGGTTGGCCCGTTTCTGCGCGCCCATGGTCCGCAGCACGGACAGGATGTTGCGGAGACCAAAGTCGTAGTGCACCTGCTTCGACAGCTGCTCCTCGCACAGCTTGTACAGGGTAAAAAACTTACGAGCTGTAAAAAAGTAGCAAGAGCTAGAGATCAGAGAACGGTGGACCTGAAGCTCAAATTATACGTAATTTTACCTACATAGTAAAATATTCTCCTTGAAGCCGCAGCTGGCGAGCTTGACGCGGATGATGATCTGGCGGTCCGGGACCATCATGGCGACGGACCTAAACTGGATCTTCAAGTTCTCCGGCAGCTCCTGCCGCCCCGCGTACCCCGGGTTCATCGTAATAATGAAAGCAAACTCCGGGTTTATCGTCACTGTGTCGCCATCACTAAGAAACAAGAGTCAAATCCAATTTTTTCCACTTATCTCAAAAACAGAAAAAGAACTGTGACGTAAAAAATGATATGAATAACAACCTGAATATAAAAGATTCCCGCTTCTCTCTTCTGGCCGTGAGGCAAATGTAAATTTGTTGTGCTGCCACAGAGAGCACAGGTAGTTCGATTCTGTTGAACTCGTCGAAACAACCCCACGTTCCAGACTGCGCCAAGCCTTTGTATATACGACCGAGACCTAAAAAAGAAGATAACCTAAAGCTTTCAGTCTGACTTCCCGTAGTCCCGGAGTGACTTCCTGTACCACTAATATCCTCACTAAGTTCTATAAACCGGACAAGTGCGAGTCAGGCTCGCACATCGAGGGTTCCGTACAAATCCAGAACATTACACAAAATTTGGAAGTAAGTTTTTAAAACCCCTATACTATATAACCATCGGCAAAAAAGTTTTTTTTTCACTTTTCTCGTCATACATCAAAAATTACACATTGTTAAAATAATTAAAAACCTGTTTTAGCACGTGTTAATGAATTTTTTTTTATATGATACCTTACATGATACGATTTACTCACTTTGAACTCATGTTTTGTGAATTTTGAGGGCCTATTTTTGTGATTTAAATAAAAACGTACAGTTTTCAGATTTATTCCTATATGTGTACTCTGAGACAATGTTTCTCGCCAAAGTTCATGTCAACGGGAAGTACCCTATAGGTTTTGATTTTTGTGAGTGTCGAAATATGCGGTTTTTTACGACATAAACGGCTCTAACTTTTTAAAACACAACTGAGAAAGTTTTTTTTACACAACTGCAAGAGACCATAGATATACAGACGTAGGTATATAGTTTAAATTTCAACTTGATATTTTTAGGCGTTCCTGAGATGAAGAGTCTTGACATACACAGACGGACAACAAACTGATCCTATAAGGGTTCCGTTTTTACCGTTTGAGGTACGGAACCCTAAAAAACGACGTAGTTTTTGCAACAGAAAGCACTCACCTCTGAAATCCATCTGGTCGGAGCAGTTGAAGACGATAACGAGTTTTCCAAGCGTGCGGCCCATGTCCTTGGTGGTCTCCGTCTTACCGGTGCCGGCGGGCCCGGCTGGCGCACCGCCCATATTCATTCCAATCGCCTGAGCCAGCGTAATATAGCATCTGTCTGTTAACGGTGTTATCACCAAACGCTCGGTAATGCCCAAGTATTCATTCTGAAATATGGTAATCCCGCATGTCATCTCTAACTAGTGAGTAGGACTAAATAGCAATACTAGTTTCTAAATTCAAAGGTAAACAAATACCTGATAAAGAAAATCTACGTCTGTAATGGAAACAATGCAGTCGTCGCTGTCTTCAAAATAGTAAAAGCGAGCTTGTTTCTGCCACTCAAAGTCACCAGGAGTCTTGATTCTCATTCTTACCAGATCATCGAATATGTCTCTGGAAATCCAAAATTCAGAATATTAATAAATAAATTCAAAATGGTCTAATTACTTCAATAGAGCCATGTCATAAATATCTACCTTTGGTGCACATGAATGGTGATCATAGTTTCAACTCTTGTCCTATCCAAAGCACACAGATCTGTGACAGTCAAGTCAATGAGCCCGTTTAGGAGATCCAAGAACTTATTATTCGTTATTCGCATAATAAACTTGTCGACTTTAGCCTTCTTTAGTGCATATTCAGCGTCACTTGTCCATAATACTTGCATTCCTAACAAACCTGCCTGGAAAATGTAAAACTCGTTGCATTTTAGCTATTCCTAAGACGTCAAATTTGGGTTTAAAAGCTTGGAAATTTTAAGATTTTTGTTTTATATTATTGACTGCCTCAAATACCTGTCCAGGAAAGTTCCAAAATCCAGTTAGAAAATCAAATTCACTATCCCCTGTCATGGTCTGTGCAATATTTGCGATCAAATTCCTAACTGTGTCTTTCATTGTATCTAATAAGGAGTTTAACCAATGCTGTAACAAGGTGTTTTATTAATAACTTAAGCTGAGATATGAATTAGATTGATATCTACAATAACGATTAAGTATAGTACACTTCTCACCTCTACGCCACCTATGCACAAGACGGGATGATCCAGGGGTATAGTTTCCCCATTATCAGAGTTCATATTAATAATCCTCTCCTTGTCATCAAAGTCCACAGTGTACATAGCATCGAAAATGCTCGGTAAGTGAGGCTAAAAACAAAGATAGAAAAACTGAAATTTATCGCGTTACTTTTATTTTAATCTTGAAGAATGTTAGCGGTAACATTTGATAACTAATAGAATGTTAATATTTAAGGTGATTCCTGACCTAGATAGAACGCTGGTTGGAAGCCTGTCCCAGGAATTCCAGGATCTCGAGCAACGTGGGATCGGTAACGAAGAAGCGCGCGCGGGAAGATGAGGCGCTTGGTCTTGAGGTAGCCCGTGAGCGACTTCTCACCTGTATAGAATGCGGATTGGAGGCCTGTCCCAGGATCTCAAGCAGCACGGGGTCGGAGACGAAGAAGAAGCGTGGGAAGATGAGCCGCTTGGTCTCGAGGTAGCCCGTGAGCGACTTCTGGCACGCCTCCAGCTGCTCGAACAGGTGCGGCAGCAGGCTCCGCAGCGTGTCGTCCGCCGTGCACGTCTCCACGCAGTTCACCATATCGCGCGCGCGGTACATTATTTTCACATAAGTTTTGTCAATGTGCTGTAATCGATCCGAAATATTACAAGGAGTCGAGATTACATTTGATAAAAACTTTTATTACGATTACTATCATGTACAACTCTCTTTATCCCCTTGCTGGGAATATTATATATACCTACGTCTATCTGAGTACCATCTGTCATGTCCCGACCCGGCTCGCACACCGCCATACTTTCATCTCATCGACAGTCAATTACTAACTTTATGAGTGCTACCGGTACGTACACTTATATTGGGTATTTCTGTATGGATGTGTGTTATATTATCTCTTACCGTGAACCGTTTAGCTTCAGCTGGCAATTGTTTAGCGATATCGCCACCCACGAAAACCGCTTCAAGATACATCCACAAATTTTGCACTACAAGCCACTTCTCTAGTATCTCTGAAGTGCTTACTAACTTGTGGATCCATAGAACAATGTCTCTCTTGAATGGTGCATTGTACCTATCATCATATAAATTTATTAGAAAAATATCTACGAGTATAATAAATAATAACGGATGGCCATTAATGTAAAATTATGCAATGTAATTTAAATTGTATGCATAGCAGAGATCTATATTTCATTGAAAACATGCCAATCAAATTTAGACATTGAGACCATCATCACATCAGACATGGAACACCCTATAATGGACATAGATCTACGATACCCGATCCACCAAGACCGGGAAGTAGATTGTCTCCAGCGTGTTCCATCATGTCAAGTATAAAAGCAAGATATTAAAATCATATTTTGTGGTGCTTTCTTACCTATTAGAAGCCAAAGAGTTGAGAACCATCAAAGAATCTTCAAGCATAGTAATGATGTCGAGCGTCTCTTGAGGCTTGATGAGCAGCTCGCCTCTGTTTTTGAAAAGTGCGAATGACAGATCCACCACAGCCCAGTCAGTTACGATTTGCTTCAGCTTGGCTTCAATGTCTTTTTCTTTGACTGCACTGATGCATATATCCTACAAAAATAACATTGCGACGTTTGCGATTGTTATGAAACACGGATATATTAGTAAAATGTACAGAAGAAAGTCAAATTGAATTATAAACTCTATCTATACCCTATAGTTATCGGACTTTCGATGACCTAAAACCAAAAACTAAATCGGAAATCAAATAAAAGTAGGAATCGTTTTACCTCCACATCTTCCTTGTACTTTAGAAGTGGCGCTTCCATTACATTTGCTAACGTAAACGAATCTGATTCTACGTCCAAACTGCAACCTGATAGAAATATTTACAAAATAAACCACATATTCCAAAAATACACAAAAAAAATGTACTATCACTATTTTGTACAACACTAATACGTATTTACTCATAAGTTGCTCCAATCTCCGCCAGTGACGCTCTTTCATAGCTTTGTCTGCCATCAACTCCAAAAGGGGGCAGGTTTGGTTGAAATCGTCAATCTTTTGTTTCAAATCAATGAAAGCTGGCCAATCTTTCATAGCCTTTGGGAGCTTTCGACACCTAAAGAAAATTTTAATATTAGCTACTGGCTGTTGCTTCGAGTTTTATTATTGGGTGTTTTATTTGTTTTCATTATTACTCTATAAGTAAAGTCCTTCAAGCCAAAAAATTAATCACAAAATATTTATTCAAACACACAATTTCCATTTTGAACGCTTGTGTAGGCACTCAAGCAAAATTTGAAGTTCTCTGTACGTGAATTTTTATAGTCATTTACCTATAGATATTAATAGAAATTATAACCTTAAGTCAAATTCAGCAAGTTGAGCCACTATCGATTCTATATCAATCTCTACCCATGGAGTCTCAAAATATCCATCTATGGAATTCATCACTGCCAGATAAAGGCTGTATCTGTAAATAAAATCAAAGATCTCAGTTGCAGTTTTAGTTATTTTAAAAATAAATAACAGAAATGTAGAGTCGATGCGTACAATTTGTTAAGCAGGTTGAACTCTTTCTTTTTCTGATGTAATATTGGATAATCATTTACTTCCATTCCGAAGAGTTTCTCGCCGTTGGAATACATCTCAAATCTTCGCCATAAGTCATCAAACCGTGATTGGAACATAATTACTCTATAACAATGTAAATTAATTTCTCCGTCAGAATAATACATTTTTTTCCTTACCAACCAAGTGAACACTCACAGGAATAATAACTTTACACGTAAAACGACTAAGGTTTTTGTCGTTGATTTTCTATAATCACTAGATTTCGCCAGAACCAATCAAATGTGCTAAAACAAAGATATTGTAACCAATAACCGCTTCAGTTTCAGCGTCCACCACGTGAGTCCATCATCACAACTTCGTTAGAAGTTCCACAATGTTATATCTATTGAAACTGCAACTCAACGTATGTCGAACAATTATTTCAAAGATAATAATTTTAGTGAGTATACCTGGATTTTAAGAAGATATCGTAATAATTAAATGTCGTCTAACCTATCGCTAGCTTCTCTAGCTGTCAGTCCCGGCGTCATGGGACCAAAAGCATCATAGTCCGCGTCGAATTTCAATATGTCAGTTTGAAACTGATCTACGCCTTCTGTAAGTTCCTCCGATAATGGTCCTTGCATATCCACTATACGTTGTTGCACTTGTTGGGACTGAGAAATGTTAATTTGTTATTGTGGTAATACAATCATTTATTATTATGTGGCTTGAATAGCCTTTGGCAAAAAATAACACACATAAATAAGCATGCTAGCAAGCACACGTACACTTACAATCATTAAAAGATGATGTTACCATCGTCGCTTTAAATGAGATATCAAAAGTAAATTTCTGAAGTCAATAAGTGTATCGGCTGTGGCTTGAAGTGAACTTGGTTTAAACGTTAGATAATATTCTCCAGTCAATAACATTTTAATAAACATGTAATTTTTTACCGTCAACAGCATGTTTTGAAAGGCGTATCGCAATCCGTATACCAAATCTGCGTCTTCTTTTGGGATACTGATGTCAAATTGAGCAAATGTTGCGTAGCTCTCTTCAATCAGATCCAATTCCATATCCATTCTAGGTACATAGACCATAAATTAATACAAATATTAGGATCAATAAACGTAAATATAGCTCATAGAGAGGTAAACATTTCAGTGATAAACACCTACATCAGAACATTCGTAACATTTAGGTAGGAGAGTCTCAGTTCCTAATGCACTTCGGCAACTCCAGAAAAATCATAAACATAGTAATAGATTGGCAAAATGCTACAAAGTTTTCAAATTTTTAATTGAAATAGTTACCCAATAAACTCATTCCGAATAAGCTCAAGGCACATCATAGCCACCCTGACGTCATCCAAGTCTTTTATCCTTTTGGACATAGTTTTCATCCGGTCGTTGATGAACTGCATTAATTTCTGCACGCGCTCTTTGTACGCCACGCTCAGTAACTTGCCGAGAATCCGTTTCCATTCGACAGATTCCACGTGAAGACCCATTTTTACGTTCTCTGTTGAATTTGAACATAGATTAAATTCGAACAAAAATGTCGCATGAGAATCTCATCACATAATTCGCCTCTATCATAAGTAAGCGGCTCAATCCTCATGAGTCCTTATCTCGTCTTGCCGATACTGATCTTAGGTGACTGCAATGGATAATTTAGGCAGGTATACTTAACATATGGGTGTGGTGGAGTTTTCCTGCTGGGTAGGTGTGATACCTCCCACTAAGAGTATGGCCTAGGTTAATTGTTAAAGCTTTCAAAAGAGAAACCCTTACCCTTAGAACTTACGTGGCAATTATGCAGACACAAATTCCGTAGTAATGACAAATTGTTCAGATTCAGATTACCACTATATATGATATCCACTGTTGACATTTGCACTCCACACTATTCCATGTATCTATTCTATATATTTACGGCTATGATTCAGTAAAATATGTACCCATATCAATCTGAATGGAGCCAATAATGTGTCTCTCCGGTAAATTAATGACCTCCACCGTTTGTCTCTCGTATTTCTTCAGCATGTCCGTTATGATCACGTTCAGAGGATTGGAATTGACAAAATCTTGTACTTGTTGAGTTCTGTTTTCGGCCCAAAGGTGAGAAAATCTCTCATACGACTGAAAAAACGTTGTAAGATTTAGAACTACACAAAATTACCAAATTATATTCATGAGGCTTGTCAAGTGCTGATTTATCTGTTAATGTTACATTTAAAACTCCATAGAAGCACCACTTTAAAGCCTCACTGACAGGCCCTGTAACATGACTGACTGTCGTCGTTAAACTTCCTTTTAATTATTTTTCTACAGGTACACCAATTTCCAGCTTTTGGAAGTAGTTACAAGATACTCGTTTATTTTCCAAAAAATTCAAACAGGTATCCCCACCATACGCTAAAGAACCCAGCTGCCAGACTCCGGTGTATTGATGTACACCACCAAGATAACTTAATACCAAAAATTCAGCTTTTAGAAAGTACCTAGTGGCATTCTTGCGGTTATAGAATATTATTACTATTTCAATTTTCAGAACACTGCATAATACAGCTATTCGTTCTGAAAAATGTTCGTTGAACTTCGACAATATGTATATTTTGTCGTAGTCTAACGAACTTTTTCAGTGAAACTGCTGTTTTCCCGTTGAAGCGACAAAACCCGATTTACCTTCAATAGCTTCTCAATGTCGGGTTTGTACATGAACATGATCCCTTGCAGCGCCATCACCGAGCGCACCACGTCCTTGTGCTCCGACACCATGCGGAAGAAGCTCTTGACGCCGGACACACTTGATGTTGACTTTGATCCCGCTATTACAGAGAAGAGCCTATTCAGATGGGGATGGATGCTTGTACTCTGCGCGATCGCAATTGTGCGTATAATCAGCGCCACACAAGTTGGCAGATGGGAAGTTATGCGCAGAACGCTGCGCAAAAGGCATAATATAGGTATGCGCGGTAGCCATAGAGACGAGACGCCGGGGCACACCCCCCGCCAACCTCATGCCTCCCGCGCGCACTCTACGCCCGTGCACACTACTTCCCCACTTGTGTAGGCATTGTGCACACATGCGCAATAATTAGCGAATCACGGCGAAGTGTCATCCGCCGGCTTGTGTGGCGATACCTATAGTATAGATCGAATCAAACTTCTTAGCGGCTGTGAAGTCAACTCTATAAAACTAGTACCCTAGTACTCTATAAAATTTAACTTGATCTCTGCGACAGCTGTCAGAAAAATCACGCCTATAAAGTTCTGAATTTCTTAATAGTACAGACAGTACCTGTCAATGTCATACTTTATGGGCATGCCGATTAGTGATGGGCGACGATGATCGTGACCACAGAGTTTTAGATAGAGTTTTAATTAAAATATCGATAGTTTACTACTACTATACTGACGATATTTTAAATAAAACTTAATTTATCATTAATTTTATTGTATATTTTAATACCACAACATTTTTTACATGTGTAATTAAATTAAACCCAATTATATGTTACATTAGCATCGATAATAGTGAAAAACGTTGATAAATACTATCGTTACATTATTATGAGTATTTAATTAATATCATAACATTATTTACATCTGTACATACTTAATCTTAAATAATACTAGTAAGTAAATACAATCCAATTTCTGACTTTCAACTACTCATTCGATTTCATTACATTGTTTGAAAATCGATTTTTTCCACCACTATCTCAACTCTAAATACGAGTATGTCAATGTCACTGTCACAGAAATCAAGTTAAATTTTATAGAGTACTAGGTGACCCGGCCACGCGTTGCTGTGGCTAAATAAATTAAAATTGCGACTATAATTTGAGATTTAAACTATCCTATCTCTCAAGTTGGATCGAACTGCACATGGTGTGCGAATTTTATTATAATCGGTTAAGTGGTTTAGGAGTCCATTGAGGATAAACATTGTGACACGAGATTTATATATATTAAGATAGGTACAAGTAGCGGAAGTCCCAATCCTCGCGCAGCTGGTATGTGAGCTTCAGTCTGGTTTGGGTTTTGCGCAGCTTGTAGCTAACTTCACAGCTACCAAGAAGTTTAATTTGGCTTCTACGCGCGATTGTGAGCGTCGGTTGTGTCCATTACGCGCGAATCCAGTACCGCAAACGGCCCCGCATTTACGATTTCTTAATGATCTGATGATGAAAATCTTATTCATGAAATAAATCTTAGTAAAAAGTACGACACGATTTCAAATTTCTATCTTTGCGTCAAATAGACTCCACGCCAACACTGGAGTCCGATAGACGTGGCGCTTCAATCGCAATTTTATTTACGCATTAGCGATGACTTTCTCTGTAGTCAATATTATGGGTAAATACTTTTCTAATTATCCATATTATTAACTCAAATAAACAAAATTACCTAATAATAACCTGAAAAGTTAGTTCCTTTCCAAACTTAGTTCCAAATTTTTGCTGTCAGACTTCAACAGCTCTTTAGCATTATGATGGTGATTGTTAATGAATGAATGTAGTAATGACCGTCATCTTCATCATTAGCTTTCAGGCGGCTTAAAAAATCTGACACCAGGGCTACCTGTCCAGCTATCAGCATCAGCTACCTGACCTTTACCAACATGCTTACTTCTATTTACTTTTTATTATCACTTATCATTGTTTTTCTAAATACTTTTCTTTTTAAAACCCAAAAAATAAGGACTGAAGTAATAGAATCCGTACTAAAATAGCAAGAGATATACATCACTCTGTCCTATTTTAAATATGAAATGTAAAAGGTGTTAGAAAAAGATGCTCATACACCCGAACTTACGTAATTTCAAAGGTTTCACAAACTAGCATTGAGCTATCTCGGCTGTCCAAATTCAAAAAAGTAATATGATCAGAGATTTGAACATTGTACTGGAACTAATTTCCGATCATATCGCAAGAGACAAAGTGGACCAAATTTAAACCGTTTTGACATTCCAACTTGTGATTTTGACGTATGCCGACGCCCGACAGACAATGCGTTTTTTTGTTCCACTCACTCTCGCGTATGCTGTATAACCAGATATGTATAAGACAGCTGTAACATAGTTTTTATTTGAGTAAAATTAAGCAAGGTTTCTATTACTTGTCATTATTCTGAGTTTAAAACACATATTTCTTACTGCTCATAGCTCGAAAAATAGAACGTCCCGCCATTTTCTCTGCTTGAATAGCTTTTTGCTGACTCCACTGGTACACGCTGCGGTGCATATCCATTACACAAGTCAGCACCACCTGGCAAAGCATTCCAATTAACCACAATTAATAACAAAATTTTATTATTTATTAGATTATATCATAATTTTGCAATGATTTTACTTTTCTTGAAATTCAAAATATGTAAATTATTATTTCAACAAACGTTATTGTTGAAAAATAATTTATGTCAAGACATTAAACAAATCTGAAAAATACCTATGAGTTATTATTTGACTAAATCGAAATTTTTATGAAAAAGATGGAATGGAATTATAAAAACAATAGGCCCAATTATGAAGGCGTCGTCGTAACTAAATTAGCAATTTAGAATATTTCTGTTTCTTTTTCACTTTAGGCATTCGCAAGAGAGAACACTTTTTAAGTTTCAATTAAATTTACGATGGCGCCTTCATAATTGGGCATAATTGGTAGATAAAGGGTTTATTTTTTTATACAGGACTAGGTATCTACATTTGGCGATCGATGCCCCTGATGTGGCCGAGGATGGAGTATGTGGACTTAAAAGGTAGACCTACATATTAAATCTTGCCTTAAAGATATCCAGATGGATTTTTAAATATTAACTACCCGGGTGCCAAGAAAGTGTTGTTATCGTTACTATTTTTATCATTGAAAGAAATAACCTGTGTAAATAAAGATTGTATTTCTTCCAAAATTGGCTTGATCGTGATCTTGGGTATTTGCAAGAACATTTTCGTTAGTATTAGTGGACTTAATTTCTTTTGTTCTTCCGGATCAGTAGTCATTGTTAGAAAACTGGAAAGAGAAGGAGTTATGTTTGAGAAAAGAATAAGAATGAACCGCCCGTCCGAATGTCAGTCATCCAGCGAACTAATCAGTCAGAATAAGAAAAATAGTAAGCTTTTCATGTGAGCACCATACATTTTTGTAAATTGCTCTAGCGAAAACAAAAGAAAACTAATAAGTATATGGAGCTCCGCGAAAACTACAGCAATCTTCGTTGAATAGATAATTACATAAGGCTTAGTTTCCGAAGGGTGTCAAAAACTAAGAAATGAAACTATCACAATCATGGTGCTGCCTACACTTGGTTTATGTAACTTCTTTTTGAGATTCACAATTAAAAAATTGGTCATACCTGTAGAATTCGCTCTCTCCGGTTTTCCGTCTCAATGCTTATACAAATTAAGCTAGGCCACACTCAATATAGGTACACGCAAACGCTTACGATATTTTTTAAATTGTTTATCGCAAAAAGAATTCTCCGAGACAAGGAAATATCATCGAAAATTTCATCAAAACCCACCTTGAAACAGAAGCCCTCCGTCTCAGCAGATCGAGGCTCTGCCTGGTACATTTAATGAGTGCTTCCAAACACTTGGTGGCGAAATATGCGAAAAGCTCGTTGCACTCGTTGATTACGTGCGTGACCTCGTAACGATCTGGATTTTCGATCTCCAAGAATGCTGATAAAATAAAACAAGCACAATCAGGTAATTAACCAGTATTGTAGTCCCTAACCATAAATAAAAAGAAGTAGGTAGGTATTTACCAGCATCATCGGGAAACACCCTTGTGGCTGAAGTGACAATTTTCAAAGCCTTTTCAGGGTCTAGCCTAAAAATACAATACAAAATTATCATAACATTGTTTTATTCTAATTACACACGAACTAACCGAGTTTGATATACGGAGATCCGTAGGAGCACTAAAGTGGCAGATACCTATCGGATCACTTATAATGAATCAGACAGAGTGGTGGCCCCGTGACGGGAAGCGCAGTCCCGGTAGACCCATACAGCGGTGGCGTGATGACATCCAATAGTTTTGTGGCATCGCCTGGGCGAAACTAGCACAGTAGATATTAATTGACGATAGAGGTAGGAGACTCATGTCCTGCAGTGGGTCGAAATAAACTGATGATGATGATGATCACAAGAGCCCCAAAACGCCGAAATCACCCGCCTCTGGCCTCAGCTTTTGTAGGAAGTTGTGTGAAAAACGTATTATTTGCATTTGCATACGAGCATTGTGTAACACAACCACAGTCCGTTATCAGTTACCAGTCACAGAATACTCGTCCGTAGTTAGATTTATTTTTTTTATTTTACCATTTATGTTTCAAATCTTGGATTTGTTTTGATGGGACGCTGTCCAAGAATTTGTGTATCAACTCTATAACAGCTATTTCTGCATTACTTGACTTTGTCTGTAAATCTATTGCTGCAAAAGAAATAAACTCTGATATTATCATTGACAAAGTATAACAGCCAAACTAAACTTAGGCTTACTAAAAATAAACTTGCAATGAGAAAACTGTCTCGTATCTAAGATTCCGTTAATACATTGTTATACCTAAATCATCCCGACGCGCTTGATTCTCGTCGTAAAACACTGAAGGCGTGACGGCTTTGTCGGGCAAATATACGAGCATGGTTTTCATCATTGATTGCAAGATAACATCAATGCGAGCTTCTTTCATGTCCACAACCTGTACATAAGTAACTGTTTAGGTTATTACAACCCTATTAACTTTTTGCTCACCCCCAAAAATTTCAAAGTCAATACATTCTATTTTTCCGGAGGGAGCAAAAGAAGGCAGGCAGCTGCTGCATATCCTACTAATATTATAAACGCGAAAGTTTGTGAGGATGGATGGATGGATGTATGGATGTTTGTTACTCTTTCACGCAAAAACTACTGAACGGAATTAGATGAAACTTTGCAATAATATAGCTTATATATCAGAATAACTCATAGGCTATAAATTATAATGATATATTGCGTATGCGGGCTAAGCCGCGGGTAAAAACTAGTGTACCTATAAATGAGCGATATTTTAGAGAAAACGCAATTTTTTTTGCTAGGTGCTTTGCTAGGTGGTACAAGCTCGGTCGGTCTCTAGTCCCAGTTTGACAGCAGTTAGTCAGCATGCTTGTGTCAAGTGAAAATCCAAACCGTTTGTTTGACCGTCCCGAGGGCTCTTAAGACCCGAAAGTGGGGGTGAATATTTCAAGCACTAAAAGTTTACGTTGTATGTTTATTACTCATCTTACTTCTTTGACAAATAAGTCAACTTCGTCCAATACTTTCGCGATATGTTCACAGTAGGAAGGTATTTCCAGCGACGTCCACGTGATGGTCGAGAGGCCGGGTTGAAACGCTTTCTCTAATTTTACTAGTTGAGCTCGTAGAAGTGGTAGATACAATTTTGGCATACTCCTGTGCACAAAAGCAAACAATTGATACAGCTAATCTACACTTAGATGAACTGAAAACTAAAATTACTCAAGAGGAAATGAGAATGTTTAGGACACAGATACATGCACAGATATCTATTTAAAAAGGATACGTGACAAAAAGTAACAAAAGCCGCAATAATATTAGATGGCAAAAGGATAGATAGACGTTTACCGTTTCACTATGGAAATTAACGCGCTTTTCACACATTTTACTCGTAAGTATACTATATATAACGGGGACTAAACTCACGTGTACGGATAGTCATAACAACGACTATGTTATATTATATCAAAATAAGCCTTACATTCTTATTTGGGTGTTTCTATCAACAAGATACTTTATCGTTTCATAGTTTCCAAATATCTTATCTTTGCAGAATGCTACAACTTGAGCACCCTCGGGGACATCTACAAAATATGAATCACTGCATAAAAACGTTTTAATAAGACTACCTAGTAACTATATTGCCCATGACTATAGAGATATATTTACAAAATCAACATTTATGGACCAGATTGTCAGCTTACGAATAGGAACAAACTTGAAGCCATGTCATCACGCCATTCCAAATTAGTCCATTTTTATCCATCTCTAAAAATATGTCAGAGCCATAATTTAGCTGGATAAGAATATCTTGTTCAAACAATATGAAAATCACATTTTAAATATTATCTCATTAAGGTCTACAAGAATCCAGCCACTACGCTAAAACAATATTAATGTAAATGTGACTTACAAAGTCCCAACTGCCACATGTACTCGACTTCCCTGATGCACTCCGGAATAAACACACTGAAGTTGACGATGTACACGTTCGTCACTGGATGACGAATCAACAGGGGTGCGATCAGCCCTAATCTGACCTGATATGCAGACATTATAGCATATTGTAAACATGCCCTTACAGCAGTAATGGGCTCAATTTTAAAGCTTAACTTGACAGATTTAAACTAACTAAACGTATGGCTGTCTTTTTGGTTGCAGTCTATTAGGCAAGGAAAGCAACAGTTTAAAATTATATTTAAAGCTGTCAAAAGCCTTTAAAATTGCGCCTTATAAGAATGCAATCAAACTTCTTGGCGATTGAGATATTAGCTACAAGCGTCCACATTCCTCATACGAACTTCCAGAATATGGAACGCTTTGCCTGAGTCTATCTTTCCGCTAAAGTACAATGTAGGTGTCTTCAAATCTCGAGTAAATAGGTATCTTCTAGGTAAGCGTGCCACATCCTAGACCGCATATCTGCTTAACATCAGGCAGTGTGTAGAAAACGCAAACTTATTTGAAATTTTAAAAAAAAAAGCTGCAGATAATCCAATCATCGTGCAGCTAAGTTCTGAACTTCAAGCAGGATTGGGTAATCCGCAGCTTATAACTCACATCACAGCCGCAAAGATGTTTAAATAATAGCCATCCTATATACGGTACATTTTCATTTATGACAAAAAATATTTGCCAAAGATTTTATACATCATCATAATCATTTTGGCAGTAGGAGTAGGAATCTTCAAAATGAATGGTTGGAAGGGCTTAAATCCAGCATAACATTGTGTTTATGAATTCAATATACTCGTAAACGTCAAAACAAATTTAATTAAATAATAAATAAGCAAAAATAGACTGCCGCAGTCAAATGATTTTACATCTCGCATGTTCGGTAAGTAGGTAATTATTACCTCCAAATGGGGCTTGTAGGTGACTAATTAGCGCTCTAGGGTAATAAGGGCTCTAGGTAGCTAGAAAAGCCCTAGGGCAGTAAGTAATAAAAAAAACACTTCTTTCTTTCAAAAAGTTCACGTACATCTAACCATCATACTGGCAATAGACATCATGCATTCAGCCCAATGACCAAAGAGGTCGCTTTGCTATTCAGCCTTGTCTTCGTGTGAGTATAATAGTCATCAATTTTAAATATCGAACGTCGCCGTTCGATATTCGCTCAATTTCAATAAAATGTTTTATTCTTGCAATGCCGGTTTTTTTTCTACTTACCTCACAATCGAGATGTAAAGCAGAATAGTTAGCTCGGGTGTAAGCACCAATTGCACCCTCGAACTATAGGCGCCCTCGCTGCGCCTAAATATCTTTACAGCCCTTGGCCTTACAGCCCTTGGCTACTAATCTACTATTAATTAGCTAATTCACTGTACATTAAAGTAGTAAGCAATTCAAGGTTGACTAAAAGGAAAGTCAAGAAGAAATCTCAGATGAAACCTCACCTGTTCAACATTTTCAGCCCAAGCCATGTGGTAGATTAACTCAAACTCCGTAAATACGATATTCATAATGTTGTACAGTTTTATACATCTTTGTGTATTCTGGAAATTGTAACACCATTTAAAAGTCATTGGATAAGAGGTAGAAACTGCTTTGCGCAGGTTCCCTACCATTCGACCTGTACTCTAGATGCGTATACTGCACCAACAAAGTTTTAGTTATTTAATGCGAACTGTACCTACATTTTTAACTTCCACGATATTTTATAATATCATACCAGAAAAATATTTTGGAACAGTTCATATTTCATCATTCTATTCCATTCTGAAGTTTATATTGGCAACTCTTATAATATTTTGAATGGTAAAAACTGAGACTTCGTCGTCAGTTTTTCCCAATAAAACGTCGTCGGCACAATTCATCTTACAGCTCAAGAGCATAAAGTCAGTGAAAGATAAACAGAAAGCCAGTTAGTCAGCCTTACCGTGTGGTTTATAACTTCTGAATGTTTTTCAAACTCTTTCATAGGTCTTTTTATATTCTTGTCGTAGAACCGTATCCACATGACTCTGCCAGCGACGGGCGGCATGTTACGTGGGAGCTCGGGGTCCTCTCGTTCTTCATTGTACCTTCAAAATGGAATAAAACAGAGATATTACCATGTGAGCAAATAATAGGCCCCTTTTACACATACACGTACCTTTGAACGGTCACAGTGCTATTAAACTATTATCTAAACCTACATAAGGTTTAGTTTTTTTAACATTTCATGACCTATAACGCACATAGACATACATTGAAATATGTACATAATGTAGTTAAATATTTCAATATATGAATATTTCAAAATTCAATGAGTGAAAGAGCTTTTATGTCAAGTGGCCGCGAGTGGTGAGCCACGAAACGTCGTCGTTTCTTTGTTGAAAAACAATTATTCGAATGATAACATCTATCCAAAGGTAGCCTCGAAGAAATCGCTCATGGCGATAAGGCCGCCCTTGTACCACTTAAATTTTAAAAATATTGTCAATACTTGCTGTTTTTGGTGAAAGTAAAGTTGTATTGTATTGTGTCTGACTGGTACGTATAATACCTATGAGTATATGCAGAACTTATCTAATTTTCTGGTCGGAAGCACTTTAATACAGATCTGTACTGTACTGTACCAGCCTTTTAATAGTCCACTGTAGGACGTAGATTATTTATTCATTTGTTGGTACGGGACCGGGATCTGAACCCACGACCTCACGGTTGTAAGGCTGGTGTCATTACAGCTATACCACCATGGCTCATCAATTTAGATCAATTTTATACATTGGCTTATAAAGTCTACAGAAAAGCTTATAAAGTCTACAGCTATGGCTTATAAAGTCTACAGCAAAGTTAGCTTAGCCTGTACCTGTCCCTGATAGATTCAATTTCTGCCGTGTATGTTCCAATCAAGTCGTAATATTGATCTTCGAGATATAGACATTCAAGCTTTAGCTTCTCGAATCTTGCTAAGAGGTGCAAAGCTATTTCCGTTGTAGGACATTTATTGACGCTCTGAAAAAACATTCATTTTAACGAAATAATATGATGGGATTATAAACAGCACATTATAGAGTGTAAGTACACATTTTGTTATCAACGGCCGATACCGATGGAAGCGCATTAGGTACCTTTATCATAAAGTTTTCTAACAACAGCTCTTGGTTGCTCACAGCATCCATGTAAGTTTTGTAGTCTTTATCAAAATCGGGTCGCCTGCAATTTAAAAAACTCAATCAAACATATATTTTATATTTTGATTATTTAATTTGATATATTTTTATTTACTTTGATAATGTATCACAGATAACACTTATGACATGTAATGAATATTATGAAATAAATCATAATGATATCACATGTCACAGGTATCATATTTATAGTCCGGAAGTTCTAATGAATTATGTTAAAAATCAAATTCATTATAATTCCAACAGATTACCAAACTGCAAAAAGTGGAAATGAACAAAACTCATATAATATATTAAGTACTAGGTACTTAATGAGCTCATAGCACCTCGAGCTGGTGGCTCATATAATTCACACGTCTAATTCGCGGATGGCCACTAAGCGCAACTTAGGACAGCAATTTAGGTAATAGTTACTTCCTACGTAAGTAAGACGTCCACCCACAAGTTAGACAAACAATTTAGCTAACGAGGATCGCAAGGTGCAAGCTGCTTTCGACCTGTCCTTTAGGAAATCCACAACAAAAACTATATCTAACAGTCAACGTCCAATGGCCTATAGGATTGTTATGATGATAGTGTAGGTACTATACTCTATAAAATTTAACTTGATCTCTGCGACAGTGACATAGAAGATTGACATTTTTAGAGTTGAGATAGTGGTGGAAAAAACGATTTTCAAACAATGTTGTAATGAAATCGAATGAGTAGTTGAAGGTGAAAAATTGGATTTTATTTTCTTACTATTATTTAATATCAAGTATGTAAATAATGTTATGATATTCATTAAATACTCATAATAATGTAACGATAGTATTTATCGACGTTTTTCACTATTATCGATGCTAATGTAACATATAATTGGGTTTAATTTAATTACCTACACATGTAAAAAATGTTATGATATTAAAATATACAATCAAATTAATGATAAATTAAGTTTTATTTAAAATATCGTTAGTATAAACAATCGATATTTTAAATAAAACTCTATCTAAAACTCTGGTCACGATCATTCGTCGCCCATCAGTAATCGGCATGCCCATAAAGTATGACATTGACAAGTACTCTCTGTACTATTAAGAAATTCAGGACTTCAAAGACGTGATTTTTGTGACAGATGTCGCAGAGATCAAGTTAAATTTTATAGAGTATAGATAGTCATTCACCATAATATTTAATGGAAAGAAAACAGTGACAAAACTGGAAACATTATGCAAGATTACCTGTGATCCAAAGCATCGTATGTTTTACTAGATATAGTTTTGAACAGCTTATTGAAAGTGATAGCGAACTCTTCAATTCCTTCTAGAGTGGTCTTGTTCAAAACATAGTAAGTTATGTACGTTTCGAACAAATACATTATCTACAAGCAAGAATGGTATACGTCAGAAAATTACCAATAAAACTATCATATAAGAAATCATCTTATGAGTATACATAGGATTATTATTAGTTTATAACTAACCTTTATCAGTCTCTTTTTGAAAGTTTCGAATTTCCCAAATATATACATTTCAGAGCAATTAAATGGTCGTTCATCGGCCGCTGCTATCATTTCTTTCTGTGCTTCGTCGTAACATTCTCGATAAAAACTATAGAGACTCAGACAAAGCTAAAATGAAGCAGATTTAACGAAATCAATTTTTTTATTAATTATACCTTCTTTTTTTTACTATATATTTTAAAATATCCTTGGAAGAAAAATAAATTTTTAAATATTTATTAGTTTTTATAAGTTTTAATCGTCAACTACGACTTATTTATTCATTTTACGTAAAATATTGGGTGTTTCCTCGTAGTCATACTAGTTTGTCATACCAGTATGACCACGAGGATATACAAAATATTGGTTATTGAGGTCATAGACTATCATGTAAAAATCAAATAACAGTAGTAATAAGACGTATACATTTCAAAATATCTAAGCTGATAGCCGAAAATCGTTTTTTTTTAAATAAAAAATACAATTAAATTCAAATATCGCGAAAACGGTTAGATTTAGGATAGGGTCAATGTCCCCCCTGCCCCTTTCTTCTATCGTACGGCTAGACAGACGTGACCAAAGCGCCACCCTTTTATGGTGGACATTCCGCGCGTTAGAACCAAGCGTTTCGAATTCTCATTCCTCATACGAACAGCCAGAATGTGGAGCGCTTTGCCTGGGTCTGTCTTCCCGTTAAAGTACACTGTGGGTGTCTTCAAATCCCGAGTAAATAGGCACCTTCTAGGTAAGCGTGCTACACCCTAGACCGCACATCTGCTCAACATCAGGCAGTGTGTAAAACGCGAACCTATTCGAAATAAAAAAAGGGTGCTTCGTAGTCAAATCTGTCAGAATCAGCATTTAATTTCTATTGTTACGAACTATTCAATTATAGAGAGAAAATTTGACATTGGCAGTACTTACGCGAGCCTTTTTAATGAAATTCAGCTTGTCCTGATTCCATACAGTTTTCTTGCCATGATTGGTGAGAAAGTCCATGCACATGTTGAGGATTTGATTGGTTACTTTGACCAGCAAGGTAGAGATCTGCTTGGTGGTGTTATAGTAGCGAGAAGTGGCGTATATCATCCGCACTGTGTACAGCAGGCCCGGGATAAACTGCTGCATTGTGTACGGATCACATCTGTAATATATGACAATAGCTTAACCAGCGGCTTTCCACACTTTATTTTTTCGGGTTAAAAAGTAGCCTATCGTACTCTCTGATCTCTAAACTATATTTAGAATATAATAGAAAAATTTTGTTGTAAACAAAATGGTGTAACAAAATTTTTGCATAAATGATAAATCTACTATTTTTAAATGAAAATTGTCTACACAATCATTGAAAAATTATCAAAGTGGTCAAAAATCATACTAAGATTGCCACAAGGCCACAACCGGTACATCTGCCATAATTATGTGAAACTATAAGCGAAATGTGATGTCCTCACCTATACAAAGGTTCGCAATACTTTTCCAAGGCATACAGATACTTGACGTTATCAAAAGCTTCGTTATAGTAATCGGTCACTTGATTGTCCAGATTCTTCCATTTCTAAAATTAATACATATTATTTTATTCATCATTAAATTGCAATTGATAAATTATTATCGCCAGCTAAATAGCTAAATCGAAAAACAATGTGTTGGCACGTAACATCAGACAGCGGCCAAATTTTTTATTTTATTTTTTATTAAATGTCCTGGATATAGCATACATAGGTACAATTAAAAGTACTGCCAAACAACGAAGCTGTTTGTAGGCAGGATAGCTCTCACGTTAGGTACATAACTTAGTAACTATGTACAAGCGGATAGAAATACATTCCCGTGTTATTATAGGTACATGTGGACAATGTAATGTCGTTATCAATTATCAATTATCCATTAACATATTTTGTTTTTATAATCTAAAATTTGATACAAATTTATAATAACCGTGGGATTCTAATAGCTTTCGATTTAGACTTAGCACTAACTCAGCTTATATTGTTACAGCCATTTGTTAACTACAATGCATCAAATGCAAGGTAGCTTTTATCTTTTGAATATTTCGTTTTTCTGGTCTCCACAATACGGGCCCTCGAGCCTAGTGTGGGACCACTGGATACAGTTATAAAGAATTGATTTTTTTGTTTCTTTTTTGTCTACATGTTATACTTAAGATTCCTTTGTAAATTGTGTCTGTGGAAATAAATGATTATTTATCTTATCATCACACTTTAACGTGACTTCAGTGAGTTTTATTAGAAGAGAATTTTTACTAAGAGGTTTGAGAAGGTTTACTAACTCTGTTTACTTTATTTTACCTTGATGAGTTTAGACTTGGCTTTGATGAGCGTGAGGATGTACATCATGCAAGCTTCGCTCTTGATGAACTCGATGATGGAGGTGAACGTAGTCAGCTGGCGCCGCCAGAAGTCCAGCTCCGCCAACGGACCGATATTTGAGGGTTCACGGCGTAATTGTTGACTTTGGACTAGAACCTACGAATATACGAGTTTTAGAATCAATGGCAACGATTTGTGTAGCTGTACAAACATACAAAAATGACATCAAGACTTGTGTTTTGTTGATTCCTCCTGTTCTTTAATCATTTATCATCAGAAAAATTGGTTCATAATTTTGAAGAATATTTGTAAAGTAGTTGTCGTAAATCTCTGTCATCTACCGATTAAAGGCGCGAACCCACCGGGGCGCACGGAGAGGCCACGCACGTTTGTAAGAAAATGTATGTGGTTGTGTTCACTGCAACCCACGGAGAGGCTACGCATGAATTGACGTTATTGATACATGCGTGGCTTGCTCGAATAGGCGGTTTCATAGCTCAACGCTGTCGACGTGGTCTACGTTTTTACTGGAGTACACGAATATGACCCACGACTATGTACAGCTCGCTTATCGTAGCGCAGTTTTCAGTCATACACTTTGTGGGCTGTGGCATGTGCGTAGCCTCTCCGTGCGCTGCGGTGCCACGCTATACATAGTCGTGGCGCTTCGTGTACCTACTCCAGTGGAAACGTAGACCCACGTTGTCAACCAAATTAATACCCGCAGCTAAAATGCGCCGCGTGCCCGTGCACAGCATGCGCCGCGGTGGGGCCGCGCCTTAATATTGACATGGTATAGAGACTAAAATATGAGTTTTGGAGTTGGCTACGTGGGCTACGTGGGCCACCGTCCACGGCCTTGCGTCCTGGGGGCCTCGCACCTCGAAGGCAGGAGTATCCTCCAGTGGAGCCTGTGTTCACCAAAACAGGGCCTCGCAAAACGTAACTTACCCACAAGAAATGTTGGTCTTGCGGCACCAATGCTATACGGTGAAAACGAAATAGTGTATAGCAAACCATTATTCAATAGTAGTGTTCCATAGGTGACTTACCATAGTAATCTGCTTCATCCATTGCTTGACATAAGAACATATCTCTTCAAGCACGGCTGTTTTCGTAACGGCAGCTTTCATTTTCCCCTCATCTGACAACTCGTCTTCATATAACTCTAAGTTTATTTTAAATTTCGTGCAGCATTCCAGGTCTATCTTTGTTTCTGAAAGTATATCAACATTCGTTAGGTATACGAATTTTGATTTTTTATACCTACTAAAACAAAATTTCATTTCAACCATAATCGAGTTGACAATGTTATTGTCCGATCGCCTGATAACAAGCGTTTCTACGGACGTTAGCAGGTTTCCTCACACCACCGAAAAGCCAGTGGTATGAAAATGTTTGGATCGAGATCATTGTCATTGTTTAAATACTTACTAGCAAGATAATCTATGAACAGCATGATTTTGGAAATATAAGTCTTGATGATGTCTTCACTATTTGGATTGGGAGGGTTCACATCGCCCCATGCTTTGCAAACTAATAGAGACGGCAAATACACTCTCTGCAACGTACTGTAGATGCCAGACACTACATTATTTGTCTCTGGGTCCATATTGAAAAAAACTAAGAAGTAGTCCTGAAATATCCAAATATTTTATTCTAAAATAAATACTTACGTTCGTTCTCATAATAGCCTCAAATGCTTGAAATAAGAACATTTTCCTTTAGAGTTGAATAAATTATGTAATTTGGTTTTGTTTTGAATCGCAACAAAATAAAACAAAGTGTAATTAATCACAAAATATGTGCTATGCGACACGAGCCCGCTTGCTAGTGCTCTAATCTTCAAGAAGATCGCCAAATGCGGTCGAATAGTTTCGATATTTCGTTCGTTCGTTCTACTATAATAGAACGTCCATCTATTTAGTAGTGTAAGTAATACCTGTGTTAAATTTACTTAAAATGTGTAAAAACTACGCTAGTTACTATAATCAAAGTGTAATAACGGTGCTTAAATGATTTAATTGCTTAACCCTTCTTGTAGTGTGAAAACTACACTAGTGTTCAAACAATGGATTACCATAATATTATTATCCCATTGATTGAGTATATCAATCCCTAGTATAGTTATTTTACCATTAGGTAAAAGAAAGGTTATTTCAAATAGTTATTTTACCATTAGGTAAATGAAAGGTTATTTTAAATAATTATTTTACCATTAGGTAAAAGAAAGGTAATTTTAAATAGTTATTTTACCATTAGGTAAAAGAAAGGTTATTTTAAATAGTTATTTTACCATTAGGTAAAAGAAAGGGTATTTTAAATAGTTATTTTGCCATTAGGTAAAAGAAAGGTTATTTTAAATAGTTATTTTACCATTAAGTAAAAGAATGGTTATTTTAAATAGTTATTTTACCTTTAGGTAAAAGAACCCACATTGGATCACAAAATATAAACAATTTTTTCCACATAAAATGCACTTACTTCAGCAACATTCTTAGCATCAATTGTCTTATTCCTGATTCTGTACAGGGCCACACACCGGCCTTCTGTGCCAATAGATGATCCATCCGATAAGTAAACTCTCTCCATCTTGCCCCTTTGGTGGATGAACCTTCCCGATTCTGTAAAAAGGGGAGAAATGATTATAAAAAATGTATCATACTTGTTTTTCATTGTCGCATTGACAATGATTCCAAAGTTCACAGTTGCACACTGCTATAATATCTAACATCCCGTGAATTTGAATAGTTTATCGATGTATTTTAGTTTCTGGCAATGTTTCAATTAATTACTCGGAAGTTTGTTGAATGTTTAATTCTACATTTAATTTTGTTAAGAAGTAGCCTAGTAGTAGGATCCTTTGTTTATGTTGTTTGTTTATATTGATGTTTTTCTACTTTTTTGTTTCACCTGTGGACTGCAAGATAAAATGTTATTAAACGTACCCATTTTTAAGGGCGGTAAAAGAGCATCGCACACCACAAAGCATTTCCGACCGCCTTCCACTATTGAACCGTCAAGCACATCTATATGAACATCAGCATCATATACTCCATCCTGAAATAAATCGATTATTTACTTGTTTTATTAGTAGTTATTTCAATAATATTAATTACGCTTAACTTTTACAAACACAACAATGTGAAAGTATGATAAAAACGTACCTACTTCATCCAATACGTAATGTGCGAAAAACATATTTACTTATATTATTATCATCTTTTGCAGCCTTTCCCACTTCTGGGCCTCTCTCTTACGGTACCATTTGCCTCGGTCCTGTGCTTATCGTGCCCAGGTTCAACCCGCGATTTTCACTATATCGTCGACCCATCTTGCCGTCGGACGACCAAGGCTCCGATTGTCTTGCCTGGACCACCCCTGTACCCTACTCCACCTGTCGTCACTTCGCTTGGCCACGTAATTATAAGAACTCTTAATTGTAAAGAACTTTTATATTAGAATTACATACCGACTTTTTCTTCAATACAAAAAGCACCTATTATTCCTACTTCATTCAGGCTAAACAAAAAAAATGTAAGTATCTACCATCATCATCATCATCAGAAGTAACCAAATCGTAGCTAATTTAAGTTATCGTTCCAAAAAAACCTTGCAAGTTCGTCTACCCCCCGTCACTCAACTGCTTGGCTCAACTAGTAGAGCGAAGGGAAATTTTACTTTCCCGTGACACTACTAGTAGTGCTACGGGTAAAAGTACATTTCCCATGACACTACTCTGTTTCCAGTAATGTTTCGGGCAATATTATCACCTGTGACACGACTGGGCTAGCTAATAAAGTTGTTAGTTTATTTCAAGTAGACAAGTCTTATTCTTACCAGAACGAAATCAATAGGTCGGTCGAGAACAGACGCAGCGGTTTCCAACAGGTACCTGTGCTGGGATTTCAAGTATCCCATGCGATTATTGCGAGCTTCTTTAGCTTTCGTCTACAAACATAACATAATCATAATAAGCCCATTACATTAATAAATAAAACGACTTTTTATTCCTGAGGTTTATTTACTTGTTTATCTTTGTAAGACTCGTGAGCTAAAGCTAGGGTGCTCATGGAGACTCCACTTTTTCGTTGCCTGCCTTGCAAGCGAGAACTGATGTCGAGGATTGCTTCTAGTGCAGTCCTGTCTACGACCACTCGCTCGTCGTCGCCGACAGAGTCGCGTAGAGGAGCCGTAGACATCGTCCTTTCCTCGAGGTGCTCCATCATCCTTATAGAAGGGCGAGTGTCGAGCACTGGGACCTCTTCATCTTCTGGTGGTAATTCACCTTCCTCTTTGTCACTCATTGTTTCGGAGAAGATTTGTAATTAAATATTACGACCAAACTCTTCCTTTCAGCAATAATATTGGGTGTGATTCATTAACTTCTTAAGATATCTAATCTCAATCTAATCTGACAATAACTTGACATTCAAATCCATTTTAAATCCATATTGAAAACACAAAAACATTCGAAATGCAAATATTTTTTTTTTAATTTAAGTAAGGAGTTTCTCATTTTATTGTAATTAAAGCTTACGTGCTTGTTGTGCGAGCCCAAAGAGAATATAAATACTACAGTAGCGGCCATACTCAGAACATATTCTGTGCGGCCATCCATCAGCCATTGAACGTCCACTGCTGGAAATAGGCCTCCCCTATGGATCTCCAACAAGACCGGTTGGAAGCGGCTTGCATCTAGCGCGATCTTGCGATCTTAATGAAGTCATCCGTCCACCTTGTTGGTGCACTTCCTACGCTGCGCTTGTCGGTACGTCGTCTCCGCTCGAGAACTTTTCGACCCCATCGGTCATCAGTCCTCCTTGCTATGTGCCCTGCCCATTGCCATTTGAACTTGCCTTAAGCCGTCAAGCCGCCAATAGAGGCGACCATTTTATTTTTAATTAATAAAAAGTCGTCTATCCCCCGTGGCTCTACTGCTTGGCTCAACTAGTAGTGCCAAAGGAAGTTTCTCTCTCCCGTGGCACGATCAATTTTCAATGGCTGCTTAGTCTATACAATCTAATTACCCGTGAACTTGGTCATTACCCGTGGCACTACTGAATTTAGGAAGACGAACAATTTGTAACTTAAATTATTATATTTTTTAGATTAAAAAATTACAGATGTCATAATGACTGCTGTCAAAATCAAGAATTCATATGAGAGTTTCATGACAGGTGTCAAAGTAACAGCAGTCATTTTCTAGAATTCATACTAGAATAGCATGCCAGGTGTCAAAGTGACAGCTGTCAAACTTAAAAGTGGATTATCTCCGTAACTATCCAACCTAGACCATTGTTGTGTCCACAAAAGTGTCAGAACTCAACGAGATCTACTTTTCAGATGACAGCTGTCAAACTCAAAAGTGGATTATCTCCGTAACTATCAATGCTAGACTATTGCTGTCTTCACAAAAAAGATAGAGCTCAACGAGATCTACATTTCAGATGACAGCTGTCAAACTTAAAAGTTAATTATCTCCGTAACTATCCAACCTAGACCATTGTTGTGTCCACAAAAGTGTCAGAACTCAACGAGATCTACATTTCAGATGACAGCTGTCAAACTTAAAAGTGGATTATCTCTGTAACTATCCAACCTAGATCATGGTTGTGTTCACAAAATTGATAGAACTCAACGAGATCTACGTTTAGTATGACAATCGGATATATTATCGATAGTTACGGAATTAATTGACTTTCAAGTTTGACAGCTGTCACTTTGACATCTGTCGTTTTATAAAGTAAAAAATATAATTAAATGGTGCAAATTGTTATTTCATTGGATTTTTTAATGTCAAGATTGATTACGGGTAAAAAAGGGCTAAAAAGTATTATTATATGGTTTTATATACTAACAAATGAAATTCTTTATTTGCTAGCCCAGTCGTGTCACTGGAAATAATATTGCCCGTGACACTACTGGATACAGAGTAGTGTCATGGGACATGTACTTTTACCCGTAGCACTACTAGTAGTGTCACGGGAAAGTAAAATTTCCCTTCGCTCTACTAGTTGAGCCAAACAGTTGAGTCACGGGGGATAGACGTTAAAAAGTGTATAAAAAATACAATAAAGCAGTTGGTTCACGTAAAACTCCTCACTTCAATCACCTTGGGTTTTTTCTAAGCCTGGTGAGAAGTCATAGCCTCTACTGCTGAGTTCTACAATAAGAGCGCTAGTACAGCTAGCTAGTAGTTTTTTACAAGCTTTTATCTACTTTCACCTGTCCCGTTGTATGTCTGTCGGTCTCTAATAAAATCTTGCAAGTTAAAGTAGATCTACTTTCCAGTTACCGATAGAGCTCAAATGGTGCATGGTGCTGATCTGATGATGGAGCTGGAAAGTGCCCAAGGGAACTTCGCAATGAAACGACACGACCTCATAGAGTTTGAGCTTATTTGAATCGTCTTGGCGAGCAGTTTTTCTTTCAATGGTAACCAATGGTCTGATGTTGGAGCTGGAATGTTGTCAAAGGAACTCTTGTCATGAAACGTCGCAACCCCATCGAGTTTCGGCTCTGATTCGTCTTGGCGAGTACTTGTACAGTAAAAGCTTGTTAAAAAAAGGTTTTTTTAATGTACCTAATTCTTGTTTCACCGGACAACCGATCGTCTATAAACAGATACCTACATTTTTGGCCGCATGGATGGGGGTGTTTCCTTGTGGTCATACTAGTTTGTCATCCGGTGCGTCTACACACATTCATTATAAACCATACACTACAGCGAATCCGGCTAAAAAAACGGCCGTGTACAAGCGCTCCCATGCATCATACACAGAAGAATAGTCAACAGAGCCGTAAGGGTGAACGCGCACCTAGACGCAATATAGATATGTCGTCCTCTTGCCCTGATGCCGAGCCACTTAGAATACGGCATCGATATCCCCTGCTTGTAACAAGAGCCTACTAAAAGGGGACCTCTGGGCTCGTGGATGGTCAGAGATGGGACTGTGGCCTTTCACTCAAACGGGCCCGGGGAGGACGATAGCGGTTTGGCAACGCTGTCGGAGCTGACCGCACAAGCCTGTTTCTAGTACTAGGCGAGTAGTCGTACAAAGTGCTGTGCGTTCCTTTGGAGATTCCGGAGGTCCCAAGAGGGCACAAAGGCTGGCCACCAAGAGGGTTTTAGTGGGTACAATTCTATATTACCCGGCTGCACCCCAAAGCAGTCGGGTGTTTCCTCGAGGAATTCCTCGTGGACCAACTGCTTTCTCACAACTAGTTGTGCAATCAGGAATCTCATGGTCTCGAGCATCTCTCGAAGATTTTCCCCTCGTAAAAAAAAAACGTATGACGTCTCCTCGTATAATCATTTCCAAAGGTGTAGTAAGAGTACGGCGCGTGGAACTCTCGAGGCGTCCCATGGCATGGCCACATATGTTTCCAACGAGTAACACCCTCAACTGCCACACTGTTACTCAATGGGAATTTTTTAAGAAAAATGTAATTAGTAATAAGTAATGTAATGTAATAAGTAATTTCCCGAACAGTCAACTGTTACATAATCTTTGTGGCCACGTAATATTATTTTTCCATTATATTTTAAAGTATCAACGATGATTCTAGTCATCTGAGTATATCTGGTAGTACCTCGGGTAACAAATGTTGCTGGGCTTTATCGCCTATTTAATGGTGAACGACGCGTGTTCAAGGACAGTTCAGTTTCAAGATTCACCCGGCCGGACTTTGACGGAAACTAATAATATCAAGATTCGCCCCCACCTTTGAAATGAATAATATCATACAGTCGAACAGATTTAAGTCAACGAAACAGATTGTAAAAAAACAAATATTTATTTAAAATAACTAGTTTTACACAGACTAGGGTACACATTAAATACAAGTAACACAATTAAAATTAACAAAACAGATTAATTGTACATGTATTGACACAGAAAAATAAGCAGTATGAAAAAAGTATGGTCCAAAATTTTGTCTCAAATATTCACACATATATTGTTCCAAAAAATTAATCTACAAAGCTGAAATAGCTTTGGAGATAAGTGTTTACTTATGCTTATTTTTCTGTTACTTAATACTTAACAAACTCATGTAGATTCATTCGTCATAATTAATCAATAGTTCCTTGATAAATAACTAAAAAGTATATTACTTTATGTCGCACAATATGGCGACTCCCCTCAGAATCCAGTGGTCAGGGTTCTTGATTGTCGGAAGCCACAGTGGGGTGATGAACGTCAGTCCAGTACGAACCGGCTTCTTGTACACAGGACACTGAAAATGAAACAGTAAACGTAAAGATTGCATTTTTGCTAACGGTTTTGGTAATGTTAAAACGTTGTCCTACCGGACTTGCCAACTGTGGTTCACCGTGATGTGCATTATTGAGCGCAAAATGGTTCTCTACGTGAAGATAGACAACATTTTTGCAACATTTCTTACTAGGGCATCAGTCCCAGCGTGGACTCGCACAGCCGCCCGTTGTGAGTTGTCGGGCCGCGTGTAGATGATCACCTGATAGAGTTTGGGTTCCTTGGCGCGGTGGAGTTGATGGCGTAGATGTGGGTGACGGGAAGCGCCGTGTACAGCACCTTCAGCGTGGACTCGCACAGCCGCCCGTTGTGAGTTGTCGAACCGCGTGTAGATGATCACCTGATAGAGTTTGGGGTCCTTGGGCGCGGTGGAGTTGATGGCGTAGATGTGGGTGACGGGCAGCGCCGTGTACAGCACCTTCAGCGTGGACTCGCACAGCCGCCCGTTGTGAGTTGTCGAACCGCGTGTAGATGATCACCTGATAGAGTTTGGGGTCCTTGGGCGCGGTGGAGTTGATGGCGTAGATGTGGGTGACAGGCAGCGCCGTGTACAGCACCTTCAGCGTGGACTCGCACAGCCGCCCGTTGTGAGTTGTCGAACCGCGTGTAAATGATCACCTGATAGAGTTTGGGGTCCTTGGGCGCGGTGGAGTTGATGGCGTAGATGTGGGTGACGGGCAGCGCCGTGTACAGCACCTTCAGCGTGGACTCGCACAGCCGCCCGTTGTGAGTTGTCGAACCGCGTGTAAATGATCACCTGATAGAGTTTGGGGTCCTTGGGCGCGGTAGAGTTGATGGCGTAGATGTGGGTGACGGGCAGCGCCGTGTACAGCACCTTCAGCGTGGACTCGCACAGCCGCCCGTTGTGAGTTGTCGAACCGCGTGTAAATGATCACCTGATAGAGTTTGGGGTCCTTGGGCGCGGTGGAGTTGATGGCGTAGATGTGGGTGACGGGTAGCGCCGTGTACAGCACCTTCAACGTGGACTCGCACAGCCGCCCGTTGCGCCGGTCCCAGCCCGCGCCGTCCAGGAACATGCCGTGCACGTATACTCCCTCCTGCGAACAATCTAACTTCACCAAAACTCGATAAAACTAAAAACTCGGGAGAGGTTGTATAGAATCATACAGCCTTAGATTTAATGTTAAACTGTAGCAGCAAGATTAGGATTAGAAAGCTGATATTGCATAAGATGAGTAGCTATTCTGTCCAAAGAAACATCAAATATCTAGAAAAAAATGTACTCACAGGAGGTGGGGCTTTGATTTCTTCAAGAGAAAATTTCGTGATATCATTGTGTAAGGCGACCATATCTAGCGCCCAGCCTTTGTGCGCTCGGGTCACTTCTTGGCGCATAGCCGTAAGGAAACCTGGCAAACAAAGAAACAATAAGCAGATGGTCTATTTCTCTACCATAAATTGGAATAGAAAACATCAGACCATGAAGAGCAAAAAATATACTTCCAGTATTTTATAGTGCTTAAAATGTTATTTCCGCAACTTGCTCTGCTAATTTCAGAAGATTTTGAAATTAGCAAATTGTGCGGTCTTAAATATTGCAGTGTGTAGTCAAACGCAAACCTATTCGAAATAAAAAAAAAAACCTTGAGGGTTGAAGAATCCGGTCATCCAGAACGAGTGAGGCCTCATGTTGAAGCACCAGCTGGAGAACTGAATGTTCCGCTCGAGGAACTCCGTGAACCAAAAGCCAAGAGTCGACGACGACCAGGACTTGTCCAGCCACATGGTGGGCACTTTCGCATCATATATGCTGTCGAGAGAGTCTCGGAGTGCCTGCAAATATCATCATAATTTCATAACTCTTATTGCCAATTTACATGTTAGGTTCATAAAATACGATGAGACTTGTCGCATAGCTTATATCTGATAATTTTTTAAGGTCTCGAAGACATGCGGAATCTACTAGGCTGGCAGATTCCGCATGCCTTCCAGACATGCAGATTATTTGTATAGCGGGGTAAATATGGTTTAACCCACACACCAATGTTCTCTGATTTGTGGTCTTGGCAAACCTTTCTCGTAATTAGATGATGACGACCTTTGGAAATTAGTATAAGGTCTAATATATAATGACGTACTCGTAGCAACGATTTCGCAATATTAAGTCGTCGGAACTCGAGGTCCCTAGATTATATCAATAGATGAAATACATTGTCTCCCAGTCGGTTCAAACACAGGCCAGTTCTATCAAAGAGAGATAATAAGAGTCTACAAAATAAGCCATTAACATCACAGTTTCACTAAATTTTACACTACCAATACCGCACGATAACAACTAATAAAATGACTTCGATGCGTTTGAACATACCTCATTCATAATGATAGTGCCGTCAATAGCGAGCAACAAGTCCTTCAGCGTGGTACGCACCAGAGATATCACTATCTGCATCCTATCTATTTCTTGCCTCAAGAAAATCACCATGGAGCCAAATTGACCGTACAGTTTCAATCTGTGAAATTGAAAAAGTGATATTGATTGTGTAGATTCTTCAAAATGCTTCGCAATTGTTTGATTTTTTAAAATAAAGACTTATTATTTAAGTGCTAATCGTCGACACAAAAAGATAGGTGTAATAAATTTCGCACTGTCTCAGATTTCTCAGGAAAAATTCAGTAATTTGAAAAACGTCAGCATATCTAAAGGTGATGTCCACAAGTGGTATATTATTCAGAGAAAAATCGAACCAAGATGATACATCATTTGAAAGCTTGTTTTATGGGCTTCCAAAAATTTTTTAACTAATATTTTTTCACCCCTCCAATTTTTTTAAAATGCGAAATATAAATTGTATGAAAAATAACAATACAGCTCATTACTTTTTCTAGTTTAGCAATGATAAAGTGCTTCTATCGTTATTTTACTTGCATTTGTAGCTGATTCTTCCACATTCATCGCTTAATTTGCTAAAATTAAAAATGATAACCTACCAGTGTGACCAGTCTGTAGGTACAATGTGACAAACAAACACTTTAAAAGTGTGTCTAATTGGTAAAAATGCTTTTAATTAACAATTTGGAGGTCACTTAATCAGGGCTGCTAGAGATAAACTACCTATTGAACGAAATATATTTATTTTTTCTAATAAATTCAAAATTAATTTAAAAAAAATCGGAGGGCTCTTTCTTGTTTTTAACCGTTGTAATAGATTCAGAAAAATATGAACTTTCTCGAAATGTAACGAGTGTTGTGGTTAGAATTTTTGATTATTATTATACCGGAGGCTGGTACAGAACATATTGTGGACATGTCCTTTGATGACGAATTTTAATATGTATCTGTATGTTTGTAGCGTCGCAGAATCCCTTTGAAAGTTGATATGATAGAGATATAGGCCGAATCAAACATCTTGGAGGCTGTGAAATTAGCTACAAGCCGCGGGAAAACCCAACCAAATAAAAATAAAATTGTTGGCGTTCACGATTATGTAGGTTAGCTTTACCTTTCCTTGACCTCATGCGGGTCGAAATTGGGGGGAACCTTTTCGAGCATCTCTTTAGATTGCCTGTACACTGACGCCTCCCGCGTCTCGCCGCCGCCGCCCGTGGACTCCTTGGGCTGGATGGACAAGATCGTATCCAACATAAGCTGCGTTCTGTTACGCTGATACCTGAAGTAAAGCAATAAATTTAAGAAACTTCGAAAATTTACACGATTTCAAAAAATAACTTTTAACCGTAATTATACTCATATACTTTTTATTCATAACAGATAAATGTTACATGTCAACTTAATTAATCTTTCAGTACAGTTCACAATTATATCAATTAGAAAAAATAAAATAAAATGTAAAAAATATTTATAAAATAGTCTACGTTATGAAAAATTATAAAAAACAACAATTTAATTCAAAAAATAATTATAAACAATGAAAATAAAAACAAACATCACATACATACATTTAATTACTACTCAATTACTCAATTTCAATTAATTAATAACTAGTACACGAATACATGATGCCTAAGTATTTGTTTTAAATTACAAGACATATTGCAAGAAGTTTTGTGTAATGACCTGATCTGTGGTGATGACTACAACGTCGCTACCATCGGCCGAGTTGGTGGACTAATCATGATGGTGGCCGGACTTTTTCGCAATAAAAGAAAAAATAACAGCGTTGTTGCACTTACTATACTAGGACTATACTTACTGTAGTAGTGATTATAAAAATAAATTCTGACATTTCTATTAATAAATAAATAATAAATATTAGGGGACATCTTACACACGGCCTCTGACCCCAAACTAAGCATAGCTTGTGATATAGCTGCCAGAGACTGATATACTACATATACATATTTTTAAATACATACTTATATAGACAGTAACTAAATAACACCCAGACACAGAGCAAACACTTATGTTCATCACATAAATATTTGCCCTGGGTGGGGATCGAACCCACGCCTCTTTGATCCAGAAGTTAGGGTCACTAACCACTGAGCCACTGAGGCAGTATTGATTTAATACTTAGTATTTCAGTCTTCGTTGTAATTAAACTTACGTAATATCAGCATTCGTATGCAGCCCGTACGCTTGGGGCGGGTCTACGGTTTTCATCTTATCAATTTCCTCCAAGTATTCGGGAATATTCTTGAACTTCATAATGCCATATCCTCGGTAGAACTGGAAGTCTTCAGTGAACAGCGCCTCGGACAGCCACACGCGGCAGAATGTGATGAGCAGCCGATTGTCGTAGTCGTCCGTCACTCTACCTCCGTACTGGACTGCCGATACCATGTAGCTGTAACGTTAACGTTTGTGTTGTTTAAATGATATCAATGTCCGAGGACTAAGCCACTGAGCGACCTTCTAAATAGAATACATATGGTGCCTGCGGCAAACCGTATTCCCCAGAGGTCGTAGCCTCTGGCGCCCTGCCTTGGCGAAAAGGAGAGACTCCGAGCCCAATACTCACCACACCCCACACCCACTTCAAGGGAGATCAAAAAACCATGTTTCTTCCATATTTTTATTACGTGGCACAAGATGTAACCGATTTATCTCACTGCATACTAATTCATAATGTAATATTTTTATCAAGTAGATTTAGAAGATTACGTACGTGATATTGTGGACTATCCGGACAATCACATTAAATATTTTTTTTCTTTCATTGCAAAAACTTCAATACATTTCTCAAATCTTAAATTCCTAATAGAGTAACCAAAACTAACCGGACGGTGGTCCAACTGATATTTTGCCCCGGCTCCAAGCTCTCCAAATGGTTTTGTACAAACATACACGACGACAGCCAATCGGCAGAATTAAACTCATAAGGTATATTCCACCCGAGCGGACCGAACTTGCGTCTCTCTTGCACCACAGTGTGTAAGAAAGAAATGGTGTATATCAAAGGAAGATAGAATGGACTATCGCTATAGTCGAGGAAGTCTTGGCTCATAGAATCGTATGTTCTCATGAGCCCGGCTTTGATACCTGAAAATTAATAAGTTTTAAATATTTCATTTCAGAGATTTGTCTCAATGCACCAATAGATCAAGATACTACATATTTGGTTATACCTGAAGGCGGTTCACATGTATACTTGATAGACATTTGTAACAGAGTAATTGGGAATACCGGATGAACTTCCGTTGTAATCCAAAGTCTAAAAAATATCAAAAAGGATTATGAAAACAAGAATTAATTAGAATGAACACAAACACATCAAAGGATGATAAGGCTGCCAACAAAGTTGTTAAAAAGATTGGTGTATCTTTTGTGTTTTATGTCAATTGACAAGTTTTCATATTTCACAAGGCTATGAAATTCCAAAACCATTTCGAGATATCGGGATGCTGATCATTATGTTTATTTTTCCAAAATTTTTAGTGCAGTAACTGCTAAGATATTAGATAAAAACTCTCACCCAAGCCGTTTCGGGATTTATACTAAAAGTTCAGTTGCCAATGATAAAAAAAATACTAACAATATAAAATGACAGTTAACACTGATAGTGTTGACACATAAAATGTAGTTAAAAAGTAAAATATCAGTGTCATTTTCAAATTACTTATTTTGCTTTAGCCCGAGAGGTAAACACAAAAAATTTAAATACTTTCCAAAAGCTGAATTATTGGTACTAAGTTATCAAAATGGTGTACATCAATACCCTGGAGTCAGTCAGCTGGGTTCCCTAGCATTTGGTGGAATAATCCGTTTGAATTTTAAAAGTATCTTGGAACTAGTACAACTTATTCTTCTTCTTTTAAGTGGTGATAATTTAAAGCCTGTATGGCAGACCCAGATACCTATTTCAGGTGATTGGCAGTTGTTATTTTTTTTTTCCCATAGTATACCGCGGTACATAGTGGACTTTTTGCGCTGACCTCCCGGCCTATTTGTTGTGAATTGTGACGGATTAATTGGCATTGACAGTGACAGCAACGCTAGCACCTATTTTTTCTAATGTGGCTTCAGTAAAATTGTTTATGAGTCCTAAATTTTGCAGTTACGTCCTTTTAGAATAAGCTAGAAAGAAAGAAAAGAAAGAAAATTTTATTTACTAAAAACTTACAATGAAATACAATCAAGTTACAGTATCGTTAATTAACATAATTATGTGTGTAAGCTGAGCGAGTGATTTCAAGGTAAGATATACATATAACGTGGTGCAGCGAGCCCCAAACTAAGCACGAGGCTTGTATCTTAGCTACTTTTCAAAACTTAATTTTACGGAAAATATAAGTCGTATTGGAAAAATAAAAAATACGTACATGTTATTTTGCAATATTCTTTCAGATAATAAATAAATATAACTATGTTAAAAATTTGAAATGTTGTCAATTATAATAGACAAGTCTTGTCAATTATAAAAGACAAGTGTGTCGAGCAGGGTTGTATATCTAATACTCAGAATATCCAAGAGGTATGCACTGAAGGTCATTCAGGTATACGCACCGACCTCGTCACACCCAGATGACGAAGTGGAGACTATGTATGAAGACGTAAGTCAGGCCATACATACGTCTAAGACCCACTTTACTGTTGTTATGGGGGACTTCAACGCAAAGTTGGGCAAAAGAAGCGATGATGAGCTGAGAGTGGGGCAATTTGGATATGGACAACGGAACCCCAGGGGCCAGAGGCTGGCTGACTTTCTGGAGAGAGAGGAACTCTTCATGATGAACTCTTTCTTCCAGAAGCCGCCTCACAGGAAGTGGACCTGGATGAGCCCCGATGGTTCAACCAAAAATGAGATAGACTTCATCATGACCAATGAGAAACGGATATTTAATGATGTCTCCGTGATCCACAGAGTGAAAACCGGTAGTGATCACAGAAACGTAAAAGGCACATTGGATATTAACGTTAAACTCGAAAGGTCACGCCTGATGAAGTCTACGCTCCGGCCTACTCGTGCCCATATCCAGAACCCCGAGAGCTTTCAGCTCGAGCTCTCAAATCGCTTTGCTTGCCTGGAGAACTTTGCGTCGGTGGACGAGATTAACAACGGGCTCGTAGAAACTGTCCAGACGGTGGGTGCTAAATTCTTTAGACCCCGTCGTACAAATAGACTTCAAAAATTTTCCGATCAAACTCTAAATCTTATGGCCGAACGACGCTTACAGAGACTGCAGTCTTCCGATGATGCAAAGTCATATAGGCAGCTCAATAGACAAATTTCTAAATCCGTGCGGCGCGACATTCGTCTCTTTAATACTAAACATATTAAAGAAACAATAGAGCAGAACAAAGGCTCCAAAGTGTTCGCGAGGAATTCGTCTATTGGGCAAAGCCAGTTGACAAAGCTAAAGAGAGAAGATGGCAGTGTAGCGTCGACCAAGGCAGAGGTATTAGAGGAGATCGAAAGGTTCTATGGACAGCTATACGCTTCGGTCGCTAAGCCTGTTAGCAGCGCGGCCAAAGATCCAAGAGCCAAGCTGACCCGACACTTCACCGAAGATATCCCGGACATCAGCCTGTACGAGATTAGAATGGCCCTGAATCAGCTTATGAACAACAAGGCGCCGGGTGACGACTGTATCACATCAGAGCTGCTGAGAGCGGGTGGAACACCGGTACTAAAAGTCCTCCAGAAGTTTTTCAACACCGTCGTCCTCGAGGGCATCACGCCAGAAGCATGGAACAGAAGCGTGGTGGTGTTGTTTTTCAAGAAAGGTGACAGCACCTTATTGAAGAACTACAGACCCATCTCACTTCTGAGCCATGTTTATAAGCTGTTTTCAAGGGTCATTACAAACCGTCTCGAGCGCAGGCTTGATGACTTTCAGCCTTGCGAACAAGCCGGTTTCCGAAAAGGCTTTAGCACCATGGACCACATTCATACGCTGCGGCAGGTTATACAGAAGACCGAAGAGTATAATCTGCCACTTTGCTTAGCGTTTGTGGACTATGAAAAAGCTTTTGATTCGGTCGAGACATGGGATGTGCTTGAGTCTCTCCAACGATGCTGTATTGACTATCGGTACATCGAAGTGTTAAAGTGCTTGTATAATAACGCCACTATGTTAGTCCGAGTACAGGAAGAGAGCTCCAAGGCGATCCCTTTAAAAAGAGGCGTAAGACAGGGAGACGTAATTTCTCCGAAACTGTTTACGACTACTTTGGAGAACGCCTTCAAGCTCCTGGAATGGAAAGGATTCGGCATCAATATCAATGGCGAATACCTCACTCACCTTCGGTTTGCCGACGATATAGTAGTCATGACAAAATCGATGGAAGAGCTCAGCACGATGCTCGAAGGCCTCAATCGGGTTTTTCAACAGGTGGGTCAGGTGGTGGAACATGGACAAGACGAAAGTCATGTCTAATTCCCATGTTTTACCCACCCCGATTTCTGTTGGAAACTCGGTTCTTGAAGTCGTTGACTCGTACGTCTACCTAGGACAAGTAGTCCAGTGTAGGTAGGTCCGACTTCAACAAAGAGGCCAATCGCCGAATCCAACTCGGCTGGGCAGCGTTCGGAAAATTGCGTAGTGTCTTCTCGTCCGACATACCTCAGTGCCTCAAGTCGAAAGTTTTCGACCAGTGTGTGTTGCCAGTGATGACTTATGGCACAGAAACGTGGTCTCTCACTGTGGGCCTTATTAGTAAGCTCCAAGTAGCCTAACGAGCTATGGAGAGGGCTACGCTCGGAGTCTCTCCGCGTGATCGAATCAGAAATGAGGAGATCCGAAGAAGAACCAAAGTTACCGACATAGCCCAACGGATTAGCAAGTTGAAATGGCAATGGGCAGGGCACATAGCGCGGAGGACTGATGACCGGTGGAGTCGAAAAGTTCTCGAGTGGAGACCACGTACCGGCAAGCGCAGCGTAGGACGTCCACCCACAAGGTGGACAGATGACCTCATTAAGGCCACAGGATCGCGCTGGATGCAAGCCGCTATCAACCGGTCTTATTGGAGATCCATAGGGGAGGCCTATGTCCAGCAGTGGACGTCTTTTGGCTGATGGATGGATGATAATAGACAAGGGGTGAAGCAATCAAGTTGTTACCTGAAAGTTTCATGAATTTTCTCTGGTTCTTTCTCCAATTCACCAAATTGTTCCATTACTTCTACCATGTATTCCAAGCCCAAATGGCAATTTTGAAGCAATACCCATAGACCCTAAATAGAGAAAGAAATACATATAAATCTGAAAGATACATAGGAGACAAGGAACGATAAAACAACAAGCGGGCTACGGTAAAGATCGCACGCTCAGCGAACTTGGATTGAGGAAGACGAGGCGAGAAATGAGTGCTGCAGCGTCGGTGTAAGCGGAGATACGTTGAGATATCGCAACGATCGTGTGGCGCGTAGTACCTTAAGATTGTAGTATTGCATGCAGCACAGCTGTAGCACCTTATGACAACATCACATCACCTTAAATCAGGCAAAACTATTACCTCCTTTAAAGCGCGATCTATAAGCTTCCTCGCGTGGACCTCCTGCCCCTGACCTATGGATATAGAGAAGAAGACGCACTCCATCCATTTGGCCGTCACCTCTGTGGAAGGTGTGGGGTCCGTCACGTCACTATGAAGCCGATAAGAGACACCAAGGGACGCGACTCTAGCACCATTTGTCGCTCCCCAACCTAATGTTGTCCCCATTTATCTAACATGCAATACGGTAGCTCTTTTAAAGCGCGATTTATAAGCTTCCTCGCGTGGAGCTCCGGCCCTGGCCCTTGGATATAGAGGAGCAGACGCACTCTATCCGATTGGCCGTCACATCTATGGAAGGGGTGAGATCCGACCCCTTCGCTAGGAAACCAATGAGGGGCACCAGGGAAAGCTGATGAGTCCACTCTAGCATCATATGCCGCACAATAGTATACCTATTAGTCTCAAATGTCTCAATTTATCTAACATACGATACGATACCTCTTTTAAAGCCCGATCAATGAGCTTTCTGGCATGGACCTCCTGCCCCTGCCCCATAGATATAGAGGAGCAGACGCACTCCATCCGTTTGGCCGTCACTTCTATGGAAGGGGTGGGGTCCGAGCCCATCGCTAGGAATCCAATGAGAGGTACCAGGGGACGCGACTCTAGCACCATTTGCTGCACATAAGTACAAGGTTCGTTAAATTTATTTTAATTTACTACTAGCTAAAAGACTGATAAGGAAGAATTGCGGCACAAAGGATTAGACTAACCCCCATCGCACACGTAGTCTTATCATAATACGCTCGCAGGACGAAAGCAATACGCGTACATGTTCAAACAAGTCTGCACATGGAACAGTGCTACAACGTATCGTAGGAGGCAATTACCCCCTTCGCACATGTAGGCGCGTATTACGATACGACTACGCTACGCCTACGTGTGCGAAGGGCTTAAAACTAATTTTGGGTCATACCAGCTATTTGTATGACACATAATATGAAATGAAAATTATTTAAAAAATTCAGAATAAACTACGCAAAAACCCGCTTTTCTAATATTACGACCGACAGAAGATTGTCGGTCGTCGATATTTCAGACTGCGATATTTGGTAAAATACCTCATAGTTCACGATTACAGCTTCAGAAAACTTCGCTCCCATAGAATGTATAACGTATTTCCTGAAAGAAAAGTCAAATTTACAGAAAATGTAACACCATCGTGATATCTTAACATTTCATAAATTATTGCTAAAAGAATTTTTAGTGTGTGTCAAATTTCTTGTACTGTCAATCGTTCAATCACGTTCCATATAACCCGTCCATTAATTAATAATATAATCACTGGACATTCTATTAAAATATAACGCATAGATAATTGCAAAAATATATGTAACTTTAAATACACATAATAAATACTCACAAGCTCTGTGCTAACGTCCTGTCCGGAGACCAAGCCCGAACCACGAGCAGTTTCCTAAATACATCCAGCGTGTGGTATCCGTCCGGCAACGGCTCGTCTTCCGGGGCCTCTTTATCGAACCTTCGAGCAATTGTTTTACTTCAGTCGATTTATTTGGAGGCCATAACGGCTACATTATGCCGTACGAAAAAAAAACAAAACAGCACATACTGCCTGATACCATAATTCGCAGGCCACATAAATATAAAGGCTTACTATTTCGTCAGAGTTTGCTAAAGAGGGATGAGGCCGATGCCGATACATATGTATCATTATTGGCAACTATGGCTCACTGCAGGGGCTCTATTTACTAACTATGTCACTCGAATGTGATAGCATAACAAGCTATTATAAAAGGGATCAAAAATTGAGCTCCAGGCCAGTTGAATTAAACTATTCGTAAGTCATACCATGTCTTCCATCCTTTTTCGTTATTCATGACTTGAGTAAGAATGTTGGTGTACTGTCGCAGTGTCGACAACTGCACCAAGTTCAGCCAGGACATGTCTGTTATCCATTTGAACGGTTTAGGAGGACACGCATTCAAATCCAATGCAGCCCCGCCTTTCATACAAAATCAAAAATAAATTATCACTGCAAAAAATCAGCTCATGTTTACAACACCTCAGTAAAAATTTCTTGATATGGGAGTTTTTGCCATCTGAACGCAATATCTAGAGTAAACCTCGAGAAATATCGTAGAAATTCAAGTAATTTTAAAAGGTTGATCGAAAGATCGTAAGAAATAATTATTGTTGGCCAAAATAGGTAGTAAATGATGCAGTATATTAATCAGATCAAAATTTTATACAATAAATTGATGAATAAAAACCTCCTTAAAAGCATTGAGAATAGAACGGGAAAGATGTTTGGCCATATTGTACAAAATTGAGGTTGTCATTTGGTAAAAATACAATAATAGAAGGAAACAGGGGAAGGGAAAGACCATAAGGATTAAATTTTTAGAACAGAGAAGGCAGATGTTATAAAGTACAAGGAAGTGAAATCATTGGCAGAAAAAGGAATCCTGACAATAGGTCCACCGTCACGAGCTCAGCTCTTAATTTAGAAAGGCCGGGACTCCACCAAAGCGGAGATGAGACGAGCGGAGAGATGTTTTTTAAACAACCAATAGGATTATGTTATTGACACATCTCCTCTCCTCTCAGCTTTAGTGGAGGGATCGCTGCGCGGAGATGTGTAATATTTGTATGGCGCGATGGAAGCGGAGATGTGAGCTGTGCGCGGACGACGCGCAGTGGAGACGAGAGATGTGAGCGGCGTGCAGTGAGCGATGTTAGCGAGCGTGTCAGAATGGGTACTGAGCACTCAACGCCTCGCACCCGAGCTGAAAAACATCTCTTCTCGCACAGCACACAGTACACATCTCCGCTTTGGTATGGAGTCCCCCCGAACTGAAAAACATTTCTCGCACAGCACACAGCACACCGCATACATCTCTGCTTTGGTGGCCTTAATTAATGAAAAGTTCGAAACAAAGCACCAGCTCACCTTTGATCAAATTCTGGAACTCGTCATAGGTAATGTAGTCTCTATTTATGTCTATTTTCAACGTGAGCAGCAGCGTAAACAAATACTTGTGCACCTCGTAGAAACCTCTCGATATAAATTTGAATACGTCAAAAGTCTGCAAATGGATCATTTGGTTAAATGGAGAGTCTACACGGTTAAACAGACAGTCTACAGTGTAGTAGTAGTTGTAGTTGAAATTACGACGGAAATGTGCTGAAATCATGCTGGCGTGTTCATTTTATTTATTTATTGCTATCATACATGCATAAGAGTCAGCAGGTGATACGTGATGAAACATGAATTTACTGCTATCTCTAAAGTATCCAAGAAAAAATATTCCAAGATGACCTTATAAAAGCCCGATTTGGACTTGGTCATAATTTGTAACTAAACTCGCAGCGGCGGCCGTATTGCGTACGCGTTCTGACGTTCGGCTTCGCTTTTTCTCCTGCTCGCGAAATTTACTCGCGCCACGAGAGCGATTGGGAGGAAAAGCGGAGCCGAACGTCAGAACGCGTACACAATCAACCTCTGATTCTGCCTTGACTTCTATGTTTATAATTTTTCAACATACTTGTGATATTATAATAGACACTAAAAATACATAAATCATGCGTTGCCAAAACGTTAATAAATAAAACTTTTGTACTTCACTAGGAACTATACTACTATATTACTACAAAGCACATAATTTGGAACTTGCTCGACACTAGCAAAAATGTACCTACGCCAAAATGAAAAACAAAAGAGAACAATGCAATGACGGTAGGTAGACGTGAGCGCTAACCAAATAGTCGATGATGAATCCACAGCGTCGGTGCGTGATGGGGCTGGGCGAGGAGCGCTCCATAGAGATGTCGAACCGCTCCAGAAACTGCGCGAGCGAGGTCTGGTACATGTTGCACACCAGCGACATGTTGCACACCAGGAAGTACAGCACCGAGCCACGCGTGGCCACGGGCCGGAACTCCTCGCGCGCCGCGTTGATCTTCAGCTCTGTCTCCTTGGCGCCTTCCAGCTTCTCCCTCACCTGCGCGTCAGATGCCTTGTAGAGCACGTCCAGCCACCGCGGCGGACGCGAGCGGAGTGGCGCGTGGTACCTCCGTGGCCGTAGTCTTGGTCACGTTGAGCACTTGTATGAGCGAGACGTCCTCGACGAGCGAGCCCTGGATGGTGGTGAGCTTGTGCAGCAGGTTGGCCTCCAGCTCCTGCATCTTGCGCCGGTTGGCCGTCACGTCCATGATCAGCTGCGTGCGCTCCGCCTCCATCTCCGCCTTCTCCGTCAGGATCACGCGCCCCAGCAGCTGGTCTTCCAGACCTGCACATTGTTCACTCGGTATAGCACGCTTATGGCTGGTTAGTCAGGCTAGAGAAATACATCATTACAACGGCAGAAAAAAATAACTTCAGAAACTAACATTGCCATTCTAATACACTAGGTACACTAATTGTACTAAGCCGAAAAGAGATGAGAGAGACCAGAATTACGAACAATTTTTTCTCTGGAGCTTATCCGGAATTCGAAAAAAAAATCTGCTGTTTCATCATTTTGTCGATTCAGTGTTGCAATTTTGTATGGAACACAACTGATTTTTTCTCGAAATTTGAGTTGGCCCATTATAACAGTTGTACGTAATGATGGACTTATCACGCCCTTTCGGCTTAGTAAATTATCATCAGCCGGTTTCCAGCAACTGCTGGGTAGACTACACCTCTGTTTCTCGTCACTTTTCTGACCATCGTGTTGGTATTTTTTCTGACCATGGTCTGATAATTATCTTGGCCCACCTGTTTACATCCCATCTAGCCAAGTGTTTCCATTCAAGCCAAGCCCATTCCCATTTCAGCCTAGTGACGAATGTGTCTTTGATGTTCGTGTTTGGTTAACGACTAAATAGTCCTTTGTAACCAAGATTGGGGTATAAAATAGCAAGATAAATAAATCCTCTCAAATTAGCATATCTTCATACCTTGCATAGTAACCGTGAAATCGATAATAGAGGTACGCGCCGATATTTCTGGCGTGTACGCTGGATTCGGCAGTTTCGTTGTTATATATATTTTATGGCCGGCAGTTACGTCTATTTCTTTATCTCCCAATTTTACCTATAAAAATAATTTAAATATTTATATTAATGTTTATTTTACTTTCTAGACTCCTTGGAAACCTAATTGTCGAAATAAAAATGTAGCAAAATCATATTAGACAAAACACTAACTTTAAACGTAGACCCAATCTTAATATAGTTTTTCTCTAGAATATTATCTAATGCAGGATCCAGTTCTTCAGCGACATCTTCGATTAGTAATGGTCTTCCCAAAGACACACAATCTTCGATATGATTTCTGGAATTTGTAATGTAGGTTATTTTTGCTGGTGTTTGCCAGTCTCAAAAGTCTGGCAAATGCAGCAAAATCCATTTTCCAATTCTCCCACTACATATCTTTCTAGTTTATAGATAGGTACTGCAGACGCAACTACTACTGTGGGTGTAGTAAAAGGCACTAATTTCACGACGGTACCTTTAAACTGAACCAATAAAGTTGAGGCTATGGAAACGTGAACAAATAAAGTTGAGGCTATGGCATCCGACAAAACCAATTATTCTACTCTAGCTACTCTATCACAACAACTATCGAAACAAAGAAAAGGTCCAGGGAAGTCCACAAAACTTCGGCTCAACTAGGAAATAAAAGATATCAGCAACTACTTCCACTTTTTCTAAAATACCAAACGTAAAATCTTGCCCTTGATTACCTGAAATACTTATGATTCAGCGTAGTGACGATCAATTGATTATATTTTTCCATATTTTTGATCCATATTTTTCCTTGCGTTTGCGGATCAATCAGAAGTGGGAAGCGAGCTGCTTTCGTCACGATTATACCATTCTGGATTGACAGATCGTCAGTAGGCAAGCCGCATAAGTTCCAATCTCCAATCTGTTTTAAAAGAGGCAAATAGATCTCTCGTGTCGAGGGTGCCATGAAAGCAACACATAGATAAGGACAACTAACACCCAGACACATGACAGATATATAACTTTATCACCCAAATATCGGGACCTCATGCATCAGAGTACTACCAACTGAACAGTTCTCCTCGTCCGCTCAGGAAAACGCTCATCTTGAGGGTCAAATAGTATTACATTTAGACATACTTAAACTAGATTCATCATAAATACAAACTATATACATCTGAATTCTGCTCTTTTATTTCGGTTTTGTTCCATTTCAGCTCACAATCAAAGCTTTTTAGAGTATTACTAAAATTAAATAAGGTAAACTAAACCTAACAGTGAACATATTCCATAGAAAAAAATAAATAATGTATTTGAATCATTAATACCGTGGCAGTGTCCGTGAGTTGTTCAGTTACATTTAGATTCATGGACACAGGTATTTTTCTTCTGAGCAATTCAGTCAGCCAACTGTGAGACAGCAGTGTACGGAACTCTTGATTGAAAGGCCCCGCGTAAGACAGGAATCTTAAAGAAAGATCAATGACACATTTTCCATGTGACAGAAATAATGATAGAGGCAATGAGTCTTTGTCACGTAGCTTCGAATGTCTTATATTTGTACGTACCTTCAAAGCTGTCAAGTTTTTGCTATAGATAGTCATACTTAGGAAATACATGAATCCATTCAGGTTCTTTCAACAATGGTTTATGTAGTTTAGAGGTAGCGGCACGTAAGTATAGCGCTGAGGGTAGTGAGAAGGCGATGGGTGCGCATGATAACCGCCATAATAAACTCATGCGCAGCCATCCCCTCCACACTTCTCTCAGCGCTTAACTTATTTGCCGCGACCTGTAACTTTAAAACTAGGAAGTTTAAATCACCCTTCAACTATTAAAAGAACAGTAAGATAACAAAGAAAAGTTAAAACCATAATACCTAACGAGCAGTAAAACATCCCCGACGGCGACGAGTCTTTTTATCTAGAGCGGTGGCTGCGTCATTTCATATATCAGGTGTTCGTAGTGAGGTGCGCACCTAGTCGTTAACTTCACAGAATTTAGCAAGTTTGACTCGATCTATACGATGCAAGTAAGGTACCTATAGTCCACCATAAGTTTAAAACTAACATACCCAACGAGCAACAAAACGTCTCCGACGAGTCTTTCTATCTCGGACTTGAAGAGCGCAGACTGCTCGGTCCAGCGCACGCGCTCGCCGCTGAGCCCGTTGATGAGAGCGGTGGCGGCGTCCATTTTCTCCTGGCATTTGGCCGCGTCGTCCAGCACCGCTTGCTTCAGCCTCATAGCGTCGTCGAACTCTTTTTGCACTCCTGCTAATTCTCTCTGTAATAAAAGACGAGCGATAACAACGTGCTTTTCCAACTTAAGTCAGGGTACAATCATAAAACAAATATTCACGCTAGTAATATCGCGTCACCGTTATTTTGGCATTTACAACTGAGCGCTACCGTCGCTCAGATGACACGTTAAATTGTAGGTCCCGGTTGCAATCACCGTTTAGTTATGACGGAGGCCTTCCAGGCCACCCGGCCCGGCCTATACGAACTTACTTACCGTTATTTGAAAGTTCCTTTTGACGACCAGATTATACAAAAAACACGAAACCTGAAACTAGGTGATTTGAATTTTTTTCACATTTCAATATATTCTCATTTTTGTCAAGATTTTTTCATGCTGATTTCAGGCCTTTCTAAGTAGGTATCTGTGAAATATATGAAACTTACTTCCTTAGCCGCCAGCAAACCCTCAGCATGGTCCAGCTCTTTTTTGGCCGCCTGATACTTCCCCTGCATGATGGCCAGGTTTGCCTTCAAAGGCAGCACATCTTTGTTCACTCCGTAGAACTGCGCCATTGCAATAGTCCAAGAGATCAGACCGGCGACGTTACCGCAAGCTATCTTTGCGGCTTCAAATGTGTATTGTCTATAAACGAAATGTACAACAATACAATAATAGTAATTCAAGCAACTAATTTATAGCTAATCAGTGAAAACAAATTGCAGTCAAGAAAATTGTATTGATATACGTACAAAAAGATAGATATAATAAAATAAATATATACTCAACAATATGGGCTTTATCCGACGCAATGTTTACATGTTCCTTTTCAATATTTATTTGCTTAAACTTACTATTTTATAGTAAATAGTGTAACGCAGTAGGCGCACGCCCGTTGTAGGTATGCAGTAACTATGATGTAATCTGCGGTGTTTACGTGATCACGCTTCTGGGGAGCTCCGTTGTTTCGCATTTATTTTTGGTCTTTTGTATTCGGTTTTATGGTTTTGTTTGTGTGTATTTGAAAATAATAAGGAAGTCTCGAACTTTCATCTTGTTTACTTTGTCAAACACAATGGCACCGATATTTCCAGAACTTTTCAACCTGCTACTCTGTTAACAATAGCGTTTATTAGATCGGGTAATGTCGCGACTCGTCTAGTAAATACGAGACTGTAATGACGGATATAAATACGCCGGCTGACCCTTGGGAACTCAGTTTTTCGTTTACCGTCGAAGCGAAAATATCTCGTGTTGTAGTGCGATAGCAGTGATTGTGAAGTGACTAGTTTGTGTGAATATCAGTGCCAGTGTGAAGTGTTTGTGCGAATCAGTTGTGTCGTGTGTTTTTGTGAAGTGATTGTGTGCAATAAATTGCAAAGTGATTAATCAGCGTTTTAACTGATTATCCAAGAAACTATCTCGTAACAATAGTATACATTTTGCAAAATCACGCAAATAACAACACAAAATACTTACGGGAATTTAAAATACGGTGTCAATAAATCTACCATTTCAGCGTTAATTTCATCCTTTGGATAGAACTTTAAATTGTTCAAGAATCGAGAATCCGCCATCACCTGAAATATAATTCTTATTTTTTACTCACCCTATGTAACGAATCCTGTAAAAGTAATAAAGTCGAACTGTTAACTGGTGACGGATTTATAGGGCGGAGCAAGCGTGAGCAGTGAAGCCCAGTTGTTGATATTCAAATTTACACTTAATTGCTTAAAAGCTTAAGTCAATAATTGTGTAACTAAGTTTATTGGTGTCTTCTTCTTTTTCTTAGTTTTGGCGTCGCATTATTGTGCATTTAGCAGTGTGTATTAAATTTTAATAATTTTTGATATTTTATCAAAATAGTCACCGTCGTAGTCTCGTTATAGTCCAATAAAGTCGCTGTCAAGTCCAATCATAGTCCAATTCATACCTCAGTAAAGCAGTGGAGACTTTACTAGAGGCGTCTATGGAGTTTTGGTAACAACACGGAACAACATGATACGTCACATTATATCACTTGCCTACACTCATGCACATAAATTAAATCAGCTCATAATCAACGAAATACCACAATTTTTCACTAATTATCACTGATAAAAACACAAGTTTAACAAAATAATACAATGAGGCGACATGATTTTTCCGCGTTCCCGCGAAAACTCCTTTATTGGTGTCTCATTTCAATATATGACTTTTTGATGCTATACCATGACAGAGGAGTAGGTACGTCTAATTTCTTCTCCCGTAGATAAATCTTCATAAGTGTAAGTCACCAGTGGCCTTTTAAGCCAAGCTTGTGTCCAGCAGTAGCTTACCTTCAAAGACTCAGCCCACGAGGCCATGAGGAAGCTCTTCTCCGCGTCAGGTTTAACAGGGTCCAGCTTCTTCCTGAACAGCAGGCACACGGCGTCCATGATCAGCGTGATCAGGAACGGCGGCTTGCCCAGCTTGCGCACCGTCGCGATATCCGCCGCGTTGATTGTCTGGAACGACAAACCTTTAATGAAGTAGCTTGGTGGGTACTGAATCATTCGTCCAAAAGCGTCCCAAGTTTCTGATCAAGTAGCTTGGGTAGATAGATAAATGCTTTAATTTTCACAACCACGTGTAAAACAAATAACATAGCAAATAAAATTTACGATTCTCTTAAGTTCTCTGAGGATTCTGAATCGTCTAGTGTTTTCGCGTTTTCTGTAGAACATCGAGAAAAACCGCGGTACATGTTTGATAACATTTTCGTTTCGGGAGAAAACTCTTTTCACCCCTCAAATTGTAACAATATGTTATGTTTTTGGTGCTTGGATCGGAAATATTGCACGCTCATACGTTTTTTTTTTTTTTATAAAAGTTTTTTTAGTTTCTGTATACTTTTCAGCCATAGTTTTGCGTAAGAATATGACTTTTTAGATCCTAATTTAAAAAACTAAAAACTAAGACTAGTGATTGAAGAGCTGATTACATGAAAAAAAAAATCACTCGAATCGGATAATATTTAAAGGTTGATAAGATTGTTTTTGTATGGCCAAGTTGGCACTTTACAATTGACAAGTTTTCATATTTCACATGACTATGAAATTCCAAAACCATTTCGGGGTACTGCGACCCTGATCATTTTGCTTATTTTTTCAAAATTTTTAGTGCAGTAATTATAAAGATATTAAATTAAAACTCTCATCCAAGTGGTGCTCGGATTTATAGTAGAAGTTCAGCAGCCTATAATAAAAAAAAACACTAGCAATATAAAATGACAGTTGGCACTGACATTACGTTTCGTTTTATCATCACTTTTTTTCAGATATTCTACTAAAAGTATCGCTAAAATCAGTGTTGCCTACGAAATATTTGAGAGCCTACTAAATCGAGCCCTAGAACTACCAGAAATCCATTATAATTTTGAACGTGTTACAGAATACTGTTATAAATTACTTGTTAAAAACCATTATTTTTATTTATTATTTTTAGAAATTTTTCCACGCATAAAATTACTTGCTACATAAAATCTGATTTAAGTCAAGTGAAAAATGCAATATTACTTTCTCTTTAGTTCGATTTAAGTTTTCTATTTATTACAACTTTACATAGGTTGTCTCATAAAATGTACTAAAAAGTAGAAATCTACCAAAAGTTGTCACGCTGGATAATTTGTTTATTGTCATTGCAAGTGCCATGACAGTGACAGCTACGCTAGAGCTTGACTTTGTCAGTTATAGATGTTTTTTTTTAATGTGACTTCAGTAACATTTAATATACATTCTAAATCATGCAGTTACGTCCTTTTAGAATAAGCTCTTTTACAAAAATTATTTTTACGGAAAATATAGGTCTAATTGAAAAATAAAAAATATGTGTACCTTATTTTACAATAATCTTTAAGAAAAAAAATAAAACTAATAACGATAAAAATTTGAAATGTTGACAATTACTTCAACAACTTCCTAGAAAAATTATACCGCACACGGCGGTGCGGCCTCACACCAGACTTTACTAAAGCAACTTTTCTAAAAAAGCACAGCGTGCCCTTCTTCCCGAATCCTGTGGCATGAAATCAACATTCGTTTACAGTTTGTGAGAGTAGGTACCAGCTTGGCGTACGGAGCTTCTCCTCGGACACGGCGCTCTCGGCGGCGATGGCGCTGGCAAAATGCATGGCATATAATAAATATATTAATAGGTAGATTGTATGAGAGTAGTTACTAGCAGCGCCGCCTCGGCCGCTTCGAGCGCGGGCTTAGCATCGGCCAGCTTCTCCTCGGCCACGGCGGTCTCGGCGGCGATGACGCTGACGAGCTGCACGGCGCGGTTCTTCACCTCCAGCACCTCGGCCTTTACCACCTCCGCCGCGGCCGCAGACTCCGCCACCGCCGCTAACACCTATAAAAATAACAACAACCATTTCTTTACGGCCAAACACTGAGTAAACTTTTTTTTATCAGTATAAAAATACTTTATTTACACAGAGAAAAAAAAACTTAAATAAACTTGATTTTTTGCATGAATGTAAGTAGTTTAAGGACTGGAGAGTGTATAGTAATTAATGCCACTGGCAAAAGCAAACCTAATGACAAACAAACGCAACATACTTTCTTGAAAATTCTTATTTCATCATTTTTTTTTACTGCAATTAGGTTTGTAAAATTCTACGCACCTCTTCAGCTTTGGCAGTAGCTTCTCTAATTTCTACTTCCTTAAGTTCCAATTCTTTCTTTAATACGTCGACGCTTGCTGCCGCCTCAACTAATTTGTCTAGTCCTGTCGTCATTCTGTTTCAAATAAAATATAATATATTATAACCATATAATAAAAGTTCCACATATAAACAAAGAGCAGTTAAATTGCCAATCTCACCTTTTTGCCATCTCGGCGATTGCTAAGTGTTTCTCCTTATAGAGCACTTTGTAGCCTTCAAGAAATGATAAGTAAGATTTAGGCGTGACATGCGCCTGCCTCCTGAACTTGTCGTAGTAAGAAGCACATGTGTCGGCCACGTTATCTTGGACCATGCCCATTATTTCGATCAACTGGGTCTTCGTTTCGGCCGAGCACACCACCTACAATAGCAGATTGTTTAACAGAAATGTTGTGGCATAAATCCATCCTATTTCCTACAAGATAGGAGACATACAGGACAGGACCTAACAAATAGATAAAGCACTGTTTTTACTTAAGTGTCATATGTCTATACAGAATAGCATGTTTAGGCTATTATCGTATTAGCTATTATAACGGCTGGCTGATTAGACACTCTAGAATATCATTGTATTAATGATTTCCAAAAAATCTTTATCAAAATTCAAATATACCCATATAGAACAATAATTCACTAGTATTTCAACAATGGTCGTCAATATGTTTTGCTATAGTAGCAAGCCTGAAACTCTGTAAAGAGTGTTGCCTGCTGTTGTAACAACTGTTGTTCATAAACAACGGTGACCCCTTCTCAACAGGAGGCTGGTCAGCCTATGCGCATATAATTAATTAAAAAATGTACACTAACGTGAAACTCCGATAAGAAATGAGAAGCCACTTCAATGAGCGCCTCTCTGGGCCACTTCTGGAACCAGTCCATCACCGAGCCGGATATCAGACCAGGGAACTTTAATGCCCTGCTTCTGAACTTCTCACCCACCTGGATAAAATCGTTTCGTTTTATGGCAAGATCAAAAGAAAAATGCACTCCTTTACTTTCACGTAAATTCAAATCATTTTAGACATCAAAACTAAGAAAGTCAGGTAGTATCATCATGGTCAAAAACCGATCATTAACTAAGAATAAATATTTCTCAATTTTGTTAGTTCGTTTTGTAGTAAAGTTAATAAGAACGCATAGTACTTTTAAAGTATAAATGAAGCTTTCTAGGCAATCGACACATTGTTTATAATGAATCAAATGAAGTGTGGTATTATTATATATATCGTTATTTACCGGAGAGAAGCACAGCACGACGTGTAAATTGGCCCGGGAGCGCATTATGAAATACTCATACAGGACGTCTGGCACCGGAACTCTTCTCGGTGCGAACTTCTTCATTATGGGAGTCAGTTCGTTTAGCATTTCATCTACGCATAGACAACCTCGAATGAAAGAATACTTTGTGTGGTTCATTTAAAAAAAAATAAGCACAAGGAACGCATTGTACTGTAAATTAAAAGTCTTTCCGAAGTAGAGAGGATTGGACTCGGGAGACAGATAAAGAACAGTAAAATGGAGTACGTGAAAAGAACCTTTTCATTTCTTACTCTTTATCTCTCACTCCCCTTTAATGTCTTCAAAAAGCCTTAAAACTTAGGTTTTATATAGTCTGATGCAAAATAATACTTCAAAAAGTAATGTGGAACTTTTTCCGATCACATGTAGAATTTTGATGAGACCAAAGACCTTAAAGGGTGTCGCAGTAGCGTACCTTATAGAGACATAGACAAACATTGCGGTCACGGACATCGATATTGCTTACAATAAAATGGAGATGGACTCAATGAACATTACCCATCTCATCCTTGGCGAAGAGATTAGCGATTTCTCCCGAGCTGAGGATATTGTTAAGGAACTCGAGGAACTGCTCGTCCTTGATGTCGTTGTCTGTGAATATGAAGGAGATGCCCTTCCCCTGCAGCCCAGCGATTCGGTACAGGATCTTTATGTCATCCATGAAGTTATTCACGTTGTAAGACCTGGAGCCCAATGTTGAAATGTTAAACCGCTGATCGACGTACAACCTTTAAAACTCGGTATTAAAACTCAACGATTTTGGATCGTTCCCGTTGGCTCGTCGACGCTGATCGACTAGCAAGCCAACGAACCAAAATCGTAGAACTTAATGAGCCGAAAAAAATTTCAACAGGTTTGAAGAGTCGCGAGCCAGTCTCGTTGGTGCATAATGTGATTTTTGCAGTTATCGACAGGCGAACTTTGTCGACGAGCCATAAAACCAGGTTTTAAAGACTCGCTCGTCGATCAGCAGCTTCAGAAACCCTCCGTCTCGTGACCATTTACGCATACCTTCAGCCATTCTAATGATTCATTCATAGAGCCCCCTAAAGAAAGTCACCCCTGCTTATGATTGTTGCTGTCTTACAGAACAAATTAACAACGAAAATGAGACTGATTTGTCATTTAGTCTAAATATTATCTATCATTAACCTTCAGTCATTGACAAAGCCCAAAACTTGGGTAAAAAGTTAATCTCAACATAATTATCACTTACCGTGTTAATGTAATCTGGTAGAAAGCGTAATTAGCAATAAAGGACGCCAGTTTTGTCAAACTCTGTTTACCAGAACCACCCACACCGACAAGCAACGCATTACCTCTGTAAAAGGCAATAGTTTCATAACGTTACCACGAATACAAAAACCGGACAAGTGCGAGTCAGGCTCGCACACCGAGGGTTCCGTACAAATCCAGAAAATTTCACAAAATTGGGAAGTAAGTTGTTAAAATCTCTATACTATAACGATCGGCAAAGAAGTTTATTTTATTTTTTTCACTTTTCTCGTCATACATCGAAAATTATACATTGTTATAATAATTCAAAAGCTATTTTAGCATGTGCTAATGAAGTTCTTTTATAATTATACATGATACGTATGTTACATGATACGATTTACTCACTTTGAATTTTGAACCCATATTTTGCGAATTTTGAGGCCCTATTTTTTGTGATTTAAATAAAAATGAACATTTTTCAGATTTATTCCTATATGTCTACTCTGACACAATGCTTCTCGCCAATTTTCATAGTTCTATGTCAACGGGAAGTACCCTGTAGGTTTTGGTTTTTGAGAGTGTCGAAATATGCGGTTTTTTACGACATAAACGGCTCTAACTTTCTTATACGATAACTGAGAAGTTTTTTTTCACACAACTGCAAGAGATCATAGATATACGTGTACAGTTTAAATTTCAACTCGATATCTTTACGCGTTCCCGAGATAAAAGGTCTTGACATACACACAGACGGACAGACGGACAACAAAGTGATCCTATAAGGGTTCCGTTTTTTCCTTTTGAGGTACGGAACCCTAATATTACACTTTAAATTTTATAATAAATTAAAAAGAGATTAACTAATAGTTTCTTGGTTCTTTAATGGCTTACCGTGGCGTATTTATGATCCGCGAAATAATGAACAAGTGAACCATCGCGTCATGAAAGAATACCAAATCCAAATGTGCGCCTCTAATTTGTTCATTGAATTGCTCCTGGAACTGAGCAAGTTTGAACAACACGAAGTCGTGTCTGAAAACAATTTGAAATTTAATTAATTTACTAAAAAAGTAGAAATTGCATAATAGAGAACCATATAAATCTTGTTAGTAAGCTTCAAGTATCCTTACGAGATATGTTCATCCGTAGAAAAACATAGCACGGACGACTGATGACCGATGGGGTCGAAAAGGCCCGAGTGGAAACCACGTACCGTCAAGCGTATATAGTTCACTCACTATTGTATTGAATTGTATTGTATTAGCTTTTCAGCCTTTTGGCATTATCAAAAATGCGCTTAGGCACGTCAAGTTGTAACAAAGTTAAAATTAATATTAGACAACGAAAAAGTACATACGTAGAGTACGTACGTACGAGACAACGTAAAGTACGTACACTAGTTGAACGGGTGACCTTAGCAAGATCATGGTGGGTGCAAACCGCTTCCAACCGCGGCATTTTTACTGTAGATCTATTGAGGAGGGCTACGAGTATGTCTAATAGCGGATTTCCTATATAATGTCTAAAACGACGACGAACAACGAATAAAAATTAACATCAATATTGCTAAATTGAAATTGCTCTCTGTCATACTATCAAGGGAAAGAATATGACCTATTAAGTATACGTGGTGACATATTTTCAAGTTATAGTACAGTGTTCGACTCACGAAGGCATCTCCTCATAGACCTTGGGAGCATCCGTGCTGAAGTCCTCGTCTTCCTCCCCGGTGGGGTCGACGGGCTCTCGCAAGAAGTTCACAAAGAAAGTCTCATGTTCGGGAAACTCGCTCACAACGTCCGGTAACTCCGCAGCAGCTGTCTTCCAGAAGTTAGCCACGAACCACTCTTTGTCTTCAAATGTAGTGAATCTAACAATATGAAGGCGAATTTTCATTTGAGCTTTTACATCAACTTCATTATTAGGACAAACACGTTTTCATTATTCCGTTTAGCCATGAGGCCTTCAGGCGGCTTAAAAGCTTTGACACCAGGGCTCACCACCCGGCCTCTACGAATTTCTTAATAAAACAGAATAAATAATAAAGAAACAGACGTAAATAGACATAACGAATAGACTGAACTATGATTGATCATCATGGTCCTGCCCTTATCCCACTAGGTAGGGTGGGCACAGCAACTTTCCTTTCGCCACTTCACTCTATCATACGACATCTCATCACTGAACTAAGATTGTTACATATCAATAAAGATTGCTGCAGCAGACGAACTAATTAATACGAGATATTATAATAGGTACGCGCTAACATCAATAGAAATAACGGATCCAGTAAATACTTGGTTCCATAACATTTTGACGAAGCCTAATCGTATTTAATCAAAGTATGATTAATGATATTTAAATAATATATCCATCAAAAAATATCACCTGTCTGATATAACCCTCAAACACTCATGGAACCACAGTTGGATAGCGGTTTTGATGTTCTGAAGTTCCTCTTTATGGATAAATAGTATTCCTTCCCAGATCCTAGACAAATCACGGAGATTGAACACGTAGTGGAACTTTGCAGGGGTTGGCAGCATCTTAACCTATATTCATAAACGAAATAAATGTAAGAAGAATTAAAAAAAACTGAATCTGTGAAATATAATACTAAGTATTTAAATAATAAAGTTTTAGACATCACATAAATAAAATATTTGCTAATATTTGTAACACGGTTTCTACTTCTATGGGTAGAATATTTCATTGTGAACTAACTTTTGTTTGTTGCCATATGATTCGCGTAACAGGCACAAGTCGAGGCATAAACTCTATGATGATCTTCTTATCAAAGCGCGCTTTACAGAAATAACCAGAACTTATTGTTTCTACGGAAGAAAAAATGTTATTATAACATTTTATTAGTTGAAAAATCAGTTAATGAAATCATAGCGCGTCGCAATTTCAACAAACATTTTTATCTTTATTCCGACAAGGTGTTATTTAATTTATAGGTACTTGCCAAAAATTCTATCCATTGAAACATCGCTGGGTAGTGTACAATTGAAAATATTGAATTGCCTCTTCAACCTCGGCGGAATATCGTTGCGACCACCGCCTGTGAAAAACATCCATTCATCAATACCTAATTTTCTTCATATTCTGATTATCTGATTTCTTGAGGAATCGGTCAATACGAGTAGTTGTAGATGGTTGTTCGTGAGACCAAATAGCTATCAATGCCGGTGTTCTGTTACGGAGTGGGTTCAGAGGAGGTTTTTAAAAAAACAATTTTAAAGTTAAACCCTTTTATTTGAATATAAATAGTAATTACAAAAGCCTAGTGCCCACAAAAAAATCTGATTGTAATGTGTCCGCAAAATGGTATCTGATTTATTAAGAAATATTTGAATGACGTCAAATAACCAAACAACTGTGTAATGCCCTAGATGCGGTATGCAATCTAAGCACTTTACCCAGTGTGGCGCGTGTAAGGAGTAGGTATTATAACAGTTCCTCAGGGGTCAGTGCTCTCTGCGACAATTTTCCTACTGCATATTAACGACTTGCTAAAGCCTGGTATTTCTGGGTACGCAGACGACAGTACAGTCATGGAGAGCTACACATCCGAAGCAAGAACGAGCGGGCCACAGATCAAGTCACTCAGAGAGGCTATGATAAAACGGCTCAACTTGAGTCTGGAGGCGGTATCTAACTGGGGTGATGCTAACCTGGTCAAGTTTAATGCCACGAAAACTCAAAGCTGTTTGTTTTCGGCCAAAAAGAGGCCCTTCCAATTATCTCCTGCGTTTCGTGGTGTGTCCGTTCCGGTAACTAACAGTCTGGAACTATTAGGCGTTACGCTATCATCGACTCTCAACTTTGGCTCTCATATAGAGTCAAAAGCCCAATTAGCCTCAAAAAATCTTGGTGTTCTCTCTAAGGTGAGACGGTATTTCATACCTAAGCAACTGCTTAGTCTTTATAAAGCGCAAGTCAGGTCTTGCATGGAATACTGCTCTCACCTTTGGGATGGCTCTGCCAAATACCAGTTGGAGGCTTTGGAGTCCATTGAAAAGCGAGCCAGGAGGCTGATAGGCAACGAAACCTTGACTGAGTCGAAGCTGCAAAGTCTTGAGCATCGACGTAGGGTGGCGTGTCTGTCTGCCTACTATCGGATACACTTCGGTGAGTGCGCCCAGGAGTTGCACAATCTGGTCCCTTTCTTCTATCGTACGGCTAGACGGACGCGAACAAAGCGCCACCCTTTTATGGCGGACATCCCACGGGTTAGAACCAAGCATTTTGAGTCCACATTCCTCATACGAACTGCCAGAATGTGGAACGCTTTGCCTGAGTTTGTCTTTCCGTTAAATTACCATGTAGGTGTCTTCAAATCTCGAGTAAATAGGTATCTTCTAGGTAAGCGTGCTACATCATAGACCGCATATCTGCTTAACATCAAGCAGTGTGTAGTCAAACGCAAACCTATTTGAAATAAAAAAAATTACCCTAAAAACCATTAAAGCTAAAAATTCTAGAATTAAAGCTATTGTCGTGAAATGACATATCAACGTTATCATTGTCATGAGGTAAGGAGTGAATGTTCAATAAAACCGGTTACAATTTACCTGGGTGGATCATGGCACCGAACATTTGTATATCTGCAACAATAGTGAAGTCGCCAGGTTTATCTAGCGAGTAAAATCCACCGCATTCCATCATTTGTCGGGTTATTTCATTCGTCACCTATAAATAGAAAAATATAAAATTAATTATTTTACGGAATCGGTCGTAAGCATTCAGAGCGACCCTGCGATTCTAATATAATCATCTGCCTACTTTCTTGGTCAACTTTCTTTGCCGTTCTTGTCGGAGCATAATTTTCATTCATGAGCCAGGTCTGATTAGTGTTATATGGTCTGCCCACTGTCACTTGGGCGATTCGATAACGCAGAGAGACTTCAAGCTTTGCCCTTTTCTTTGGGCTATTTTAGATAACTTATTTAAGATACTGAAGTACTGATTATGGCATACTTGAAGTAGTTGTGATAATGATTAATTATGGATATTTATTTAACTGCCTCGGTGGCTTAATGGTTAGTGACCCTAACTTCTGGGTCAAAGTAGCGTGGGTTCGATCCCCACCCAGAGCAAGTATTTATGTGATGAACATTTTGCCCTGTGACTGGGTGTAATTTAGTTACTATCTATATAACTATGTATTTAAAGTATGTAGTATATCAGTCTCTGGCATATCACAAGCTTTGCTTAGTTTGGTCAGAAACCATGTGTAAGATGTCCCCTAATATTTATTTATTTAAGGAAACTATTTAGCATCTTTCGTCTCAACAAAAACTTAATACAAACATACTCGTAAATCAAAAATCTTCAACTGTTACAATCATAATTTTTACCTGATCGCCCCAGGCGTTTATGACGGGCATGTTGATATCATCCACGAAGACAGTCATAGCTCGCCCGCCCGGAGGTCCGTACGTCATGCCCACTCGCTTCTCGACGTACGACTCGATGATTCTCTGTCAAACCATGAAGTTTCCCTTTAAAAATCCTCCTTGAAACATCTGGAGCATTTTCACTTCAATGTTACACACACACGTTAAACTTTTAAACGTTAAGCTCAGGACGGCAATTTTTGTTTACGTAATTTGCCAATTAGGTAATCTTAACTCGGGTTAGGTACAGCTCAATCACTTATTACAATGCAAATTCTGATTTTAATTACCAACATAGGAAATACAATGGTTTGAGACTCCTAAAACACCAACCACAAGGCGACAAGGCTCTACAATGAGCAATAATTTTCATCCAAATTACACGTAAGTCACGTAACCCTTAACATATGTAGCAACGTCTAGTTGTGGTTTAGGTCAAATTCTAGTTTATGTGTGTTTGCTTTAAAAATACCTGAAACATGTTAGGCGTAGTCGCAGACGAGAAGTTGATCATCTTGAACAGTTTAACTTCGTTATCGTAGGCCATCATATAACTCTTCAACATCACAGTCTTGGCCGTGCCCTGTTCGCCGATCAACAGAACTGCCTTGTTCTGCTTCGCGATGGTTTCGATCAAGAACGAGATACAAACGTTGTCGACGTTGGGTACTAAGATAGAAGCATACTCGGGTATGCTATCTGTTGGATAGATGTAATCTTCTACAATTTCAGACCTGGTCAAAAGAAAATTGTCCCTTTTTAGAAAATAAAAGTTCATATTTTATGCTGTTTGAATGTTTTCGTTGCATCTCACCAATGCTGCCACTGTCCGCTGTCAGTGACCATGTACTCGAAGGGCATGACCCATTCCTTAGACTTGGCGCCGGGCCAGTCCATCTTCACCGGCAGCTTGGTCATGAACTCGGCCATCTTGGTCCGTCCGTCCAGCTCTAATACAGCGCCCAGTGACCACATCATCGCGAATATGAACAGCCGCTCGAGGTGCCGGTCTGTGTGCACCTCTGGACAAAACATTTTATCTTTATAGCCACAGTACTTCCAGCAACTGTGACAAGTAATTATGTCCACAGCAGCTCGCGTACATTTAGCTCAGTTTAGGCCAAGTTTTCGGGGATCACGGATTCAAGGAAACGAGTTCAATGAAGCTAAATCTATAAAGTGGAATGATGCCAGCTCAAAAAATATATTACCCGCTGAAAAAATCATAAGTTCGTTGCTTAGCTTTTACCTCGCACACAGCGTAGCTGCCTCCGACATCCTAACTGGAAAAATAGTCATACGCTGAACCCCTGTATTACAGTTTACTATAGGGTTACAGTTCTTTTTTGGTCTTGAAACTATCTATTTAATTTTACGTTCCTCTACTAAAACAACGCCTCCAAAAGAAAAGTCTACTTACTGCCTCCCGGCACCTCAATTAGCAACAGTCCTGTTAGCACATCTACTGCTTGTCTGTAACAAATGATAGCATGAATGAATGCTGCAAGAGCACAAAACACAATTTGAGCCCGATTATGTGCCTTCATACATCACCTAATGTAAATAGCTTCAAGCAACTTCATTTTGGCCGGCAGTTTCTGCTGTACAAATGTGTGTACATCGTCATAAACTTTGTTGAATGCTCCTTTCAAAGCCTCGTATTCTTTTGGAGTCCTTGTTTTGAGCCAACCCTAGAAACGAATCAATTTGATTTAGGGTCTTGAATGAATTCGTCGCTAGAGGTGCTGGTGTACTTTGAGGATTTCGAAATAATCGAGTTTCTGAATAAAACGTACTGCGCAACACTACACGAGTTAAATTTAAATATAGTTTACACGCCCTAGTAGCAAGCTCGGAAAGCCAGGTATATTCCCAAGCCTTACTCGACAGTGACGCCAACTATTTTTTTTTTGTAATTATTCCTCTTGTACATCCCTCGACTTAAGTCGAAGACATTGTCAAGCTGAAAATTGCCTCATGCAAATTTTATAAGTAGTCACAACGTGTGAGTTTAAACATTAAAGTGGCGCAAACTGGTAGGTACCCAATAATTATTGATTGCCAAAAATGGCAAAATCGACTTCAGCTGTGTACAGAATTCAATAGTTTGCATTAACCAATTTAGTGACATAGTTCGTAATATGGTAAATTTTTAGGGTTCCATACGATAAGAAAAACGGAACCCTTATAGAATCAGATTGTTGTCCGTATTTTTAAAATCGACTCGATTGAAGTATGATCTTCCAAACAAAAAAAAAGAATCATCAAAATCGGTTCATAATTGGCGAAGTAATCGCGTAACACACATACAAAAAATACATCCAGTCGAATTGAGACCCTCCTTTTTTAAAGTCAGTTAATAATGTGACCCTCATTTTGCAAGCATAGTTTCCCAACCTCCAGTATAGGCTGCCATTTGAGTACAGACGAGGAGAGGAACACCATGCCCATCCGGCTGACGGTGGCGGGGGACGCGTTGTCCACGTTGTCGGGCTCGAACACCAGCTTACTGTTCTGCGCCATCGTGATGCGGTCCCCGTTAGCCAGCGTTAGGGTCTTATTATCATCTAGTACCGAGTTTAGATTTTCGATCCACACGGCGTCTACTGGGCCATCTGAAAATGTGGGATCACATCACTCTTGTGTTTATTACGTAGGTATTCCTTAACGCTACCGTAGAACAGCGTACCATACGGTGCTAGGGAAGGGCACTTGTAGGCGCTCCTTACCCTAAATACTTCTTTGTGCACCTCAGAAATACTGAAAGTCAATACATTCTAATTTTGTCAGGGCGGGCAAAAGTCGGAAACTGCCCCGAAGATAAAAATATACGCCAATCCACAACAAGTCTCCAAAAAGAAATCACTTGGAGCAATAAAGATGGAACAGTTATGTCAGCGATCCAAGGTTATGCTCCATTATTTTATGGAGGTCGATTGAATGAAGTAAATTAGCTGAGGGTAGAATGCACAGAACACCCTATAGGGAAAGTACAAGTCTCATCACCCCTATCTAGATCAGAATTTACCAAGTTAAACGTACCCAAAACAATCCAACTGGTGTCTGACTTCTTCACTTTCAATGCTCGTCTCCACAATGTAGAGAATATGCCATCAGTCCAATCGTTAGTTGCCACGTCCAAACGGCCGAACATTTGTGGTGCTGTTATAGCCTAAGAAGGAAGTTACACTTGATTATCACCTACTTGAGATGGATTATTATCGAACCACTAACTGTAATATCGTTATTTGTGGTAAAGAAAAATTAAATTAAATTTTATTAGGGGGTTTTGATAGAACCTGGACGGGATTGGCATTGGAACGAGACAAATGGCCCCATAAAAGAGGGCTACACCCAAGAAGTGCATACAAAATGCTGCAGATGATAAAGGGACTTTGGAAAATGATTAAGGAACATATCGAGTCAATGACTATTGTTACTCAATAATAATTATTTTATTATTGGTGTACATTGTTATTAACCTTAGGATTCATCCTCATTTCTCTATGCGGCTTGCCGACTTCCGTGAGTGCAGCCATCAAAGTGTGGATACAAGTGGTCTTGCCCGAGCCGGTAGGGCCCATGGTCATGAGGCCGTGCCGCACCAGCGACGTCTCGAATAGTTGGATGATCTTCAGATTCCACTCCGGGTGGTTGATGAGCCCGGTGCGTTCTGTTATTACAGCTATGGCTCGCTGCATTTCTCTGAAATATTCGACACGCTGCGTGCACTGCCATCCATAATTGACCATACATATCTGTTATAACGAGAAATATCTAAGCCTACCTTTGAACAGTTTGTGTGAGCTTCATGCCAGGGAACAAATCTTCAATCAAGGACACAAACAATGGTTCATCTTCATCTACCAGCTTTGACACGTTCATTTCTCTGTGGATTGAATACTTACTAAATTTCTATTCATTTTCTATAGATTTGTGTCTAATCATACCAATTTAGAAGAAAAAACTAGAAAACATTTAGAAGGGTGATATTTTGAATTAACCCTACACTTTTTGATGGCATAATATCAGGCTAAAATAAACGGTATGTAATGCCACGTCCGGCTTTTTACATTTCGCCAACGAGCGAAAATTTCAAACAAACCCAAGCTATGCTGAAGCACATAAACAAAAAGCTTACTTCAAGACCCTCATCATGATATTCTCCTCGGTGCTGTCGGGGTTGGCCCGTTTCTGCGCGCCCATGGTCCGTAGCACGGACAGGATGTTGCGGAGACCAAAGTCGTAGTGCACCTGCTTCGACAGCTGCTCCTCGCACAGCTTGTACAGGGTGAAGAACTTGCGAGCTGGAGTAACGATACAATATAAGACTGACTACTGAAATGCCTACGTCACTTGTGACTTATAAAATGGTCCTGAAAGAAATTGCACAAATTTGAAATTGGCTAGACACGTGATAAATTCTCAAAACACTAGTCCTGACAAATGATAATTTAATGGGACCCACAGATAGCTGAGGCCTGTTGCTGTGGACTAGTCAACAATCAATCACCAATTAACAACGAGTACCTCGTTGACCCAGTGAGTGGTTAGTGACTAACTTCTGTGCCAAGGAGACGCGAGTTGGATTCCCATCCAGGGCAAACATTTTTGTGATGAACATGGTGTTTTCTCTGTGTCTGGATGTCGCCATGTATATGAGTATGTATGTATTTAAAAATATGTATTTGTAGTATATCAGTCTCTGGCAGCCATATTACAAGCGTTGCTTACTTTGGGGTCAGAGACCGTGTGTAAGAAGATGACCCCTTTTTTATTTATCTTGATTTAAAATATAAATAGGCCGCAGCGATTAGCTATCTAGCGAACGCTTAAAGTACGTAAATATTCATTCTAGTAGGCAGAGTCAAATTTAATGGCATCTGTGAGGTTAGCTATAGGCTGCACAAAAACCCCCCTCCTCACCCCGCTGATATATGAATTTAGTACTGCGCAACGACTCGCCTATTTTTCTCAAGCGCCATTAAGTTATATTCGACTTAAATCAATGCTAGAGCATGCGCAATGCGGCACATTTGGCAGTTTCGGAGAGGCCCGACTGCTTACCCAGTACAATATTCTCCTTGAAGCCGCAGCTGGCAAGTTTGACGCGGATGATGATCTGGCGGTCCGGCACCATCATGGCGACGGACCGGAACTGGATCTTCAAGTTTTCCGGCAGCTCCTGCCGCCCCGCGTACCCCGGGTTCATCGTGATTATAAACGCAAACTCCGGGTTCAGTGTCACTGTGTCGCCGTCACTGAAATAATAAATGTATCTGTTGATTTGCATTCGAAAAGATCCTTGAATAGAACTTCCACCTACAAAGTGGACAGGTGACCTCATCAAGAGCATATTTTTACGAGATGGGTTCTTGGATAATTAGTTAAAACGCCGATTATTCACTGTGCACTTTATTGCACAAAAATTACGATACACACGACACAACTGGTTCACACAAACACTTCACACTGGCACTGATATTCACACAAACTAGTCACTTCACAATCACTGGCACTGCACTTGAACACGAGATGTTTTCGCGACAACATTAGAAAAGGTAACTGATTCCCCAAGGGTCGGCCGGCGTATTTATATCCGTTATTACAATCTGGAACTTACGAGATAATTCGCGACATTACTCGATCTAATAAACGCTATTGTGTTAACAAAGTAAACAACCTAAAAGTTCGAGACTTGCCTATTGTTCCCAAATACGAAAACACACAAAAAATACCATAAAAACCGAACCGGGACAGGGACCGGGAGACAAAAAAAAACGAAGACAATAGAGAAGGTAAACAAAGGCCGACCCGCGACCGCATACTTACACGTAGACAAGGTGCGCTCGCGGCTATCGCGTAACAATATGATCGCGCTGGATGCGAGCCGCTTCTACTTGGTGACGTATAAGGAGGCTTCTGTCCAGCAGTGGACATTCAATGGCTGAAATGACGACTTAAAAGGTGCTCTTTTAAGGAGATACATCTCCTTAACGCGATGGCCAATGCATTTCCTAGCGCGTCGATTTCTTCTAAAAGATAAATCAAATGTGCAAAATGTTGCTGACACGATGTTTATTTATAAACATCGTTACAACATTGTAACATACTCGTATATAACATTGAGACTGTAACGTCTGACTGTCCATCGGATTTTTAAATATTGTTTCATTAAAATATTTTGTAAACAATGAGCATATTCAACGGTATTGTAAACAAACTGATTTCAAACCTGAATATAAAGAAATCCTTCTTTTCCCTTCTGGCTGTGAGGCAAATGTAGATCTGTTGTGCTGCTACGGAGAGTACAGGCAGTTCAATCCTGTTGAACTCATCGAAGCATCCCCAAGTTCCAGACTGGGCCAAGCCTTTGTAGATACGACCCAAACCTAAAGATTAAGAAATCAATGGATAGTAGGATACACAACGTAGTATATCACTTCATATTTCACAAACAATTTTGGTAATTGAGATGATCACGAAATAACCAACACGCATGGCATGGAACGGTCTAATTTGACTATTTTTTTATAAAACGCGGTCGAGTTGCTGGTCGAATTTATGTTTTACGCGTCACGTATGCCGTAAGCCCAATATACATATGGCAGCAAACAGAATGCACAAAAACCATCGTAACTATTCTGAAAAGTTCTCCCCATTCACATAGTACTGTCACATAATACGTTCTTGTAAAATATCTGAGCCCACGCCCCTGTTTTCGTGTGCTATCCGTATAAAAGTGCCTTCCCCATCATCAAAATAGCTTCTAAACACCAGCGTAATATCGATGAGTTGACAAAGACGATGGCTGCAAGTGCTAATCTCGAGCGCTCACCTCTGAAATCCATCTGGTCGGAGCAGTTGAAGACGATGACAAGTTTCCCAAGCGTACGGCCCATGTCCTTGGTGGTCTCCGTCTTGCCGGTGCCGGCGGGCCCGGCCGGTGCGCCGCCCATACTCATACCGATCGCTTGAGACAGCGTGATATAACATCTATCTGTCAGTGGTGTGATCACCAGACGCTCCGTTATACCCAAGTATTCGTTCTGAAATCGTGGCAAATGATTTGCTACTGTAATATCTTTTATAATAGTCCACTTCAGGACGTAGGTCTACCCACGAAGGGTGATTGGGCCACACTTACCACGCTGGCCCAGTACGGGTTGGTAGATTCACATACGCCATCGAATTTCTTCTACGGACATATGCACGTTTCCTCACGACGTTTTCCTTCACCAAAAAGCCAGTGGTGTGAAAATCCGTACATAAATTCCAAAGAACTCATTGGTACGGGGACCGCGCTTTGAACCCCATGATATTGATCAGCTCAAGATTGTAAGGTGGGTGTCAATAACACTAGACCACCACGGCTTTTAACTTGCTTATGATTTGCTAACATGTTTTCAATGGTTTTTCATGTCATTATTTGAGAAAAAAAAAGACAAAATAATTGTAACAAATTGATAACTAGTGCTAGATCACAAGAAAAGCATACCTGATAGAGAAAATCTACGTCGGTAATTGAAACAATACAATCATCACTTTCCTCGAAATAGTAGAAGCGAGCTTGTTTTTGCCACTCAAAATCACCAGGATTTTTAATCCTCATCTTCACTAAGTCGTCGAAAATGTCTCTGAGATACATAAAGCATCAATTTGTTAGTAGGTATATTGCGTCCAAATAGAGCAATAGAAGTCTGTACATTACATAAAGGTCAGTACCTAAATATCAAATCCTATCCTACTTCCTACTAATATTATAAACCCGAAAGTTTGTGAGGATGGATGGATGTATGCAAAAACTACTGAACGGATTGAGATGAAACTTTGCAATAATATAGCTTATATATCAGAATAACACATCCTACTAATATTATAAACGCGAAAGTTTGTGAGGATGGATGGATGGATGGATGTATGGATGTTTGTTACTCTTTCACGCAAAAACTACTGAACGGATTGAGATGAAACTTTGCAATAATATAGCTTATATATCAGAATAACACATAGGCTATAAATTATAATGATATATTGCGTATGCGGGCGAAGCCGCGGGTAAAAACTAGTGATTTATAAAACGAAACGCATGAAATCAAACGTTGACATTCTACTGTTCCAGTGGGTGGTCCCATTTTGACACTTTTAAATCGTGAAAAATTCTGCTATTTCATTCATTTTGTCGACAGTCCATAAGCCTTATGTGTGTAAAACATTTTTGTTAGCAATGCTATAGTAAGGCAGAAGTAATACCTTTGATGTACGTGAATAGTAATCATAGTTTCTATTCTAGTCCTATCCAAAGGAGCCAGATCTGTGACAGTACAGTCGATGAGTCCGTTCAGTAGATCTAGGAACTTATTGTTCGTTATTCTCATAATAAACTTGTCCACTCTAGCTTTCTTTAGGGCATATTCGGCGTCACTTGTCCATAATATCTGCATTCCTAATAGTCCCGCCTGGAAACATGCATTGTTATATTTTATTGAGCTTCTCGACTAGGATGTTGGTAAAAGTTCATGATAAGTAGACCATCCATCAGCCATAAGACGTCCACTGCTGGATATAGATCTCATCTATGGATCTCCAATAAGACCGGTTGGAAGCGGCATGCATTCAGCGCGATCCTGCTGTCTTAACTAGGTCATCCATCCACCTCGTAGGTGTAGGTCCTACGCTGCGCTTGCTGTAGGTACGTGGTCTCTACTCGAGAACTTTTTGACCCCATCGGTCATCAGTTCTCCGCGCTATGTGTCCCACTGCCACTTCAATTTGCCAAACCGTTGGCAATCGGCAACTTCGGTTATTCTCATTTCATTTCATAAGTAGACAGGTGTTGACATAAGAGGCCGAGGAAGATTGGAAAAAGAGGGAGGGGTTGTTGTTTGTTTGTTTGTGAGGAGGCTTATGCCCGACAGTGGGCAAAAATAGCAGCCAAAGATGAATGATGATCTTACAAAGCAGATTTTTCAGACTTATTAAATAAATATAATTGAGTTTTTGTACCTGTCCAGGGAAGTGCCAGAACCCAACCAAGAATTCAAACTCGGGGTCCCCGGTCATAGTTTGTGCGATATTCGCAATTACATTTCTTACTGTATCTTTCATGGTGTCTAACAATGTGTTCAGCCAAATCTGTAACAATTGCATGTCATACAATGAACATTTTTAAGCGCGGACAACTGTAAACTACATAACTAGAAGAAAACAAAATTCTGAACACTCATGGTAGGTTTTCCATAATACAGTCAAGCAGAAATCACAATGACTACACGAGCAATTATTAAGTGATGAATTGAGCAACTGTAAGCCTAAAAACTGCGTTAAGCAGACTTCCACGTTTCTATACATAAGACGCTTGTGGCGCAAGCCTTATTCGTAGTCCGATTAAAAACAATATCTTAGAAATAGTCTTACCTCTACGCCACCGACACAAACAACTGGAACGTCCAAAGGTATAGTCTCTCCGTTATCAGAATTCATGTTAATAATCCTGTCCTTGTCATCAAAGTCCACGGTGTACATTGCGTCGAAGATACTCGGCAAATGTGGCTAGAGCAAATAAATGAATACACTGAAATGTATACTATGAGTACCTACATTATAAAAACACACCTGTGTCGAACGGTTATTAGTATCTCAGACTAGTGTGCGAGTGAATATAGAAATGCATGGCGGCGATAACAAGGGGGTTAAATGTGGCTTAAGTAAAGCCGATAAAAGTAAGGGTTTGTGTCCAAGTTTGGCTACGAATTGAATGACCAATGTATTATACCCAAAGGTGTGCGGCCACACATTGAGTGTAATACCTTTTAATATCTTTTGGCCAACTCATGAGCAGCGACTTCTCACCTGTATAGAATGCGGGTTGGAGGCCTGTCCCAGGATCTCGAGCAGCACGGGGTCGGAGACGAAGAAAAAGCGCGGGAAGATGAGGCGCTTGGTCTCGAGGTAGCCCGTGAGCGACTTCTGGCACGCCTCCAGCTGCTCGAACAGGTGCGGCAGCAGGCTCCGCAGCGTGTCGTCCGCCGTGCACGTCTCCACGCAGTTCACAATGTCGCGCGCACGGTACATTATCTTCACGTACGTTTTGTCAATGGTCTGTCTCGTAAAAACGTTATCTTACAACAATACACCAGCTACAAAAAAGACATAGACGAACATAATTCCGTGGCAGTTTTGACATGGGAGCAGAAGACGACGAGTTGCGGAGACACTATATATTCAGCCTGTTCCACCCACTACTAAGTATAAGCCTCCTCTTTCTCGCCATTCTTTCCGGTCCTGCGCTAGCCTCATCCTCTCGACAAGTTTGATGACAATATCATCTGACCATCGGGCTGGTGGTCTGCCTCTGTCTTCATCCTTCTCTTGGGTACCACTCGGTGACTGCCTTGGTTCACCTGTTGTAATCCCGTCTAGCCAAATGTCCTGCTCATCTCCACTTTAGCTTAGCGATAATAGTGGTAGACGGAAAAACGTGTAGCTATAGAATATTGCAGTCCCCAATACATAAAATCTAGATACATAGAAAACTATATTTCAGACATAAAACCGTTACTGTATTGTCTCTTACCGCGAATCGTTTAGCTTCCGCGGGCAGTTGTTTAGAGATATCGCCACCCACAAATACTGCCTCCAGATACATCCACAAGTTTTGCACCACGAGCCATTTCTCTAGAATCTCTGTAGTGCTCACGAGCTTATTGATCCATAGCACTATATCCTTCTTGAACGGTGCGTTGTATCTGATATGGAATATTATTATGAACAGAATCTCAATATGGAATAAAACAAAAAGGGCTCCCCGTTTTTTGTACGGTTAGATTTAAAATATTCAACAGATTTTGGTGCGATTTTTATCAAAAGACGTGTAAATAATACGTTTATCCCCCGTATCATAGAAACATTAAAGAATAGATCGAGAATTTCGCTAAGACACCCAGAACGAAGCGAAGGCGGATCTTTAATACTGGATAAAATTCATCATCAATGACAGCCTTGTTTATTCCACTGCTGGTTGTATACGCCCCTCTCTCTCTCTTTCGTAGTAGCATCTGCCTGAGCTCTTTGCCAGTCCAGTCCACCCCGCAACTATGACGCTGGCCATGCTTGGGCAATAATTGACCGAGTGAACGAATTGAAAGAGGTCTAGGCTTCAAGTCAACAATTTTACGTTCGTCTTTATGTTTACCTCAAAAGGGTATAGGATAGGGGGCAATTGCTGTCGCCCTTTATCAGCCTATTTCCATAATATTTGGCAAGATTGGTTATTATTCAAATCCGAACAAGATTTTAAAGTATGAAATACATCGGTATATACATATTATTATGATGCCTAGAATACTAAACAGAAGTGAGATTAGCGCAGCCAGATTTTCCAGGACCCAGTCTAAATTGCTAAATTGGTTCGCACCTATTAGAAGCCAATGAGTTAAGAACCATCAGAGAATCTTCGAGTAAGGTGATAATATCGAGCGTCTCCTGAGGCTTGATGAGCAGCTCGCCTCTGTTCTTGAACATTGCGAACGTTAGATCAACAACGGCCCAGTCGGTTATCACTTGCTTTAACTTTGCTTCAATGTCTTTCTCTTTCACCGCGCCGATGCAAATATCCTACGAAAACATTTTACACAAAACTTCTAGGAACAATTTACAACTATCATAAATCTTGGGAATAAGGTACTCATGATCTTCATTTTAGACATAGAAAATTCACTGCTGGTCATAGGTTTCTGCTATGGATCGGTAACTTGCACCTGAACCATCCTGCTAAATTACTAAGCACCCTTATTCCTTATCCTTACTTATATTATAAATCCGCAAGTGTATTTGTTGGTTTATTACTCTTTAACGCAGCCACAGAGCAACGAATTCATTTGGTTTTTGGCATGAATGTAGTTCAAAGGTTGGAGAGTTACATAGGCTACTTATATACCGGAAAAATAAAAGGTTTCTATGGGATAGCAGATAAGTCAAAAGTTGCAGGCAAAAGCTAGTTTATGATAAATCAATACACAGCACAAAAATAAAACCATTTACCTCCACATCTTCCTTGTATTTTAATAGCGGTGCTTCCATAACGTTTGCCAAAGTAAAAGAGTCTGACTCCACATCCAAAACACAGTCTGAAAAACAAAATAAATTACACAACTTTTCCCGTTCACTCTTCCAGGCTACGAAAATCGAATGACTTGGAAAATGGATAGGTACCATCTATCCATCCACAAGCCATAGGACGTCTACTGCTAGACATGGGCCTACTTTATGGATAGACCGTCTTGCATCAACGCCGCACTTATGATAAACGCTGCGCTTGCCGGTACATGGTTTCTTATCGGGAACATTTCGACCCCATGGAAACAAAGAATGGAAATTATTTAAATAAAGGGAAAAACATTAAGTTACTCATAAGTTTCTCCAGTCTACGCCAATGGCGATCTTTCATTGCTTTGTCTGCCATCAGTTCCAGCAGCGGACAAGTTTGGTTGAAGTCATCGATCTTATTCTTTAACTCGATGAAGGCGGGCCAATCCTTCATAGCTTTTGGGAGCTTACGACACCTAACGAAAGTAAAAACAAATTTATTTCTTCCGTTCAAACAAAGCTACGAACAAAGTTAATCCTAAATTTAAGTCAAAGAGATCTCAGCGATAGGTTTCTCACTGCTACATATAATTAGATCTCCAATAAGACTGGTTGGAAGTGGTTTGCATCTAGCGCAATCCTGCAGTCTCGAAGAGGTCTACTGTCTAAATTGGACGTAATTTTGGAGTAAAAATTCAACCCACACGGTAGCAAGAGTCTTGTCAAGACAGATACTACGTATTGATTTTGGACAGCCAAGTAGGTCCTTCCTGCAAACTACGTCCAATTGTAAGTGGACGTTATAAGATGCGCTCACCTCACATCAAATTCGGCCAGCTGAGCCACGATTGTTTCAATTTGTATTTCTACCCAAGGAGTCTCGAAGTATCCATCGATGGAATTCATCACGGCCAGATACAAACTATACCTGTAAGAATTTAAGAAAATGAAGAACAAGAAAAAGCTTAGAACAATTGTATTTTTTCTTAATTTCTTTGTAATTTTTGGGCACTTTTCTGCTCCATCATTAGTACAGCTACACGTTTCAAGAATATTTATTCACATCAACAATACAGTAACTTTTGATTTTATAGACACACCGAGACCGATGAAACTATATAAAACTTAAAATTGCTAACAATTTGCTCAGAAGGTTGAACTCTTTCTTCTTCTGATGTAAAATAGGATAGTCATTCACTTGCATCCCAAAGAGTTTCTCGCCGCTGGAGTACATTTCAAACCTCCGCCACAGTTCATCGAATCGCGATTGGAACACAATAACCCTGAAAATAAACATGAGTTATTTTTTAGTTCAAATTAGTTCGTATAATCCGGGTGACTAGTACTGATGTCAAAGCTATTAAGCCTCTTCAAGGCCTCTGACATGGCTAAACGTTTAAAACAACCGGGGTCTACAATAGTTAGCACAGCTGTATAACATTACTGAAACTATGTAATCGCGCAGCACAAGTAAGACTTAAGCTAAAGTATATGTTTAGATCTCCCATAAGGTGGGAAGATTGTTGCACTGCACAGTGCGTCTGCGCTCACCCCCGCTGTTCGAATTGTACTTCAGATGTGCAGAACACGCTATCTTGATTTTGCTGATATGGCGCAAGCTGTATCGACTAATATATTTCGGTTTAATAGAGAAAACGAAAGGAAACGACGTATTGAGTTAAAACTCTGAACTAGATGCAATGATGTTGCGTGGATAACATCGTTAACTGGACAGACAGACAGACAGACAGACAAAAAATAAAAAACAAATTTATAACCACAATATAAAAAATAAACACTATTTACACATATACGACAAAAAATATGATTATAAAGTGGCGGCCTTATCACCCATGGCGATTTCTTCCAGGCAACCTTGCACGAATATGAACCGGATGTGATGATTAAAGAGCTGTCGAATCAATTTTTGGCGGATGTGAAACTAGCTACAAGCTGCGCGAAACTCAATCCTCGACCAGTTGTTAAGGGGGCGCCTAATGCCAAAATCAAGCGAAGTGTATTTTTAAAGACGTGGTAACGAACATAAATATTCATATTAAAAAAATACTATAGGAAAGGAAAAAACCCATAGTAGCAAAGTAATCGCGTAGAATTTTGGAAAATAACATGGCTACTTTAGAAAAAAATAAAAACTTCGCAACATAAAAAAAGACATTTTATTTCAAATGCTCGAAATTATCAGCGACATTATTTTTGACAAATTAGCAAGACTAATGTTCTAGTCAAGTAATCAGTTAGTTTTTTTATTAAACGCTTAAATTTTGAATAAATAAATAAAATCCCACTTAAAAATATAAACTGGAGCTCAAAGCCAACATCATCTTAAACTTTGTCATGCGATTTTCGACTCTAAACAAAGTAGCATAGATGATAGCGGGCGATGCAAGAAGCGCGGATGAAATCTGATTTTTTCGTGGCATTAGGCGCACTCTTAAGTGAGCTTCTGTGAGGATTGGGCTCTGTGCAGCTTGCAGCTAACACCACAGCCGACAAGAAGTTTGATTCGGTCTGTAGCTGACTAGCTGTGTTATATTTTTTGGTACCTATCACTGGCATCTCTAGCCGACAGACCCGGCGTCATGGGACCATATGCATCATAATCGGCGTCGAATTTCAATATGTCTTTTTGAAACTGATCTACGCCTTCTGTAAGTTCCTTCGATAATGGTCCCTGCATGTCCACTATACGTTGTTGCACTTGTTGGGACTGAAAAACAACGTTAGAATTTAAGTATCTTATTGCATTATTCATTTTTGCATTTTATTACAGATTTTGATTTTTACGATAAAATTAAGTACAAGGGAAAAAAATAGAACTCCGCGCCGGTCCGTAGTAGTCCGTACTCGTATTTTGTGTAGCGCCTACACCGGCACCAAACAAATATATACATATACCTAGGTATTTTATTTTATACATATAGCTGTACTATACAGGGTTATTTCTAATCAATTAGAATCCTTTCAGGGGCCTATTCTGTACAACTAAACTAACAACTTTTGTTCTACGACTTTTATAAATTCTCAAAAAAAAGTTGATGTTCCATAGAAAAATATCGCTCACCCTCGACAAAACGTATGGAACAGCTGATTTTTTTTTTAGTTTTGACAGAAGTCGCAGAACAAAAGTTGTTAGTTTAGTTGTACAGAATAAGCCCCTGAAAGGATGCTAATTGATTAGAAATAACCCTGTATACTCAAACTCAAAGTATTCAAATGTGCAATATACCGTGAAAAGCATGTTTTGGAATGCGTAACGCAATCCGTATACCAAGTAAGCGTCTTCTTTGGATACATCGATATTGAATTGTGCAAATGTTGCGTAGCACTCTTCGATAAGATCTAATTCCATATCCATTCTGCAATTTTAAAAGCAAATTTATAGAAATCTGCCATTATAGCTGAAAGATCCATGATTATCTTTCGTTCTATACGTTCGTATCGTTCTATTTATCAAGTAAGGCTTTTTCCCGCAGCTTCGCAAGCGTGACATTTTGGTTTTTGTGCTACTTTTAATCTCTGAAAAGTAAAATATTGTTAAAAATGGATTTACCCAATAAACTCCTCTCTTATAAGCTCAAGGCACATCATAGCTACTCGGACACCATCCAAATCCTTTATCTTCTTGGACATCGTTTTCATCCGATCGTTGATGAACTGCATTAATTTCTGCACGCGCTCCTTGTACGCCACGCCCAGTAACTTGCCCAGGAGCCTCTTCCACTCTACGGACTCTACGTGAAGACCCATTTTTATGTTATCTGTAAAACACAATACACCTTTAGCTGTTTTATCAACCTATTTAAAAAGTGGGTTCTCAATTCGAGTGTACGCGATTATTCCGTCAAATGTCAATTAATGTCAATCGATTTGGTTTGGAAGATCATAACTTCAGAAGCGGTCCATTAAAATATTATCAAAATCGGTTGAGATGTTTTTGAAAAATCAACAATGTTATAAATAAACGAGCGATTTTAATTTTGAACGTGAGCGAGATTGCAACGATTGAAATCGGTTGTGCCATTTTTGGTAAAAATTACTATTTCATGTAGGAACACCACAGATATGATGTATGAGAGATGACTAGTGAAGATATGAAATAGTGTGTAGTGTGATTCAAGTGATGATTTTACTAAATGCACTTTTTGAAAAATTTTGGTCCCGAAAATACATACCCATATCAATTTGTATAGAACCAATAATATGTCTATCCGGCAAATTAAGAACCTCTTCAGTTTGTCTCTCGTATTTCTTCAGCGTATCTGTTATTATGACGTTCAAAGGATTGCCATCTACAAATTCTTGAATTTGTTTAGTTCTGTCTTCAGCCCAGAGATAAGAAAATTTATTGTAGCTCTGAAATAAAAAAAAAACAGGTGTTGTGCAATTTGCATTAATTTATCCCACAGCTGGGTAAAGTCCTTTATTTTTCAACAACCGGAATAACAACCGGACTACTGCTGGTAGAGGATATAAATGGATACTTAACTTGAAATCACATACCTATATTTGTTGAATTTTAACTAATCTTTAGAAAGTAGAGTAGTAGAAACTTATAAGAAATTATTGTTTCAACTAGTTCCATTTCAAACCGCCGAGGATAAAATATCTCACTATTTTCATCATGGAACTGCTACTAATAAGAACGCTAAAAAAGAACTACTCGCCAACTACTGGGCTACGGTAGACAGCTTTGAAGAAGTCAAGGTACAAACCAGCATTAACTTCTCAATGTCGGGTTTGTACATGAACATGATCCCTTGCAGCGCCATCACCGAGCGGACCACGTCTTTGTGCTCCGACACCATACGGAAATAGCTCCGGATTCCCATCAACATCGAGCCCGATCTTGACCCGACTGAAACTGTACCAGGTGAACCCCTCTTAGCGTCCCTTCTGGCTAAGATTGGGGTGATGTGTTGTTCATGTTATTCTGTCGCATACTACAGCAGTATATTTAGTTACCTAATAAATGGGACTAACCTAAATATAGAGACTAACAGAAAATTAACAGTTTGTGGTAAAGATGAAACGGTTCAGGAGCGGTTGTCGTGCTTTCACACTTTGATCGACACTAACAAGAACAATAATAACAGAAGTATATAGAAATATAAATATAACAGAAATAGGGATTTCTGCTTGAAGATATTTATTTTCTCAAAGAATTAAATAAAATTCACTTATAACAGAAAATACATGCTAGATTAAATAGCAATTGTAGAAACACATCTTATTATAATATAGACAGTTTAGGTCTGTCAGAGCGGTATCTTTAGCGATTGATTTTACTCGTATGCTTAATGTACGCGCAATGAGTACGCGCTTGTTTGAAGTTGGGCACATGCGGTCATTTTAGTTCATCAAGTGAAGTCCTCATACACATTCCGACTTGGTCAGATTCAGCCGCGATGATAGAATCCAACCAGTCAACTGTGCCTACACCAGCACATTGTTGGAAATGATTAACACACAGTGCATAACACTTACAGAGATTGTTAGCTTTATTCCCAGCCAGCTTTTCCGCGGCAATGGCGTCCTGCTGACCCCACTGGTACACGTTGCGGTGGATGTCTACAATGCAGTTCAGGACCACCTATAATGAAAAAGTTTTCCTTGCGTTCCCAGTAGGGTGACAGATGCTCGATAAGGGACAACACTATCTATTCTTTTTAAAGTTTTTGGGGCACTTGTACTATAATAAGTAAAGATCGCACCAAAGATTTTTAATCTAGAGCGGCGACAGCTAGCAAAAAAAGCCTTAACGATATCGGTAGTTTCTCAACTATACTTTGTGGATTTCTGCCAGGCAAATTTTTAATATTTATCACTGTCCGGTGGCGTAGAAAAGAAACGAAAAGAAAGATGACGTCAGAGTACGCACGTTGTGCGTTTGTGTATACAGGGTTATTTCTAATCAATTAGCATCCTTCTAGGGGCTTATTTTGTACATCAAAACTAACAACTTTTGTTCTACGACTTTCGTCAAAACTCAAAAAAAAATTTGTTGTTCCATAGAAAAATTTAGTTCACCCGCGACGAAATGGAACAGCTGATTTTTAGGGTTCTGTACCTCAAAAGGAAAAAACGGAACCCTCATAGGATCACTTTGTTGTCCGTCTGTCCGTCTGTGTGTATGTCAAGAGTTTTTATCTCGGGAACACGTAAATATATCGAGTTGAAATTTAAACTGTATACTTATACGAGTATCTATGATCTCTTGCAATTGTGTAAAAGAAAAACTTCTCAGTTATCGTATAAAAAAGTTAGAGCCGTTTATGTCGTAAAAAACCGCATATTTCGCGCTCACAAAAATCAAAACCTACAGGGTACTTCCCGTTGACATAGAACTATGAAATTTGGCGAGAAGCATTGTCTCAGAGTACACATATAGGAATAATGAAAACTGTACATTTTTATTTAAATCACAAAAAACAGGGCTTCAAAATTCACAAAATATGGGTTTAAAATTCAAAGTGAATAAATCGTATCATGTAAGGTATCATATAAAAGCTTCATTAGCACATGCTAAAACAGGTTTTTAATTATTTTAACAATTTTCGATGAATGACGAGAAAAGTAAAAAAAAAACTTTTGTCGATAATGATGATGATGAGTATAGAGATTTGAACAACGTTCTTCCCAATTTTGTGAAATTTTCTGGATTTGTACGGAACCCTCGGTGTGCGAGCCTGACTTGCACTTGACCGGTTTTTTTTGTGTTTTGACAAAAGTCGTAGAACAAAAGTTGTGAGTTTTGATGTAAAGAATAAGCCCCTAGAAGGATGCTAATTGATTAGAAATAACCCTGTATACAGTAGAGTCGACATGTAAGTGTGAAATTTCGTTTTACCAAAAGTACACAAGTAGTTAGTGTACAAAAATTTGTTCTGTATCACCAGAAATCACCAAAACAGACGTTTTCTTTCAATTTTTAAAAATTTAAAATAATTAGGTATTTAACAAACGACCGACAATGTTGTTTCACAACGTCTCGTCTTATTGAGGAAGGCTACCTTACATCGTATAAATTATCATTGCTAAAAATAAAATAATGAAAACCTGTGTGAAAGCTGTCTGTATTTCTTCCAAAGCTGGTCTGATTAATATCCTCGGTATTTGCAGGAACATCTTGGTTAGCATTAGAGGTTTTAGTTTTTTCTGCTCTTCTGGATCCAGAGTCATTGTTAGGAAACTAAATATAACACAATCGTTATTATGAATACGAAAGCAAAGCAGTAGCCATCCGAAAATGTAAAAGTCATTAAAGTCAGCAGAAAAATCTTTGGAGCTCCTGCTCAACCCACCCATTGAACTTCAGCGTTGACACAGCGCTTCAAGTTACAGCAAACGACTGTCAACATTTACACCTGGCCTAACTTTGAGGAGTGTTAAGACAAAAAAAAATCATAACATGGATGGTATCTCCGTAACGCCATCAACAGGGGAGACCTGTGTCTACTAATGAACGTTCTGATGCCGCTAAACCATATTGGAGGCAGCATCGATTTATGGACTTCAAGCTGCTACACACTGCTTGTGGCTACACCCACAATAGGCTATTTGACAACATTGAAAATATTCTATTAATTTTGGTAATCCATACAGATAATAGCCTGAAAAAGACATATTTAACTTTATTTAAACTAAAATATGTCTAATTTTCGCAAATCGAACGAAATAAAATACGATATTTTTTTGATATTTTATCTGTGACATAAACGCTCTAAGAAGGGCGGCAACTCTGGTGACGTCACGTGCTGGTAACAAGAATTTCTCGATTGACTGTTGTTTGTGTAATTTGTGTTTTGTGATTTCTGAGTAATATTATTGGATCTGTAAGTTACTTTTAAAGTATTTTTTGTTAATTTTTAGATGTGAACTAGCGTATTTACCAGTATTAACTATCGTTATTTACTCGTGAGTGACGTCAAAGACCAGCGCCATTACAGAATGTCGTTTTTGGTAGGATCTTGAATATCTATTCTTTAACACTGATTTTCATTGTAATTACAGTAGATCTCTCGGAAATATAAATGTAGTGTGCTTAGTATGTACTAACGAATAATTTAAAACGATTTCCAAAAACTAGTCTAATACCCTATTATTGCGAATAAACAACTTTGACTTTAACCTTGAAACTGAAGCTCTCCGTCTCAACAAGTCGAGACTCTGCCTGGTACATTTGATGAGCGCTTCCAAACACTTGGTGGCAAAATATGCAAACAATTCGTTACACTCGTTGATTATGTGATTGATTTCAAAGTGATCCGGATTTTCGATCTCCAAAAATGCTGAAAGTTTGATTATGACAAAGATTAAATTATAATTATGAAATTCACATTCAAAATATGTATGTTGCGATAACATCAACATACTAAGACTCCGCTGTCCTTCCGTCTGTCTGTCTGTCACCAGGCTGTATCTAATGACCGGTGATAACCAGAACGTTAAAAATTTCACAGATAACGTACCTATTTCTGTTGCCGCTATAATAATAAATACTAAAAACAGGGAAAAAACATATATTTAAGGGCGGCTCCTATACAACAGACCTGAAGTTTTTGCCATTTTTAGCTCGGTATTAATGACGGCAACATAAGTAAACAAGTTACATTGTAATATTCACAGAATATTATGTGGTATATTCCCTTCAAAAATATATAATTAAATTAAAACATATTAAGGGGGACTTCCGTATGGAACGGAACCCTTCGTGCGTGAGTCCGACTCGCACTTGCCCAATTATTTTTTTACACGCGTGTCTTCACAGACCAGTGGTGATGCGATTTGTTTCTAGAGTAATAATAATTTAAATACAAGCTTTTGAGATCCTGGATATCATATAGCAGTAGAGCACTACCCAAGTCAAGTAAAACCCGAGAGCAAAGTAAGTAAAGAGCCCAAACACGACGGGTTTATCTAGTTTAGTACAGGAGTTCCTATGGCCACCTTCCATCACCATCACCTTATCATCAAATCAGCTCCAGGGTACCATAATATTGCATAGTCACGCAATATGCGTGCAAAATTTAGCTTAATCGAAAACCGGGAAGTTGGTCAAGTTTAACTTAAGATTCCACCCGAACTTACATACATTGCAAGTTAAATAAATAAACGTTTGTAAAAAGCGGAATATTTACTAGCGTCTCTTACTATGCTATATACATATATTTAAAATTGTAAAAGTTACCGGCATCATCGGGGAACGTTCTTGTGGCTGAAGTCACAACTTTCAAAGCCTTTTCTGGGTCAAGCCTGAAGTAAAAGAATGGTTATTACCGTTATTCCGAACAAATTCGTTGTTGTAAGGTATTGGGCGTTACAATAATGATACACCTACTTAATGATACATCACTATTTCGTTGTAAAAAGTTGTGCTCAACTGCTTCTCTTTTAGGTTCGAAACGAAAAATGTATTTACGGAACTTGATGTATAAAATCAACGCTTGCGAGTTGTAAAAGTGGGACGCGCCAGAGCGCTTGCCGACGACGGACCTGAATCGAGTGTTTTGCGTTTTCTGTAGAACATCGAGAAAAAATGCGGTAGGTACATTTGGATAAATTTTACGTTCCAGGAGAAAACTCTTTTCGCCCCTTAAATTGTAACGAAATTTTATGTGTTAAATTCTAAATAAACCATATTTACCATTTATTTTTCAAATCGTGAACTTGTTTTGAAGGAATGCTGTCAAGGAATTTGTGTACCAGTTCTATAACAGCCAATTCTGCGTTCGATGATTTTGTTTGCAATTCATTGGCTAAAAAAAGATTAATTGTCAAAAACTTAATAACTAAAATGATTATCCTACTAATATTATAAACGCGAAAGTTTGTGAGGATGGATGGATGGATGTATGGATGTTTGTTACTCTTTCACGCAAAAACTACTAAACGGATTGAGATGAAACTTTGCAATAATATAGCTTATATATCAGAATAACACATAGGCTATAAATTATAATGATATTGCGTCATAAATCAAAATATCATGCGGGCGAAGCCGCGGGTAAAAACTAGTTTATAATATTTACAACGATGATTTATAGAGCTGAATTAAAAAACATGCATGAAAATGTTTGTTCAGTGCGCAGTGCGAAATATCGAGGGTTTTTCTCAATATATTGGCTACGGTGGCTTGATCTTGCAAAACGTGATTTCCCACGAAACTCCCCAGGTCACAATCCACGTAATCTCCAATAATAATTATACAATTTTATTATTATGTATGTTTACCTATTTATATGTCGCGTCACGTAAAAAGAACGCTAGAGTGTCAAGCTGCGCACGGTGTAACCACGACCCAACGAAACTAACTCCTATTCTATTGCACACGTCATAGGAGTTAAATCTCCTTGATGCAGTTAAATTGCGTACTGGGAGATTTAATTCATATGAACTATGCAACAGGAGTTAAAGGTGACGTCCACAAGTGGTAAATTATTCAGAGAAAAATCGGACCAAAATGATATATACACCATTTGAAAGCTTTATTTATGGGCTTCTCAAAAATATTTGATTTAGATTTTTTTATCACTCCATTTTTTTTTAAATGTTAAAAATATATTGTATGAATAATAATAATACAACTTTGTATTTTTTATAGTTTGGCAATAATAAAGTGCTTCTATCGTTATTTTACTTGCATCCGTAGCTGATTCTTCCACATTCATCTTTTAATTTGCTAAAATCAAAAATTATAACCTACCAGTGTGAGCAGTTAGCAGGTACAATGTGACAAAAAAACACTTAAAAACTGTGTCTAATTGGTAAAAATGCTTATATTTAACAATTTGGAAGTTATTTAATCAGGGTTGCTAGAGATAAACTACCTATTGAGCCAAATATATTTATTTATCGTAATAGATTCAAAATTAATTTTTAAAAAATCCGAGGGCACTTTTTTGGTTTTAACTGATGTAATAGACTCAGAAAAATATGAACTTTCTCGAAATGTAACGAGTGTTGTGGTTAGGATTTTTGATTATTATTATACCAGCCTCCATACATTTTGTGGACATGTCCTTTACTGGTGCTCAGCTTGAAGCTCCAGCTTTCTTTTTACCTGACGCGACCTGTACATGCGTTCAGACAACAATGGTACAATCTTCGAGCAAATATCACAATCGTGCAAAAAAGTGTCCGAGCCAAAACTCTGTCCAAGCTACGTAGTGGGCGGGCTTTTTAGTTATACTCTATAAAATTTAACTTGATCTCTGCGACTTACATATTGACATATTTAGAGTTGAGATAGTGGTGGAAAAAATCGATTTTCAAACAATGTTGTAATGAAATCGAATGAGTAGTTGAAGGTGAGAAATTGGATTTTATTTACTTACTTTTATTGAAGATCAAGTATGTACACATGTAAATAATGTTATGATATTAATTAAAAACTCATAATAATGTAACGTACCATAGTATTTATCGACGTTTTTCACTATTATCGATGCTAATGTAACATATGATTGGGTTTAATTTAATTACACATGTAAAAAATGTTATGATATTCAAATATAAAACAATAAAATGAATCATAAATTAAGTCTTATTTAAAATATCGTCAGTATAATCTATCGATATTTTAATTAAAACTCTATCTAAAACTCTGTGGTCACGATCATTCGTCGCCCATCACTAATCGACATGCCCATAAAGTATGACATTGACAGGTACTGTCTGTACTATTAAGAAATTCAGGACTTCATAGGCGTGATTTTTCTGACAGCTGTCGCAGAGATCAAGTTAAATTTTATAGAGTATAGTCATAAGGCGATTGCAAGCTGACTACAACGCCGCGCGATGCCAAAGTGCTCGGTTACAAGCACTAATTAGGTATCGACGTCGAGATACGAGAAAACAGGAATTATTTAATGTAAATAAAATATCTAAGTCGGTGTGTATGACGGCCCTCGGACATTTTACTATTACATTCACTTAGGAACTGTGGCTCTGCAGATATTTGCTCTGTAGATATTTACACACATTTTTCTGCATGCATTACCCGGTACAGATACGTGCCGGATTGAAAATCTTCTGTAAGTACCAAATTCAATGGTCATACCTAATTCGTCCCGCCTCGTAAAGTTTTCTTCATAAAACTCATTAGGGTCTACCGCTTGCTCCGGCAAATACACGAGCTGAGTCTTCGTGATTGTTGCCAAGATGGCGTCGATGCGAGCTTCTTTCATATCCACCACCTGCGCCACAAAAACTTTCATTACAACAATCTCAGAATAAACGTTATTATGTCAAGTATTGTGCTAGATTAGCTAAAGACTACCTATACAGGGTTATTTCTAATCAATTAGCATCCTTTCAGGGGCTTATTCTGTACATCAAAACTAACAACTTTTGTTCTGCGATTTTTACTAATTCTCAAAAAAAAAGTTGTTGTTCCATACAAAAATATCGTTCACCAGCGACAAAATGTATGGAACAGCTGATTTTTTTTTCGGGTTTGACAAAACTCGTAGAACAAAAGTTGTTAGTTTTGATGTACAGAATAAGCCCCTAAGAGGATGCTAATTGATTAGAAATAACCCTGTAGACATAAAGACATGTATAGATCTATGGCATAGTTAATTATCTACGATTATTTTTCGCAAAAAATGGCATAACCGAGTTCAACAGAATTGGAATAGTTCGCAGGGATCGGTAGTAATTTTCACATTATTGTTGATTTATCAAAAACGGTTCAGCCGATTTCGATAAAATTTAAACGGGACCACCTCCTGAAGTATGATCTACCAAACATTGTAACACAGTCGGCCGCACGGTAATCACGGCGAGTTGTTTACACCTAAGTGAGAGATTTATGGTTTTATGACTCGAGCGGGGTCGGCTTTTGTCTGCCGTCTATTGTTTAGTTTTTTTGGTGTTTTCGTATTGGAGAAACAATAGGGAAGTCTCGAACTTTTTAGTTGTTTACTTGTTAACACAATATCGTTTATTAGATCTAGTAATGTCGCTAATTATCTAGTGAATTCCAGACTGTAATAACGGATATAAATACGCCAGCCGACCCTTGGGGACTCAGTTTTTCGTTTACCGTCGAAGCGAAAACATCTCGTGTTCAAGTGAGGTACCAGTGATTGTGAAGTGACTAGTTTGGTTGGAACGCTTCCTCTAGCTTTATCAGTTACAGGCTACAGATGTAGGCATACAAGCGGCCTTTTAACGTAGCACTCATTTATTTATTTATTTCATTTCCTCATCATGCTTACAGCAACGCCAAAGCGCATGACGAGTCATTGGGTATTTTACAATTTTCATTCAGTATAGAGATAATATACATGTCAAAATAATCTAAATAAATGTCAAAATAATCTAAATAAATGTCAAATAATCAAAATGACGTAGTTTGCCTAGGTCTTTGTCAGCGATCACCAAAATTAAGCAAAGTTTGGTGATCGCGGTCAAAAACTTTGACACCAGGACTAGCCATGCGGCCTATACGAACGTACGTACCTCTTTGACGAATAAGTCCACCTCATTCAAGACATCCTCGATATGTTCACAGTAGGAGGGTATCTCCATCGACGACCACGTGATGGTGGAGAAGCCGGGTTGGAACGCTTCCTCTAGCTTTATCAGTTGCGCTCGCAGAAGCGGTAGGTACAGTTTTGGCATACTCCTGGAAATATTTTTTAGAATTATTGGCACAATTTGAGCATTACCACTTTGCATCACGCATATTTTTGAAGTATAAGTTTCCATTTTTAATCGACTTCCAAAAAGAAGGAGTTTGTATGTTCGTCTGTTTGTATGGTCATCGACATTCTCGCCAATTGTGAACCGAATCAAAAAAATATTTTTTGTTCGAAAGGGTTTACTCTCGAGGACATGGCCTTATTTACGAGTAAATTTTATTGAAATCTGCTGAACCGTTTTTGACATCAATTCGGGCGAACTATTTGAATTTTAGACACGATGGAAGTCGGATTTGGCATTTTCTTTCTAATATTTATTATTTAAATCTTTAGAGGACCACAGTCCATCTAGAAGACATAGATAGGGCTAGACGACTCCATGAAGACCGCAACACCACATGCATCGAAACTATTTCGACTATTTCATTTTGAAAACTACGTCTCTACGAAAGAGGACGTACATTCTTACTTCCTCACTTATATTATAAATCCGAAAACGTGTATATTTAGTTTGCTCTTTCGCGAAGCAACAAGCAACGGATTGACTTGATTTTTGGCATGGATATATTTTGAAAGGCCGAAAGTGACATAGGCTAATTTTTATCCCGGAAAACAAAGTATCACTGGAAAAACGCACGTAAAGTATCACGCAGGCGTAGCCGCGGGCAAAAGATAGTCCATACTAAGTGATCCGTTCCGGGGGGAGAGGCTCTTCGAAATACCGCAATGAAACATTTTGCGTTTTTTTCATACCACGAGTGATCCCCGGTGGGTGGAAGTTCGGGACGTTCACTGAGTGGAAGTTAAGGTTTAGCAGTAGACGCTCTACAGCTTAAAATCGTTTTTGTTTCTGAAAAATTATTTGATAGAGTTTATCAAACGAAATAACTTACTTCCTGATTTTAGTGTTTCTATCAACGAGTGATTTAATTTTTTCGTAATTTCCAAATATTTTATCCTTGCAGAATGCCACAACTTGAGCACTGTCGGGAACATCTAGAAACGTTTTTCTTAAGGTTAAAAACTAACGTTACCAAAACATTATACCTACTCATATTTAACCTTGATAGACCGTGTATAGTAGTGATAGAGATAGGCTAATTGTTTACATGAAAGTAACAGATTTCTTTTTAATTTAATATGATAAATATATAGTGTGAATGTGACTTACCAAGTCCTAACTGCCACATGTACTCAACTTCCCTGATGCACTCCGGGATATAAACACTGAAGTTGACGATGTACAAGTTCGTCACTGGGTGACGAATCAGCAGAGGTACAATGAGGCCCAGTCTGACCTGAACAAACAAAAAAATGTATTAGGTAAGGCATTGCGATGAGCTACAACAGTGTAGTTTGATAGCGCAATGAGATAAGGTCACATATTTGCGAATTAGTTCCAGAGGGGTTAGTACAGGTTAGTATAGGTTTGCGTTTGACTATACACACTGCCTGATGTTTAGGATGGAAGTCAGCCAAAGTGTTCCACCTTCTGGTTGTTCGTATGAGGAATGTGGATTCGAAACGCTTGGTTCTAACGCGCGGTATGTCCACCATAAAAGGGTGGTGCTTTGGTCGCGTCTATCTAGCCACACTATAGAAGAGAGGGGCAGGTGGGCCCAGATTGTGCAACTCCTGGACGCACTCTCCGAAGTGTATCCAATAGACGGCCGATACACACGCCACCCTACGTCGATGCTCTTGACTTTGAAGCTGCGACTTAGTCAAGGTTTCGTTGTCTATAAGCCTCCTGGCTCGCCTCTCAATCGACACTAGAGTTATGAGCCGGAAGGGGTTTATACGTAAATTGAAACTAGTAGTTTTCGTATGTCTCTATCCATTTTTGGACAGCGCCTTTGGCGAAAACGAGGCAGAACTAACAAAAACGTATGAAACTACACGCAATGTATACTATGCAAAACCTGTACTAAAGGCTCTGTATGCTGAGTGTGTTTTATCGTAAACATGTCGCGCTCTTCGGCGAGCGCGTAAGCAAGTAATTTGTATGAAGAAATGTACAGCGCCAATAGCGGCGCGTTTATGAAACACAACAAGTTCATACAAATTACATGCTTACGCGCTCGCCGAAGAGCGCGTCATGTTTACGACAAAACTCGCACTCAGCATACAGATCGGTAATACCTATTTCAACTGAAGATTTGGTCAAAAACACCTGTTCGACAAGTACTATACATTGAAGTATGATGATATAAAATAATACAATTACAGCTTGTAATGAAACGCTTGTCCTATACCTACCTGCCCAGACTAGCTGCTAGCAAGGAAACAAGCACTTCATACAGTTGATAGAGTATTTAGTACGGGGACGTTATAAAAACACACAGATACAAAGATATAAGGACCCTAGACTTACTCTAGGTACTTACATAGGTACTATATTTGTCGTATTGTAATCATCTCAGACAAGGACACAACTTGGGTTCAGACGGTTGATTTCGAGCGAAACTAATAAATTACCTGTTCAACATTCTCAGTCCAAGCCAGATGGTAAATCAGCTCAAACTCCGTGAACACGATACACATAACGTTGTAGAGCTTGATAGTTCTTTGCGTATTCTAAAAATAAGATAAGCAATATAGCAATCAAGTCTTCAGGATTAACGACTGCGTCGCTATGACCTTTTACTATGGGGTCAACTCCGAAATCACAAATAAAAAATCAGCAGTTCCATACATTTAGTAGAGGTTCAACATTTTTTTTTACGTAATAACTGTTTTTCTTTTTTTTAGTTTAGTTTAGTCTGATAGTAAGTAAGAGCGTATAGGACGGGTGGCTAGCCCTGGTATCAGAGTTTTTAGGCCGCCTGAAGGCCTCTGCATAGCTAAACGGTTGAAACAACCGGGACCTACAATTTAAAGTGTCATTCAAGCCACGGTAGCACTCAGTTGGAAAATTCCACGCAGTCACCCATCCAAATACTGACTTCATTTAGTGAAAGTTGATCATGATCCTAGAGTCGGTTGAAACAACCGGGACCTACAATTTAAAGTATCATTCGAGCCACGATAGCACTCAGTTGGAAAATTCCACGCAGTCACCCATCCAAATACTGACTTCATTTAGTGAAAGTTGATCATGATCCTAGAGTTGGTTGAAACAACCAGGACTTACAATTTAAAGTGTCGTTCGAGCCACGATAGCACTCAGTTGGAAAATTCCACGCAGTCACCCATCCAAATACTGACTTCATTTAGTGAAAGTTGATCATGATCCTAGAGTCGGTTGAAACAACCTGGACCTACAATTTAAAGTGTCATTCGAGCCACGATAGCACTCAGTTGGAAAATGCCACGCAGTCACCCATCCAAATACTGACTTCATTAAGTGAAAGTTGATCATGATCCTAGAGTCGGTTGAAACAACCGGGACCTACAATTTAAAGTGTCATTCGAGCCACGATAGCACTCAGTTGGAAAATGCCACGCAGTCACCCATCCAAATACTGACTTCATTTAGTGAAAGTTGATCATGATCCTAGAGTAACTAATAAGTAATTCGGTTATGGTGCAAAATAGAAACACATTTTATGACTGAAGAGTTCTTCAGCGTAAGGTTAAATTTTCATGACAAATGTTTTTAAGTTATCTGTCTATCTGTTCTATGCTAAAAATTTAAAGTGTCCATTCACCGTGTGAGTTATAACTTCGTGGTGGTTCTCGTATTCTTTCATAGGTCTTTTAATACTTCTATCATAAAATCTTATCCACATTAATCTACCGGCGACGGGTGGCATATTACGTGGTAACTCGGGATCTTCTCTTTCTTCGTTATACCTTGAAACATGTTTAGATATCATTTATTTAGCTTATTAAATACTAGAACTAGAAAAGCTAAACGGTCAAGTTGCGACCTAATATTTATGTAATAAAGTCAAAATTTTATCGGTTTAAATCAAAATGACGGGTTATAGGGCGTAGCAGTAAAGCCCAGTTGCTGATATTCCAACTTCACCTTAACTGCTGAAACGTTAAAGTCTCAAATTATGCAATTCAATCACTGGCAGTGACTCTGCACATTTATACCATGACAAGCCTCTCTGTCATGGTATAAATGTGTAGAGTCACTATAGTCTTCAGTAGCTAAATCTTTCAAGAAGATGGAGCAAGAAGATTTGTATTAGATTTATAGACAGTTTAGATTTGTATGTAACATTATCAAATAACCATGTGGAGATAAAATAGCTTCGCCATGTTATGGTCTATGTAACCCTTCCCTAGATCAATAGTTTTGCTAATATGAATCATAATAATACCTGTCTCTAAGAGATTCAATCTCTGCTGTGTATGTACTGATCAAGTCGTAATATTGATCTTCGAGGTACAAACATTTAAGTTTTAGCTTTTCAAACCTTGCTAAGAGATGCAAAGCTATTTCCGTTGTGGGACATTTATTGACGCTCTGAAATATTTATTTAAAAGAATAAATACCATTTGTAAAAATAAGTAAAACTTACAAGATGTACTACAGTGAGAATAATAATTCACACTACTATGTACTACTACTATTCTAGTAATGAAAAAAATACATTTATCATAAAGTTTTCCAACAGCAACTCTTGATTCGCCACATTATCCTTATAAGTTTTGTAGTCTTTATCGAAATCAGGTCTTCTGCAAATGAAATAGCAGTCAGCATATTAATTTCATTGAAATTCGAACAACGAATCTCAATTCAATGAATGTCCAATGAATGAATTTCCAATGAACCCAAATGAAATCACTAGGTTTTATTATCAATAGTGCGTTTGCCCACTTTCTAACTGATGTTAATAATGCATTATTTAAAGATATAAATAAAATAAATAAATAAATATAAATAAATATTGGAGGACATTCTTACACACGGACATTCTGACCCCAAACTAAGCAAAGCTTGTGATATGGTTGCCAGAGACTGATATACCTACTACATATACTTACATACTTATAAAGATATAGTATCTAAATACACCCAGACACAGAGCAAAACACCTATGTTCACCATATAAATGCTTGCCCTGGGTGGCGATCGAACCCACGCCTCTTTGATCCAGAAGTCAGGTTCAGCCACCGAGGCAGTCGGTGATATAGTAAGTACGATTATAAAGAAGGAAAGTTAATGTACTGGTTAGGTCAATATTTAATACTTTTAAGTATTACGGACTAATATACATTTACTTTTTACCTATGATCTAAAGCGTCATAAGTTTTGGTCGATATAGTTTTGAACAGCTTGTTGAAAACGGCAGCATACTCCTCGATCCCTTCTAGAGTGGTCTTGTTCAGAACGTAGTATGTTATGTATGTTTGAAACAAATCTATTATCTGCAAACAAAATAATAAATCTATTATATCAAAGGCTTCCCTGACGTAGAATGTCCACTCACGAGGTGACCCTATCAAGATCTTATGGTCGCACTGGATGCAAACCGCTTCCAACCGCTCATATCGAAGATCCTTAGGCGCCGCCTATGGTCACCGCTGACTCACTCCAAAAAAAAACTTTCCATAGGCCGAACGGGGATCAAATGAAAATATCCTTAAAAATGAATGAACAAGCTGCATATATTGTTCATTACTTCATTCATTGCCCTCGCCATCCGCCATCTTTTCTCTTGTTCGGAAAATATTAATAAATAATAGTAATTTCACGCCTTGAAAACTTCGAAAAGTCATTATATTGACAACCTCGATTAATCTTCTTTCTGTGTGTGCATCTAGTGTCTTCAGTAACTTACTTCAATATAAATTCAACGTGTTTCGAGATGACCGGCTCCTCTACATAAATTGGATGAAAAATTACCAATGCAGTAATGCATAAAAAAAATAAAGTGCAGTGCAAAATTGTGATAAATTTCGTTTCATTTTCGCCCATAGTCTTTATAGGTAGTTTCTCAAAATATTAAATAGAAATAATAATGTATAGAAACCTATACCTCTAGATAGATTTATAAGTATAAGTAGGTACTCGTACCTATACATAGCTATACGTTTTGATGTCACAGAATAAGTAATGGTATGTATGGCATTGCAGGCCGAGGGGTGAAGTATGCGGGAGGCGAGGTTCAATTAGCACCACCACAGATAACGTTACGGCCTAAAAAAAAATCTTCGGCAGTCGATCGTCTGATACGTAGTATCTCCTTAGTTTGTGCCTATGGTCCAGTGGATGAATGGATCGAACATCGTCTGAAAGTCTAAAAACTATCTCGAACACTTTAAACTTTCTGAACGAAAATTTTGAATCAGATGTAAGGCGACGATTATCATAATGTTCTCTCGGAAAATAATTCTTTTTCGCAAAAGATGGTAAAACAGACTTCCGTCGTGTACAAAACTCGAATAGTTCGCTCGAATCGATGTATACAATTTTTATATTATTGTTGATTTTGCAAAAACGGCTAAGCAGATTTCGATAAAATTTAAATGGGACCACCTCGGGAGTATATCCTTTCGAACTAAAAAAGAATTTATTGATTCGGTTCACAATTGGCAAAAATATTGATGAACAAACACAAAAAAAAATACATACAAACGAACATAGTTTAACTAAGTGAAAAGGGTTTAACATTTAAATTCGCAGAATTTTATTTCTTTACACAGAGTAAGTTACTTTGGTTTATTGTAACCTAAAACTTGACTATGACATTCAATGATCAAATAATATATCTGACTACTAGCATGTACAGTCCGGCAAGTATAACTTGGCGCGGCTGTGCGCCACTGTGTTCAATGTCAGTGTACTTTTATAACTGCTTCTCTTGTACCACTTTTTATCACTTTAGGCATGATGATAGCACAGTAGTTAACAAAATATTCGCAACGATGTTTACTATGAACTCGGAAGTGTCAAAGTGAATTTTAAAGATAGCCGTTTTAGTTCCTCAAATCGCCACCGCCAACTTATACTTGTGTAACTGTACCTACTTCCTATAAAACATTTAGATTTGGCATACGATTTTTAGCAAAACGAATGAGTGTTAACTTACTTTCAACAATCTCTTTTTGAAGGTTTCAAATTTGCCAAATATATACATCTCAGAGCAATTGAACGGTCGCTCGTCTGCCGCTAATGCCATTTCTTTCTGAGTTTCTTCATAGCACTCGCGGTAAAAACTATACAGGTTCAAGCAAAGCTGTAAAATACAGTAACATGTTATACATGTCGCAGGCAATTTGTATGATTCCGCCGTTTACATACGGCGTCGTCAGTTTAAAAACGCTCGCAGTTATGTAATATGCCGAAGCAAAATGACAATTCGTTCTATTGTAATAATTTCAACGTAGGTTGTAGTTTTAGGGTGACCATGATATAACACACTTCAAACAAATCAGATTGACAGATAAAACACATTTTGGACAATTCAAATCAATCAGACCGATGATAATCTCGAGAAATAGTTCGTTTAACGGTTGGAGTGTACGAAACGGGGCACTGAGCCTAAATTTCCCCGATGTTGTGTTGTCTACAACTCACATTTTTCAACGAATCTCGACGAAACTTGGTATAGATCGAATCATACAAGTCGGCTACAAGCTGCGCTTTGATTGGGTTTCGCGCAGCTTTTTTTTTTGTATGATTCGGGCCATAGACAGGTTCTATATACAGGGTTATTATACAAAACTGGTGTACTAAGCTGAAATGAGGTGATTCAAACCACCTTTATAAACAACTTCCACTACATGTACTGTACTGTACCAGCCTTTTTAATAGTCCACTGCAGGACGTAAGCCTACCCACGAAGGGTGATGTGCAACCACATGTACAACCCAGAAATCGAGAATATAGTATCAGCTGTTTCATACGTCTTTTTCACATCCAAGTTGCAATTTTGTATGAAACAGCTGATTTTTACTCGAATCCCGAATTGACCCCATAGTTAAACCTGATTATAGTGACGATTTTAATCACCCCATTTTGGCTTAGCAGAAGGTAAGCAGGTAACCTTGTTTATTAACGGATTTTTTGTCGTTTTTGACGACTTATTATAGAGGGAGGGTCCTTCAAAAACGGGGGTCGCGCTATTTAGGTGTCAGCTAATTTCGATACAATATTTAGCAAGATTGTTTGGTATCTAAATTTTAACAAGGTTTGCAAGTGTGAATCAAAGTAAGCAAAGTCAAGAGTGAATCGAGATACGAGTATAAGCATATGAGTGCCGCGAGGTTCTTCTTCTTTCTTCTATTGTACGGCTAGACAGACGCGACCAGAGCGCCACCCTTTTATGGTGGACAATCCGCGCGTTAGAACTAAGCGTTTCGAATCCTCATTCCTCATACGAACAGCCAGAATGTGGAACGCTTTGCCTGGGTCTGTCTTCCCGCTTAAGTACAACGTGGGTGTCTTCAAATCCCGAGTAAATAGGTATCTTCTAGGTAAGCGTGCTACACGCTAGACCGCATATCTGCTCAACATCAGGCAGTATGTATTCAAACGCAAACCTATACGGAATAAAAAAAGAGGTCTACTAAAGATCAGTACCGTGTAGCCAACACATTCCGCGTAGCTCGCTGCTCCATAAAATAAGAAATAGTAGTTTTTTTTTTTTTAATCAATCTTAAAGAGCCCGTTTTCGTTTTCTTGAACGAATATGTCGCTCTGATTACATTTGCTTCTTACTATTTATACTCTATAAATTAGTTGTTGTTGTAGTTGTTACAGCATTCTGGCCGAGTCCGACAGTGGATCAGCCAGAATGCTATTGCAGTGTCCTATGTTATATATAAATTGTATTTTAGAAAAAATATTTCTGCGTAAAGTTTCATTCTGTGCACACTCTCCAAATAGTAGTTGTTAGCTGAAAATAGCTACCTATTTTGCGTTCCGTCAAAAGGGTGAAAGCGCTCTTACTAATAAATACAGTATAACATATCGGACACCGTACAAATTCTCTACGTTTGATGGCAGTAACACATGCACAAGACATTGGCGAAATTGTGAAACACCTTCGCAGAAGCCACAAACAAGATCTGAATTACACTTTCGCAATTTAGGCATAATATTATTATACTATTACGAGTCTTATCGCGCAATGAACATAACATCATTCGACATTTCGCTTGATAAGAATAATTCAAGTAAAAAGTCCAAAGATGACACTAATAATTAATATTCTATACTTACGCAAGCTTTTTTAATGAAATTCAGCTTGTCCTGATTCCATATTGTTTTCTTGCCATGATTGGTGAGAAAGTCCATGCACATGTTGAGGATTTGATTGGTTACTTTGACGAGCAAGGTAGAGATCTGCTTGGTGGTGTTATAGTAGCGAGACGTCGCGTATATCATCCGCACTGTGTACAGCAGGCCTGGGATAAACTGCTGCATTGTGTACGGATCACATCTGTAACAAGAAATAGAGAATAGACAACCATTTATTTGAGACAAAGACAAGACACATAACATACAAAAATAATTAATAATTAAAAAGATATCAACATTTTGAAGCTGTGGTGGCCTTTTTATTTTTTTTATTTTTTACGAGTGGGAAATCTTCCAAAGATGCCCGACCGCTTTGGGGTGCAGTCGGGTTATGTGGGATTATACCCACTAAAACCCCCTCGGTGGCTAGCCTATATGCCTTCTTGGGAGCTCCGGAATCTCCAAAAGGAACGCACCGGTGCTCCCGGCACTTCGTGTGTCTGCTCGCCTGGTAGTAGACCAGGCTTTTACGGTCCTGTACGACAGCGTTGCCACACACGCTGCCGTCCTTCTCGGGCCCGCTTGAGTGGATGACCAGAGCCCCAACTCTGACCACCCACGAGCCCAGAGGTCCCCTTTAGGCTCTTACTACAGGCAGGGGATACCGATGCCGTATTCTAGTGCCCCGGCATCAGGGCAAAGCTGTGGTGGCCTAGAGGTAGTAACACCTTACGATCGGGAAGATGTGAGTTCAAATCCCAATCCTGTACCAATAAGTTCTTTGAAACTTGTGTACGGAATTTCACACCACTGACTTTTTGGCAAAGGAAAGCATCGTGAGGCCACCTGCTTACGTCCGTAGAAGAAATTCGATGGCGTTTGTGAATCCACCAACCCGCACTAGGCCAGCCCAATCTAGGTAGGCATACGTCCTGCAGTGGTCTATTAAGAAGCCTAGTACAGTAAACATTTTAACAACATTAAATGTTGAAGACAATATACAATTACGATGTACATGTATCAATATAATACATGAACCAATCTATCTAAATTTGTGACAAAGTAGCGTAGTCTACTTTCCGTTACTGGGTTTATCGTGAAACCTCAATGTGCTAGTAGCGACTTTTTCAATTTATCTATCCATCTATCAGCCTTAGGTTGTGTACTGCTGGACAAAGATCTCCCCTATAGAATTCCAACCAGCCCGGTTAGATGCGGCTTGCATCCTGCGCATTCCTGCGGTCTTAATTATAATATGTTCTGTTCATCTAGTCGTCAATCGTAGTCGTCTATGAATAAATAGCAGTAGAGATCAAAAATCGCCGAATCCAACTCGGCTGGGCAGCGCAGCATCCGTGAAATGTATATCAAAAACATAATGTCTTCTCGTCCGACCGGCCTGATATATCTCAGTGCCTCAAGTCGAAAGTGTTCGACCAGTATATGTTACCAGTGATGACTTATGGCACTGAAATGTGGTATCTCACTGTGGGCCATATATTATATATTAATTATTATACAGGGTTATTTCTAATCAATTAACATCCTTTTAGGGGCTTATTATGTACATAAAAACTAACAACTGACGTTCTACTACTATTATTAATTATCGAAAAATAAAATGTTGTTCCATAGAAAAATACCGTTCACCCTCAACAAAATGTATGGATCAGCTGTTTTTTGTTTTTAGTTTTGACAAAAGTCGCAGAACATACGTTGTTGGTTTTGATGTAGGTACAGAATAAGCTCCTAAAATGATGCTAATTGATTAGAAATAACCCTGCATATTAATAAGCTCCAAGTATCCCAACGAACTATGGAGCTATGCTCGGAGTCTCTCTGCGAGATTAATGCTCTGCAGGAATGAGGAGATCCATAGAAGAACCAAAGTTACCGACATAGTCCAGTGAATTGGCAAGTTGAAATGACAGTGGGCACGGCACAGTACGGAGGACTGATGACCGATGGGGTCGAAAGGTTCTCAAATAGAAATCACGTACTGGCAAGCGCAGCGTAGGACGTGCACGCACAAGGTGGATAGATGACCGCAGGATCGCGCTGGATGCTAGCCGCGTCCATCCGGTCTTATTGGAGACCCATAGAGGAGGCCTATGTCCAGCAGTGGGCGTCCTATGGCGGTTGGATGTATGTCGTAAGACACCCTACGCTGCGCTTGCCATTTGACTTGCTAATTCGCTAGGATATGTTGGTAACTTTTGTCTGTGGATCGCAAAGAGACTCCAAGCGTAACAATATCCATAGCATTTTGGGCTATTTTGAGCTTGCTAGAAGGATATAAAATAAGAAATCATAAATGCTACAATAAAATTAACTGCAATTAAGTACTAGGTTCTCTTTATACATGAAAATAAAGTGTTTCACCTGTACAAAGGTTCGCAATACTTCTCCAAAGCGTACAAATACTTGACGTTATCATAAGCTTCATTGTAGTAATCAGTAACATGATTATCCAAAACCCTCCATTTCTGTAATGACATAATTGAAACGGTGTAATAACAAAGGGGGTTTGTGTAGGCACTACTGCGCAACCACGGTAATGGTGGCGTGGCGAAACTGTTGATTCAACACTTCCACCAAACAGACCAAAAAAAAATACAATCGCAAAGTATTAAGTTTTATGTATAAGTACTCAATACTTATGTACAAGGTATATATAAGGGGTGTATCACATCGTTATCTCATACACCATCCAAGCCACTGGAGCAGTTGTGCCAGTGGCCCAGAGACACGCTCCGTTATTTTAAGGAGCTAGGCTGGCGCGGGTAGACGCTGGAGGGGGATGCACAAAACATCCCATGCGAAACGTCAGGGCAGGACCTATCGCCCTCACAGTAAATAAAAATGGGGTGTCTAGGCAACGACCATGGTACTAATAACTACGGAATTGAGAGAACAGCTGTCCTCGACAGTCAATGAACTTTTTATATCGAGTAGTTTTTATCATAGTAAAAATTGATCATAACGATAACAATGATTACAACCGGTATTAATTTGTCTGGAATTTACTGGAAAACCATCACATGTCTAGGTGGTGCAAGCGTGTTAAAGGGATCGTCACACAAGTCGGCGGATAAGAAGTTAGCCGCAGATGACACTACGCCGTGATTCGCTAATTATTGCGGATGTGTGCTCAATGCCGACGCAAGTGAAGAAGTGGTGAGCACGGCTCCCGCGCGTTTGGCCGTTTGCTCAGCGTTCTGCGCCTAACTTCCCATCCGCCGACTTGTGTGGCGCGGACTATAGCTCCCTTTAACGTTATGGGATATATGCCTTAATCGCGTTCTTGAATATTTTAGCCATATTGCTAGAAAAGACACACACCGCTGGCTTTTCGGTGAAGGAAAACATCATGAGGCAACCTGCATACGTCCATAGAAGAAATTCGATGGCGTATGTGAATCCACCAACCCGCACTGGGCCAGCGTGGTGGATATGGCCCAAACACCCTTCGTGGGTAGGCCTACGTCCTGCAGTGGACTATTAAAAATGCTGGTACAGTACAGTACAGCTAGAAAAGACGGCGATAACTTAGAGAAGCTAATGGTTACTGGCAAGGTAGAGGAGAAACGCCTTCGAGGCCGCAGTCCGACCAAGTCCGATGCGTTGATCCAGATTTGCACAACTTTGGACTCTTCAGTGTGCGACGCGCTGCAAGTCTCCGAGGACCAGGAAGAGTGAAGGAAAATCATCAGGGAGAAATTGGTGGAAGATAAAAGTCACGAACCTCAGATATGAGGAAATCGACTAGAGGAAGGGATGGACTCACCTTGATGAGTTTAGACTTGGCTTTGATGAGCGTGAGGATGTACATCATGCAAGCCTCGCTCTTGATGAACTCGATGATGGAGGTGAATGTGGTCAGCTGGCGCCGCCAGAAATCCAGCTCCGCCAACGGACCGATATTTAAAGGCTCGCGACGCAACTGTTGACTTTGTACGAGAACCTGAAAATAGTTTATGTTTACAGACGTTTATAAGTATACCCATAATTATATATAATAATAAATCATTTATTGACTATAAACTTTTTGACAATATTCTTGCTTAATTATTAAGCATGAAGAACTGGCTGGCGCCCATACTAGTAATTAAACTGTATTACAGGCGCCAGAGCCCTCCGACGAAATGTGACAACATAAAAAAAAAGTACATATAAGAATCAGAGAATTACAATTATTACATTTATTAATTTTGAAGAAAAAAAAAATATAAAATAATACTTACAATTTTTGTTTAAAAAGAAAGATTTGATTTAGTTAATTATACTACATAAACTCAATTTTAAGCATTTCAATCTATAAACCTTACAGATACACTTATTACACACAGTTTTTACTCTTGCACAGTAAGGTGTCAAACTAATATCAATTAAATAATAATTAATAATTCAACGCAAGACGGTTCCGTGTGTGTGTGCGTGTGTTTGTGTGTGTGTGTGTGTGTGTGTGTGTGTGTGTGTGTGTGTGTGTGTGTGTGTGTGTGTGTGTGTGTGTGTGCGTATGTGTGTAACGCTGCAATACACGAGATCTCATGAGAGTCAAGGTTTGCAGCGTTACTCGTGTGTAATGTATGAGTAATAATGTTGTTATGTGTGTGTTATTATCTAGAATAACTGTTAACTTGCGATGCGCAGTAGTGTTTGTAATTAACCTACGAATCGAACTTAATGGAGTCTGTAAACACGTCGTGTCATTGCGCAGTAGCAGGTACATTAGTAGGGGTGAGGAATAGGGTTTTGTGCCACTTGTGACTTCACTGCCGATGCCATTAAGTTTGATTTAATCTAAACATACAATACAATCGTCTTTCTGAAATCCTGCCATACTGCGTTTATAGATACGCATCAGCCATTGTTGTGTACTTATACTTAACCCTAATTTCACAGTGGTGACTATCCAACTGTTTGTTGCGCTATCTATTTCAGTGATCCAACGTCACTAATATAATTATTAACACCAGTGTTTCTTGACATGGAGTCCGCAAACCTTGGGGATCTGTAGTACATTAATAAATATATTTTGCTATCAACAATTTTCGTAATCTTTCGCGCTCGACTTCCTCTGGGCAGCGTGGCTGAAAAATAAGTTAAAAATCGCTGATCTACACCAATTTCCAGCCCAAACCACCTAAAACTTACCATAGTAATCTGCTTGACCCATTGCTTTACATAAGAACATATCTCTATAAGCACGGCAGTTTTCGTGATAGCAGCCTTCATTTTCTCTGCATCTGATAACTCGTCTTCATATAACTGTAAATTTATCTTGAATTTTGTACAGCAATCCAAATCGATTTTCGTTTCTGTAATAGGCAAAATCAACCTACATTCAAAACATCTTGAGCAAAAAACGATTAAAAATATCGTTTTTTTACCCACGAAACGGATGAGGTACCTATACAAGTCGACGCGTATATTTTTTTTTATGTTTGACCACGCATAACTTTTTACAGAGTGGTCCGATTTTGATAATTCTTGTATTGTTCAGGGTGTACCTTGGGAAATATTTAGTATTCACCTAGTTATAAAATCTCTCTTCAATAATGAATAAATTAAGACATGTGATTAATAATATGAAAAGTGTGATGAATGGCTAATTACATATTTTATTTTATTTTATCATCCATAGATGGTCAGCACCAATTACTACATCGAACCATTGCGAACTATTCGAATTATTTACACGGTTGAAGTCGGTTATGCCAACGTAATATGTTTCTTTGGGAAAAATAATGATTATCACGATAGCAGAAAGGACAAGGTATACTTTCAGTCTTTCCCGAATTCGGATAGTAATTGGTAAATGTGGGTTGTGTATGGAAGATTGGCAAAAGGGGCAATGACATGGAGACTCATGCTCTGCAGCCAGGCCGAATTAAACTGTCGATGATGATGGTGGTATTATTATTATATACTACGGGACTAATCGCGCACTAAAATTACGAGATAAATAAATACCTCATCATCGGAGTTGTCACGTGTAGATCTACATTCCCGTCTACCCGTGACCACGGTCGATGCAACTCAGCCGAAACGTCGGGATGATCAGGTAGGTATTCATTTATCTCGTAATTTTAGTGCGCGATTAGTCCCGTAGTATATAATAATAATGTGTTCAAATCGCGAAAGTTTAAAAACAACATGATGGTGATAGGTTTTACTATATTGCATGCTGGCTGAAACACTCTCAAGCTATGTGCATTACAGAACTCCTTAAAGCTAATATGGCTAACAAAGTAATGAGCTAATTACAATGAACAAGTAGGTAGTTACTCACTAGCAAGATAATCCATAAACAGCATAATTTTGGAAATATAATAGTCCATAATATCTTTACTGTTAGGATTAGGAGGGTTCACGTCACCCCAAGATTTGCATTCTTTCAGTGATGGTACATAAACTTTCATCATAGTCTTGTAGATACCAGACACTACATTTTCTGTCTCTCGGTTCATGTCGAAGAAGACCAAGAAAAAATCCTGTAACCATCAGATTTATAACTGTGATAACATTATTGATGTAAAAAAGTAACAAGTAAAAGTTAAAAGATTTCTTACGTGACAGTAAATTCATACATAACATACTACTAGTAGTTTTCCGAACAGTAGATCTCGCGACACATCTCTTTAACCGAATTTTCATAAGCCTAGATCTCAACTCGATCTTGGCCGATTTGATTTCCTACTCGCAGTTAAGATGTTAAGATTTAGATACTAAATAATATAGCCAAATATTAAGAAATCGACTAATAAATAGCGCAACAGTAATTTTCCCCCATTTTCGAGGGAAATACCTCGCCGAGCGAAAATCCAGGACGACAAAAAAAATAGACCTGTGCGTCTAGTTTCGTCGAGATTCGTTGAAAAATGCGACCTGTAGTCGAAAATCAACATCTGGACAAACGAAAGCAAAATCGCTGGGTAAACGGAGATCTCTCTCACTTCGTTCGCACGATCAATTAAAACGAACATAATTATCTCACTTCATTCGCTCGATCGATTAATATTACGTATGTATAGGGTATAAGTACCAAAAATGAATAATATCTGAATCAAGATCGCACATTTGCATGAAAAATATCAAAGCCTCGGCTTTATACTACACGACCACGGATTGCTGCGCCACCACACTTTCCTAAGCCACGACGGATACCTACGCGACCACGGATTACTACGCCACCACGCTTTCATACTCCAACACGGTTCCCTATGCCACACGGTTAAACCCTTACGGCACCACGCCTTCCTATGCCACCACGGTACCCTAAGCCATAACGATTCTCTACGCCACCACGGTTCACTACGCCACCACGGTTCCCAACGCCACCACGGTACCCTACGCCATTACGCCTTACTACGCCACAACGCCTTCTTACAGCACTACGCCTTCCTATGCCACCACGGTTCCCTAAGCTATTACAATTCCCTGCGCCACCACTGTTCCCTACGCCATTACAACTTACTACGGCACCACGCCTTCTTACGGCACTACGCCTTCCTATGTCACCACGGTTCCCTAAGCCACTACGATTCCCTACACCACCACGGTTCCCTACGCCCGCCGACACGACTCCATACCCCACTACGCCTTCCTGCGCCACCACGGTTTCTTACGTGACACATAGGTACTTACATCTGCGATATTCCTTGCATCTACCGCCTTGTTTTTAATTCTGTACATAGCTACACACCGACCTTCAGTGCCAATCGTTACTCCATCAGATAGGTAAGTTCTTTCCATTAGGCCTTTCTGTTGGTGAATGAACCTCCCAGATTCTATGTGAAAATAAAATAGTTTGAGAGATATAATTAGTAATTTTAGTGTCCATATAGTCTTTAATAAACCACAAAAATAATAGGCCATATCATACAAGTGAAGTTATCTACAGCCTGCAACAGGCTACGCAAAATCCAATCAACGCGCAGCTTTATGCGAGGTCAGGATCGGGTAATGCGCAGCTAATCGCTAACTTCACATCCGCCGACTGTAGGGACATGCAATAGAGGGCGCCAGTAGGCACTGGTGAGCAGAAGACTGTCTTTTGGCTGTGGTTTGTAGATCATTTTAGTAATGGTTGTGGTTCTGCTCAATGCATAGCCTACACTAAAATCAGAAATATTCAAAAGAAAAAAACTTACCCATTTTCACAGGTGGCAACAGTGCATCACACAAATAAATGCAATTTCGTCCACCTTCTGCTATCACACTATCCAGCAGGTCAATGTGAACATCAGCATCATAAACTCCTTCCTGTAAATATAAAATTTATATGTTAAATATAAATTTATTAAATTTATATTTAATATTTTTAGTAATATTAAATTGGATTAAATAAGAATTTCTACTGAACCCTTTAAGAGTTAAATAATCATATTCATCATGTCAATATATGTCCGTCCATCCCCCGTGACTCAACTGCTTGGCTCAACTAGTAGAGCGAAGGGAAATTTTAGTTTCCCGTGACACTACTAGTTGTGCTACGGGTAAAAGTACATTTCCCATGACACTACTCTGTTTCCAGTAGTGTCACGGGCAATATTATTTCCTGTGACACGACTGGGCTAGCTAAAAAAGAATTTCATTTGTTATGTAAATTATAAAATCATATAATAATACATTTAAGCCATTTTTACCCGTAATCAATCTAGACATAAATTGACAATTTGTACCATTTAATTATATTTTTTGCTTTAAAAAATGACAGATGTCAAAGTGACAGCTGTCGTATTTTAGAATTCGTACTAGAATAGCATGACAGGTGTCAAAGTGACAGCTGTCAAATTCATAAGTAGGTTTTCTCCGTAACTATCTACATGCTAGACCGTTGCCGTCTTGACAAAAGTGATAGAACTCAATGATACCTATATTTCAAATGACAGCTGTCAAACTTAAAAGTGAATTGAAAAAGTGATCTTTGTAACTATCGAAGCTAGACATTTCACATAAAATGTAGATCTCGTTGAGCTCTATCACTTTTGTAAAAGGCAGCAAAGGTACTTCCAATAGTTACGGAGATAATCCACTTTTAAGTTTGACAGCTGTCACTTTGACACCTGTCATGCTATTCTAGTACGGAGTTTAGAATATGACAGCTGTCACTTTTACACCTGTCACGCGACTTTCGTATGAATTCTAGAAAATGACTGCTGTGACTTTAGACACCTGTCATGAATTCTGTCAAAATGACAGCTGTCAAAATCAATAAATTATTTTATTTTAAACTAAAAAAATAAAATAATTTAAGTTACAAATTGTTGGTCCTCCTAAATTCAGTTGTGCCACGGGTAATGACCAAGTTCACGGGTAATCAGATTGTATAGACTAAGCAGCTATAGAAAATTAATCGTGCCACGGGAGAGAAAAATTTCCTTTGGCACTACTAGTTGAGCCAAGCAGTAGAGCCACGGGGGATAGACGTATATGTCAATATATTATATGTATTTATATTGTAACCTTTTGTTGATAATAATAAATAAAAAAAAAATAAAAATTAATGTTTGTTTGGTTGTTTGTTTGTATTTATATTATACATTCACTAGTATTAGTATTTGTAAGACATTTAGTATTAGTATTTACGAGATAAGTGTTTCTAAAATAACTAAAATAATATTGTTTCAAAATTTCATGGTATTAAAATGTTAATTTTAGGTATAGTACTGTATTGTAATTTTCTGATGCATTGAAAGACGTTAATGCCCAAGTTTCAGATTTTGTTGTACATTTGATTTCATTATTTTTATCTAATATGTTTATATAAACTTAAGTACCTACCTATATTTTATAAATTTACCATAGAAAATTCCTGTAAATGTATCTACTGAACTATAAAGTATTATTTATTTATGTTTATTTTAAGGTCAATCCTGTAAAATATACTGAGCTGAACACTGCAGTATGATTGTACTTTTTAAGAATCTCATTTTAGTGATCATGGTGATAAAATAAAGTGAGACAGAAGAGTTGATATTAATTATTTGTGAACTAAAGTCACTCTTGCTGGAACTACTATCTAAGCTATCATTCATTATTAATTTTCTTTATTTTGTGGTTTGTAAACAGAAACAGTGCCATGTTGAATAAAATGTTGCAAAATATGCTAACAAAGCGATGGTGGCGCCCTCATTTATTTTCAACTCTTTGTTGCACTCTCATCAGCTTTGGGTGTTTTTTTTTTATGAACAATACAAACTAATACATAAAAAATATTATATTTATAACATACCAAAACATATTCAGTAGATCTATTGAGAACAGAAGCACAGCCTTCTAGAAGAAACCTGTGTTGACTTTTTAATCCTCCCACTCTATTATTTCGTGCTTCTTTAGCCTTAGCCTGTGGACCAAATACAGGGTAAATATGTACACTGAGCGCCACACAAATTGATGGATGGATAGTTAGCCGCAGATGACACTTCGCCATGATTCCCTGATTATTGCGCATGTGTGTGCAATGCCTATACAAATGGCGAAGTAGTGAGCTCGGGCGTAGGAAGCGCGCGGTAGGCTAGAGGTTGGCGGGCGGGTGTGCCTCGGCGTTTCGTCTCTCTGGCTCCCGCGCGTGCCCATATTTCGGCTTTTGCGCAGAACGCTGCGCATAACTTCTCATCCATCAATTTGTGTGGCGCTCAGTATACAACTACTAAATTAGCAAATAAGTATTATTAGTCTTAACTTAATATGCTAAGTACTTATTAAGCCCGATTATGTACAGAGGCGCCAGCGTAAATTTAATAGCAACGTAAAAAGCGTTCTCTCTATCGAATGCCTAAAGTGAAAAAGAAATAGAACTATGCTATTTAGCTAATATAGTTACGCTGGCGCCTCTGTAATCGGGCTTATTGTATGTATATCTTGCATAAATAAAGTATAAGCAGTTTTATTTACTTGTTTATCTTTATAGGATTCGTGAGCAAGTGCAAGTGTACTCATAGACACTTTACTTCTTTGCATATGTTGGATACGGGAGCGAACTTCCAGGATAGCTTCAAGAGCTGTTCTATCGATAATGACTTTCTCCATGCCTTCTATGTTACTGGGTCGTCCACGCATCGATACCATCGATCTCCTTCGTATATCCTCCATATCCATCAACAGTCTAGAACTTTCAGGCTGCGGTTCGACGCTCGCCTGACCCTGACCCTCAGCATCTTCCGTCGGAACTTCATCAGTACCACCTTCCTCAGTCATTGTCTCCACTTAAATTCTTACAAATAGAATTAAATTATACTATCACAAACTAAGTAAAGCTAGGTAAATGTAGAAATTTTATCACTGTAAAAGATTACGGCTATAAAAATTGCTTTTTCTTTCAATCAACAATATGGCGGAAAAACCTTTGTTTTGTGGGGAAAAACGAAAGCAAAATCACTGCAAAAACATTATGGAAAAATGCCAAGAAAAATGTTGCGAATTGCGGAACTTTTGAATTTGGAACTCCTAGTTCGATTCGAAAGCGAATATCTTATTTTTATTTTACCGGGATCATGGAAACTAGATCTTTCTGTCGGATATTTATAATCAGTTCAGATCTCGTCGAGCTCTATCATTTCTCTGAAGACATAAGTGCATTGTCTAGAATCGATAATAATTTATTTATTTGTTAATAGGCGAGCAGTGTACACTGATGTGCCTATATCAAGGCTCCATCAAACACAGGCGGTACGAGCGGTAGAGCGGTACGAGCGGTAAAAGGCGGTACGGCGGTACGGCAGTACCGCGACCGGACCTGTGTGAGCCCTTCTTATATAACCAGTACAATACAGATGCCCGCCCGTCTGCTATTAGGCTCCATTACACACAGGCGGTACGAGCGGTATAGCAGCCGGGCGGGCATCTGTATTGTACTGGTTATATAAGAAGGGCTCACAAAGGTCCGGTCGCGGTACTGCCGTACCGCCCTTTACCGCTCGTACCGCTCTACCGCTCGTACCGCCTGTGTTTGATGGAGCCTTTAAAGAATACATACATAAAAGGAGGCCTTAAAGGCTTTAGCTGGCCCAAAAATGGGCACATTATTTAAAAAAAAAATCTTTTATTATCGTTGCTGTCAAAAAAAAAGAAATGTCAAATTCATCAATCAATTCAATCAGATGATGTATTCAGTATTACCAGACTTCGTTTTGGGGATTCCGATTTAGCTATTTTTTGGAGGTATTGATATATATATATTTTTTTATCCATTGGTACAGAATCCTGCCTTAACTCGTTTTGACTAGTAATATTTTTCGAAATGAGGAGTCGTTTACATATTTTATAGAAAAATACATTTTTGTATACTAAAAGATTATCAAAAAGAAAGAATACTCATAATTTTAGGTATAACTCACTCTACCTACTAGTCTACTACTAACAAAAAGCTGCTATTTTAAAATCCTAAAAGGTGCTATTCGAAGCTGCAGGATACAGCTGCTGCAAGCAGCACTTGTAGGAGCTGCACGAAGCCGGCTGCGGCTGTACAACGGTTATCTATGTAGTAGTACTCGTATAAATTTCTGCAAAACAGATTAATATAGATAACTATAATTGATAAATTTATGTGAATAATGTTATTGTCATGAACCGAGTAATTAAATATGTGTATCAAAACACTATTATTTCATTATTTGATGTGCCAATCACAGAAGAGAGTGCTGTTCTGTGGTGCCAATTGTCATACAATTCAGTGTAATTTTGTAAATTGCTATTGTAAATCAAATTAATAGTGGTGTTTTTTTTCCTTTTTACCGCAAGTCTCTTCTTGGTAATTTGAGCTCCATCTAGCCGTGTTTTTTTCTCCATCTAGCCCTATTTAGATTCTTAAATCGCCCCATTTACTAAAACTATGGTGGTAACACTGGCAAGCTGTGAAGCGGGAAGCATGGATTTATCATATAAACAGGATTGAGTACTGGCAAAGAAAAACGTGCCGACAAGGATACCACATCAGATGAATGTGTCTCTTTTCCAAGTAGGATGACCAAAACATCTCGATCATCTTGGGATATAATTTTTCTTTGGAATGTTACTGCACGCAGCAATCGCAGTTATCTTACCCCTAACTCGTCGTCCTTCGTCATCGTCGTCGCTTTAGCAATAAGACGCCTACAGCTGGGCATAGGCCTTCCTTGAAGATCTCTATAAAACCAATCCCCATAAAAACAATGGTCTAGAATTAATATACACGGAGATAATTCAGTTTCAAGTTTGACAGCTGTTATCGGAAATGTAGATCTTGAAGAGTTCTTTCACCTTTGTTAAGACAGCAATGGTCTAGAATTGATAATGACGATAAACCACTTTTAAATTTGACAGCTGTCATTGGAAATGTAGATCTGAGTTCCTTCACTTTTGTGACGACAGTAATGGTCTGGAATCCATATTTACGGTGTTGAACAACGTTGAAATTTCATAGATGTAATCTTGACACATATCACGCAACCCACTAAGGGTCTTATCTCTACTACTCACTAAGTGTCTTATCTACCACTTAAGTGTCAGTACTTAACCACGAAAAATTTTTTCACATAAACTTTTTCACGGAAAACTTTGTCACAAATAGACCTTATCACGAAAAATCTTAATCACGAAAACTTGTCTACGAATAGACTTCCGTAGTTAACAGAATTTTAAGGCTTCCGTAGTAAACAAGGCATCCATTTTGAAATAAAAAATAGCGGACTCACTTTTTTGAAAAAGTCGTCATGACATTACTTCAAAATGGATGCCAATTTTGAAATATACACCCCCAAAAACCTCGAAAACTACACCCATGACGATTTTTCAAAAAAGTGACGTCCACCATCTTTAATTCCAAAATGGACGCTAGTTTTGAAATCTACACCCCCAAAAACCTATTAAACGACACCCATGACGACTTTTTCAAAATAGTGCGTCCGCCATCTTTAATTTCAAAATGGATGCCATTTTTGAAATCTACACCCCCAAAAACCTATTAAACGATACCAATGACGACTTTTTCAAAATAGTGACGTCCGCCATCTTTAATTTCAAAATGGATCACATTTTTGAAATCTACACCCCCAAAAACCTATTAAACGACACCCATGACGACTTTTTCAAAATAGTGACGTCCGCCATCTTTAATTTCAAAATGGATGCCATTTTTGAAATCTACACCCCCAAAAACCTATTAAACGACACCCATGATGACTTTTTCAAAATAGTGACGTCCGCCATCTTTAATTTCAAAATAGATGCCATTTTTGAAATCTACACCCCCGAAAACCCATTAAACGACACCCATGACGACTTTTTCAAAATAGTGACGTCCGCCATCTTTAATTTCAAAATGGATGCCATTTTTGAAATCTACACCCCCAAAAACCTCAAAAGCGACACCCATCGCGACTTTGAGCAAAAAGTGACGTCTGTCGTTTTTAATTCCAAAATGGATGCCAATTTTGAAATCTACAACCCAAAAAAATTAAAAATGACAACCACGACTATACACCAATTGTACACCCAGCATGTTTAAGAAATATGTCCAGCATAGTCACCCTACTACAATTCTTTGTATACACCATAGTACGCCATTTGCAATCGACGGTGATACTCTAGTCAAAAATAAAAAATAACCGTTAATCGTAAAGACGTAGGTATATTCATACAAAATAAATATCAAACTCTGTTTATTGGCATCTATTCGCAATTTTAACTAAAATCTTAACAAACTACATTGTTAAAAAAACTAAGAAATGGTTAAGACAGTCGCGGCTTTACAGGTAATAATTCTACCATATATAAATGTCGTTCCGAAATGGCAATAGTGCGAGCGGGACAACTTCATCACTTTGGGAAGTCTCACTCGGCACAGCGTCTCTCTTATGCCATTTCAAAGGAATATATGTTTTGTTGCAACGCATTAAGGTTGAATTTTTCTAAACTAACTTTGAGCCAAATTTCGTCTGTGCGCAGTCCAGATAGTATACAAAGTCCTTGGCGGGAAGTTTCTTTCAAAAAGTTTTTATTTTGGTTTTTAAGTAGATTTATTAGTTTTACAATACATATATCTGTAAAATTAGTTTGTTAACATTGAAGCATGCATTGAGCTAATACATACATAAATATCATCAATATAAACCAACATGCGGAGAAATTGGCAAGGTCGCTTCAGAAATAATTGGTTCAGAGGCCGCGGTCGCAGTAGACCAACAAATATTGCCGATAATGCTAGCCGTAACAATTCATCTGCATCAGTCCAAGTTTCAAGTTCTGTGGGTTCTTCTAGGGCACCTACCAATCAATTACCTATTTTCGTGCCTGTTACTACTGGACTTAACGCTTGGAAACTTTATTTTCCTTCGGAAGGTTAGTCTTACTAAGAAATAAGGTTATGTGTCTATATTAGAAGAATATCCTAGGTATAATATGGAATTTCACAAGCTATTATATCATCCAATGTAGGATTTGTAGGTCTTACGTCGATGAGACTAGTATGAGATACAGATCAATAGTACAAAGAAGAGGAGGCCTATGCCCAACTGTTCATTGATGATGATGATATGCTTCACCATAAATTATATTTTTGACTATCATTTTTTTATTTATTTTCAGATCAACCAGCTAATTCTAAAATTACTGAACACATAAACTGTTTCAATTCATTTATTGACAAAAACCGAAGCCTCTTTGACTTGGAGAAGATTGACCAAACTCGCAGTGTACCGCTTGACATTCAAACCTTGACAAATGATGAAGAATTCAGTAATGGCTGGTCCAGTTTCAGTAATGATTTATTTGAACATCCTGATACAACTCTGAGGCTGATGGAATATTGCCTTCATGAGGTATCTTGAACACAATATTTATACTGTTTCATAACTGCTGAGAACTAGCGTTGCACCAACTTTTGACAAATATTTTTACCTAATAGGTTTCCTTTAAAATATCACTGATCTGGTAATAATAATAATACTGAACTAGGTAATAATTATGGATTCTTTTTACGACTTGTGCCAAATTCTTCAATATAACAAATAATAATTTTAATTTTTTGACATAAATTGAGGAATGCCAGCTGCACACACAAAAAGTGTCAGGTTCTGCCTGATCCGAGTGTGCAAGCGAGAGTGCAGAACAAATGATAGAGAAGCCATGATATATGATCGGCCTAAGCAATCAGCTTGTTCCATTTGTTATCTCAACAATGTTTTCATATGATGTCATCATGTAAAATTATCATCCTTTAACCATAACAGAAGATCAATTTTTTTCAGAAATTCAAATTGGAAGCTAAGATTAAAGTCAGGGTGCTTAATCATCAGCCTGTGATACCTATAGCTAATTTAAAAGTAAATTATTTTGGTAAGTACATTACTTAAGTACAATAGTGTAGCTAGAGATATTCTCTAGGGGAGCTCAGCTGCATACTTTGGCCCACCTCAGAAAATAGAATTTATTGATTTTAATTTCTGGAGTAGTATGTTTCTGGAGTTGACAAAGAGGTGTCTGGAGTGAGTATGGATGGTCTCCGACATCAATGGCTTTAGTCCTTTGTTGATATCCATTTTGCAGTCTCAATGTATTTATTTTCAAAAACAGATTGTCGTTAATGATTTAGAATTTTAGATAGTACCATATTAATGAAAAAACAAACAATGGGTTGCACTCAAGGAGTGCCGGCAGAAGTGAAAACTTGAACATTAACGTTGTGCATTTTTTAATATTTTGGAATGGTTAGGGAATAATTTCGCACAAATTGCTTTATTTATCAGTGTAAAAGTACTACCATTTATGTGGTAAAATACAATACCACACACGCACACTCGCGCAAGCGCCCTGCGCCGCTTAAACGAATCAGCAGGAACCGGCATAAATTTTCATCCCGCGGTAGAAAGAAATCCCTCCGTTTTATACTATATATAACGGGACTGAACTCACGTGTGGGGATAGTCGTAACGACTATCCCCACACGTGAGTTCAGTCGTAACGACTATCCCCACACGTGAGTTCAGTCCCGTTATATATAGTATAAAATGTGTGAAAACCACGTTAATTTCCATAGTAAAATCCCTCCGTCTTACGAATGTTCGATCAGGTCACGTATACTGACGCGAGTTTTTGAAATATGCACAATGAAGAAGTTTTCATTTCAAAAAACAGACTAGCATCCCTGAAAATGCCACTCATTCACACTAACTGAAACAAGGACACTTCAACAGGAAAACTGGTAACAATCAAAGGCACAGTCATAAGAGTAGGCAGTGTAGGCCTCATCTGCACATCCATGGCTTTTGAATGCTCCAACTGCCATGCTGTGCAAGCAGTCTTTCAACCTCAGGGAGTATTCACAGGTATTTATAATATTTGCTTGTTTGTATGACTTTTTATGAATTAAAGATATATCTAAAAACGGACATAATCTACAATATTTATTATTATTACCTGCAATCTATAATGTCGATTGTAAATCGATTTTCCTTCGATATGTACAAAGCGGTTGACTCGACATATTTGATTCGTACCGCCAGGGAATGAAACAGTCTTCCTGTTTCCTAAGAGATACAATCTAAAGCTTTTCAAGGTCAGAGTGAATAGGTATCTTCTAAGTCTTCTAGATCTGCGCGCTTCATCTTCGACCACAACGTTGCTTACCATCAGGCTGGTTAGTGGTCAAGCGCACACTTAATCGCTATTAAAAAAAAACTGTAATGTAATTAGTATCTACTTTATCTGTCCTTTAATATGGGGCCAAATATGGAATTGAGAAAAATGATCTGCTAAGAATGGCACTGAAACGTGGTCTCTAACTATGGGCACAACAAGCTATGGAAAGGGTTATGCTCGGAGTCTCTCTGCGGGATCGAATCAGGAATGAGGAGATACGTAGAAGAACCAAAGTTACCGACAGCCCAGCGGATTGGCAAGTTGAAGTGGCAATGGGCAGGGCACATAGCGCGGAGGACTGATGACCGATAGGGTCGAAAAGTTCTCGAGTGGAGACTACGCTGCGCTGATGACCTCATTAGGACCGCAGGATCGCGCTGGATGCAAGCCGCTACCGACCGGTCTTATTGGAGATCTCCCCTATAAGGGGCCTATGTCCAACAGTGGACGTCCTATGGCTGATGGATGGAAGAATGGCACTAGAATATAACGTCTACGCATTCTTTCTGTCTGACGCATTGATTTATTTACTATACATTCAGAAAGACAATTCGTATAAGCACGCGGCGTCGTACATTGTTGTGTTCTCATTTCAGCCCCGAATTTGTGTCAAAACTGCCACTTAACAGCAAAGTTTGAGCCGTTGCAGTCATCCCCATTCACTAGCACAATGGACTGGCAAGTCGCGAAAATACAGGAAATTCAGTCTCAGGTTTGAAAAATGACCTTTTCTTATAGAGACGATTCATTCAATTATTTCGTTTCAATGGCCAGACATTTTTTGTTTTTTTCTTCACGTACACGATAGCTGAATTTATTATGATAACATATGACAAGTTTTCACTTGGTTGTATGAAAAGAAGACCTATGTATGGGCCAAATCAAACTTAATAGCTTCTGTGAAGTTAGTTCTGTCTCTTTGGGCAGTTGACATTACGAACTTTCTACCTATAGGCGAATCATACAAGTCGGCGGATGTGAAGTTAGCTACAAGCTGCGCGAAACCCAATCAACCCGCAACGCGCAGCTTAAAGGCTCCTTTACACACAGGCGGTACGAGCGGTATAGCAGACGGGCGGGCATCTGTATTGTACTGGTTATATAAGAAGGGCTCACACAGGTCCGGTCGCGGTACTGCCGTACCGCCCTTAACCGCTCGTACCGCTCTACCGCTCGTACCGCCTGTGTTTGATGGAGCCTCTACCGCTCGTACCGCCTGTGTTTGATGGAGCCTTAATGTGAGCTTCAGTCAGGATTGGTTATTGCGCAGCTTGTAGCCAAATTCAAATACACTGACTTATTTGTATGACTCGACCTATACTGCTCCATAAAGTTTTGATTTAGCCTATCCCTACCAAAAAAAAGTCAAGTCATGCCAAGAATGCGACTAACGACGCAATCAATAACGTTTATGAGAACCTAATTTATTTATTTTATTTTACATCATTGACCTTCTCAGTAGATGTCCTGCGTTACGCGTGTCGCGCGCGTTCTGGGGTGTGTTATCGCAATCCAAATATTTTTTATACTGGATAAAAAATATTCTTCGATTCGCTTCGAAGACAACTAGCTGACCAATCACAGACAAGATAAAATGTATCTAGATACTTTAAAACCCCCTAAAACTTAAGCCGGAAACATACTATCGGACGCGGCTGACGGACGCGACTGACAGCCGCGACTTAGCAATGTACGCAGTCTTAAAACATCCGGTGTGCCAGATCGCTCTCGGACGTCCGAATGCTCAAGGTCGTCCGAAGGTGACGTCCGCGACTTATGTCCGATAGTGCGCACGGCTCAGTGTACTTTCATAGTCTAGGTCGCGGCTGTCAGTCGCGTCCGTAAGCCGCGTCCGATAGTATGTTTCGAGCTTTAGCCTAGTCAGGAGAAAAAATACACCAGTTAGTGCGTGTCTATAAATTTTTAGCGAGAAAGTTTTTTCGCCTGACGGATGCCCTAAACGGGTGACAAAGACTAAACCAGGTTAAATATTATCTTAGTCGGGAGTGCGTAAACTCATCCCTGCACACTGTATGTATGCTACCCACTGTCACTTCAACTTGCTGTGCTTTGTCGCGTTGTCTTCAGTACATCTACAAATGTTTCAGAGGTATAATTTTCTGTAATGTATTTCAGAGTATATCGGGTACCATACCAAGGAGCGTCGAAATCGATCTACAAGGTGATCTAGTTGGTACAGCCTGCCCGGGAGATGTCCTCTCGGTCACTGGCATTGTCCAGGTAAATTATCTCTAGCTAAAGGCGCGTTCGGTTTGGGCTCGATGGCGTTTTTGGCATTTGCAAAATTAGCGTTGATGTAAACCGTTCGGTTTGGGAATTTTGCCCATTTCGCCAATAATGCTACTTTTGCTCACTTCCCAAAACGAACGCTAAAACGTCAAACTCAAACGATCACAAAGAACCCACCTCCGCAGGTGGGTCAAGAGAGTTCACGATTGCATTTTTAACTGTGTTTGAGCGGTAAACGAAAACAGTTAAACATGCCACTTTTGCTCACACATTCTCAAAACGAACGCTGAATGTGATCGTTGTTGGCGTTTTTAACTGTTAATTTTGCCATCAGTAGGCTATCCAAACGCACCTTAAGTTGTGTAGATTATATTAAGGTGAAGTCAGCGTGCGAAATTCAAATATTTTTAGATTTTATTGCATTTTTTTTTAAATGTAATAACCACGCATAACTTTGTTCATAACTTTGTTATTTTTTTACTGGAAAGAATATACTTCGAAATTAGTCCCATTTAAATTTTCTCGAAATCGGCTGAGCCTTTTTTGACAAATCAACAATAATGTGAAAAATGCTACATCAATCCGTTCGAAATATTCGCGAATTCTGTACACGGGTAAAGTAGGTCATGCTATTTTTTCCAAAAAATAATCTTGTTACGTTCATCACTCGACGATATTATGGTCAAAGTAATATAAATACTGTACCAGCCTTTTTAATAGTCCACTGCAGGACGTAGGCCTACCCACGAAGGGTGATTGGGCCATATCCGCCACGCTGGCCCAGCGCGGGTTGGTGGATTCACATACACCATCGAATTTCTTCTACGGACGTATGCAGGTTGCCTCACGATGTTTTCCTTCACCGAAAAGCAAGTGGTGTGAAATTCCGTACATAAGTTCCAAAGAAACTCATTGGTACGTGATGGAGATTTGAACCCACGACCTGACGATTGCAGGTCAGGTGTTACTACCGCTAGACCACCACGGCTTCTCTAATCTAAAATACATATAGACTCAATAGACCAATGGTGCGCCTGAATATAGCCTAACCTTAATGGAATGTTTTGTTTCCTCATTGTAGGTACGAGGAGAAAGCAAAGGAGGTGAAGACGGCAAAAGAGCAGCGAGACTGCTGCAGCTTTATATAGAGGCCGTGTCGATACATAGTCACAGGAACTTGAGCAATCCCACCCTGTCTTTTACTCTGAAAGACTATTATGCCATACAGGTACGTAAGGTCTATCTTTTTATACGAGGGGAAAATCTTCGGAGATACTACGGGGTACAGCAGGGTTATGTGGGATGACACCCACTAAAAGCCTCTCGGTGGCCGCTCTTTATGCTGTCTTCGGATCTCCGGGACTTCTAGGGGAACGCACCGGAGCTCCCAGCACTTTTCTATTTACGTCTAGCGTTTTTCATACAACCATAATTACGACAACGTGGGCACTCAGCGTTGTCGTCCTTCCCGGGCCCGTTTGAGTAGATGGCTAGAGCCCCATCTCAAACCGACTGCGAACCCAGAGTCCCCTTTTAGTAGGTTCTTACTTCAGGCAGGGGATAAGGATGCCGTATTCCAGAGCTTACCTAGTCGTATATTTACTGCGTCCTGCATTTCAGTGTAGTATTTTTGTAATACAATGTGATCGATGAGGATTGCAGCAATTTTTTTTAATATAATGGAAGTATATTCCTAACATCTAGTGAAATATACCAGGGTCGATAATTTATACAACCAAAAAAAATAATAGTAGGATGAAACCCATTAGAAATGGAGGGGAATATTATAAAAATAAAAGGAAAAATAATTTACGGGCGATCTGAGGTCGGGAAGGGGATTGGGAGGGGGGTTAAGGGTAAAAAACGGTTTAGTTTTGCCGGACATCGATGTCCGGCAAAACTAAAAGTCCTATCGAAAAAAGTCTGAAACTGAAAAAACTTACCTTTTTATGTCCCAAATACGCTGTATTTATTATACTGCTATATTTTTAAAGGCTTCTACTCTGGTGTAAAAGTGCTTATAGTTATTTGTTGAACTGTCGTGCAAGAAGACTAATGCGCACATCCTTTGTGCATTACACTGTACCACGATCATACAGTCTATGGATGGTATGGACCAAACGGTAACCAATTTTAACATGTGGGTGTGAAACGATAAAATAAAGTCTCTTGAAAAATGTTTCGGTTATCATAAAGTACAATTTGCAGCTAGTTTGTAAATAGCGGTAATGTTGTCCAGGAAATCCACGCGTCAGAAGACGTTTTCAAGCTTCTGGTACACTCGCTGTGCCCGGCCATATTCGGGCACGAGGCTGTAAAAGCGGGACTGGTGCTGGGGCTGGTCGGCGGGACCGAGCTGGACAGCGGTCCGCGGTCCAACCCGCACGTGCTGGTGGTGGGCGACCCGGGGCTCGGCAAGTCGCAGCTGCTGCAAGCGGCGGCGCACGCTGCGCCTAGAGGTGATAAGTAAATAATAGTAATAATAAACAAAACAGATGATACAGCTGTAACCCTGGTGATGACAACCTCGAAAGAAGCCCCAAATCAAGTTGTTGGCTCGTGATAACATCAAAAATAACTGTCTTTAGTGCCGCCAAAATTAAGTTCCTTATATAAATAAATAAATATTTGGGGACATCTTACACACCGTCTCTGACCCCAAACTAAGCAAAGCTTGTGATAAAATGGCTGTCAGACACTGATATACTACACACACATATTTTTAAATAAATACTACAAGTACTACTCCAACTTATTAAATAACATCCAGATACAGAGCAAACACTTATGTTCGTCATATAAATACTTGCCCTGGGTAGGGATCGAACTAACACTAACCATTGAGCCACCGAGGCAGTCAATGCGCATTAGAGGGTGCTGTTAAGAAACAAAATACACTTTCAAATTCTTTTCGAAAGCCGCGTTTGACGACAATGCGACTTCACAACACGTCCTCGCAAGTGTTCGTGATCGAGCCTGAATTTAAAAAACCGGACAAGTGCGTGTCATGCTCGCACATCGAGGGTTCCGTACAAACATATTGTTAAAATAATTAAAAATCTGTTTTAGCATGTGCTAATGAAGTTATTTTATATGATACCTTACATAATACGATTTACTCACTTTGAATTTTGAACCCATATTTTGTGAATTTTGAGGCCCTATTTTTATGTAATATAAATAAAAATGTCCAGTTTTCAGATTTATTCCTATATGTGTACTCTGAGACAATGCTTCTCGCCAAATTTCATAGTTCTATGTCAACGGGAAGTACCCTGTAGGTTTTGATTTTTGTGAGCGTTGAAATATGCGTTTTTTACGACATAAACGGCTCTAACTTTTTTATACGGTAATTGACAAGCTTTTCTTTTACACAACTGCAAGAGTTCATAGATTTACATAATATAGTTTAAATTTCAACTCGATATCTTTACGCGTTCCCAAGATAAAGAGTCTTGACATACACACAGACGGACAACAAAGTGATCCTATAAGGGTTCCGTTTTTTCCTTTTGAGGTACGGAACCCTAAAAATGCTAACATATTTGTGTAGGTGTGTATGTGTGCGGAGCCTCGGCGTCTGCCGGCGGGCTGACGGTGGCGCTTGGCCGCGAGGCGGGCGGGGACTTCGCGCTCGAGGCGGGGGCGCTGGTGCTCGCCGACCGCGGGGTCTGCTGCATCGACGAACTGGACAAGGTTCGTGTACTGTAGTTTGACTAAATGTTTGTCAGCCATCCAAAATTAAGCAGCGTTCGGCACGATCAGTCTTCGGATGAGAGACCGTGAGAGCGTTACCGTGGCTCAAATGACACGTTAAATGGTTGTTTTAATCGTTCAGCCGTGTTAGAGGCCTTCAGGCAGCATAAAACTGACATCGGCCCTAGAGCCTTCTTGCCTATATGAACGCACTTTTGCTAGTATTTGATTCCCTTTCCACTAAATTTCCAGATGAGTGGTCACCACAGCAGCCTGCTGGAAGCGATGGAGCTGCGGCGCGTGAGCGTGGCGAAGGGCGGCGTGGTGTGCAGCCTGCCCGCGCGTGCCACCGTCCTCGCCGCGGCCAACCCCGCCGGCGGCAGCTATAATAGGTACCTGCCTATACTTGGTAGTCAGCCCTTTTCTCGTCCAAGTAAAACCCTTTGTAGACACCGCACTGCAGTGCAGGCACGGGTGGTTATATGGGAGCCCTACCGACTACTCAGTATACCCACCTGTCTACGCATCAATGCAGCCATCGAAGCGCGCCCGCCGCCACCGCAGCTCCCTCGCCCCCGCGCGCCGCCTCGGTCCCTTTAATGCATAGCATGCATTTTATTAGAGACTTTCTCAGTTTAGAAATCTATTTCGTACGAAACTACTTAAAATCTTAACGAGATGAAACGCCAATAGTAATAAAAAAGCGTAAATTAATAACAAATCACTTACTCATTTGCGCTCATTTCATTCTGCAATGTCTATGAATGTTATGTAAACATGCATTTTGCTGTGTATGTACCTATAACTGCCTTTTTTAATAATCCACTGCGGGACGTAAGAATACCTACGAAGGGTGATTGGGCCATATCCGCAATCGAATTCTTTCTAAGGAACTATGAAGGCAGCCCCACTATGTTCCCTTCACTAAAAAGCCAGTTTTGTTAAATTCCGTAGGTACAGGTTCCAAAGAAAGTAACACTCATGCTGTGTATGAATACTGCTATTGATAGAGTCTCACGCGCCAGGTTAGAGCCTCTCCCTACATCTCTATGGATGCACCCAAAAAAATCAATACACAATTAAGCTGTTAAGTGTTTCCATACATTTTGTCGGAAGTCTGTAAACAGAATGTTACTAAACCCCTAACTTTCGTCGTCTAAAGAAACGTTACATTATTATACGTTCGTGTTATCTTGATATCTTTGTTCATACCGTGCCTTCTTTACAGGGCTAAAACCGTAGCAGAAAACTTGAAACTGAATTCGGCCCTGCTATCAAGATTTGATTTAGTTTTTATTCTTCTGGATCAGCCTGATGAGGTGCATTTATGATTTTATTACTTTTGCATAAGAATATACTGAACTAGCTTTTGCCCGCAGCTTCGCCCGCGCTTTATTTATAAATCCGTTTACCACCAAAAAGTTTTTTATTTTTCAGATAAATATTATGACACTCACAAATAATGTGACTTTACAATGTGCCTAGGACACTTACAAATGTTACTCGGTTATAACAGAATTGTTCCGCTCGGTTATAACAGAATTGTTCCGCTGCATCTAATGAACCGATTTTGAAAATTCTTTTACCAATAGAAAGTCACATTATTTGTGAGGTGACACGTTCTTGAACTTCTCTCGTTTTTTGACAGCTTTGAGCTGTGAGAACTGTCAAAAACGAGAGAGGTTCAAGAACGTATCACCTCAGTAACGAGATCAGTTAATCGAATTGCCCCGCTGATAATCCCCATATTCACAAACTTATCAAACTAAATTTTAGATTTATTTGTTCTTTTTTTTGAATGTCAAATTATAATGATTGTCACAAAATACAAATAATTAATTTACTTAAAAATCAAATAACCCGCCCTTCATGGTTCCCGGTGCAAAGGTGCCCATAATGCTAGCAGCATTACCATGCTGAATAGCGATATGACATGTTCTATTTTTAGTTTTTGCTATTTTTTATTTCAGATAATGGATGCCATGTTGTCAGAACATGTGTTAGCTTTGCATACCGGACAAAAGAACAAAGCTCTGAGGGCTGCAGATTTCAACGCGGGTCTCGGTACTAGTCAAACTGATGTTAACGAAATGTCGCTAGCGTAAGTGTCATTAGTATAAATTGTATGTATTACGTAATTCGCATTAAAATAGTGAAAGACAATCATTTATTTTCAGTAGGGATGGCTACATACATTTGTATACAAAAATATACGATGAGCAACACCCTACAAATCGTCAAAATAACAATTATTAATTATGTACTCAATTGAATTATTAGCCATGATATTACAATAAATTAATTAAAATTCGGTACATTACATAAAAATACAATGTTACAAAAAAATGTCAGAAATACTGTAATAGAAATATCTGCAATAGCATCGTCAAAAGAACAGTTTAAAACAACTAAAAAACACAATAGCAGTTACACGTCAAAAATAACGTAATTAACTAACGATATTTAGGATGCGCCTAGTTAAACCCTGATACCTATCTACCTTAGCATTCGCTACTAGTTAAGCCTATAGTTGGCATTATAACAGTCCGTCAGTTAGAATATCAGAAAATATTGGACACGTATTTTTTCTTTTGTCAATCATTACAAAGATAAACCTTGTTAAAGTTTGGAGGTGGGGACTCGTGACGTCACGCGGAACTTTAACGTGCTATGTCTTGACGTGCTTGTCACAAAAAAAGAAAAAATATGACTAATTTTTTTTTTTAAATCTACCTGACACACTTGTTATATTTTTTTAGTCATCGTGCCTTTAGTGGTCAAAAAAATTGGTTCTAAGAAAATATTTAAATTTGTTAGTATCACAATCTTTACAATACAATATAACTTTATTGTACACCAGAAAAACAGCTTAAATAACAAAGTATAAATTTGCTTAAAATTAGGTGGTACAACAGCGGCCTTATCGCCTTAAGCGATTTCTTCCAGGCTACCTTTACCTTTCTTTGTGGGTATTGGTACTTTGTAGTAATTAAAATCCTAGATTTTAACTCGTCGGTAGCACCACTATTGCAAAATGCGACAGTGGCGCCTTTATTAATTAAACTCATACACTTCGGAGAGTGCGCCCAGGAGTTGCATAATCTGGTCTCCCCTGCCCCTTTCTTCTATCGTACGGCTAGACAGACGCGACCAAAGCGCCACCCTTTTATGGTGGACATTCCGCGCGTTAGAACCACGTGTTTTGAGTCCACATTCCTCATACGAACTGCCAGAATGTGGAACGCTTTGCCTGAGTCTGTCTTTCCGTTAAAGTACAATGTAGGTGTCTTCAAACATCGAGTAAATAGGTATTTTCTAGGTAAGCGTGCTACATACTAGACCGCAGATCTGCTTAACATCAGGCAGTGTGTAGTCAAACGCAAACCTATTTGAAATAAATATAAAAAAAACTCATGTTTGCCAAGTTGTACTTATTCCAATCAACTTTATAGTATAGGTACTAAAAATGAATGCCAGCTAGATTAATAATAAGTAAGTTCGTATAGGCCGGGTGGCTATACTTACGTCTCATCCGAGTCACGGTAGCGCTGAGTTGTAAATAATACATACCTACATTGCAATTATAAACATTATTCACCCTAAGCTAATTAAAAAGTAATGTAATTTTTAATGAGCGAGGTTTTATTCGTAAATTATTTTTCAAATTGCGAATTTCGTTACAGCCAACGTTTGCGTCTGAAGCCCGGCGAAGTGATCGACCACTTGCCGGTGGTTTTGCTCCGTAAATACATTGCGTACGCGCGACGATACGTCCACCCGAAGCTCAGTAAAGAAGCGGCCAATGTACTGCAGACATTTTATATGGAACTGAGGCACAACCACCAAGGCGGCTCGCATGACGGCACTCCCATTACTACGCGACAACTTGAAGCTTGTATTAGATTAACACAGGTATTGGCCGAATCAATTTTAATGGTGTCAATGAGCCTTTATGCAATATGTCAGCGGCGCAAGGAGTGGGGATTTGCGCAGATTGTAGTTAGCTTCATAGACGCCACGCAACGTGTAAAACGCTCTATTGAGTTTGATTCGGTCTATAAAGGGTTATCCCGAACAGTATGCTGAGTGTGAGTTTTGTCGTAAACATGACGCGCTCTTCGGCGAGCGCGTAAGCATGTAATTTGTATGAACTTGCACTCGCACAAAGTTTTTCAAAAACGCGCCGCTAGTGGTGCTGTACATTTCTTCATACAAATTACATGTTTACGACAAAACACACTCAGCATACTGGTGTATTATGCCGGATTCGGAACTTCATTATGAACAACTTTTACTACGGGCCAATCCGGGATTCGACAAAAAATCAGCTGTTTGTCGATTCCGAGTTGCAATTTTCTATGGAAGAGCTGATTTTTGCTATTCATAATGATGGTGTTAATTAGTGTTATATCTCCTTACATTTTTTTTTTCACAAAATATCTCGTTTTAGCCTAGAGCCAGAGTAGATTTAAGGCCTCTGACGTAGTACTGTACTGTATCAGCCTTTTTTAATAGTCCATTACAGGACGTAGGCCTACCCACGAAGGGTGATTGGGCCATATCCACCACGCTGGCCCAGTGCGGGTTGGTGGATTCACATACGCCATCGAATTTCTTCTAAGGACGTACGCAGGTTGCCTCACGATGTTTTCCTTCACCGAAAAGCCAGTGGTGTGGAATTCCGTACATAAATTGCAAAGAATTCATTGGTACGGGACCGGGGATTCGAACCCACGACCTCACGATTGTAAGGCGGGTGTCACTACCTCTTGACCACCACGGCTGTAAAATCTGTATAGGCCGAATCAATTTTAATTGTGTCAAATGTAACTTATGAGCCTTTATGCAATATGTCAGCGGCGCAAGGAGTGGGGATTTGCGCAGCTTGTAGTTAGTTTCATAGACGCCACGCAACGTGTAAAACGCTATATTGAGTTTGATTCGGTCTATAAAGGGTTATCCCGAACTGGTGTATTATGCCGGAAGGACGTGATTCGGAACATCATTATGAATAACTTTTACTACGGGCAAAGAAGATATAATAATACTACGTATAGAACGGCCACTCGTTACCCCCCACCCGTTTGAGTGTTCCTCACTTCCACCCCGCGTCAGGACACGATTGACTACTCTGCGCGCGGGCTGCACTGGCCGCTGCAAATACCCGTGTAGCGTTCGTGCGTATGTGTAGTGTCTGTGAATAAATATAGTGTTGTGTGCGTAAGACAGCAGATTTTGTATGAAGAAACGCGGAGTGTCCGGGCTGTGCTACGGGGCCAATTCGGTATTCGACAAAAAAATCAGTTGTTGGTCGATTTCGAGTTGCAATTTTCTATGGAAGAGCTGATTTTTGCTATTCATAATGATGGTCTTAATTAGTGTTGGATCTCATTAGATTTAGTTTTAATTTCACAAAATATCTCGTTTTAGCCTAGAGCCAGAGAAGATTTAACGCCTGTGACGTAGTGAGCCTGGTCAAACAGCTTTCTTTAACGCGCTTGACCACCAACTGGCTGCCTCGGTGGTTAGTGACCCTAACTTCTGGGTGGGTTCGATCCCCACCCAGGATAAATATTTATGTGATATACATAACATAAGTGTTTGCTCTGTGTCTGGGTGTTATTTAGTTACTATCTATATAAGTAGGTATGTATTTAAAAGTAAGTATATGTAGTATATCAGTCTTTGGCAGCCATATCACAAGCTTTGCTTAGTTTGGGGTCAGAGACCGCGTGTAAGATATCCCAAAATATTTAATTTTAATTATTTAACTCGCCTGATGTAAGCGATGTTGTGGTCGAAGATGAAGCACGCAGACTTAGAAGATACCTATTCACTCTGAGCTCGATCGATCTATTTAAACAAAATGTGGTTGTTTTAGGCTCGAGCCAGGGTAGATTTAAGAGAGGAGGCGACTGCGGCCGACGCCACTGACGTAGTGAGCCTGCTCAAACACAGCTTGATCGATACCTTCCAAGACGAATTCGGGAACATACAACTTTCAAGGTCGATCAATGGATCGGGAGTCAGCTCTAGAGGCAAAGTGAGTTTCGTTTATAGTAAGATTCAACTTGATGGCGTCTGTGAACACGAGGCGAGTCGTTGTATAGATCGAAGCATACAACTTGGCAGCTATAAGTGTATTGTTAACTACGAGCTGCGGATTGCCAATCCTGACTGGAGCTTGATTATAACTGATATGACGTGTAAATAGTATTTATGAAATAAATGATTATGAGCTCACTTGACGTCTACGCGAGGTTTGGGTTATCCGCAGCTCGTAGATAACTTTCGACTTATAGCATAATCCGGGCCTCACAAGTCGACGGATGGGAAGTTATGCAAAAGGCAAAAAAATAGGTAAGCGCGGGAGCCAGATAGACGAGACGCCGGGGCACACCCTCCCGCGCGCTCCCTAAGCCCGTGCTCACTAGTTCGCCACTCGTGTAGGCACACATGCGCAATAATAAGCGAATCACGGCGAAGCGTCATCTGCGGCTAACTTCTCATCCGCCGAGTTGTGTGGCGATACCTATAGCAAATATGTCTGCGGGAGTGAGGAGTGGGGTTTTGTTCAACTTGTGGCTAACTTCACAAGCGCTATTCAGTTTATTCGATCTATATTGTCTGATACTCAAGCTTATGGTTGTCTTAAGGCGCGGTTCCACCGGATTTACCAACTGTAACCCACACGTTGCTGAGCACAAATGAAACATCTGTAGAGTCGGACAAAATACGTTCACAACTCAAATTCGCGCACTGTTGGAGTTTCAATAAACATATTGTCGTCAGTGGCGAACACGTTTTTCGGTGGAACCGTGTCTTTTTTGTTTCGGTTTGCGCTCAACGAGAAGTTAAACTAAACATCCCGATAGCTGGAAAGTGAACTTCAATGCTTTGTAATTATAAATTCACTGCAAAAAACCGGGTATGGACTTCACGAAGGTCAATCAAGATTTTAATTAATGCAAAAGTTAATTATTAGAATAATTGTACATTTTCGAGGTGGACATTTGTCGTCGTTAGGTCATAAAATAAAATTAAGAAACTTATTACAATATTATTCCAGCTGTCTCGACTGCTTTCTACGCGTCTAGCGAGACCTGTTTAAATTATGGAACTTATCTTCTGTCTAATAATAAATGGCGATTAGTTGTTCATGTGCCTCATACATAAACAAATTGTAAGTTAATCAAATACATAAATAGGTAAACATTAAATAAAACAGTATAAATACTTATAATAAGGTCATCTATTGTTATAAAAATAACTTAAATATTCGATATAAAAATAGGTAAGTACATAAATGTTCAAAAAATACACATGTAAAAATACTAAAAAAATTAAAACATTTCAGTTGAAGAAATTTTTGGATGCCTTAACAAGAAGAGCACATCAATTGGGGAAAGATATATTCACTAGACAAGAGCTTATACAGATTCACAAGGCAGCGGGCGTGGCCGGCGACTCTGGCGATCTCATAGAAGCTATGCACTTACACTCATATCTGTTACTGAAAGGATCTAACACATATCAACTGATTACATTATAAGAACTAAAACAAATACTAGAAAATATACCATTGTACCTGCATATCAATTTAGCATTTTAATTGTTCCCAAAATCCTAAAAATCAAATCTATAAGGGTTCCTCCTGATGGTCTAACTCGATAGTCTAATCTAACTGATTTGTCCAACAGGAAAAGAAACTGGGTAATTGAATTGTCTTTCGTGACAAATAGTACAATCAATAAAACAAGAGTAAGTGACAATACTGGAAACGAGTAGTGTCATGGGAAATGTACTTTTACCTGTAGCACTACAAGTATTGTCATGGGAAAGTAAAATTCCCCTTCGCTCTACTAGTTGTGCCAAGCAGTTGAGCCACGGGGGATAGACGAACATTAGCTATATCTAATGTCAAAGAAGATATAATAATACTACGTATAGAACGGCCACTCGTTACCCCCCACCCGTTTGAGTCTTCCTCACTTCCACCCCGCGTCAGGACACGATTGACTACTCTGCGCGCGGGCTGCACAGGCCGCTGCAAATACCCGTGTAGCGTTCGTGCGTATGTGTAGTGTCTGTGAATAAATATAGTGTTGTGTGCGTAAGACAGCAGATTTTGTATGAAGAAACGCGGAGTGTCCGGGCTGTGCTAATGTTAGGGTGACAAATCAACATCGAGCTATGCTGCGCTGTACTGCGCTGTGCTATGTTTGGTCAACTCGCTCGTCTAATATTTTAATGAGGATACAAACAAACCATGCTGTGCTGCGCTGTGTGAGGCTATGCTCTGTTTAAAAACGCAGCAGTCTCGAGCGAGGCGCGCTACCCGCCGTGCTGAGCCGCGCTGTGCCGAACTGTGCTATGTTTTTTATGGAGCTCTGCCATGCTGCGCTGTGTCGAGCTATGCTAGGTTTGGAGCACGCTGCGTGAAAATTAAATTCTCCGTATTTTTCACGTATGGTGTGTGGTAACAAGCTACCGTGACTGGACTCTTTTAACGACAAAATAACACATAAAATATCCATATCCGCTTCTTCTTCACTTTCATCTTCATCGGATTCAACTATGTCGTAAAGTTTACGTTTTTTTGAAAATAGGGTCATATTTGACGAGATAAACGACTACACGAGCTGCTGATTACTTTATACTGAGCTAGAATGTTAAAAAAAGTAGCTTAAAAAACACAGCACAGCACAGCGCAGCATCGTTTAATTGTTAAAAAAACGTAGCTTAAGAAACACAGCACAGCACAGCGCAGTACAGCGCAGCATCGTTTAATTGTTAAAAAAACGTAGCTAAGAAACACAGCACAGCACAGCGCAGTACAGCGCAGCATAGCTCGATGTTGATTTGTCACCCTAATACTTAATGTTATGTTCGACCAGTGTGTGTTGCCAGTGATGACTTATGGCACAGAAACGTGGTCTCTCACTATGGGCCTTATTAGTAAGCTCCAAGTAGCCCAAAGAGCCATGGAGAGGGCTATGCTCGGAGTTTCTCTGCGAGATCGAATCAGGAATGAGGAAATCCGTAGAAGAACCAAGGTTACCGACATAGCCCAGCGGATTGGCAAGTTGAAGTGGCAATGGGCAGGGCACATAGCGCGGAGAACTGATGACCGATGGGGTCGAAAAGTTCTTGAGTGGAGACCACGTACCGGCAAGCGCAGCGTAGGACGTCCACCCACAAGGTGGACGGATGACCTTATTAGGACCGCAGGATCGCGCTGGATGCAAACCGCTATCAACCGGTCTTATTGGAAATCATTAGGGGAGGCCTATGTCCAGCAGTGGACGTTCTATGGCTGATATGATGATGATGATGAATGTTATACAGTTAAACTAAAAATAGACAATCTGAGAGATTCCTGTTTTTGTACTTTATTTGATAGTAACATCAATCTATGCTTAGTTGATAGATTGATAAAGTTAGGATATAAATAAATACATGCTGTTAGAAAAGTTATACAGAATTTTTTTCAAGTCATAGCTATCTTCATATTTTTGTTAAAGCAATCAAAGATTAATTTTTATCACAGATTTTTTATTTATAAAGGGATGGCATGTTATTTAACTTTAATCTTGTGACTTTTGTCAGTTCTCGAAGGAACATCAATTAGACTCATTGAAACATGACAACAGCAGTATGTAGACAGCAACACGATCATCAGATTGTGTGGTGCCGGCCACTCCAGCAGTCCCACATACACATGCCCTAATTCATCACCACCAAATAAATAAAAATTTGAAATTGCTGAAGCCGCTAACAATGGGGCACAAAGGCCTGCAATGAATCTGACTTCCATAGCGTCTGTCTTCAAAACACGATCTTTAAAGTTTTTATACCACGCTGTAGTAGAAAGAGCTCTAGCAGAGTGTTCCAATAAAATACCAGTATAATTCAAAACAGACCAAATAAAGATGTTCAAAGCAGTGCCATGCCACAAAAATATGAAAGCAAAGGTACTGAAAGAGGCTATCAGCTTATATACGTGTTTTGATAATTGCATGTGCTGGCACAGGGTAGCATAGCAAGGTTTGTAAATGTATCTGAAACGAGGAAAAATTTGTATTACTTTTAAAAATCTATAAGGAAAATTAACAAATTGCCTAATGTTATAAGGAAAACTAACAAAAACAGCAGTCTTCTAAGAGAATGGCAGTCTTACCGTAATAGAAATTTGTACAGTCCAACATCAAAGTATCTCCACATATTTGAATAGATGTGAATTCTAGCAATGCATCGTGGTGTTGGGGGAGCTTCTATATTGTCTAGACGAGCAAACGCACTTGTAGTGCCATATGATATGACATATTTAGCATGGAACTGAAAGCCCATCCATAGTCCTCCGCCAGCGAGTGCTATGGCAGACAATTGTTTGATCAGCTGAAATAAACATGTTTTTAGTTACAAACCATACATTCCATGAAGAAATATATCTTTTTTGAGTCTTGCTATAAATTTTTAATTATGATTGATTTGATTCTTGCATGATACATCTTCCATAGTAGGTATGGTACCTGGGTAAACTTCAGATTGTGATATCAACAAAAACAACTGTTTCTGAAGCGATTTAAAACTCGAGTGCTTTTCACATGGAATAAAAAATAATAATTTAAATTTTCATACCTTCATTCCTTCCTTGTCACTATGCATAGCATTGAAGTAAATAAAGTGCAAGGTTATTTCCATTAGGACTGTGTAAATTAAAAAAAGAATCATATCCACAGAGAATCCTTTTAGGCGTTCCCACAGTTTTTCACTTTTTCGTTGGAAGCTATTTTCAAAATCCTCATACAATATTATTGGTCCAAGATACAATACAGGCAAATACAAGACATAGCTGAACAAGTTTGTGAAAATTTCTAGTACATTTTCAGTATGTTTTTTTTCACCAGATTCAACAGCCTTTTCTTGCCTTTCGACAAAATCCAAACAATAACTGATGCATCTCAGTTCAATCCATCCCATGGAAAACAGTAGTAGGAATATTTTTTCATCATGAGAACTTCCATCGTCCAAGAATTGCCAAAAGTAATATTTGTACTTCAAGGTGTTATAACATATAAGTAGTAGAAAGCTTGTTATCCAAGTAGCTATTCTTCTTCCTCCACAAATTATTAATGTGAAAAATATTATAGGCTGAATCAAAACCAATAACAGTTGCATTACTCCCATGTAAAATACAATAAAGAACATACTTGAAATGATATACCAGTATTTAAGTATTGATGCCTTGAATTGCCTAATGATTTCTGATACTATAAAATGAAATGTAAGATAAAGCCATGATGTTTGTATGTAATATTTCCAGCAACCCCATTCAATATCGGATATATCCTTTTCTCTATTTAAGAACGTCCAGCCCGATGCAAGATCTTGTAATGAGAGTCGCAAGTAGGGATCCTTAGAAAATATTTCTGTAACCAAAAAAAAGAAATACATTAAATCAATGTTTACATGTAATTATTTAAATACTTGAAACAAGGACTAGAAAAACTAGACTACTTAATGAGATAAATAACTCTGTGTTGACTAAATATTAGGTAAAATTAATTACAAATTCGGTGTAAAATAAAGCGGTACCAGTTTGAGCCTCGAAGAGTTTATACAGTGCTAATACAACCATCGACACCCAAATGCAATAATACGATAAGATTTCGAAAGAATTTACGGCACATCTCATCTTTTATGAATATTTATCACTCGTAACTTTAGATCAAAAACAAAAATAAAACTGCGACCTAACTTTGTTGATCTCAAAATAAAATTAGAGAATTCGAATTTGACGGGAAATTATTTCGGTATAGCCAGCATGAATAGACGTTTTTACCCACAACCATCATAATTAGATCAATAACATTATTTTTCGCCAAAAATGGCACTGCCCACTTCCACCGCGTACAGAATTCGAATATATTAATGTATTAATTTTCACATTATTGTTGAATATTCAAAAACGGTTCAGCCGATTTCTATAAAAATGGGACAACACCCTTTCGCAATATAATATAACTTTTTAAATCGGTTAAACATTCAGACGACTCCTCCTTTTCTTTTTGGAAGTCGGTAAAAAAAGAATATGTTATTATTTTTAATTTTACAAAAAACTTTTTGGTAGATCAACTTGGACAATATTGGAACCTTTCTAGATAGCAGCCAACTGGTTGTGAAATTAAGATGATGTTCTGATGATGAAGAAACGACTCAAGAAAAATAGTGCGTGAAGTCCCTCCGCGCGACATAAGTGAAACTTCGCAATATGGAAATGAATAGGGTAGAAATTGATTTTTAGTGAAATCATATTGTTTCTTTAAGACAAACTTTACATTGCTTACAATTCACATCGTCGTCGTCGTCGCTTAGTCTTTTTTGAAAATGACGTTCTTAATGTATTTTGACGTAATAACGTCTTATAAATCAATGAACGCCGACTGCTCGCACCAAAAAGTCTCACTGCCTGAGCCGCACGAGCCGTGTACGCTCGTACAAGCGAGAGCGCGGAACAAGCGATAGAGAGGCACGATCGGCCTTAGCGTTCGGTTTATTTCAGTTGTTGATTCAACAATATTTTCTTATATATTACGTCATTACGTAAAATTATCGTCTGTAAACTGACTTCACAGACAACCAATTTTGACGTGAAAACGTCTTATAAATCGATGAAGGTACAAGGTCGGCTACAACCACGAAAAAGTGTCATATTCCGCTCGAGCCTAGCAGCTGTCGCTGATTCAACAATTATAAGACGTTATCACGTAAAATTATCGTCCGCAAACAGACTTCTAAGACAACAATTTTTCTTAAAATATATATTATTAAATAATAACAGAATATCACTTCTACACCAGTCTAGGTAAAATGAAGTGTGTCAGTATTACTTACGTTTCTGATAACTTTTATACGACCTTTCTGATAATGACAAAAATTACATTTTCAAAACTGTGAGGTACATATTCGCAACAGAAAATATAATTATGTTTGATGGTAAATAATTTTTGAAGATGCAAAGCATAAAAAAAAAACCATTTTAACCAATATGTGGTAATATTATTAAGATGGCAACATCAAAATTTGACACTGACAATGTGTCAAAAAACATTTTGCTACCTGCTGCTCACCAACTGCTCACAGATATCTAGTATTTAAGTGCTGCAGCTACTGTTATATAATACATCCATGGGGACTGGGGAGCGTAGTATCCAAAGAGAATGTAATAAGTAGTAGGTATATCCCACAGACATATTATAAGAGTAAGTATATGTCTGTGGTATATCCATAGTTTGTGCTGGGGTGGGGAGCCCCAATAAGTTGCATCAACGTGGCATCAACATACACACACACATTAGATACCCTTAGAAAAAAACGGCAAAGTCGAGTCGAGATGCGCGATATGTAGGATTCCGTAGGTAGTTTTCCTTCACAATTAAATATTTCGTAACGAAAGATTTTAATTATTAAGTATTCTAAAAGTTATCCTCAAAAAGTTACCTCAAACATAGACGAAAATCTATATGGTTCGTCTATGCCTCAAATGTAAAGAACATAAAACAAAAGATTGAATATGTTTACGGGATGGAGAGCTGACGCCGACATTAATTTGATCCACAAGTACCTAGTACTAATTTCACTTGCCGGTCTTGACGGAAGACCAGCGCCGGTTGTATAATACAACCAGTATCATGCTGAGATGGGACCGGCTGGTGGCGAAAATAAAACACTAGGTAGTTCAGTTAGTTTTTAGTCTAGTTACAATCTTTGTTGCTGTATTTTCTGTGTTTTGTTTTCGTCAATAAAATATTGTCTATTGTCTATAATTTAAAATTAACTTGGACATCTTGAAAATTTGACTTTGACATTACTTGACATTGCATTGTATAATTTTGACTTCAATAATTCTAATATATAATGACATTTTTTATTCATATTTTTGTGGCTTGTGGCCATAGTAAAGCCTGTGGCCCTTTAAGAAAATTTGTTAGCATATTAATTTAATATAAAAACATTTGCTCGTCAGAAATGACAGGATGTAAGAGAATTTGTCAATTATTGTAACACCTTGTATGTACTACATTCTTGCAAATAAATAAATTCATTTCATTTCATTTAATGACCAGTAATCGTAAATTAATAAGAAAAAATACTAATCCTCAAATTAAAAAAAAAATGTTGTTACACCATCACATATCGGTTAAAAACAGACGATAATTTTAGGTGATAAGTCATAAAAAAAATATTGAATCAACAACTGAAAGTACTGAAACAAGCCGAACGCTTAAGCCGGAAACATACTATCGGACGCGGCTGACGGACGCGACTGACAGCCGCGATCTAGACTATGAAAGTACACTGAGCCGTGCATCGGACATCAGTCGCGGACGCCACCTTCGGACGATCTTGAGCGTTCGGACGTCCGAGAGCGATCTGGCACACCGGATGTTTTATTCGGGCTATTATACAAAAAAAATCAATTCAAAATAATTTATTGTCATTAGATACAAATTATACAACTTCTACATTTATACACTATTCCCCAAACTGGGTACAACAAAGCATCCGTATCTTGAGTTTTGACAAAAGTTGTTTTTCTATATCGTTCATCCGCGACTAAATGTATGGGACAGCTGATTTTTTTCGAGTTGTGACGAAAGTTGTACAACAAAAGTTTTTAATTTTGATGTACAGCATAAGCCCCTAAAAGGATGCCAATTGATTAGAAATAACCCTGTATATTGAATTAAAGTCTAGTCAAAATAGCTCGAGTCGCTGTTTAGATGCAGGTTGCTCCAAAATTATGTTTCACAAAATTAACAATTAAAATTAATTTAAATAGCAATATAATTTTTGTACCTACTGTGACAAATTGAAATACTGAGCAATATTTTTACTAGTTTCAAAATATGTCGAAGGCTTTATAGACTGCTGGCGGTCGACCTATTTCATAAAATCTCGTAGCTATTTACCTAGAACTATTATCAATATGTTCGTTATTGTTTCTGGAACAAGGATCCAGCAGTCGTCAAGCGGTAGCTGGTAGACTTAATATGTTATGACGTCACAAAGATGGCCGCCGACGATGGCCGATGCCGTAGGTAGTTGCTTATATCTCGAGTTCTATTTCATCAAATTGCTCGTCATGGGTATCGTTTGATAGGTTTTTTAATGACCCATTATTGTTTCTTAGACATTTATTAAAAAGTCATTAAAAAATCGATTTTTTATCCTCACGCTTTTGTTTATTTTCCAACATAACTTAAAAATTAAAAGGTATAGGTAATACATTAGAAGAATCAGGACGAAAAACATGGAACGTCTTTCTAGCTTTCTATTAAGCTAAACAACTTTGTGATACAATTATAAATAAACGAAAAGTGACCACGCCTGTAAAGTACCTAATAAGTACCTACCCACTGTTCCATTCCTACAAAATCCATAATTCATATATTTTTTTAGAATTGTTGCGGGTTATAAGCTATGTTAACTCTTCACAAATGATAATTAGTTACATTTTAGGTATTATCGAAAAAATCATCATCATCATCTCAGCCATGGTGCTTACCTTCCGGTGGTCACTGAAGGTACGTTTCCTTGTAAAAAATATATTGTCTTACATTTTGGGAGTTAATGATTATGGTGCTGCCATAATCATCATCATTAGAGCTATATAACCTTTCGCTACACTTGTCGATGTTTTTTGCGTGCTATATGCTCTGCCCACTACTACTTCGAATTGCTAATAAGCTGGGGTACATCGGCAACTGCTTCGTCTGATCTCCATATTCCAGATTCGATCACACAGAAAGACTCCAATCATAGCCCTCCCCATAGCTAAAATGATTATTTTGAGTAGGTTGGTATGTGACTAAGTACATCATAGATTATGATATAATTCAATATTTACCATTCTGCGCCACATAATAACTGTATAAGAAGATCCACAGCGTTGTAAAATACCCGCACCAGTGAAAGACTTGTTCACTGAAATCAAGTGGACTTTTCGCTGATTTCTTCATGACTAACTCTACAATTTTATAAATTTATTCAATTAAGAGCACAAAAGTCTATGATATCACCATCACTTGGTTTTATTCTTATCTTCCACTGAGGTTATCAGCACGTAACCTGTTATTCGCAGTAAGTGATAAATTATTCAGAAATCTATAGGATGATTCAAAACGTTTTAGTCTAGGTTTTATTTTAACTGTAACACAGTTACTTTCCCGTTTGTTTGTTTTTGTTTAAAATATAAAGTACAATACATGGTAAAAACGCTGGACACATCACGCTGTGCCCATGTAATTAATCATTTCTGCTTACTAGGTACCTATACAAATTACAAATTATTGGCAACTATGCATTCTCATTATAGGTATTTTATTTATATTATGATTGTAAGAATGTGTTATATTGTGTATAAAAACTGTTATATTTTTAGGGTTCCGTACCCAAAGGCATAGATAAATTATGAATACTTAATTTATCTATGCCGAAGGGTAAAAACGGAACCCTATTACTAAGACTCCGCTGTATGTCAGTCTGTCACCAGGCTGTATCTCAAGAACCGAGATAGCTAGAACCTTGAAATTTTCACAGATGAGGTATTTCTGTTGCCGCTATAACAACAAATACTAAAAACAAAATAAAATAAATATTTATGGGGGTTCCTTACAACAAACCTAAATTTTGAGCCCTTTTTCGCTCGGTATTAATAACTGTGACAGGTAGATGCTTGAAATATTCACAGAATATTAAGCCACGTATTCACTTCAAAAATAAATAATTAAACTAAAATAAAATAAATATTTAAGGGCAATACAAGTAACGTGATTTTGTGCTCGATATAAATAACGGCAACAGGCAGATTCTTCAAATATTCATAGAATATTAAGTTGTACATTTCCTTCAAAAATAAATAAATAAAATATATTAAGAGCTTCCATGTGGTACGGAACCCTTCGTACGCGAGTCCGACGCGCACTTGACAAATTATTTTAAATTAAGTACCTAATTTTTGTGTGTCCTGAAACTCAAATAGGTATGTCATTACAATTAATTCACAAGTTAAAGTGACAATTCACTCTCGTAATCTGTGCTTCATTTTCTTAACAATTATAATATTTACCTACATGGAAACCATTTTCGAGACCCACTGTTGGGAATAGGCCTCACTTCTTATAATATAATAATAGGCTATTTGACAACATTGAAAATATACAATTGATTGTGGTAATCCATACAGATAATAAGAGTATGCTGAAAAAGACATGTTTCACTTTATTTAAACTAAAATATGTCTAATTTTCGCAAATCGCACAAAATAAAATAGATATTTTTTTTGATTATTTATCTGTGACGTGAACGCTCTAAGAAGGGCGGCAAATCTGGCGACGTTATATGCTAGTAAACAAGAATTTCTCGATTGAATGTTGTTTGTGTAATTTGTGTTTTCGGAGTAATATTATTGGATCTGTAAGTTACTTTTAAAGTATTTTTTGTCAATTTTTAGATGTGAACTAGCGTATTTACTAGTATCAACTAACGTTATTTACTAGTGTGTGACGTCACAGACCAGCGCCATTACAGAACGTCGTTTTGGCGGGATCTTGAATATCTATCCTTTAACACTTGATTTTCATTGTTAATACATTAGATCTCTCGGAAATATAAATGTAGTGTGCTTATTATGTACTAACGAATAATTTAAAACGATTTCCAAACACTAGTCAAATAGCCTATTATACACGTTATATACTTAGATAATAATATAAGGTCTCACATAAATTATACCAGTTTCAAAGCTTCAACAATAGGTACCAACATGTTCCCTGATAAAACGTTTGTTATGCAGTTAATTAGAATGAAAAAGAATGCTGTTTTTAAACTTTCGCAAATTGAATACATTATCATTTTATACTACGGGACTAATCGCGCACTAAATATATTGAGGTATTTATTTATCTCGTAATTTTAGTGCGCTATTAGTCCCGTAGTAAGTATATACATACTTAATGCAAAAAAATGCTGTTCTCTCTCACAGAGTATTTTTACTAATAGAACTAATGAAAATATTGAATGGATTTACTTTACAACACTCTTGATACGTGGTTTTAATGCATTGTATCTTTCATCGCTCATAAATAAATTGATTATTGTATAACCAAACTTGTTTATGTTAATTTGGCTAGATTTTATAAACATATTTCTATTTTTAGGGTTCCGTACCTCAAAAGGAAAAAACGGAACCCTTATAGGATCACTTTGTTGTCCGTCTGTCCGTCTGTGTGTATGTCAAGACGGTTTATCTCGAGAACGAGCAAAGATATCGAGTTGAAATTTAAACTGTATACGTATATCAATGAACTCTTGCTGTTGTGCAAAAGAAAAACTTCTCAGTTGTCGTTTAAAAAAGTTAGAGTCGTTTATGTCGTAAAAAACCGCATATTTCGACACTCACAAAAATCAAAACCTACAGGGTACTTTCCGTTGACATAGAACTATGAAATTTAGCGAGAAGCATTGTCTCAGAGTACACATATAGGAATAAATCTGAAAACTGTACATTTTTAATTTACATCACAAAAAAATAGGGCCTCAAAATTCACAAAATATGGGCTCAAAATTCAAAGTGAGTAAATCAAATCATGAAAGGTATCATATAAAAGAAATTCATTAGCACATGCTAAAACAGGTTTTTTAATTATTTTAACAATGTGTTTGTACGGAACCCTCGATGTGCGAGCCTGACTCGCACTTGTCCGGTTTTTTTATACTTACATTTTACTTATATTAAAATGATAGTCCCGTCCTGGCTTTAAAATGAAAATATACCTACCTAACTTGTCCAAAACATGTTATTTTTATATGGTACCTACATGAACTGTAATTTTGTAAATTGTATTATTACGGCTACCATTCAATAAAAATTGAAAGGATTATCCAATTTAGATGGTGTCTATTAGACTATAAATAGATCTTCCTTGATCTCTAATCAAGCTTTTGAACCGAATAGATAAGTATGTATTGAGGAACATTGAGTGACGTCGCCTAGCAGCAACTTCAGTGTGTTTACATCATCGTCTATAGCATTCTTAGTACAGTGCTCGACGCAGGCTGTAGTAGCGTGTTAGTCATTTCACCTACATTTAGTGAAATCACGTCTCGAGAGAACGACCGAGATCACCGCGAATTTAGTTCAGATGTGCCAGTGAACTTTCAACTTGTTAAATATGAAGAAACTAGTTTTACTGGTTTTAGTGATCACAATTGTTAATTCGGCAATATGTGAGTACCTAATTTAAAAAAATGTTTATTGATTGCATACTAAGTACAAGGAAAACTTTATCTTTGTTCTATTGAAACGATATTGCAAATATCAATTACAACAACTTTTGGTATAAATTGGTGTATTGTTTTTGTACCTAATGGTGACGATTTTTACTAAAAATATTTTATTATTAGTAATATTAAGTCATAATATAAGATTTTTTAGATTTTTCAATAGGTAAAGTACCCATTTTGCTCAGATCTTGGCTTGACTTGACAGATAAATAAAGAGGTGTTGCCAAGTTCAGCTCGATGATCCTAATAATCACATAAGTATTAGTATTTCTGTACAATAACACTAATCTTTCCAGGTTTAGAATATGGCAGACAGCAGCAACGTTACAATACAAATACTGACTTTTTATTACACGAAGGTGGTTTATATCCAAACGGAGCCAACAAAGAACAACCTAATACAAATACTCAAACATCAACTGCTCCTGGGCAGCAAAATGCCAATCAAAACAACGGGAAACGAGATTATGTGGACCAGTTTCCACCTTTGAAATCTCCAACTACAACAAAACCGTCCACTGCTATCAATAATAACTTCCAGAGTTCTGGAAGAAGAGATTACGTGGCCCCTTCTCCTCAATCTCCGTCGGCTGTGACTCCGAAACCTTCCACAACAAATGCCTGGAGTACACAATCTCTTCAATCTGGAAAACGGGATTATGTGGCCCCACAATATCCAACCCCTAAACCAAATCACGGGGCCAATCTCACTCCAATATCTCCTACTACTGCCACCTTGAGTACACCAGGAGCAAAACGTGACTATGTAGCTTCCCAGTATCCAACGCTCAGACCACCTCAGGGAACTAATCAGCCAACGGCATCTGGTGGAAAAGTAAAAGATCTTATAAACTTTTACGATAAAAATGGTGGCCAAAACCCACCACCGAGAATTCCTAGTTACAGCTCTATTTTAACTGGTACAACAAATAAAAACCAACCTGGGTCTGCATCAACTACTACGCTATTTACCCAAACTACTCCAAGGCCTAGTTCAGTTCCTACAAAGCCATTCAGTTACAGTAACGTCGTATCGGGTTCAAAAACTCCAAATGCTCAAACAGTAACTACTCCTAAACCAAGTACTAGGCCTCTTTCCAATACACCTACTTCAAAACCTAGCACCCCAGTGCTCCCAAGTTCTATAGTTAACAGTAACAAAAATACCCAAACAAACAATAACTCCCCAACGGATTTGGAACTGAAAACTATAAGTGAAGAATTATTACGAAAAGATGTCAATAATGCTGCAAGATATATAACTATAAACTACCAAGAAAAGACAACATCGCAATCAAAAGAAGATAAAGCACCCGGCCCGTAAATATATCTTATAATTGTGTTATTATTACTTAGTTGTTTACTTAACATAGAGGCTATACATATTTCATGGGTTTATCGCGCTAACCCCTGATATGTGTTTACCCAGGAATTCGTTAAGTATAGTAATATACCTACAATTGGTTAGGTATTTTCTATAATTAGAGATTATCAGAAAATGAGCCATCTTATTATGATCGATGTGCTAGCTTTACTAATGTAAACTTTGCATTTTAGGTTGCTAACAATATCACCGGAAACATGGAATATTCCAACTATTCAAAAGTTTGTACCTCTTTTGGACAATTATGAAAGGGACACACTAGTTAACGAATATGTCACTCCACAGGTACTTTTCATTGTATTTAAACATTACTATTAAATGGCAGGTGTTACTTAATGTGTTGTGTGTGCAAACACACTATAATATTTATTTTGCCTCATTCTAGGAGAGAAATGAAGAAAATGCATTCATGGAGGCAATTATGTCAACATCGGTTATACGTCACTTGATGAACTTTTTAAAGGACAAAGGTATGTATAACGCGGTCACATTAACTCGGCGCATCGCATTAATTTTTAAGCAATTTTTACTCGATCTCAATAAACAGGTAGAAACTTAACTTTTATAGAAAATGGTTTGGAACCTTTCGTGCGGGAGTCCGACTCGCACTTGGTCGGTTTTTTTTGCACACCGTACTTAAGCGCAAAAATAACGTCACATGGTCAAGCGTCTAGTTAATGTGACCGCGTTGTAATATTGAGTGCGTTGTACCTACATTTTTAAGTTGGTTTGAAGGCGTCATTAAGTTCTAGGTAATTGTATGACCATAAGTAAATTTATTTCACGATTATTCACAGGTTACGTTACACCAGACCCTCGACAACAAAGGGATTTCCTAAAACAATTGTGGTTTAGCTTGTATTCTAGAGGTAAAGGAAAAATCAGCAGCTCTGGCTTTGAGCATGTCTTTGTTTCGGAACTCAAGAATGGTGCAGTCATGGGTAAGCAAAACACATACAAGCAATAGTCGCAAAATCTACCTATTTTTTGTTATGATCACAATTTTAAAGTCTACACATGACATTTAAATTACATTTATTTTAATAGGTAATTTGTTTCCGTTGAAGCGATTAACAGTAGAATAATATTGATATGAGATTCATTGAAATAAAGAAAGCAAAGTCTAATAAATGTGATCGTGCATGAAACAATCATAAACATCATGTATAAGAAGGAATAATAAGGATTGTAATCAGTCGGTCGCTATTTCCTGTGACAAAATAAATCCATATTTCGTCGTAGGGGCCAGGGTTAAACATTTTACGACGTACTACGTCTTTAAAATCACATTGAGTCTTAGAAACATAAATCTTGTGGGTGAGTGTAGAGGGGGTTATGAGCTTTGGTTATGAGCTTCGTGTGGGTACCCCAATGTCCGGCTCTGAATGAGCGCGGCGGTTCCAAGAGTGTCTCAAAGTTCTCAATCCACCTGAAATGCCGGGTGTAGTGCCCATCTACTCGAATTGAAAGTGACTCACTGATATTTTACGTTAAAACCATTAGCCGCGTGTTCCGGTTCCGACACAGGCCACCTAATATTTTAAACTTTTGCTAAGTAAAGTCTCAAAATCTAACTTCTTAAGTTAATTTATGAGATGGATTCACAATAACGCGATCATTTCTGGGATGAATTAAATTCTGTAAAATATGATTTGAGTGATGATTACAAGAAAATTAAAAGCCATTGTTGAAAGCGATGTTATACCTGCTTGCCATACAGTTTGATTATAATTAATTATAATTACATTGAGTAAATTACCTAATTGGCATTATGAAATAGTGAAAAAAAAATCATAAACTAGGTATATCTATAGAATATAATATTGTCTTGTTTTCAGGACTACATAATTGGATTTACTTTGCGAAAGAAGAAGCGGCTAATCGAATGAATTACTTAGGATATTTATCATATCTTCAACTGGGCGATGTAAGTTTTTATTATTGATAAGTTAAGTGATTTAAAGTCGTAAAACTGTTAAGTAGGTACCAACATTTATTCAGTGGAAGACAACTGCTGATCAACCACACGTAAAACATTAAGATTGGAACTGACCAACGTTACATTCGAATCGAGTGTGTTACACATCGAGCATGTTACGCTGTATTCTAAAATCAGCGTAACATGTTCGTCAAAACTCGGTGCTCCACCTACTTGTCTGTTGTAATGTTGCGATTTACCGTTTTCGCCGGCAGTTCACTCCAAGATGGTCGACAGCGAGGACGTGTTTAGTATCTTTGATTCTACTTAATTATTGTTTCATCCAAATTAAGAAGAAGCAAAAACGTTACTGGATATCAAACTTATTTAAAAACAGAGGCTTCTGTGGTGGTGGCGCTCCTGACGATTTGCAACAGCGTAGGTACTGACTGAACCGCGTAACAGTCAAAAGATTCGCAAAAAAACCGACAGCCGGGTGGCGCAGGCAAAGCGAGCAACGAGCGGCTCGTTGCTCGCTGGTTTCCTCGTATCACGACTTACTGACTGCATGAATGCTCGCTGTGTAATATGTTACATTACGTCTTGTAACGTTGGTCAGTTCCCACTTTTAGGAGTCGGTTAAATGGCGGTAACTTCGGAAACGAAAAATAGATGAAACGAAATCTGCTTAAATAATTAATCATAGACTAAACATATTTTAATTCTGCATTTCAGAAAGGAACGTTGATGAAAGCTCATTTCAATCACCAAGGATCCGACAAACCTGTAAACGGTTTCTTCATCGGAACATCGCCAGAATTAGAAATAGCTCTATACACTCTCTGCTTCGTTACCCGTGCCGACAATGATTGCAAACTTAAACTCGCTAATAATGATGTTGATATAGCAACTCATACATTCCGTTACCGCAGCAAAAACCTTATAGGGTCTGCTTTTCCACAAATTCCTACTAATTGGAGTTAGGTATAACTAATAAGACTAATATACAGTGTTGACACAAAATTATAACGTAAGTATATTATAATATTGTTCCTAATTAACTATTAGGTTATATAAAATTTGTACCGAATAATATTTTTTGTGAGTTTTGAGTATTATTTCACTTTATTCGATACATCTCTCGCTCGGGTCAGGCCCGGTTCTTTGATGGGCATCAGTGGAGTCGAAGCCAACACTGAGAAGCCCCATTTAATACATCATTTAGCTATAAAGTAGGGATGGTGGTACAACGAAACCTATTGTGAGTGATGAATTCAAAAAATAATGGGCTATTGTTGTGAACCGGTCGGTCGTAGACCGGTTTTAACCGGTCTATGGAATGAGGTGCGACACCCGCCAAGTACTGCCTCATTTCAAAATACTAAGGCGGGTGGTGACTTGCCATCCAATAAATGGGCCCCCCACAAAGGCTACTGTAAGTTGGCACCGGAGGGGCAACATAGGTGTGGATTTCTTAGGGTGTCGAGAGGTGTGTCTTGTGCTGCGCGTTCACTAAGAGCTAAAATCGGCGTTTTGCTCTTTAACACTTCCACCCTGGAGCTTAGGTTCTTAGCTCTTGCGGTTTCTACTCCAAGCCAGACAGTTAAGGCAAGAGAGCAGTCAGGGATTTCATTTAGACCCAGGGTATCAGGGTTCGCGGTGTCGCCACTCACCGACGGCTCACTCACTCATAATTATTATTATTACGAGTATGTACCCACTGCTAAGCAAAGGCCTCTAATCTCTCCCTTTCCTTGTACCAGGCAGCTGGATCTGCTGCTTTATCATTATTACCTATTTTTTTTATACAAGCATCCATCTATTAGCAAATATGGAATATGCAGAGGGCCTATTCTGTGGGAATATGTATCATATAGGTACATTATTGTGTTCTGTTTTAAACCGTATAAACTATGTTTATCACTATATATTAAGCTATACCTATAATGTTTTTAAAATATGTTTAAATACTAACTTATATTAGCTATGTATTTATTCTACTTTATCACAAAAATAAAAATAAGTACCTACCATTATTAATCACGTCTTTTATTTTCAACATTTTTGTATGCACGTACCTAAAAATAGAAGAAAAAAAATCCCAATAAGTAATGTCATACACAAGTAAATAAAACATGTTTTTCCCGTCAAGTAAGTAGGTTTAAAACCCCTTCATGGGTGGGCCTATGTCTTGCAGTGGAATATTAAAAATGTTGATACAGTACCTACAGTAATGTTTGGCGCAAAACATTTTTGTCTATTACTTAAATAAGTTTAATACTTTGCCTAGTCTAATGTTTTTAGTCTAACCTTTTAAGCTCACTTTTAACCCCTTACCGCATACCGGGACAAAGGAATTGGTAAACTTTTTATATGGGAGGCGGTCCTTGAAAACCGGCAGCGATGCGAGCTGTATTAATGTTTAGTGCCATATTTAAGAATATTATTTCACGCAAAAACATATTTTTGTGTATCGCCGTTTTATTATAATATCTCTTTTTTATTTCACTAAGTAGAAAATATTTAGACTGAACTGGTAATACTAAGAGGAGGTCTACGTAGTCTACGTATCAGACAGGAATCTTCAAACAACCAATAGCGGGCTGGTATTTTAGAGTTTGACATTTATTTATTTTTTAAAACATGGCGACCAGCCCTCTATTGGTTGTTCAATATTGACATTGTCATTTCCTTTTGCTGTTTCATAATGTCACTGTCAGGTTTTTTTTTCAATTTAGATTTAATGCAGTTATTTGGTGTAGCACATAGTTCATTTTTCTAATGTTTTTAGAACCCATTTGAAAATTAAATGGCGATGAAAAAAATTCTAAAAAATATGTGTTTGAAAAGATAATTATCTAAGCTTTCTATTGGTATATATTTTGTTTCTGCAAGATTTCAAAAACCGCATCTTTTCCATATCCTTTGGAACATTTTCAAAAATCACTAATAACAAACTATGTATGCCATCTATGTATCTAGTTTCGCATTATTTGCCAAGCCAATGCACGTATGAACCCAGAAAAATACAGATCGCGTTTATAACTAGTTATGTGAGTACGAAATTTCGTCGGTAAAGCAGTGTGTTCCGCCATTTTGGTCGAGCATGAGGTTGAGAGTTTTCGATGAGATATTTTTAATTGTTTTGGGCTAAATATCATTAAAAAAAGTGTCTAGGAGTGAAGAACAATGGACCCACGACGGTTTTATGGCAAAAAACGTAAGTTTCAACTTTTAAATTATGATGAATTTGTTATTTAAACTTTGTGCTAAATTCGGAACATCATGCAGTCAAGTTTCAATTTACCCGTCAAATTTGGAACATCATGCAGTAGAAGGACAAAACAAATTTGGCACACTATGCAGTGTGGTACAAGTAGCCTATGATAAAGTACATGTTTTATTTTACAATTCTCTGTATATTATGTATGTATGTTTGGCTAACTAACCTTGCAAAAAAAATTAGACCCTCCTTCTGATTAATGTACATATAATACATCTGATGATGGCGATGAAAGGTGGCCACGGCATCTCTGTGATAAAACAACAAGCTTCCTAAGTTTGAGATCATTAGATGATGGACGGCATTGTTATTTATGAAATATAAACTTTAGATAAATCGCTGTACAAGAAGATACCTATTATTGATTATTTTTTTGTTTGTTTTAGATGCAATTTCCCCTCGAAATTGATGTACTGCAATTATACCAAACATCAGTGAAGATGAGAATATTACAGAATTGATGTACTGCAATTATACCAAACATCAGTGAAGATGAGAATATTACAGACGACGAATTTCGACATAAAAACTTAAGCTTTTAAAAAATTGTGTTTTTTTATACGACTACTAAGTACTGCTGCATATTGTGACGAATTCGGAACACATGTTTTTATAAACTAGAGTGCATGTTGTGCCAAAATTGGAACTATTTATTTTTTGTTAATTTTTAAATAACTATGAATGTTTTATTTTTTTTATTATTTTTTATGGATACCCCTGAGGCACAGGAACATCATAAATTAAAATTATTGAAATCTAAAAATCCATGCGGTAAGGGGTTAACCCCTTACCGCATACCGGGACAAATTTGGAACATTTTCAAAAATCGCTAATAACAAACTATGTATGCCATCTATGTATCTAGTTTCGCATTATTTGCCAAGCCAATGCACGTATGAACCCAAAAAAATACAGATCGCGTTTATAACTAGTCATGTGAGTACGAAATTTCGTCGGTAAAGCAGTGCGTTCCCGCCATTTTGGTCGAGCATGAGGTTGAGAGTTTTCGATGAGATATTTTTAATTGTTTTGGGCTAAATATCATTAAAAAAAAGTGTCTAGGAGTGAAGAACAATGGACCCACGACGGTTTTATGGCAATAAACGTAAGTTTCAACTTTTAAATTGCTATTAATTTGTTATTTAAACTTTGTGCTAAATTCGGAACATCATGCAGTCAAGTTTCAATTTACCCGTCAAATTTGGAACATCATGCAGTAGAAGGACAAAACAAATTTGGCACACTATGCAGTGTGGTACAAGTAGCCTATGATAAAGTACGTGTTTTATTTTACAATTCTCTATATATTATGTATGTATGTTTGGCTAACTAACCTTGCAAACAAAATTAGACCCTCCTTCTGATTAATGTACATATATATACATCTGATGATGGCGACGAAAGGTGGCCACGGCATCTCTGTGATATAACAACAAGCTTCCTAAGTTTGAGATCATTAGATGATGGACGGCATTGTTATTTATGAAATATAAACTTTAGATAAATTGCTGTACAAGAAGATACCTATTATTGATTATTTTTTGTTTGTTTTAGATGCGATTTCCCCTCGAAATCGATGTACTGCAATTATACCAGACATCAGTGAAGATGAGAATATTACAGACGACGAATTTCGAAATAAAAACTTAAGCTTTTAAAAATTGTGTTTTTTATACGACTACTAAGTACTGCTGCATATTGTGACGAATTCGGAACACATGTTTTTATAAACTAAAGTGCATGTTGTGCCAAAATTGGAACTTTTTATTTTTTGTTAATTTTTAGATAACTATGATTTTTTTTTTTTAATTATTTTTTATGGATACCCTTGAGGCACAGGAACATCATAAATTAAAATTATTGAAATCTAAAAATCCATGCGGTAAGGGGTTAAATACTTACGAAATTGCTAGACTGTCGATCTTATCAACAACATTATTATCTTCTGCGAATCTTGACAAAATCTAAAAATCTTTAATAAATAAAAAAGATTATTTACAATTCCGGTTTGTTTTTGTTGTATGGGAGTCCTCCTTAATTATATTTTTTATTCCGTTTTTAGTTGTTGTTGTTATAGCGGCAACAGAAATAGGTAGGTAGGTACCTACGTTATCTGTGAAAATTTAAAGGTTCTAGCTATCACTGTTCATGAGACAGAGCCTAGTGACAGACAGACGGTCAAAAAGACAGCGGAGTCTTAAATAGGATCCCGTTTTTACCCTTCCCTTTGGGTAAGAAACCTTAAAAACGATTAGGCCACAGATGTCTTTAAAAATCACAGAGTTACAAATTACAGATACCTATCTATGATAAAAATCTATCTCTGTGGATCTAGCACTCGTCTGGCAGCACCACAGACATATAAGTAAGCTCTTGTAGGTCTGTGGGCAGCACTGATTTTTGTTTTGATGCCAACTTTTATGTCAGCTGTCACTTGCCTACAAAGTGATCTGATGCTTTGATGTGATCTTGGAAGAGTTGAAGATAATAGACCATGGATGTGATAGTATCTTAGATTATGCTAGAATTGGTACACAACAATGAAATAGGAATCAAATGGAATTGCCCTAACGACGAGAAAAACCTGCATACCTACCCACCGCACAAAATATGGCGGATTAGTGTTGTTACTACCAAACTACACTTATTTATTTCCCCGTACCTATCGATATAACTATCGACACAAAATGAATATAGGCTGAATCAAACTTAATGGCAAACTTTTATTGAAAAAATGAGAGATGTCAAGGTGGCAGCTGTCGTATTCAAAAATCCACACTAGAATGGCAGAACAGGTGTAAAAGTGACAGCTGTCATTTTCTAGAATCCATACTAAAATAGTGTGACAAATGTCAAAGTGACAGATGTCAAACTGAAAAGTGGATTATCTCCGTCATTGTCGATGCTAGACCATTGCTGTCTTCACAAAAGTGATAGAGCTCAAAGAGAGATATGATATCTTTTAGATGATAGCTATCAATTTTACGGAGATAATCGACTTTTAAGTTTGACAGCTGTCAAACTATGCTCTGTTTAAGTTAAAATCACTACTTGACAAAAAATCTTTGATAACAGTATATTACGCATATGTATAAGTTACGCATTAACTACCTGGGGTAATGGTGCAGACATTGACCAATGTCTGCACATGTCTGCATGTCTGCACCATTTTCGTTTTTAGGCCTTCAGGCGGCCTAAAAACTCTGACACAAGGGCTAGCCACCCGGCCTATACGAACTTACTTACTTACTTATTGAGCAATTATTAAAATGTCAAAAACGGTCTATCAGAATCATAAGTGGGATCAGGAAAAGAACTTCGGCCTGAAAATACTTTTTAGAGAACCAAATAATGTCAGTAATATCATTATACATTTTTAAATGTTTATTGGATATTCATGTAGATTAGGATAAGTACCTAAAAATTTCCGACACACACAATTACAATACAAGATTTAAGGAAAGACTATGCTTGCCCAAAACTAAATTAACAAAAACGCAAAGACATGGCGTATATAATAAGATTTTTATGTACAATAAATTACCAAAATCTATTACTGACCTACCATATTCTGATATTGAAAGAAAAAATTTTTTTTTAACGAATAATGTGTTTTAACTGGGTGAGTTTTAGCGATGAAATTAAATAATGATTCTTCTGATGATTAAAACAATAATATTTGATATTTGCAACTCCATACATCTAGAAAAGTTCCACTACAAAACATTTTATGACTAATATGTAATTTTATTTTTGTGATTTCCTATGACGTATCCCTGATGTATAATTTGACTTTTGTTATTATTTGATTTATTGACTTGATATATTTGATATATACTTTGAGATATTGACTTTTGTTATTATTTGAATTTGACTTTTGTTGTTATTTGATTATTATTGTTTATGATTAAGAATTTTTAAATTACATTGTTTCTATATTTTAATTTAGTAAACTGACTTGCCTTGTATGACTGACATGTTATAAATGGCCAATAAATGATCTGAATCTGAATCACACGAAATGTAGATCTTGTTAATCTCTATCCATTTGTGAAGGCACCAAATGTCTTAGTTCAATACTTACGGAGATATTTCACTTTTAAGTTTGACAGCTGTCACCCAAAATGTAGGTCTCGTTAAGCTCTATCACTTTTGTGAAGACAGCAATAGTCTATCTTTAATAGTTACGGAGATATTTCACTTTTAAGTTTAACAGCAGCTGTCATCCGAAATGTAGACCTTGTTGAGTTCCATTACTTTTGCGAAGACAGAAATAGTCTAACTTCGATAGTTACGGAGATAATCCACTTTTAAGTTTGACAGCTGTCATTTGAAATATAGATCTAAGTGCGTTCTGTCACTTTTGTGAAGTCAGCAGTAGACTAATTTCGATAGTTACGGAGATAATTCACTTTTAACCTTTGACAGCTGTTACTTTCACACCTGTCGTGCTTTTGTAGTATGGATTCTATAATATGACAGCCATCCCTTTGACACCTGTCATGCCGTTTTACTCGTATTAATTCAAGAACATCACTATTGTTGGCCGACTCAATGTGGTGGACCAAACACGCGCGTGACGTCACTTAAAGTATTGTCAAAATAGCGAAACTGTCGTGTATAATGCTGGCCTATTTTTAATACATACATTTGACAGAGACGCCTTTATGATTGTTATTTCGGTTTTTAAACTCTTTCATGTCAAAGTATCTAAATGTCATATCACCATTTCCATTTGATTCCTATTTCATTGGTACACAAACAATAAAAAAATATAATAAATACCTTAAACCATGGATTTATCATATAAACAGGATTGAGTACTGGCAAAGAAAAACGTGCCGACAAGTATACCACATCAGATGATTGTGTCTCTTTTCCCAGTAGGAAGACCAAAACATCTCGATCATCTCGGGATATAATATTTCTTTGGAATGTTAGTCCGCAGGAATCGTCGAATTATCTTACCCCTAACTCGTCGTCCTTCGTCATCGTCGTTCGTTTTTTAATAGGACGCCTACTGCTGGGCATAGGCCTTCCCTAAAGATCTCTATAAAACCAATCTCCATAAAAGCAATGGTCTAGAATAGGCTATTTGACTAGTTTTTGGAAACCGTTTTAAATTATTCGTTAGTACAAATTAAGCACACTACATTTATATTTCCGAGAGATCTACTGTATTAACAATGAAAATCAGTGTTAAAGAATAGATATTCAAGATCCCACCAAAAACGACATTCTGTAATGGCGCTAGTCTTTGACGTCACACACTAGTAAATAACGTTAGTAAATACCAGTAAATACACTAGTTCACATCTAAAAATTGACAATAAGACTTTAAAAGTAACTAACAGATCCTGTAATATGACTCCGAAATCACAAAACACAAATTACACAAACAACAGTCAATCGAGAAATTCTTGTTTACTATCATATGACGTCACCAGCGTTGCCGCATTTCTTAGAGCGTTTACGTCACAGATATAATATCAAAATAATATCGTATTTTATTTCATGCGATTTGCGAAAATTAGACATATTTTAGTTTAAATAAAGTAAAATACGTCTTTTTCAGGCTATTATCTTTAAGGATTGCTACAATCAATAGTATATTTTCAATGTTGTCAAATAGCCTATTGATAATGACGGAGATAAACCACTTTTAAGTTTGACAGCTGTCATCGGAAATGTAGATCTCGATGAGTTCCTTCACTTTTGTGGTGACAGTACCTATACTGTACCTGTACCAGCCTTTTTAATAGTCCACTGCATGACGTAGGCCTACCCACGAAGGATGACCCTTCGTGGTGACAGTAATGGTCTGGAATCCATATTTACGGTGTTAAACAACGTTTAAGTTTCATAGATGTAATCTTGACACATATCACACAATCCGTGTCAGTACTTAACTACGAAAAAATTTCACGAAAACTTTTTCACGAATAACTTTGTCACAAATAAACTTTATCACGAAAAATCTTAATCACGAAAACTTTTCTACAAATAGACTTTGTCACGAAAAATAAAGACGTAGGTATATTCATACAAAATAAATATCAAACTCTGTTTTATTAGCATCTATTCGCAATTTTAACTAAAATCATTTCAAGCTTCATTGTTATAAAAACTAAGAAATGGTTACGACAGTCGCGGTTTTACAGGTAATAATTCTACCATGTATAAGTGTCGTTTCGAAATGGCAATAGTGCGAGCGGGACACCCTCATCACTTTGGGAAGTCTCACTCGGCACAGCGTCTCTTTTATGCCATTTCAAAGGAATATATGTTTTGTTGCAACGCATTAAGGTTGAATTTTCCTAAGATAACTTTGAGCCAAACGTCTGTGCGCAATCCAGATAGTATACAAAATCCTTGCCTTAAACTCTACAAGCTTTTACTTCTACGCCTTAGTATTTTGCGCCTTGGCTGTTTTGCTAACTTCACATGGGCGTAAGGTAAATATTTATTCACTGCTCATTATTTCATTCATCATTCTATGTTTGTGGAGTAAGTGCTTGCAGAGTTAGGCCGTGTAGAGTTGAACCCTGGAACCGTGGCGTTAGAATACGGTTCCGGTATCCCCTGCCTGTCGTAAAAGCCGACTAAAAGGGACACCTGCCGGAGGCCACAACGGCACGGCTAATTAAGCACCGTTGTAATAAGGCATGTATCGATTTTGGAACGTCAATGTACATGCTAGAAGGCACTGGTGCGTTCCATCGGAGATCCCAGTGCCGTCTATAGAGCATAAAGGCGGCTACCGAGGGGGTTTTAGTGGTTAAGTCCACATAACCCAGTTGCACCCCAACGCAGCTGGGTATCTGTAAAAGATTTCCCCCCCGTCAACAAAAAAAGGCCGTGTAGAGTTAAAAGCCTTGCTCTACGCCGTTGGAGCGCGGGGCCCTCTAAGGCGCGCGGGTCTTGTAGTATTTTCTACTCTTGCTACGTGGCTAATCCGGCACTGCATGCGGGACGTCAGTACGGGACTTATCGCCCCTACTTCGAATTAGAATTAGAAGTGGCAATAATGTAATATCATATCCGTCATATTTTGTTTGTTTTTGTTGTTTTTATTTTGCGATAGTAACACGGGTTTGTTATTGCTGCTCTGACAACTTTTAACTGCAGTAGTAAGAAGACGTACCGCCTCTGTTTGATAGGCCTCTAATTCAATTCTACCACTGGTAGTAAGATTGGTATAATAGTAACACTGACAACAAGTAATATTACATCCATGGTTAATTGTCAATTTTGCTTTGACAATTTTGCTATTGCTGTCTTTTGTGAGTTTTGCGAAAACAGTCGATTGTTCTAATACGAACGTAGGGTCTCATGTTAATTTTGCAATTATGCAATGATTTTTAACTTTATACAGGGCTAGTAATAGACCCATAAATATCTAAGGGTTAATCAGTAAGAGTTCAGTTAATTTTAGTGATCAATAAGTTACTTTTCTGTCATACTTTTAAAATTCACCTAAATATTTCTATTTTTGGAGAGATGTCGTCGAATGTATTATGTAGTAACTTTATGGGTAAATCGGCTTTGGTGAAATCGTTAATAACTGGGAAGGTACGGTGCACACATTCCATAATTGAAAACAGAGGTCTGTCTACTCGTGAACTACTCAAGGAAGCTTATTGCAGGACGAAATTGAAATGCAGATGTAAGTTATGTTCGCTTTTACTTTATACGATAAGCACTTCTTTTTCTCTTTTATGTGCTTGTGCTTAAGCTATATTTATTGTAAACTAGCTGACCCGGCGAACTTCGTTTCACTCAATATCTTTATAAATTATAGCCTATTCTGACATATAAGCATTACCTATTGCAAAGTTTCATCTCAATCCATTCAGTAGTTTTTCGTGAAATAGGAACAAACATCTATACATAAATGAATTTGTAATTTACTTACTCTACATTTTAAATATGTGCAATATCTTGTTTGATTGTTATTTTTGATACAAAGTAACAACTACCAACCATAATTAAGGTTGTGGCAAGGTACCAGGTTGTGGCAAGACAACATGGGTGATTCAACACTTTGATGTGGACAAGGATGCTATCATCACTACAACAACAGAAGCAGCAAAAGACTTGAGAGAAAAGCTATCTCACAGAATTGCGTGCATGCCTTGAGCATTCATTCTCGCCATCGATGGCTCCTTCTTGCGGCGGCGTGGCGTGTCGGGTCGTTCTCTTCCCTAAAATTTGGTTGAGGAGAGCGATGGCTGGCACATGCGTCACACTCGTGATCGGGTGCTGCATGCGGGTCGCCGGTTTGCTCGTGGTATTCACGCAATTCACCGCAACTACTAACTTAGGCTAAAATTTAAACTAACCCATCTCAATTGTACTAACTCTTTTTGTACAGTAAAATTGAATAATTGAATTTTTTAATTAACAAAAGGCACAGACCCTAGAGTCTGTGGTTTGTAATTTTCAAAAAATAAACCATAATTAATACCTACTTGTAACAAGGACCTCAGTCTCTGGCACAAGACCTTATTCTTCATATCTATCGCAATAGTTTTGATGGTAGCTGTAATTAATTAAAAAATAAATGAAATGAAATATCATAATTGCTACATTTTGTGTAGTACAAGAAGACACTAAAGTCCCATAGAAAGATGAGATAATATGCACAGCAAACAATCTTATTAGAATTATTGGTCAAAATATGGCACCAGATTAAGCACAATGAAGATAGTTGGAAGTAGCATGCTTTGTTTGTATATTTGTACTACTTTCTTACATAAAAAAGTAATTTGTGATAGTCATAGTTTAGAAAATACCTAAGTGGTTCTTACAAAACGTCACATATTATGTATTGTAAAATGTATCTTAAGTATTGTTTAACATATCAGTTTTTCAACTGATACTTATTTTGGTTCACATTTTTAGCCAAGAAATTGCCACAAGATGTGAACCCATATGGAGTCTTTGCCTGCAATGAGCTGGACCTTTCCGAAGTCCAAGTGTATGGCTTTGACTACGATTACACTTTGGCCCATTACAAACCCACATTAGAGCATCTCTTGTATAATCTGGGAAGGGATATTCTGTTGGAAAAATATAATGTAAGTAATAGATTTGCTTCCTACTTACCCTCTCTATCAAAAATCACCAACGAAAATAAAAATCCATTAATATATAGAGCCTGTGTTCAAAGTTTCGTCGAGATTTGTTGAAAAATGCGACCTGTAGAAGAAAACAAACATCTGGACAGACTAAAGCAAAATCGCCATGCTTAAAGCGGAGACCTTCGCTTTCGCTTCGGTCAATTACAAAATATGGCTTCTGATAAAATGTTAAGTTGCAATATATCTATGTATACAAAATTGTTGTATTTTACTTTTGTGCATACTTCATTTCGGGTAAGATATGTACAACTGTATGGAATTTAAGCCATCACATTACTACCCATGTGAAATAATAAAAGAGAAATTACAATTTGTGTTGTTTTTGTTTTCAAATTTTATGGCACTGTTCCAGTATTTAAAGTTTATAAATATCACAAAAACATTGTTGCACCTCACCACAGAGCGTGCTTGCTGTACAGTGTAATACAAAATCATTTTTTTCTATTCAAATATCTAGAGCAAACAGGAAGCATTTTGTTAACAGCTTTGGATTAAAATGAAACACAAAAGTAGAGTTGAAGGGCTCTAAAATGAAAAGGTCAAAAGAACTTGTTTTTTTCTGGTTGTTAATTTTACGTATTTCTGTTGTCTTGTATTTTACCTGTCTAGTGACTTTTTATTTATATTATCACTAATTGTAGGCATAAGCAATTCCCTCAATTTAAGCCGCGTTTTCACAGTAACAGTTCAGCTCCAGCCACGTTTAATGTTCTCATATGGCTACTCTACACACTACTTGTATTGTGTAAACACATAATTGGCATCGCTCAAATTATGTGCTTGTGAGTAGTGCACAAGTAGCCATCTGAGTGCACTTGGTCCGAGCCAACTCATACTTTTGAAACGCGGCTGAATATGAATGAATGAATGAATATTTCGATTCTTTAAATATCTTTTAGCATAATTGCTCCTTTATTTGCTAAAGTAGGTACATGTCATTTACAGTATCCAGCGGAAATATTAAAACTGGAGTACCAGCCTAACTTTGCTGTAAGAGGTTTGCACTATGACATTGAAAAAGGGTTGCTGCTCAAGTTGGATTCCTTCCTACAAATTCAAATTGGAGCTGTCTACAGAGGTCTCACGCCTGTCTCTGCCGATGAAGTGCTCAAACTTTACAAGAACAGGATTATACCTATAGCATATGTGGAAGGAGACACCAGGGCTCATAAGGTATGGAATTTCATTTGTACCTACCTATAACACTAATAGTTTTATGTTTCTTTCTAATTCAAAGTGTTTACATGAAAAAGCATGAAACTTAGCACCAACTGTTTCTTAGTCCTGATTAGTCCCATTTTATGCCTGTATCTCTTTCAAAATCTCGATCTGATGAAAGACTGTCTGGAATGATGAACCTCAATTAAATAAAAATAAATAAAATGAAAATAGCCTCTATTCACTAATATATGACCTTATTATATTTTATTACATTATCTCCTGTATCTCATTTACATTATCCTCTGTTTGTTAAATATTAGGTTGTCCACCCTAGACATAGGCCTCCTCTAAAAGTTGCCAGTGCTCCGTATCTCTGGCTTTCCTGTGCCACCCTGGTGGCAGGTCGTCTTCCCATCTTTTCTGTGGTCGTCCCCTGAACCGCTTCCCGTCTCTTGGGTATGACCTCTTTGGTCCATTTTCTTTGCTTCTCAGTCAGGGACGTTTTATCTCCGGACTAGTAACGCTCTACCATTCGCACTCACTACATTCTGTCAGCTTTACGTGAGGCGCGGGGGAGGAGGTGTTCACTGAAATTTCGACCTTAAACATATCAGGGTAAAGTCGAAACGTTAACGGGTGACGGGTTTATGGAGCGGAGCGAGCGAGAACAATGCACCCAGATGCTGATAATCCATTTTCGCCTTAATTGCTCGAACGCTTAAGTCTAAAATTGTGTAATAAAATGTCCGGTGTCTCTTTTACGTGTAGGCACAATTTTTCTTATACCGTGGCAGAGGGGTACGCGTACTGAATTCTTCTCCAGTAGCTAAATCCTCTAAGTTCTCAGTACATGCACAACCTAACGCCATTATATTTTTTTAATTTTTTGACGTGAAAACTTCTTTAGCGGCGTTGTGCACTTTTTTGGATGGGTAAAAAGTCTTAAACTCGCGTCAGTATACGTGACCTGATCAAAAATTCGTAAGACGGAGGGAGAGTAGACCGCCGGCGCGGCATAGAGAGGAAGTCATATCCCCTCTCTTCCTACCGCGCTGCGAATATGTATGCCTGCTCCCGCTGTTTCGTTTAAGCGGCGCAGGGCGCTTGCGCGAGTGTGCGTGTGTGATATTGTATTTTACCACATAAACAGTCACAGTACAGTCTCCAATTAAATACTAAACTATAGATAAAAGCAAATTAGAGACAATGGAAAAATGGTTATAGGATGTCATCTCGCTAGATCTAATTTGTAGACACTAGTGTAGGATTCTTAACTCTAACAGAAAAGGATTCTGGACATTATTCCTGCTTCATCTGATGTAAAAATGAATCGAATTCTATTTCACTTGCTTGGCAATAAGAAACCTTGTTTTTTAACCAAATAATTTCGCGTTTGATCATTCCTGCTTGATGTTAAATAGATATGCAGTCTAGGATGAGGCACACTTACCTGCATGGTAACCACTTACTTTATAGTGTCTATCTAGTTTTACTGAATTTTTGAAATGTCCCCAGGAGTGCAGTAAGGCATGGTAAGCAATAAGAAACTATAGATCTAGTAATTAGTTGAATCACACTAAAAGACCATTCTATTTCACTTGCTTGGCAATAAGAAACCTTGTTTTTTAACCAAATAATTTCGCGTTTGATCATTCCTGCTTGATGTTAAATAGATATGCAGTCTAGGATGAGGCACACTTACCTGCATGGTAACCACTTACTTTATAGTGTCTATCTAGTTTTACTGAATTTTTGAAATGTCCCCAGGAGTGCAGTAAGGCATGGTAAGCAATAAGAAACTATAGATCTAGTAATTAGTTGAATCACACTAAAAGACCATTTTACTGATCATGAATTTCGCAGAGACTCGGAGTTGGTATATTTGTATTATGTATAGTTAACTAAAATTCATTTTGTAATTTTGCGCCACACAAATCGACGGATGAGAAGTTAGCCGCAGATGACACTTCGACGTGATTCGCTAATTATTGCGCATGTGTGCACAATGCTTAAACAAATGGCGAAGTAGTAAGCTCGGGGGTATCACTGCGCGCGGAAGGCATGAGGTTAGCGGGCGGGTGTGCCCCGGCAGTCTCGTCTCTCTGGCTCCCGCGTATACCCATATTTCGGCTTTTGCGCAGAACGTTGCGAATAACTTCTCATCCACCGATTTGTGTGGCGCTTAGTATAACTGTTGTTGATTCCTTCGATAGTAGTAATTATTATCGGTTGCATTATATCTACTTTGCCATGTATGAGTATGTTCGTCTATAATCCTACCGCTTAACTCAGTCCTCGCCTGCGCGGGTACAGGGGCGCGGGGGTAGACCACTAAGGGGACTGATACAGGTACGGGCGGCGGGGACCCGCGGCCCGCACATGTCTCAGTCCCCCTTATAATAAAAGAAACTGTATCTAAAACTAAAGTAAATACAGTAAGTATTTACTTAACATTTAGGAATTATTTGATCCTCCTCTTATCAGTTGATGATTCGTGGATTCGTGATAGGCTGATAGCACTAGTTTTTTGCACCATGTAGATGTTCTAAATTGATTAAAGTGATCTTAAAAAATCAAGCAAACACCATTTATAGTATTTTTTCAATATTTGTGTCTTACATACAGAAAAAGCTGTAAAGATTTGTCGCCATCCTCATAATTATTACGCGTACGATAGTAGGACGTCCGTTGTTGCAGATAGATCTCTCCAATAGAATTTTTAGAATCGGTGACATTAAATGCTGGTAGGCGGTAGCTTAATTTAGTTTAGTGTTTCATTCATTAGGTTCCTATTTATAATACCTAAAAGTACATCATACCTATACAGGGTCAGAGATATTAAAGGCAAAACCTTTTAAGGGCGGGTCTAGTACATCTAGACTAAAAACTTTTGTACAACGCCTTTTGAAAATTCGCAAAAAAAATCACTTCTTCATACATTTTTACGACGAACTTTTTGTATGAAAAAGCTTGATTTTTTCTTCGTGATTTTCCAAAAGTTCTAGAACAAAAATTGTTTGTCTAGATGTACTAGACCCGCCCTTACAAGGTTTTGCGTTTAATACCCATGATCCTGTAGGTATATCTAGAATATTATGGTAACGAAAACTCCGCGAGTGTATTGAATAATATAGATCCTATTATTTCATCTGTGTACGCAGTACGTAGCGTAGTAACTATTATCTAATCTGTGTCCACAGTATCGATAACAGTTTGTACTAGTACTAGGCCTAGGCAGAATAATCAGTGGCACTTGTAAGCAATCATTCATTTACGGCTCCCCGGCCGCGGCATGGCGTGGCAATGTCGTGGCATTGATGTAGTGTTTGCCTTGCGATGTTTCTACTCACTTAGTAGAACTACTACTCACTACTATACTGCCGTCCTACCACGAAAGGGTACAACTAACATTTTTTGAAAATATGAGTTACTAGTTTTTACCCGCGGCTTCGTCCGCATACGCAATATATCATGATAATTTATAGCCTATGTGTTATTCTGATATATAAGCTATATTATTGCAAAGTTTCATCTCAATCCGTTCAGTGGTTTTTGCGTGAAAGAGTAACAAACATCCATCCATCCATCCATCCATCGTCACAAACTTTCGCGTTTATAATATTAGTAGGAAGTAGGATAGGATATACATGTTTGAAATCAGCCTAAAAAGACGCAGCTGCTCAATTTAAAAAAAAAAATTGTCTTTAAGGAATCAGTAGATACAGTAGGCTTGAAAGGCACAAGTGACACACATATTTAAGTATTATAGAACAATTGAAAGGCACTTAAACTTACCATTATATTGAAAAGGCACAAATGCTTAGACATCTACGCATAACACTAATTATTAGTCACATCTGTACTTATGAAGTATTACAGTACTTCATATACATTTTTACCAAAAACTAGGTTGAAAAGGCACACCTACAACATAAAAAAAAGAAAAGGTACAAATGGCAGATGTTCCCTATTACTTAGTCACGATTTAATTTGTCTCGATAAATTTTCAAATAAAAGGCACAAATAACCAGTTGTGTAATTTTTTCTTTCTTCCTTTTTTCTGGTATAATATATTAAGGGGGCGTTCATAAAATACGTGAGATGTTTAAGGGGGGGAGGGGGTCGAGTCAAATCTCATGTAATCTTACGTTGGAGAGGGGGGGGGGGGTCTCGGTAAATATCACGCAATTTTTTTTACACTTATAATTAAACTCTCAGCAATATTGATTACTAGTCTTAACTAATCTTAAATAAAAGCACGAAGCATTTTCTTTTTCTTTTTTCAATAACAATCCAACGCGTTTACCACGAAGCATTTTCTTTTTCTTTTTTCAATAACAATCCAACGCGTTTACTTAAGAAACCCACATTTTGAAAAATCTCACGTGAGATTGGGGGATGGGGGAGGGGGTTGAATAAAATCTCACGACATCTCACCAGGGGGGGAGGGAGGGACAGAGAATTTAAAAAAACAGCTCACGTAATTTATGGACGCCCCCTAAGAAGATTTACATTAAATACACAACTAGACAAATTTGCCCTTTCATTGAGATTCTGTAAACAAATTGCTCGAAGTATTAAAAAGAAAGGTCATATTTGGTTACTTATGCCTTTTATTCGCAGTAAGTGGTATTTTATGTATTTTGCTTACGTTGAAATATATATTTTGAATTTATTTATTTACTCGTAAAATATAAAAATTAAATAATATAATTGTAATAAACCTATATGCAACTATCATCTATTTTTTTTTCTTTAAATTATACGACTCAAAAGGGGCTGAATAAAGTATAAATTTGAATCTTAATTTTCTCGATCTGACTTAAATGGTTAGATGTGCCCTTTAATTGTACGACGGCAGTATACTCGCAGTTATCTATTATAAGTATACGTAACTCATTACTCGTATATGAATATCAAACTACGTATCAGACCGCGCTGTCTATCTCGCCTCATGGAAAATCAATGATTTCAATGATAAAATCTGGTATAGGGCTAGCGTGGGGCTAGCTTACTTAGCTTTAGCGTAACAATTTAAACGTGGGCTTCTGTCAAAAAATGAATATGTAGTATCTAATTAAGTTTATAGGTTGGTTATAGGTCAGGTAACTTTGTAATCGTTTGTAAACATTTAGGTATTTGTCGACGAAAATTTTAATAAGTGATGTTAGCTACAAGCTGCAAAAAACTTAATCCTGAATATCCTGAAATTAAAGCTAACTCACAGCTGTCAAGAAATTTGATTCGGCATTTAGTAGAGTTTATTTTTCTCTCCTCCTGTACCTAAATAGAGTGATTTTTGAGTATTTTTTTTACTCTATTGTTCTATCTTATGTTTCAGCCAAATAGAGCTAAAATGGTGCACTTGGCAGATCTATTTTCCGTGCCTGAAATGGGTCTGCTCTGTAACGTGGCCGAATATTTCATCAAAAACCACATCGATTATCATCCAGAAATTCTCTTCTTGGACGTTAAGGTAAAATGATTTACTTATATCAAATTGGAGATTTTAGTAGATAGCTAGGGACAAAAATTTGACACTATTGGCAGAAAAACACTGCCACTAGCCATTGAATCGAGATGTTTTTCATGTCTTTCTAACTCATGCCATATTAAATCAATGCATCCCTTTCTTCCTTTTCTCGATCGACCACATTATCCCTGTTATATCTGTCTGTGACTTTCTTAGATACAGGGTTCTACTGATTTTGTCGAAAGTCCATGAAATGTTTAGAACAGCTGATTATTACGCGTTATCGAGGTCGATCCCGTTGTAAAAAAGTCCTTAAATTGACAAAACAAAATTAACAAACAAACAAAATAATAAATAAAGGAAGTAATTAAGTATCATATTTATAAGGAACTCATTCATGCTATTTTGACATTTGACTAATCACAATAGCTATTTTCCGTTAGTCAAAACAGCTTGAATCACTGTTTAGATACAGGTTGCTACAATGATGTTTTAGAAAATTGTACAAAACTAAGTAAATAGCTTTATTTATTAAATTCAAAATAATATGTCGAAGGCTTTAAAACGGAAGGTCAAATATGTGATTTCATTTAATGTCGGCGTCAGCTCTCCACCTTTTATATAAAAATGTAATTTCAGAACTCGGTGCAGAGTTGCCACCCGATAATGCATAAGATAGTGGCTCAAAACGTGGAGGAGTACATCCGGCCCAACCCCGACCTCCGGCAGTATTTCCAGAAGCTCAGGGACAGCGATAAGAAGCTCTTCCTTGTTACCAACAGTCCTTACCATTTTGTGTAAGTATTCGGTTTCGCCTTGATGCTGAGGTAGATGTGCGGCGTCACCAGACTCGACAAAATCCGCAACGAGTACGCGCGAGGCAGTCTGGGGGTACGCGACATTGCCGACAAAATGCAGGAGAGTAGGCTAAGATGGTATGGCCACGTTAAGAGAAGACCACCGGACTACGTAGGCAACTTGGCTCTGTAACTTTCTATCTCGGGTCGAAGAACCTGAGGCAGACCGAAGACAAGATGGAGGGATATAGTGCTGTGGGACATGAGAGAGTGCGGTATTTCAGAAGACGATGTCGAAGATCGAGCGAAGTGGAGGAGGAAAGTGAGGAAGGCTGACCCCATCATACAAAATACAAATCCATCATACAATTCAAATACGTGTCAAATATTTTTTACCCGACTGCCAAGGACGGGTATTGTTTTTCGCAAGTATCTTGTTTGTTAGTGAATTTCTTTATTCCCACGTAGGCACGTATCTTCCAAAAGACTGGATGGAAGATAAGGTAGGTATCGTTAGATTCGTCTTAAAAACCCAAGTGTCATAGGTATTTAGAAAAAAAAAAAACAACAAAATGGCGGTATTTCGACGCCAAATTGTAAGTAGTTCAATTTTTTTAACGAACCCTATCTAGTGGGGTATCAAAATAAAGGAAATTAAAAGGAGATTACCAAAATATTTGAATCAGGATCTGTTGATTTTTTGCAGTCTAGTTTTTTTAACTAATTTGTTACGTTTCACTTGTTTGTAATCTAACTGACGGATTAAATACTAGTAGTTCTCCGAACAGTAGACCTCGCGACACATATCTTTAACTGAATCTTCATAAGCTCATATACTCGCAAATTTTGTTAGGATTTAGATACTAAACAACCTCGCCAAATATTATCGAAATCGGCTGATAAATAGCGCGACACCAAATTTTCTCCCATTTTCAGGGAAGTAACCCCCCCCCCCCATCAAAAATCGCCGACGACATAAAAAACCATTAAAATACGTATAAAACCTGTGTACCAAGTTTCGTCGATATATAATGCAACCTGTAGACAAAAAGCAAAATCGTCGACTTGAAGCAAATACCTTCGCTTTGCTTCGGTTTATAATCTTCTTGTTATTTGAAATGGTTTATCTTGTGCTTTACAGCATGTGGTCACGGTATTGATATCTACTGACAGGCCCTGTCCTTGAAATATATACCTACCTACAGCGCCAAGTCGGCACGCAGAACGTATCACGCGCTAGAGCTACCCGCCTTCAGTATTTTATTTTCATCTACCTACTTACTCTTTATCTACTTGAGTTTCTTTCTAGTTTCTTTTTAATATGACGTAAAATTATTATACATATTTATTATAAAAAATAAATTCGTTGCGAATGAAAGAGAAAGCGTTCAATATAAATACATATTGTGTTATTGGATGTTTTTGTGTTCGGTAGTAAAACGAGGAACCTTAAAAACGTAAATCGCACGCTTACTAGTTTCAAATCCACACGTTCGTTCGTCACTAAGGCGCGCCGCGACTGACTAGCATACCGGTCTTCGAAGCGCGTAGGTATGATTCACGTTCTGACCGATTGTATGAAGTCGAAATACTGTTATGGTGCGTCCACACACTCCAGGAGGCGGCGAGGCGAGGCTCTCGCCACGAGGCGTGGCGAGCGGAGGCAGCACATGAGTAGCCATCCACGCGATGAATGACAAGGCGAGACGAGGCGACACGAGCGCACCATCCACACACTCGTGCTCGCGTCCCCTCGTGTCGCCTCGCGGAGTATGTGGACGCACCATAAGATATCAATACCGTGGTGTGGTGTTTAGAGAAGTTATCTATTGATTTCCAGTAACGCGGGCATGGAGATGCTGGCGGGTCACGACTGGCGCGACTTCTTCGATGTGGTGATAGTGAACGCCAACAAACCCAAGTTCTTCACCGAGGTGTCGCGCCCCATACGGGTGTTCGACAAAAACGCCAACACGCACATTTGGGAGAGGGTCTCTGCGCTCGAAAAAGGCATCATATATTATGAGGTGAGAAATTATAATTGATATACTACATAATTATACTTATTTTTAAACACATACTTATATAGATAATAGTGTCCAGACACAGATAAAACAATCATCTATGTTCATTACAAAAATGCTTGACATGAGTGGGAATCGAAACCACGCCTCTTTGGCCCAGGAGTCAGGGTCACTAAAACCGGGCCAATGAGTCACACATGGGAGAAGGTCTCGGCGCTCGAAAAGGGCATCATTTATTATGAGGTGAGAAATTATTAAATAAATAAATATCAGGGGACATCTTACACACGGTCTTTGACCCCAAACTAAGCAACGCTTGTGATATAGTTTCCAGAGACTGATACACTACATAATATACTTATTTTTAAACACATATTATTTTGTCAGCTACACTATATTACATATAATTATGTTATATAAGCCGAATCAAACTTAATGACTTCTGTGGAATCCCTTCTCCTTGCGCAATTGACATAACGAATTTCCTACTGCGCAAAGACTCGCCCCGTGGTCACAGACGCCAGAAAGTTTGATTCAGTCTATACTTTTTGTTCGGTAATCCCGTTCCAGTATATCCCATTTGCTATACGAGGTATGCTGTAAGTGACTGCCTCGGTGGCTCAGTGGTTAGTGACCCTAACTTCTGGATCAGAGAGGCGTGGGTTCGATCCCCACCCAGGGCAAATTTTTATGTGATGAACATAAAACATGTAACATGTTTGCTCTGTGTCTGGGTGTTATTTAGTTACTATCTATATAAGTATGTATTTAAAAATAAGTATAAGTAGTATATCAGTCTCTGGCAGCCATTTTACAAGCTTTGCTTAGTTTGGGGTCAGAGGCCATGTGTAAGATGTCCCAAAATATTTATTTATTTATTATTTATTGAAATGAAATGAAATGAAATATGTTTATTTGACAAAAATTGTTACATAGCTGTTGGATGATATGCCATAAGGGAAATTACAGACAAGAGTTTTTGGACTTAACTGCGGGTTCCAAACTCGGCTAGGCCTGTTTTTTGGTAACCCAAGTGAAGTTAAGAATTGCCGAAGTATACAGTGTGCGCGCTCTTGTTTACAGTAGGTATATAGTATAATTATAGCGAAACATTTTTGATACAATAATAATATAAATTAGACAAAATAACATTATATTATTATGATATGCGGATTGACAACTATAAAAGGATAAGGATAAATTTCGTGAGATTATTGCCAGTAACATAAAAACTAAAGTTTGGAATAGGTATCCAGATAAAGAAAAAAATATATATATCTTTTAAATTCCGGCACCTAATATTCAGTCAAGGATCGCCAGTTGCCCCTGGCATTAAACCTATAAAATAGTGAATAACCAATATCACGAATGGGTGTGTGTGTGTGGGAGTAACGCTGCAAAACACGAGATCTCTTGAGAGTCAAGGTTTGCACCGTTACTCCTGTGTGTGAGTGTGTGTGTGTGAATGTGTGTGTGTGAAAAGTAACACTGCAATACACGAGATCTCTTGAGAGTCAAGGTTTGCAGTGTCACTCCCGTGTAGGTGTGAAGTTGTGTAACGTTTGGGTGTATGTGTGTATGAGGGCGTACATGTGTGGGATAGCACCGGGAGTGTTACATGTCGGAGTCATAAACTCTGACTAGTTCCTCAGTCGATTTGTAATCGAGGGATAGAAGCCAGGTTTTTACCTTACCCCTAGCTTTCCTGTGTGAAATTTCTTTTAGGTCACAGTGTTTGCATACATTGTTATATGTGAACACGTGTATATAGGGTGGTAAGCGGCATGCGAACACAGTCCTGACTTTCGGTAGGGAGACTACTGGGGTACGGGTTTTCCTTCTATGTTGCGGCATGTCTGACGAGTGTGCGTTGTCTATAGCTTTCATAATAAAAAGTTGACGGACTGTAAGTACCTTGGCTTCTTGGAAAAGATCTTCAGTTGAGAACCGCCGGGGTTTGCCCAACATCACTTTTAAGACTGCCCGCTGCGCCCTCTCTGCAGCGATGAGATTGCTCCCTGCAGCGCCTCCCCAAACTCCGATGCAATACTGAATTAGCGATTCGCAAAGAGAGATATATACCAATCTCTTTACTTCCAAAGAGGCAGTTTGCCGGAGTGCCTTCATAACGTGGATGATTTTCCGTACTCTTTTTGAAAGAAATGAGATGTGCTGTTCAAATGATAGCCTTTGATCTATTTGTACTCCCAGATATTTTGTACATTTTGCCCTGCTGATGTGATTACAAGGGCACTTGGCTTTGTTTATAGTAGAGTTAATAGTTGAGGACGGGCAGTTGTTGGAGTGTATTGTGATGTGTTCGAATTTGGGTGCAGTAGTTCGGGTTATGTGAAACCCAATGAAGTTAGTTTTTGTGACGTTGAGAGTGAGTAAGTTATCGTTTAGCCATTTTTGTATAATTGCCATTCCATGTTGAGATGCTGTTACAGCGTCTTTCCAGTTGCTACCGTGAAATATTGCTACTGTGTCGTCAGCATAGCAAATAAGAGTAGCATTTGGAATATCCTTTTTTAATAAATCATTCATGTAGATTATAAATAGCGTTGGAGATAGAATTCCACTTTGGGGCACTCCAAATGAGATATCAATTTCCTCGCTGAGGTGTTCTCCGATTTTGACTCTCTGTCTTCTATTGGTCAAATAACTTTTAAACCAGTCGAGGGCCTTTCCACGGATTCCCAAACATTCGAGTTTCTTAAGGAGAATGGGAATTGAAATAGTGTCGAAGGCGCGGGCTAGATCGAGAAAAATTCCCAGGCTTCTGTTTCCTTTGTCTAAGTGCTTCGACACTATTTTCGTCAGAAGCTCTACAGCATCTTGTGTAGATTTTCCTCGTCTGAAGCCGAATTGATTTCCCGATAGCATCCCTTGTTTTTCGAGGAAGTCAACAAGGCGTTTGTTTACGACTTTTTCGAGTATTTTAGATAATATGCAAAGAAGTGATATCGGACGGTAATTATCCAGAACATCTTTAGCGCCACCCTTATGTATAGGAGATACCATAGCCGTTTTCCAAGATTCCGGAAATGTGCCAGTTGCTATACTTAAGTTACAAATATGTACTACTGGTGCGAGTATGGAGTTTTTAATGCCTTTAATTAACCTGGAGGAAAAAGAGTCTATTCCAGGTGCACTGTCACATTTCAACGATTTAATGATACCGTCTACTTCGACAAAATCAGTGGGACTAAGGAAAAATGAGTTTGGGCAGTCGTTGCTTATTTTGATGTTTTGACACAGCTCTTTTTCCGTAATATTTTCTTTCGTTAGGATTTCCGATGCGAGTTTTGAGCCCATCTTGGCGAAATGCTTATTGCAAGAGTTTACGGCTTCCTGTGGGCTGTTGAAATTTTGTAGCAACACTTCTGAGCTTTTCTTTGTGTCAGGAATGTCACATATTTGTTTAATAGCTTTCCATAACTTTTTAGGATTCTTGTGATTTTCTGTCAATTGAGAATTGTCAAAGTTAGTTTTAGCTTTACGAATGGTGTCGTTGCAGAAATTTTTGTAGCGTGTGTATGATAATTTTAGAACTGGGTTGTCAGGTTCCTGCTTGGATTGAAGGTGAAGTTTGTCTCGATGTCGCATACATCGTATAAGACCAGGTGACATCCATGGTTTGAGTTGGATCTTATTTCGGCTAGTTTTTACACTATGTGTATGTTTTTTGGTAAAATTTAAGATAATATCATTTAGTTGAGCTACTGCATCGTTTACATTGTCGATTTTCTCGAATGTTTCCCAGTCAATGGTTTCAAGGTTAACCGCCGCCGGTTGTTGTAAAATAAAACCAACTTACTGGATAAGAATTATCTTACAAATAATTTACTTGTTAGAATCGAGGTTATTGTCTCGTTATTATTTACTTATATTGGCTTGTTATAGGTAAAACCATGGATATTTAGGTGCCTTATTTGTTTTTATTTAATTTTGACTGAACATGTTTCTAGGCATAAGTATTTTATCATCTATTTTGATAGATTTCATTGTTTCTTTATGGAAGACTAATAGTAACTAATTGTGCCTGATTGCAATAGTTCCTACATAGTAGTGTTACGTAGATACATAAGTTAACATAATCTTGTCGATTTAATATGACAACACAAGGAAAGTCTTGAAAAGTCATATTATACCTATACAAGCCTAGTTCGTTGCAGTCACCGTTAGTGAATTGAAATAATGATCGTGCCTTTCCTGGTTTTGTCAAACGAATAGGATAAACTTAATCATAGTTCCACAAATAATTAAACAACTGTTGCCGTAAAAGAAACCAATTTAATTTTTATAAGTATTATTTTTGTTACATGATTCAGAACTATATTATGATTTTGTTTAATTTACGAAGATTCATACGTAGTTTAACTTTTTTCGAAGCGTTTATTGTTATATTATGGAAGACTGAATGAAAAAGTTCCTACACGGTCTTTTTATGATAATGAACGTTAGTTTTTCATTATTTAAAAAGTTTTCTAACGCATTTTATTGTAATATTACTTACTTAAAAGTATTGCTTAAGACTTTTAATTACATAAGAAGTTGTTTATGTTGTTTTTTTTTTAAACTTAGAGTCAGTGACGCATTTTTAAATATATTTTCATTGGAAATTAATGATTATAATAAACTTTTGGGGCTATTTATTTAAAAAAACCTATTGAAGCGATGTCCTTCACTGCAATTTTACCTCGTATTTAATAATGAGATGTACGTTACCTTAACTTTTTTTTAAAAATTCGGTCATTTTAACAGAAAAAAATAATTTAAGGGACATGTCAATTCTTAAACTACTGGGATATCTCAGATAATGATATCTGCAACATAAACAGTTCAAAATTTTATGCAATTTCGCCCTAGAAGTCATTTAAATCAAACAAGAAACAAAAAAGATATAAAGAAATCAAAAAAATTGCGATCGTTTTTAGGCTCTCCTGAAAAATGACCTTTTCTCCCTTACATTAATTCATATTTCCGTAGTCGATATGTATACAATAGGCTATTTGAGTACTTTTTGGAAATTGTTTTAAATTACATACTTAGTATGCCCATGCACACTACATGTGGCGAAGTAGTGAGCACAGGCGTAGGGAGCGCGCGGGAGGCATGAGGTTAGCGGGCGGGTGTGCCCCGGCGTCTCGTCCTGCGCATACCTATTTTTTGCCTTTTGCGCAGCGTTTGCGCATAACTTCCCATCCGCAGACTTGTGTGGCGCTAATTATAAATAGCGTTAGTTAGTTAGTTGCCGCCCATCTTAGAGCGTTCACGAGATAAAATATCAAAAAATATTGTATTTTATTTCGTGCAATTTACGAAAATTATACATACCTAGTTTAGTTTAAATAAAGTGAAATATATATTTTTCAGGATATTATATGTAAGCGTTACCACAGTAAATAGTATATTTTCAATGTTGTCAAATAGCCTATTGCTAACAATAATAAAATCAGTTTTCACTCACGATTTTTGCATAACGGCCGGGCCGCCGAGTGCCCTATCGATTTTCAGGTAATTAGTACTCATTCATCAGGGAATACGCGCGCCCCGTCGACTGGCGCCCGCGCCTCCCAGAGGCCCGGCCGTTTTCGGTCTCAAAAATTGTAAGGAAAACAGGAAAGTGATATTGCTGATTGCGGTTTATGTCTGTTTCCGGTTTCGGTCTTTAAAAATGGCGGGTTGTGGTCGCGGCGCGTCTGAAAAACGTTACTAGTGACCATTACTTAGCGGTATTAATAAATAATTGGTGGTTGCAGGGCACAGTAAAGCAGCTGCAGGACCTGACGGGGTGGCGCGGCCACCAGGTGCTGTACTTCGGCGACCACCCCTACAGCGACCTGGCCGACGTCACGCTGGAGCACGGCTGGCGCACCGGCGCCATCATCAACGAGCTCACTGTGAGTGCTACACTGAGTTATTCCTTGTAGACGAATTAATATACTCTTCATACCCTGTTGTTTCTTGCGTCTAAATTTTGTGGGATTTTATCCTTTCATCAGGCTTAGAATGTCCCCTATGGATTCCCAATAAGTCCGATCGGAAACGGCTTGCATCCAGCGTGTTCCTGCAGTATTGATTATATCTTCAGTCTATTTAGTCGGTGAGCGTCATATAGTGCGCTTTTACCGATAAGCGCAGCGTACGATGCCCAATGGCTAAATCGACGTGATCTCGATTCGAGGAATTTGCGGCCCCTTCGGCCATCTCTTCGTCCAACCATAATTATGTCCTTCACTCTGTCATAAAAAAACGTAATTCTATATATTATAGCCATTAAGACAAAATGATGATCGTTTCCAGCACGAGATCAACACGCTGAACACGCAGTCGTTCAAGGAGAACGCCAACTGGCTGCAGATGCTCACGCAGCTCATCGAGGACCACCAGGAGTACAAGGACTCCGCCTCCCTGGAGGTGCTGGGCCAGTGGATGGCCGAGCGGGACTACCTCAGGTAAGGGAACATCGAGGACCACCAAGATTACAAGGACCTCGCCTCCCCGGAGGTGCTGGGCTAGTAGATGGCTGAGCGAGACTACCTCAGGTAAGGGAACATCGAGGACCACCAAGAGTACAAGGACCCCACTTCCCTGGAGATGCTGGGCCGGTAGATGGCTGAGCGGGACTACCTTAGGTAAGGGAACATCGAGGACCACCAAGAGTACAAGGACCCCACCTCCCTTGAGGTGCTGGGCTAGTAGATGGCTGAGCGGGACTACCTCAGGTAAGGGAACATCGAGGACCACGAAAAGTGCAAGGACCCGGCCTCCGTGGAGTTGCTGGGCCAGATTGCTGAGCGAGAATACCTCAGGTAAGCGAACTCATCATTAATAGACTAGGCACCTCAAGTTAGAAACTGGTTAGCCTCCTCGACTGCTATACTAAAACACTAGGTTCGAATCCGGGGTGTTGATGAATTGTTTTTTTATTTTACCTGGGGTAAAAAGGTACCTCAAGTAAGAGAACTCAGCTTTCTTATACTATAGGTACCTCAGGCAAGGGAACTGATCATTCATTACTTTGCACTGTAAAAGGTAAAAGTGAATCAACCCCCTGAAAACGATCTGTCTATACAGATATCTAACAGAATGCTATTTGATGTTGTAACGAACAACTTGAAGGCTCTGGTTGATTGAACTGTTTAGCCATGTCAGAGTTCAAGCTTTAGACAGCCTGACACAAGGGCTAGCCATCCGGCCTATGTGATCTGACTACAAATTGTATGTAATAAAATAATAAACAAAAATGCCACTTTTTACCGCATAAAAAGGCGAAGATGTAAAACTTTTCGAGAGTTTATATTCAGAGGCGTAGACCACTTTTGTCCTGAAAAAAATATCAAACAAATTGATCACAGTTGGTCACAAGCCCACTTTGACTTCGTGATTGTTACGAAATATTGCACTACATGAATGGTAATAATTTCCGGAAGCCTTTCAACTAGTCTAGTCTGTCTTATGAAATTTTAGGTTCAACAGGCTAAAAAAGGAATAATGTGTATAATCAAATCCTTGTGACGGTTTGCTGTTACGAGTGATTTCAAATTTTATGCTACTATTAAGATTTTTTTCAAAATTGTGCCCCTTGCGATAAATGTTAAGTGGGAATCTATAGTCTATACAGGGTTATTCCTAATCAATTAGTATCCTTTTAGGGGTTTATCCTTTTTTTTTATTCTGTACATCAAAACTAACAACTTCGGTTCAGCGACTTTTGTCAAAACTCGAAAAAAATAGTTGCTCCATAGAAAAATGTCTTTCACCTGCAACAAAATGTATGGAACAGCTGTTTTTTTTGTAATTTTGACAAAAATCGCATAACAAAAAGTTGTTAGTTTGTATGTACAGAATAAGCCCCTAAAAGGATGCTAATTGATTAGGTATAACCCTGTATACTTGCATTGTTTGCTTTTTACATAATATGATGAATTATTAAAATTACAGCAATAAAAAAACCTGTTCAAATTTTATCAGCTTTTCTCGCTCATGCTCTTACTCCCTTAAAACCAGCAAAATGTCATGTTTTCATTGCTAAATTCCAATCGAGTGTGAAGAAGATGTTGCTTTTTGTGTTTTGTGCCATACATGCGTCCGCATTTGTCTCCGATTGGCTGTAAATAACGTTAACCATTTGTTTTCATGCCTGCAATGTAGGAGTAATATTCTCGGTTCCAGGAACGAGATAAAGGCAGTGTTTAACCCACAGTTCGGTAGCGTGTTCCGTACGTATCACAACCCCACCTACTTCTCTAGAAGACTGTTCAGGTTCGCTGATATCTACACCTCCAATATCACTAACTTGTTGAGGCACTCGATGACGCACACATTCTACCCCAGACGTGGTGTCATGCCGCACGAATATGGCTCTTATTTCGTTTAAAAAGCCTTCAAAGACACGGATTTGGATTGCAAAGCTTATAGATTTGGATAGTATGGACACTTTCAACAAACGAAAGAAAAAGAAAGAGACTAATTTTTATATTTTCTTTTTTTTTTCTCTCTTTTCTAGATGTGTTAGCTATATAACAAAAGCATTGCGGAAGTTTGAGATTGCGTAATATTTATCTCTCTCAATTAAATATGCAAACTTATACCTTTTACTTATCAGTAGTTTTCTCACTTTTATATAGATTTAAGGATAAATATTTTGATCGGTTATATATACATGAAATTATTTTACCCATATAATTATGTAATGGTATTCACATAAATGCTTCGCGTCGAAGTAAAACAACAAAATGCACTTACTTTGTTTAGTTGATAGAGATGAAAATTATCTGTACGTCATCGATTCTGTAGTCGATTCTATATTACTTTCAACCAATCTGACTGACTTATTTAGCTACACTTTTATTTTCGAAGTGTGCTAATCTTTTGAATGCCAAAGTCACTAAGACCAGCACTTTCGGGCGCTAACGATGTCTAATAGTGACAAAAATTCGGAGGCCCAAATTTAAAATTAAAAAAAAATGATGGGATGCGCTCAAAAGTTTCAAAATTATGTTATCAATTTTACTACTGCTACATTAAGATGTAAAAGAATTTAGTTTGTGAAAAGATACAGAATCGACCAGTGTTGTATCTTAGCCATTTAGTAGTAGTATGTTTAAAAAAAACGTTGGTTTGTTATTTTATTTTTGTTACAGTATTTGTACATAAGATCAAATCTGTTAGATGATTAAGGATAATGTGTAGTATCAGTTGACGGCTTTTCGGTTGGCATAATATTAGTAAAAGTATCTTTGGAGACCTACTTCGTGATATTTATACGAGTATCAAAGTGTCATTGGAATCACTAAAAAGAAATGAATTTTAATATATATTTTCGGAAAAGTCTCACTTTATTAAGTATGAAATTACTATTTGAATCGTACTTGACACACTTATACTCTATAAAATTTAACTTGATCTCTGCGACAGCTGCCAGAAAAATCACGCCTATGAAGTCCTGAATTTCTTAATAGTACAGACAGTACCTGTCAATGTCATACTTTATGGGCATGCCGATTAGTGATGGGCGACGAATGATCGTGACCACAGAGTTTTAGATAGAGTTTTATTTAAAATATCGATAGTTTATACTAACGATATATTTATTTAAATAAAACTTAATTTATCATTAATTTTATTGTATATTTTAATATCATAACATTTTTTACATGTGTAATTAAATTAAACCCAATTATATGTTACATTAGCATCGATAATAGTGAAAAACGTCGATAAATACTATCGTTACATTATTATGAGTATTTAATTAATATCATAACATTATTTACATGTTCAATTACTCATTCGATTTAATTACAACATTGTTTGAAAATCGATTTTTTCCACCACTATCTCAACTCTAGAAATGTCAATCTTGTATGTCAATGTCACTGTCGCATAGATCAAGTTAAATTTTAAAGAGTATAGTTTCAACAGTTATATATGTATATCAGTATGATGTAGATATATCGTATGCATTCGTTTAGAGTTTAGACAATATATGTATATGTATAGACCGAATCAAACACGTCGGCGGATGTGAAGTTAGTTACAAGCGGCGCGAAACCCAATCAACCCGCAGCTTTGTGTGAGTTTCACTCAGGATCGAATATTGCTTGTACCTAACTTCATATCCGCCGACAACATATATACAACTTACTAATCAAATAGCACTTTTGCCGACGTGCCAATCGAAAATAAGTTTACTGTCAATGTATTATAAGGTTGAATGTCGCACTGGACATGAATGACTCAATTAGTTGTAAATATTGACCATAGTTAGTGAAGGAGACGAAATCAGCGATAAATCAAATTTTCCATCGATATTCTAGTCATGGATAGCGTAGAAGAATAGTTATTGCACTGCGACACTGAAACATTAATACATAATAATATGTTTAATAAAATTTGGGCATCTTATAAAAGTTGTAGATGTGCAGTTTTCTACCAGGTATTGTCTCAAAGAGACAATATTAAAACTCGAAACTAATGAAGACTTTATACTTTTTACCATAAATTTGAAAATGTTTCAAAAGTTCCATTTTGGTACAAAACTGCTCATCTAATTGCAACACTCCTTTAAACGTATCAAGGTATTTTATGTCGTTGCATATTAAAAGCCCTTACTATTTCTTTTTATACATGTTCCTACACTTTTTAGTTTTATAAACATTTTTTATGTATCCACAACTCTGAACAGGACTCTCAGTATTATTGAATCTGATTTACCTTAATAGTTCTACTATCAATACGGGTTCTTTTATTATTAAAATCGAAATCATTTACTACTTTTATAATACATATTTTTGTACAGAACGAATACCGAGATTTGTGAAGGCATTTATTGGAGAAATTGGGGAAAATAATCAAAAAGTTAATTTATTTATACATTATATTTTTATCTATTTTATACATCATAATTATTTTGATCTATTTAATGTTGATTTTTGTACACTGCGAGTATACTTTTTAGTCTAGATTCTAGTCGAAATTTTCTAATCAGGAATTTAAAAAAAAAACATTTCTGACCTGTACTAAGAAGTATTTTAATAGCTTTTGTAACATAGTGAAAATTAGGATAAAATACTTCAATTCGTATAACTTTTTATTTAATTTTAAACGCATTATGACTGACGGTATTTATTTATCATTGTCTATGGAGTACAAATCTGTTGGCATAGTCCACGTATTCGCAAATTTTGGCGAATAGTTGTTACCTCGCAAGCGGCAGCTAATATAAATAGCTACCCGGCTACCTAGCTGACCCGGCGAACTTAGTTTCACCAACTCTAAATCTTCTATAGATATCCTCAGAGCATATAAAAATATCAAGAGGGAACGTCGTTGAACAGTCAAGTGAAGCCGGTTTTTATACATGTGTGAGTGCGTCACTGTTGCGCCGCCATAGTTCGACTGACAAGCCAAGGCGTAGTTTCCTTGTACGTTGATGTGTGTGTGATTGTCTTTACACGGCGAGGCGTAGTTTTGGTCGGACACACTTGTTTGTTCACAACATTCTCTCTTGATTTTAAAGAAAATTTTCTATAGAAAATATCTTTGCTAAAGATCATGACATGATCAAATGCATAGTTTACGATTATTTAAAGGACACACAGACAAACATTAATTTTTATATACATAGGTATACAATGTATTTGTCTACCGGTGTCGGAGCCTTAAGCGGTGACATATAGGGCAAATTTTGAATAACTTTTATTGTGGGATCAACCCTGAAAACGCAAAATAAACAGCTTATTCATACTTTTTGTCGAAAGTATGTAAAAAAATCGTATGGAACAGCAGTTTTTTTTTCCACGTTTTCACAGTTGGTCCCATCGTAAAAGTTGTTCATAATTTGCCCTATATGTCACCGCTTAAGGCTCCGACACCGGTAGACAAACACATTGTATAGATTGTCATGGTCATCATCATTCATTCTTTGTGTTGCAGCTGGAAAAATATTTATTAGTGCAGTTCTTGTTTACTTTAGCAAAATTGTTGTTTTAGTTTGTAAGAAATTAGTTATGAAATTGGCATACTAAATACACGCATATCGTATATTGTCAATGTTCAAATATCTATACTTCAAATTGTAGTTTGTCGAAATATTATGTCTATGAAATAAGTTACATTATTTTTACCGCGAATTACATCGTAGTATAGCTCAGTGCTAAAGTATTATACGAAGATGTTACTATTTTGTATAACTTGTATAACTTGATGACACGATGTTTCTCAGTAAGGACAAGTAGGTACGAGAGGTTGCAATTACCTAACTAAAATATATAAAAAGCCAGGTCAGGGCACTTTAGAACTGTATTGTATTATTAAACAGTTAATGAATAAGACGTTATATTTACGCGATACAAAAGAGTAGAAATGAAATTACCAGTTGTAAAAATCTAAGAAAATTAAAACAAGTTGTCCTTGTATCATAATTAAAATTATATGACAATGAATTGTTATGATGTCCCTGATGAGTGGTTTCAGTATTACTACATAGGTATACCTTTCGTAAATATGTATGGATAAAACAACAAATCAATTAATATTTAGTTCAAGACTGTAGTAAGGAATCAGCAACACATACATAAATATGGGTCATTAACACCTAGACCTATTTTTTTATGTTCTTCAAATTTTAATTAACGAGCATCCTAAGTAGACAATTTCGAGTGTTTCCTCGTGGTCATACTAGTTTGTCATACTAGTATGACCACGAGGATAGACATGTTCTCGTGGTCATATTGATATGACCAAGAGGATTATGTATTCTCGTGGTCATTCTCATAAGGTGGTTTTGATATTTTATACATCCTGTGAAGAAAACAAATGTCAAGTCAAGTGCTTCCTTTTGTTGAATTTTATTTTGCAAACATTGACACTGCTATTGAGTAAATATTAAAATCAGTACGTAGCATTCTGAATTATTTTCTACTCTTTTATGTCGCTGTACGTACCTACATGCGCAAGCAATCGTATCTACTTGGGGTTACTGAATTCTTTATAGATAACCTTAGCCATTACCTACTGGACAATAAGTAAATCTGTAGTCAATTTCGTTATAATTATATCTTGAAAGACGAAATTAAGAAATCGTGTCATATTGTGGCGATATCTTAAGAAAATATTGTAATAAAGAGCTGTTTATATCTAGTCGTTTTATTGGACTAACCCGAGATACTGTCCACTTTGATTAGGGTTCCCGGTGCGGGTTATCGGCGGGGTCATAACCTGCGAAATCGAGATACAGCCAAGCTATGTGAAGTAATACACAAGTTTATGTTTTAAATAACTTATTTATTTAACGTTTGTAAAGACAGAGAGCTTGAGGAAAATAGCGTTATAAAAGTTTATAAATTATTTTTTTCGATAGCAACACTTCTAACATTATTATATAGGTGTAGATTTGCTTCCGACTCGAGAGAGAGCTTTCCATATTACTGTTTCACTGGAAACTTTCGGCATAAATCTAAAAACAATCTCTCCGGATTTTATCAATAAATTATTGTATTAGTAACCCCGGACATCATCATATACATACAAAACAGCTTTTAAATGTTTATCACTTTTTTTTTTGCTAGGCTCTTAGACGCGTTTCATCTGAAGAACATTGTTGACAACATGCATTGCATGTACCTACCTAATAAAAAAACTATGTTCTAAGTTATATGGTACTTCAGATCCTGAAGACCGTTTTGTGGAGATAAAAACAAGCTGTTATAACTAAGATTTCCACGATATTTGATTGTATAAAAATGACCCACAGTCCGGAGCGTTATCAAAGTATTTGACTTAGAATATAGGGTAGGCAGTATCGATGAGAAGGACGTTGTCCGACCGGAGGGTTTTGGTCTGAATGGTGAAGGGCACGTTATTGTAGCGCAGCTTGCACGGGCGGTCCGGGCGAGCCATGAAGCAGAGGGTGTACAGAGCGGTCTCTAGCTCGGGCGATGTTCCTACAAACATGTTGATTTCGGGAGCGTCCTTAGTCTCGCTCAGGACTGAGTGCTGCTTCAGAATCATCCCTTTCTGAAATGAAAAATCGATGGTAAAGTTGTAAGCTTCATGCGTTACGATGAGAGTAAGGTTTTCCGTTATTTCAAGATTGCTAAAAAAGGAGTTCTATATTGAACTGTGTAGAGAAGGTAATTGTAATGATTTTGTAGAACTGCAGGCAGACAGGGCTAGACCTAGACCCTATCGTGTTGGAGGCCAAGACTAATTTTGGGGCGCTGCGTAGAGGAAACAAGCAAGTATACCTACCTATAGAGAGGAGATAGATGAGAAGTAGTTGGTATATAGTATGACAAAAACCATGGAGCCTGGAAAATACTCTACCCACAATACCGAGCCTCTAAACGCTAAATGAATCTAATAAGCTACAAACATTCAGTGATAAAGTGCTTGCTCCATGGAGGTATGTATCTAATTCGTAATTATTGTCTCTACTTCTAAATGAATATAGTAGTAGTTGTAGTAGTAGTAATAGAGGTTTTTATATACTTAGTACCTTTTAGGTTTATACTTGTATATAGGTATCTATCGCAGAAAAGGTTCCATTTTGCTGTCCTCGTTTTGAACGAAATAATAATTATTACCTACTGCTCTTTGGGGGAAATCGAGTAAAAAGTTAATTTGTGAGTTATTTTAATGAACAGCTAAGAATGCGCTATACTTACGCCAGATAAATCAAGTTTGTCGACGTAACCCAAGTAGTTGGCTTTGTGGTCCAGCTCGCGCTTGGCGAAGAACAGCCAGCTGTGAAGACCTGCAATTAATAAGAACAACAAATTAATAAATATTAATCTGCGCTCTATCACAGGGGTAGTTGATGTCGGCCAAAAAGCCGCCAAACCGAAGTGGATTGGACGGGACATGTAGCACGGATGCACCCTGATCGATGGGCCAGGATCGTCACGGAATGGCCTGACGAACGACGCAGACAGGGAACGCTTAAAAAGCGCTGGCGTGACGATTTTGACTCATTCGAGAGGATCGCGACTCATGGAAGTAAATGAGGGAGACCATTGCGCAGGAGTGGGGCAGTATACCAGGTTAAAAAATAATAATTGGGAGCTAACTTTTGAAATTACCGAGGTTTATCGACTAAAACGGAGAAATTTTGAAGTGTTCCGGAAGTTGTTATTGGCTCTACTTTGTGTGGAGATTAGGTTACCACAATGACCTATCGTTTATAAAAAACGTATAGTACCTATGCTATATTATTAAGAGTTGTGATGTCTTATGTATACACATAAATATGATATTAAAAAAATCCTTACCGAGCACGTCATTGGACTTGAGCTCGGCCATGAAGATGTTTTCGAAGGCGCAGCTGCACTTGCAGAGGCCGGTCCAGTGGCGCGCGTACTTGGTGAACCAGATCTTTTTCAGGAGTTCCACCTGCTCTTGGTACTCGTTCAGTTGCGTCAGACCTGGATAGAATGAAAAAGAAGATCATTGTTAGAGGTTTGAGCCTGTTTCTATGGAGTGGTGGAATGGCTTTTATAGAAAGACTAGCTCATCCAGTAAACGTTATGATATATAAAAAAAACTGGAAAGCGAAACCCATATCACCCAGGGATATCCTATGACCTATTCTCGGACCTATCAAATGTACACCAAAATATAAAAATCGGACCACTCGTTTCGGAGGAGTTTGATGACAAACACTGTGATAAGATGATTTTTGTATAATAGATATGCATCCAGATCTCAGGGTGGATGCCATACTAAAAACTGCCTAGGTATACCTACGTATTTTTTATCTATTTACAGTACTTGGTCTTGTGTTCATATTCTATTAATCGTCCTCTTATATAATTATGTATTATGATACGTATTAATTCAATGTCTATATTCTACGTGCATTGTATCTTCTTTATACATAAGAAGATACTTAATGTTTAAGTGAAATAAAATTATAAGTACCTTTCTTTGACTCGATGGACCCTACGATCTCACTTAATTAAGTGAATAAAAAATCCGCGTAATGCCACTGCCAATATTTTATACCTAACGACAAGTGCGTCGGTAATTTGATACAATTTGTGTCCAGCAAAAAGTACACAACCGAAAAAATTATGTTACAATAAAAATTATATGGCAATTAAATGAATCCAAGTTGAACAAAATAATCGTGTTTGTAAAATCTCGGAGAAAGTTTGAAGTTATGTGTGAAGAATGTACGAGTAATAAGAGAATGTCTTTAGTGTGAAATATTCCGAGTGTGAAATGTAGTTTTACTCTCCATTCCGTTCACTTAGATAGCGTAAGTTGGAATAATAAGACAAAAGCAGATAGCAGCTGGTGTTTGGCTGGAAACGCCGAGTAACTGGCCCTAATGTCAGGACTTACGGTTACTCGTCATCGGCCATGGTTTGTCTGATATTGTTTAATTTATGTGATATAACTACGTTATTTTCAGATTTTTACCATGGAAGAATTTATAAATAATTATTTGTATCTATTTGTACTTAACATCCTACTAATATTATAAACGCGAAAGTTTGTGAGTTTGTGGGGTTGGATGGATGGATGTTTGTTACTCTTTCACGCAAAAACTACTGAACGGATTGAGATGAAACCTTGCAATAATATAGCTTATAATATATCAGAATAACACATAGGCTATAAATTATAATGATAAGTGTTAAGTAGGAAAATTTCTGCTATCTGCGAGCTATTCTAGAGTGTAAAAAAAAACAAGTGTCGAATCGAATAACCGTCAAATCGTTTATTTTTTTGATTTTCCACCTCCTTTATTAAGTGTGATAAGGTAGGGCCTCGGGTTTGAAAGACGGAAAGTGACATAGTCTACTTTTTATGCCGGATAAATAAAGGGTTCCCATGGGATAGCACAAAAATCAAAATATCATGCGGGCGAAACCGCGGGTAAAAACTAGTTATGAATAAAATCATTTAATTATCTGCAGACTGCTTTGGTTCTTACGGATTGTGGTAGCCATTAAACATCATTGGTGGTAGCACATAGAATGTGCGTACCTACAAGACGCCTTTGTAAATATTTGCTCTTTGATACATAGCTCGGAATAGGAACTAGCTCTAAAGTTGATGAAGTGAACCCATCGCTAAAATGTGTGTTACAGATTTGGTAGAGTTCGCAACGACCCGCAAAATATTCTAGAGTGCCTTTTCTGTTTCGATAGTGGCAATAATTGAAGCACATGTCTTGTGAGTTGAGTTTACTTATTAGCTCATACGTGTGACCTGTTCTTCGTAAGACAAATTAGCGATTTCCTGCTACATATGAGGAAATATGTTTACATACGTTATACCATGTGTCTTAGAGAAGATAACTCCTTTATAGGCATGTGTTGTTTCATCCAGATGTACTCGTAAACACACTTACCTTTGCTGGTCAAGAAGGTCATAAGGCTCCTTATAGGTCCCGTGGCGAGGATTGTGTTGATAAAAGTGGTCTGTTCCGATTCCTCCTGCAAATGACATCACCATTAGTTTACATCACCTTGTGATACATAACTACCTACTTACTATATTGTTTGGATGCATGATTTCATTGTAGCATTCACTTATTCACTTACATTAGGCGTGACGAATTCAGGCCTTATTACGTTTTTGTGGTAGTTGTCGAAGAGAGCCACGAAAGGCTTGATGGTGGGGCCATTCCATACGTTCTCCGGAACGTTCAAGAGGCTGCAAGAAATTGAAATGTTTTTGATAAAAAAATTATGCAGAGAGAATATTATGACCAATGACAAAATCCTCAAACTACCTACTAATAAACTGAAACGAATTCATAAATACATGAGTCGTACAAAGTAGAATGTCCAGTTTTAAAATTTTAAGAAGGTAAATAAACAGGTACAATTTAAAACGGCAAATACCTGGAAGGCGCTTCATCGTTCTTAGACATAGGAGTGGTTTTTCCTTGCAAGTTGACTTGGATGTAGTTAATCGCATTGTTGATGTCGGCATTGAACATCTCCTCGCTGACGCGCAGCAGGTCATCGTCGCTGGTCTGGTCTTGCACTTGACGAAGGAGGTCTTCGTAGCTCTTCTTTTTGGCGTAGTCGACTACGCCGCCCACGACTGTTCCGATGTTCTGCAGCGCGTTGGTGGCGGTGTTGCCTTGCTGCTGCGTCGCTTGGTTGCTGATGAGACCGGGGAGGATCTGCTGGAAGATCTGTCCGGCGGCCGAAGCGATGTCGTCGGCGCGGCAAGCGGCCAAACAAAGCAAAATCACGAATGTGATCCTCATGTTGGAGTAAAATAAACGTTGTGTCTAGCGCGGTCGCGGCGCACTAGTGATCCCTGCGCCCGCCTCGCCGATGCCGCGCGACCTTTGGCTGACGTCAGCCTCATGTAGATACGGCATGTTGAGATTCAAGCCGCGGATCTTGGTTTTTGCGACTGCGATTGCCCTAATAGGTAACTTGATATGCAAGCTGTAGTGTACCTTGGTAAACAAAATTGACCTTCGTTACTTCCGGTCGACTCGTTTTAGGTGCAATGAAGTCATTCGCTTAGGAAACAGCCAATATGTATATGCGCAACTAAAATCACATATATAGTTTTATTGCAGTGATTTCTTTAAAATATGTAGTAGCTACTACTTCTTGAAAATATCTGTTTATTGGCAATAGGATGGGCATTGTATGTGGCTGTCATTCATAACTTTTTGCTAGAGGTACCTACCTTCTTGTAGTTTAATGTAGTAGGTACAATATAGTGCTCACTTAGCATACTTACCTATATTATATACTACTAATATTAAAGATGACGTAAGAATGTGCCGATACCTAGAGTTGATTGACACCGGAATCGAATCACGTTTCGGATGGCAGAGTATCGACCGGTCACCTTTGCTAATTCAGCTCTCGGAATGCAGTGACATTCCAGCAGCTGAATTGGCTTTATTAGAAAAACGCATTGTGGTACTTATTTATGTTTTCATTTTAATGTTACCTACTATGTTCTATAAAACAAAAATATTTAATCGACTAGAATAAGCAATTTTTAAATTTAATTTTAACGTTTTCTTCGTCATGTTCGCATTTTCTGCTAAAGGTAATACATATTTTAGAAAACAAATTTTCTGTTTTTTCTCTAATTCATAGTTCAAAAATTATGCTTAGAATAGCGTTAGGAGCGATAGAAGCGTTTTTCTTCCAAATAATATTTTGTGTATTCAGCTCGATAAATAAATGCATAAATGGGCTATATGGGCATAAGTAACTATTAGGTATAGGTAGGTATATATTTTTTAGGTATAAATTAATTCTGAAAATTCTAAACGATTTAAGCAATCGCGAAAACTCCCTTCTACTAATTATTATGATTGGCGTTTTTTATTCTTTCTTTTATTTTTATAGATGCAAATTTTTAAGCCTACTCTATCAATAGTTATTAATTGGCGTACTTGAATCAATTACTTTTTCATCACATCGATTCGAAAAGGACTACTTGGTTCGCCTTTAAGTGCGCCCAAAGTTGGTGTTTTCTATATGGAACTTTATAAGTGCGCCGGAATTATCCTTGCCGCGCACTTTTTGAATTTGAAACAAATAAGTGCGACGGAATGATCTTTGAATTTGGAAGTATTTGTAATGTTAGTGTTTAGCGCCAAGAAAATGAATGTAAATATACTTAAGTTTTTATTTGTTTCATTATTAGATACCATTTAATTTCAATTTAGTTGTTACTCTACGTTTTATTAAATAATAATAAATATGAGGCGCCTTTTATTTTCTCATAGAGGTGATGAAAAGTAGAGTGTACCACTTGGGCGCAAAATATATTTTTGGTTCGGGCAACGTACTTTGAATCCCTCGCTACGTTCAGGATTCTACTAAAGAATCCCTTGCTACGCTCGGGATTCTACTCTAGAATCCTTTTTTTAATCCAGAGCGAAGGCTCTGGATTAAAAAAAGCGCCCTCGCCGTAAAAATATTATTTTGCTCCCTTATGATACAATCTACTATTTCGTTACTAAATCAGATTGTAGATAATATAGAGTCACTAAAGCATAGCGCGAAAATTAGCCAACTATAATTAAGTGCTTATTAGTACAAAGATTCCACCTAATACAAATTTAAAAGAAAGTCACGAGAAGAGACATTATCAAAGCGTATCGTTGCGGGCGAGTGCGCGCGCACAATGCAGTGGCGTGCGCGCAACAGTGGCGAGGTAAGATCGGACTCCTATGTATAATGCATCTGCTCTCCGGCCGACTATGGTGCTGTTATAGAACAGTATTGACGACAAGGAATGCGCTATTAGTATGGTAATTTTCTACATGATGCAAAGTGCTGGCAGTGAAGATTATAACGGTCTAGCGCAGCAACGAAAACTCTTCCCTCCTTATCAATAAACGCTGGAGTAGTAAGATTGTATTTTGTCTTTTACAAGTGTATTTAATATGTCAATGAAATAAAAAGACAAAAGATAGACTTCTTTTGTCTTTTTATTTCACTAACTACTCCAAAGTAACTCTGTTTATTAATAAGTCTGTTTATTAATAAGGTAAAAGGGCGCAATAGGCTAACTTATATAATGTGCTTAATGCCTACCAGCCTTTTTAATAGTCCACTGCAAGAAGTAGGCCTACCCACGAAGAGTGATTGGGCCTTATCCACCACGCTGGCTCAGTGCGTGTTGGTGGATTTACAAACGCCATCGATTTTCTTCTACGGACATATGCAGGTTGCCTCACGATGTTTTCCTTCACCGAACCACCGTGGTGGTCTAGTGGTAATGACACCTGTCTTACAATCGTGGGTTCAAATCGCGGTCCCGTACTAATGAGTTCTGTGTAATAAAATTGTTGTACTGAATAGGCTTATGTGCTCACTTAATTTGTACCTACCTTATTATACGCCGTACCTAGTCTACATACCTACCTAACTTCCTGAAGCGTATTTTGACAGTTGTGTATCTGTTGAGTTGAGGATCATTAAATTGCAAAAATGCCTATTTGCGTTTCAAGTGTAAATACAGAATAAATATTCTATCCAGGTAGGTATACGGTGGTTATCAATCAAAACGTCACTCCATCTAAACGGGTAATAATGTACCATTTATTGCCATTTACTTCCAATTTGCATGTCCGGTAGCGCCGCCGGTGGCGTTGTCTTTCCTCCTACTCAAACTAGAAATCTGCTCTACTTCGGCTAATAAACAAACCTGTTGCACAAACATGTATCGTTTATTCGACTCTAGAGACTTGTGTTGTTCAGCAATGCTTGAAAATGAGTTGGATAGTAGTCACTTAGACCTTCAGACCAAATAAAAAAATCAATACAGAACTTCGTGAACAGACAAAATGAGGCCGGTTTTTGACCGACGAACCACCGGAGGAGGTATACAATTCGAAGCGTATATATATTTTTTTATGTATAACCATAACCACGCATAACTTTTTTCGTAGTAATCCGATTTCAATAGTTCCTATTGGAAAGAGTATACTTCTAAATTGGTTTCATTTAAATTTTATCGAAATCGGCTGAGCCATTTTCGATAAATCAACAATAATGTGAAAAATGCTACATCGATCCGTGCGAAATATTCGCGAATTCTGTACACGGGTGAAGTCGGTCATGCTAATTTTTGCAAAATATAATCTTGTTTACACATGTGGTGAGTGCGTCGGTGTTGCGCCGCCATAGTTCGACTGACAACCCAAGGCTTAGTTTCCTTGGACATGTATTGTGTGTGTAATTGTGGTGTCTTTACACGGCTAGGCATAGTTTTGCCGGCCTCACTTGTTTTGTTCACAACATTCTGTCTTGATTTTTATATTTGGTCTGAGCTTAGACCATATAGAATCCTTTGTTTTCGTGTTCGTCAACTGATGAATCATGCTGCAAGCTTACGTAACAACTTTAAAATAAACATGCGTGCATACTAAGAATACCGTTATCCTACTTAATAAATATGTTTATTTCGTCACTAATACCTGTAAAATGTAACAGATGTTTCTTTAAACAAGACAACGACAAAATGCTAAGGTATCATATTGTATTCATCATTGGACCACATTTTTACTATGTACATTTAACCCTGAAATCGTAAAGAAAACATCAGGTGTTCTATTCAAAAAGTTCGCGATAAAATATCGCGATTTAGTGTTTGATCCAATAGTAAAATTTGGTCATTAATACTAGTAGAATGATTCTAGAATACATAAATGTCAATCGTCTTGTAAACATCCTGTATAAAAACAGTTTGTTTTTAATGAATATTGTTTACGTAGAAAAATAAAGTAATTTCAGTAAAACCCAAATAGTCTCTACAAACAAGTATTTCTCACAAATATTTACGCATCTACAAATCCAATATAAGTTACCTACTTGGATATTTTCAATTCAGAGTAAACCTAAGTAAATCAGAAACAAACAAATACGTACCGAGAAGCGCTATCAGCATGAGGTCATAAGTCGCGGATAGGTGGCTCAAGTATAACTACTTACTGCTCGTCGATTACTGCTGCCACTTCTCACACTGACCCTGGCTATAACTTGTTCTATCAAAATTTTGAGCTCGATTTGGTTTCCTATTCAGTAAATACTAAGGTGCGAAGGAGTCACGACGCGCAAGATGAAGGCTGTGGCATTAGTGGTGTTATTGGCGATTTGCGCTATAGAATGTGAGTACCTAAATTATTTAATTTTTTCCTCATTGAATATGGCAATTTTTTTCTGATCTTATCAATGTATCAAATTGTAAATCGAGTTTTAGTATGTGTTTATGTAGTATTTATATTACGAGTAATATCTAATTTGCTTATACGATATAGGTACTTAAGATTTATTACATACCTATAGGAATACCTATAGGTATACTCGTGGGCACCTACTGGGTATGTTTGGTAGGTTAAACTTGCTCTAGGTGTAGTCATACTGTAAGCTAATAGGTATGTTATTTCAAATAGCTTTATCAATATCATTTTAAACGCGTTAATTTTCAAACTGTGACAAATGTATCCATTTTACTATTTCAGGCCGCAAAGTCGTTCAAATCAACAAAAATGCTAACATCGACTTCATCAACATGGAGAGTGGCGGCGGAGTGCGCCCCACTGTTGCTCCCGTTCGCCCACCCAGCCCTACGCCAGCGCCAGCGAAGCCCCAGACCCCTGCACCCACCAAGGCTCCCGCGGTAGCTCCGCCAAAATCCCCCACACCAGCAGTAACAACAAAACCTGTACCTGTTGTCGTCCAAACCCCAACCACTGCTCCGTCGAAGATAGAGCCAGTGAAACCTCTCCCGAATCAAATGGACTTGAAGCCGGTGCCTCCGAAGTCAGGCTCTACGGGAGGAGTCACCACGCCGGGCTACGGGAACGTGAAGCAACTCGTCACTTTCTACGACAGTCAAGGAAAAGCGAGCGTCATCAGGCCCTATAGCTATGCAGATGCTGTTAAAAAACAAGGCTGATTTTTATGACATGAGATTTAAAGTTAGATATATTACGAGTAAATGAAAGAATGAAACGCTTTTCTTTTGTTCATTTTTATTCTCATACATGTAGGTACATATCATGCAGATAAGAAAAAAAATAGTATTACGTAGGTAGGTACTTGATTTGTTTTACACAACCTTCTAATCGCAGATAAATAACACGAACAAAACATCTAATTAAACTAGTGATTATTATAAATTGAGTACATTAAAACCAGGCACGACATATTTGAAACAGAATTAATGGTTCTTTATGCAACATACCTCATTAAAGAACTTCCTGATAACGTGGGCAGGCAACACTACATTATAACAAGTGTTTTGCGGCTGCTACATTAAACTGGCATGTAAGAGCATATAGTTATTACCCACAATTAGAAAAGAAGTCAACGACCGTCTCATCAGCCGGATACATCTAGCCAGTGCTACGCTATTTATCGAAACAGAAGCTTAGCTTTACCTCTGTTAAGGCTAATATTTCAGTTGGTCATACGATTGTTTGAAAAAAATTGTAGAGGCGGTAGAGTCTGCAATTGCAATGTGTAAGATCTCTCGTATATGCAGCGCTGCAATCGCAAGATTATTATAATTTTAATTTGCCTCTTTCATTTATTTAGAAAGTTTTTGAATGCAATGACTTAATTTTTACGCTCGAGAGCTTTGATTATGTAACTATCCAATATAAAACTGCGGATTAATTGAATAAAGTCAGTTAAACTTAAGTTCTTAATTTACTGTGGAAGTTATATTTGCTATTACATCTTACAAAACAGTATGTATTTGGACGATTTTTTTCTGTAGTAAATTATTCTTATTCTAACTTATAAAGGAATTCATTGTCAATGATGGATAATAGATTGTGTAAACATAACCTGAACACTCTTTTCTGGACGGAGATGGCGCTATTAATAAACAAAATAAAGCTTTTTTTTGTCTACCCGTGACCACGGTCGATGCAACTCGGCCGAAACGTCGGGATGAGGAGGTATTTATTTATCTCGTAATTTTAGTGCGCGATTAGTCCCGTAGTATATAATAATAAAATGAAGCTTATATTTTCAAGTTAATGCTAATCTTAACTGTCTCAAAGGCGTGAAAACTTTTCATTGACATCTTCAAAAGAACAACAAATCATACTTAACTGCTTATTTAATCCTATTCATTAAAGAGCTAAATGCTCTTGTTGGAGCTATTTCCTTGCTTCGCAGTCTAGTGTTTTCTCCTCGTCTAATTTAATCCTATAAAAGGCATTTAATCCAATCTTAAGCTCTGTGATACAATGCGCGCCGCAGTCACATGAAGCGAGGTATAAACAATCGGTGAAGCCTATTCTAGCCAGTGAAAGTGTGGAGCGGCGGATGTGGTCTGCGCATTGCTGCGAGCAAAGCTGCAGGCGCTCTGATTAATGGCCAGATTTAATCAGCCCAACGAATAATCTCCGGTGTGAATTCACGAGATTAATATGTGTAGGAACACAATTGAGAATCACTGGTTTTGTTTTTGATAAAAGAAAATTACCACACTCGGAGAAAATAATTGTAATTCTGAGCGTTAGGTAAGAGCTGTTTGTCTCTAATCTGAAAGTTTCTGAAATGCCCCAAAAATTGTATGTCTTAAATTTTTTTTTTACAATTAGTCAGCAATACTCTTGTTGTTTTTATTGTTGTAATAAGAATATTAAACTTTTTACTGTACATAGCTAGGTAATGTTTACACTGCTAGCGTCATCTGAATAATTCGGCAACTCAAACAAAATAAATCGAAACAAAGTATAACCGCCGGAAATTAAAAAAATCGTTACGTAATAAATATATATGGTGCGTGTCCGTAGACAAGGAAAACATTTCAAAGTCACGATATGCTCATTTTATTTCAGTGGTCAAGATGGTGTAGCCATAGTATCAGTGTAATTTTTCATATGAGCGGATGCAGACCAATACGTCCCCGGTTTCGCCCGATTTTTGGATTCAATAATTTTCTTAAATTTTATGAAACTATAGTTCAGTTCATGTGCATAAATAACAGATTCAAAAAAAAATTGTAAACGTGTAGAAAAGTGCCCAAAAATGCAATAAACTTTCTTAGAGATTATGAATTTGTTCTAAAAAGCGGTATCTACGCATTTAATTTCTATCGAGCGAAGTTTTTTGAATTGTGTTTCGAGTTATTGAATCCTCTATCGAATAGTTTTGAGAATGTGTTTTATTTTTATTCGACAACTTCAAGGTTTGATGGAGAAAAGTCAGTTTAACTAGGACTCCGTACAGGTTTTTTGAGATTGGATGGCGGCTTAAACAATAGAGCCTAATGAGCCTCGTATCATCCTCCCACTGATTTTCAAGGTTGCGTCTACGTTTAAAATTCAGAAATAATAGGGCTGCGCTCCAAAATGAGGCACTTTCACTTGCATGAATCATGTTACGGCGCAGGATGGCTGTTACGTCGGCGACACATTGTGCAACTGACCGCGTTCAGCTTCAAAACAATACTGACTCATGGACGCTAAAAATAGCGGATATAGGGTAGGATGTAGGATATACAACGTAGTTATTAATTAAAGGCAAGGCGCAGAACTCTTCTAGAGTTATAGAAATACAGAAAATTTTATTCGGGACAAAACAATTAGGTACACAGAAACAAAACACGAAATATAACTAAAATAGAACAATTCATACCCAATGCTTTGCCACGAAACTGATCCCAACTCAGCATATTGCTGGTTGGTATAGTGAACATAAATCTTTCCTAGATAACACCAGTAACAAGCAGAGTGATATTATTAGCAGTATTATACTTATGTTCGCAAAACTTCAGGGCAAGAAAGGGATTCAAATTTTTATAATTCAAAATTGCGAGCACTGCAGAATTCTAAGCTGCTAAAATACTAAGCGAGGCGGCGATCTATTACTTATGTATGTTATTAAGGTACTTACTGTACGAAATGAGGAAAGATGTGATACTGAAATTATTGACTGATAACTTTTTCAATGATTATATTTTAAGGGTTCTAAGTATAAAATGCATAAAATACTTTTAAAATTGATGCCGCTATAAAATAATGTTATTTGAAATAGATTAAAATATTCCTTAAAATATTGAATACTTAAGTACATACATAGCCGTGGTGGTCAAGAGGTAGTGACACCCGCCTTACAAACGTGAGGTCGTGGGTCAAATCCCCGGTCCCGTACCAATGAGTTCTTTGGAATTTATGTACGGAATATCACACCACTGGCTTTTCGGTGAAGGAAAACATCGTGAGATAACCTGCATATGTCCGTAGAAGAAATTCGATGGCGTATGTGAATCCACCAACCCACACTGGGCCAGCTTGGTGCATATGGCCCAATCATCCTTCGTGGGTAGGCCTACGTCCTGCAGTGGACTATTAAAAAAGGCTGGTACAGTACATACATATTATGTACCTACTGCCTAAGTTTGAATTAACTTTCTTAGTAAGTAGGTATGGCCTTTCCATATCCACAACCATCAAGATAAGTTATTCTTAAGTAAATTGAGAAAGTTTTATCTTAATTCAGCACAGATTTATGCTTAGCCACGTTTCATATGTGACGGAGATAAACACGACGATTAGAAGTCATCTCGCTTGAGAAAACGTTTGTCTAATTGGAAGACGATATGTGAAATACGACAAAATATTCATGCTTCACTAAATATGGAATTGTTTGTTTAAGGAGTGCCATAGGTGAAGCGGAGAGAAAATAATGATAATTAATTTTATACTATGCCTATTGTACGTATAATTAACGTATTTCTTGTTAACCTATGCAGATAGCCAGATGAGTGAATAAAGATACATTATAATCCTACTAATATTATAAACGCGAAAGTTTGTGAGGATGGATGGATGGATGTATGAATGTTTGTTACTCTTTCACGCAAAAACTACTGAACGGATTGAGATGAAACTTTGCAATAATATAGCTTATATATCAGACTGATCCCTTCGGCCGCGTTAACATATAGGCTATAAATTATAATGATATTGCGTCAGAAATCAAAATATCATGCGGGCGAAGCCGAGGTTAAAAACTAGTGTTTGATAAAACCAACAATTGACTTAATTGAACGTCATACGTTTTGGTAAATACTTGTTTTACATGAATGATGTTAATTTTGTGTATTTGATACATTTTATGTTATTGAGGTAGGTAAGTGAACATTGAGTTAAGACTAAAAGCCTAAAGATAATGAGCCGTATTAAAATAATAAGAAACGCTTTAAGCAAAGCGATTTACATCAGCTTAACTAGGTACATATGGTTGCGTAAACGAAATTCTCTAAGACATATTTCGATTTAAACTTTCTTCATGCTCTCTAAAGATTATAATATAAATACGACGTAACTCTCGGTAAAAGCACTGACTGTGCGAGTGTAAACGAGCTCTATGTTGCTCCGAATTAAAAAAAGAATAATTGCATTAACAATGGTTTTTACTTTTTACGTAAGATTTCCATTCATATCTTGTTACAATTGTTTTATCTTCTACTATGTGTTGTTAATTGATTTACACACAATCTTAAAGTTATCTGTATGCACGCCGACGAAACATTCTTGACTTGGCGAAAGTTCCATTATGTAGAGTAGAGATATGTATGTGAAAATGCAGTTTCATGGGACCCAGCGAGCATTAGTGGTTGATACGCTTAATTAGTGATCAATCGATTACGGTTTTATGTGCATTAGAGGTTTTATGGTAGCTAGATAATCTAGGAATTGGGTATTTACGTTTAGAAATAACTAGTTTTTACCTGCGGCTTCGCCCGCATGATATTATGATTTTTGACGCAATATCATTATAATTTATAGCCTATGTGTTATTCTGATATATAAGCTATATCATTGCAAAGTTTCATCTCAATCCGTTTACTAGTTTTTGCGTGAAAGAGTAACAAACATCCATCCATCTATCCATCCATCCATCCTCACAAACTTTCGCGTTTATAATATTAGTAGGATTAGCGGTTGTTCACGGCTTCGCACGCGTTATTTTTTAGTTTTAGTGATATTCCATTTCCAGGATATTTTTCCAGGATAAAAAGTGATATGATACTCTCCGTTATAGTACTTTCCATAACCGTAGAGATTGGACCAGTTAAAAAACTATTGAAAAATTTGGCATATAGTCGTAGAAATTATACATGTCTAATTATAACCTATTTTCAGCACGCTTATATTATCATTAAAAAATACCAGAATATTATAGTGATATTTTCAAAGCAAACCTATTAGGTAATAATATTCGTCAAAGGTCGTCATGACATGACCCTAGTTTTCAGCGGTTATGGGACGGACTATATGCTCTTCGCTCCCTACTCTACATTTACCTATACTTTATCCATTCAAAAAATCAAGTCGATCCCCCACTTTTTTTTGCTTCGTTAAAGAGACACAAACAAACCAGCAAATACACTTTCTAGCTTATAATATTAGTAAGGATTGAATGATAAGGAAATTAAAATCAATGAAGTTCAAAGGTTTATAGTCAGCTCAGCTATAGGGGTTTATACGTTTTCTATGCATAGAATAATTTGAAACAGTGGGTAAATTTTAAGGATTTTTTAGTCTAGCTCTAGAACATATTAAAAATAAACCAGCTGACGTGAAAAACGTTATGCTGTATAAAGAAAAAAAAAGATCTATAATATTAGAATAGACTAGCCGATGTCCTTGACTTTTTATGAATTCAGACTACCTATATAGCTAATCAGTTTTGGCTACCATGGGCTTAGATTACTGGATAATTTCTACCTACTTAAGACTGATTTCAAACAATTCACAGCCTTAGTATTCACACACATATTATGTACAGACAGACAAACACCAACTAAACATTTTCCTAAAATTGATTGGTAACTTATGTGAGTACCTAATTTGAATCTATATGCCTGGAAGAAATCGCCATGGGTGATAAGGCCACCACTTTATAATCATATTTTTTGTCGTATATGTGTAAATAGTGTTTTATTTTTCATATATTGTGGTTGTAAATAAAAAGTTTTGTCTATCTGTCAGTCTATAATTATTAGCGTTAATATAACTTCCCTGGTGGTAAATAATGTTTAAGTTAGAGAAATTTTAGAAATCATCCGATACGCCGACTAAACATATATATGAATGTACCTAGCAACAAATACAAGTACCTACCTAGTTAAAAATAATAATAATATACATTTTTAGTGGTAGGGCTGTTTTGAACAGCTCGCCTGGGAAAGTACCACACCTATTCTAGGTTTTTAAACGCCATGCAGAAGTGTGCAAGCATTACTGCGCTCTGAAATGAAGGCCAATATTTCTAACGTAATTTCTGGGAAACATAAGGTTTAAGATTTGATATATCAAAATGACAAGAGCAGTGTTATGCCGTGCAGGGTTTGTCTGGTTTTCTTACACATGTAATAAATCCGAAAGTGTACAAATTGACTTCTTTTTAGGATTTCGTACCCAAAGGGTCACAATCACAACTATTACTAAGACTACGCTGTCCGCCTGTCTGTCACCAGGCTGTATCTCAAAAACCGTTATAGCTAGAAAGCTGAAATTTTCCACAGATGATGTATTTCTGTTACCGCTATAACAAAAAATACTAAAAACTGAATAAAATTAAAAATTAAAGGGGGTTCCCATACTATTTTACAAACCTGAATTTTTAGTCGTTTTTAATAATGGTTACATGTAGATGCTTCAAATATTCACAGAATATTTAGTTAAATATAATAAAAATTAATAAATTTAGTTCAATAATATATAATTAAATTAAAATAAAAAACAATATTTATGGGGGCCTCCCATAGAGTAGGTACGGAACCCATCATGCGCGAGGCCGACTTGTGCTTGGCAGATTATTTGACATGGCTATAGTCCAAAGGCCGGAGAGTACTTATTATCCCGAAAAAATAAAATATAATAAATATAAGTCCGGGTGGTGCAGACAGGTAGGTACGCGTAACGTTTAACATCAGGAGAACGCTCGTTTCGTCACTCCTTCATATATAAAAGATAAAAGTCTCACGTAGCCAATATGGTACCTTCTAATTTCCCAGCGAACGAGTTGACGAGTAAGTAAAAAAAAGTTAAGTTTGTTTCTGTACCAATTTTTCCTTATTACTTCATCTGTGCTGTGCATATGAACGCGTATAATACAAGTTATGAAATATTGTAAAGTATTCGTCCCCATTCTAACAGCGTCCGTGTTGGATAATCGGCGCTGCGTCGGCCATTGTAATGAATGCATTGACGTGTGCACAAGTACGAGTATATAATCACTTTTGGGCAGGGGTCAATGGCGCGGATTACGTGGCGGTCTAGTAGATATTCACTGTTTTGTTTCAATGGCGTACTCGTACTGGGAGATGGGTAAAGCGTTGTTGTAGCCCATAAACGCTTTGCAGAAATACCTACCACATTTGTTTATCGAGGAACGAGACAGGGCAGTGCAGTTTTTTTGTTCGCTAAGCACAAGTCAGGTCTTGCATGGAATACTGCTCTCACCTTTGGGATGGCTCTGCCAAATTTCAACTGGAGGCTCTAGAGTCGATTAAGAGGCGAGCCAGGAGGCTAATTGACAACAACACCTCGACTAATTCGCAGCTGCAAAGTCTTGAGCATCGACGTAAGGTGGCGTGTTTCTCGGCCTTTTATCGGATTCACTTCGGAGAGTGCGCCCAGGAGTTGCACAATCTGGTCCCTCCTGCCCCTTTCTTCTATCGTTCGGCTAAAGAGACGCGACCAAAGCGCCACCGTTTTATGGTGGACATTCCGCGCGTTAGAACTAAGCGTTTCGAATCCTCATTCCTCATACGAACAGCCAGAATGTGGAACGCTTTGCCTGGGTCTGTCTTCCCGTTAAAGTACAACGTGGGTGTTTTGAAATCCCGATTATCTTCCCGGGTATCTTCTAGGTAAGCGTGCTACACCTTAGACCGCACATCTGCTCAACATCAGGCAGTGTGTAGTCAAACGCGAACCTAAACGAAATAAAAAAAAAGCAAACGTAACATTTTACTGCTTCGATGGCTCAGTGGATAGTGACTCTAACTCCTGGGTCAAAGAGGCGTGGATTCGATTCCCACTCAGGGCAAATATTTATGTAACGAACATAGGTGTTTGCTCCGTGTCTGGGTGTTATTTAGGTAGGTTAAGACGAAATATGAAAATTATAAAAAATATTAAAAAAATTGTAAGCATATTTAGTTCCTTGGTTCGAAAATATTTGCGCGCTTATTCGATTTTTTTATTCTATGCAGTTAACCCACAGATTAACTAACATTATATCTTCGGCATGTGTATGAAAACATTGATCAATGGACAATTCGTCATTTAGGCCAGCCCCGGTTGGCCTCGAAACCCAGATACGACTTGCAAAGATCTTTTTGTGAAGAAATGATTGCCGTAATTAGTGGCGTGGCGTAGCTGCTTCTGAAGATTATACATGCCAGGTAATCTAAATTGTGGGTACTTCTTCGAAATTTCATTCTTTGACTGATTCATCTGGCCAAAATTTTATTTCACTTTCAGCTCTGTCGCACATGTTCATATGTAAAAAAGGTAACTAAAGAACATATATTTCAATGAGGGACTTGTTTTTATTAAGTAGTTTTTAAGATATCTACGTTCAAATATTTTGTGCCCAGATGAATCAGAATTGATTACAGATGAATCAGAACAGAACTGAAAATGAAAAACTATGTAATTTGGCTGTGTAATAGGGAAATCTAATCACATTTTACATACGTACATAAAATTTTAACACTATAGCACGAAAACAAGTTGACGAATGAACAATATTTCTTGTATTACATTTTAGAAATCTAAAAATTGTAATACTTAATTATAATTCTTATATTACCTGGGTAAACGAAAACATTTTAAATTACATAAATGAACTATTACTAATATTTGTTACTGATAAATAGGTACACGAAAGTTAATAATTAAGAAAAACGAAACAATGTTTGAAAATATTATCAAAGATTTTCTTATACAAAAAGCTTACTATAGTGTAAAAGATTTTATGTGTGACAAAAATTCATTGCGGTACCTGACATGTGACTGTATTTGTAAATGAAAATGTATTCATTCTGTTAGTTTTATTGTTTTATGTTAATTTATATTTATTGTTTACTTTTGACATTCATCAGTGTGCATTATTGTACCTATGTGAGAATAAATGAACTGAACTGAACTAATAGTAAGTATAGTAATTGGTACATTATATTAATCTCTCTGTTATTTTTTTTCCATGTACAATTCACGAATCCTGTTTATTATATAATGAAAAAAATAAGATTAAAGTAAGAAACATGAGATCAACTTCAATTAAATGGAATTTTTGACAGTAATCTTCCTTGGTAACTATCACAGAAACATAATTTTTCGTAGTATCGTTAACTATAAATAATGAAGTCACATTTAGGTACTACAAGAAATAAATCTTTAGCTTTTTGCAAGGGCCCGAGCTACTTTCAATGTCATCTTTAAAACCTTTCTCTTGTTGACGAGATCTTGGTTTTTTAATGGAAGATTGAATAATCATACCTTCACCAGCAGTGTGAGACTCTTTTGTAAGTTTATTTTACTGAAGCTTTTTAAACACAAAAATGCCCTCATCGTTTGAATCTGAACAATCATCCACGTTTTTCTGAAGAAGGGTCGATAAGACATCTCTGGTAAATTTTGGAGTAATAATTTTTTTCATCGATTGACGAAGTTTCTATCCAAAAACTGTCGTCATCGAGGTCTTGTTGGGCTATATAAGCTATATTCGAAGCTTTTCCAGTATGAATGTTATGATTTATATGGCGTTTTGACCATATGAATCAGGCCAGATGAATCAGGATTTTGCCGTAATACATGCATAACTCATCATACATACTGAATTCAGTATTGTCATTTTTCTACTTGAATCTATAACCCAAAAGCATTACACGAAATACAGATTGAAGTTGTAAAACCATAAAATAAATTTTATAAAACAGGCATTGTAATCATAATGCCACCTGAACTAAGCACAGATGAATCAGACATTTATCTTTGTAACTCTGGGATCCAAGCGAACCAGCCGTATATCCACCTTCTGGCTCGTCTGTTGCACGACTGGCTTCTCCCTGCGCGAGAAGTCAGGCTCTCATCATCATCACCCGACCAAGCACGGTCAAGCGCAGCATACGCCACATTAATCAGTATTATATGCCGGACACTTCTTATTAGCCTATTTATAAACATACTAAGGTAGTTATAACTAATACACATTTTTTTTGTAAAAGTGCAATTCATTTTCTTTTGATATAATTATAATATATAATGATTTACCAAAGGGAAAATGCGATATCGACCATTTTCTTTCGAAAAATGGCAAGCGGACGCGGTATATGAATCAGGAGAACCAACTTCAAATATTTTTAATTTATACTTGGACTGCAATGATTTGAAAAATATCACTTGTCCCAGGTAGAGTTAAAGGTAAACTGCATAGAAAAAAAATTACACACTGATTTGTTTGTTGGTTTCAGAGAAAAACCCATAGACGTCCAAAATTTTGTCTTCGAAGAAGTACCCTTGTATGTATTGGTTATTGTTATTTTTGATGGGTTGTTAATATTAGAAAATAAAAAGCCCCAGCGTTCAAAGCCTTACCAATATCAGCAAGGATTTTTATCTTATCTTTCATTTTCAGGAAGAGTAGATAGAGATGGTTAATTTAGTATTATTTTTATTTCATTGTTGACTCTTTACTTATTTAAAAAAAATATTTGTACTAAATTTAATTATGTAGTTATATTAATTCAGTTATTGTTTATTTTCTATTATACTACGTGCTAACTCAAAAACTCTAGATGGCTCAGAAGAGTCGCTATACTCATATTCAATTTATTGATAAAATATTCCATTTTGTCATGTTAATAGAAAAATTGCCAATTATTACAATTCAATATACCTACAACTCAATTATTATGAATACAATAGAACAATAAATATTATACAGGGTTATTTCTAATCAATTAGCATCTAGGGGCTTATTCTGTAGCTACATCAAAACTAACAACTTTTGTTGTACAACTTTCGTATCTTTCTTTCTTATTCTTACAAATTTTGTTATTCCATAGAAAAAATTAGCTTACCCGCGACAAAATGTATGGAACAGCTGATTTTTTTTAATGTTGATTAAAGTCATAGAACAAAAGTTGTTAGTTTTGATGTACAGAATAAGCCCCTACAAGGATGCTAATTGATCAGAAATAACCCTGTATACTTGTATATTATAAAGCGCTTGAATTAATTTAATTCTGGTTCACTCTCATTTTCTTAATATTTTCATTGAAGAAATGACGGAGATAAAGACATTTGTACATTATACAATGTACATAGTACGTACCTAGGTAATCTATTCTATGAAAAATCTTAATGTAGCAATATGTCTTTCCTCACTGCTAACAAGGTATATAGATAAAGTGGAAATTCCAGGCACAAAATTCCGTTGTTTGTTTCTCAAAATAATAATTCACTAAAAACCGCATCACAACACCTACTTTCACTTTTCAAACATCCTTACATTGTGTTGGTATTGACACATTTGCAATTTGCAATAATGATAAGCCAGACATCCAGTTAGTAAGCTTCTTATATAAATCGGTCTACTTGCGCCGTGTACTAACTCGGAGTGCAGTGCTGCCAACTTAGCACGTTCGGCGTCAGATCTGGCGCCTTTTTGGCCTAAAGCGCGTTTTAATGCCTATCGCTAAATCTGTCGGTTTTTGAAATAGTATTATAGTAGCGTAAAACAGAACGCATTACTAATTAGCACAAACCAAAACACTGAAATACTTATATTATGTATCGTAGCAACAAATGTGTTTTCATTACCACACTCTGACTCTAACATAGTGTCTATATATGTATATGTCATCATTATGGTAAAATTAGTAAGTAAACTTTTTGAGCTTGGACACCAATCTATATTTTCGATAAGGAAATATTAAAAAAAAAGTGACTTTACTACATATTTACAAACTTCCGAACCACGTTTCGAGGGGAATAATATCGACACTATATCATCCCTTCATCGCTTATTCGAGCCAATTAGAACGTTTTTTTGTCGTAGGTGCCATTTAGCGCATTCTAGCGAGGTTTTGACGTGCTAAAAGCGCTTTTTTCTAAAAGGAAATGGTAACACTGTCGCAGTGACTAATGTGACACAAAAATTCCGCTGTTCCGCACAAGAAAGTCGTAGTGCGGACGCAGTATTGTTATGCAAAGCGGATCTGTCCGTATAACAAGGTGTTTTACGTTTGTACCGCTCGCATGACGTTAGGTTACAAGTATTTTAGGTCATTAGTTGTTAGATTTGTTTGGCAGGCATGTTGTTGCGAAATTAGGTCATCATCGTCATCATTCGCTTGTATTGAACCACTGCTGGGTATACAGAACTGGTGTACTAAGCCAAAAAGAGATGATTCAGACCATCGATCATTATAAACAACTACTATTACTATAGGAAAAACGAAAATTTGTGAAAAAAGAAATGCTGTTTCATACATTTTGTCGATTCAAAGTTGCAGTTTTGTATGGAACAGCTGATTTATTCGCAAATTATGAGTTGGCCTCTATAGTAAAAGTTGTTCATAACGATGATCTTAATCACCCTCTTTTGGCTTGGTACAGGATAAGCAGATAGCCCTGTACAGCTCCATCTCTTATTTGACATCATGCAAATGCAGTGCAGTGAATAAGCTTTTAAAGATCAGTACGATTATTTTTTTCATTGTTGAGTGGTTAATATCTGGTTAAATTGAACTTAGGTTTTTTATTCAATATACGTTTGTGTTTGATTACATCTGTCCCAGCCGGGCTAGTATGCGCGCTACGAAATATTTCTTTCGTAGTGTCAGAACGAGACAAAGTATATATCTGTCACTTTCTCACACGTCGAAATGAGTTCTTTTCGTGGCTTATTGTGGTCGCATGCCTGTCTAGCAGGGGCCTGATTCTCTATCGGCAAGACGCAACTTAACCCCTCAGAGCAAATAAAAAATCAAGAGGGAACGTCGTTGAACAGTCAAGTGAGGCCGGCTTTTTATACATGTGTGAGTGAGTCGGTGTTGCGCCGCCATAGTGCGACTGTCAAACTAAGGCGTAGTTTCGTTGTACGGGATGTGTGTGTGTGTAATTGTCTGTACACGGCGAGGCGTAGTTTTGGTTGGCTTCACTTGTTTGTTCACAACTTTCTCGCTTGATTTTTTTATATGCTCTGAGCTGTGTGTGTTGAATGTTTTGTTGTAACATGTAGTTACGAATTTAATTAAAATGAATTATAAGCCGAATTTACGTTATGTTATTTGAAAAATAAATATTTTTCGCATGTATTTCCTAAAAACACATTAAGCACGTTACGCGCACGTTTTCATACAGAATCTCCATGCTGATATTAAGCCATATAATGGATTAGTCTAAGAGTTAGCAAGTTTTCTAAATACTGTCTACCTATATTGTACGTGAAGGGTGGCTGTGGTCAATGTTTCAAGACCCGCATTAGCATGAAAAGGACAGAAAATACAACAACTTTACAAAGTCTGAGAGAGACAGAAAATTATAGTAAATCATTTATAAGGTGTATACTTGTATAGTCAACATATAGCATAAGTACATGGAACAGACGTTATGTGTATATTTAGATACATAACGGCGGTTACAGGACCAAGAATTTTTTAGTCGTTACAAAAAGTTTTCTTAATGAACATTGTATTAAAACTGTATTAATAATAATTATCGTGTATGAATTTTGAGGAAAAGGAGGTTAAGAAGATTTTCGCTATATTGTAGGTATAGAGTTTAAACTATATTGTACTAAAATTTTAATTCTTCAGATTGAATCCTATTTGTACGAGTATATAAGTACCTATTTTGTTAGCTCTAGGTACTTGAAAAAATATTGTTCACGAATTATTACGAATACGAAATGTTGTAAACTCGTAAATGTACTCGTACCTTTACAACAATTTGTCCCTATGATTATATCAAATTATAGTCTATGTCGTGTTCATAATCTTTCTAGAGATTGCGATCTTGTTACACGTACCTTTGTTGAATGAAGAAATTACTCTCACTCGATTTCGTCAGCGTGGATAATAAGCGCGTGAACAATTTTGCCTTGGATTACGGATTCTCATAGTTTGGAGCTCTGCAGTTTGCAAATATTCAGTAAGGTAACTTCTATCACTACAGAAAAATAAAATATTCTATTATTAAGTATTTATTACGATCGATACTGGGCTATAAACGGGTTATGGCAAATTGAGATTCAGACACTTTATTTGTCAGAACATGGTAAGTACCATCAACTTGCTATATTTTGTTGTTTTTTTTCATGTTTATGGTACGTACACTTCATAAAAAATAGCAAACAAGTGCAACAACCCTTGCGTGTGCGTACAAATATTAAATAATTAAATACAAAAAAATATTTAATATTCTAAAAAATACTCTAATTAACTAATTTACAAATACAAATAAGTCCGTTCGGAGGCCGCCCATCGATAGGTATCGGTAGGTCGTTGTCGGCGGTGCCTGCTCTAGCTTGCTCGGCATCTTACCATGGTGGGCTCTGTATATATACTTCCTCTGCATCCCCCATAGGTGTGCTCTGCACTCTGCTGAGGTGGGCACCATATCCGACTGTAGTATCGCGCTTGCGACACTGCGGCCGAGCCCTTCGGGGCGGGGGCCGCGGCGGGATGGATCTGGCGGTGTGTGGCCTACTGCCTATTCTACCTTCCGCGACCCTAACGAGTGCCGCCATCGTGTTGGCGGAGGCGGTGAGGCTGTAGGGGAAGAGGAGTATGTCATCGGCCGTTCTCCCCATCCTCTGCAGCCGTAGTGGTAGACGCGGGGCCACTTTAATTGACCCGTTGCATGGGGACCAGCGCTATCGGATACGGATGCTGTCCGATACGGGTGCTGTCCGACACCCAGTGGTGGATTACGATGTGTCTGATGTTCGACACATCGTCATAGCTCCGTGGTGTGGCCCGAGTTGAGCCAGCGCTGTCGGGTGCTGCGGAGGAGTGCGGAAGTGTGCCCGTAGCTCCGACACCAAGCCCAGTGGTGGAACACCCAGGGGTTTTAGTTATACCTATATAATCATTTCTTATTTGGAATTGGCAGAGCGTCTGCCTTCTAAGGCAGGGAGTTCCGAATCCAATTCTCAACGTCTCATTCTATTTGGGTGATGAATTTAAATATCAGTTACGGGTCTATCATTAGTCGTTGTCTATGTGTGAGCGTAGTCCTCCCCCTTCACTCAGGTCCCATGTTAATTGACCGATTTATAGTCTGCTACAGTACTACATGATGACTTCAGAATGAATCGTTATTAAAATTTTGGATTTTAACTATTATATAACCATTTGATGTTAAACGAAAAGAGCTACTATTAGGTAAGTAACAGGTAAATAAACTCTAGCCACCGAACGGCGTATCCTGCAAGCAAAACAAACAACGTGGAAAGGTGTCAAACAAACTTGACTTTCTGCAAATTTTCCGCTGTGGACACCATTTGGCGAGATCGTTCACCCGTCGGCACGTGGTCAGATGGAAACAGAAAGTAATACCGAATCCGTGCACCTTGCTGCTAAACAATGCCCAATTTATGCGATTTCACTCATACTGTAATTTCATATTTCATGGATTTAGTCATCGCGACATTTTGGTAATACGTGGGAGCGGAGAGGATGAGCAGATGTTTTTATTTTTCTACAAAAATTATATTAAGCTTCTTCCTTTAGTTTCGTATTCTATTAGAATTTTTTATGGTGTGGTCCATATAACACACACCCACAGCAAAAAAAAAGTTCATGTTATCTTATTTATAATTTTAAGTAAACGATTCTTAAATATTAGATAAGATATCTTGATGGCTTGAATTCTTAGAGTACCGAAGAAGAAGAATCGTGTTACTGCGTGGCTTAATATTATGTTACTATACGTTTTAAATGCGTAAAACGTCAAAATTAAAATTATTTACATGTAAGGTCAATAATCAAGTACGCGTTTATATATTTTTGTTGTCTGTTGTTTTTTTTTCTTATAAGACATTTCAATGGCTAATAAATTTCAAAGCACTGAAAAAATCCTCTCGATCGTATAAATTATAAGAGTTTAACATTTGATGTTATCAGTTTAGAATTTATCATCTATTAATTAGTTAGTTATTCAGATACGAAAGACGTCCAATTCGAATTAATTTACGCAAGGTCAGTTACGAAGCGCGCGTTGATGTCTTTTACAGCGGCGAAAAGAATTTATCTTGGATTCGATGCAACATTGATTTTATAGATAGGAAAATTGTATTTATTATTTTTGTTTCGATGTTTTTAATATTTTAACATGTTTTTTTTTTATGAAAATCGTATTCGAAATAAAATAATCAAATAATTTTTTTATAGACTGAAGTCACATTATATCCAACATCTAGTAAAAATATGAACATAATTTAAAAAATATACATATATAAAAATAAGCAGCCCAAAACAACGATAGGTCCGGTAAATAAAATATATATATAATATATAAAAAAATTAACATTCGTAATTTTACATTCGTAAAATACATAAACGGTAAACGATAAACATACATAAACGATCCCATGGAGGGCTCAGTTGTGGAGAAGGCCCGCATCACAAAGAATATAAAACAAAAACAATTAATAGAGTTTATCTACTAACTCTCATATATTTGTTTTAGCCTATTTGATAACCGCAATATATATTTAGCAACAACTACAAAGCCCTAAGCTAAATGCATTTGTATGCAACATTAGTCTTCCAAAGGAAGTCCGCTCTTGCCCAACCAAAAGTTCCCTCGATGAGTCCACAGCAACCGTCATCTCATTGACGTCAATATATGTCGCAAGGATTACAAAATCGGAATCCTCGCCAAATCGCGATCCGGGATAGGTGGGTCCGGCGGTGCAGCAGAACTTTCACGCGTATAAAACTACAGTGAAGGCGGGCGGCGCGACCAGTGAGCCCCCTATCTCGGAGCCTCAACGCACGGCGGCGCACCACGCTCCACGCGCTCGCGAAAACGAAAGTGACGATCCACGGATCAGACTGTGACAACAGTGTGTGTGAACCCTGGAACAGTGATCGGTAGCTGGCGCTGTTATCTTTGAACTGTTTCTTCCTCTGTGCCGTTTGAAAGCTCACCTGGAAAGGTACTTGGATTTTCTTGGATGTGTTGGAAAGTGATTTATAAACGTATCTGATTTGAGAAGTGCGTGCTAATTGGAATTAAGTATCCGCAAATGTTTATTGTGTTTACAAGAACTTTCAAGACAAGTTCTGTTTTATTCTGTTTGGATTTAGAATCTGATTTTACAATACCTTTTCGAAAACTTAATTCTAAAAGCTCACGTGTCCTAACATTTAAAATAACTTTTATTTTCACTTATCGTACTTTATTATTGGTTGAGTGAAATATATATTCACAAAACAACGTTAGTTTTAGAAAATCTATTTAGCAGAAAATGCATTATAATATGCAATAAAACAATTGAAACAAAAGTGTACCTACATAGGTTTAAAGAATTTTATTTATCATTCAAGACATTTCTGTCGCTTACATGATAAAAATAACTTAATTAACATTTTAAAATATCGTCGTCACACTCAGTGATATACTCACACATATACATACATAAACAGTTTACAGCAGGCAACTAAATATTTTTACAATAAATACACATAAACACGAAGCAAAATGGAATGCGAATTTAAATTGTTTATCTTATCTTTATTGGCTATAGAAAGTTGCATAATGTCACTTTCACTCGAGTCCGCTAAAAGTTCGCAAAAGCACAATTTGCATGTTCAGCGGTTTTCGTTCGTGAATGGGCACTTGTTTGCAAGACGAACTTGTTTTTTTCTGTAAGTGTAAGGCGGTTGCGAGCACAGATTACCTTTTCATAGATACTATATTGCGGTATCTGTCTTTTAAATCGGACTCATTTAAAGATTGTGTAGACGTTACGTTGGTTACAAATTATTATAACAAAGCATAACATGTTCACTATACTAATTTTGCGGTTACGTAAGCAGCTTTTTCATAGCTGTGTTTTGACAGATATGCTGCAGAAATCAAAAATGCAACTAGGTACTTATTCGTAGTATACACAATTTATACCGGGACAAAGTCAGCTGCCTATGTATTAAAGTCTGAATAGTTTCTACGGTGTAACTACAATATTGAAGTACATGTAATTGTATTCATTTCTGAAAATTAACTATTTAAGTAAAAGTTTAAGTTTATGTGATCTATAATCACACGCTTAAAAGCTTATCACTTGCATGATTAAATGCCATGTCCCAGGCACATCCTTTAAAAAAGGCATTGAGCTTTTACATATACTTAAAGTTGTAGCTTCTGGATGAGTTTTATGTAGATTGGTATATAATAAACAACGTAAACTCGTAACAAATATAAGAGATATATCTCTTACGCTGTAATTTTTGTACCAAAATACATTTAAAGATAATGGATAAATGCGAAGCAGTGCTAAACTTTTATAAAATAAAAAGTTAATAAAAGATTACGTAAAATACGGAATTCGTACGAGGTAATCTATGGTTGGAAGCGACATGTGGTGGAGCCGGTGCGAGGAAAGTAGGGCGCGCGTCACACAGCACGCATTTTATAGGTGTATCCGAGGGGTTTCTCGTTTACGCTAATACCAATGTGCATACGAAATTCAAATAAATTGCTTTAAACGTACCTTTATACAGGGTTACTTCTAATCAATTAGCATCCTTCCTTTTAGAGGCTTATTCTGTACATCAAATCTAACAACCTTTGTTCTGCGACTTTTGTTAAAACTCAAAAAAAATCAGCTGTTCCATACATTTTGTCAAAGGTAACGATATTTTTCTAAGGAACAACAACTTTTATTTTGAGAATTAATCAAGGTCGTAAATCAAAAGTTGTTAGTTTTGATGTACAGAACAAGCCCCTAAAAGGATGCTAATTGATTAGAAATAATCCTGTATAGATACAGATGCAATGTTTAGACTTGAAGGGTCATTGTTGGTACAAAACAATCATGTCAAACATATTTTACACTACAAGAAGGAACTCGATTGAAATATATACGATACTACTTAATTTAACTTCAATGGACACAAAAAAGAGACATATCAATCTTGTCAATCGTCATCATCTTAAAATTGTTTGATATAACGTAATTTTGATTGTATTTCAATTAATTAAGGTCATAGAAATAGGATAGCACGTTCACACGGCGCGCGAAGAAGAGATAAAAGGTATTAGTACGAATACGTTTGAGAACAGTCAAATAATAACAGTAAATCCGCCGACTATTCTAATCGCACTTTCAAAAGCTTACAGAAATTAAGGCTCGTAATAGACGACACGTGACGCCAGCTTATACCGTACAAATCAATCTGTAAAGCGCGTATGCGTGTTTGCCATGTTTCTGTTTATTGTGTGAAATAATCTTTGTCTATAAAAATAGGTTTACTTATCTTCGCACTAAGCTCTCTGAAAATATTGCTCAATGGGTTTGGTGTAGGAGCTATATTATATCAGTAACCTACTGCCTAGACCTAAAGTGAAATATATTCCGTAGTGTTTAATTCCAAAGCATTGTGTAGTCAATGTCACAAGGAAGAAGACTCGAAAATGAGCATGAGTATGATTGAGCAAGCACGGGCGTGAACGACACCACGTCCAAACATCTCATTGTTGCCAGCCTAAACCTATTGTAAACCTTTAAAAAGGCACGCTGCAAAATAAGTACGGATCCCTAAAAAGAAACTCCGACAAGTCATGAAAACAGAAACACGCGTTAACTTGACGTAATCTACATAAACCGTGAAAACAGCGTGAAAGCCATTAAGATAATGAATCCGCAGTTTTCGCATTATCCTTATCTTCCGAAACTGATGCGAAACATGCAACTAATGGCTACTGTGTTGCAAGTGTACGTAAACTGGTAGGACTCCCATTCTATTGTTTGAATGCATTAAGATTTTGTAAGAGCGTCTTTTGCGTCACGGTGACTTACCTTCTTCAGGGATTGTTCACTTACGCAACGACAGATGCTATTGTGGACAAAAATGAGTTAGGCTAGTCTTTTTGTGGCAATTACTGAAACAATGTGAACTGTAATTTTGACATCACAAAAAGTAGGTATACGTGTGGTGCAAACGTTGTTACAGGATAATCAAAAATAGTCTTTTTTCCGAGAGATTGGTGGGAATTACGCAACGTCACAATTTTAATTGACGTTTGCTGTTTGATGTAATAGATAATCATTTGGTGCAAATATGTTACATCAAATTAGATACATTATCAAACTACTACATACTTACTTAGTTACTGTTTAGTTAATATCTACAGTAAATTCTTTCTTCAGGACGTGTTGACTCTGAAAATGCCTCGTTGAGAGGCGAAACACGTGTCAAACAGAGTGTAGTGCAGTGAGAATAAGGATGTTATTCATTAGTGAAGTGTTTTCAATATTTTGTCATATTATTTTTAAAGAAATATATAATAGAGTGTAATAAAAATAAGTGATATGTATTATTATTTTATCTATTTTGTATAATATTAGTAAATGTGTGTTTTTTATAAATGTCCTTAAGGCCCTTAAAGTTATTAACATTGATTTGAACGTTATGGAAGAAAACAATAAAAACCTACAACACAATAAAATAACAATGTTTGTAACTCGTATCGAAAAGGGCTACACACAAAACCGCTTGTTTCCAGTTTTTCGCTTAACAATGTACTAAGATACACATATTGAAATCCAATTGTCACTTTCACTTTCCCAATGTTTAAGTATCATGTTTGCAAGGTAATATAACGGAAACATAGCGGAGAAAGCCTTAATGAGCGTGTCCAGTTTTAATTTCCGTAAAGACGCCTTAAAACTTCAAAATACTTGACGAGCATCAGATGTGCATATCGCCATCACAGCACTTAAGACTCTACTTGAAATGAAACGCCCAATCGGTAGCAGAAATATCTTTTCAATCAATAAAACCGGATGGATTAATACTTTGTAACGAGTGAAGCGTTAAGAATTAAACGAGATTATTAATTTCTAGAAACGGTTTTACAATGTTGCGTTGATATGAATTTTTCAAGTGTTATTTATGTTTAAAGGCATGTTACTCGCATTTACGTCAAATGCGAATGCGGCTTATTGGTTGAACATGGGTTGAACGCTTACAACGATTATAAGGATTATTGCAGATATCAAGCAGTCTGACAATATGAGAAGTAATAACGATTCCAGAGAAAGGCAAGATTAATTTTGAGGCCTTATTATGATCGCATTGGAGATCGTTGTGTGCTACACGTTTCTACTTGCCTACATGTAAAAAAAACATACATCACGTGAAACTAAAGGTGAAAAAGTGTGACCTATCTTATAGGTTAGCAAAATCTTAATCTTGAAGTGTTAGAGTGATTGTTATATCCATGACAAAAAAAAACACAAAATTCAACACTTCGCCCAGCATTATTTTTGTGAACATCTTACTAAATATTTTTTGGCATGTCGAGCTCCTCTGAGTCAAGGTCACCTTTAATTTTTATTTATAATTTACCGCTGCAACTGTCGTTATGTCTAGCGCTTTTCTTATAATAATTCAACAATAAATGTTCTTTGACTTTAAATTGAATTAAAAACAGTAAGTGCACAGAGTGCACTGACAGTGAACATGAAAGCTAGATAGAGCACTGTCAGTGAGCGCAATTCAGAAATCATATTTCGTGCTTGAGCTGATAATATCATTCATCTTGCATTCATCCTACTTTGTAAATACTGTCATTCCAGTGATGTGCAAATGCGATCGCGGAGAGTCGCGGCATCTGGGTTCAAAGACGGCTGGAAAGCGAGGCAGTGTGTCAAGTCCAAGGGGCGTTTATCGGCCTCTGCCTAACACCTGATCAAAGCTTGAATAATACGCTGTTACGACGCTTTTGTGCTGATGTTTACTGAAGTGCCTTGTAAATGTTTTGATAGTTGATGATATTCTGTTTGCGATATTTTAGAATGTAGCAATGAGAGTTTCTCTTTAGGTTTTATATAAGTACACTTTTTTTACATAATTTTATGCAGTTTCCCAAGAATACATAAAAATACTTTGTTAATTTTTTATATTTTGTTGTATTGTAAGTCGCAATAGTAAACAGTTTTTTTCGAAATTAGATGCTTTTTTTCTACGCAGCCCTAAAAACATCAAATATATATTAAGAAGATATAACTTATAAGAAGTTTATAATTGAAATGCCATAAAATGTCAGTAATAGTTAGGTACTGCTGTACTTTTTTAAAAAAATCATTTTGTTGTTTTTGTTCAGTAGGTATTATTTAAATACTTATTGTAGGTACTCGCGACTCCGTCAGGAGGCATATTCATTGAACATAATTAAGTATTACAGTCAGTAAGGAAGTTATATTTATATATAAAATTATATTGATGGTTATTTCTATTGCTACAAAAATATAATCATATAATTAGCATAGCAAAAACATACACTCATCCAATACGTTGATGAGAGTTCATGATCATAATTTTTAAAATAATGTTTCCTGCGAACTTTCGTATAATTAAATTATAGCTTAAACATAAATACAAACTGCTCTAGTTATTTATACACGTCCTATAAACATAAATCTTAATTAACTCTATTTACTAAGCGAAAGCCATAAAATCGGCGCGGAATTTAAATCAATACCGGATAAATAGAAACGTGGTAGATAAACTACTCAATGCTAATAAGCAGTCAGCTGATTGAGTAGCACCCGATCGACGACCAGGGTTGCCAGTGCAGTTGTCCTAAATTCCTCACACTCCGCGATTTGACACACTTCACTCACACTTAAATGTAAAGACTAGTAATACATATAAAACTTATAAAGGTTAATTTTGCCATAAAACTGCAGAAACACACTGGAAACCGAAACCAACCAACCCATTGGAAACCGAAAACTCACGTCCAGTAGTAAATTATAACAATGGTCAGCAATTTCAAGGTGGTAAAATTGGCCCCCTTGTCTTAAGATATCACAGGATCATAGATATATTTGTCTTCCGAGATATTTTCCGAGTAAAGAATAATAAAGAATGGAGGATTGCTAAAATATTGACTTATGGTGGCTAAAATAATTACTATATAATGATGGTGATGGATAAACAGTTAAGTATTCAGTTTTCCTCATATCCACCACATATTTTTTGCCGACAAATTCTTCTGTTGGTTTTAAATTAGGTTTAATTTTGGGAAATCTCGCCCTAGTTGGCAGCCCTGGCCACGGAACTGGATCAGAAAGGAGGAGCAAGGGATCCGACGGAAGCAGGTTACTGCTCACCGGCCGGTTCCTCGCCGTATCATAAACATTGGGTACTTAATTGCACGCGCATGCAAAGGGAACGGGCGGAACCGCGAACTCTATCGTTTCAACATGGCCTCGAATATTGAGACATTTTCTACACTTTTTATATATTAAACAATATTTTTAGTTATTTGTAAGGTCTATGTTCGCGATATTAATGTTACTAAAATGTATATGTCTCTGTTAGTAAATAATTAAAATAAGTAATCAAAAATAAATAATTAATTGAATTTATTTTTTAAGAATTGCTATCAGAGTCATAATATACATTTTTGATAGATTAATCCCGAGTTCTTTTCACGTAAGCAGTTATTTGTGTTCCATTGTAACCATGTCTATTATTCCTAATAGATAAAATACATACATGGAAAGTTTTTATTTCTGCCTCGTAACAGGTACGAAAAAAATCCTCTTGAAAAAAATTGTGTAAAAAATCCTAAAAACCATGTAAAAAAACTATTTAAAGCACTGTTTAAGGTGTTAATTTTTTATAAATCATGTTAGGTACATTAAAATTAAAATTCAAACGTATCTTTTCAAAACATATTTTTTGCACTTTTGTTTACTTATGTACAATATAAATGACCCGTGTTCGTGGCGCCAATAAGTGGGTTTAATCGGTATCCAGTACGAAGTTGTTTATGAACAAGAGATAAATACTGATTTTCACGAAGCGAAACGCAATAAAAATGAACACTTTATGGTGAAGTTTCGTTATAATATGACCAATAATAAATATTTTTCGGCAATTATGATCACGAAGCTTCTGGGCCCTTTTTTATTGAACTCAATGATTTGTTTACCGGTCTATAGGTGATATTAAAATGTACAATATATGAAGTAAACCCTAATCATATCATATTTTTGTAAAAATACCATAGATATAGATAGGTATCAATATGAGAACTTCTTGTTTTCGCCAGTTAAAATAGAAACAACATTTTATTCATATAAATTAGTAAATATTTCAACCAAACGTCAGTATTCAGAACATCGAAAATGATTACATCAAACCTGATGAAAGTTATGTGATAAAGTAGACGATTAACAAGTGTGAATTTACTATCTTGTTATCAGAAAACTAAGGAGTGTATTAATTGTAAGTTAAGAGAGCGTTTTATTGTTTTATAGTTGATCGCATCGCAGTATTGTTCGGAGTCGGAAGTAGGGCTCTTTTTTAGCCTGGGAAATAAGTCGCGTAACTAATTGTGCTGCACTTGAGCGGTTCGTTAACTAGACTAGCGCAATGACTAACTGGAAGAACACTTATTTCATCCCTCTCCGGTTATACTAACTACGAGATTGTTAATTTCAAACATGGTTCTCTTGATTTAGTAATTCGTCTTTGGAATACATGGCACTGTAGCCATCTTATTCATAGATGTGGCGCGAATTACGATTTCGTTTAGTTTTCTAGCGATTTCAAAAAAAGAGGTTCTGTCAACTTTTCACGCCACGGAACGTATACGAAACTTTGACAGATTGTATGAAAACTATATATTGTCTGTGGAAGTTGTGATTGTTCTATACGAGTCTGTATACGAGCCGTGCGAACTGTAAAAATAAGGCCCCTGAATTCGATACTTTTGATTTGTTTCTTTTTGTTTTGTTTTAATTTGTACTATGTACTTATGTTACGTGATTACTCCGCAAATTATAAAGGGATTTTAATGTTTTTTCTTGAATGCTAGATTTTAATTTAAAAGAGGTTCTATTTAAATTTTATAAAAGTCAGATGAGCGGTTTTGGAAAAATCAAAAATAATCTAATATGTAATGGCATACATCGATTCCAATGAACTATTCGAATTTTATATTTTGATTGAAGTTGGTCGTGAAATTTTTGGCAAAAGTAAAATGATCTAAGTAGAAATCGCCATGTTTTGTACCATTTGCGTCCAGCAAGTAGGTACGCACGCGTATTTTCAGTAACCCTTCTCCATTTATCTGAAACGTAAAATCTATTGGCACAACAGCATATTATAATAACAAAATGGAAAACCTATAGGCATATTTTAAGTTGTTGATCAAATGTAGATATAAATTAGGCGTGGTTTCTACTTTTTTGATTAATTTTCGAACTGTTGATTAACTACCCGTTGATTGATTTTTAAATTATTTGTGATTCTTGTAAATTAATTTTATAACGGTACGTTTTTAATAGGTATTGAATGTAGGTCAAACGAAAGTTTTTGCTAATTTAGAAGACTTCTAGTGAGTCCAATTTTTTTTATTATATTTAGAGTTCAATACTTCAACAATTTAAAAAAGGAACCCTCATAGAGTCAGTTGTCCACGTGTTACTTCTTTTCTCCCAGAAAAACGCCAACTCTAGAAGTTGTGAGAATAAACATTTTTTGAAGTCATATCATAACTGAAAACTAAAAATTTCATATATATTTTAGTTTGTACATCATTGTAAAAGTTTAAGATCATCTCCACATGACTGTGGTGATAGTCTAAAACTTTTTATGTCCTACTAGTTTTTACCCGCGGCTTCGCCCGCATGATATTTTGATTTTTGACGCAATATCATTATAATTTATAGCCTATGTGTTATTCTGATATATAGCTATATTATTGCAAAGTTTCATCTCAATCCGTTCAGTAGCTTTTGCGTGAAAGAGTAACAAACATCCATACATACATCTATCCATCCATCCATCCATCCATTCATCCATCCATCCATCCATCCTCACAAACTTTCGCGTTTATAATATTAGTAGGATAGGATTATCTGATATCCAAAAAATACTTTCGAAAAATGTTTCATTGACTGATATGATAGGAAGGATAGATTTATAATATGTCGTATGGTAAAAGTGATACTGATGAAAGGTATCTTCCGCGTGTGACTATCTCCTCAAGGAATGCGGTTACTCGAATAAGCTCAGCCGTCAGCTTTCCATCCATTTTTTATCGATTCGAATATCATCGGACGATTCCGACGCCTCAGGGTATCGATTAAATTCTCGTTACAAACAATTACTGAAATAACAAATCAAAATACGATCTACTATTTGCAAGCGGCTCTGAAACGGTGTAATTTGGCAAGTAGTAAACGTAAGGCGAAATTATCTTCAACAATTTTATTGATATTATTTGTGTCTGGCGTTAGATTTTACAGCTATTTATGAAAATCAAATTTCTCAAATTTTTCCTCGTGTTTGATACACTTGTCTATAGTCGATAATAATTTTGAATCAATGATATAAAATAAAAGAAATAAACAACAAATAATAATTATTTTTCGCAAATAATCGCAACACCGACTTCCACCGTGTAGAATTCGGATAATTTGCTCGAATGATGTGACATCCATGTACATTTTTGTTGATTTATTAAAAACGACGTAGCCGATTTCAATAAAATTTAAATGGGATCACCCTGGAAGTATTCTCTTTTGAACTAAAAAATATTATTTTTAATCGTTTCACGATTGGCGAAAATATCGATGAACATACACAAAAAAAAACATACAGACGAACATAGTACCTCCTCCTTTTTAGAAGTATGTACAAATATGAGGTCCTGTCACTGCATCGTAAGACATGTTCATTATTGTCCAACATCTGTTGTCGGTGGTCTCTATTTGATGACCTTAAGGCATTTTAGACACCAGTATAGCTTGCTGTGTGTGCTCTATTTTAAGTATGCCACTGTAGCTAATTTTCTAAGAGAGTAGCTGCTGTACTCTATCTATAGGTATGCTAGTAGTTTAATATTAAAATTCAAAAACTAAATTTAAAATGTAGCTAGTAAAATTGCCTGTTCTGATAACCGTAACTCACATTGCTTTTACTTTACCACACGTAACATGTGATAACATTTGGCTTATCATTTATTATAATGAGGATTCCATTAGAAAGTGGTTCCATATCTCATGCGATGTAATATTAAACAAGGATTGCAAACGAGGCGCGCCCGCATGTTGCTTCCAACAAGATGATAGAGCCCCTATAAGCTCCAATCTCTACCTACGCCCGGCGGGAAAATCTACTGATTTCACTTTTGTTGTCTCTTTCTGTGAAGGGACGTTCGAAAGTTCCCTTCAATCAGTACGCAATTGTAGCCTTTATGATAGCAGGCAGTATGGAGTCTAAGTATATAAGGCTGCACGGAAGCATTGTGGTTATCTCTCACGGTAGGACCAGTTATAAAATAGCGAAAAATATTCTTAGTTCAAATGGAAAGACGAGTTGGAAAAGTGCTTACGAGATTTTCGCCAAATATTTATGTAAGCAATCCATTTTTTAACGTTTTTTAGTATACAGGGTTATTTCTAATCAATTAGCATCCTTCTAGAGGCTTATTCTGTACATTAAAACTAACAACTTTTGTTCTACGACTTTTGTCAAAACTAAAAAAAAATCGGTGATCCATAGAAAAATATTATTCACACGCGACCAAATGTATGGAACAACTGAATTTTTTTGAGTTTTGACAAAAGCCGCAGAACAGAAGTTGTTAGTTTTAATGTACAGAATAAGCCCCTAAAAGGATGCTACTAGAAATATTTAGATAGATTCTGATTAGAAATAACCCTGTATAATGTTGGTGCAAAAAGGAACTAGCTAGGCTTATATCATATTTAAATTCGATCAAAGCGGAGCGGGACAGTTTTGTGTGGAGTTTGTTTCTCGCAATCTTCCACCATGTAATCATACCTATCACAGCAGTCGTTATGAGTATAAATCTGATTTAATTCAAACTATTTATTCACATTTCATTTTAACAACTCGTTCTAAAGCATAGGGCAAAGTAATTATCACAAAGGAAGTGCCATAAACCAACTTTTCACTTCGTTATGGAGATATAAAATTATACAGTAGCTCATTATGGCAGCGCGGCGGTAGAAACTATTGTTTTACCCGAGAAGAAACCGAAAGTATTAATTAAAGCCTCACATGCATGTACATATTATGTTTGAATTTTTATGAATTATTTAAACGTTGAATTGGTGAAAGTATATCAAATTATTGTGCTCTAATTGTGATGTGCAACTTAGTGTTGCGGCGACGGGGTTCAGGCGTGGAGTTGTGGTAGACTATGCTCGTATGGCAGAGTTTCCCAAACTTTCAAGTACAAGGAGCCGCTGATTTTTATAAATTTTAGTGGCAAAAATTTAGTAAATATGTTTTGACTCTGAGAGGATTAGGATTATCAAATGCTAACGACATCAACAATTGTAAGTGAGAATAACATCGCACTCTCGATAGATTCTTTTTTTTTTAAACTTAAAACAGATCTGCTTTTACAAGCTTACAGTATAATTAAGCGTTACAAAAAATAATATTTGATAGAATTTCGTTATTCTAACATCAGCTATTAAGTTAATTAAAACTGTTGATTTTTCCATTTTTATTTTTACATTGTCCATGGTATGATATGTTTAGTGAAAAAAATATCTTGAATCCCAATCTAGCTAATCAACTTAATTCTTGCGGTCTACAGTTGAGAAATGATGTTAAATTTGGATGGATTTTTTTGACTTGTCTTGTCTTATTTAGACGTCTCCTTGTCATTCACAGGCCACTGGCTTCGACTACAATGGGCATAAACAGAACAACCAACTGACAGTGTTTGTCTGCGTTTGTTAAACTGAAACGGATGCGGCGACACTTTCATCAGATAAAGGAATCAAAAATACAAAGTATTCGATTACTTTTATGTAGATGTATATACCGAGTACCTTTAGAATTGGTTTTTTATAATTGAATGGTAATTTTCTTTTTGTTTGCTTTGGTTATGTAGTAGATTAAATCATCAAAAATGTATTATAATCTTTCTGTATATGTATTTAATTCTTACAAATGATTCCAAAGATATCATAATCAGTACAAAAAAAGCTTATATACAGGGTTATTGGTAATCAATTAGCATCCTTTTAGGGGCTTATTTTGTTCATCAAAACTAACAACATTTGTCAAATCTCAAAAAAAAAGTTGTTGTTCCATAAAAAAATATCGTTCACCAACGACAAAATGTATGGAACAGCTGTTTTTTTTTAGTTTTGACAAAAGTCGTAGAACAAACGTTGATAGTTTTGATGTACAGAATAAGCCCCTAAAAGGATGCTAATTTATTAGAAATAACCCTGTATGAAACATCAAATATTCTTATAATTTATTTGCTTCTTGTACTTACTCTAATAAGAACCACTAAAATACCTGCACTAAATTACACACTTACAGTAATAAGCAAGTGAGAGTGAAAATAACTCAATAAAATCATATCAAAACCTACAATTATCCGTTTCATAACTCGTATCTACAATATTATCAAATATATTTTATCTTCCGGCAATTATCTCAATCTAAATAGAAAGGTGCGTAACTTCGGTTCAAAACTCGAACCGATTAGTTATAATCAAAGATCTTACCAGATGCGACATGTAATCTCGATCACACCTACGGACGAAAGTCTTTGCTTAAAATCACAACTACTCGTCATGCCAATGATATAATTACATAATTATTATTTACCACGTTACATTATAGGTCCCGGTTGTTTTGACCGTTTAGCTATGGCGGAGGCCTTCAAGCGACCTAAAAAATCTGACACTAGGGCTAGCCTCCCGGCCTATACGAACTTACTTAACAACAAATCACTTATTCATATTTTATGCGTTCACATAATATTCATTCTGAAATGAATGTGTCGTAATTAATTTTGCGGTATTAACGAATATTTGCTACTTGTATGGCCCGTATCTCAATAATTCATAATAATATAATATAATATGTATCCACAAAATATTAGTTTCAGAAACGCCGTGGAGTATCGTATACAGGGTTATTTCGAATCAATTAGCATCCTTTTAGGGACTTATGCTGTACATCAAAACTAACAACTTTCGTTCTGCTTCTTTTGTCAAAACTCAAAAAAATTAGCTGTCCCATACATTTTGTCGCGGGTGAACGATATTTTTCTATGGAAGAACGAATTTTTTTTTAATTTTGTCAAAAGTTGCAGTACAAAAGTTGTTAGTTTTGATGTACAGAATAAGCTCTTAAAAGGATGCTAATTGATTAGAAATAACCCTGTATATACAGCGACAAGTTGCGATTCTGTATTTAAATGTATGTGAGATACTCTGCGGCTACTACTTTTTGAAACTAGGAGTCGTATGTGCTTATCGTAATGAGAGACGGCTCTAAACATCTCACGCACCGGTTAAAAAGGGGCTCTCTAGATCTCTACGGTTACAATGTAGCCTGTCAAAACACGACGGCGGGCGACGGAAGGCTTAAAACCAGTCTGCTAATGCCGGTTTAAGGGCTTGCTCGACCGAACTAGTGCATTATTTATTATGGAGTCGATTTCTCGCAGCCCGTCTAAAGATTTCACCACTTTCATCTTGTATTTACGAGTATGTGAAGCCACATCCATCCCGGAGCGCATTCTTGCTTCCTACCACCACGTCGATCTCGATCTAGTGAAAAACTGTCTCGACAAGAATATGACAGTCGTTATGTTGAAAGCTGCTTGTTGCCTTATCGATTTGCATGCAAAGAGCGTGTTTATTTTTATGTTTACTGGCGGTTGTAAGGGTATAATAGTGCTCTTGGAATAATTAGGTACTTGCTAAAGTAAAGAGATTTTAATATATTCACCTTCGCATCTTCATTGCTCTAGCTGGAGGTCAATTATCTACTGAGCAAACATTTGAATATTGTTAGTACACCATAACATTTATTACAATATAAAATACAATACTGTACTGTACCAGCCTTTTTTTTAATAGTCCACTGCAGGACGTAGGCCTACCCACGAAGGGTGATTGGGCCATATCTACCACGCTGGCCCAGTGCAGGTTGATGGATTCACATACGCCATCGAATTCCTTCTACGGACGCATGCAGGTTGCCTCACGATGTTTCCTTTCACCGAAAAGCCAGTGGTGTGAAATTCTGTACATAAATTCCGAAAAACTCATTGGTGCGGGACCGGGGATTTAAACCCACGACCTCACGATTGTAAGGCGAGTGTCACTACCTCTTGACAACCACGGCTTATAATACAATACAATAACAGTTAATTCAATCAATATTTATAATAACGAATTAACCATACTCATAGTATCAATATAACAAATCAAAAAATTACTAAGTGTTGGAAGTATCTTCTTATTTTTTTTCCCAGTAACCACATTAACCCCACACAGTACCCAGTAACCACCCTTTGTGGGTAGGCATACGTCATGCAGTGGTCTATAAAAATGGTACAATGGTGGGCTGGTACAATCACATTTCAATTTCTACAAAAACTTAATTCGGCTTTTTCTTCTAAAGCCAAAATGTTCTGTCATATCATTATTTACATGCCTATTCAGAATAAACAAATGGTAAAAACTTATTGAACATTGCTTAATACTTCTGCTTACTTAGTTGCTTAGATACATACATGTCACCATTTCAACATTTGTGTCATTTTTACGGTTGAACTTTACGTATCGTAACTATCCACGAACAGTTTAGTTTATTGCTCCTTGCATGCTTTCACTTTTGCATTTCCGCTGCTCTAAAGGAAGGGAGTTATCGCAATATAGCGCATATTACGGCCCCATTGTTACCCATAGGGTTTCACTGTCGACAATACACGACAACTCGCGACATAGATAACTGCTAAATACAATTATGACATCATAAAGGAAAGGGAAAACAATAGCAAATAAGGCCTAACCTAATGTCTTATTTAAGTGTAGAGGCCATGTATAGACGTTGATAAGTTATGCGTTGCGGTTGCCAATTTATGTCCGGCATAAAAGCAGTTGTTTGGTAAACAATGAAATTGATTTGGAAAAGGTGTCATCGGGTCAAATTCTATAGAAGAACATAGTAATCAAACCCATTGAACTGCTGTTGAAAATAATTTGACATGAATACTTAATCATTATTCATATTGTATGAATACACTAGAATTAGGTACCTACCTACTTAATCCATTTTATATTAAAAACTGCTCATTGTACTGACTCGTGCATGAGAATAAATGAAAATGTGTTATAATGCTCTTAAATTTTTTTTTTGTTTTGATTACCTCACATAAACCTTACTTTATAAAAGTTTTTAATGTAGTTTTTATTGTTTCAGGTTTTCAAGTTTCACAACACACACAACTTTATGTCACCGAGATAATACTTGTAAGTTATTTTCATACTTTCAAAGTGATTAATTGTCTATTTTACGTCATTTATTAGTATTGATAAAGAAATAAGTGATAATACAAGATTATTTTTTGCTAAAAATAGCATGACCGATTTCACCCGTGTACAGAATTCGCGAGTATTTCGCACGGATTGATGTAGAATTTTTCGCACTATTGTTGATTTATTAAAAATGGCTCAGCTGATTACGATAAAATTTAAATGGGACCAATTTCAAAGTATATTCTTTCCAATAAAAAAAGAATTAAGTATCGAAATTGGACTACTAAGAAAAAAGTTATGCGTGGTTTGCAAAAAAAATATTTGTACAGGATTATTTCTAATCAATAAGCAGCCTTTCAGCATATTCTGTGCATCAAAAATATCAACTTTTGTTCTACGACTTTTGTCAAAACTCAAAAGAAATGTTTGTTGTTCCATAGAAAAATATCGTTCACCTGTGACAAAAGAAGGATGCGCGAGCCCATACATACCAGGACCTGTTATATACGAACAGACTAATTTTTCCTCACTTATTTTCTAAGAATGATATGTTCACCAATGTGATTTATGACGCTTCTAAAACTGTTCAAATATGTACAATTTGGCTAAAATTGAATATAAAATAAGAAAAGACGAAAACAATTTTCAAGCTATAAGTACCTATTTATAGACATGTATACACACTAAAGATTATGGATTGCCAGGTTTGTTATGTTCAGAGTGCTAAAATGGTGCTCGATTTTAAAAACTTGATGTCATGTATTTTTAGTCAATATTGTCTCAATGATATTTATATTGATTTTTAAAACAGTGCATGTCATCTTGTCTGTAATATCAGATTACTTTTTGGAGTTCATCGATTTATAAGACGTTGTCACGTCAAAAAAATCAATGTCTAGGACTGATATAAAAAGAAAATGAAAAATGGAATGATAAAGAAAATTCGGCATTCATCCATTTCATTAGCAAAAGTACAAGAACCGCAACTATAAGTTAAGAATATAAGTAAAGCAGCTATTCGAACCTCGGCTGCAGCCTGCGGATGCAGGTTGCGAATGGAGGTAGCACACACATGAGCCGCTGCTTGTATCCGCAGTCGGGAATGATTCCGATGCTGGTTGCCTACGTCGTACATCGCAGGTACGTTGGACTTGTTTAAACAGGCTAACAACACTTGCAGCCGAGGCTCGGTAGCACATGCTGCCGCAGCCGTGTTCGGAATCTTTTTGTAGAAATTCATACAACTACGTAGATAACCAGAGCCCTTAGTCCAGGTTTTGTGTTGTTTACTTAAACTTTTGCGTTCGCGTGTGGCTCCATACATTTTGGTTAGTTCTTCATCGTTTCGGCCAGGGGCGCTGTACAAAAATGTATAGGGCAATATCGAACAGATGTAATTTCAATTTATGTGTAAACCTGGACTAACGCCTCAGTTGTGTAGCCACAGCCGGCCTAGTGCAGCTGCTGCAAGTGTAGTAAAGCAAGTGAAAGATTCGAATAGCACCCTTAAGGATTATTACGAGTAATATTAAAATTACCACGAATTTCTCGGATAACTTCAACTACTGCTTTTTGTTTTTAGTAGTAAAGTATATGATAAAAAGTACATATAAAAATAATAAGAATATTCTTTCTTTTTGATAATCTTTTAGTATACAAAAATGTATGTTTCTATAAAAATGTATAATAACACCTCAGTTTGTAAACATTACGGGCTAAAACGAGTTAACGCAGGATTATGTGCCAATAGTTAAAAAAGAAAATAATTATATCAACACGTCAACATTTCCAAAATTGCTAAGTCTGGATACCGAGAACGAAGTCTGGCAACACTAAATACGTCATCTGATTGACTGAATTTGACATTTCCTTTTTTTTTGACAGCAACAGTAATTAAAGATTGATGTTTTTTCAAATAATTCGCCCATGTTTGGACACTAAAGCCTTTAAGACCATACCGCCACTTCTTATGTATGTAATCCGTATTGTAAAAACAATAAAAAAATCATTGTAATTTTTCTGGTGGGTTAATTTTAATTTTAATTAGTGATATGAAAACAGCAAAAAATCCCTATATTTTTGAAGCACATATATCATTTTTAGAAAATATGTTTGGTTTTTTACTAACAAAAAAAAAATATTAACAGGTTAATTCCGTGCATCCTTCTTTATGGAACAGCTGATTTTTTTTTATTTTTACGTGTCGAATTGAGTACCACCTCCGGTTCGTCGGTCAAAAATAAGTTCAAACATAAAGATATATTAAGTTAGACTAGCATGAAAGCATTCAAATACAGAATCATTCTAAATCGAACATAAAAAGCTATCACAGGATATCATCTGCAAAAGCTATCTAACAAAAACTTAACTGGATTTCCTATGCCGTGTAGATCATACATGCATACGAGTATGCTCCGCTTTCTTTTTAGTTCGAACATCGGTGAAAAGAACCATGATAATGCGTAAAAAATAAAATCATTTTTATTATACAACCAACTGACGGTAACACCGTCGAATTTTGGATGTACAGTTAGTTGCATAACACTCGTTGAACGAAAAGCGAGCTGTATTCCGAGCTCACTCGATCATTTCTCGCCAAATATATCTACTTTCTCTGAAGTAATTACCATTTGCAAGTACAACTCGACTCGCACGGCTTCTGTGTGTTATACAACAATTATAATTATTATTGTGCTACTACTTACAAGACTTGAGAGATGAGAATCGTGTCCAGTGTCGCAATGAGATCTCAGTGAAAAGATAGGACAATTTTTGTATGAGCTAATTTGTTTTCGAAAATTGGTAGATGTCGAGTTAATGCCAGTTTTCTGATTCTTTCTAATTCTCACGATTTTTCTAGTATTAGGTATATCTTAAATCAGCCACGGTATACACAACTGATAACAAATCAGAAAACCTCAACTAATGACGAGAATCATATTCGCTCATAACAAATAATATCCTATTTAAATTATTACTTTTGAACAATATTCTGAACGATAATGACCTTCCCTCGTCACAATAAGATGTTGAGTTTCTCCAGTAATTTTGTTGCCACGTCGTTGGCAAGCCGTAGATATTTTGACTGATGCATATTTATAGAACGAACACGCGGATTTTTCTCATCAATCATTTTGAATTTAAATTTTTGAAAGGTTGCTCTTCTAAAATGGTCGTTCTACGAGAACTATAAATCATAGTGCCTTTGGCTTTTATAGGAGTGGACGCATAATTTCAGTGTAGTCATAGATATTGCGCAAGTCAGAGAATTTGAAGTGAAAGCGTGTCCGAGGCGAGGTTTTAGTTTAGATGGTGATTCAAAAAGCAGACCGGCTTTGTCCTTAAATAGCATCCGCATTGTGATTTCTTCATATCACGCTATAACTTTGATATAGGGTTGGTACCAATTTTTTTTTGTTTTGTTGAAATGTTTTGGTAGGTTTAATATCCCTACTCTTGTAAAGGTATGTCATGTATGTGCTTATTTATCAAAGTATTGATTTTTTAGTTGTATCCTTAGCTAATATTTTATGCAGTACGTATTTTTAGGTATGCATTTTCTAATAATTAGAAACCCTACGCTATAAAGCATAATAGCTATTCTGACGAGCATTTTACGATACATTCCTACATATCGTCTTCCTCGTAAATCATAAAGCTCAAAGTAATTCCAGAGCAATTGAGCCTATACCCGTCAATGTTTCTCTCATTAGAAGCGGCATGGGAACGAAACTAGTCGAGATAGTCTCGACTGCAGGAATACCCTGTCCCAGTTATGGATCATAATGTCCAACTCTCTAAAGACATTATTTCATTTCCCACGCTCTTTACGCCGCCGAAGTCCGGCAGCCCTATTTTCGTCGGTTGCAGGCATCAATTACCTCAGAGTTGCGCAAGCGCAGGGAGCGACGCCCTCGTCCTTGGCCTGAAACGATACTTTCTCTTCCGGTGCCGCCATCAATAATTGTCCACTCCACGAACCTCCGCGCCGCTGCCCGTGAAGATCTCAGATAGTTGCTACTATAATGCGCTACCGTATTACTATGATTAATTTATTACTCTGACTTGATAATTTTCGCCTTCGAATAAGGATTGGTTTTAGTAAAAAATATGTTTGTTTAAGCGGAATCTGCTTCATGGTTTACATTAGAAAAGTAAACAAGTTTTCTAATATCTGAAAATGTTATCGCTTGAAAACCTAAAAACAGTGGGTTGAATAAAAAAAATGTTATACAAGATTAAAAATAGATATGTCAAACAGATTTAAGAAAATCATGTATACCTAAGTAGCATGAAGAGTCGTTTTAATTCCAGAACTGAAAACTAGAGAAACTACCTAAAGTACTCAGAGCAAATAAAAAAATCAAGAGGGAACGTCGTTGAACAGTCAAGTGAAGCCGGTTTTTTATACATGTGTGAGTGCGTCACTGCTGCGCCGCCATAGTTCGACTGACAAGCCAAGGCGTAGTTTCCTTGTACGTTGATGTGTGTGTGATTATCTTTACACGGCGAGGCGTAGTTTTGGTCGGCCTCACTTGTTTGTTTACAACATTCTCTCTTGATTTTTTTTTTGCTCTGAGCTAAAGTAGAAAAACTAACTGAAACCAGATATATTTTCTAAAATTACGAACTAAGTTGCCGCAGTTACGTTACTCATGACTTTTATCGTAATGTACGAAGATATCGCTATAATTTGTTTATATCGCAGCTGTTACGTTTTAATGGTGACAGGTAGGCTTTTACGGGTGAACTCGTAACCCGGTAGCTTTAACGTAATGTTTATTTACTTTCCATGAACTATTTGGTTGAAACTTGACCCATTGATGAGCACGGCGGTAGATTAATAGGCTTTTCTGATGGGACAGATGCTTATCATATCGTATACTGTGGTATGATCGACCAAAACGTACTTGTCTAAAGACAGGAATTTGAAAAAGATAGGAGTATCTTGTAGAAGATAAATTAGGGAAGAGAACAGCGACAGAAAAAGAAACTTTAATAGACGTGAAAAGACTGAAGGTGGAAGCCATGGTGGAAGACAAAAGTTCGCTAGCTAAAAGTAACTCGACGAGGTGGCAAAAAATTTGCATACACTGTCAAATGATCATTTAACCAACCGCTTTAAGAAGGATGTCGCGGTTTAATGTTCAAAACACATTTTAAGTTCTCTTATCTCCTTTTATATTTCATGTTTGTACTCTTATCTTATTTATACAGGGTTATTTCTAATCAATTAGCATCCTTTTAGGGGCTTATTCTGTACATCAAAACCAACAAGTTTTGTTCTAGGACTTTTGACAAAGCTAAAAAAAATCAACTGTTCCATACATTTTGTCGCGGGTGATCGATATTTTTCTATGGAACAACAAAATTTTTTTTTGAGTTTTGACAAAAGTCGTAGAATTAAAGTTGTTAGTTTTGATGCGCAGAGTAAAATTAATTAGAAATAACCCTGTATATCATTATCAGTTGTAATAATTCTGTTTAATAGTAGATATCTCTAAGTGAGCGGACACCGATGAGTCCGGCGCGGCATCTGCCCGCGCTAGATGCATGCGTTTGTTTTAGTGACACACTTACTGACTGTACACGTGATACCTTCTTACGTGTAAACAACTTGTGAAAATATCTAGTTTACCTCGATAGTATAGAAAAATACTGGTTATAAATGCAATAGTTTGGAAGATTCGTGTACTTGTAGAGGTGCATACGCATACATGTATCTATCTTGGATCTTAACATGTTCTCTAAAATCTTAATATGGAGGTAATAAAGGTAATAATGTTTGTAGGGTAAAGTTTCAGATTTTTTTAATTACCTAGTTATTAAAAGATGCTCGGGAGAGCTTTGTATTGTATTTGTAAAAATATAGCGTTGCATTACATTTTTTAAACAAGTGTGATAATAAACACACGAAGTGATTTACAAATTAAATATGGAGAGCAACAACCACAAAACATTTTTCTCAATGAATAATGGAGAAAAACATTACTACAGAAAAACCGTTCAATCGCCACCTGTTCTAAAAATAACCACAGACGTATAAATCCGCGGATATAGACACCGCAATTGGCGCGGTATCGAGTGTCGCGCGGGAAAAGCGCGCGCAATCAGCCGAGGTTTCTCCAGAAGTTCCGGCTTAGACGGAAATCGAACTACCGGACTAGGCAAATGGATTGTTCCAATTAGGCCAAATGTTGACTAGATAGACTATAATAATAGATAATTATAGCACATTTCAAAATCTAAACAACAGTACTATCATGATCAGTAAATATAAAGCTATATAGATGTACTGCAGCCAATAGTACTTAGTTTTAGTTTTCCACGACATCAAAGTTAACGGAACTTTAAAGTAATACCATGTTTTACAAAGTTACGTATCATTGAATATAACATAAAGTCCGTCTAAAGAAAATGGAAGAAACTACATCAATAACATGACACCTTATCTAGTTTAATGGATACGTCTCCAATCTCAACTTAACAACTCATTTTGCCAGTAAAAAATACCGCTAACTCCAAGGATACTCTACTTCAGCAAACTATTTACCACCACCAATCTAAGTAAAAACCCATATAAATAAAACGCACAAGAATTTAAGACACGATTAAAATAACCACCAGCAAGCTGCAATACATCTAATAAGTAGGTGTCTCTCCGCCGACTAACATGGCAATTAAGTGCGTATAAAATGGCAGCATGCAATTCATCTCTTCTGCCGTGCTCATTGCTCTTTATAACCGTCGGCAATGCAACAGCGTTGATACACATTTTAACATCTCGCTTCAGTCCATGCAAATCAGGCAATTTTCTCAGAAAACCGGGTCAGTTTCTTCGATGCGGAAACCCAGATTCCCATGCCACTGACATTGCAGGTTGATTGCGTTAATTTACGGCTTGGACACGGTCAAGTTCAAATGCTCACGTAATCAGTTTTTTCTGGTAAATGACGGGTTTTTATGCTCCGAATCTCTTCGACCTTGATTAAGTCACATTGGCTGCTGTAAAAGTTACGCAATTAATCTTTTTTTAGAAAATCGAAAGGCTATTTTTGTTATCCATATCACAAAAAGCACAAATAATATTTGCAGTGAAATAGTTCGGCATATTTTTGTTATTCTTGGAATATTATGTACTGTTTATTCAAACCACGAATTTTCAGCTTGAAATCAGAAAATGAGAATCAAAATAACTAGTGCCTATAGTTTAGGTTTACATTAAGTTGTCATGTAACCGAAATGTATTATTTCATCATAACAATACAACATTACGTTATATGACATTATGCAACTGTGTAACAACATCTCAAATTGTCATCGACGGACAACAAACGATCTCTGTTACCAAATTGATAAATAATCGTTACATCACAATGGCTAATTGTATCGAGTCGGGACAGCGTGGGCGGCACTAACTTTGGAATTGACACAATCGAAAGTTACCGGATTTCGTACACATCCAATGCCAAGTGCGGCGAAGAAAGCGAGCCCAGCATCTGAAACATCTCAGATACAACCGTCTCGCTCTGCTCAAGACGGGGTCCGAACGAAAGAGGGAGATAACATGAGCTTAAAAGAGAAAGTGGGCCACGTTACGTCGCCCGGTACCATTACCACGGGCATTGAACGTAAACGTCAACGAGCATCTCGGAGCTCGAATAGGATGTTGCAATCGAATCTTGAGCTTGTTAACATAAGATTGGGTTTAAATTCGCTTGTTTCGTTTGGTTAAGTTGGAGTTTTGCCATTGATGGTGCGGCAGAATTTGGAGAGCAACGAACTGCGGGAGCAGAGAAAGTGTTGTGGCGTAACCTTGAGACTACGTTGCACTTCATCGAATCACCTAATCGATACGTCACAATCATGTGTCCGGCATTTGCCCCAGTCTCCGACACCCACAATCATTCGCACGTAACTTTTCGAGGAGCTTTTTTTATCCTACGCGATTACTTAACTGCATGTCAAGTGTATAATTAATTAGTGAATATTTAATAAAATTAATCAATATCTTTTCACTTAAACCTGTACTTATTATATTTTTATATTACGTTATGAAAGTTTGAAAGAGTTTTTGTGAGTGCCTACTCACAAAAATTCAATTGTTTATTTCCTAACATACTATTTTATGAAGTATTTATTGAATTTATTAATAATCTTTTTATGTAATTGATGTTTTTTTAATAAGTGCTTTTTGAAGAATGTAAGTATTAGAATGAATTTTATTTCATAGCATTGCATTGGCATTTAGCACGCGACAAGAAAATTGAGTGTGAAGTTTTGTTTCAATTGAGGTATCGAGGCGACGATTTAGAGTTAAGAGATCATGCCGCACGTTTCGCGATTACCAAGCGGATTTAAAACTTTTCCGCTTCACGATACGACAGCCATCACAAATGGGCTCTTAAGTAGCATTTCATTAGTTAATTTTACGACACATACCAATACCAATTGAACCAATATAATAAATTATTTCAACCAGCAAAATTTAGTTGTAATCTAAGTACGATTCGTTTATCTAATAAATAAGCATAGCTCCATGGTACCATATTATTGCATTGTCACGCAATATATGTGCAAAAATTCAGCTCAATCAGAAACCAGGAAATTGGTCAAATTTAACTTGCAAGATTCTACCCGAACTTACATACATACATAGGTCTAATAAATAGGCACGACTGTATGCCTACCCGTCTATCTATTTACCTACTAAAAAACTAAAATAATTACCCGTATGATTTATTACTATTTGTTCAAACATACTCACCTCAAAGATCATTAACCGTCTCGTAATTAGCTAAGTTTGCTTACAAGACATAGTATCTACGCATCCGACCGTTGACCCAATAAGTGAAACCTGCAAACAATTAACAATAAAAGCGACAACAGCCGTTTTTCATTAGAAACGAAAGCCAGTAAAACATTTTCAATGGCTTGTTCTACGTACATTCCCAGATGTATCCAAAGCGTTCGTTATTCAAGCGTCGCACGTCGCAAACTCGCAAATTATGCCTTTTCTTAGAGTCGCTTCAATGGACTCGGATTATTTTCCGTTTTTACATTTCGATGCGGAGAAATCTGCCGCGATTGAATGCGACAATTTACATTACGTTCACAAACAATTAGCGAACTTTATTTACTTAAGTTAAACGACGCTTTCTAACCTGCACGTGTTACGGAAGAATTATCGAGGGGAGGTTGATCTTTGCTGCGATTCTCATTCATTATTTTGAGTAAAAGTAACAGCTAATTAAGAGTCGAGCACATGCCCGCACCTCGTTAGTCAGGCCGAGAATCCGAGAGTGATTTGTTCAACACTATAATTTGTCTTTGGATACTTGGAGTGTAATGTTCAATGAATCACCTAGATGACGTTTTGATTAGAAGCTGAGATATTATTTATCGCCTTATGGACATATATTTTTCGATGATCGATGTCTATGAGTTATGAGTCCGAGATTCGCGAAATATAGTCTCGTTAAGAAAGAATACAGGTATTGATACAAAGCCGATCTGATAGCTTTTCAATTGAGTGATTTGTAAGTTATTACTAATTGTTTTATAATTATTGATTACTTTTGAATATTTGAGTGGCTCACAAATGGTTTAAAAATTAATAGAAGATAGTCTTCCAAGGAGAGTAAAACGTTATTACAAAGTTCTATAAACGTTAAAACAAATACATATAATTATTTATTCAAGACCTCTTGTGCAATGTTTTCTTTGCTTTTCTGTAAGTATTTTTTTGTTTAAGTACTTAAGTGGTGGACGAAAAAACAAGTATTTTTTTTGTCGTTCACCACTTGAAATTAGCAAAGATAATTATTTATGATTCGATATTTTAGTCAATCTGAATGACCATATCTTAGGCTATTTTCATCGATTGGGAATGATATATGTCTCAGACTACTCTAGTAAATCATAATAATAATATTATTTCATAAGTCATGATATAAATTACCTACAGCTTTTTTATCCCATTACTTCAAAAAAGTTATACAGGATAGATGCACCCGGTTGTGACCATCTTAGGGTCTTTTTGGCCACTTTGAATTTTAATAATTCTGTAGAAAATTTTAATGTTAAAATAATATTTTTAAATAAATTTTCAAACTTTGACATTCACAAAAGCAATATTTGTGGTGTTACACTGATTTAATACACATATATTCATTAATAATTTTGACATCAGATGGCAAAAACTTGGGCAGTGGCCACAACCGGTGCAGCTATCATATATGGAATAAAATATGTTGGTACATATTTGGGACATTTGCCATTGCGTGTACTGTATCCGTTAATAAAAAATATTTTTAAGTTGCATGATGTCGACCTGAAAAACCAGACAAAAATCTTTACGCTCTATAAAGATTTGGAAAATGAAACTTTATACACTACAATTTTTTTTTGTATTCCACAAGTATTTTTATCCCGCAAAATGTTAATTCCTTACAAAATTTTATACATATATTTTAACAATCACCAATGGTTAATAGTATAAGAAATTAATTTATTTTGGCAACTAGTAATAACTTTATTAATTCAAATATATTATAGTGAAGAAATATTATTAACTTGTTGACATAAAAATACTGTACTGTACTGTATCAGCCTTTTTTTAATAGTCCACTGCAGGACGTAGGCCTACCCACGAAGGGTGCTTGGGCCATATCCACCACGCTGGCCCAGTGCGGGTTCTTCTACTGACATATGCAGGTTGCCTCACGATATTTTCCTTCACCGAAAAGCCAGCGGTGTTCAATTCCGTACATAAATTCCGAAGAACTCATTGGTACGGAAGCAGGATTTGAACCCACGACCTAACGATTGTAAGGCGGGTGTCACTACCACTAGACCACCACGGCTTATAAAAATACAAATTAACATTAAAATTGTTTTACGTTGCCCAATATTACAAACTGAGGGCTTAAATTCGACGTGAATTTATTTTGTTCAATAAACATATCTGCACTTATCTCTTACACATTATTGCTCGTACCCGTATTTATTTATCAATATCACTTTCTCTCTTTATTGCTACTGGTTATTCAAGTAGTATTTACGTGAGACTTCGTGCTCATATAGCCATTACTATCTATTAATAAAACACATATACATACATACTGAATTCAGATTAAATGTATGCATAAAATCGTACAATATTATTATGGCTTGCCATTAACATAAAGACAAAAGGTAGAAGAATAAAAAAACTGCGGAGAGCATTTTTGGACCAAATTAAAGAAAAAGTAGAAGTCATGTCGTACAGGGAGGTGGAAATAGTGGCAGAGGACCGCGAGACTTCGAAGTTGCTCTACCGACTCTACAAGAGAGACAAGAGAGTTCAGATGATGATTAACATAAAATACGGTTGTATTTAGAAAAGTGTCTAAACAGCTGTTTTTTCTAAAGCGTTATCCATTGTAAGCATTTAGACACTAAATGTTATTTAACTCAAAAGAAGGATAGATTTATGTTCAGCATTAAAATGTACGTAGGTACTAACAGAGCCTAAAAAACTACCAGAGTGGTAGTTTCTTAAATACCAGAGTGGTAGTTCTTAAATACCAGAGTGGTAGTTTCTAAAATACTAGAGTGGTAGTCTCTTAGGTAATGCAACATAATATACTTACAGGTACTGTACCCGTAAGTATATTATGTTGCATTTGAAAGAAGCACAATGAAACAAGTTTATTGAAGCTATTGTAATTGACTTAACACGACTTTACTCGTAATTTCAACTTAAATACCATACATACTAAAATTAGCTCGTCATTACACGTAAACTCGTAAAAGCTCCACAAGTTTCTATTTGTTTTTATTTATCGTACCGCGAAACAATGTCCGGAACAAGAGCACTGGCAAGACAATGGGGAGCCGACGACGGCAATATTATGATAAAGATAAAGCTAGCACGCCATCTCGCCGTAATTACTCGACGTGACTCGGCGGCTTTCTCGAGACAGAAACGTAAGTAAAATAACGAAATAGTTTGAAAGAAGAGCGCATACTTGTCCGTGGCGAATCGTAGAATTTTTCTATCCACTAGTGACCAAGCTATGGTAATTTGAATGAGCTTGATCTGAAAAAGGTTGGTTCAGAATCTAGATAAATGTGTAGATAAAAGAGCAATTACTTTGAAAAGAAAAATTAAATATTCTGCACCTTACTGTCTATTTTATGGGAGACGTCAATCTTTCAGAATATTTCCAGTGCGATACTGATATTGTAAATAGTTCAGTATCGATGTCATATCGATAGCGACGACAAATTTTAACTTGTTTTCCTCATGTTTATAAAACTGCTGTATTGTATTTTTTTTTTGCGAAAAATGGCATGACCTACTTCAACCGTGTACGATTTATAAATTAATAAATGTTTGAGGATATCTTACACTGCCTCTGACCCCAAACTAAGCAAAGCTTGTGATATGGCTGCCAGAGACTGATATACCACATGTACATATTTTTTAATACATACTTTTATAGATAGTAACTAAATAACACCCAGACACAGAACAACACCTATGTTCATCACATAAATACGTGCCCTGGGTAGGGATCAAACCCACGCCTCTTTGACCCAGAAGTTAGGGTCACTAACCACTAAGCCACCAAAGCAGTCAGTAATTCGCAAATATTTCGCACGGATCGATGTAGCAGTTTTCACATTATTGTTGATTTATCAAAACTGGCTCAGCTGATTTCAATAAAATGAAATGAGACCATTTCCATAAGATACTCTTTCTAAAGAAGACTAAGTAAAAAATAATGCGTAATTATAAATAAAAAAATGTAAACGTCGAATTACCTATCGCTACTAATAGAACTAAATCTGCAAAAAGTGCACTTATCCCTACCAGGGGGGATAGGTTGGTAGGGATAAGTGCACCAGCCGGAATTAAGTACTAAAATCTAAGAATAAAGTGTTAAGTAATAGCAATATAACTAGCTCGATAAGCTTATTACTTATTTATTAGGCTTTACGATGGAAGCTCTGACAGTTGCGTTTTATCGAAGCAAACGCCTGCTAGCGAAGTTAAAACTTACGACGCTATAATATAGCGGTTTGTATATTAATGTAGTAAATGCGGTTATAACACACACTGAAAAATGGCTTAATTATCGAGGTTTATTCCTACATACTGGTACGTTCGTACGGATCCATCCATCTATCCATCCATCAGCCGAAGGACGTCCACTGCTGGACATAGGCCTCCTCTATGGATCTCCAATAAGACCGGTTGGAAGCGGCTTGCATCCAGCGCGATCCTGCGGTCTTAATGAGGTCATCCGTCCACCTGTGGGTGGTCGTCCTACGCTGCGCTTGCCGGTACGTGGTCTCCACTCGAGATTTTTTCGACCCCATCGGTCATCAGCCCTCCGCGCTATCTGCCCCGCCCATTGCCATTTCAACTTGCCAATCCGTAGGGCTATGTCGGTAACTTTGGTTCGTCTACGGATCTCCTCATTTCTGATTCGATCTCGCAGAGAGACTCCGAGCATAGCCCTCTCCATAGCTCGTTGGGCTACTTGGAGCTTACTAATAAGGCCCATAGTGAGAGACCACGTTTCTGTGCCATAAGTCATCACTGGCAACACACATTGGTCGAAAACTTTCGACTTGAGGCACTGAGGTATGTCGGACGAGAAGACACTACGCAATTTTCCGAACGCTGCCCAGCCGAGTTGGATTCGGCGATTGGCCTCTTTGTTGAAGTTGGACGTTTCATACGGATATCTATTTCCTATTCTATTTATTCAGCCCTCAGACCAAATAAAAAAAATATAAATAAATATAAAGACCGAATATTGTGAACAAAGAAGTGAGGCCGACCAAAACTACGCCTCGCAGTTTACAGACAGTTACACACACATCTAAGTACAAGGAAACTACGCCTTGGCTTGTCAGTCGAACTATGGCGGCGCAACAGCGACGCACTCACACATGTATAAAAAACCAGCTTCACTTGACTGTTCAACGACGTTCTCTCTTGATTTTTTTATTTGCTTTGAGATTCAGTCTTCTGAAAGTACGGAGGGCGACTATCAACCTAGTTGCACTCTAATACAGCTGAGTATCTGTTAAATATTTCCCAACGTCACCAAAGCATTTCATTAAAAGTATGTCATATAATTTCGCGAAAAGGGACACCTGCTTTACAATCGTGAGTTCAAATCCCGGTTCCATACCAATGAGTTCTTTGGAATTTATGTAGGTATGGAATTTTACACCACGGGCTTTTCGGCGAAAGAAAACATTGTGAGGCAACCTGCATACGTACGTAGAAGAAATTCTATGCTGTATGTGAATCCACCAACCCGCACTGAGGCAGCGTGGTGGATATGGCCCAGTCGCACTTCATGGGTAAGCCTACGACCAGCAGGGGACTATTAAAAAGCTGGTTCGATAGTAAAATTTACCAAACAAAAAATGGAGAGATTCAAAGATACTACGCCGTAGCAGTCTGTAGCGCGTTGAAGTCTTTCCTATGGAACTGTTTTTGGCGAAAGATTAATACTTCAATAATATAAAATAACTGTCTTGTAGCGTTAAGAAAGGTTTAAAATTTTAATCATCATTATAGACACAGTATAGACCTCTTTCAATTTTGAAGATTTAGAAAAATACATGTTTGTTCGGTTTCTTGAATAACATCTAACTGTTGTAAAGATTTGTTCTTAAATTACAAGAAAATTTATTACATCATATAAGTAATAAGTATACATGGTTTCGTTAAGGTAGTAGCATCAGCATCTTTAAGTTCGAAAAGAAATTCGATAGCGTATGTAAATCTACCAACTTGCACTGGGCTAGCGTGATGACTATAAACAAGCCATTATGGTACGCGAGATGTGGTCAGAGAAAACACAGAACAGCTTATGTGAAAAATTGATCAGCAAAATAGAAAAGAGATCTAATGTAATTTCTGTTATTTGTTATGAGTGCCCAATAAATAAAATAAAATAAATACTTACGGTAACGCAAAGATTACATATAGCAGTTGTTTAATTACTACATTAGCCTGAGCAATTAAACAACTGCATCGCTATCCGTTGTAAAACTGTTAAAACTATTTATAGCTATATAAATCAGAAACACAAACATCAGTTGATAAAATTAGAAGCGCAGTCATAATATTTGTTGGCGTTTTGGGTGTTATTTTTTACATTTTTTGACGCCGAATAATTTTGTAGAAATAAATATTATTCATTGACTTTTGCATGCAATATATAAACAAATTTTATTTACCTGTAGGTAGGTATATCTTAATCCTTTTGAATGATTTTGCTCAGTGTTCTAAAGTTTAAGGCGTTGAAGCATATAAAATCAGTAAACAAAGTACCCATGTATTTGCAAATAATAGTACCAAGAACGCTCATTTCTCTGTTTTGCATTTCTGCATAATGCATGGCCAGAGTAATTACAACCTACGCATGCTATGTTCAATTGACTCTGATACTGATATACATTTTACCGAGTGTTAATTTCTGTGTACTTTATACGATATACTCGTACATGTGATAGTGTACCAGGCAAAATGTTTCCTTTGTACCAAGTAATACCAACGTTATAAATCCGAAACTGTTTTTATTGAATTGTTTGTTTTTTATCCATGAAACAACGAAGTATCAGACCGAAGTGATTTGCATTATTTAATTTTGTAATGTATCAGTAAGTAGATACTTTATCTGAGTCTGAGGTTATTCGGTGTTTCAACAAAAGCTGAAATTTTGTACGCTTGCTTAAATTTAGTATCAATCAGGTATCAATGGGATATAATTGTCATTGTATGTTGTTTATATTTGTAAATTGCTGTTTGGTAATTACGTATCTACCTATAATATCATAGAGCTGGTATAGAATTCTAGAGCGCTATAATTGAATCATTCGAACGGCTGAGCGTATACGTAAATGATGACGTGGACGAGTGGGAGCAAGTATTGAAAATCTTTGGTTGCGCGAGCAGGAGGGCGGATAGTGGTTCGTAGGTATACATTTTTTACGAATGATTCAACTATAGATCCATAAAGATCACTGACGCATAAAGATCATATAAAGTAGTAACTTCCGAACCATTCTCCAGTTCCAGTTGACTTCACATTCTTTAATATCTTTCCATTTTGAAATTAATGTAACTTGGTTAAAAAGTTTTAAAATGAACTCCTTGTTGAGTTTGTTCATTAAAATAAAGTGCTGTGAACACGATCAATTTAAATGCTAATCGATGCAGTTTGGAAACTGAAAGTTTTATGCAACAGTCATTAAGCCATCAATCTGATTTTTTTTCGGCGATCTCGTGTGAAACGTCAATTATTTGTTAAAACTTTTGCTGGACTCATAAGACCATTTGTAGAGACTTAACTGACAATTCATCAGTCGACGGTTTGCAATTTATCACAGGTGCCATTGCAAGAACTTTGCGATAATGTGGTAAAGAGTTGACTGATTCTACTGTAAGTGCATGAAATTGAGTCACAGTATGTTGAATTCAAGCACTGATGCATAGTAGGTACATCGTTTTTGATCATGTCATTCTTTTGCAAGCCTTTGAATAGTTTAATTGGCTCGGTAGGCATCGAAAGCTCGCTAAATTGCGTTACGTTAAGTCGAAATTTATTACAAAAATAGTTCTAATTTATATGTAGGTATGGGTTAAAAGCATAATGTTATGCAAGTTGACAATTTATTCATTCAAACCTATGAGGCCAGAGCAAGCCTCACGACACCACGAGATTTTCTGCAGGTGTTTTACCTTTTGTACGATAAAAATAATGACACATTCTTTAATATTGGTTCCTTCTAAAAATACTCTATTAATTTACTTTAATGTACAAAGCAGTTTTTTCATTAAAAAGCTCGAGCATCGTTCTCACTTTTACTTCGACTCGTCACTTCACTAGACATTTTGAATGCACGTCAATATTTTAATTTTCCTCGCGATTAAAACCAAACAGATCCCATCACGGTCAAAACAATTTACCTACAAAAGCGTCACGGTACATCAACTTGTGACCCATTTCGCGTGATAGACGATTAATGAGTCAACTTTTAATAAACTTATAATTCAGACTAGCTTTCTCTGTTGGACTTTGATCAATGAGAATTAAATTGGGCGATAGATCCGACGCAGATTACTTATACAGATTCCGCACTCAAAATTTTTCCTGTAGATATTGCCCTGCAGCAGTTGTCAAAGAAATCAGTATCAAACTACCAGTTATCAATTATTTCCTGTCAAATAGCTAATCTGTCGAATTTAACAATATACCTTATTCAAGAATTTACAGAATCATAAATAATTATGTTTTATCCAAAACCGTACTCTTGAGTCTTTTAAGGTTATTTAAAGGCATTGCAAATGGACCAAAGATCTGCAAATGCGGAATCTATAAGAAGTTTCATCTCCCGGTTCCCCGCGACAGATGAGTATTTTGACAGATCAATTATTATTAATAGTTGAAGCGAAGGCTCGCTAATAATATGCTAGCCCTCGGGCCCGGTCCGACTTCACGGGAGATTGATGATTCCGACAACAATATGCTTTGTAACACATTGTTTTGCATGCTTTTCATTGATGTGACCTTATTTCTTTTGTTCTCTCAGCTACGTTTCACAAGTTGTGTCACGACTGATATTAATAATTTAATTAAAAAAGTCCAGTACCTACAGTAGGCTTTAATAGAAAAGATTAATTCACTTTTAGCTAAGCAAAATAATAAACGCATTCCTACTTTTAATATTGCTAAACTGAAACAGAAAATCTCAAGTATATAAAATTGTGTTACTGCTACAAAGTGCTACGCCGTAGCAGTTACGAAATTCGTCCTCCTTCCTTTGTTAGTTTCAAATGTTTACAGAATTTGATATGTTGTGTTAGTTTTTATAAATATTTGTCCTAATAGTTGTCTATATTTATTTGATTCCCACGCGATTTTCCCACGGGTACTAGGTGATATTGAACAAGCTCTTTCGTCCGCATAAAAAAGGCGCTATTTATCAGAGAGTATTTGGTCGCCCGCGCCGCAGAGATAGTAAATGTCAAGAGTGAAATGATAAAGCTAACCTGCTAGAAAGTACCAGAAGGGTGTCTCGGCAGCGCGAACTTGAACGAGCTTAAGTACTTTTATGGTTTCAATTTGATTGGGCGTCGCCTGGCCCACATTCGTCGGTTCTTGGCGCTGCCTAATTGACCGCGGCGAGCACCTACCGCCTCTATTATTATAATATCGCCGCAGATTGCACAAAATAGAAAATGGTCTAGGGCCGCTTTCTTACCAGCCCAGCCTAGTTCTGCAGAAAAAAGCAAAACTTATTTCAAACACGAATGAAACCTGATTAGCTGATGGCGAGTTTAGAACTCGTTAATCGTCGATGGAATTTTATTGGTTTTGATGAGATAGAAAGTGTCATATGAATGGGAGAAAAGAATAATGTTTACAAGGTTACATTTAAAAGGAAATATTTTTCTCTTTTATGCACTTCATTAGTTATGTAGAGATATTGAGAGAGAGCCGTGTAGCCGTGGTGGTCAAGAGGTAGTGACACCCGCCTTACAATCGTGAGGTCGTGGGTTCAAATCCCCGGTCCCGTACCAATGAGTTCTTTCGAATTTATGTACGGAATTTCACACCACTGGCTTTTCGGTGAAGGAAAACATCGTGAGGCAACCAGCATACGTCCGTAGAAGAAATTCGATGGCGTATGTGAATCCACCAACCCGCACTGGGCCAGCGTGGTGGATATGGCCCAATCACCCTTCGCGGGTAGGCCTAAGTTCTGCAGTGGACTATTAAAAAGGCTGATACAGTACAGTATACAGTATTGAGACAGAATATGATTCATGCTTCAACAGAACACAAAGATGTTAAATGACTGTATTAAGATGTTTAAAACATAAAATCGAAAAAACATACTTGAGTTACTAGCAACTATTTGCATGTTAAATGATCAAGAACTTGCTGTAGCTACATACGCAAGTAACTTAAATGCTATCAATATTTTTTACACAGCGTGAACAGAATCTCACAATTGTCATGTTAGTCATGGGTTCTTTGCAAGACAGTTCTATACTTTTTTCTATCAACAAAAACGCAAGTATTATGGCTATTGTTACAAACAGAGAATCATTTCTAACGGTCAGTTATATCGCATCGTCAGATGAGAGTGTGCTTTCTAACAGAGATCGAGTGTCTGCGGTGAAATCGGCGCTGCACCGGCCGCGCTGCGCGGGCGCACCCAACCGCAAATTAACTAAACGCTACTCTATGTCCGCTTAAATTTTACGTGACTTATATTTATTTGTCTAAAAACACAACAGCAAACACACAAATTATAGAAATTACACATCCCGAAAAAAAAATCAGAGTAAGCTAAAATTTACGAGTGATACATATACATAGGCAATCGCAATAAATTGCACATCTTGTTATAACAGATATATGCGTAATAAATATATTTAGACAATCATCATTGACAAATCAAATACTTTGTGTGTGGCTCGTACTGACCTGACTTTAGTCACAAAAGAAAAATAAACGTGTATCAAATCAATTTCTATCGCGAAAGTTAAAAAATGTAAAATGCAGCCTGCGGGTACGTTTTACCGAGAGAAAATTACACACTTTTGCACTGTAACAATCCATTCATAGTCAAACTCAGGTCATTCATTACATTACAAGCACTACGCTGCAATTTTATTCGCTACAGTAATTTTAAATCTAAAACATGATTTCACATTGAGATCTTATTTTTGAATAAGTGAAAATAAATTGGCTGCCCAATTTTATAACGCGCACATGTATCATTTTAAGGAAATATTTGCACATAAACAATAAAGATATCAATGTGTAACTTTTAGAAATTAGTTCGGCCATTGATCTTGAGTGTATTACACTATCTGTGTCTTTGACTTCGTCAATGGGAAATGTAGCGCGGCAAAAACGTGGCAATGTGGGTAGATAAAAAAAATACCAAACATCAAAACACAAATAGATGTACAAATCTGTCTCCGAGGTGTATAAACAAAGAGCGACCTTGCCCCGGCGAGGCGAAGGCCGCGCGGCTTCCTCTCGATGCAACGGGAGCGGCGCGCGCGCATCTCCGTGCAGCCGCCGCGCCGCGCGCCGCCGCCGCTGCAACTCAGCGCATAATGTTCTTACTTTCTCCATACAACTTATTTTTAGAGCTTATGGCTTGGTTAGACATGCAAAAAATGATCAAGTGGATAAAAAATAACTGGCTATGATAACCATGCTCATCAACAGACTAAGCGTTGAAATTTGAAAATCTTATATGAAATTCAGTTAAGATTTTTTTACGATTTGGCTTATCTGTGAATTATAATAAGCAAAAAGTAATTTTACATTAAAATAAATATTAGGTAATGAATATGATTGTTCATTTAAGGTTGTGAATTATTATTTATCAACTATGCTATCGGGGTTGAATAAAGATATGTATATAGACTGAAAAAAATCAAAATAATGAATTTTGAGCATTTATTGACCTCACTGCGCTGTTCTATCAATGTAACTAAATAGTTAATCATTCATAAGATGATCAACAAAGTTATTTATGCGTAGAGTCCAACTACAACAAAATAGGAGAGCATCTGGTCAGAGGCTTAAGTAATTAAAAAATACTAAGTGTGAAAAAGCGTAGCAGCCGTAGCGTAGGTGCGTAGCCTACGTGTAGAATTTGATTAGCGCGAGCTTCAGCACTGTCGCGTTGAGTAGTGTGTAGGCAGTGCCGGTGCAGTTCCGTCCGGCTCGCGTTGCACTCGGTCAGTGGGTCAGCCCCACTTGCTGGCGGAGCGCACGGGGCGCGGGGGGGCGGGGCGGCGCGCCGGCCACAGTGCTCTCCGTACTGCAGACTCTGCAGTCGCGTCTTCCGTCGGTGGTGGGAATGGCACAGTAGCGCCCTCGCCAGTGCCCGCGCACGGGCTTCGAAAGTGACATCCTGAACGTGTTTCCTTGGTTGCAGGACGCTGATCTACTGGACTGTGACCATGACGAGGATTAGACTGCTGGTGGCTTTAGCGGCGCTCCTTATACAGGTTGGTTCTTTTTTATATCGTGGTTACCGAAAAAATCTAACTGGTATTTTTTGGAACTCGGTTCTCGATTAGAAATGCAAATTTATTTTCTACCTCAGCAGTTTCCGCCGTTTCCATAGTCAGAAAATACGGTCTGAATGCTACTTGTAGATACAATAATAAATTAATATACGCTATTAAAAACCGTAATAAAACTAGTCAGGATTAGAAAATTTACCATAGGTTTCAACGTTATCTTATCTAAACGATCTAAACGATGGTTGGCTTAATCGATAAAGGCTTAAAATATGATTCAAATTTAAATCAACAAAAGCCACTCAACTTATCAAACACATCGAAGACTTTTTCCCATTTTCCACACAGTCTTTTAACATTTTCTAACACCGTATGGTAGATTTTACACGCTGGCGAGCAATACCGTTGCCTAGTGTAGTTGTGTGGAAGAGATCTGATTATGAGCATTATAACTGAACTGATAACAGTCCACCTTGATGCTGTTACCTCCAAAGTGCTGCATTATTATTCCGGTGACTACTTTATCACGCTGTAGACACTTTTTCTGCGAGTTCTAGTATGCGGTCTTAATCCAATTCCATTCTAACTACTATGTGTCACGAATGGGGCGGGTCGATCTTTAAATTCACGGCCAAGCTCACTTTGCATTCCAAATCGCGTAGATTATAGGACTTAATAAGCACGCGGATAGAATAGATAGCTGCAAGGACGTGAAACGGATTTACGATACAGATTACAGTTTTAACTAGTAGCTGATGAAGGAGAGCTGATACATTTAAAATACTGGATTCAAAGAAAACAAATTGTCAATAAATAGTTTTCAGTAGACAATATTACTTTTAAATTACTGTGACTCTCACCTCTCACGCCACCACTTTACACCACCATGAATTGTTTATCCAGATATAGAAGATTCGCATTTGTGAAGAAGTAGAGTTAGATAGAGATGCGTACGAAGTTTCGATCATTGATATAAAAATTACATCATATCAAGTGAGTGAGCTTTGGTCATACACTTGATATGATGTATACTCATACACTTGATAAAAAGTCTGAGCTATTCTCCAACTCTCTTTTCTACGGACTTCCCAATTCAATGGACCATGACATCATGTTTTCTCCGTTAATTCATCGCATCTGTCATATTTGAGTTCACTTCCTTTTTATTGATATTTTCCAAAAATAAAGATATTTTCGTTCACACAACCCATTAATACTATTTAGTTGAGCTGTCAATGAAATTTAAAAATTGATGGCGCGTAAAGCAATGTTCACATAGCCGCGTGCCGGAACGTGGCGCGTGGTGTGCGCGTGCGCTCCTCTCCTACATTATTCCGCTTTTTCCGCGATCTCGCCAACTAGGCTAATGATTCCGTTAGCACATCCACAAAACACCTGACCATTGGAAACTAACTGCTTATGCTGATAGAGAAATCAATGTTTCATGTTCGTAATCGATTAAGACCGAATTACCTACGCTAAATAGTTGCCATGTTGATGATAATTCAATAGAGAAGGTATTTATTTCATTGTATAATTAAATTCTGAAGCTAATAAGCTCGGCTACAGCTGAACCTATACCGTACAGTCGTATTTTAATGTATAACAAAAGATAAAGAAAAATACGTCGGTTACAAGTTAGTCGTTACGTCTGTTTTTAATATAGTCTGATATCTTTTATCTAACATTTTTTTACAAAATTTACTTTTAATGCTCCTAAAAAAAAAGTTCCTCCTGTAAAATTTGTTTAACGTAACGTAAATAGAAATTTTCGGAAAACGAAGGTCACGGATGAGATATGACTCTTATTATAGTAAAATATGTATAATACGGTGAATAATTAGAATATATTTCTTGAATACTTTATTCTTCTTCTCTTCATACTTTCATTTTCTTAGAATAATTTCTTCTTCTCTTCAAAATTGTCATTTCTAATACGCATCATTCTATCTATAGTCTATACCAATATTATAAAGAGGAGAGATTTGATTGTCGTCTAATAAAAATGATTGTGTCTGTCTCTATATTGGCTTTGTAAATGTAAAGCGCTAAAATGTATGCCGATCGTTACAGTAAGATTTATAGATTCCATTTTATTAACCAGCGAGTATTATTTGCAGTCCTAAAAGTGTATTCGGTCGCAATTAATTAAAACACCAGCTTAAAATCTATATACATTTCTCGGTCTTGGATATTGTCTAGAGAAGACAAGCTTGCATCTCACCTATTAACGTCTCGATGAGATGCAATTGCTTCAAAATTTATAAATGTGGTGCTACGTCGAAAAGTTTTCTTCCTCGTAGCACTACATTACTCGGGGGACTTATTTTTGCCAACAACGGCATCAGAACCGCTAAATTGTCTTCTCTGCTTGTTCATTAACTCAGACCTAAATACTCATAAAATAAATAGACTCCATTAAAAGAGCTGAAAAAAGTACGGTATTAGCCGTATTTTCAGTCTCTTTATCCCGGGTGGCACAATGAGTCAAGTAAGTTTTGCTGGTAGGCGAGGGGTATTTCTGAATCGACTGCCTCTGTAGCGTGCATTCGGGTTATACGGGATTTCACTCACTATAGCAGGCCTTGAAAAAGTCGACATTACATTAACATTTATAATATTATGTAAACGAGCTTAAAAGCGACATTACACCAGAGGAAGTTAATTCCGCAGTCGTTGACCGTTCGAAATACCTTTTACTACGCCGCCACTTTCACTGACGGGCAAAATTTCGTAGTTTTATTCAGATTGTTGCGTAATCATTCCGTGCAGTTATAGTTTGGATCATTGTCGTTATAAATGAACGGTAGTTATTACCGCCGACGTAATAGTAGGTATTATGGTAGGTGATTAAGTCATCAAAAGTGTAGTTAATTTCAGTTTGTGGTATAGAAGATAGTGGAAGTTTCGGTCTAAGTAGGTCTAGTATCTGGGTCTGAGGTAGTTATAAGTTTGTTGGTTCATATTTTTAGATCATTTCATCATACTGTACCAGTTTTTTTTTAATATTCCACTGCAGGACGTAGGCCTACCCACTAAGGGTGATTGGGCCATATCCACCACGCTGGCCCCGTGTGGGTTGGTGGATTCACATACGCCATCGAATTTCTTCTACGGACGCATGCAGGTTGCCTCACGATGTTTTCCTACACCGAAAAGCCAGTGGTCTTAAGTTCCGTACATAAAGAACTCATCATTCCAAAGAACTCATTGCTACGGGATTTGAACCCACGACCTCACGATTGTATGGCGGGTGTCACTACCTCTAGGCCACCACGGCTTTCATCATACACAGTCTCTAAAGTACCTATATCTATTTCGATACATACAGCATGTGAGAAGGAAAGCGATGTTGGCGGTGGTAGTGATAGCCTACTATAACACGATAATTTGGTATTGTAATGGATACCAACGTATCCTTTAATTCATTGACAAACTATCATTGTCGTTTGATTCGGATCTCATTTTTACGAGTTTATTACCAATAAAGATTTGTCATTGTATCTAGTTATTCTACATGCCTACTTGAGATCGTAATTGTACAAGAATGCCTATAATAACTGACATGACAATAGAACAAAACGGACTGGCATGTGTTACCTCATGTAGTTTGCATGCCGCCTATCTCATGTAGTCTGTTTTGGGCTAGTATCGAACTTTCTTGCAAAGTGACAACGCAGTCTCGCTAATTCATGTTAGAAAGCAATTGCACAAAGAAAGTGTAAAATGGTCGATCACTTTCATTCGGATAGAATTTAGTGTTCACATCGATTTGACGTCCATTAGTCGTTAAAATCGATCTGCTATGCTTGCCATGGGTGCTTACCCGTCGCTTTAGGCTATTCATTAACTGTCTGACAATTTTAATAGACTCGTTTCGGACGAAACGTCGATGTTAATTTATTTGTCATGCTCTCGTCTCGTAGCCGACAGCATGTTTAGATCCTCGGAGCGCTTTCATTTGGGCGAAGAAAATAATGAGCATCTGCCTATCTAATTTGTATTGTTAGCATCAAGGAGTGAGTCATCATGATGTTAACTCAGATCTCATCGCTGGACCCATTAAAGAAAAAATACCATAATAATCGATGGCTGGACCTAGCCTATCAATTTCTAAATGGATCAGATGGAAGTCGCTTGCATAACGTGGATTCATTGCTTGCTCATTTTGTGGGGCAACCTCTTACGCTATATTTGCGTAAAATTTGGTTCCTTTTTAGAGCTCATCGGCTATAGATGTGGCAGTTTAGAGATCGATACATAATTTTTAAAGCACCAAAAATACGTGTAAGTATCGGTATTATTGCTCTATGGGGAAGGCCTATGTCCTGCAGTTGACGTCCTATGGTTGGATGGATGATTATTTATTGCTTGCATAGGATCACCCCCACGTGGATTTGGGTGTTTCCTCGTGGTCATACTAGTTTGTCATATCAGTATGACGACGAGGATATTTTAAGGCCTAAATATCACCCTGTTACCCAAATGTTCTAACTAGTATTTAAGTAAGTATTTTTTTCTAAAGTTTCCAACTCTACCTACTCGGCTTGCATAGGATCGTTCCCACATGGATTTTAAGGCCTAAATACTATCCTGCTAACCAAATGTGCTAACTAGTATTTAAGTATTTTTTTCTAAAGTTTCAACTCTAGCTACTCGCGGGCACTTTGCTGAAGATAAGCCATGTACCAAGCGAAATAACATTACGCAAAGTTGACCGATGTAAGATCAAAACAACCGCGACCTTGTTACGCCCATATCTAACCAAAACTCCGGTTTGTCATACTATTATTTATTCTGTGCTTTTACTCAATTCACACTTGGCTATTTACAACTTTCATCTTTTGTAATCATACGACTCGTAGTTTCCCGGTTACTTTTCAGTTATGCAAGTGAACATTATAGGAATTTTCAGTTATTATTAAGTATATTTAAAATATTTAAATTCATTAGTTTGAGAATGGTTAATCGTATAATAAACATGTTAACAATTTGTTGTAAATACAGCAAATATAATAAAGTAAGGTGTTTTGAAGAGCATTTGAGTTAACACTCTCTATTGATTAAAACAATTAATGACAACAAACCGTATTTCATGTAATTATAGTTACCAAGTTATTAGTGTTTCCAAGACATGTATTATGTTGCATGGATTTAAAAAATAAACTTGACAACAATAATTCAAATTATTACCTACATTTAACAAAAAAATATCGAAATAGCGTTTTGTATCGTAGGATTACTAAATTGTCCGTTTTTAAATACACAATCATCGTTATTCTTCACTAAGAATAAGTCCATCTTTGTGCTCAATATTTTGTTTTGAACAAAAGCTGGCTGTTTGTTTTGCCAAATTCCTCGTGAGAATTAGAAAGCTGCTCCAAGATCGATGAGTTTTTACGTGACGGTGATGGATTCGAAGATATTAGCTTAACTGTCAAATTAAATTAGTCTATTTGTTGGGATTTCGGTCAGGTACGGTATTCGCGATAGGCGTAGTAGCTGGAATTACCCACAAATTTTGTCTTTGATTGATCGTGTTCAAATGATTGACGATTATCAGGATTAATGAAATTCAGAAATACTGCTGCGCTGAGTGCGACCGAAATACATAATAATTAATGAGGAGCTAATAATGCAGAATCCATCCGAGAAATCTTAAAATGTAGTAGCTGATTTATGTGTTGATCTAGATCTAGAATAACGCGTAGGATCCTACTTGTTAAATGCTCTTTGAGACTATAATACCAAATAATACCTGTGTTTTCTTCTAGCTTTGCCGACACTAATATAGTATTAGAGTCGGGTTTATAGTTTGTATTAAATTGCGTCTATTGATGTAGTAACGAAAGAGAAAAATGAACGAATGGGTTCCTTGTTTTCTATAAAATTTCAAACCATATCCTCATAGTGGTAATTTCTTTCTTGCCAAAAATACCGTCAATGTTGGTTTAAATTTGTAGTGGTTATGTAAGATATTATTTCCAATAAATATCTTTTTCATCCTATCATTTCATCCCTATTATTTAATGTTTGACACTTGGGCTTTATTATATTTATCAAAAGGCGGGCACATACACGCCTACGTTATTTTTTAACTTAACAAGTTTCTTTAAAGTTAAATGCAATTCGAGTAGGTACATATATATATCATTTCGGTAAGAAGTACTGTACTGTATCAGCCTTTGAATAGTCCACTGTAGGACGTAGGCTTACCCACGAAGGGCGATTGGGCCATATCCACCACGCTGGCCCAGTGCGGGTTGATAAATTCACATATGCAATCGAATTTCTTCTACGGACATATGCAGGTTGCCTCACGATGTTTTCCTTCACCGAAAAGCCAGTGGTGTGAAATTCCGTACATAAATTACAAAGAACTCATTGGTACGGGACCGGGATTTGAACCCATGACCTCACGATTGTAAGGCGGGTGTCACTACCTCTAGGCCACCACTGCTTTTCGGTAAGAAGTAAGAAACAAGAATTAGAAAAATATATCTTTTTAAATATAAGCCAAGATTGAGATCCTGGGTATCTTGTAGCAGCAGAGTGCTAGCCAAGACAAGTAAAACGAGCCCAAACACGACGGGTCTATCTTGTTTAGTACAGGAGTTCCTATGGCCACCTTCCGACTCCGTCATCAGATCACCTCCATGGTACCTTATCATTACATTATAACGCGATATACCTACATATGCGAGCAAAATTTCAGCTCAATCTGAAACCTGGATTTTGTTCAAATTGAGTTCTTTAACTTACAAGATTCCACCCGAACTTACATACATACCTACATATGCAGAATGTACATTCATTGCAAGTTAAATAAAAGCATGTAAAAACACCAGTTCCTCTAAAAACTAACACGAAGCAACGGAAGCGGTTGTCTTAGAGAATAATTTGCTGGAACTATGCTTTCGGAATTTATTGACAAAACGGCGGTCACATACTTGACTTCACAAAGATTTGAATCTATTTATTGATTTATTCACAAAACATCTCCGTATTTACGAAATATTTGCTGAATTCTTGGAGTAGGTAGGTACGTAGAAAGTGTTCGTGAATTATTTTGACATTTCTTTGCCGACGCCCGGCGCCCGCTGAGGTGAAAACCAATAAAAAGGCATAATGAGAAAAATATCGCTAAAATGGAATTTCACTTACGGCGCACATCATATCCGTTTACACTCTCAAATTAAACCTCCGAAGCTGGCCTTTACATTACTTCTTTTTATTTCTCAAATTATTATTATCTTATTGGATTTCTATTTTACGTTCTGAATGTAATAAGTTTTGTAGGGCGGCGGGAACTTATCGTGATAATTGTAATATATCTCCAAAGAAATAGCAATTTTATTTCGAGTGTCTAATTTTTTTCGGTGTTTCCTCGTGGTCACACTAAATATTTTAAAAAAATAAATATTAGGGGACATATTACACACGGTCTGTGACCCCAAACTAAGCAAAGCTTGTTATACATATGGCTGTCAGAGACTGATATACTACATATACATATTTTTAAATACATACTTATATACCTAGATAATACCTAAATACCACTCAATCCTCTGTCTGGGCCAGAGCAAATACCTGTGTTCATCACATAAATATTTGCCTTGAGTGGGAATCGAACCCACGCCTCTTTGACCCAGGAGTCCGGGTCACTAACCACTGAGCCACCGAGGCAGCGATACTAGTTTGTCATATCAATATGACCACGAGGATCACTCATTAAAAAATACTTAGTTTGACATGTACTGTACAGTACCTAGTTTGACATGTACTGTACAAATAGTACATGTCAAACTAGGTACTGTACTGTGTACCAGCCTTTTTAATAGTCCACTACAGGATGTAGGCCTACCCACGAACAGGAATTAGGCCATATCCACCCGGTGGTGGTACATTGCCGGTTGGTGGATTCACATGCGCCATTGAATTTCTTCTAGGTACGGGTATATGCAGGTTTCTCCACGATGTTTTCCTTCACCGCAAAGCCAGTGGTGTGAAAATCCTTAGCTACATAAATTCCAAAGCACTCATTGGTACGGGACCGAGGTTTGAACCCACGATCATCTTACGATTATAAGGCGGGTGTCTGTACCACTAGACCAACACGGCCTGTACATGTATTATTTCAAAATTATAGGATTTTGTGATTTTATTTAAGAGTGTTTCTATAGAGAAGAAAAAATATACGTAAATAGTTTAATCATCGGCGAGTTTGTCACGTACCACAATAATTTTAGAGGCTGTTATATAACGATTACTTACCTACAGTATTCTAATATTTTCTCTTGGAACAGTGCTACTTAATAATTATTTGACCACATCTTTCATCGTGTCGCTACATATAAGCTAAACCCAGAAGACTTCATTTATTTATTCATTTTTGACGTCACAAAGTTTGAAATAAAATTCTGAGGCACCCACTATGATTTTTACAAATTCCAAGATGTCATATAAACAATGCCGATACTTGGTAAAATTGGGGTGTTAGCGGATGCAGCTAAGCCGGATACTTTCACCTGCGCCGGCGCCGGCGGACGCACCTGTTGTCTTGCGCATGCGTGATTTGAACCACGCTAAACAATTTCTCACAGTCGAGTTCGCGTTCTTGACTGAACACGACAACGTAAGCGTCAATTAAAATATATAAGAAGTTTCCAACCATTGTGCCAACCTTGTACCCAACTCTATGAACTTCTATGACGGAACTTACATTCTCAAATTGCTAAAAGATCAGATGCTCTATTGAGAAAATAATATTATTATCATACAATCAACCTGAAGCTTTATTTAGGTAGATATATGACTTATGATCGGACTTGATTTTTTCCAAATCCTCACTTGGTGCTGAAATAAAGCCTAACAAGTACAATAACGTTCTCTAAGTTTTGTCTAAAAATATCCTTAAAATTGCGTAATTTTTGATAATGACTATATTACCTAGTTATTTAACTAATGCGTAGGCGCAGCCTTGCCATCTACGCAGATGAATTCTACAAAGATGTGCGCGAGACCCATCAAAGAAAGCTCCTGTCAAGTTGCGCATGTTTATAGGTCTGGTGTTTTCTTCCGCAACTGGCAATCTCGATCAGTGGGTAATTTCTAACCGGTTTAGAAAACGCGAGCGTCGGTACGCACCGGGCGGCGGCGTCTATTCTTACTCGGCACCTGTCGGGCAGCTCTCGCCCCATATGCTCCACATGTAAAGCCCAAATACAGCGCATCCAGTTTGCTCGAGCTGTTCTCACTCAATTAAAATAGGTATTAGCCCCAACTCGAAACAGCTCCATCGATTTCTACGTCCGTTCAAACTCCACTTCCACAAGTGAACGTATTTTAACATCGCAATGTATAAACTAACGTCATTACCATTACTCAGTCCGTAAAGCAGACGGTAAAGTATCGTGAAAGCATTTGTGGAACTCATCTAAACAGTATGATTGCGCTGATTAATATTATAATTGGTCGCGCGAGCTATCCATCAGAGTAGAAAGTCGGAAAGAGGCGCGCTCGCGGCGAGATGGAGCCGCACGCGCTCGCGTGGCACGCGGTATCTAGACTGAAACGTACGCGGAAAATGTACAACGCTTTACGGCGGAATCATATCGAGCAATAAACGTAAAAATTGAATATTTTAGGCAATATTCTGTTTCGTATTCTGTATGAGGAGAGTATGCAATGGTGATCGGTTAGTAAAATGAAACTGTATGTATTCCAGGAGGCGTCATGCGAGCCCCCGGTGGACTCGGCGTCGCTGCCGCTGGAGCACCGAGCGGGCGGCGGGTATGGGCCGCCGCTGCCGCCGGCGCACGCCGACGACCCCTGGCCGCTCGCCACGCCCGACAGCCCCAAGATCAAACATCTGCAGGTGCAGTGCGAGAAGACGCACATGCGCGTCAACATCGAGTTCGACAGACCCTTCTACGGCATGATCTTCTCCAAGGGCTTCTACAGTGACCCGCACTGCATGCACCTCAAGCCGGGCACGGGCCACCTGAGCGCCACCTTTGAGATCTTCCTCAACAGCTGCGGCATGTCGAGCTCCGCCAACCACAACGTGGCCACGTACGGCAGCCCCACGCCCAGCGGCTCCTACGTCGAGAACACCATCATCGTCCAGTACGACCCCTACGTGCAGGAAGTGTGGGATCAGGCGCGGAAACTGCGATGCACCTGGTACGACTTCTACGAGAAAGCGGTCACCTTTAGACCTTTCCAAGTGGATATGCTGCACGCGGTCACCGCGAACTTTCTCGGGGACAACCTGCAATGTTGGATGCAAATTCAGGTCGGCAAGGGTCCCTGGGCCTCCGAGGTGTCCGGAATCGTCAAAATCGGACAGACTATGACGATGGTGCTCGCCATAAAGGACGACGAGAACAAATTCGACATGCTGGTCAGAAACTGCGTGGCGCACGACGGCAAGCGAGCGCCGATACAGCTCGTCGACCAGTACGGCTGCGTCGTCAGGCCGAAGATCATGAGCAAGTTCCAAAAGATAAAGAATTTCGGGCCGTCGGCTTCGGTGGTATCGTTCGCGTACTTCCAAGCGTTCAAATTCCCCGACTCGATGAACGTGCACTTCCAGTGCGTGATCCAAGTGTGCCGATACAACTGCCCCGAGCCCAAGTGCGGCGGACTGGGCGGCGACTACGGCGTGCCGCTGTTGGGCGGCAACTCACTCGGCGGCGGCGAGTACGCGGCCAACTCGCCGCACGCGGAGTACGGGCCGCCGGGCGGCGCGTCGCTGGCCGAGTACGGCGTGCCGGCCGCTTTCCCCGACCCGCGCCACCCGGCCGACGCGCAGGGCGCCTTCTCCGACAAGCGCGACGAGGCGGTGCCGCCGCCGCAAGCGCAGGTCTCCTCCACGCCCAACGCCCCGAGCCCGTCCTCGCCGGCGCCGGCGCGCGACGACGACGACGTGAACCTGCCGCCGCCGCCACCGCCCGGACGCCGCGTGCTCTACAACACTGTGAAGCGGAAGGACGAGGGGCACGCCAACCTGGCCACGCTGGGCGGGCGGCCGCGCTCCGTGGAGGGGCTGGCGGGCGCGCGGCGGCGGCGTGACGCGCGCATCTACAAGCGCGACGCGCAAGAGATGACGGACGTGAACACGAGCCGCACCATCCAAGTGGTGGCGCCGGGCGACGTCAACTTCGCGCTCAACAACGCGGCCGCCAACGAGACCGTGGTGATCCAGTCGCCGGCGGCCGACCCCGAGACCATCTGCATGTCGGTGCCGTCGTTCGTGGCGGGGCTGGTGATGCTGCTGCTGGTGCTGGTGGTGGCCTCGCTGGTGGCCGCCTTCCTGTTCGTGCGCGTGCGCGCGCTGGACCGCAAGGGCGCGCACGCCGCCTCGCCGCCCTACTATGACACTGACTACGTAAAGCACGCCAACTAGTGCGCCAGTGCCGAGCGCGAGGACGTTCCATAGACTTATCTCGGATCCAAAGAGCGTGCGCGCTTCGGCCCCGGCCGGACGGCGCGCGCGCTGTCGCGGTCGCGATCGAAGCGAGCCGGTGATGAAAGAGCTATTTATTTAGGTAGTGAGCGTGATGTGTGCGAATGTTCGACTGTTTTGTAAATTATTTTATTCGTGAGAGAAGCGCCCCGTAACTGCCTTATAGTCGATACGTCTGTTGTAATTTTGTAAAGAGTCGTAAGTAAGGATTTAGTCGTAAGTTGTATACCAATTAAAAGTGTTGTGTGAGAAACGTTTATTCTTGCTTTGTTTTACTCCTCGTCGCAGTTAATTCTTCTCGGTAGGTTTCCATAAGCTAGGTCTAGATAAGAATCGAATCATTAGCGATGTCAAGCATACGACTTAACATAATGACATAAAAACTAGGTAACTTCATTCTTTAGAGCAGATCATGATGGCAAAAGTGTGAGAGAGTCTGTTCATTGTTGAAGCAAAAGAAACTACACAATCGGTGTCCCACGTGTCACTTGAAAATTAGCTCGTGCCCTGATGGTATTGTATTAGATCCTATATGAAAACTCGACGTTCAATTTAGAAATGTAATGAAAAATATTCTACAACTTATTAAACATTGTAACAAATAAATTGACAAATAAAATTACACAGTGCTACGTAAAAACGTGAATAACGTTACAAGGGGCTAAGAGAAAAGAATAAAATTACTTTGCTTCCTGTATTCTTCACCTCCATGGCGTAAGGATTCTAGGTTGATTCGAGAAGCTACCTCTTTTCCGCTTATAGTTAGGACTGTATAAGTTCAATACTGTTGAACATGATTCTTTCTTATCTTTGTTTTGGAACAGTACTTGTACCCTTCTGTCGTTCTTCTCGGCGATTATATCGATTAAGTCCTGTGGGTAAAAATTAAATAGGCAACCTTAAACTAGGTATCGAGATAAATCCATCCGCGGAGGTTATATTTTTACGCCTTATTTAAATAAAAACAGGCAGAGTTGTAGAGATGTTTTCGGTTTAATATTTATTCTTGTTTTTTTTTTTTAATGTATTACAAGATTTATCTTTATTGCTCTTAGTAAATATTAGTGATTAACATATAAATTAAAGTTCTTTTCTTGCTTTTATATACTACTGAAATAAAAATATAGGGATTTACTTAAAATTTAAAATTTGTTCTGTTAGCCACAAAAGCAAACTTTATTAGATAAATGTAGATTTTTTCTATCATCAGTCAGACAAAATTAATCAAAATCGGACATAAAGAACTGACTCAAAAATCGTGTTGACTTGTGTAATATATAAAATAATTTTGTAATTTCTTACACTTACGTAGTACTAAGTTGAATTTGAATGCGGCAATTCACTTTGAAATACTAAAAACAAAATCAACAAAAATTACTCACCTTCTCGAACAAGGAATGAATTTCCATATTTTTATCATCAGAGCATTTAGTCTGCCTTTTATTTTTTAGTAGAGTTTGATTTGCCATATCTAGCTTATTTGTGGACAAAGAGGCAGTAGATTTTTGTGAACTAGGCCTCACTGTCGATGATGAAAGGGGCAGCTCACGATGCTTTGGTTGTTCTATAAAATTTTCTGGTAGTGTACACTTGGCTTCAGTGGGTGGCGACAGTATTTGTGATGACTTTCGCCTGTTTAGAGGTTTCGAAGCTCTTTTTGATGGCGAAATAATTCTTTGCCGAGGACTGTCCTGAATAATCATGTATCCATCTTTCGCCGCTATTCGTTTATCTTCCCATGTTATCGCTCTATAGCGCGGTACATTTTGTGACTTGTCTGAAAATATATGTCTTTTTTCTAAAGAAGTAGATCTGCTTGTTGATTTATTGAAAATTGTTTTTGACTGCTCCTGTTTTTGTGTTGTTGCTGGCAATATTTGACTCGCAACTGTATTTCGAGATGGAATAAATTTCTTGGGAGGAGCCGTAGATCTGCGGTTTTGGGCGAAGAATCTACGAGTAGAAAAGGCGTCTTGTGCTGGTGGTACGTTTGGTGAATTTTCAAGTGTGACCGTCATACTGCTTTTTATAGCATTGAATCTTTTTGTTCTGGATGCGTGTTGGTTTTCGATACTATTCTGAAACACGATCGGTACTGGATCCGTCTGGGAATATTCATCTCGAGTTTTTGTTCGATTACGACTATCGTCGTTTAAGATCTGCAACAAGTTCATTAGAAATAATCGTAGAGTTTAGATGAAATGAGTAAGATCCCAATAAGAATAAGCTACCAACGAATATTTATTTATAACTATGTAGCTGGTCCGGTGAACTTCATATCACCTTTATCTGTCCCACTAATTTCGATGTCATTTAGCGCTACCAATGACCAGATGCAGAAACTTTTACATAGGTAAGTATAGGAACATTTTGTACGGGAAACGTATACTGACAATAAGAAATAGTTTATTATTATATACTACGGGACTAATCGCGCACTAAAATTACGAGATAAATAATTATCTCGTAATTTTAGTGCGCGACTAGTCCCGTAGTATATAATAATAATGTGTTCAAATCGCGAAAGTTAGAACAATAAGAAATACAACAAAAAAGAATTTGCGAAATCGGTCCAGCTGTTCACACGTGATGCCGTGACCAAGGAAATAGTGATTCATTTTTAAGTAGAACTTCTAGCATTTAGTCATGTCAGAGACCTTGAAATCTCTGACACCACGGCTAGCCAGCCTATACAATCAAATAATTTTATTATAGATAGTTATTATTAGATACTGATTATAATAAAGTGCAAACTTCTTGACTGCTGTGAAGTTAGCTACAAGCTGCGCAAAACCCAATTGCGCGAGGATTGGGTTTCGCAGTTTGTACCTAGTTTGAATCGACCTATACAGGGTTATTGGTAATCAATTAACATCAAAACTAACAACTTTTGTTCGATGACTTTTATCAAATTACAAAAAAAATGTTTCTCCATAGATAATAGTAGGGGAGCCCAAGCGGGGATATCGGGATTTACTAAAGCGCGGCAGATTAATATACAGGGGGATACCTTGTACCCGGTTAAGTACCTCCACAAAACATGAGGCCCATATATAAGGCCGCCCGTGAAGGATACAGGGTCAGATTAGTAAAAAATAATTGACCATCAGAAATTCTACTCTGGTTTCTGTTGCCATGACGCCATGACAGCTGATCATAAAGACTCGTTTGTGGCATACTGTTTACAACGTGTTTCCAACGTTATTATTTTATACTACGGGACTAATCGCGCTGAGTCTACCCGTGACCACGGTCGATGAAACTCGGCCGAAACGTCGGGATGAGGAGGTATTTATTTATCTCGTAATTTTAGTGCGCGATTAGTCCCGTAGTATAAAATAATAATGTGTTCAAATCGCGAAAGTTTAAAAACAACATGTGTTTCCAACGTTTTGGCTTTTTTGCTATTTTAATATTATTTGTGTGAATTTAAGTTTATAAATATTTAATATGAGTGGTGTTAATTTGAAATGTGTATTTTGTGGTGAAAGCACCTTACAAAAAACAATTAAATTTACCGTAGAAACATTAAAAAAATGTGCAAATATTTTGGAATATCGTCGGAGTAAGCCGGTTATCCGAAAGTAGACTAAGTTATTAGACTTTCGAGCTGGGAGAGCTCAAATGCATAGAAATATTATTTCTTTGAACTCAGCGAGCTCAAAATATCACATAAATTATATTTTGAGCTCAAAAATTTCATAAGTACAATTTCAAGCGCCCAGGAATGGAATTAGCGGGAAGTTGCAGGGATGGCCTTAAAAGTGAACCGTTTTTCTAATTTTTTTTTGTCAGATCATGCGAATCCCTCTAGATAATCGTCAGATTATGAGACAGTACGTTTAGAACATAAAGATGAACCATATATATCTTAATCTGACGCGCTTGAGTATTTCAAAATGGCGATTTTTTTTGCACATTATAAAAATGGCCGCGAGTTTGCGTCTCATCGAAATCGTCAGATTAGTGAATAAGAGCTTTTTTTTGGTGTACTTAACACTCCCTTAGAAAATCTGACGCGCTCGATTAATTTTTTTTTTTCATTTTCAACCCTTAAATACAACCACCCACATCATGCAAACGATCAGATTATCATACGTACCTACATTATTAAAAATACGTAGGGAATTGATGCTATCAATATCTGATGCGCTCGAGGATGTCCATGCAACAGTTTTTTTTTACATATTTAAAAATCTATAGCCGCTTCCCCCACCGATGTAAAGGTATATATCATATAACATTTTTTTCTTCTTATCATCAAAGCTTTGCATCCCAATAGGTCTCTACGACGCTCGAGTAAATCCCCATTTAGCCTCGTGGGCTCCCCTACTATAAGAAAAAATCGTTCACCTTCGGCAAAATGTATGGAACAGCCGATTTTTTGTTGAGTTTTGACAAAAGTTTTTTTTTTTTTTATTTCAAATAGGTTTGCGTTTGACTACACATACTGCCTGATGTAAAGCAGATATGCGGTCTAGGATGTAGCACGCTTACCTAGAAGATACCTATTTACTCGAGATTTGAAGACACCTACATTGTACTTTAACGGAAAGACAGACTCAGGCAAAGCGTTCCACATTCTGGCAGTTCGTATGAGGAATGTGGACTCGAAACGCTTGGTTCTAACGCGTGGGATGTCCACCATAAAAGGGTGGCGCTTTGGTCGCGTCTGTCTAGCCGTACGATAGAAGAAAGGGGCAGGTGGGACCAGCACAAAAGTTGTTAGTTTTGATGTAGGTACAGAAAAAGCCCCTAAAAGGATGCTAATTGATTACCAATAACCATGTATTATGAGGACTTACTACGGTTAAAACGGTAAGTGATTTAAAGTAAGTACTTGCATAATGTTCCTCGCGAGTTTTCGACGTTGGTAGCATAGAATTGAGCCTTTTAATGATTGTGTCAGGACAGTCTGGCGGTTGGACGACATTGTTTGTGCCTGGTCGATTCATTCTCCTTTTTGGAATTGACTGATCCCCTCGACTGTGAGGGTGCGTCGGGAACTGTCTCCTAGAGGGTTTATTCTGTAACAGACAATAAAAATAAATGGAATATTTAAAGCGAGAACAGAAAATAACGTGTATCAGAAGTAAAAAACATGATCGTAGTTAGAAAAATAGCACTATAACTATTTATGCATCTTCGAAGACTTCCTACTTATCGGAAGTACTATTCTACACTTGTCTGAATTGTCAGAATTTTCTCTATTCTTTTGGGAGGTACCTGTGAATAACGATCGGTACTGACCTGAGACGTCAGACTCCGTGGAGACATGGCGCTTTTGATACTGGTCGCGGCCGGCATAGTTCGCACTTGGCCGCTGTAAAATTACTACATCGAATATGTATATAATGTATAGAGGTTGGTACTGACCTGAGACGTCAGATCTCGTGCAGGAGGCGGAGGCGGCGGACGGGGGGCTGGCGGAGGAGGCTGCGCTGGCGGCCTGCGACACGGCGCTCTCGATGCTGCTCGCGGCGCTGTACAGCAGCCCGCATAGCTGGCACTCCTCCGCTGTGCTTGCTGAATTGAACATACATAGTCAGCAGCATAGATAAATTGAATACCTAATTTATCTATGTCAGCAGAGATTAACGCTAGTATATCTCTAGGTACCGATTCACATTTAATTTTAAAACGAAAGATACGTACGTAAGTTTATATGTAATGTTGCTTGAAATGTGTAGAGTTCGTCACAACTACCTACCTAAGGACAACTGGGCAGCGACAAGTTGAAACTCCCAACTCCAGAACTTTTATGCTACTGACGTGGCCATCTCGGCTTCACTGCAGCTTGCTCCCTGGGGTTAACACGCTCAGCACCAAGGCTTTGAGGCATGTAGGTACCTTCTACGATTTTTGGGAAAAAATAAATAAATAAATAAATTTTTTGGGACATCTTACGCACGGTCTCTGACCCCAAACTAAGCAAAGCTTGTGATATGGCTGCCAGAGACTGATATACTGCATATACTTATTTTTAAATACGTACTTAAGTATATAGATAGTAACTAAATAACACCCAGACACAGAGCAAATACTTTTGTTCATCACACAAATATTTGCCCTGGTGGGGATCGAACCCACCACAAAAAGACTGTTCATTAATTGTTTGTGTCTTAAACGGCGTTACGGCGCCAAAACTAAAGTTTGAAATGTGTATCGTTTACAATACACAAGTATTTTGACAGTGTTAGACATCGTATACACATGGCGCTGAGGGTGATAAACCAACGTACAGTTAACTAGTTATTATTATTGGTTGCTTCCAAAACCCCTTTAGCAGATCCTCTACGAAGAGGATTTCAGGAAATGTTGCCCAGAAATTCCCTCAGCATAGCGTGAGATCTCATGATTACATAGAAATCAAAGTAGGTACCTACTCTTGTTTTTTTCTTTTTTTAAAACCTCAGTTGTAATTGCATGCAATCCGCGGTCACCCATCCGGAGATTGATCGTTCCAAACGTTGCTATGTTAATAATGATTCTAGTATGTATGAGCTGGAAGGCTCGTACATGCGAGGCAGCACCTGGGTCGTCGTGCTCGCAGCCGGGCGCGCCCGCGGGCCGTGGCTCCCCGCCGGCCGGACCCGCGCCCTCCACGTGCAGCTTTATGTTGTTGCGGACCAGGTGCGGCTTTATCTCCTCGAACCATACGTCGCATAGCTGAAAATATTACCTGATAATCATAATGAATACTGTCAACTAGACAATGCGAATCGAAAAACAGCATAGCTCGATAGGAAAACAGCATTAAATATCTAGTTTATTACATATTACACTCTTTTCTAAGTGCAGCAACGATCATAATTCTGTCGTTACACTTTTTTTTTGCTACTCTGCGCGAGTTATATCCGCTAACTCCTTTTAAAATAGTAAATTCTTAAAGTAATTTCCACTTTCATCATGGTTCAAGTAATTTGTTATAAAATATAAATCAGGAACCACTTACACTAACGAGGGCATTATCTAGATCGTATTGTAGTTTTTTCGGTATCTTGTCCTTTTTTCTATGATTCTGTTCTTTGGGCCGCGACGTGGGGGCATTGTCGCCAGAAGCTTTCTCTAGGGAAGCGCGAGACTTGCCCCCCTCGCTCACCCCTGGGGCCTTACGTACTCGAGACTGGGACATCAGTAGCCCCTCCCCACCATCACAGAAACAAAATATATAACAAAATAAATACTAAAAAACGCAAACTTTGCACCAATTCACAAAGAGCATAGAAACAACTCCTATTTAACACGATTCCTTGGAAAACATTTAAAATAAGGATATAAAAAGTAAATGTCAAAAGCGTTTTCAACTGTTCTGACGTGTGTCAATGTTCATGTTATTTTCGCGATGGCTTGATTTCAACGGTATTTTTTAAACAGAAAGGAGTTTTAGTTATGTATGACGTTCTTTATAATTATTACTCGCGAAAAAATGGCTCAACCGACTCCAATCATGTACAAAATTCAAATACCTACACAGAGCTAGTACAGCAAAGAGAGACAGCGCCATTGCCGCTTGAGGCCTTTCTCAACACACAAAAATGTACGTAAAATTTGTCTAGAGAAAAACACGGCAACAGCCACGGAATCGAGATATTTTCAACTCTTTCTAACTTATGCCATATTAAATCAATGCATCTCCTTCAGATTTTCTCGATCCCTCTGGCGACCACATTATCCCTCTGGCATCTGTGTTCAAATAGGTCAATGAAATAGGTCGCTAGAATGGACGTATAATTTTTTACTCCATTTTTGATTTTTCAAAAACGGCTCGGCCGATTTCGATAAAATGTAAATGGGTGGACCCATTTCGGGAGTATACCGTTTCGAACTAAAAAAGATTTAAAGGTTAAAAATATAGAGTTTATAATAATACTGATTCTCATGGGTAAAATTAATTTAGTAAGTGAATGTATAAGTTATTAGTTGAAGAAATAAATGTTGAATTTGCTTAACACTTGCGTCGTATTTCCTATTCTAAAATATAACTCAATAATTCAATTCAAGAATTCGAAAGCATTATTCAGTAATTCAATTCAAGAATTCGAAAATATTATTCAATAATTCAATTCAAGAATTCGAAAATATTATTCAATAAATTAATTCAAGAACAAAAAAAAATTAACAAGTAGTATTTTTAGCGCTTAATTGGCTAAACATTAATGCGCGTTTAACGCATTTACATTTTAGCGCATTAAACGATCTGTAAAGCTAAATGGACTCTAGATAATAATAAAAGCGTGTATGTAACAAAACATAGTTCGATTTTATTTCGTCTGCCTAATGAGATTATCTTTTCAAAATTATTGCATTACAATAACATTAATTTTAATACAAATTGTAGATTTACTAATTTTGTACTCAAGTGCATACTCATTGCCTAAAAACATACGAAAACAGACCGTTGCGGTGAATATTAAGGCGCGGCTCTACGGGAGTGGCCAACTGTGTTGCACAGTGCTGAGCACAAATCTCGGTGTTTTCCGGTGGAGCCGCGTCTTTATGTATACCCATTCTCACAGTAATAATTACGTAATAAGTATGTATTTATAAAAAAGATTATTTATGGAATGCACTATAAAGCTAAACAAGACAGGTGAATAAAAATATTTACAATGCAATAAGATTTGATACCGTCGGTATGCGAAGAGAAGTCAGATGGTCAGAAAAAATTACATAATTGTTTCAACTAAAAAAACATTAAAATTTAGATTGTAATTATAAGAATAATTTGTAATTGTATGACTTGAATTAATAAAAAATTACCAATTATTATTTCATATAATTTGAATAAATTATTTCATTATAAAATTAATTTGGTCATTTTAATTTATAAGTATGTTTATCAATGCTATAATATTATGTGGCATTTTATGTTAATAATACCTACGCCAGTTATAAAATCCTCAGACAGATCGATCACCTTACCTTATCATGAGATAAATAATATAGGTTTAAAAAGCAGCAAACACAAGAAATAACATAACAAGTGAATAATAAAACTGTTCACTTTTCGGTACGAAAATGCATGTGACTTTTCAGTACGCAAATGAATGTGACTAGCACGGATTAAGTTTGTGGAACCTAAGGGTGAACGCACACCCGTACGTACCGCAGAAGCAGCTCAAGGAGCAGTCATCAATATTTAAAAAATGCGTTGCGCTTCTGTCAGCGTCGCACGAGTAAAATGCTGTATAGGCCGCGCCACACAAGTTGGCGGATGTGAAGTTAGCTACAAGCTGCGCAATATCCAATCCAGACTGAAGCTCACATAAAGCCGCACGTTGATTGGCTGTTTTGACTGACTTTTAGAGTTTTTATTGTTAGAAGTTTGACGTTTCCGACTAGTGCAGCTCTTGGTAACTAGTGAGGTAGATCGGTGCCCATTCTAAAAACGTCTTTGCCGACTCCAGAAAACTTACATAAAACTTAAAACTGTTTATTTTTCTGGAGCGGGCAAAGTTGGCAGCTGCCCCCTACGAAATAAAAATAGAGAAAATATCTACGTCAATATGCTTGCTGCACGTTCACCAGCCCTACCACAATCATCTGGATCAACAGAAATCTGGATCATATTTTTTGAAAGTTACTTAAATAACTATGATAAAAAAAGCAGTTAAAAGATCACATTCAGTATTCACACATGAACACCATATACCATGGATATACTACGTAACGTGAAACGAAACACCTTGCGGTCTGCTTTCGCATTTTCAATATTAGTTTTAGAAAACGTGAAAGTAAGTTATTGTCACTTTCTTGTAACAGTATTCTGGATCATTTTGTAAATATTGTAAAGCATTTGTGGTTACTATGAATACATTACATGATAAATTTATGTATTGTATTTTCACAGGTTATCCCCGATAGATAACGGAGCTCTTTTTATTTTGGAACTGACTTTGAAGGAAAGCGCTAGTTGGGAGAACTCGAAACGTTTCCTTTGACTGTCAGAAGCAAGCGTGCGCTTAGTAATGGAAAATAGATGACGTTTCAGTGCGGACTCTATAAGGGGGTAAACTGTGGTTCTTATAGACATGGATCATTTTCTAGTTTAAAACCTATGTATACTGAGCGCCACACAAATTGAAGGATGGAAAGTTATGCGCAAAAGCCGAAATATGAGTACGTGCGGGAGCCAGAGAGACGAATCGCCGGGGCACGCCCGCCCGCCAACCTCATGCCTCCCGCGCGCTCCCTACGCCCGAGCTCACTACTTCGCCATTTGTATAGGCATTGTGCACACATGTGCAATAATTAGCGAATCACGGCGAAGTGTCATCTGCGGCTAACTTCCCATCCTTCAATTTGTGTGGCGCTCAGTTTACTTAATGAGACAGAGTTGTTTAAAATCTTATCCCCCTTGGTCCTTGCTACACACGAATGGGTTTTTTGTCTGACAAAAAAGCTGATATCACGGCGACGCAACCGTCACTTCACCAAAATAATAGAATTGCTACTTAAGACCATCAGCAGGGGTAAGATTTTAACCTTTTAAGCGCCACACCCCAAATGGAGTTTGAGTATTTATGGCATATCCACTCGCCGCGATTTTTTTTTTCAAAGTTTCCGCGCACGATGTTAGTAAATATTTTATAAATGGTATCCTAAAGTTTGGGTCTAAAGATCGCTGTACGAAAACTTTGCGATCATTACATCCAAATATTTCGAGAACGTAACACTTTAGGGTATTATACTGAATCACGAATTGTTTGTATAAGTATACTAATATACTACTTTCATGGTGCGCGGAAAATAGTAAAAAAAAAACAAACTGGCGGCGGATGGATATGCCAGCTTCCATATAAAAGTGTTTACCAATTTATTTTTATTTCACGTGGCCCGGATTTTTGTTGACTACAGACGTCGTTGGTGCCCACAAGTTTTGGTCAAGTAGGTGACGTTAGCGTTCAAAAGGTTCAACTCGAAGGTTCTCACTACTATACATATAGCTGGATATCTATTTAAGCAGCCTCGGGGTGAGCGGTTTCACCCTGACCTATCCCTGAGTTGAGAAAAGCTGAAGAATTTATATTTAAAAAAAAATCTTGTCTGTAAAGTCGGGGAACGGACGATAAATTTCTACGTGATAACGTCATATGCGTCACAAGCCAAACGCTTAGGCGGAACGTAATAATAAGAAATGCTTTTTCGTGCGTGCGTTAATCGATTAATAAGACGTTATCACGTCAAAATTGTAATCAAATTGACTAAGAGCGCGCTTAGAATGAGTATACATATTTACTGACGCCGAATGGTTCAAAAGGCGGTCGCCAGGGGCTCTAATCATGAACCGATAGCACGCTAGGACGCATGCATAAATAGCCACGAGACCGAGTAAGAGCAGGAACGAGTAGTGAAAATCTATGTTAGAGCGAACGTGATAGCATAGCATGAAATTATAGAGGACATTTTCAAACGTTTCAAAAAATTGAGCTCCCGGTTTGATTTGAGTCACGCCTAGCTTCGATTACAAACTACTCTACGTTATCTCAACTCGAGACAGCCGCTCGTCCCGAAGTTGCCTAATAGATTAATACCCAGCTTAACAGATACCAAATTGTCTAATGTAACAATTCATAAGTCTCGTAGTAACAGTTATGTACACATATCGTATATAAATAATAATTGATTTGATATTGAGCTCTCACAACACAACAGCGCCCTATCGTAGTATTTTGGCACGTTTCAATATTTGGTAATAACGGAACCTCAGTGAGACACAATCCTGGTACAAGAAGACAATTACACATTTACACATAAATGCATCACAGATACGAATTAGTTTATTTTTACAAAAGATATTCTCACAAATTCAGTGCATTACCATTCTCATACAATTTTTCATTTCAGCTAAACCTATTCTGGCAGAGATGTTGCATACAAATCTAGTAAAATATATTTTATATTACATAATAAAAATGTAAATCACCATACCAGGCTAATGTAAAAGCTACAATTTATACAAATAGTAATATAATTTACAATAATTGATAGTAATTAAATTGAAAGGATTGGAACTACAAGGCTTTATCTTTATCAATTCACGTAGGCTACGAAATTATCTAAAAAGAGCGAAAGTGATCGAATATATGCATCTCATTCATTTAAACTGAAATAAAACGGGACATAGCTAAAGCTAGCTAGCATCCAAAGGAATATACAAGTTGTAGGTATATATTGATTCGGGAATTATTTTAGGTTTAAAGTGTTGTTAAGTCAATCCAATTGATCAAAATAAGATGAAATGTATTGCTTAAATATGCCATTGCTTAGGTAAGTCATTTTTGTTTTATTTACTGAAAAAAGAACGCAATGCATTTCTTAGAATGAAGGAACCTCGTCACGCTTCATTTCTCTTGAACTTAATCTCGATCTCGTTCTTTCGCTTCTTCTGTAGATCCTATGTGTTTCAAATTTAGTTAAAAAGTAATAATATAGGCTTTGGATAACGTCCCTAAAACTACATTAAGTAAAACCTACAACATCCAGAAAATTAGCTCACATAACCCTAAAGCAATGATACAAAAATGATGTCAAAAATATCTTCAGTCACACAGAATAATAACTTAAAGCGAATGGAGATTTCACTATTGTGAAAGCAATAAATAATTAGAATAATAAGGTGATGTTTCAACTTAACAATGATATGCCGTCCAATACGATGTGTAGGAACAATATGTCACACACTGCACATGCCACACGGGGGTCAGTTCGTGTCGAACAGCGGTCGGCGGCACTCAAATTATGACGATAAAGATGCGTCTATAAAGAAAACCTCTGAAAGTTCGTCTCCTCTTGTTCGCACTCATTTATTTATGCAAGCGAGATGACTCGATCTCCCAAATGTTTTCTTTACTAGCACGAGTTATGAAGATGATGTAGTGCCCAGAATACTCTCTACAGAGGGTACTATGTTCGAAACCTGCTCGATCGCGTTAAAGTTTAATGTGATTCATATGGAAATGGCTCAGCGCCATCTTGTGTCACATATAGAAAACTGAATAGCTAATTGTGAGGTTTTTTTTTCGGTAATGTAACAAGCGCCAAACCGATCGAATACAAGCGCGCCAACGTCTGTGATTGGTTAACTCAAAGAGTACGTCAATGTGCTCGAGTGTGTGCTCGAAAGGTTCGGTCTACATGACGTAAAAGTATATCGATTTGATTTGCAAAACTCCCACTCGGCACTCGGATTTCGATTTGAAAGCTCAGGTCATGGAGTCAGATATATTGCCTTTAACTTATTATTACTTTAGGTCATTTCACTACTGCGGCTGGACTACCCTTAATCGAGAGATCATCGCGCAATTAAGGGTCCGCAGAGACCCATATTGCGAAAAATACCCACCCACCAAGTAAGTCGCTTCAACTATATGTAAACAGAGAATCTACATTTCTGTTTAAAAAAAGTTACAATAGTGTTTCGATAATTTTGAGAGCGAAATCTGTAAAAAGTAATCTGTGGTAGTGTATCAGCCATTTTAATACTCCACTGCAAGACGTAAGCCTACCTACGAAGGATGATTGGATCATATCCACCACACTGCGATGAAACTGCGATTGGTGGATTCACATACGAAATCGCAGTTTCATCGCATTTGTGGCAGTGTAGTAGCGAAAAACAGAATTTTCTCTCTCTCTACCTGTTTTTAAGAGTTTGATCACCGCCGCCGAACGCTGCCATTGACGACAACCGACGCCCCAACCACATTTCTACCAAACCACCGCACCCACTTACACAACAACGTACACATAAAAACACCAACATCAAAAAAGCTTACACCTAATACCAGTTAGACACGAACGTGACTAGCAATACTATCAAGAGTTCAAACACGTGGAAAAGCGTAGAGTTCTCAGTACGAGCGTCAAGAAGACGAGGGCTGTGTCCTATTCACCGCCGGGTGGTGAATGTCATACGTCCACCTCAACGTCGCTCAAGTCCTGGGTCTCGGTAGACTGGGGCGAGCCCAGCTCCTCCTCCTCCATCTGGCCGTCCTGAGGGGACGCCAGGGCGTAGTCCTGCGGCGAGCTGCTGTCTTCCCCCGCCGAGGCCTCGTCCTGCTCCTGATCGTGGATATCTTCGTCCATCATTATCGTCGCCGGTAACGACGGCGACACGTCTTGTATTTGTGTTGTGAAAACTGTAAAAATGTTGTGCAATAATCATAAGACATATTGAGTATATTATATACATATTAATATATATTATTATACAGGGTTATTGGTAATCAATTAGCATCCTTTTATGAGCTTACTCTGTACATCAAAAATTTGTCAAAACTAAAAAAAAAAACAGCTGTTCCATACATTTTGTCGAGGGTGAACGATATTTTTCTATGGAACAACATTTTTTTTTTATATTTGATAAAAGTCATTGAACAAACGTTGTTAGTTTCGATGTACAGAATAAGCCCTTAAAATTATAATGCTAATTGATTACCAATAACAGGGTTACAACTTATGGTTTGGAAAATAATATTTAAAAACAAAGCTTCTCATTTCCATCAACTTTTGAATAATAACCATATACAATATACATCCATATGTATAACTTTTAAATCGAGCCAGAGCTAGATTCAAATTGGTCTCAACACAGCAATAACCCAATCAGAAATTAATTAAAATATTTTCTTGAAAACTTTCAGTTAATTAATCCCCTGGAAGAGGAAATAATATGTATAGACAATGATAACTGACATTAAAAGTAGATAAAATGGTTTTATCCCTTTGCCATGCTATCTAACGGGTTAGTATGAGTTTATTCATATATGGAAACTAAAGTAGTTTCCATGTGGCTCCAAACATTTTTTTGTACAGTGCCTCGCGAAAAGGAGAAAGAACTAACAAAAATTTATGCAGTCACTCAAAAACAATAATAGTTTTCGTTTACTATGCACACTCATACTAAGGCTACTGGGCTATCCACAGAATATATGGTTTCATTATTTCACATACATTTAAAAATATCAGACTACCTTTGATATCAGCAGGTTTGAGATCAGTGCCGTAGGTGAGGGTTTCCTCCATGGTGTCCATGGTGAGAGTGTCGGTGTCGAGGCTGTCGAGGGAGCCCGAGCACGACGGGGAGCTGTCGGGGTTGTTGTTGACCGGCAGCGGCAAGCTCTCCAGCCGTGTTATATGTGGTCGCACCTGGAATTGAAAACCAACATAATATGTAATACAAAATATAAAAAGCAGTTTCCTCGCAAGGTCGGTAGGCACTTAGGCTTTTTTAAAACATAGGAGTGTTAAAATTAAAATAATCAATATTTAATTAGATTTTTTTTTTTTAGATTAGATTAAGAAAGTTGAAAACTATGAGAAGCAGAACTGCAATAAAGGTGCAGTTCCACCAAAAATATGTTTGACATATTTCGTTAACAACATGTTTGCTGATACTTGAACAGTATCAAATTCATAGCCAGGCAAAACATGGTTAGGGACCTAGTTATTTATAAATCATGAGGTTCATTTGTGAAATAGTAAAATACTGTTTATTTATTTGTTTATAGGCAGTATAAACTGATGTGCCTATATCAAGCAGAGTCAAATAAAATTAGTATTTATTACTTTATCCAAAGATCCAGTCTATTCTTAAATGTGTTAATAGTCCTTGCTGAGAATACATCCTCAGGCAACCTGTTCCAGTTGTAAACCACTCTGTTGCTGAGGATGTGGTGTGCAGTGTTGGTTTGTGATGGTGTAGGCTGTAAGAGGAACTTATGGCGTCTGCTGTCGCGTATGTTTTCCTTCAAGGTGTACATCTCGTAAATATCCGGAAGATTATAGAAGCCATTGATAATTTTGAAGGTCTCAATCGAGTCTCTATGCAATCGTCGTTCTTCGAGGGTCGTGAGACGAAGAGCAAGTTTATCCAAATAGTTTATAAAAATATGAAAGCTTGAAAGACAATAATTAAGCAACATTTTGGACATTGAAAATCAGATGTATTTTCTGAGTGCAGAGATATAATAGTGCCCAAAATGTCGCACGGTTCTTGTTGTCTTTCAAGCGTTGATATATCTCGTGACATGGATGTTTACTGGGTATGAAAAATATTAAAATTAGTCAGTCAGTTAGATTATTAAAAAATATTGGACACATATTTTTTCTTTTGTCAATCAAACAATTAGTGACAATAAATCTTGTCAAAGTTTGAGAGTGGGGGCTCGTGACGACACTAGCCGGTACATTTGATAGCGGTTAGTGACGTCACGCGGAACTTTAACGGGCTATATCTTCATCATTTTTTGTAAAATTAACAAAAGAAAAAAATATGTGTCTTATTTTTTGACAATCTATTTGATGGACTAACATTTTTTTTAGTAAACAAGCCTGTTTGCTAAGATTATCAATCAAATTCTACCATACCTTCATCCCATCAGGCCTATGAGGGTTTCTGCAACCTTTGCATTTGCATTCCGTACAGGGTTTGCTCTCCACGTAACATGGGCAGCGTTGGCCACAGCATGTCAGCTTCCCTGGAGTTGCTGTCGCATTGCCACATCGACACCCTTTCCTCTTAATACTACATGTACTACGTGTTCTATTGGAAGGTTTCTTAAATCCTAATTGGTTAGACTGGAAAAAAGAACAAAAAGTGTTAATTTGTACAATTTCATCAACATCTGTATAATCTATATCGACTGCCTCAGTGGCTCAGTGGTTAGTGACCGTAACTACAGGAGCAAAGAGCCATGGGTTCGATTCCCACCCAGGCAAATATTTATGTGATGAACATAGGTATTTGCTCTGTGTTTGGGTGTTATTTAGGTATTATCTATATGAGTATGTATTTAAAAAATGTATAATTATGTAGTATATCAGTCTCTGGCAGCTGTATCACATATCATCCTGTATCATTGCTTAGTTTAATGTCAAAGACTATGTGTAAGATGTCCCCAAATATTTATTTATTTATTATATCAAAAATAAAAGGGTCAATGATCATATTGCAATGTTATTTAGAAACTTTTTAACAATGCTCCGTTGTTAAAAAGTTGAGTTTTCTTTAGAAATAATGCAATTACTGATCTTTTTTTTTGATGAACAAAAAAAAATACACAACAATGAAATCTTATTATATCCCACTCTTTGTGATATTTAGTGTTTTTTCCCCAAACCCCTCTGATTTTTTGAATCCTATTTGATTAATGGATGATCCTTTTTCTAATTGACATAGGTAAAAACCCAATTTCTGTGACTGGTTAAATTATATTGGAAATAGATAGTGGACATTATATTTATAACACTGAGCTACAGAATTATTGGGAGAATCAAAGTTCTTTGTCTGTGAAGTTAATTACAAGTTGTGCACAACTCCACTCTTGCAACGTTAACATATTCATGAATAATTATATTGTAGCGCTCGTAGCGTAGTTTGATTAGGTGATTGTCAGCGATCACCGAAATTAAGCAACGTTCCGCACGGTCAGTATTTGGATGGGTGACCGCGGGTGGCATTTTCCAACTGAGCGCTACCGTGGCTCGGATGACACGTTAAATTGTAGGTCCCGGTTGTTTTAACCGTTTAGCCATGTCAGAGGCCTTTAGGCGGCCTAAAAACTCTGACACCAGGGCTAGCCACCTGACTATAATCTGTGTGGCTTTAAACCTAGCTGGCTGGCTGATAGGCGGAAAGTACTTTATTACTCAAAGTAACAATTTGGTAATTGACTTGATATAGTAATTTTTATGAGGGCAGTATTCATGATAAGCAATTAGGTAATATCATATAATTTACATTATAGTACCACAGGATTATTTATAAGAAACAAATATTTACATTGAATTTATTGTGTAAAATGGCAAGGCAATTTTTATTTGGAATTTACTCAAGTATAATTTTCTTTTTAGGTAAGTTTTCAATCAAAGTTTACGACATATTTAACAATGATGTTTGACTGTGTAACTGTCGTGGCTTTTTAACATACAACACGAGGTTCACAAGGAACATTTTAATGTTTAGTAAATAATCAAAACCATGAACTAACCTTTTTACTATCACTATTTGGTGAGGGTTCACTTTGAGAAGAATCTATCTCATCTACTGCTTTTCTTTTAATTGTGATTTTATTTCCTGACCCCGCATACATCACAGAATACATAGGAGATCCATTTGAAGTAGCTCTACTTGTGTTCGGTGAATCTTTTGAAGTTCTTGGCTCTGAATTTGTAGATGTTGATGCAACTTGCGTTTGTGTTGATGCGGAATTTGTGTAGACACATGGTAAAATACTGTATGCTGATTTAGACAAGCCTGCTGTGCTTTTATAATCATCTGTAAAGCCAGCACCTTCCTGTATCAAGTCGATCAAGCCTGAGCTTGCCACTGTGCCGCCGTTTACTCCCGCTGCTATTTCATCTTCTTCCAACAATGTTTTGTACACGTCCGTATCCATAAAATATTCACATAACTTTTTATAACACTGTAAAAGGATACGCAACTGCAAGTTTTCCGCATAGTTCTCATAGTCTTTGCACCAACTGCACGAGGGCTTTAGTTTTTTCCTACCACCTTTGCACTTCTTGCAAACGTGGTGCTGGCAGCCGGAGCTCGTCGGCGTGTAGGGCTCCTTTAGTAAATTACCACAAACGGTACAAGAAAGGGATTGTCGTAAATACGGAACCAAGCGAAACAAATCTGTCCAAGAACTTTTATCCGCTGCGTCAGCTAGTATTATTAACCGACATGTTGAAACATATAAACTCGTAGCGTTCATTTTACGGTTACACGAGAGTCAATTAGAGGACATTTATCATTCAAAATAATTGTTTACTCCGTAAAATAAAACTAACTTTGCCAGCCAAAAAGCCGCAAACGCTTGATTTCATTCATCACAACTTTGACAATTGACATTTGTTTGACATTACAATGTCATAAAAAATATGTCACAATAAAAGAAACTGTCAACATCAAAATATTTTTTTTACCGTCAGTGTAACGCTAAAGTACTATAAGGGCCTTGACGGAACGTATAGTCAGCGCGCGAAATTCAATTTAATATTGCGGTTTTTATAATTTGCCATCAGAATTTACCTAATTCCTCAAACACTCGTCGATATCACCTAGCTAGTTTCTAGATTGTACATATTTTAAGACTATAATACGCTCAATATGTATGTAGAACTGATAAGTGGGGCATTTCACGCGAAGCGGACAGTTAAAAAAGACCGACGTTTTGGATTTCGGTAATATTTAAGTATATTCTACCTATACATGTTCTTGACTCGTGTGCCAAATATTTTTGTAATATCATTAATGGTTAAGGAATTAAGGGGCTTTGAAATTTTGCCAAACCGGTGGGCACGCAGTACTTCAAAACCGATTACCATGTCATAAAATTATAGATTATTTTAATTAAACCACTGAATTTATTACTTAATTTTATGAGCTTTTTAACTGTATTTTTGGAAAATAATAAAAAATATTTTTTCGTGTAAAAAAATAGGATTATATATTATTTTTTAATTTTCACAAAGTTAGACCATTTTGATTTTTTTCATTATTTGTCCAAAAATAGCTAACGTTATCTAAAATATCCTTGCTAAGTTTTATAATGGGCGTGAAACTGGATCAGGAGCTAGACTGGAAATACTGCCGAAATTCAGTGGTTTAATTATAATAATCTATAATTTTATGACACGGTAATCGGTTTTGAAGTACTGCGTGCCCACTGGTTTGGCAAAATTTCAAAGCCCCTTAATTCCTTAACCATTAATGATATTACAAAAATATTTTGCACACGCGTCAAGAACATGTATAGGTAGAATATACTTAAATATTACCGAAATCCAAAACGTCGGTCTTTTTTACCTGTCCGCTTCGCGTGGAATGCCCCAAACATTACCATCATAATATTTATTGTGTTTTTGGTTTGTCTGCAACTCTTTCACGCAGCAATAGAGCAACGGGCGACGACGTATCGATTTGATTTTTTTCAGATTATAGAATACCTGAATAGTTTAGTGGCCGGAGAGATAAGTATATAATACTTATCCATATTAATAATTTCGTCAAGGGGTACGGTAGACTCGATCGAAACTTTATCTGAATGATAAAACATAAAAAAATAATGATTTCGAGTCGACAACATATTACCGGAAAAATCGGATTATCGAGTATTTTAATAAATTATAACGGTGCTGACAAACAAAAACACGGTGTCCATATTGACACCGGATGACGGATGACATAACTTGAGAAGTGTTGCCAACACCACAAATAAAGAATCTGCTAAAGTGGTGTTAAAATTGTTACAAAATAATGCTATATAAACATGCTAAAAATTGTGATAACATTTTTCAATATGAAATGAAACGTAACATAATTATAAAATTATTATTAATTAACAAGATATGTGTTTTAATCGACTATGACCTATTATTATGTTATCAAATAAAATGTAAGTATCTTGGTCTTCATCGACCACTAATGGTCCCCTTGGTACCTACAGAGCGTAGTGCGTTCTCTGGAACTGCGTAAGACTAGCAGCATTTCCTTGCCCTTTTTAAGTCGAATCTTATAAGTATAAAATAGCATTTAAAGTTTTTACCGACAAACAATTGCGTAGCATAATTTTTAATACATTCATTTGACTAAGAGAAACCCGTTCAATTTCGTCATTCGAAAGTGGTAGCGTTAAAAACGATATTGCTGACATAAATCTGCAATTCTGCATGTAATTTTAATGGTAAAATACTTATTGTACAATTATTTTACATGACAAAAATATGACGTATGCTGAATTGCAAATAAATATGCTAAACAAGATGAAAATATGCTAAATTTAGCATAAAAATGCTAAATTGGCATCACTGATCTTGAGCAGTCAAGTTTTTTATGTTTTGGCGTCGCATTTTGGTGCATTTGCCAGTGTCAAGTATTAAGTTTTAATAATTTTTGATAATATTGTATCAAAATAGTCACTGTCACGTTAAGGTCCAACCTTTAGTTAGTACCACAGATATCTAATACACTAGGTTAGTACCTAACCGAAGGTTAGGTACCTACTTAATGTTTTCAATGATCCGAAACATAAAATAGGACAGGAGTGTAGGCTATTAATTTTGTGAATGTAGTAATCAGACTCCACTGGAGAAGCAAAGGATACAGGCTACATAAAGTACATCATAATATATCACCAACCGGCCTTTTTAGAAATCTATGAGCCTTATGTCCAGCTGTGGACGTCCTACGGCTGATAGATAGATAGATAATCATAGAAAATATAATACTTGCCATACCTAATCTTTAAAGTTGACGTTGCCTTTCTTTTCGTTTTATCAGAATGTTATAGATACATTTTCAGTAGGTACTTATTCATTTAGTTTTGAGCAATTACTTTGGGATATTGTTTACACCCATCATTCCGAAATTACCTATTTTTTAATATAGGTATGTCTTTCATAATTGTTTTGCTTGACCTTCATCATTTTGTTATCAGCCTAATCTCCTTGCCATAGATGAAGGATAAGTTTTCGCTCAGAGCGAAGCGATCCTTCCTTCATCTATGCTCCTTGCATTTGGTAATCATTGTCATGATTGTAAAAAATTGATGCAGCGAAGAGCTCTTCGTAAAGATGGTGATCAAGTAAAATTATGATGAGTGTGTGTGTATTATAAGTCATATTTCGCCCGAGCGAAGCCGGGTTGTCATCTAGTCTGAAAATATTTTCTAACTCTACCTACTAGGACTTGGCGCAGAACGGCGTAGTTTGATCCCATATTTTCACACCATGTAACTAATTATCACATATTAGAAAATCAGTTTAGATCATGTTTCATGAAATATCTTTTCATAGGTACCTATACATTTTTTTTATCGATTTATTTTCATGCATATTCAGTATTAAAATCTAAGCGACATATTTATAGTCTCTTCTGTTTCTTCATATATATTGTAGTTATATGGGTATATGTATATACTTACCTACTATTATGGAATTCTTGTTGTCGTTGGAAATTAGTATTTAAATCTACGACAAATATATTGTTTTATAAATTATTTTTAGAGGAAAATATTGTACATATATTACGACTACCTTACGGTACTTATAGAAGTAAAAGGGCGTTCGTTTAAGATTACAAATAGGTGAATAAGAGTTAGGTATAAGTACAATCAACTATTATACACTCGTAGAGCAGAGCAACAGAACTGTGGTGACGAACCATCTTTAGAATTTCTTCGGAGTCGATTAAATCGATATTATCTAAACCTAAATAATCCTAGGTCATTAATTTAATTAGTCTAGTTACCAGTAATGTCATTAGTACTTACTGCTAACGAACTTATCTAAAAATACATTAACTGATAAGGAAATCAAAACAAAGACGGTAAATTACTCGACAAATAACATGAACTGTCGACTATTTGTACAAATACAATCGACGAGCCAATCGGAGCGAATAGATAGCGCAATAAGTGTGTGGCCCAAATGATCGGGCTGAAGCCATTGTCTTAATAGATAGGGTGCGCGCGCGCAGGGCAACTGATAAAAGATTACAGCGTCATCGCAACAGTATCAGTTGATCCACCGTGGAGGAAACACCACCTCAGTAGCCGACAGCGCCTGGCGGAGTGGTCGTAATTGAATCAATTCAACGTCTTCCGTCGCCGATTGCGCTCCCGATGTCATGCCGGGCTTGTGGTCCTCCGCCAGTGTATTCTATAAGTGCGGTGATGTGAAACTCTGAATTGTGAATCATACAGTGTTGGATTGTAATCGTTCAAGATGTTCAGGTAAACTTTATACAATTTACATGAGAGATAGGATTTTTACTAGAATGTTCAAGGAAAGGGGTCTTTGACGATGTGAATTCGAGTCGGCAGAGTCCATGGATACATAGGTATGTATCCATGGACTCTGCCGACTCGAATTCACTTCAAAAGTTATGTAGTAGGGTAGGTACCCTACTACATAACTTTTGTGACTCTAGTTTAATCGTGGGTAGGAATATTAACGTAGTTGTTTGCGTCTATGTGTCACTAGTAGTATCTGCTAGATGTACCTATCTAATTAGGCCGAAGGTCAAGAATGTCGAGATATATGATAGTTCTTCAGTTATGAAGATAAATGCTTCCTCTTCCCCTTCCCTTAAAGCTTAAAGCATTTACGTGTTGCATTTAGGTACTTTTAGGTTTAGGTAATACCAAGTATAGCATACACGTATAAGTATAGATACTAAGAACGAACCTTTGCCTATTTACACCAATATGCTTACCAATGGCCTTACTCTTTTCAATGCTCAGAAATTCTCGAATCCATTTTACCGTAGTCTAAATGTGTTAAATAAATCTGCCTAGCTTATACTCGTATTAAAAACCGATCACCAAACCGTAATTAGCGATTATGGGTAAATTCCATTGACATATTTAAAAAATAATTTGCCAAGTAGGCAATTTGCAAAGAGCCTAATTATACTTATACCTACTGCATAGAATAGAGCGTTTTGCTAGAGCAAGAAGTAAAGTATGTAATGTCTGAGGCTCTGAGGCTTACTGGAGCTAGACTAAGTCTATTTTAAATACCATAACATTTTAACTAAATAATTTAATGTACTCGTATATGTGCTTCTGTGATATCAGTTATCAAAATAATGGTCGTTTTTACTACCGGATTACTACGGATAGAATGAACTCTTTACTTGAGTCTGTGTTTCCTGTCAATCACATTGAAAGTAGACTTTTTTAGGGTAGATAAATATGAATCTTCTAGGTAGATAAACATCCTTCATCCTAAACTGTCTGTTAATATCAGGCAATGTGTCGTCAAAGATTAAGATATACAAAACCATGAGCCACCAGAAACCAGAACCAGAGCATGTATACTTTTAGGTCTATAGAATATAGATGTTGCAGCCAAAGGCACGTCTGGTCAAGGTGTTTATTGGTGCTGATCCTTCTATAGATAATCAGCACAACAGACATACTTCCAGAGTAAACCTTTTATTTAGCTTTATCCTTATTCTGAATTCATGAAATCAAAGTTCCGGCTGAGTCATACAAAAATTCGTATCACGCTTATCAGCATAAATATGATTAATTGTGTTTGGCAGGTATTATGCTTGTTTACGCAATGTCTAATAGCAGCTAAGTCTAATAGGTAATGTGGTAATAAGAAATGATAAAGACCCGAGCTTCACCTATCTAGTCCTTATTTACGAAGTATTTAAACACTAGGAAAGGGATTAAATGATGACCGATGATAGATGACCTCATTAAAAATGCAGGATTACGCTGGATGCAAGCAGTTTTCAACCGGTCATATTGAATTTATGTGGGTGTCACCTTCCAGCACTGGTTGGTCCTACTCCAACGATAAGTATAGGTATAAATCACCCAGAAGTTAAATTTTAAAATTACCTCATTGAATGAGGCAATTGAGAAATTAGTTTTAACCTTCCGTTTAGCGGAAAGTGGACACGATTGGTCCTTTTCGCATTATTATGAACACGCAACCAGGTATTTTCACGTTGGAAAATTAACCGCTCTACATACTCTACGGCGTAGCGTTCAAAACGTAGCTTGACTAGATGCTGCTAAGCGATTACGAATGGCTAATGATAATGAGGCTAATGCCTACTATGGACAGACTCCCCTCTTCTCCTTGTAGTTGCATTTTCAACTGAGCTATACTGAAGCTCACTGTAATAACGATTGTTATAATTCATTGAAAGTTATGGTCGTCTTGATCGCTACGTTAAGGGGGTAACTAAAGCCGCACACGGCTACATGTGTGTGTGGAATTGTCGTTTAGACTCTCGTTTTTTCTAGAGTCTTCTAAAATGGTTAGGAATTTCGGAAATTAGAATTTCAACAATAGCCGTCTTACCGTCTTAGGGAAATTATATTGAAATTGTTAACTTAATCATATTTTGGTAAATAAAAATTTTCTTCCTTTCTTACCACAAAAAATTTAAACACGCTTTAAACACTGTTTAACCGTGCAATTTGTATTGTTAAACATTGTCTAAAGCATGCGTAAAACTTTTGTGGTAAGACGGTAAGATTCAAATACGTACCGCCTTATCACAAAATATTTAAACACGCTTTAAACACTGTTTAACCGTACAATTTGTACTGTTCAACATTGCCTAAAGTGTGCGTAATAAGGTGGGGTGGTAAGACGGTACCCAAGTGTTAAGAGCGTATTGAGATAAAAAATAGTCATAATTAGCATCCGTAGACATGTCCTTAATCTGAGCTCATAGACTTTATGAATATAATTACTAGTACCTAATGTTGTCCTACACAAAAATTTTGAGTCTTGTTATTTACATATATTACACAGTCATAACATATCCGAATAAAACCTCTGATAAATGCCAGAGAAAAACTATTCAATTTAGAACTGTAGATAAAGATGCCTTTCTTTGTCAACATATTTATCTGCAAAATCAACAGCACAACGGACCAATAAAACAACATCTTTCGATTGCCACTGCGAGGGCGTGGGCGCATCATAAAGATCATTCAAACAATTGGGGCTGCCACAGTAGCAGCACCAGTTACTACGTAACCGCCACGCTTGATGCGCAGGAGTGCCCCCACAATAACGCACAATGCTTCCGTTGATCGGGTCGATCAGGTTCAAAGTATACTAATAGGTGCGTTTTGTAGACTCTAATTGGACTAAAAAATATTATCACATTGATGATGTTATTTTACTGTTCCGGGTACAATATCATCATTGAGGATATACGAGTACCATAGATTTACATAGTATCCTATGCTATGGAATTCGTAGATCTAAGTATATATAATTCTTTTTGCCGTGAAATTAGCGCTACTAAATTTCCGCCATTTGGTGTAGCTAGAATTTTTACGCACATAGTCCTGCCCTGAAATTGATTTTGCTGGGGTGGGAATACAAGTTTGTTAATGAATAATATTCTTTTTGACGGTATTTCTAGGGACAGCACTATACCTTTTTTAAAACCTTGATTCCAGGGACCGTGGCTAGGTAAGCTAACAGTTAGAACAATGATAAAGGCAGTAAATTCATCAGCATCATAAAATGCAAAACAAAAAAATTGCCAAAAATATCAAAACCGACTTCAGCCATTGCAATTTACGTTGGTACAGTTAGCTCAAATCGATGTGTGCCATTTTTAGATTATTGATGATTTTTCAAAAACCAACTAGGTAACCAATTCGATAAGATTTATATTAGACTATACTACGACGTATACCCTTTTCAATAAAAAGCAGTTATCAAAGCAAGCTACAGACTATACTCTGTAAAAAGTTATGCGTATTCAATATTCATACATAAACAAATATACAAGTCGACTTGATAACTCCCGTTTCGTCTGAACAACTGACAACCACACTTATTAAGTACCTACTTCTAGATTTGCGCCCCATGTTTCCAAAGCATTTTTAAATAAAAGTGCCAAGACAATGATAATTTCTCACTTTATGCCATCACACCAAAGCATAAGTAGGCATTATTGATTCGTAATCTTGGAAAAATGACTCAAATGTAACTCTTAAAATCCCGACGTCAATTCTGCAAGGCGTCGCAGTTTTCCTGGAGACGACTCGCCAATTAAGTGGCTGATGAGTTTGACCTCTGGACAATTAAGACAGTTGACCCCAGACCTCTTAGCTGGAACGGATGAGTGTCATGTACTCATTTTGAAACTAGTTCTTTTCAAAAGAAACGTTTGTTATGAATCTTAGTTTGGAAACCTTATAAATAGTGTTTCCCTAGATTGACGACGGACATATTCTAGGATAACATTGTATACCTACTTATCATTATGACCGACTGTTACAATGGGACCGAACCTGAGCCACAAAAAAATCTGGTGTTCCATACAAAAAGTTAAACAAAATGTATGGAATAGCTATTTTTGCGATTTCAGGGTTGGCTTAAGGCATTCAGGGTTAAAACCGTAGTGGTCTGGTGGTAGTGACATCCGCCTTACAATCGTGAGGTCGTGCGTTCGAAGCCCGGTCCTGTACCAATGAGTTCTTTGGAATTTATGTACGGATTTTCACACCATTGGCTTTTCGGTGAAGAAAAACATCGTGAGGCAACCTGCGTACGTCCGTAGAAGAAATTCGATGGCGTATGTGAATACACCAACCTGATCATGAACCAAATTGGTAGTCCTACGTCTTGCAGTGGACTATTAAAAAAAGGCTGGTACAGTACAGTAGAGTACAGGGTTGGCTTTACAGTAAAAGTTAGTCATAATGATAAGTAGAATGATATCGAAGAATACGTTCGTTCCCTTGAGAAACGCCCAGCAAAGGCGATGATCACATGTAGGTAAAGATCCCTGCCAAGTTTGAAATGAGCCTATACTATATTACAAATTTAATTGGAATCATGTGCATAGTTCATTTTGTTGTATCGCTCGCTAAACCTAACTAGATCAATCTGACAGGATTAAAATTATCTAAATCTCATTCCATTTCATTGCGTGACAGAATGATAACAGTAGTTTTAGAGCTGTCTTTGATTTAGATTAGAAAATGATACAAAAATTGAGTAGGTACTATTGTTAAGAAAAATAACACTGAATGAAGTAAATATTAAAATTTAAAATAAATTATAATGTAATTAAAATTATTAGTAAATTATCGGAATAGCATAATTCAGTCATATATATCACAAAGTGGGTTTTCTCTGAATTGCGTAAGAAGAACACCAACTTTCAAAGAATAAATGGAAAAGAAAACACGACGATGGTAACGTTTTGTGCGTGCAACTAAAAATGACGATAAAACCAAATCGAATCGAATGGGCGTCGATCAAATTTTATATGAACACAAACTGAGTCATCACAACATTTGACATCATACAATTCTTAGATTCCATAAGATAACAGCTGACGAGCAATAGCCTTAGTGATAGATATTTAGCTAATCTACCAAAATGCTATCATTCTAGCCTTGAACGATATCTTTTAACCGCGCCAAATTATAGCAAGAACTGCCAAAAGAGTGTTTATCTTGGTATCACCAAAGACAAAACACTATCGGCTTCAACACACCTGACTTGATGGTCGATCAAATCTCGATGAGTTTATGTGGGCCATGGCCAATTACTTCATTTTTAAAGCAAAATCAGGTCATTTACTTATACGTACTTATGTAGGTGTGTTATTTTATACAACAACAAAAATATACAGGGTTATTTCTAATCAATTAGCATCCTTTTAGGGGCTTATGCTGTACATCAAAATTGAAAACTTTTGTTCTACAACTTTCGTCAAAACTCGAAAAAAAATCAGCTGTCCCATACATTTTGTCGCGGATGAACGATATAGAAAAACAATTTTTTTTTTCGAGTTTTGACAAAAGTCGCAGAACAAAAGTTGTTAGTTTTGATGTATAAAATAAGCCCCTAAAAGGATGCTAATTAATTAGAAATAACTCTGTATATTTATACACAAATCGTGAAGGAAAAATGACTGAAAGATGTTGGTGCTTGTCTTCTCGAGACTTTGCACTTACTTAATTGCTTCATGTAAAGGATATAAATTAACTCACAGGCTTAATTACTAGATTACCTAAACTATCTTCCAACTTAACGCAAAACTGTATAAATGGGAAGACTATAAAAAAACACACTTATCTTTATACTTAGTGATAAATTGGATTGGTGACCGTTTCCAACTGAGCGCTACCGTGGCTCGGATGACATCTTAAATTGTAGGTTTAGCCATTTACCGTTACCAGTTACCGTTTAGCCATGTAAGAAGCCTTCAGGCGGCCTAAAAACTCTGACACCAGAGCTCTGCCACCCTACATATACGAACTTACTTACTTTTATGTTTATAATTTTACTAGTCTTGGTACCAGTTAAAAGTAGATAGTATAATTTATCACCTTAACTAGAGTGGCCATCCCACACCAACCCGGTAAATAGTTACAAGCAATTTCCTAACAAAAGCTGTGTCAGAATGGACCTGACATGAATAAAGTAGGTAAGGTTAGAACATCACGAGGATGCCTCTCATTATCCACTGCACCACACTATTATTGCATTACTTTAAACCCTCTAATTTGATATTATTTCGCGTCCATTATTTTCATTATCTCTGCTGACATTAAGAATAACTTAGTTTTACATTGTCACTACTATGACGCAGAAAATTACAGGTGCGGTACTGTTTGCTAGCATTTAAACGTGGGCTGGGATTCTTTTTATTCAGGAAATGGTTTCCGGACGCATTCGTCATCTGCTTACCTCCGTATAGGCATTTTATTATCCGTAATAAGCAGTTACGTATGAATTAGGTAGATAAATAGTCGTAAACCAAAAGTGGTTGCCCTATCATTATCAAGGGTATGCAAAGACATGGCATCTTTGCAAGTCCATCTATATTCAGGCCTGTGTAGGCTCAGGTTTGGTGACAATTGATTTAGCAAAGCCAAGTTTAGAATGTTTCGGAAGATGAACACGAACTTCAGTGATTTTTTGCCAAAACATAGACGTTTTACCATAATCGTCTGATAAAATTATAATGATGCTAGTTTTTACCCGCGGCTTCGCCCGCATGATATTTTGATTTTTGACGCAATATCATTATAATTTATAGCCTATGTGTTATTCTGATATATAAGCTATATTATTGCACAGTTTCATCTCAATCCGTTCAGTAGTTTTTGCGTGAAAGAGTAACAAACATCCATACATCCATCCTCACAAACTTTCGCGTTAATAATATTAGTAGGATTAGTAGGATAATTATTAATCTGACATTTTAGCGTAACGTATCGGACCAATTGTTTTTATACTCCTGTCCATGTTTATTAACTTTCCAAATATTTAGGGAACAGCCCAAAAAATTACTTCCCTTATATTATGTTGTAAGAAGAAACTGAGTAAGGCAGTTTGAAAATACTGAGGTTGCAGCAGGTACGAAGCAAGCGTCAAACTCTTTATTATAATATTCTACATCTTAGATTAGTTGTACTATTCAAATTAGGAATCAGGGTATTTTCGGAATAATGTTAAAATATAAGTATGTGTTTTAAAGTGTGAACGTCTATCTAATTTTCTAGTCTCTACTAGTTAGCTAGCTAGTAGAGACTAGCTAGTTTTGGTCTAGCGGTAGTAGAGCGAAGGCTTTGAGTTTACTGTAGATCTGATGTTAGTTCCCAAAGGCAAGAATGATCTAAGTAGAACCCACAGAGTTGAAAGTATTCTATAAAAAAAACAGTGAGAAAGAAATAAAGTGGCTACTCGTACCTATATACAGGGAAAATTGATCTGCTATGTAACTAAGTATCATTAGGATCTCGTCCTGTGCTCTCTATTTTATCTATAAATTGCCCTAGCACAATGCCTAGTGCCAGTAGTACTCATATGTCCAGGCCAAAGACCGGGTAACAAGACCCTTTGATGTGGCACCGGACCTTAATGGCCGCCACTATTTGCTCACGGTAAATGCACTCAAGTGGATAACATAGACATAAATTGTGTTAATGTCCATAATGAGCACAATGAACGAGATTAGATGTGCCAATAAGTAGTTCAAGTGCATAGAGCTAATTGGTACTTAATAGTTCGTCATTAGTACCCTACCTACGTATTTTTAACTGTTTTGACCATAAAGATGTAATAAATACTGGGTGCACGGCAGTGTACCCAAACAAGTCGAGCTCAGCCGTAGGTACTTACTTTTCTCGAAGCCATTTGGGCCTTTTTCAACCCCCTGTAACTTCGTTCTGGATAAAGCTAGATGTCTGAATAATTTATAATCGAGAGAACGTCAGATAACAAAGTATATTTAATTCGAAAAAATAAAGAAATCATTTGATAGAATATACAGAAAATGTTGGTTTGCTTTTTTTAAAAGGCATCTTCGAATCTAGAGTAAGCAGTAGGCTTTTATACCTTTTGGAAATAACAATTTGGAATAGAAAATACATATTTGTATGAAGCGCAGTATAGAGTATTCTTATAAACGAATTCACAATAAAAAATATTAACAACAGTGGCGTAACTACATATACCATCTGAGGCCCGTGGCAAATTCTTGAGATGGGGCCCCAGCCAGTACAAATTGTCGTGTTGTAATTTAATTTTAACGAACCACTTGAACTTAAAATTACCCAATACTAATGATAATATTTATGTATCTAATAAAGATTATTTTCTACTGCCTCAAGCTGGGGACACAAAGACCTTTGAATTCAACTTTTAGAATTAATTGCAAAATTATATTTTTATTGAGCGCGAGTGCAATTTTTGTGATTTTAAAATAAACGACGGGTTTTAATTTGAGATAACAAATAAAGATTAGATTTTGTTTTACTTTCATTGAAGTAGTAAAATTTAGTAGAGAAAGTCGGTTCAAAATGTTAGGTTATTTCTGAGCTCGCGGCTTCTTGGGCCGGGGGCCCCCTACGGTCAGGGGCCCGTGGCATTTTGCCAGCCCTGCCGCCCTATAGTTACGCCACTGATTAACAACGTAGAGTTTGTGCAAAAAGAAAACCGTCGTGGAGTTACGGTGAACTAACAATAAGATTTTAATCAGCAGCCAAGGTACCGACTACTTGGTAGACGCGAGTACTGATGAAAACCGAATTGTTGTCTACCTAGTATCAAATACTTTTAGTTATACTAGCTATGATAGAGCAGTGTTATCAACGTAACAAAATTAGTAAAATGGCAAACTCTACAAGGGGTACGACTGGCACGTAGTAGGTACTTTGGTAACAACACACTTGTCTCGCCGGCCAATATGGGAATAGCCTACAGGAGTTGTTAAAAAACCGATTTATTATTTTTTAAGTGACTTACCTATGCATGTCATAAAACAAAATGTAGGTATCAACAGGCAATTAACCTGGCACGTTATCATCATTTTCATATTTATCTCGACTTATCGCGGTGACGGTTTTCGTAACGCTGAAACTGAAACGCGGCCATATCACAGAGAATGCGACAGATTGTATAAATAACGTGTACAAACATCTAAATTAGTACATGTCGAATTGTACTAGTATTTAATATACCGCTGAATAAAATTGGGTACTTCTATTAGAGGATAGTACGCGTATACAGAGTAGTAAAATAGCATGATCAAACGCAACCAATTTAGAGAAAAATAACAATTTCACGTTCGAATGAACAATAGTTTAGATTACTTTATACCTAAAACCGATTATCCACAATACGTGATTTATAGTTTCAAATATTTAATTTTGATATAACAATAACTACTGGACAAATGATAATAGGTACTAAAATATACTATATTCTAGTACCTACCTACTATGTTCTATAGAATCATCGACTTCTTTTCTTTCCGATATAGAATCGAATATCGTTTTACTCCATCTTCTATCTTTGTTGGCACAGCGACCCAAAGTGGTGCTTGGCCTCCGATACCAAGGTCCACCATCTGTCTCTATTCTGCGCGAGTAGGTGCCAGTCTTGCACCTAGGGTTACCAGATGAAAAAATCAAAAGACCGGAGACAAGGCCCGATTTCCATGGAAAAGTCCTGAGATTTTATGCAGTTTGAGAACTTTCTCTTCAAAACGTATTATTATCGTTCTATACACTGCGGATAAATAAGTATTGATTTGAATTGTTCAATTGTTACCAAAAGAAGATTATTTTAAGTTTCTTTTACTTGGATAAATAAGTATTGATTTTAACTATTCAATTGTTACCAAAAGAAGATTATCTTTATTTTGTTTAACTTTAACTAAAGAAATCTTTAAAATGTAACATGTTACCTGTGTTTTATTGAAAATCCTGAGATATCACGAGATTTGCAAAATCCGGCCGCGATCCTGAGAAAAGTCGAAAAATCCTGAAATTTGAAAATCCTGAGATATGGTAACCCTATTTGCACCCCAATTTCTTCGGCCACTTTATTATCCATCCATACTTGGCGTCTAACAGGTCTCCGCCCTATCGATTTACTCTACGACAGTAATTTTATAATTGAATGCTTGCCAGTTTAAAATAAACTCCTAACGCAGTGTGGAAAAAATCCGTGCTTTGTAGGAGATTTTATTATTATTTCAAAAGATTGCCTCCGAATAACCCGTTACTAATGAATCCAAGAATTTCCAAAATAGATCTAAATCAAAGTTTAATTTATCATCATCATCAAGTCAGTCATCATTTAAGGCAACTGTTCTAATCTAAGGTTCTAACAGTGGACGTCAAGACTATCGCCGTTTCTACCTAGTTGCCAGGGTCAAATTAGATAACCCCTCAAGATACCGAGAAATGTAAATGTCTGTGAGTTATAGCGCGTCTGACCTATGACTCTAGCTGATCAACACAAAGAATGAGGCTCAGAGAAAGAAGTTCTCTGATCTCATTTCAATATGCGTATGTTTTATTTATAGAAATGAGTAATGAGACGAGCAAGTTATTCGCCTGATGGTAGGTCCACATCACGCTTACCAGTTCAGCTCTGCTTAGAGCACTTTTAGTAAGAACAAGATGAAAATAAAATAGAACTGTTAACGTTACCGAAGAGATCCCGCTAAATAGGAAGATACATAAATAATGTACCCAATATGTGACATATTCAAAAAAGGGATCCAATTACTCTCTCGACTGCCTCGGTGGCTTAGTGGTTAGTAACCCTGACTCCTGGGTCAAAGAGGCGTGGGTTCGATCCACACCCAGGGCAACCATTTATTTGATGAACATTGGTGTTTCCTCTGTGTCCTAGTGTTATTTAGGTACTATCTGTTATACCCACTAAGCATGAAACTTGCAATAAATTGTAGAAAGTTTGTATATGGCACATTTGTAAATTACAAACATCATGTTGCAGGAACATGTCAGTTACATATGTAGATGTTATTGTTAGGTTGAAACTTATTAAAAGTTATTTAATTACTAGCTGACCCGGCCACGCGTTGCTGTGGCTAAATAAATTAAAATTGCGACTATAATTTGAGATTTAAACTACCTATCCTATCTCTCAAGTTGGATCGAACTGCACATGGTGTGCGAATTTTATTATAATCGGTTAAGTGGTTTAGGAGTCCATTGAGGACAAACATTGTGACACGAGATTTATATATATTAAGATGTTACCGTTATGTTTCGCATGAAAGTCTACATTTCAACTTTGCAGGGATATAGCCTCCAAAACATCATCATCATCATCATTTCAGCCATAGGACGTCCACTGCTGGACATAGGCCTCCCCTAATGATTTCCAATAACATCTTTTGTTATATTTTTTTCAACTTTGCTACAACATTACGAATTGTTTTCTTTATTTACCTAACCTACGTAATGTTACTGTAACTTAATTTTCGAAAGTTGTGTCTAACTGTAAAATTTCTTAGATAACATTGAAAAACTAGATGGCGTTAGCATCGCACATTGATATTCTACATCGCGGTAGTTTTTTGTTTGCAGAAATTAGTATACCTTTTTAAAAATTAGATTAAAACATTGCTTACTGCGGACAAAGAAAATAAGTCTCTCACACACCTGCCCCTAGGTCTTGTACTTAGAACTTTAACAACAATAAAATTAAAAACAAAAAGTTTATAGTTTTTAGCAACTGTACGAAACAAATGCAAGTTAAGTGCAAGTTTCAGGTCCTACTTTTAAGAAAGGATTCATTTCAAATTTACCTGAACCCTACAAATGGAACTTTGCGACAGCTAAATAAATGCAAGCCACGTGAAAGTTTCGTTTTTGACCTTTTATCAATATAGTTGAGACAAGTTACTACTTGCCGTGGGGTGCCGGCAGAGTAGAATAGCACCCCCCTCTTGTACCAGGAGTCGTAAGAGCCGACTGAGGTACTACGGAACCGACAGTTGGCGGTATAACCATCCAGAACAGCGTAGCTAAAATGCAACAGGGCGGGGATGGGCAGCAGCATCCCCGTCGCGAGAGCTACGCCCTGCGATTGCCAACACGCTTGCCCAGCGCGGCAATTATGGGCAAAATCCCCCTCATATGATAGCACAAAATAAAACCAGGCCCCCAGTCCCCGGCAGCTCCGCTAGTCCTGGTTCCGGCAGCGACCACGGTAACGGCGGAGCAAGGGGTGCTAAGAATCCCCGGCAGAGATCCGGCTGCCACCCCAACCGACGACGACTGGCCCTGGCAACATATAACGTGCGCACTATGAGGACTGATGAGAAGATTGCGGAACTGGAAGAAGAGTTGGGTAGGTTGCGATGGGATATTATGGGGTTATCTGAAGTCCGTAGAGAGGGCGAGGACACGATAACCCTGAAATCCGGCAACCTACTGTACTACCGGGAAGGTGACCAACGGTCCCAAGGTGGTGTCGGCTTTCTCGTTCACAAGTCTCTCGTTAACAACATCATTACCATCGAAAGTGTGTCGAGCAGGGTTGTATACCTGATACTCAGAATATCCAAACGATATTCGTTGAAGGTCATCCAGGTATACGCACCGACCTCGTCACACCCAGATGATGAAGTGGAGGCTATGTATGAGGACGTAAGTCGGGCCATACATACGTCTAAGACCCGCTTCACGGTTGTTATGGGAGACTTCAACGCAAAGTTGGGCAAGAAAAGCGATGATGAGTTGAGAGTGGGGCAATTTGGATTTGGGCAACGGAACCCCAGGGGCCACATGCTGGCAGACTTTCTGGAGAAAGAGGAACTCTTCATGATGAACTCTTTCTTCCAGAAGCCACCTCGCAGGAAATGGACCTGGATGAGTCCCGACGGTACCACGAGAAATGAGATAGACTTCATCATGACTAGTGAGAAACGGATATTCAACGACGTCTCCGTGATCCACAGGGTAAAAACCGGCAGTGATCACAGAATCGTCCGAGGCAAACTGAATATCAACGTTAAACTCGAAAGGTCCCGTCTGATACAGTCTACGCTCCGACCTTCTCGTGCCCACATACAAAACCCCGAGAACTTTCAGCTCGAGCTCTCAAATCGCTTTGCTTGCCTGGAGAACTTTGCGTCAGTGGACGAGATTAATAACGGGCTCGTAGAAACTGTCCAAACGGTGGGTTCTAAATTCTTTAGACCCCGCCGTTCAGATAGACCTCAGAAATTCTCCGATCATACTCTAAATCTCATGGCTGAACGACGCTCGCTAAGACTGCAGTCTTCCGATGATGCAAAGTCATACAGGCGGCTCAATAGACAGATTTCAAAATCGGTGCGGTGCGACATTCGTCTCTTTAATACTAAACATGTTAAAGAGACAATAGAGCGGAACAAAGGCTCCAAAGTGTTCGCGAAGCATTTTTCTATTGGGCAAAGCCAGCTGACAAAGCTGAAGAGAGAAGATGGCAGTATAGCGTCAACCAAGGCAGAGGTATTGCAGGAGATCGAAAGGTTTTACGGACAGTTATACGCCTCGGTAGCAAAGCCTGTAAACAGCGCGGCCAAAGACCCAAGAGCCAAGCTGACCCGACACTTCACCGAAGACATCCCGGACATTAGCTTGTACGAGATTAGGATGGCCCTGAACCAACTTAAGAACAATAAGGCGCCGGGTGACGACGGAATCACTTCAGAGCTTCTGAAAGCGGGTGGAACGCCGGTACTAAAAGTCCTTCAGAAGCTATTTAACACCGTCGTCCTCGAGGGCATAACGCCAGAAGCGTGGAACAGAGGCGTGGTGGTGTTGTTTTTCAAAAAAGGTGACAACACCTTATTGAAGAACTACAGACCCATCTCACTTCTGAGCCATGTTTATAAGTTGTTTTCAAGGGTCATTACGAATCGTCTCGAACGCAGGCTTGATGACTTCCAGCCTCCCGAACAAGCCGGTTTCCGGAAGGGCTTTGGCACCATGGACCACATACATACGCTGCGGCAGGTTATACAGAAGACCGAGGAGTATAACCTGCCACTTTGCTTGGCGTTTGTGGACTATGAGAAAGCCTTTGATTCGGTCGAGACATGGGCAGTGCTTGAGTCTCTCCAACGATGCCGTATTGACTATCGGTACATTGAAGTGCTGAAGTGTTTGTATAATAACGCCACTATGTCAGTTCGAGTACAGGAAGAGAGCTCCAAGGCGATCCCTTTGAAGAGAGGCGTAAGACAGGGAGACGTAATATCTCCGAAACTGTTTACTACTACTCTGGAGAACGCCTTTAAGCTCTTGGAATGGAAAGGACTCGGCATCAACATCAATGGCGAATACATCACTCACCTTCGATTTGCCGACGATATCGTGGTCATGGCAAAGTCGATGGAAGAACTAAGCACGATGCTCGAAGGCCTTAATCGAGTCTCTCAACAGGTGGGTCTTAAAATGAACATGGACAAGACAAAGGTCATGTGTAATTCTCATGTTGTACCCACCCCTATTTCAGTTGGGAACTCGGTTCTTGAAGTCGTTGACTCGTACGTCTACCTAGGACAAGTAGTCCAGTTAGGTAGGTCCGACTTCAAGAAAGAGGCCAATCGCCGAATCCAACTCGGTTGGGCAGCGTTTGGAAAATTGCGTAACGTCTTCTCGTCCGACATACCTCAGTGCCTCAAGTCGAAAGTATTCGACCAGTGTGTGTTGCCAGTGATGACTTATGGCACAGAAACGTGGTCTCTCACTATGGGTCTTATTAGTAAGCTCCAAGTAGCCCAACGAGCCATGGAGAGAGCTATGCTCGGAGTTTCTCTGCGAGATCGAATCAGGAATGAGGAGATCCGTAGAAGAACCAAGGTTACCGACATAGCCCAGCGGATTGGCAAGTTGAAGTGGCAATGGGCAGGGCACATAGCGCGGAGAACTGATGACCGATGGGGTCGAAAAGTTCTCGAGTGGAGACCACGTACCGGCAAGCGCAGTGTAGGTCGTCCACCCACGAGGTGGACGGATGACCTTATTAGGACCGCAGGATCGCGCTGGATGCAAGCCGCTATCAACCGGTCTTATTGGAAATCATTAGGGGAGGCCTATGTCCAGCAGTGGACGTCCTATGGCTGAAATGATGATGATGATGAAGTTACTACTACCTTTCAAATTGTAAGTTGTGGAAAATGTTAAACGTTATACTTTCGGAAACTTAACTTTACAACTTTCATACATGTTTCATGTGTAATGTTACTGCAAGTTCACGTTTTAAAGTTATAAAAAGTTTTGGTGATCGGCTCTGAGCAAGTTACAGGGTTTATCTACAGCGTGGCCGTTAGGGCTTCGTTTCAAGCTCGGTGTAAGCTTGCATAAACGTTGCAACCTTATAATTTTGTAAGTTACAAGCTCGTTGATGTGACGTTCATTAGGTAATGTTATTGCAACTTTTACTTGCTTAGCGGGTATGTAGTATATCAGTCTCTGGTAGCCATATCACAAGCTTTGCTTAGTTTGGGGTCAGAGACTGTGTATAAGATGTCCCCAAATATTTATTTATTTTAATCAGGTACCTTTAGAGAAAGCGTGCTACATTCTAGACACCAATCAGGAAGGATTTGCATATAGGTGAACCTACACCGTAGGTACAAAAAAATAAAATACGCGCAAAAAAGCTCACTCTCCTCATCGTGAGATATGCTCGTCCACACTTAGCAAAATATCTCCGGCTTTGAAAAATTTGAAACTTTGCTTTAGAAAGACACACTGCAGTTGAATAACTGCAACAGCGTAGTACTTTCCCAGGCGGGCTCGGCAAGAAAACCATTATTAATATCCATTCGTTAAACGATTAACAAACGCTTAAAAAGAACAAAAATAACTTCGTCATTCAAAATAGTTACAACCACTCCCTACAATCAATAAAATCTACACAACAGAACTAGATAATACCTACTTACCAATCAACTCAAATGCATTAGAATTAAAATACTATCAATAAGAACTTATGACGGAAAACAGATATTTCTAAGAACTTAATACTCATTCGATAGACATGATTCATTAGTTTGATAGTAAACTACTCGTATTGTCTACGCCAAACAACAATAGTCTAATCAGATAACTCTTCGTTTTCAGAACCAATGACGTGTTGCTGGTGCTGACGCTGTGTGCGTCATTCAACTGGGCCAAGGAGTTGACCGAGATGGACGTGCTGGGTGCTGCCCCAAGACACTGCACCTACGAATATGCTTACGACATGTACGGAGCCCACTGCGCCGGTCTCAAGCTGTCAAAACTGCCAAGTCTACGAGGTGGCATCGAGGTAGGGACCACCGAAGCCAGAGCAACCAATACCCGATAACATAATCTAAGATAAGCGGTTTACCTATTCAAATCTACTGAACGTTGATTGTGAAAGGCATGTGGAAATTTTAGGCAGGTATATCTTGGTAGTATATAGACGTAGGTAGGTACTTATGACTGTTATCAACAGAAGTGCAAGTGATCCGAAGATAAAGAGTTTTAAAATTGACAGTCAATAAGTAATTATACCTCGTAGTTCCATTTTTCGATTAAGAAGATAAATACTTAGTAGAATGTTATAGACTATAGTAGGTGTTACTCTTAGACTCCATTGACTCCGTAAACTGAAACGTAGAAAGTTGAGTCTGAGTTTGATGATTGATTTTCCAGCTTAGAGTTGATTTTCCACGAGGCAACCATGTAGAAAATCAAGCCTTCATGATCAAGCTCGATGCAAGCCGGTTCCAACCGATCTCAGTAGAAATCTATAGGAGAGGCTGATGTCCAGCAGTAACTGTGCACGTCGTACGACTGATATATTGAGCGCCACACAAATTGAAAGATGGAAAGTTAGCCGCAGAGAGCTGCGCAAACGCCAAAATATAGACGTTAGCGCGTGCCAGAGACGGGATGCCGGCGCACACCCGCCCGCCAACTCGTGCCTCCCGCGCGCTCCCTACGACCGAGCTCACTATTTCGCCATTTGTATAGGCATTGTGCAAACATGCGCAATAATTAGCGAATTAGCGAATCACGGCGAAGTGTCATCTGCGGCTAACTTCCCATCTTTTAATTTGTGTGGCGCTCAGTATAATGATGATGATTGTATCATTAAGCAAGAGATATCATATGTAAGCCTACTTATTAGAACTTTATTTGATGTCTTGTTTCAGATCTTGGAGTTCAGCGAAAACAAATTGCAAGAAATCCACGCAGACACTTTCTCAAGTTACACGAGCATAAAATATCTGTACCTAGCCGAGAACCAGCTGTACTCTATCGATGAAGACGGATTAACGTCCCTCAAATATTTGGAAATCTTGGATCTCTCCAACAACGTCATCCTAGAACTCCCAAAGTCAATATTCGAGTTGCCTTCTCTGAGAAAACTTAACCTGAGAGGAAATCCCTTGTTACACAAGAGTTTCAAGGGTCTAGACCTGCCAAAACCGATAACGGCACCACTGGAGCTGTTAGATATATCAGACTGCAAGATCAGAGAGTTGCCTGATTGGGGAACACTTCCTCAGATGAAGTTGTATAACATATCTAGCAATCCTCTTACGAGTCTCGACGTCAAGCATTTCGCAGGCATGTGCAACTTGGAGATAGTGGACTTGTCACAGTCTGTGGATGAGATAGAGCTCTGCGACTTGAGACCAGTCGTAATTTGGTTTCAAACGACGCGTGTAAATCTCCAGTTAAAAGGCACAGATTACACGCGATTAAATACTCGAGGTATGTAATCATTAGTTATATGAGATAATTACGATAGATTATACCTACTAGAAAGAGCGGCAGTAAATACAGGGAAACAACAGTGCTTGCTATGAAATGAAATACTCAGGAGGTGTTGTAAAGATAATTATAGTGGTGGTGGTGGAGTCCGTTGACAAGCCTATTCACACATACATATGCGACAGTTATAAAACTAATCGAGTTACTACTAAGTGCATTTTCTTGTATTAAACTCAGTGCACTGTGAAACTGTGGTTAACACAAGTAGTATTCGATTTCGATCACAAATTTGTTAATGTTTGAATTAAAAGTTTGAATTAATTCTTTGTTTACAGAATTCGAAAATTGCCGTTTGGACAACAACGCATTTGAAATCCACAATTTGACGTACAATAGGTGCAAAGCTACGTACCAGCAGGTATTTTTTTTTCATTTGATAATTGCACTTACTGACAATATTTATCTTATATTCATGGAATACTTCGATAAATTTACTAGTACTGTACTGTACCAGCCTTTTTAGTAGTCCACTGCAGGACGTAGGCCTACCCACGAAGGGTGATTGGGCCATATCCACCACGCGGGCCCAGTGCGGGTTGGTGGATTCACATACGCCATCGAATTTCTTCTACAGACGTATGCATGTTGCCTCACGATGTTTTCCTTCACCGAAAAGCCAGTGGTGTAAAATTCCGTACATAAATTCCAAAGAACTCAATGGTACGGGACCGGGAATTCGAACCCACGACCTCACGATTGTAAGGCGGGTGTCACTACCTCTTGACCACCACGGCTGTTTCGTTTTTTAAAGGATATGGAAAAGATGCGGGTTTTGAAATCTTGCAGAAACAAAAGTTATACCAATAGAAAGCTTACATAATTATCTTTTCAAAGACATATTTTTTAGAATTTTTTTGATCGCCATTTAATTTTCAAATGGGTTCTAAAAACATTAGAAAAATGAACTATGTGCTACACCAAATAACTGCATTAAGCCTAAATTGAAAAAAAACCTGACAGTGACATTAAGAAACAGCAAAAGGAAATGACATTGTCAATATTGAACAACCAATAGAGGGCTGGTCGCCATGTTTTAAAAAATAAATAAATGTCAAACTCTAAAATACCAGCCCGCTATTGGTTGTTTGAAGATTCCTGTCTGATACGAAGACTACGTAGACCTCCTCTTAGTATTACCAGTTCAGTCTAAATATTTTCTACTTAGTGAAATAAAAAAGAGATATTATAATAAAACGGCGATACACAAAAATACGTCTTTGCGTCAAATAATATTCTTAAATATGGCACTAAACATTAATATAGCTCGCATCGCTGCCGGTTTTCAAGGACCGCCTCCCATATAAAAAGTTTACCAACTCCTTTACTAGTAAATAAGGGAAACTCAAAAAACTTAAAGAATGAAATCTAACTCTTGACGAAAATGTTTTATTGTGAAATAAGAACTATTCAGAATTAGATTAAGTAAGTGAATATCAGAGTTTTGTGATTAAATCCAAAATATTCGGACAGTAGGCACCTTTAAATAATAATTTTCATGAGAAATTCACCAACCCGCAATAATCCAGAGTGGTGCACCTACCTACATGGCCCCATCATCCTTCGTAGACTTATTTTTAGTAATGGGGTATTGAAAGTCGGTGCAGTACAGTCTTAGATTAGTACTGTACAGAATAATAAATAGCTCAACTGACAGCAAATTGAAATACTCACCCTTTATATCGGACATTTCCAGGTTCAAAACATTCGAACGTCCCGTCGCACGTGGCTTACCATCGGTGGCGGGCTGTGCGGTTTCTTGATCGGCTTCATCTTGCTTCTGTGGCTGATGCATCGCCACAATGTCGCCCAGACCAAAACCACGGCCGAGAAGCTCAAACAAAAGCCAGTGGACGGAGACAGAAACGCCAATGCTGTCCTCCTCAACAATACTGCATACGAATAGAACATTTCGTTGTTCTGTAAACGGAAGAAACCAGAACTCTCTAGCTGTATTTGAATGAAATGCGCAGTGTCCAAAATTGACCTCGACATCAGCCTCATCAGCTCTTGAAGAAAGTATTTTAATGAAATTTCATCCCCTTTGAAAGAGGCTGATCGAGCGCGTTACAAATTACTATATTTTAGAGGAGTTTTAGAGACTTCACTATTTGCGCGCGAAGGTCTTGGTTTTTTCCATGCTCGAAAGAGTAAACGTAAAAACTTAAAGTGAAGTGAAATGGACACTAACCTTGTGCACGCACTAATTTTGTACGCTCATATGATGAGATGACCGCGCTTTGATGTATTGTTGTTAGAAGCTTATTTGACTTGCCCTTTATTTAGATTCGGTGCAATCTAGCCATCGGCTACAGCACGTACGAGTTGCTTTCGTAGATTCATAAGTAGAGCTTTGTCATACGTTTTTTCATGAATTCGCAAAACGCGTGGCGGACACCGACAATTTGCAGTGGCCATAGAACACGAGTTGGCAAAAAGAGTATAAAAAGCCAGTAGCTCTTTTGGGCCTTATGGTGAAAAATACTGTAAAAAGCCAGCCAGCTAGCCCATTCTGTCCGCGCTGAAAATGATTAATGTCTATGTACTTTAAAATGGTTTATTTGTTTGAAGGCAAGGTATTTATTTATGTATCAATTCTGTCTTACTATTCACTACAATTGACGTGACAGAAATAAAGATAAGGTAGTCTTTAGTGAAACTTATAGCCATATTTAATTGATAATAATATGGTCTCGCCTTTATTTCATTCGCTGTAGTAATTTAGTAAGTGTGAAAGGTTTCTTTTGTAAATAATTAAAATCCCATATAACACCACGAAAACTTTCAGAGGCTTCTCATAAAGGCTGATTAGTTTTCTTATGTTCGCAATTTTTTCTCAAAGTAGTGATTAAGTCGTTAATAAATTTAAGTATTAGAATAAGTCACTATGAGTATATTTGCAATAACTTATCTTGCCAAAGATGTTATTCCTATGATCATATAAAATCAAATAATGTTCTCCAAAGATACTAAAAATGTTGTTGTATATTTTATGTAATTCTAAGTTTAAAATCACTGTGATAAAAAAATAAATGATTTTCACATTATGCCCAAGGTTTCATCATTTCACCTTTTGCTCTTTTGAATAGAAGGCCTCTAGAATGTACGATTATTTGCAGAGCCGGACCGTGAGTTTTGGAGGCCCTGAGCTAATACTTCTTAGGGGCCCACCAAATTTTTTTTTTTTTTTTTTATTTCGAATAGGTTTGCGTTTGACTACACACTGCCTGATGTTAAGCAGATGTGCGGTCTAGGGTGTAGCATGCTTACCTAGAAGATACCTATTTACTCGGGATTTCAAGACACTCACGAAATTAAAAAATTAAAATTACTCATAGTATAGGATAATAAGAAAGAAAGAGACGGAGTCTAAGAGGGAAACATCGGAGCACGATCGAGATCGAACGAATATTTAATGACAATGGCTGTCGAACATTTTGATTGTCAATCAAGGGTGGATCCAGCCATTGATTCAGGGGGTCATCAACTTGTAGGTACCTACTAAATAGTTGACGGAAAAAACGGTACCCAACCGAATTTTTTTTACGTTTTGTCAATTTTAAAGATGGGAAGCAACAAATAATTTTGAGAAAGCGCGAGCGAAGCGAGCGGGTAAATTCGGTATTTTTTTTTTTCAGAAATTTCTAAAGGGGCACGAGAACCAGAAAAGACTGTTCCATCGGTATCAGGTGCGAGCGCAGCGAGCGCGAATTTTATTTGTTATTTCAGTAATTTTAAAACACAGATGAGAAAAGCAGACCAATCCAAGGCTATGCGCGAGCGAAATCAAAAGAGGCGATTTTTTGTACTCGAAGCGAGCACAAAAATTGACTTTTTCAGTAACTTTAAAATAGATATGCGCAAAGCAGAGCACAGCTCTGTCTGCACTTTTTCTGTTTTTTTTTTTCAATAATGAGAAAAGCAGCCCTCTGCGCTTTGCAGGTTATTAAGAGCGAGCGCGAGCGTAAAAAAATTGTTTGTTTTTTCAGTAACTTCAAAACTGATAATAGAGCAAAGGAGAGCACTCTACTGCCATAAATGCATGTATATATGTATGTATACGGTTTTGGCCACGAGCGCAACGAGAAGGAAAAAAATTGGTTAGATCAGTAACTTCATATTGGAGATAGAGCAAAGGAGTGCTATCTCTCTACTGCTCTCTCTACTCTACTGCTATAATGCGTGTATGCATAGAGCACGAATTTGTCAGTTTTTACAATAATTTCAAAAGGATATAAGCAGAGCAGCAAAAATTTACCAATGAGTTCTTCACAATTTATGTACGGAATTAACAGCACTAGATTTTCGGTGAAGGAAAACATCGTGAGACAACCTGCATACGTAGAAATTCGATGGCGTATGTGAATCCATCAACTCGCACTTTGCCAGCGTGGTGGATATGGTCCAATCACCCTTCGTAGGCCTGCGTCATACAATGTACTATTAAAAAGCTGATACAGTACAGCAAACATTTAACTGTATTTTTAGTAACTTTGAAATAAATAGTAGAAGACTGCCCAGTGTTCTACTATTTAACGTGAACTCAACCTACACGAAATTACGTACCTAACGATTTTTTTCAAATGCAAGAGAAAGAAAATTCTAATGTATGAAATTGATCAACCATGAAACCATCGCTAGGCAAAAGACTGACATGGTCCTATGACCCATCCGATTCGAAAGTGACATGAAGAGCGAGCGAAGCGAGCGCGAAAATTTCTCCCTATTTTTTTAAACATAGAGCCAATTTTAAGTGATGAAAAGGAAGTGAGCGTAAAGATCTACATGGGCCCGACAGCAACCGCGAATGCATAGAGGGGGCCCCTCTATGCATTCGCAGTTGCTGTCAGTTCGAAGTGCCATCACCTAAATGTAGACTTGAATTAAATGGGTTTGATCAATTGAAGGATTCCCAGGACTGCAAACCTTATGATCAGTTTAATTAAAATTATCATTTTTTTCGCGTTGACGTCTATTTTTTACTTTGATGACTTAGCATGGGTTACAGGGGACCCCTGGAACCCATGGGGCCCTGGGCTTAAGCCCAAAAAGCCCTATGGTAGATCCGGCCCTGATTATTTGAGTAGGTACTAGCTAACCCGGCGAACTTCGTTTCACGCAATATCTTTATAAATCATAGCCCGTGTTTTTCTGATGTAAAAGCTTTACTATTGCAAAGTTTCATCTCAATCCGTTCAGTAGTTTTTGCATGAAAGAGGAACAAACATCCATACATACAAACTTTCTCGTTTATGATATTAGTAGGATATAGTGTTTACGACGTGTTTACGACGGTAGGAAGAATATGTTTTCATCGCTATAAATGTCTAGAAATCCAGATAATCCATTTCGAGTGCCTATTAAGTCACAAATACTTGGCCAGCACTTGGCGCCAACGACGTCAACAGTCGAGAAAAAACCGTTCAATACACAAGTCTACCATGTTTTTATTCAAAGGTGCATTACTAGCAAAAAAAGTCAGAAGTACTGTTCGAGAAAAAAATAATTATATTTAAATGAAAATAAAAACTGAATTAATATGGTCACAGGCTAAAATATACGTAATTTTACGCTACTCTTCCAACGTCTTTGTGTTTAATTTTAAATATGGTAAATGAAACAATAAAGAGACAGGTTTATGTAAACACGAGCCAATCCTTGAGTCGGCACGCTCTGCCCTCGTCCACGTAGCCCTCGAGGACACGTGTTGCCAGCGTCAGGTGATTCCGTTGAATGTTGTCCAAGTTTCGGGAAATGTTTAATGGATCTCAAGTGTCTTTCTTTTCACTTTCGTTGATAGATTTGGCCGTCGGCAGCTGGCTCTCTTTCTCTTTGGCGAGGCGCTGTTTACTGAACTTACCCATACCCGGTTGGTATATCACGATGCTGGGACGGTCCTGAAAAGATCAAAGCAGTTATAAGGAGAGAAGAACAGGAAATACAAATGGGCCAAGTGCGAGTCGGACTCGCGCACGGGGGGTTCCGTGCCGTGTTGGGTCCCCCTTAACCCTATTACGGCTTTCTAATATTATTAATAGCAAAAAAATCCTAAAAAAATCACATTTGTTGTATAGGACTCTTAATTTTTTATTTTATTCTGTTTTTAGTATGTGTTGTCGTAGCGGCAACAGAAATATATTATCTGTGAAAATTTCAGCATCTAACTATCACGGGTCATGAGATACAGTCAGACAGACAGACGGACATCGGAGTTTTAGTAATAGGGTCCTGTTTTTACCCTTTGGGTACGGAACCCTAAAAAAGCAAATGACAGAAACAGGTGGCAGCACCTTGCGACTAATGCTGCGCCGCTTAAGGTGGTTCTCCTCAGTCAGCGCGCGAAACCCAATTTTTTTTTGGTTTTCAGCCATTTACAGATAAACTACTCATTGTGAGTTTATGAAAACTCATTTAGCGGCCATGAATATGCACAAAAACACGAATATGCACTTATGCAATCAGTCTATGCATAAAAGTGTATATATTGATTTTCATCGTAGTTGTTAGTTGATGCACTTTTGTGCATTAACCATTCACCATTTCAGTTTATCAGCGAGCTCAGGAGAGCATCAGCCTTAGGAATTAAAATTGACGATTCGACAAACCCTATGATGACCCAAACAACTTATTTTATATGTAAGGTAACATTGTAGTCTCGTACCTTATTCCGGATCCTTCTCTCAGTGCGGCGATCGACATCTCCCTTTTCCTTCTCCTCAGATCCCTCTCTATCAGTCGATCTGCTTCTGTCATCACAATTCAGAGACTTCTGTCGTTTCAACTTAGACTCCTCTTTGAAGGGACCGTCTGCAGACTCCATGCTGCTGCGTCTGATTTTCGGCACAGCTTTTTCTATTTCTTCACTGTCTTTCTTAGACTCTTCTAGCTTCATTTTCTTATCCATACTATCGATCATTTTGGTCAAATCATCAGTCTTCACTTGCGGCAGTTGAGTGAAAGGTTTAATATCGTCATGGTTCAGAGATTTCGATTTGCTGTCAGAAGACATCAACTTGCTAATAGCAGCTTGTTTATCACTTTTCACTGAATCGTTTTTCAATCTCTCTTTTCTAGTGTCACTGTATTTTTTACTCTTTTGCTCTCGTGGAGATTCCTTGTTTTTGTCGCGCTTATCTTTCCTCGTGCCTCTATCTGAATCGTCTCCTTCGTCATCATAGTTATTTACTTTGTCATTATCTACCTTTTTCTTCTTGTCGGCAGTCAAGTTTGTGGACTTACGTTCCCTATATGTTTTAGATTCATAAACAGTATCTTTGTCATAGTCATCTTTGGACTCGCTTTTATCTTTCTCCCAATCTCTTGATTTTATTTTTTTTACTTCGTTCTCGCCCGAATCTTCTTCCTGTAAAACATATTTTGAGAATAAAAATAATTGGAAAATATGTGCAAGTTCTAGATGGCACATAGAAACACTAAATTACTTACTATGGTCTGTTTTCATCTGAACTGCTCTATTATGTACAAATTATTATAATACTATACTACATTGCTTTACACTTACTTAATTTTGTGTTACTCTAATTTAAATGGATTGAAGATTCTAACAAATCTAGCTGTTTACTGTACGTACAAAATGAATCATCATCATTATTTCGTGTCAATGGCTAGACATTATTTTTATGGTATACATTTTTGTCCTACAAAATGAATGAATTATAATTGTTTTTAAACTTTCGCGATTTGAACACATTATTATTGTATACTACGGGACTAATAGCGCACTAAAATCTCGTAATTATAGTGCGCGATTAGTCCCGTCGTATATAATAATAATGAATTATAATTTTCCCAATCTAGTATTTTGTGACAGTTAATGTAGTACATAAATTTTAATGATTTATAATATAGGTATCATGTATGATATATACTCTTTACTTTAATTAGACAAACTAGCACCACAATTCCATAATTCTAATACCTATATAAGAATACTGACTATATGACGATGACGAATATGTGACTTTTTACAGACAAGAAAATAGTGAACCTTAGAACAATTATCACCCCCACTTTTCTGACTAGCTTCTACTTCTTTCTTGTCACACATGTTTCCCGAAGTTAGCGTGAAAGTGTTATGAGATTTCATCACTAAGGCGGGAAAGTGGGTGTCCCAATCCGAGTCAGTACTAATAAATTCATCTGATCCATGAGTCGCTTTCAAATTTGATTTCACGACTGAATTTTTCACTTTATGTTTGTGGTAAACTCTTTGCTCGCCAAACCAGATACCGTGAGATCCATGTTCACAGGTTTCTGTAGTGTTTTCATCTTCAGATAAATCACCGGATTTCTGGATATGTTATTATTTTAATGAAAGAGAACTCTGCATACTGAATAAGTTGGATTATTGTTACTAATATAAAAGACAAGCATGAAATGAATCCTTAATGGGGACCGTGTCGTAAACAAGTTCCTGGGTTGGAACATATTCAAATTTATTGTAAGTTGTCTGGACATTTTGACACATTAAACTGTAATGCATTCAGCAAGCTACGATTTCATGGACGATTTGAAATGGAAATGAAGCTAGGTGTTTCTGCGATGCATTGTCTTTTATACATCAGTTTCCTGAGATATAAAATATGAAGTTTCCTATCAAGTGGAAGTGAATTAATAATTATCTTTTAAGTCTGCATGTTTCATCTTCAACCACAATGACGCTTAACATCAAACGAGATGGTGATTCGCAAGTGAAACAAAGCAAAAATGGTTAAAATATTGACCGCTTAAAAATTATCCATCTCACTACAGAAGTTTTATGCACTCTTTAGACAATTTTTAACAGTACAAATTGCATGGTTTAAAGCATGTTTAAATCTTTTTGGTAAGGTAAGGTAAGTGTCATTGGGCCTGCATGCACTTTAGATCAGCTAACTTATTAAGTACAGTGTGCTGTACTGTTGCATTGTATGTACAATACACCCCAATCGGGGCGTTAAAGCAGGATCTGTCGGCTCCGCACCAAATAAGAATAATCCTTTACAACCGGCTCAATACAGCCGTAATGATTACCAAATGAATTGACGCGAAAACCACATTGATTTTGTAAACGCAACCGGTTTCATACTATCGTGCGAGTTAAGCAGATAACCGTATCATTTACACGATCGTATGAGACCGGTTGCGTTCACAAAATTATTTTCATCAAAATTGGTTTTCGCGTCAATTTTTTTCGTACATTTCACACCTATATTGAGCCAGTTGTAAAGGGATAAGTACGATTGTTGTTCTTTCACTTCAAAAAAGCTTTCAAGAGCGCGCCGTTGAGAGTGATGTTGACAGTTTTCAAGAAATTTGTTGTACATAAGTTGTACCGCTGTAGAAAGTACAGCAAATAAATTTCAAATGTTACCTTTATAGGGCCATCTTTAGTTTTCCTTTCAATCCTCATTTTCCGTTTGTCATTCTCGCGCCGGCGGCGTTCGTCCCGCCCTCGCTTGTCCTGTTTGCGGGCCGCTAAGTACTCCAGCAACGGCGTCGATTGCACCTTCTTGTCATTTGCTGAAAAATCACCAGATATGATCATTAATACAAGGATAATTCGATTATTTTGTGACTGAGACAACCAGATAACTATCATCTCTATCCTTATCCTTACTAATATTATAAATGCAATAGTGTAGTGAAGTCGTGGTGGTCTAGAGGTAGTGACCCCCCCTTGCAATCGTACGACCTCACAATTGTAAGGGGGTTCGAATCCCCGGTCCCGTACCAATGATTTCTTTAAAATTTATGTGCGGAATTTCACACCACTGGCTTTTCGGTGAAGGAAAACATCGTGAGGCAACCTACATACGTCCATAGAAGAAATACGATGGCATATGTGAATCCACCAAACCGCACTGGGCCAGCGTGGTGGATATGGCCCAATCAGCCTTTGTGGGTAGGCCTAAGTCCTGTAGTGGACTAATAAAAGGCTGGTACAGTACAGTAGAATAGTGTATTTGTTGGTTTGTACCTCTTTCATGGTGCAAGGGATTGACTTAATTTTTGACATGGTCATAGTTTGGAAGTTGGAAAGTGAATAGGCTACTTTTTATCCCGAAAAAATTAAAGGTTCCTATACGATAGCACAAAAATAAAAATACCACACGGGTGAAGCTTTGGATAAAAGCTAGTAATAGATAAGTGGAATTAAAATGTCTCTTAATGGAATGTGATCAATCTTTCGAGCATTTAAATCCAAGCAAGCAGTACTATAACAAAATTTTTCTACTATGACTATAAGACATAAAAAAAATATAATTGGTGGCTGATAAAACCACGTAATTATTTATCTTTTTTTGTAACAAATAAATTGATTTGGTTCTATTTTATTGTGACACATTATGCGATTGGGTGAAATAAACTCAAATAATTCATTTCCAACAGTAAATAACTATATGGAGCTTTAATTAATTTAATAAATTGGTAATTCAATCAGATTGAACTATGTTATAGTGAGTGCATTGTTCCACCTAGTCAGATTTTATAGGAGTACAATCTATCTTACAATAGCAACTTTTACAGGCCGAATCAAACTTCTTGATTTCTGTGAAGTTAGGTACAATAAAAGTTATGCACATCCCATCTTCTTGCGCAGTTGACACAAGGAATTTGCTTTTGAGCAATCACTCGCCCTGTGTTCACTGGCAAAAAAAAAGTTTGATTCAGCACATACTATTCTTATTTGATGTGAGGGCTATAAGTCCTGCACTGACGTCCCGCATGAGGTGTTTTATGCATTGCCCCCAGCGTCTACCCGAGCCAGCCCAGCTCCTCAAAGTAAAGGAGTGTGGCTCTAGGCCGCTGACATAACTGCTCCAGTGGCTTAAATAGTGAATAAGATGATGGCAATGTGGATGACAAAGCTGATGATAAAACCAATGCAGAAGCGTCATGTAACCCGTTAGCTATTCTAATGTCTTCTGTGCCTTTGCAATGCCACAGAACATGCTCTACAGTTTCGTTTTCTTGCAAACAGCCAAGACAAAGTGGGCTGTCAGTGTCTCCCACTTTGTACAGATACTACTTACAATCATTGACAGGATAAGAGTACTCCAATTTGGGCTGATTCTCCACTTCCTGCTCTTTGTTAAGGTTCTCTATAAACTCCTGGTAGATGGGGTCACTTTCAATAGTCCCAGTTTTAGGATCCTTCTTTTTTTTCTTTTTGGGAATTCTTTGAAAGGGTGCATACTCTACTATGCCAATATACTCCACACCTGAAATGAAAGAACAATAATGTTATAAAATGCAAAAATGGTATTCCTTATAGACCGAAGCAAAGCAAGGGTCTTTGTTCACAGTGATTATGCTTTCGTCTGTTTGGATGTATGTTTTCATCTACAGGTTTTATTCTTCAATGAATCTCAACCTAACTTGGTACACAGGTTTTATACATATACACACTTGGTACACAGGTGTATGTCAATGGAGCTTTTTGTCATCTGCGATTTTTATTTCCAGGGGTATTTCCCTTGAGGAAATGGGTGAAAGGGGTAAATTTTCTGTCGAGGTATTGAAACCGATTTTGAAAATATTTGGAAAGATCCTACGAAAGAAGATAGGAGTAACTAAATCCCAACAAGACTCAATAGGACCAGTCGAAGAGTGAGTCGAGATATATGTATAGGCTTATGAAGTTTAGTTAAAGAGGTATATCGTGAGATCTACTGTTCGGTGAACTATTCGTTTTATAAAAAGTTTGAAGAAGTTTTCAATGGTTCACACAGGGACTCAAAAAAACTATTATTTAAGCAAAGGGGGTCATCTGTCATAAAGTTTTTTTTTCAGTATTTTTTCCTTTTTTAATAAAAGTAAGTTTGCATGGGCCGGGTGGCTAGTCCCGATGTCAGTTATTAAGTCGCTTGAAGGCCTCTAACATGGCTAAAAGGATAAAATGGCTATATTTTATATGTAACTATTGTTTGTCATTGTTGTTTGTAATAAAAGTAGGTCTTATGTTCTAAGTTATTATTTAAAGTTGACATCTGGAGATCATTAAGATTTGAGAATACATTATTTTTTTTGAATGAGTCCAGCTTTACAAAACTATGCATTGTCTCTAGAATATTTTGTGGCAAATGATTATAAAATAGGCATGTAACGATTGAATCGGTATAGCCATTATGAAGTATAGGTTACGCAGATGTGAAACCTACAGTAATGATAAATGTTTAAATTGTTTAGGACAAGCTGGTGTGGCATCACTAGTATGCACTGTACTTTTACTGTAGCCCTATTTGATACAGCATTTACAAATAAAAATTATAATGCTTATAAGGTTGTAGAGGAGATGACAACATATGTTGTGTACTACAGAAATATGATACTTGCCTCTTTCATCTAAAAATACATATCCATCAAACTTGTCTCTGAACAAGTAGATATCTTCGACGTTAAGAAAGTTTATGTAAGCTCTTGAATACAGGTTATTGCCAAGAGAAATGTCTGGTTTAGCAAAGTAGAAGTGGTCATGGTCAGGTATAGGAGATACTTGCTCCAGAAATGATTCCTCGGTCATGGTAGGCGGCAGCCTGCGCAATATTATCTGCAACAAAACATAAACACGTTACACAACCAATATAAACAGGGATACAGAACGTTTATAGATAGAAACACAATCACTTTGGTCAGTGGCCGTTGAGTTTTTAATTTCTTATCTTTGCTCTTATTGACGAAGGTTCTGCTCACTGAGTCCGAGTGCGACTCCTTGGCATCTTGATCTTCGGTCATTTTCACTTTTGCTTTAGAAATTACCCAGTAAAATACACAGCATTATCAAAAATCCGTGTCGTGGTGGTCTTTTGACATTTCAACGCTCCTCCATTCCATTTGACAATTTTGACTAGTGTTACCAACAAGATTTTTTAAAATTTGCCAAGTTAGTTGTATATTTCCGTCAAAAATCCGTCAGATTTATAACAGCGCGGTAAAGGACAAGTCCACAAAATGTATGGAGGCTGGTATAATAATAATCGAAAATTCTAACCACAACACTTGTTACATTTCGAGAAATTTAGAGTCTTTTATATCAGTTAAAACCAAAAAAGAGCCTTCCATTTTTTTTTAAATTATTTTTGAATCTTTTAGTATAAATAAATATATTTGGCTCAATAGGTAATTTATCTCTATCAACACTGATTAAGTAACCTCCAAATTGTTGAATAGAAGCATTTTTACCAATTAGACAAAGTTTTTAAGTGTTTCTTTGTTACATTGTACCTACTAACTGGTCACACTGGTAGGTTATAATTGTTAATTTTAGCAAATTAAGAAATGAATGTGGAAGAATCAGCTACGAATGCAAGTAAAATATCGATAGAAGCACTTAATAATATACCACTTGTGGACGTCACCTTTAAAAAATATCAGCTTATCAGCTAGCCGCAAAATAACCAGGAAACACAATATGTTTCTTTCTCAGTTTGGGGCTGGCCAACTGATATTTTTTAAAAGGGTTAAATGGGCATTTTTGTATGGAAGCTGGCATATCCACCCGCCAGCATTTTGTTTTTTTTTCCAAGTTTCCGCATACAGTGAAAGTAGTATTATATGGGTAGGGGACACTTACAAAGTAAATTCGTATAGGCTGGGTGGCTAGCACTAGTGTCGGAGTTTTTAGGCAGCATGAAGGCCTCTGACATGGCTGAACGGTTATAACAACCAGGGCTTACAATTTAACGTATCATCTGAGCCACGGTAGCGCTCACTTGGAACATGCCAACCGCGGGCACCCATCCTAATACTGACCGTACGGAACTTTGCGTAATCTAAAACAAACACCAAGTCAAACTACGCTGCTAGTGCTACTTAGCTTTAAGTGATCGCACAAACAAAAGATGTTCAGTGCTATGAGGGGTGTAATTTATGTCGTGTTATGTTCCGAAAACATAACACGTAGAAATGCACTTGGGACTTATTATTTGAATTCAATGGAATGCGTTTACACACTTAATTCGTTTATAGTGATTTTCATAAGCCTCGTACAGCGATCTTTACATCAAATATCTCGCGAACGTGACACTTTAGTGTACATTGGTACGAAATATTTACTGTGTGTATAAGTGTCCCCTACTCATATATACTACTTTTATCGTGTGCGCGAATTTCGAAAAAAGATCAAAATGGCGGCGGGTGGATATGCCAAAAATATTAAAATCCTTTTCCCGCGTTTTTCCATTATCAACTTTTACTAGCTTAACTCTAATACGTATTTACCTAATCATTTAAAAAATGCAATTATTATATTTGGATAAATATATTTTATGTAGTTTTTATTTCCGTTAAATATACCGTCAGCCGTTAGAAAGATTTTTCTCGTTCTCAACATGCCCAAATTCGCTAGAAATCACGGGAAACCCGTTGAGTTTCCAACACTGATTTTGACGGTATTTTTTTTTAATTAATCCTACTCATGACCATGGATACAGAGTCCTTCAGTCGAAGTCTTAAATAATGTTTTTTTCAACTTCTTCTTCTCAGTAAAGCAGTGGAGACTTTACTAGAGGCGTCTATGGAGTTTTGGTAACAACACGGAAGAACATGATACGTCACGTTATATCACTTGCCTACACTCATGCACGTAAATCAGCTCATAATCAACGAAATACCATTTTACACTAATTATCACTGATAAAAACACAAGTTTAACAAAATAATACAATGAGGCGACATGATTTTTCCGCGTTCCCGCCAAAAAAACCGATTTTGACGGTATTGATATTTGTGTTGCCACCTGTATTTGAGCATGTGTGCTAGATAATTTTAAATTATTCATACAGAATTTCTCCAGAAATATTGTTTCCAAATAATTCTACAATACAATGACGTGTTTTCAACCTAGAGTTTACTGTGTATGTTACGTAAAAAAGTAACTAAAACTACAACTAGAGGAGCAAAAAGGCCTAATTTTGTGGCCACGATGAAAATATTTAATATTAGTAGCATCCTTAGATTATAGAAGGGTAGCACCGTGATAGCACCCCAAGTATTGGAGTTTTGGCGGGAACGCGGAAAAATCATGTCGCCTCATTGTATTATTTTGTTAAACTTGTGTTATTATCAGTGATAATTAGTGTAAAATGGTGGTATTTCGTTGATTATGAGCTGATTTACGTGCATGAGTGTAGGCAAGTGATATAATGTGACGTATCATGTTCTTCCGTGTTGTTACCAAAACTCCATAGACGCCTCTAGTAAAGTCTCCACTGCTTTACTGAGAAGAAGAAGTTGAAAAAAAGCATTATTTAAGACTTCGACTGAAGGACTCTGTATCCATGGTCATGAGTAGATTTAATTAAAAAAAAAAAACCCCAAGTATTTTTAACGTGACATTGACAATAGAAGATTTGACAAAATACTGGGAATAAAAAAAATACATTTTTTAATTTATTTGGCGTATTATTTTGACCATGGAATTCACGGATGACTTGATAATTAACTAGACACGATTCTAGGCAAATTTCATGAGATAGATGTTGGTTCCTATTTGCGCTGTTTTAAAATACAGTAACATTATAGTAATTCGGACTACAGACATATCTATGTATAGGACAGACAGATCTGTCAGTACGGTTTGAGGTTATGTTTTTATTATTTTTCTGATTTCGAATTTTATCTGAATTTATAGGAGTTTAATTATACGATACATTGCGAATATCTTTAAAAAGTCGTATTAGAAATACCTGAAAATGTTCCCTATCAGAAGACTCTTTGGGAAAGTAATAATACATCGAACTACAAATGGATCTACAATATCATCAGATCATCTTAGAAAAATGTTAAGCGCCCGTTGCTATAGCTCCACACCAGAGTCATCCAGCACGGAACAAGAAGGCCAAATCAACGCGGACGCAGCTAAGACAGGAGGATTTGCAAAGGCCTATGAAAAACAAGCTCAAATTGTCGATACTAAAGAGCCCGAAGAAAACCTCACCTTCGCATCCTTACTTCGACGTTCTAAGTTAATGGATGTAAGTTAACGATGTCCCGTAAACCCGAAATCATTACGTAAACAGATTTAAGAAGTATTTGTCATAGATACCAACTGAAAATGAAACCTAACCTTATAAAACTTAATTAGGGTTGGCTATAGATACCCGGTACCTAAAAACTAGGCGCTTCCGGCAGGAGGGGATTGCAGGAAGGGCTTTTTCTCCCCTTCCCCCAAATCCCGGTACCCATAGGGGAAGTTAAGAGGAATGGAGGGGCCACTCCTCTTAACTTCCCCTATGGGTACCGGGTATCTGTAGTTTTACCCTTAATAATTATTAATATGAACACCCATGTGATAGGTTTCCTCTCTATATGATTATCTTATTTACAGCTTGGAGACCCGGAGAACAAGGTAGTCATCGGCAAGATATTTCACGTAGTTGAGGATGACTTGTACATAGACTTTGGCTGGAAGTTCCACTGTGTCTGCACACGGCCCACCAACCGTAGCGACGAGTATGTTCGAGGTGCTAGAGTCAGAATACAGATCAAGGATTTGGAGCTATCATCGCGTTTCCTCGGTTCCAGCACAGATTTGACTCTGCTTGAGGCAGATTGTAAGCTTCTTGGCCTTGTATCCACACCCTTACGGCCCTCAGTAAGTGTAAAGTAATGTTATATTAAGTAGATTAGTTGTAGTTGTAATAAAGTATTGTTGATTTTAAGTCCGTTTCTGTTTTCTACTGGTAGATGGAAGATTTATTATAATGGTTGTTGGTTGTGGGACATTGGTTTAGACATATTAAATCATTTCTCTTTAATTGCTCAAGTATAAAAGCAAAGAGCCCTAAAAAAATTGTTGACTAATGCCTTATTTGGATGGTGCTACCAGTGGAGTAAATAGGGCGGTGCCACCGGTGCCCAGGCACAGGGTGTAGACCTTGGGGAGTGCAAGAATGGCCAGACCAGGCACAACTGTTATATTTTTCTGATTTGCTGCGCCCCTCAAAGGTGCTTATCTTACTTTCATTGACCAAACATCGGAAAATTTGGTCTTTGCTGTAGGGCTCAAAAGTAGGCGATGATCTAGGGGGGGTGTTGTCATGATCAGTAGGGTACCTATAATATATAAAAAAAGGCGCAGTTATAGAATCTCGTACAGGGCGTAGAAAAGACTATTTACGGCACTGGGTGCTACCTCTGCATTAGTCCAAGTTAGTTTATTTAGTGTTCATTATCAAACTAAATATAGTGAAACATGAACCTAATCTCTTTCCTTAATACGTTACACGCCACACGGCCCACCGGTCACCCTGACTACATCCTGACCTCACTACATTTCCATTTGGGCCACGCCGAATTCAGGAAAAGGGGTTATTTTCATCAACTTGAAATTTTATTGCAAACTTTTATAAATACCGTAATTTGCTTGGAAAATAAAATTGAGCAACTTCTGCCGTGTATTTGTTATTTTTAAACATTATACTACTATATTAATATGGGAGTAAAACATGAGATATATTAATTACAGTGCCGGATTAGCCACATAGCAAGAGTAGCAAATACTACAGGCCCCGCGCCTTAGGGGGCCTCGCGCTCCAACGGCATAGGGCCAAGCTTCTAACTTTACACGGCCTAACTCTGCAATCCATGTAATGAAACGCTGGGCGCCAAACTGTAATGAAACGCTTGGCGCCAAACTGTAATGAAACGCTTGACCTAGACCTGCCCAGACTAGCCACTATCAAAGAAACCAGCACTTCATACAGTTGATATAGAATTTAATACAGAGAGTTTCTAAAAACACACGGACAAGGATAAAAAGGACACTGGACTTACTCTAGATAGGTACATAAGTTAGGCTTAAAGTTCACAATTGCACCAAGTTTCGCGTTGAAGTAGTTAAAATCACGAAGTATATAGCGGGAGGGAGAGCTTCTAACAGCGGGCAAAGCTCTCGAAGCACCACTGCTTCTTTGTCAGGCGGAGGCTTCATCAGAGACGGGCGAAGGCCCCCGCGCCGCGGTTCAACAATTTGCTGGCTTACAGGCGCTCTCGCGAGCAGTAGCTCGCTGGCCGCGATGATGGCGCGTCAAAAATCTCACCCATGTGAAGTTAGCAAAACAGCCAAGGCGCAAATATATACTAAGGCGTAAAATTTGTAAAGTAATGGCTTGTGGGGTTGGCTAAGTCTGGATCAGTTTCAGATTTTTTTATTGTTTTAGTACCAATACTAGCCTACATACCAAAATTTCAGCTTTCTGGACTTCACGAAGTACCCTAAAAGTTTTGATGAACATCTATGAGTCATTTAGTGACAAAATTGGGTTTTTGATATCATACTAATATTAGTAAAAAAATGAGCCATGAAAGAGGAACAAACCAACAAACTTTTCGGATTTATAATATTATAAATCCGAAAAGTTTGTTGGTTGTTGGAAAGCAACGGAGCAACGGATTGACTTGATTTTTGGCATGGATATAGCTCAAAGGCCGTAAAGTGACATAGGCTACTTTTTATCCCGAAAAAAATAAAAGGTTCCTGTCACAAAAGTCAAAATCCACGCGGGCGGAGCCGCGGGCAAAAGCTAGTCCTACTTCCTACTAATATTATAAACGTGAAAGTTTGTGAGGATGGATGGATGGATGGATGTATGGATGGATGGATGCATGCATGGATGTTTGTTACTCTTTCACGCAAAAACTACTAAACGGATTGAGATGAAACTTTGCAATAATATCCTACTCCTACTAATATTATAAACGTGAAAGTTTGTGAGGATGGTTGGATGGATGGATGTATGGATGTTTGTTACTCTTTCACGCAAAAACTACTAAACGGATTGAGAAGTAACTTTGCAATAATATAGCTTATATATCAGAATAACACATAGGCTATAAATTATAATGATATTGCGTTAGAAATCAAAATATCATGCGGGCGAAGCCGCGGGTAAAAACTAGTTAATAATAAAAAAAATAAATGATTGGAGCCATGCAATTCAAACTTTGCACTTTGCTTCGCTTAGCATGTCTAGCGGATCTATCTAAGGCTTTTTGGGCTTCAGCCCAGGGCCCGTGGATTCAAGGGTCAGCTACAAGTCAAAGTGAAAAATAGACGATAATGCGAAAAAATGATATTTTTTCGTAAGGTTTGCAGCTCTGTCAATCCTGTTGATCGAACCCATTTAATTCAAGTCAAATGATCGAACTCGAACCCATTTAATTCAAGTATACATTCAGATGTTGGCACTTCGAACTGACAGCAGGCGCGGATCCATGTAGGGGGGGGGGGCCCTCGAGGGTCGATTGTTCTGCTCACTTCCTTCTCTACACTAAATCGGCTCTTTGTTAAAATATTACGCTCTGTTTACACACGGATTTATAGCAATAGAGTGCTCTCATTTGCTCTATTATCAGTTTTGATATTACTAAAAACATCGATTAAAATTTGTTTGTGCTCGCTGCGTTAGCGATTAATAGCGCTGCGGTAAGATACTTTTCTCATACTTCTTTTGAAATCACTGAAAAAGTGAGAAAAAGTGACGCAAAGTTGAGATCGGTGCGTTCGCGCATATTTTCAGAGCAGTGCTCTGCTTTGCGCATAACTAATTTAAAATTACTGAAAAAAAAATCAAACATTTTTCGTACTCTGTTCGCTCGCGCATGGCAATAGATTAGTTTATTTTTATCATATTTTTTTTTAAATTACTATAATAACTAAAAAAAATCTTCGCGCTCGCTGCGCTCGCGCATATTAGCGGTGGAACGGTCTTGTTTACTCGTGCATCATATAAAATTTCTGAAAAAATCTCAAAAAATTTCGCGCTCGCTCCGCTCGCGCTTTCTCGGAATTATTTGCTTCTTTACCATCTTTAAATTCTCGGATCAAAACAATTTATTGACAAAATGTAAAAGAATGTTCGGTAGGGTCGCGTAATTTCGGTAACTTGATGACTCTGAATCAATGGCTGGATCCGCCCTTGACTGACAGTTGAAATGTTCGGCAGCCATTACTATTACCCATTCATTCGATCTCGGTTGTGCTCCAATGTCTTTGTCGTTGTCTATTTCTTTCTTGCTATCCTACGATTAGAGTAATTAGGTGGACCTCTAAGTAGTATTAGCCCAGGGCCCCCTAAACTCACGGTCCGGCTCTGTTGGCCACACTACCGTGCCCCCAGATTTGTAACAGTTATACCCCAAACTTAATCTTACATTTGAGAATTTAAAGTATATCAGGGGCCCCTTGAGAGAATTTGCTACAGGCCCGCGCTGGCTTAATCCGGCACTGATTAATTAAATACCTCTTTTTCTTTTTTTCCCGACGATTCGACCAAGTTGCATTGGTCGTGGTCACGGGCAGACTAAATGCGACGCTGTATCACTTGAATTGAAATTGTTACCACGACCCACCACACTGACAGTGTCTGTAAAGGTCTTAATGCCTACACCACGCAGTTTACATTTGTTGACTACAGGATTTCAAGACATTGATAGTTTGAAACCATCCTCTCGGTTGAAATTACGGTGTTTTTTAATTTCTACAGCCTCACCAACTATTCTCGAGAAATAATGTCGATCAGTCCCATATAAGTACCGTATTAATAGTAGTGTAATTCTACAGTGTAGCTTAAGGGATATGGCAAAAGGCTCCTTGGTGAGTCCCGTGGCCTCCGATAATCGATTCTGGAATTTCCTACCGCGGGGGCCACGGCACATATAGTGGCTCACCTCGCGGCCCACCTCACACACACGCTTCAGACGCCCTGATTTTAGTAAGTAATATTTGGCAAACTAGTTCAGTAACTTAGGATTAAGCTACTGAATAAGATCTGATGCGATAATACTGAACAAAATCTGCAAAGATGAATGAAATTGGCCTAGAGCGAGTCAAGATATAGGCTTATAAAGATTCAGTCAAAAAGCGAATTTGAACCTTATGACTACTGCAATCAGGAATATTTTTGCAAGTCAAAATTTTTGAGCACATGTTCAATCGAAAATGCTCTAAGTTTGTAGTCACGAGGTATACTGTTCAAAAAACTACTAGTTTGTATTTATATATTATGTTTTTGAAGTCTTTTAAAATCATTAATCGATTATTCGAACTGTTTTTAGAGCAACCCTAGCATTGTTAAATAATAAGCTTGAATATAAGTGAACTCATCTATTGGATTTCAAAACCACACGGTCCGAATCATCTACAGGGCCATACGTCTCACTTCGATACTCGTTTTGTTTGATAGCTGCTTTATTCGGCTTGTGGGGAGTTTCGATGTTAAAGGTCTGACGCGGCTCACGAGTGACCCCCGAGTGGTTCACTACGGTTAAGCTTACTGGTGAGTGCCATGGCCCGAATGGAAAATCTCAAATTTTCACGCGGCGTTCAACGTGTTAATTAATTATGTATGCCTAGTAATTTTGAGATAGTTCTGAATTCGAAGCTCCAAATTTTTGTTTGTTCTCTTGGAATTCATAATATGAAAGTAATGGCGGTAAATATAAATATCTACTTATTTTTGACTTATAATAAGAAGAAAGAAAAAAAAACAAATTTTGAAGCAACAGTTTTTAATTGACATTTTCATACATTTGGACAACATCTATAGGAATAGGTAAACATTAGGTATAATTCTCTATTACTACATCGTTTACTTATAGTATTTAAAATTCATTCACTTTACCTACTTATTGTCTTTGTTCAAAACATCTCAAAACTTTTCTAAAGAAATTTAAGGAAAGAACCCAGTTCTTAATTCGGTAAGCTTTGACAGTCTCAGATTTTTGTAAATTTTTATTACAATATTCTATGTCTAGCATTAAAGTCCTAAAACAAAAAGGATCTCTATTAATTTTCGTTTCTTAATTTATGTCCTGAACACCATTGTTCTTACCAATATTTTGAATTAAGAATGTGTGTATGTTGGTTCGTTTGTTACTATTTTACACAGCAATAATAGATCAAATTGATTTTTGCATTGGTGTAGTTTAAAGATCAAAAGGGCGTCGTAAGGTAATTTTATCCCGGAAAAACAAAAGGTTCCTATGAGGTATCGTAGGTAACAGGTAGTTTAATATCTATTGGATTGAAATTCTGAGATTCTGACATTCTGAGATAAACACAAAGTGAAATCTGAGACAGTAAAAGTCTTGCGAATAAGTGCTGAATTAATTCTTTAAAACTGAAATAAATGACAGAAATTCACTCCAATGTGCTCAGCTAATACAATATGAATGGATGGAGTTTAGAACTGCATTTTAGACTTCAAAAATATTTAAGTCTAGTAGATATTAAACATCGATTTAATGATGGCTAAAGCTATGGACATAAATAACTTTTTACAGTTTTAAAACTTGTAACATGCAGCTTTCAGTTAGCACATCAAGATAGTGATAAGAAAAATTTGGTTACACATATAGTAATCAAAAACCAAAACTATCATTTGCTAACTTAAACTACAGTAATTATTTCTCAATTTGACACAGTTATAAGTAATTTTGTGCTACTTCAAGCTACACAATGCTACAAGTGGCTAAGTATATAATATTTCTGTAGTAGTTTCACTGAAGGTCCCACTCTTTCACAAAACTACCTTAATTACAAAGAAAACTGTGATAAGATTGAAAAGACTCAGACCAAATAAAAAAATCAAAACAATATTTTGAGAAACAAGTGAAATCTGAGCAAAAAGAAAAAAATCTTTCGATATTCAATATTACATATTTTGTGGTGAAGTAAATAACTATGTCAATGACCCTTCAAAAATGTTACTAAGGAAAGCTGCAACTTCAGTGACGTTTTGGGTTTTTTGAAAAAATCCTTCAAGTTGTGATTGAGTGGACTCTCCAATGATGTTTAATGGGACTCTCTGTGGGGACTCTCAACTCAATTGAAATTGGCTGTATTTACTTTTTTTTTCCATTTGGAATGTTGAAAAGCACATTCAAACTCTGGTATTTCAAATACCATAAACTTACAATTTAGTAGAGAGATTAATTATATAGAATCTCCAAAGATAACAGTGTAGATTTTCATATAAAGTTAGCAGGTATATCACTTATTCACCTATATAAATAAACAACTATTTAAACACCATGTAAAATAGTTTGAAAACAAAAATATAGATTTCTAAACATAATATCATTATATCACTTCAAAGCATAACAAAATCAATCATTTTCACTTAGAAAATTAAAACGTTAACACTCAAGCAAACCTAGTACCTATACAGTTCTGGTTCACTGCTGTCAAACATCAAAATGCATTGTGCATAAATAACTAGGTATATCTCTGCCAGCTTCCTATTCATTGAATGGCAAGTTAATTTATCAACCCATACTATGACGTGCACATTAATGAGCATGTCATTCATTGTCTTTTTAAATTGCTAATAAATTATAGTACCTCACCATCATAGTACCTACCAGAAGCAAACTCATCATCGAGAAGTCATACTTGGTATGTTCTTTAAAATGAGATCTACCAGCAAAATAGGAAAACTGTAATTGATCCAATTCCCTTGTAATTGAGATTCGGGTTTACTGCACTTTGTCTCCGTTTCTGGTGACGATTTCCTGAATGCTAGGATCTTTGACTGCATCGTCAGCGTCCGGTTTCGCGGGCAGAAGGTCGTCAACGTTGGTCGCGTTCTCGGTAGGTTTGGGCTGCGGGTGCGACGTTTCCCATTCCTTGAGATACTGCACGACAGCCGTGTGACCGAAGGTTTCTGCTTCGTTCAGCGGGCGGCTTCCCCAGCGGTCGCGTGGGTCGTGCGGCACTCCACACTGTGCCAGTAGAAAGTCGACGCAGGACAAGTGTCCTTCTGCGGCGGCCAAGTGCAACGCTGTACGTCCGTCATAATCCGAAAGCGTCATGTCCATGCCAGATAAGTGGTGCCTAGAAACAAAGATTATTTAGTTTTGCCTGTTATGAAGACGATGCTAAACCCTGTTGAAGCGAACCCAAATATGTAGCTTGCAAATAATGCGATGCTATATGCTCTTGTGACACTAGTAAAATGTTTCCGTGAAGAGCCAATAACTAAATTAATAAGCAGTATCAAGCACCAAACGTGACGATTGAACATTAACCTAAATAAATATGCGAAAAACTAGGATGACGAATTTAGCCCAAGGCCGTGACGTTCAAAGCAAACGGCATCTACGAGCTGAATTGAGAGACTTGTACTTGTACAGATATTTTAGTTTGAAGGTGTCACCGGTTCAGGAAGATTTTTCTCAACACTTTCAGAAATAACAGTTGTAGCATTTTCAGAATCACTTTCCGTAGCGCTGACGAAAATAAAACAAATCTTAAAATCATGCAAAACGTGCTACAAAACATGCTAGTGTGTGATAATAGCTTCGATTACATACCTTCTCAAAGCACTGAGATCTCCACTTGCAGCCGAAAATAACAGATTGACAATGTTAAGCCCGGTGGACTCGAACTTGTATCTGCGAGGATCCTTTTTATGGCTAGCGTAACGAATGTTATCGTATTTGTGGAAATTGAACCGATTGATCAATTCCTGAAAAACACACGAATAAAAATATTAAATAATTTAACAATTACAGTTGTCAGTATGCTGAGTGTGAGTTTTGTCGTATCAAAGACGCATTCTTCGGCAAGCGCGTAAGCATGTAATTTGTATGAACTTGCACTCGCACAAAGTTTTTCAAAACCGCGCCGCTAATGGCGCTGTACATTTCTTCATACAAATTACATGCTTACGCGCTCGCCGAAGAGCGCGTCATAATATGTTTACGACAAAACTCACACTCAACATACAGAAGTTTTTGGAAAAAAAATACTTACATCACAGAACTGCAGTCCTCTGCAGCTGTTTCCGAGAGGATCTAGTGGAGGAGACCAGGTACAAATGCCCATGACGTTGGGTACTACTATCAGCATAGCTCCGGACACCCCGGACTTTGCAGGGAGCCCCACTTTGAAAGCAAACTGTCCCGAATAGTCGTACATGCCGCAGCTATGCATCAAGGAAAGCACATTCCGCACTGAGTCTGGACGAAGCACTTTTTCGTCAGTTATAGGGCATATTCCTCCATTGGCAAGAGTCGCCGCCATGATTGACATAATGTCGCAATTTGCTTCCATTGAGCAGCACTGAAAGGAATATAGCATAACGATTAGTCATATCATTACGTTAAGGTCACTTTCTTGGCTACAGAAAGAAATGATCATTAGCAATAGGAAACTACCTGAAAATAGAAGTCCATGCACTCGCGAAGGTTGGTTTTTTCGGGATAGCATTTGTGTTCCCGCATGTAAAAGCCAAGCGCATAGTTGCGATCGGCGGCTTCGCGTTCTGACAAAAATACTGCATTGTTGAAGCCCAAAACCTCATTTCCGGCAAGTCGACTGAAGAATGACATCACGTAGTCGAACTTTTCGGCAAGCGTCATCTCAGGTTTATCCAAACTCTTGAGTAAGGAGCAGACTAAGATGGCTCCCGCGTTTATCATTGGGTTGTGTGGCTTCACTGAGGAGATCAATCAAAACATTGAATTAGCACATTGACGCGACCTGTGTGTACAACCTACACACACGGGTTGTGTATTGGTTTTAAATATTCTCAGGAAATATCTGATTAACAGATTAACACCTGCTATGTTATTGCAAATATGAGTAGGTACATATCAATCTATTTATTATATTGCCGAGACAAATAGATATGCTCCACGTAACAATGTGCAATTGAATCGTGTGAATAACATTAATTTGGACGATCACGTTCTATTTTTTTATTATATCAAGAGTATCATGGTTTTATGATTAAATACATCAAATACTCTCGAACGTTCTGACACAAAAAAAGACAATTTCATAAAATACCTTTTCAAGTAAGAACTTTCTTTTCATAAGCTAAGATAGCTTTTCAGTCAAAAATAAATAAATATTAAATATTATAGGACATCTATTATAGGTCTCTGACCCCAAACTAAGCATAGCTATAGTGATATGGCTGCCAGAAACTATTTACTATTATAATATACTAATTATGTGTGGTTCGAAGATAAAGGAGAAAGCCATCATGTATCTACCCATCTAGTATGGATGGATTCCCCCATACAATTTGCTCGCCTTCGGTTTAGTTGACAAGGGAATTATAACTCGGAGGCTATTTCAAGATGCTAAACGATTAGGGTGCATGGAAACGATTAAATATACACAAACTATTTGAAAGGAAAAAAATCTATTGATACGCACTGTTATAATCCAAGACAAGTTCATTGAAATTACGGCCGCTGGGCTCGGTGCCAACGTATTTGTGTACCGTGTCGGGGCCCAGGGTATCGAGAGCCATAGCATAGGTCAGCGGCTTGCTGCATGATTGCAGAGTGAATGGGACGTTTACATCACCTAGAAAGTAAATAAAAGTCATATAGGATAGCCAGATTAACTCAATTTATTGTATACTTTTAGTTGGTATCTTTTTGTAATTATGCGGTGAAGGAAAACTGGATGAGAAAATTAGATGTCCGTTCTTGAAGAACGAGAAGTTTGACAACCTGCTTTGGCCAGCATGTTGGACCATGGCTAAACTCTAATGAGTGGAGGTAATTCAGATCATAGATGTATTAATATGCATATATGTATGTAACAGCGCCGACAAATAGTAAGTTCTACCTAGTTATTATTCTGTGGTTCTACTAAAACTCACCTATAGAAAATCTCTGACCATCTATAGTGCACACACTGACGCCCCAGCTGTCAGCACTGGCTCTAGCAAGCTGGGGAATGTAACTGGCAACTTTTCCGTCAGTGTTACTCTTTGCACTCCAGTACATTTCCTCAATATCTTTAATAAAATCCTGAAAGTCTGGAATTACGAATTGGCTGCGGAAGGCCCTTGTAATAAGGACAATGTTGGGCGAAATTACTTCTTTGAACGTCTTCCTGTCTAGTTTAAGCGTTTCTGGAGAACCCCCTTCGAAATTGGACTCTTTGTGAACCTTGTAAAGGTTGTGCATTACTTCTTTTACTCTAGAGTCATTCTTTCTGATGCCTGTTGTCCTCAAGGCCTGGAATAGATGTAGAGTTATGTATTAATATCAGCTGAAGACGTCAGTACTAGATCTTTGTTTACTCTAGATTCGGTGCGTCGATTCGACAGTACATGTGCCAAGTTGAATGTTCGATCCCGATAATTGGATTACATGTCTGGAGGACGCATTGATATTTTTAACTATTGGCGTTTTATAACATCAATCTGTGCAGAGACATGTCACACCTGGATATTTTAACATTTTCCTAACAATCTAAACCTACACAGTTTTCAATAGAAGTTACTCACGGCCAAAAACTTTCCAACCGGAAGGAGGCCTGTGTCTTCATTCTTGAACATGTCAAATAGCACATCATCCGCATTTTTGTGTGGTCCATCCCGGGCCCTGAAATACATACGAACATTACAATCGTTTTGAAGAATAATATTATTGAAGCATGCGAAAAGTAAAAATAAAGTTTGTGCGCGAAATCTATTAGAGCAGTATTTCTAATGGGAATATAATGTGTTTGGTATACAGTGGTCCGAAGCTTAGAGTGGATAGTACAGTAACAAAAGATCGTGACGACGTGATCTAATAATAAGGTGTCGTAGGCAGGTGTTGACGTCGCGACGGGTGTGTCTGCGACGTCTGACCACCGAACATCCGACCTGTTTACATGTCACATGATGATATAATTAGCATTACTAAAGAATGCCAAGGAAATGAGTTTTGCTAAGAGGACGTCGTCATTGATTTCACTGAAATTAACAACTCGTTCGTTCATTCTATAAGCTGCAACGAAACAAATAATAATCTGCGATAGAGATCGGTAAGTAAATAATGCTGAACTTGGAACGTATAAGTTATATTCATATAACATGAAAAGTTGCAAAATACTAGAGCGAAATAGTAGTAGCATTGTGAAAAATGTTCTTTAGTTGCGATTTGGTTATCTACAGTACAATTTTGAATTTTGAGGAATAAATACATCACCAAGTTTTTATACATATTAATCAATTTTTAATTTTTTTTTTTAAATTGTAAAGAGAAAATGTTTCTCTTATTTACTTTAATGCCATTGCTTATTATCGCGGGCAATGCCATAAAATGATGAATTCTATAAATCAATACCTAATATAGCTAGTAGCATAAAAATCAGCCTTGCATTGTTTTATTTGTGACCAACAAGAAAATTAAGTAACGTAGCTTTTCAATTTCTGATATGAATTTACAAAAACTCGGTGACGCATTATTTTATATTGCTCAATCAATACTGGCGTTTTAGCAGTCCAATGTCAAGCCAAACAAACAACCAAACAAAGAGACTTAAGAAAGTTACAGGCCAAAAGAAAGTTGCAGAACTAAGTAAAATTTTGGCATCCGATCATTCAGATCATCATCAAAACAAAATACTTACTCAACTCGGACTCAAAATTATTCAAAAGGAAAAAATTCAAAGCCCTATCTTCGCTGTGACCAACGTCCAACCCTAAGTAAACAAAACAGCTGTTCAAAACCTACAACTACTAAAGGGGTCTAAATCATGCAACACACTAGCAGGCAACTAGGCATGGGCGCTGCCTGTACTCACGATACGGGGCTGATGTTATGCACGAATGAAAACCGTCTGCACCATGTGGAATAAATAAATTTTATTTTAGGAGACAATCTTATCAGTTGCAGTGATATGGGTGACACAAGTATTACGCTACTCGAATGTCATGGAGATTACACATACATTAACGTAGACGGTAAATCTGTGAATTTTAGGCAGTTATATTCTCAAGCAATGTTGATGGTTTCGATTCAGTTTACTTCAATTGTTTTACCATTGATGAATGAAAATACTAGAAATATCTATAACATGTAAATTGGCACAGCAGCCGCGAGGCGCCGGCCGGAGTTAAAATTGATCAATATGAGTGGACACCAGTTTATTGACGACAATTTGTTTTCAATTAAGTGTCAGCACTTGTGCATTGACGGTTAATGATGCTTACCTCGTCAGGTCGATGGATTGGACCGCGTAGAAATGAGGTGCCGAGTTGCGCCATTTCTGAAACGAAGAGACTCAGTTAGTAAAACTATATCAATGAGTTAGATAACAGTTAGGTGCAACGGATATTAAGAAATGACAAAGACCAGTAATCCGTCACCGTGGAAGAAACACATAAAAGACACTCACATCGTTTTTATCGATTACATAGTTGGGTCTCACTTGGCTATACCGTCTGAAGCAGACGCAAAGGGGTTTGACTGGGCTCGTGAGCCGGCGAAGCTGGCGGGCATTCATGGCGGGCGCTGGGCTTCCGATCCCTTCGAACCACCCCGAGTATCGGCGTGGAGTGGCGGCCGACGTCGGCGTTATGAAGTGCACCTCCGACGCGCAGGCGCCAACTGAAGCCGCCTTCACGGCTCGCCCCCTTATCTCACCATTTGTTCACACTGTTTACTCGACTGTGACGTACCGTTTACGGGAAATTCTAAATGTCATGTCACGCTGATCTCCTACCTACCTACAACACACCTCCGACACACGCGAATTGCTGCTATTTAGATTTGTTTGCCGGCTCGGGGGCGCACAATGGAGACTGTTTGATCGATACCTTATTTGGAGACCTACACGGAGTTTGTCTTGTTAATCACTCCAGATTAGGGCGTTATCATAATCGATTCGATGTTGACGGGAAAACATTTTTTAGTTAAATATTTTCGTAAGGGGGCCCAAAATGAGATGTTTCCAAGTGGTTTCCTTTTAGTACTCGACATGATTAGAACTGATAAGATAAGAGATCAGTTTTGGTATACGATTTTACACGAGTGTCCTTAAGTTATTTAATTTGTAGTCTATGATTACATGAAGAGTTCAACGATTACGCGAACTCTGCCAACAATTTTATTATTGTGATAAACATATCAAAAATTGACGCGTTCGCAGGATTTGAACCTGCATCTCTCTGGGATTCCGGCCTAGATGCTTTGTCCAAATCCTAATTCGACGTTTTCGCAGACAGCGTTTTAGCTTAATGATAATTAATAAGCATCTGGGCCGGAATCCTAGAGAGGTGCAGGTTCAAATCCTGCGAACGCGTCAATTTTTGAAATGTTTATCACAACAAGAAAGTTTCTATACACCTAGTGTGAGAAGCACGATACAAATAATTTCATTAATTTTATTATTAGCAAAAACATTGATAAGTTTAACTGTAGATTAATTGAATTTTATATATTTTGATACCTAATCAATGGTCGTATATATTTAGTTATATCGTGCCAATAAAGAAATTACTGTAATTATGTGTGTAGTTTTTAGATAACGTATGCTCTACGTGTAACCCCCGGTTTTATTTATTTATTTATAGGCGAGCAGTATATACTGTGTGTAGTGTGTAGCAGTGTATAAGCCGTGGTGGTCTAGAGGTAATTACACCCGCCTTACAATCGTGAGGCCGTGGGTTCAAATCCCGGTCAATCAATGAGTTCTTTGGGATGTATTATCTTATGTACGGAATTTCACACCACTGGCTTTTTGGTGAAGGAAAACATCGTGAGGCAACCTGCATACATATGTCCGGAAAAGAATTTCAATGGCGTATGTGAATCTATCAACCCGCACTGGGCCAGCGTGGTGGATATGGCCCAATCACCCTTCGTGGGTAGGCCTACGTCCTGCAGTGGACTATTATAAGGCCGATGCAGTACAGTGTATACTGATGTGCTTATATCAAGCAAAGTCGAATAATATAAATATAGTTAAAAATAACTAAAAAACATGCTTAGGAGTCTTATTTTTTTTTATAAATGCATTGTCATCGGTCTTTGATAGGTGTGCAAAGTTTGAAGAAAATCTGATCGCTCACAGTAGATCAAAATCGAGCTCAAAGGGGTTGGTTACAAGCAAGCAAACATACAGGTGAAACTAATAAAAGCGTGTTAACAAAATTAGTATTTATCTGTTAAGGACTTTTTTTCCTTCTTTATCCAAAGGTCCAGTCTATTCTTAATCTTAAATGTGTTTATTGTTCTTGCTTGTTTACCTTATAAGAAGCAAGACTATTCTTTTTGGGATAAGAAATCGATAACGCTTTACACTCAAGCTGTCGTTCCCTTTGTCGGGTATTGCCACGGAATTCTTACAAAAATAAGGACATTTCAAAAATATGAAGCGAACGCAGGATTCGAACCTTGCCCCTTCGGATCACTAGCCCGACGCTCTAACCACTGAGCTAGCTCGCCTCCTACGCAAGCTTCAAATTTCTGAAGTGCTTACATTTCCCAACTTATAGCGTTGGTGGCGCCACCTGTGATACCCGTATTAGACAGGTTATCACTCAACTAGAAGTTATTAGAACTACAGGTTACCTGTCTAATACGGGTATCACAGGTGGCGCCACCAACGCTATAAGTTGGGAAATGTAAGCACTTCAGAAATTTGAAGCTTGCGTAGGAGGCGAGCTAGCTCAGTGGTTAGAGCGTCGGGCTAGTGATCCGAAGGGGCAAGGTTCGAATCCTGCGTTCGCTTCATATTTTTGAAATGCTTATCACAAAGATAACTCTTTGAGAAAAATAAGGACAGTTAGCACTTAGACCCAGAACAGGTAGGTATTTATATCCATCCCTCAAATAAGGAAAATTAGCACTTAGACCCAGAACAGGTAGGTATATATATCCATCCCTCAAATAAGGAAAATTAGCACTTAGAACCAGAACAGGTAGTATATATATCCATCCCTCAAATACCTGCCGGATCGGGTATAGAACCCGTACCTGATGCGTTAGACAGGGTTATCTGCTTGCCAACTACTATTTACTAAGCCAAAAAAGTGTGATTTAGACCATTATTAGGTATGTACAACTTTATACTATGGAACCAACCCAGAATTCGAGAAAAAAAAGGAGCTGTTCCATTGTCCAATTGTTCATAATGATGGTCTGTATCACTTCCTTTCGACTTAGTACACCAGTTCTGGATAACCCCGTATGAAGTAGGTGAATATAATTGAGATAGAGTAAGTATATGATCAATGGTGGATATGGTTAGGTACGTTACGCATGTATGCAGTATACAGTCAGAATTAAGTATTAGCCATTCCTTGACTTTCACAATAATCCATATGGAGTATGTTACCGTGAACGTAAGACGTAGTTATAGCTGTAGACCACAGATTTCCATCTGTAGACATAGTCGTGGTTTACAAAATTACGAATTTATATGTATTAATACAATTACCTACGTTACTGGTTACAATACCTCTGAACTAGGGCATGCAAAAACCGGATGGTTTTGGAAAACCGATTTTTTCGGTTTTTGATTAAAAAAACCGGGTAAATCGAGTTTTTCGAGTTTTTCGGGTTTTTTTAGTAATTAAATGAAAATATTAAAAATAATGGTTTGTTTGTTTGTTTATGAGCCTGTACGTACTGTCCCATTGTTGGGCAAAGGCCTCCCCTCAAGATTTCCAGTTTTGTCGGTCTTGTACTGATGCCTGCCTGTATTCAGTTCATCTCGCTATCTAATAGAGAGTCTGCTACGAGGCAGCACCGAGTTGGGACTCCATTCGGGGGTGATTTTAGCCCCAGAGCTCTTCTGGCATGCGATTGACTTACCCGGCCTACTGCCACTTCAGTTTGGCGGCTGTGACAGCTACATCTTTGATATGAGTTCTGGAACGCAATTTGGTGTTTCGTACTCGGTCTATTAGCCGTTGGTTACCAAGAATACTGCGTTCCATCGCTCTTTGGCAAACCTTGAGTTTGGATTTTAGACCTTAGTTAAAGACCATGTTTGTACACCAAAAGTCAAAATGGGAAGAATACATACGTCCATACGCTTTAATGTGATCAGACGGTGTCTCTTCATATGCTCTTTCATGACCCAATAGCTCTTTTATTTTTTATATTTTCTTCGAGTACGTCCGTGAATATTTTCGGGGACAGAAGGTCTCCCTGTTTAACACATTTCTCTTTTGCAAATGCTGGATCAGAAGATTGTAATTTTGTTGCAGCAGTACTTTGAAAATAGATGAGGCGGAGAAGACGGTCATGACATTTTTTCGCGAAAAATAGTTATGTATAGTCAATAAAAGCAAAATATAATATAAAGGAATGTTATATTCTCTGTTTTTCTGTAATCTGGTTGATTGCGTGGAGAAGGCCTGTAGTGACCCGCGACGAAAATCAGCTTGTTCGGGTAGTTGTTACATGTTTAGTCTTCCTGATATGCGATGTTCTATGATTTTGATGATATTATAATAGTAATATAAGCCGTGGTGGTCAAGAGGTAGTGACACTCGCCTTACATTCGTGAGGTCGTGGGTTCAAATCCCCGGTCCCGTACCAATAAGTTCTTTGGAATTTATGTACGGAATTTCACACCACTGGCTTTTCGCTGAAGGATAACATCGTTCGTTTCGCTGAAGGAGGCAACCTGCATACGTCCGTAAAAGAAATTCGATGGCGTATGTGAGTCCACCAACCCACACTGGGCAGCGTGGTGGATATGGCCCAATCACTCTTCGTGGGTAGGCCTAAGTCCTGCAGTGGACTATTAAAAAAGCTGATACAGTACAGTACAGTATAACAGTCATTATTTTATTTCTTTTGTTCGCTAATTTCAACAATTGAGCTTTATTTTATGTATAGTTTACAAATATTAGACAAATGTGCAAAATATACAACGCTTAGTTTTACTACTAAGCTTAGCAGAGACTGCCGGACTAATGTAACAAAACACAAGATTATTTTTTGCAAAAATTATTTGCATGACCGACTTCACACGTGTACAGAATTTGCGAATATTTTGCACGGATTTTTCACATTATTGTTGATTTATCAAAAATGGCTCAGCTGATTTCGATAAAATTTAAATGGAACCAATTTCGAAGTATATTTTTTCAAATAAAAAAAGAATTATTGAAATCGGACTACTACAAAAAAGTTATGCGTATACATAAAATTGTAATAAATACGCGAATTGTATAACTCCTCCGGTGGTTCGTCGGTCAAAAATGGCGGCGGTCGATAGCGTTTTGATCAAGAAGAGACAAACGCGACCCATTACGCTTATAACGCTACATACAGCGCTCTGCCTGTATCACGTTACTCACTAATTCACTATGTAAAGCGAGGGAGAGAGAGAGAGAGAGTGAGAACTTTCGCACTTGAATTTCATCCTTGGCACGTATAGGCGTAATTAACACATTAGACGTAATTTTATACATGGAAAAAGTGTCTTCGTTCGTATGGCTAGTATAGTTTATTATTTCCCTGTAGGTTAGAGCAACTAGATAACAATAATGTATTTTATTGCGAAGGAGAAAGTTAATATGTGAATTTTTAAAAAATCGTAGAAATAACCGAAAAACCCGAAAAAACCGGTTTTATAACTAGAAAAAAAACGAGTTTCTAATGCGGTCGGTTATCCGATTTTTTCGGTTTTCGGTTAACCGGGTTGCATGCCCTACTCTGAACGTTGTACATATATTACTACTCATGGAATTTTACGTATTTTAATAAATTATAACGGTGCTAACAAACACAAGCACGGTCTCCATCTTGACACCGGATGACGGTTGACATAATATCTTGAGCAGTGTTGCCAACAGCACAAATAAAGAATATGCTAAAATGGTGTTAAAATTGTGGCAAAATAATGCAAAATAAAGCTAAAAATTTTGATTACATTTTTCAGTATCAAATGAAACGTAACAAAATTTAAAAAAAAAAGTGTTTTTATCGACTATGAACTATCATAAGTTATCAAATAAAATATAGCCGTCTAACCACAAAAGTTTTACGCACGCATTAAGCAATGTTTAGCAGTACAAATTGTGCCGTTAAACAGAGTTTAAGGCGTGTTTAAATCTTTTGTGGTAAGGCGGTAAATATCTTGGTCTTAATTGACAACGAATGTGCTTGAAGACGAGGTAGCTTCATTGATCAGACTGTATAACTCTCCTTAGTACCTACAGAGCGCAGTGCGTGCTCTGGAACTGCGTAAGAGTAGCAGCATTTCCTTGCCCTTTTTAAGTCGAGTCTTATAAGTACAAAATAGCATTTAAAGTTTTTGCCGACTAATAATTGCGTAGCTTACTTTTTAATACATTCATTAGTCTATAAGAAACCCGTTCAATTTCGGCATTTGAATGTTAAAAACGATATTTCTGAGATAAATCTGTAATTTTGCATGTAATTTTCATGGTAAAAAACTTTTATAGTATAATTATTTTATTTGCCAAAAATTTATGCTGTATGTTAAATTGCAAATAAATATGCTAAACAAGATGAAAATATGCTAAAGGTGACGTCCACAAGTGGTATATTATTCAGAGAAAAATCGCACCAAGATGATATATACATCATTTGAAAGCTTAAAATATGGGCTTCTCAAAAATATTTAATTTAGATTTTTTTATCCCTCCATTTTTTTTAAAGGTGAAAAATAAACTGTATGAAAAATAATGATACAGCTTTGTATTTTTTCTAGTTTAGCAATAATAAAGTGCTTCTATCGTTATTTTACTTGCATTCGTAGCGGATTTAGCGAATTAAATAAATTTTAAAATTTTTGATTTCAATAAATTAATTCCTTAATTTGCTAAAATCAAAAATTATAACCTACCAGTGTGACCAGTTAGTAGGTACAATGTGACAAAAAACACTTAAAAACTGTTTCTAATTTGTAATAATGCTTCCATTTAACAATAATGGAGGGACTTGAAATGAACTTAACCAGGGTTGCCAGAGATAAACTATCTATTGAGCCAAATATAATATGTATTTATCCTAATATTTTCAAAATTAATTTAAAAAAAAAACAGAGGGCTCTTTTTTGTTTTAACTGATGTAATAGACTCAGAAAAATATGAACTTTCTCGAAATGTAACGAGTGTTGAATTTTCGATTATTATTATACCAGCCTCCATACATTTTGTGAACATGTCCTTTAGCATAAAATATGCTAAATTGGTATCACTGATCTAGAGCAGAATCTTCTTCTTTTATGTTTTGGCGTCACATTGTTGTGCATTTGCCAGTGTCAAGTATTAAGTTTTAATAAGTTTTGATAATATTTTATCTAAATAGTCATTGTCGTAGTCACGTTAAAGTCCAATAAAGACACGGTCAAGTCCAAACATAGTTCAAGTCATATCAGCTTAAGCTTGAGTAAAGAAATGGAGATTTTACTAGAGGCGTCTATGGAGTTTTGGTAACAACAAGGAACCAAAGTAGATATAATAATACTACGGAACAACATGATACGTCACATTATATCATTTGCCTACACTTATGCACGTAAATAAACTCATAATCAACGAAATAACAAAGTGTTTCACTAATTATCACTAATAAAAACACAAGTTTAACAAAATAATAGTACAATGAGGCGACATGATTTTTCCGCGTTACCGCCAAAACCTCTCTGATTCTCTATCGACAAAACGTAACGTAACGCGGTAAGTAATTTTGTTAATTCCTTGAATTTCATTTGAAGAACTGTTTGATAAATGTAAAATTACGTTAAAATAAATTATAAACCGAGTTTAAGTTATGCTATTTGAAAAAAAAATAATTTTCATACTAATTTCTTAAAAATAAAGTGCACGTTAGAGCGCGTTACGTGCTTGTTTTCATACAGAATCACCCACTGAGCAGACAATATACCTACATGTGTAAAACGAAACGTCACAGTTGTTGATGACACTGTCGAAATTTAATTTTTAGCCGTTTGACACATATTAGCGTTCCGACTTCCGAGCAAAGAAAATATTTACTCCTAGCCATGTATCACTATGCTCCTAGCGGAGAGCGGCTTCCGAGCCCAAAGGATAAAAACAGGATCCTATATTACTAAAACTCCGCTATCCGTCTGTCTTTCTGTCTGTCTATCACCATGCTGTATCTCATGAATTGTAATAGCTAGACAGTTGAAATTTTCACACATGATAAATTTTTGTCGCCGGTATAACAACAAATTCTAGAAATAAAATAAGGGGCCCCGGACAACAAACGTGATTTGGCCGTTTTTGCTCGATATTATTCACGGAAACAGGTAGTCACTTGAAATAGTCACCGAATATTTAGATGATTAAGCTAAGCACTTTAAAAAAAAAATTAAATAGATATTTAAAGGGAACTTCCATTTAACATACGTGGCTTTTTTACACGATATTAATAACGCCAACAATGATCCGAAATATAAAATAGGACCAGGAGTGTAGGCTATTAATTGTGTGTAGTAATCAGACTCCACTGGAGAAGCAAAAGATTTGGTGTTTACAGGCTACATAAAGTACTGTACTGTACTGTACTACTGTACCAGCCTTTTTGATAGTCCACTGCAGGACGTAGGCCTACCCACGAAGGGTAATTGGGCCATATCCACCACGCTGGCCCAGTGCGGGTTGGTGGATTCACATACGCCATCGAATTTTCTTCTACGGACGTATGCAGGTTGCCTCACGATGTTTTCCTTCACCGAAAAGCCAGTGGTGTGAAATTCCGTACATAAATTCCAAAGAACTTATTGGTACGGGACCGGGGATTTGAAACCACGACCTCACGATTGTAAGGCGGGTGTCACTACCTCTTGACCACCACGGCTTACATAAAGTACATCATATTATATCACCAACCGGCCTTATTGGAAATCTATGTGGGAGGCTTATGTCCAGCAGTGGACATCTTACGGCTGATAGATAGATAATCATAGAAAATAAAATACGTGCCATACCTAATCTTTAAAGTTGAAGTTGACTTTCTTTTCTTTTTATAAGAATGTATACATTTTCAGTACTTATTCATTTAGTTTTGACCAATTTTAATTTTGAGCAATTACACCCATATTGTTTACACCCATCATGCCGATAGTACCTATTTCTTAAAATGAATGTCTTTTTTTGGTCTTTAATCATTGTTTTGCTTGATGATACCTACATCATTTTGTTATCAGCCTAATCTCCTTGCCTTATGCGTATGCTCCTAGCATTTGGTAATCATTGTCATAATTGTGAAAAATTGATGTAGCAAAGGGCTCTTCGTAAAGATGCTGATCGAGTAACAGTAAAATTATGATGAGTGTCGTGTGTTATTATTTAATTAGTATTATGAGTCACATTTCACCCGAGCGAAGCCGGGTTGTTATCTAGTATAGTCTATAAACTTAGAAAGTTTCAAGATTCTATTTTCTACTATTCTACTTGACACATTTTTTTGGTTTCAAATAAAATAAATTTATTATTATTTATTAAGTACACAAGAAGATATTTTGCTAGACTCTAGGGAGTCTAGATCTATCTCTTCTAGGCACAAGACTATTAGATCGTATACACGAATATGTATTTGTAGTCCTGTACAACCTCGCATGAGTCAAAGTGCCTTCTGAATCAGTCCTCGACCTTCAGGTCAGGCAAAGTCCTGAGTCTTCTGCCTTCACGCATCGACGGTTAAAATCGGTCACCTCTGCGACCGGTCGACCACCGCGATATCAAGCTTATAAACGGCAATAGTCCTAATCCGTGATTTTTAACCGACTTTCAGAAGGAGGAGGTCCTATATTCGTCTGTATGTTTTTTGTGTATGTGTTCATCGATATTTTCGCCAATTGTGAACCGAATCAAAAATTATTTTTAGTTAGAATGTGGTATATATTAATAAGAGCGAACTATACGAATTTTGTACACGATGGACGTCGGTTTTGAATTTTTTTGCGAAAAATGTTATCTTATTAATTTCTATTTCACACTGTAATACATCTCAAAATCCAAACTACAAACAACTATGACCACTGATCATAAATATACAACAGACTAAAACACAATTGTAACTTTTGAAATGAAAGCGAACCCTAAATCAAGAAAAAATAATCAAATTGTACCTATATTTCGTCTATTTTAATGACTAATAACTTACCTCAAAACCATCTTCGCATTCCATCACGAAGTCCTCGAATCCACCGTTTGTAAAAGTGCGCATAACAGGGAAAAGGAGCGGCGGAAAATGCTGCGCCTGCGTCGGTGCTCTCGCGAACTGACGCGACGAACAGTTCGCGAGTCGAACCGTTCTTCCGCGCACGACGCACTGAGCCATTCTTCTTCATAAGTCGGTTATAAATATACTGCCGGGAGTGCCAAATACTATTAGCTAGGATTCTATCTATAGCTGACAATGTTTTTATGAATACAAAACACAAGTGCGACGGCATGGGACGTTGTTTACGACATGCTTCACGTTGTAGAACAATTAAGATTAGGATACTCTATCTAGTAAGAGGTATACCTATAAATACACTGTATACCAAGCTCTAAAACATTTATAGTTTTCATTTGGCTTTAACCTCAGTTTTCTACATTTGAGAAAACAAAACAGGTGCCATGGTCAGTGGTTACCCCTAATTATATTTAGAGGATATTATGCCGCCCCGTCCTAACACAGGGGTAGATACTCGTGCGCTAGTCCTTGAGATGTTGTCATTCTAAAGGCGGGTACAGACTGCTGTAACGTAACATGCATCGTAACATGAAAGGAGCATTTTATAAGTGTGGACGCAGTGTGCGCATGAACCGACCATGTACCATCGCGCATCTGTTTCCGACATGCACGCGGCGAACACATAGCGAACATAATTATAGATACAACCTGTCCACACTAGCGCTCCGTGCACACTGCGCGCTTCTTTGTGTTCGGCAAAAATACCAACAAATGGCGGCTACATATTGCGGCTCCAAGTGGTGAAATGCTCTGTTCGTGCGCGTAGTGTGCACGGTTTGTGAGCACACTGCGTCCACACTTATAAAATGCTCCATCCATGTTACAATGCATGTTACGTTACAGCAGTCTGTACCCGGCTTAAAGTCGGGTGCTGCTGTAACTTTACATGTAATATAACACGCAATGAAAGAATTTGCCGTCCACATCGTCGCAATGTAAAAAGATTCCTATAGTGTGGACGCCTTGCGCGCACGAACAGATCATTTCAACACGTGCGGAGCTCCAGTGTGGACAGGTTGTGTATCTGCATGCTCACTATGTTCGCCGCGTGCATATCGGAAACAGATGTGATGTGAGTAGGTACATGCGCGGTTCGTGCGCGCACTGCGTCCACACTTACGAAATGCTCCTTTTATGTTACGTTGCATGTTACGTTACAGCAGGCAGTCTATACCCGGCTTGAGTGATCGTCGTCTAGCATCACTATCACACATAGTATAAAACAAAGTCGCTTCCCGCTGTCTGTCCCTACGTATGCTTATATCTTTAAAACTACGCAACAGATTTTAATGCGGTTTCTTCTTTAAAAATTCTTTGCCGCAGCGTAATTATTTTAATTATTAGCGTAAGTAATTTAGAAGAACTAAGCTGACAAACATACACGCTGAAAACTACTTTATTTTATACTACGAGTACCTATTTAAGATTAGCGGTGGCATAGTTGTAATTATTACTATATTTTTTTTTCTTATTACTAGATGATTATATTATTTTTTCTAGTAATTACATATTGTATTGTAATTAGGTAAGATATTTATGTTAAACTACATACCTACTTATACTAGTAACTATTTTTCCATTATTACTAAAATTAACCTACTTAAACAAAAAAGAAAAGAAAAATAATAGGCACTAAATCTTAAGCTAAAAAAAAACACAAAATAAAATAAATATAGTCAAAATGTCTCTCGGCGGAGGGTAACGTGGCCAGAATGCTGGCAGCATTGCCTCGCTGAATAGCAATACTCAGCTTTTGGGCAAAATACATGCCAGCATTCTGGTCACGTGTCACCTCTACAAAACGCCTGGCCAGATCTTTGCATAAAATATGAGCGTCCGGCCCCCACAGACCTAAATTCTCAACCCCAAACGACACAAGTCCAAGGACCCATATTTGTGCCGTTTGAGGTTTTCCGCTTCAGTTGCAGCATCGCCAGCCCTGTCTAATGTGTCAGGAAGATGAGACGACGCCAGTGTGAATATTGATATTATAAATGGAGATTTTACAATGATCACTAACTAATTTGTTTCTTCTTTTTCTAAACGAAAAAATGGCAACAATTAGGTATAAATAACTTCAAACTTGTTATTTCATTTATTTTACTTAAGGTTCTACAAAATATATAATGCTAATCTCCAGAAAGATATGTCCGACCTATTTTAAGTACTTGCTACTGCATTTCTATAAGGCGCTACACTAACCAAGCGCTAACATCTTAGAGTATACCTTAGTTATTTATTCTCTAAGGCTAACATAGTCTCAATTCGTTGCGGTTTTTTACCTTTATAGTGAAAACATTTTTGTGAATAGTGCTAGCAAGTTGCAAGGAAACCAGTGGTCATTTTCTAAATTCCCTGCTATTCCATAGAACCTTCTATTTTTGTAAGCTATCTACAGAAATTACTATTTGGCCATGTCAAAGGCATTCAGGCAGTACCCACCAAGGCAAACCACACGACCTGTAAAAACTTACTTTCTTCTATAGAAAATAAAAAGATAACAAATATAGCATTGATTTTATTGGAAAATATTGTACAAATTGTTTGCAACAATACCATAAAATGAACTCTAACTTCACTTATACAGACTAATTATACGTTTTTATAGATAAGGCTGGATTTTACACAACTATAATTCAAATAACACAATTAAAATTAAAGAGCAATAAATTGTATACGTATTAAGACATACTGTATTGTACTTATATACCTAAATTACAGATACATTGGGGCCAATTTTAAAGGTTCCTTGAGAGCTCTAAATATAATTTTAAAGTGTTGCTTGTCTATAAAACATTTAGACTGCAATCAATAAGACAGAATCTGTCAAGTTAAGCCTTCAAAATTGAGCCCTTAATATAGAACAACATGATCATCCGAATTCGATTACATATTACTGAGCTTTTCTTAATATAGCAAGAGTCATTAATTGAGCATAAAATATATTTTAGTTGACTTACACTCGTAGCCATCATTAAAATTAAACCGCCGTTCACTATTTTCAAAATCGATCCGGTCGTTTGGAAAAGCTAACATAAATTGGGATCGCATTTCTCAGCACTAAATCTGCAGTAAACTCTAAATCTTCAGTTTTGGTGTTCGGCAGCAGCACGAATTTTCTCAGTATTTCCGATATCACCGACTTCATCTCCAGTAACGCAAACTTTTGACCTGTAACATTTACATTATATTTTACTTTATTATTTTTATGAGCCTGTTCCGTTTCACAGCTGGGCGGCTTCCCTCCCTCCCTCTTTCCCTCTTCACGATCTAAAGCTATGTGGGCCCAGTTGTTACAAAAGGAAGTCCAGTTTGTCTCGCCATCTTCGTCTAGACCTGCTAGCTTGTTTAAAGGCCTGGGAAACCCACTACATTTTAAATTACATTTTTTAAATGCAAGCTAAGGAAATTTAATGTGATATTTGGCTAGGTCTGGGTGTCGTAAAAAATTCGTTTCTTCGGCATCCAGCACTTGTAGCATGGCAAAGGGACAAATTGTCTTTCCGCAATCCCCTCCCCTCTGAGTAAGAACAAAGTATGAATTGACATTGACATCTGACAGTAGTTGTAGAGTACTATTATTTCTGCTTTGGTGAGGAGTCACAAGAACATGACAATTTACTCCCTGAACGAACGTTACGAGTGTTGTACGCACAGAACAGCGTGGTTGTACGTACGTGTAATACGTACTATGTTCGAATAAATAATTTAATTATAGCGTACATTATAGTGTCGTCCGACCTGGTAACTCAGCACGTAAGTTCTTGTTGCTGAGAGAAATACATTAGCACCAGACGAAATCCCACATTAGCACAAAATTCAAGTCTCTATATCTGACTGAAGATTAAAGTAAACATGTTGCTTTTATTTGACTCCGACATAGTCATTGCACCTTACTTTACTTCTATAAATAAGTTGTTTGTCAAAGGAATTATTCCCTTTATAAGTTTGTTTTATTTGCTTATCCTTACCTATACAGTTTCTTGGCCCAGCACTGAAAGGTATGTAAGCGTAGGGGTGACGTTTGGCGCTATGTTCGGGTAGAAATCGGTCTGGATCGAATTTTAAAGGATCTTTGTACAATTCCTCGCAGCGATGCAAATCGTATATGTGAATAATGCCAAATGTACCCGATGGTACCACGTAGCCACCTGAAATCGTTGAAAAATATCAGTTAACGTCGTAGTTCGAGAATTTTATAATAAATAATAATATTTGAGGACATCTTACACACACGGTCTCTGACCGCAAATTAAGCAACGCTTTTGATGTGGCTGCCAGAGACTGATATACTACGTATATACATAATATATTTTAAATACATACTTATACAGGGTTATTTGTAATCAATTAGCATCTTTTTATTGGCTTATTCTGTACATCAAAACTAACAATTTTTGTTCTGCGACTTTTGTCAAAACTCAAAAAAAAGGTCAGCTGTTCCATACACTTGAATTTTTTTAGAAATTTCCATACGTTTCCATACACACCAAGAAATAACAATAATAAGAAGAAATAAGGATTAAAATCAGTGTAACAAAGGGCGGCCTTATCGTTGATAGCAATCTCTGACAGGCAACCTTAGAATGGAGAGGATAGGTAGCGTATAAATAATGGACAAGGTGCGCATTCAATAAAAATATAAATTAAATTATACAGTCATCATAAACCTACGTACTAATAAAAATAATACAAATGTGGATAATGTAACCTGCACTGACATTGCCATTGAGATGTATTGTGCATTGCCTCCACATTCCCTCCTTTCCTAGCCAACTCACATCTGCTTTCTATATCAAACATTTTGAGTGCCAGTAGTATTTACCGTTTAGCCATGTCAGAAGCCTTCAGGAGGCTTAAACACCACCAGGCTACCTGGCCTACACACACTTACTTTTAAATCAAGCCATTTTAAACAAAAATCCTAAAAAAGCCTCGAGATATTTGCCGAATTATCATTGAAGGACGAGTTACATTTCTATTTCTAGTTCACAAATAGGCGTGTCGGTACGTTTTTGATCGAGGAGGAGGTGTACAATTCGACGCGTATATTTTTTTATGTAGAACCGCATTTAACGCATAACTTTTTTCCTAGTAGTCCGATTTCAATAATTCTTTTTTTATTGAAAAGAGTATACTTCGAAATTGGTCCCATTTAAATTTTATCGAAATTGGCTGAGCCATTTTTGATAAATCAACAATAATGTGAAAAATGTTACATCGATCCGTGCATAATATTTGCGTTCCTGCGATGCGCCCCGGCTTCGCACAGGTGTATTATACATATAAATATTTTTCTTGAATTACTCTATCTATTAAAACAAACTGCATCAAAATCCGTTGCGTAGTTTTAAAGATATAAGCATAAATGGGGACAGACAACGGAAAGCGACTTTGTTTTATACTATGTAATGACTCTGTGCACGGGTGAAGTCAGTCATGCTATTTTTTTTTGCAAAAAATAATTATTCATTTCCTATATAACACTCTATGTAAAATAGAAGAAAAGCTTTCTACTTGCTTAATTTAACGTCTTCGCTCAAAATACGTCCAATGAGCGGGATCGGGGGGTACAGCCTGAGAGCTTCCTTGATACAGCGGTCCAAGTATTTCATCTTGGAAAGGTCATCGATTGTAGCTCGGCGCTTGGACTCCCCGAAGATATCTTTCAGTTCGTCAACAATTTTCTCCTGTCATAAAATGATCTTTATTTAGTTTAATCATAAAATAATTAGATACGTTTGCGAGACTTTAAGACTAAGGCACCACCTTAGGACACCACTGATCTATAACAAACTTCCTCAATCACTTCAGGAATGGAGTAATGTTGCTAGTTTCAAAAGTAGACTCAATGATTTTCTTCTGTCTAATCTAAAGCATACTATACCCTAAATGAGTTTTTGACTGACAAAGATTTTTGACTGACAAAGATATTTGACATGACAATAATTTAGACACGTCTTATATAGGTACAGGGTTATTTCTAATCAATTAGCATCGTTTTAGGGGCTTATTCTTTACATCAAACTACACTAAACTCTTTCGCGGCGGATATATTGTACAATTATATTTAATTTAATTTAATACAATTAAGTTTTTAGACTTGATATAACTTGTTACTAAAATATCCAACCTTTTTTGTTTACCTGAATGTTTTTGTTGTTAGCGAGGACTACCGTTAAGTATGTTAACCCACAAGACGTTGTATCATGTCCCTGAAAAATTACAAATAATTTTATCAACTGAAAGATTTTAAAATTCTCGCCCAGCAACCCTCGGACTCTGAAATTATCAGAAAAATATGCATCAGAAATCCAACATCGACAAGCAAATACGAGATTTATGTCTAGGTAGTTCCCGGATCTATTCTAGCTACTATCATTGTACTCATTATCTAGTATAACTAACTTTTACTCCGAGACCAAACATATACAGGGTTATTTCTAATCAATTAGCATCTTCTTAAGGGCTTATTCTATACATCAAAACTAACATCTTTTGTTCTGCGGCGTTTCTCAAAACTCAAAATAAAAAATTGTTGTTCCATAGAAAAATATCGTTCACCCGCGACAAAATGTATGGAACAGCTGATTTTTATTTGAGTTTTTTCAAAAGTTGCAGAACAAAAGTTCTTAGTTTTGATGTACAGAATAAGCTCCTAAAAGGATGGTAATTGATTAGAAATAACCCTGTATAAAACGTTCATATGACTTTCGACAAAATGTAAGGAAAAGTTGATTTTTTGCGATTGCTCTGTTTCTCTCGTAAGAAAAGTAAGTCATAATCTTAGATTATGACAAGTAAATAATCAAAAGTGTATAATGTTGAGTCCAGTAAGAAGATCCTAAAATATTTCCGTCGCCTAGAACTACGAATACACTCTATAGTATGAGATCAAGGTATTTATACGAAACTGTTGTTAGAAATCTAATGAAACGTAAATGCGTCCTTCCTCCGTCTTCCTTCTCATCCTCTAATATCAGTATTAGAGACAGAATAAGAGTAAACTGTTTGTGAATTTATTGTAGTCTTAGTCTATTTTCCATAATCTTAGGTATGCACTTGCGCAAGCTGACATAATATATTTTCTAATAGCAATACACATTCTTACTTCAAACGTAAAAGTGTCCACCTCCGCCTGAATACCTTTGGGACCTATCAAACCTTTTTTTTCGGCCGACAGCAAAAGATCAAGCATAGCAGTTTTGTTCTTATTAAAGTAAAAATTATCGTTGTCATCTTCGATGATATTATCGATGTCGTTTCCGTGTGTGTTTATATACTTCCTTCTGAAGTTTATAACTTTCTCTGTGAAGTTGTGAATGATATTTAGATATTTTTTCTCTAGTCGTCCAGCCGTGCTTAAATAGTACATGAAATCCATATAAAGATAGGTTCTTGCGATTCTATGGACTATCGAATCTCCGAGCCGGCAAATGGCTTCTTTGTATGATGTTCCGGATGCAATATTGTCTAACTGCATTCCCATTGCAGTTTCTGAAAACATCGTGATAAGATTAAGGTACCTACCTACAACAGAAAAATTCGATGGGAATTTGTTAGAATACGCGGTAGGGTGGGCAGGTGCCACGGTTGTGGCCATCTTAATATGATTTGATTTATAATAATTAGACAATTTAATGTTTAAATAGTTAATATTTAAAAAATATATAATTTGGGATTCACACAAACAATATTTATGTTGTTATCACTGTTTATAATTACAATTTTTGCAATAATTTTGACATTTAAATGGCCACAACCGGGGTACCTGCTATACATATCAAACCAAATTATATAATAAAGTGTTGCTCTTCAATAGACAGATGTATACACTGATCATTATGAATATTTTTTACTATAGTACCAACCCTTTCATTAATGAATTCATTAAGCAGAACAAAGTAGTCAACGCAAACTTTTATGAAATTTAAATAAAAAACTGAAATCGCGAAGAAATATCTGCTGTTTTCATACCTAAAGTTATCTGACTCGTGACAAAATGTATTTTTTTCTCCATATCAAGATTGGTCTCGCTACAAAAGTTATTCTTAATTATGGGTATAGAGTATATTTATTTACTCCTTAAAATATTCCGTTGTCTCTTAACTATATGGGCCTTATTAATAAGCTCCAAGTAGCACAACGAGCTATGGAGAGGGCTATGCTCGGAGTCTCTCTGCGAGATCGAATTAGGAATACGTAGAAGAACCAAAGTTACCGACATAGCCCAGCCCATAGGATTGGTGGAAGTTGAAGTGGCAATGGGCAGGGCACATGGCGTGGAGGACTGATGACTGATGGGGTCGAATAGTTCTCGAGTGGAGAACACATACCGGCAAGCGCAGCGTACCATCCGTCCACCTTACGGGTGGACGGATTAACTCATTAAGACCGCAGGATCGCGCTTGATGCAAGCCAACCGGTCTTATTGGAGATCTATAGGGGAGGCCTATGTCCAGCAGTGGAAGTCATATGGCTGATGGATGGATGGATGGAAAATATCTTTACTTAATTGCTAAGCAATTACATGATGATTACTTCGTAACTACATGATGAAGCCATCTGAATATCCCTAATGTGCATGGAGCGTCGATGATCGAAAAATACTGTTAATTAATGTCAAAATACTAAACTATTTTAATAAATAACTTAAACTTACCGCAGATGGTGTTTAAGGTAAATTCTGAAATAGCCTCAACCACATCGACTGGCTTGCCCTCGAATTTTTCCAATGATTGTGTTAAACGTTGGCTATTAGAATCAAAATCAGCGCAGAACCGTCGCAAGATGTTGAAGTGAAAGGCAGGAGTTAGAATCTTCCGCCGATGTTGCCATTTCTCACCTTAAAATAACCGTATTGTTAAGGTAAAAAAATATTTTTTCGCTAAAAATGGCATAACTGATTTTAACCGTGTATTGAATTCGAATAGTTCACACGGATCGATGTATCATGGATGTAGCAGTTTTCACATTATAGTTGCTTTTTCAAAAACGACTCAGCCGATTTCAATAAAATTTAAATAGGACCAACTTTAAAGTATGATCTACGAAACAAAAGAAGAATCACCGAAATATGTCCATAATTAGTGGTGTAATCGCGTAACATACATACAAAAAAACACACAGTAAAAATGGGAAACTTCTTTTTAAAAGTAGGGTAAAAATATATTTCATTTCGCAAAAGTCACAGTAGCGTTTCTTACCGTCGCTTACAAGCAATCCATCTCTGAGCCACGGCTTCATAAAATCGTAAAAAAAGCTCTTTTTAGTGTGTTTCATACCAGAAAGAATCACCTGAGAAAATTCACATCATAATTATAATGCAAGCACACTCGTTCTTACTTTCGTCATTTTAATGTTCTATCTTTTAAGGACTATTTACATTTGTTTTCTTAATATGTACTTGATTCTAGAATCTTCTTCTTTTAGCGTCTTGTTTTGGCGTCGCATTGTTGTGCATTTGCCAACCAGTGTCAAGTAGGTATTAAGTTTTAATAATTTTTGATGATATTCAAAATAGTCACTGTCGTAGTCACGTCATAGTCCAATAGAGTCGCGGTCAAGTCCAAGTCCAGTCAAGTCATACCTCAGTAAAGTAGTGGAGACTTTAGAGGCGTCTATGGAGTTTTGGTAACAACACGGAACAACATGATACCTCACATTATATGACTTGCACGTAAATCAGCTCATAAATAATCAAGTGATAAAAACACAAATTTTTCAAAATAATACAATGAGGCGACATGATTCTTCCGCGTTCCTGCCTAAACTAGATTCTAGAATCACTAAACTGTAGTGTTTATGTTTTTTTAAAGTAAGTATAGTGCCTATCCAATACGTAATTTAACCGTACTCGTTTTGTGAGGAAACACAGTTAGCAATGATATAAATAAGTACCTACCTACAGCAAACGTATGCCCAAACGCAGAACATATAGGTATATTATATTATTTAAATTCACCATTCAAAATTCAGCCCGACCAAGGATAGAATCCAAAACACCCCGTTTTGAAGGCAGATGCAGATGCATGATTACTGCCTATTAGCAAAGAAGATATAGTAATACTCTATTTGTAAGTAAAGCTTGATAGTCTTCAAACTGAAAACAGTTTTGTTGACCGAATGAACGAAGTGAGAGAGAGAGTCTCAGTTTTGACTTCACAATTTTGCTTTCGTCTGTCCGGATGTTGATTCTCCTCTACAGTTCACATTTTTCAAAGAATCTTGACGAAACTTGGTACACGGGTTCTATATATTTTTGGATATTTAAATCGTCGGCGATTTTTAATCGGAGTGGCATTTCCCTCAAAATGGGGAGTTTTTGATAATATACAGGGTTATTTCTAATTAATTAGCATATTTTTAGGGACTTATTCTGTACATCAAACCTAAAAACTTTAGGTCTACGACTTTTGTCAAAACTAAAACAAAACAGCTGTTTCATACATTCTGTCGAGGGTGAACGATATTTTTCTGTGGAACAGTATTTTTTGACAGAATAAGCCCCTAAAAGGATGCTATTTGATTAGAAATAACCCTTTATAAATTTGGCAAAATTGTTTAGTATCTTAATCCTGACATGATTTACCAGTATGGACGAAATCAGCCAAGACCGAGTCGAGATATAGGCTTTTGAAGATTCTGTCAAACATCGGCGAGGTCTACTACTCGGAGAACTAAGAGTTATTATTATTATATACTACGGGAGTACGGGACTGAGAGTCTGAGACCCGTGACCACGGTCGATGCAACTCGGCCGAAACGTCGGGATGATGAGGTATTTATTTATCTCGTAACTTCAGTGCACGATTAGTATATACCTAATAATAATGTGTTCAAATCGCGAAACTTTAAAAACAACAACTACTATAGTTATGTTTGAAATAGCTTCCATTTTACAGTTATGATAAAGTATTATTTAAAATATTACCTCCACATCTTTGGGATTTAAAATGCAGACTGCTCCATTAGGATACGACCAAAGTCTCCATATATTACCCCAATCTTTGGCAAAATCTCTTATTAACTGGAACAGTTGTTCTAAAATAAAAAATAACAAATTAAATTATATCTACAGGGTTATTTCTAATCAATTACTTATCATCATTTTATGGGCTTATTCTGCACATGAAAAGTAAAAATATAATAGGTTGGGGAAAAAGTTTCTTTGCTTTTCTAAGAAAATTCAAAACATTTTTAATAGGTATAGTTTATTTACCATTTTGTTCGATAACTTTTTGCCATCTTTTAGGTAGGGACATGATCCCATTGCTATAGAATTGTTGGGACTTCTGATCAAAATACCGCGACAAGTGGTTTTGGCAGTCCTCTCGTAATGTTAACCTGACACTACTTAAAAAATTCTGAAGAGACCGAAACAGGTGGAAATCTGAAGGTGCAAGGTCAGGACCATACGGCGGATGCATTAACACCTCCCAGCCAAACTATCTTAATTTTTGCTGAGTGGCTAAAGATGTGTGAGGTCTAGCGTTATCATGATGAAAAACCACACCCCGTCTGTTGATTAATTCCGGCCGCTTTCTCTCAATCTCATCAGTTGTTCGCAGTAGAGTTCTGAATCGATGGTCCTGCCTGGTGATAAAAGCTCATAATGAATAATGCCCTTTCAATCCCACCACACGAAAAGTACATGATACGGTTAATTAGGTTTCTTCTTTCAGTGAACTCGTGAGGTACCCAAATATCGAGCTTTTTTGTGTACCCAGTTTTTTTCAAATGCGCCAAAACTGTTTTGTGGTCAATTCCCAGTTCTTCAGCTACGTCGTAACTACTGATATGCCGATCTTGCTCCACTTTTTCATAAATAGCATCCATTTTATCCGTAATAGGGCGACCAGAGCGACGTTCGTCTTTGACATCAAAATTTCCGGATTGAGAACGCTTAAACCAAATTTGTGCTACTCTCACAGATACTGCACTAAGTCCATAAACAACGCACAAAAATTTCCCTTAACATTTTCCATAGATGTCACCGCTTAAGACTCCGACACCAGTTGACAAACACATTGTATATATTTTTCTCAAACATGCTTGGAAATTAATGGTATTTTCGAAGTAAATGGAAATTGCTGACTGGCCAAATACATGTGACCAGCGGCCGGCAAAACTTGTATGAAAATCCATATCTTTCGTGTTTTGCGGCCAGATAAATTACTATGTAAACTCATATCTGTTGTGTAATTTAAAAATGGAACGATATTTTAGTCCGAAATATGGCCACCAAGGAGGTAACTAATCAAAGGTTTTAGTTAAATTTCGAGCTGACTTGCAATTAGAACGCAATGAAAAAAATTTGGTTGTCTCTGAAAGTCGGTTTACAGACGATAATTTTACGTGATAACGTCAGAAGAAAAACATTGTTGAATAAACAACTGAAACAAGCTTAGGCCGATCGTGCCTCTCTATCGCTTGTACCGCGCTCTCGCTTGCACGCTTGGCTCTGGCGGAATGTGACATTTTTTCGTGCGTGCAGCCGGCGTTCGTCGATTTATAAGACGTTGTCACGTCAAAAAACAAAATGCCCTCTTTTGTGGGCCGCTGCAGTTATTGACTATTTCTTAAGAAAATGCTCACTAACCACATATTAATCTAACACTGGTTTATCGTTGTTTAAAAAATTAAATAGGTATTTCACTGAAAAATACTTACGTGGCAATAACATCATTATTCCAATGATTACATAAATAATAATAAAAATAAATTTTATTTCACCAAAACAATGTTTACATCTAATAAGGCTAGAGTAAATAATTGATCCGTAAATTAAAATAGGTATCAGTTGTCGAACTAAGCTAACTAAGCCTGTGTTTTGTCTTACAGCGCCCTCCCTGCTATTTGTGCATGTTTTCTAGCTGTAGTAATTTTAAAGTTATAAATAATTAAATATCAATAATAAGACGAATAAAATAATGCCATAATATTTACTCTAGTCATCTTATCAACTAAAATATTTACTCCTACATCTTATTTGATTACGAGTAGTTTTGACGAGATCTGATAGACGATAATTAAACTATTAAAGGTTTTTTCCATCACTTCTTTACAGTTATTTAGACCTACCTCGAGGACGTATTATGTCCAAAGCATTTCCAACGATAAAGGTATATTTTGGTCCGGGTACTTTTTGCAACAATCGCGCTGTCCTGTTGTGGTTAAAAAATACGTTGACAATAATCAAAAAGAACAATATGAACAGCAAATATGTAATCATTTTGTTCAAAACTGATATGCACTGTAACGTTAGCTTTCTAGGACTATTGACTGGTAATTGCCAAGTTTCTCGTAATTTCTTATCGATAAAATATATTATGTTATTATTGTGTCTTCAGTATTTATCTCATACTTACATATAATGCTTTGTCCTGAATGATTGACTGGCGGATCAAAGTAAACCCTAAACCGCTGATCGTAGAGACCTGAATGTTTTTGTATGACGTACTCATCCGATAAGAAAAGATTTCCAGAAATTCTAACCCTAAAGGAATGAAAAATTAGGACAAAGTTTGTATGAGGCAATACAATACAATACAAACATAACAGGCAATGTGATTCCTTGGTCAAATCTACTTCAAATTTTGCATAAAATATCTTAATAGACTTGATAGAAGACGTGTTTTGTATTTTCTTAAACTCAACCTGTATTAGGGTTAACAAGGGGTAGAAAGTTATTTTGGGGGTGATTTGCTTCGAAGTTGATATCAATACTCCTTAGTGCTTTTTTATTAGATTTTGTTTAAATTATATTTTATTTTGACTAACGCCTATCCGTCGATGCTCCTGGCTTATCTGGCACAAACAATGACCATAAGATGTTATGTAGATCCGTAGAGTCGACCATCCCCCTGAGCACTTTACAGCACATAGTGAACTGATCGACGGTGCGCCTCACTTCCAACGAGTTGAAACCCAACTGGCCGAGCAGAAATTTGGTCGGATACATGTATGGATAATATCCGTAGACCTTCTTGTAGAGTGATCTCAAGAAGGCTTTTTGAACCTTCTCAATCATACTCGTATATGTGACGTGATGCAGATTCCACACACATGCAGCCGACTCGAGTCTGCTTCTTACCAGTGAACGTTATAACAACTTGCGGGTTTTGGAAGTCTCGAGCATTACGAAGGACAAAGCCCAAACGGCGAAAGCCTTCTTTCGCGAGATCGGTAATGTGGTCGTGGAAAGTCAATTCACGGTCGAACTTAACCCCCAAATCTTTAACGGCACACACTCTATTAATAGGAAGATTGTCAAGTCTATAGTCAAAATGAATAGGTTTCCTTTTACGGTCAAAAGTCATTGTACTACATTTACTAATATTAAAAGTCATAAATTGCCAGCAAAAATATCCAGAACATGGAAAAAGAGCGGAGTCATTTTTATAGAAAGGACTGGTACACTATTAATCCGTGCTGAAGTTGTTTCGAAATAAGATAGCGTTTCAATTGTACTCGGAAAGAATAGGGACTCTTCAACTCTCTAATAGGAGGAGGCAGATTATTCCAGCTTTTGGTCGCCGCATACCGGAAGCTACCCCTGAAATTGACGATGCGACAAGGCGGCATGGCCAACTGCTGGGCACACAATCGGCGATAACGGTGCCTGCTATCAGAAATCCACTTAATTCTCTCCCGCAAGTAAGCAGGATTACCGTACTTAATAACACCAAACAGAAGGCAAGCGAGATGCAATCTGCGGCGGGATTTCATTTTTAACAAGTTATTATTGTTCAGAAAAGGTGTGATGCGTGACGCGCGATATAGTGCGTAGAGAAGCCAATGTCCTCTCTGTGCTGGAACCGCCAGGTTTTAGCAGATCCGACGGTAAGAGGCCAGATGGTTTGATTTTGGCTTAGTATTGGATTTAGGCTTAGTACGCTACTGGAGTTAGCAGTGTTGCCGCTACGCTCCTGGGTTGAACCGTCCACAGCCCGGCTGCAGCGGAGGATGCTGCACGTAGAAATCGGGTGCAGTATGCGGCGATGAAACCGCTCTACGGCTTGGTACCCATTGCGGTAGAGACCATGGGCAGTTGAGGTGCTGAGCCATAGGTCTTTGGTTCGCGAAATTGGGAGAAGAATAAAAGATAAAAGAGGTAACTCCGGCTCTGTGTGGTTCTTGGTGCAAAGCATTATGCTAGCTAGCATTATGCACAAGAAATCATCACGGGCGGGTTATTCGATTTATTAGTGTAGTAATAATATTTGAATTCGTCATTTTGTAGATTGTAAAATTGTGTAGGTTAATCAGGCGTCCACCTGTTGCCATTTTTAAAATCGAGCAAAAAAAAATACCACGTGGGCGGAGTAGCTAGCAAAAGTCTAGTCTTATGTGAAAGGGAATTAATTAAAGGGTATTATTAATAAATAAACTATCATGAACGTGTCGAGAGAGGCGCGCTATTGTTCCATAGATGATAATGATGATGATAAAATCAGACAGACGTACAACGATCTTACAAAGGTTCTTTGTATTACTATGGAATCCTAATAACTTAGAAGGATTAATACTAATATTAGCTTTTTAAAATGTATGTTCCACAGTGGGACATATTTTTTATATAAAGAGTAATAAAATTAAATTGATTTTTCCGTTTATTTGATCGTGGAAACAATTATTTATATGATAGAAAATACATAGCTAGTGGTTTTATGTAGTTATGTCCTACGCCTGAGATGATTCATTTTTAGGGTTCCGTACCAAAGGGTAAAAACTGGACCCTATTACTAAAACTCCGCTATCCGTCTGTCTGTCTGTCTTTCACCAGACTGTATCTCATGAACCGTGATAGCTAGAACAAAGAAATTTTCACAGATGACGTATTTTTGTTGCCGCTATAACAACAAACTAAAAACTGAAAAAAAATTAAGGGGAGCTCCCATACAAAATAAAAAAATGTTCACAGAATATTTAGTTAAATATGCACTTGCAAAATAAATAATTAAATTAAAGTAAAATAAATATTTAAGGGGAGCTTCCATACAAGTAACGTGATTTTTTTGCTCGATATTAATAACAGCAACAGGAAGATGCTTGAAATATTCACATATATTAAAATGTATATTTCTTTCAAAAATAAATAATTAAATTAAAACAAAACATTTCATATATTTTGTTTTAATTGGGGTTTTAAATGGGGCGGTACGGAACCCTTGGTGCGCGAGCTCAACTCGCACCTGCCGATTATTATTCATCATCAGTAAAAAATGTATTAAAACTTTTCGTACACAGGTCTCGGGCCTAACTGGGCCTAAATAATTTGATAGGCTTCAGTCAACAAGCCAACATTCAAATTCAAAATTCATTTAATTCAGGCATAATAAAATTAATAAAATTAAATTAAATTATGTCAAATGTCACCAGTTAATACTAATTCTGAAATGCGTTCTTTACGCACTTGAAATCTTTTTTTGTGCTTATTTTGAGTAAATCCTACCTATTTTCTGTGGACTCTACCTATTTTATGATGGTCATAGCTAACACACATTTTAATTATCGAGATAGATATCCATAGATACCCATAGAGGTTTTTTTTTAACTTTTGGCTTATGAAAGATAGATCTGAAAAAAATATTTAAAATTAGTTTTATTTTTCTAGACAAGCATGCACAGACACACACACATAAATATATATAAATAAAATGATAGAAATAGATTGCAATTTCACTAGCTTCGTTCAAAAAATAAATCCACAGGATGCTTCAAATATTGCGGTAAATCTCAACAGGTAAAAATCTCATTTTGAAAAGGGCGTGCGACTTTACGTTATTATTTAACCGACTTCCAAAAAGGAGTAGGTTCTATGTTCGTCTGTATGTATTTTTCTGTATGTTCATCGATATCATTTTCAGTTCGAAAGGGTGGTTCTCATTTAAATTTATCGAAATCGGTTGAGCCGTTTTTGAAAAATTTACAATTATGTAAAAAATGTATGCATAGATTTGAGCGACCTTTTCGAATTTTGTACTGTGGACAGCACTAGATGGTATCTGGCTACACTAATGAGTACCACAGCTACTATTGAATTTTGTAGATATCTACGTAATATACTAATGAGTACCAAATCTACTCTTTATTTCGTAGACATCTACGTAATACACTAATTAATACCACAGCTACTCTTGTATTTCATAGATATCTACGCAATACAGTAATAAATACCACAGCTTCTCTTGCATTTCATATAAATCTACGTAATACACTGATGAATACCACAGCTACTCTTGTATTTCGTAGACATCTACGTAATACTGAAATGAGTACCACATAGCTACTCTTGTATTTCGTAGATATCTACGTAATACGTTAATGAGTACCACAGCTACTCTTGTATTACGTAGACATCTACTTACCTAATACACTAATGAATACCACAGCTACTCTTGTATTTCATAGATATCTACGCAATACAGTCTATATTAATAATTTCGTCAAGGGGTACGGTAGACTCGATTGAAACTTTATCTGAATGATAAAACATAAAAAAATAATGATTTCGAGTCGACAACATATATCCGGAAAATTCGGATTATCGAGTATTTTAATAAATTATAACGGTGCTGACAAACAAAAACACGGTGTCCATATTGACACCGGATGACGGATGACATAAATTGAGAAGTGTTGCCAACACCACAAATAAAGAATCTGCTAAAATGGTGTTAAAATTGTGACAAAATAATGCTATATAAACATGCTAAAAATTGTGATAACATTTTTCAATATGAAATGAAACGTAACATAATTATAAAATTATTATTAATTAAAAAATATGTGTTTTAATCGACTATGACCTATTATTATGTTATCAAATAAAATGTAAGTATCTTGGTCTTGGATCTTGCCTACAGAGCGTAGTGCGTTCTCTGGAACTGCGTAAGACTAGCAGCATTTCCTTGCCCTTTTTAAGTTGAATCTTATAAGTATAAAATAGCATTTAAAGTTTTTACCGACAAACAATTGCTTAGCATAATTTTTAATACTGAATGTATTAAAACTAAAAGAAACCCATTCAATTTCGTCATTTGAAAGTGGTAGCGTTAAAAACGATATTGCTGACATAAATCTGCAATTCTGCATGTAATTTTAATGTTAAAAAACTTATTGTACAATTATTTTACATGCTAAAAATATGACGTATGCTAAATTGCAAATAAATATGCTAAACAAGATGAAAATATGCTAAATTTAGCATAAAAATGCTAAATTGGCATCACTTCTTGAGCAGTCAAGTTTTTTATGTTTTGGCGTCGCATTTTGGTGCATTTACCAGTGTCAAGTATTAAGTTTTAATAATTTTTGATAATATTGTATCAAAGTAGTCACTGTCGTAGTCACGTTAAGGTCCAACCTTTAGTTAGTACCACAGATATCTAATACACTAGGTTAGTACCTAACCGAAGGTTAGGTACCTACTTAATGTTTTCAATGATCCGAAACATAAAATAGGACAGGAGTGTAGGCTATTAATTTTGTGAATGTAGTAATCAGACTCCACTGGAGAAGCAAAGGATACAGGCTACATAAAGTACATCATAATATATCACCAACCGGCCTTTTTGGAAATCTATGAGCTTTATGTCCAGCTGTGGACGTCCTACGGCTGATAGATAGATAGATAATCATAGAAAATATAATACTTGCCATACCTAATCTTTAAAGTTGACGTTGCCTTTCTTTTCGTTTTATCAGAATGTATAGATACATTTTCAGTACTTATTCATTTAGTTTTGAGCAATTACTTTGGGATATTGTTTACACCCATCATTCCGAAATTACCTATTTTTTAATATATGTCTTTCATAATTGTTTTGCTTGACCTTCATCATTTTGTTATCAGCCTTATCTCCTTGCCATAGATGAAGGATAAGTTTTCGCTCAGAGCGAAGCGATCCTTCCTTCATCTATGCTCCTTGCATTTGGTAATCATTGTCATGATTGTAAAAAATTGATGCAGCGAAGAGCTCTTCGTAAAGATGGTGATCAAGTAAAATTATGATGAGTGTGTGTGTATTATAAGTCATATTTCACCCGAGCGAAGCCGGGTTGTCATCTAGTAATAAATAACACAGCTCCTCTTGCATTTCAGATAAATCTACGTAATACTGTAATGAGTACAGCTACTCTTGTATTTCGTAGATATCTACGTAATACACGGATGCGTACCACAGCTACTCTTTATTTCATAGATATCTACGTAATACACTAAATAATACCATAACTACTCTTGTACATATTTCATAGATATCTACGGTATATTTCCCGCAGTACCATCAATGGCACAAGGTACTGATAAATGGTAACAGACTAACAGTACCTAAATAATTGAAACTACAAGATATCTGGTTCAGCATTAGAGGTTCTGTATTAACTATCAATGTTAGCCTAATTATTTTTATTCGTGGCGAGTTCTGTCATCATCATCATAATTTAAGAGCAGGGCTCTTATCGGTGGAGTAATTTCCATTTCTCGCGGTCTTCTGCTAGTGTTTGCACCTCCCTGTACGACATGCCCTCTACCTTATCTTTAATTTGGTCTAGAAATGCTCTGCGTGGTCTTCCCCTTCCTCTCTTTCCTTCTATTACAGTTTTCATTAGATTGTCATGTCGTACAAGGTGGCCAAACATCTTTCCTCTTCTGTTCTCGATTACTGATTATGTAAAGTGATCTAATTTACTATTGGATACATACTTATCGCTAATGTCAATGAACGACGTCAAGTGATATCAAGTTCAAGGCACACTCTAATTAGTTTTAAGTTAGATTGATATAGGTTCATAAATCAATCGAAAATCACGTAAACAATAGGTACTTAATAATGTATGGTTAATGTTATCTATAAAGTAAAACGATATGTCTGGACTTCGAACGTTGCGTTGTCAACTGATAGCTATTTATGGATCGAGTAAACATTTATTGCAATCAGAAGACGTTGTTGACGAGAAAATACTATTGCGACATGTAAATAAACAAGAGGAGATTCTTAAGTAAATTGGTTTAAAAAAATTTAAACTAATTAATGATGACCGATGGGGTCGAAAAGTTCTCGAGTGGAGACCACGTACCGGCAAGCGCAGCGTAGGACGGCCACCCACAAGGTGGACGGATGACCTTATTAGGATCGCAGGATCACGCTGGATGCAAGCCGCTATCAACCGGTCTTATTGGAAATCATTAGGGGAAGCATATGTCCAGCAGTGGACCTCCTTTGGCTGAAATGATGATGATAATAAATAAGATATGTAAATTATGATAAATAATAAATTACATAACCAGTACCTGACGAATATTTTTTTCCGTAGATTACCTACCTACTCCTATATTTTATGTGCAACGCCCGTTATTAGACTCATAAATTACCTACGCACAGATTAAGTTAATTAATAATTAGTAATATATGGCACAATATTTTTTGTACTATGTATTTTTTTTTTGTATATGTTCATCAATATTTTCGCCAATTATGCAACAAATGATATGGATGTCACATCATTTCGTGCTTACGAATTCTGTATACGGTGGAAGTCGGTGGTGCAATTTTTTGCGAATAATAATTATTTTATTAAAATTACATAGGTACAGTCATAAATTCACAGATGCTTGTTTTGTTTACTCTTGAATTACTTATAAGTGACGTTTTCAATCGTAATAAATATCATACCTATTTACCGATCCCGTTAAACCTCTACTGGTCAAGGCAGTTTTAAAATTTCCTGGGGTCTCCAGGAATTAAAGGCGTAAAGTAAGAAAGCGAATTATACCAAAGAACATAATTACAATTATACAGTACAATTATATATCATTATTATCTCATCAAAGTAGCTTGGGAATCATTCGGTTATTTCTTATTGAGATATTTTTTAGGGTTCCGGACCTCAAAAGTAAAAAAAGCGAAACGGAAGTGTGGAAGTGTTTAGAGGAGACCTTTGTCGAAGGACAAGCTGAAAGAAAAACTTGGACGCCGAAGATATATAACTTAATCTGGAAAAATATTCGTCAACTGAAGGCTTATTTTGTTTATTAAATGTGCGAGGTAAGTTGTCGGTTTCTTGGGGCCCCCTGAAGATGGCGGCCCGTGTGCCCTGATGGTAAAGACGGTAATGCTTCTGGTTAGGTACCCTGAGTTCTTTACATCTAAAGTGCGTGTACATGACCGCGTTACATGTACTTACATACAGAATAGCTTCTTAACAGAATTTGCGTGTTAATATTTCTTTGTTAGAGTAGTTGACGGCGCTTTTTTAATTAATTTTTTTTTTTTTTTTTTATTTTTTTTATTTTATTGTTACACTCCACAGACTCCAGGGTCTGTGCTTTTTAGGATATACATTAAGAAAAAAAGATTGAACAATATTGCTTGGAAAGGCTTAACAAAAGGACCTTAAATCTAATAAAATTAAAAACAAACTTTAAACTACGTTGATTTTACATAATATCGTTTTACAAATTACTACTTATACCGCGCAGAGCCTCCATCACCGCCGCGTTTCGGTCTTTAATGGCCATCTTTAAATTATAGTCTACGATGACCTTGGGTGACGCAGCCGTCGCACGCCGCACAAAGTGGCTGATAGCGTCTTCCTCGTTGTCTGCGAAGTAAGTGAAGGACCTGGTGTGCCGTGAAACTGCGACGACCGCGTGTGAAACGCTTTCGTGCAACCTCATTTTAGCCCTGATTTTTATGGCGATGACAGAGTCGTATGTCAGACCTTGAGCTTCGTGGATGGTAAGGATGCGCGACCCCGACCCCACTCCAATTAATTAATTAAAAAAGCGCGGAGTTGGCTGAGCAAAACGGCCCAAAATATATGGTCACAGAACAGCAGAATTAGGACTATATGTATATGGTGCAGGTGGGTGCCTATGCATCTACATTTTGACAGGTTAGACATATAAAGTACGAGCACAGTGAATATCTGTATAATTAAATATACGATTTGATCCGTTAACTGAAAAAATAATTCAAAATGGCTTGTTAAATTCAAAGATAATAGAGAAATTCAGTTGTAGAAAATTCGGCAGAGATGCAGAGGGGATGCGTCCCTTTCCCCTTAATACAAAGCATTATCATTATTATATTGCGTACGCATTTAGATTGCTTACAAACAGTGACATTAAGTATAGACTATTATAGTGGCTTCTTTTCCTTTTTTTCAACGGACTTTAAAAAGGCAGAGTATGGTACTCTTCGTCTGTATGTATTTTTTTGTGAATGTTCATCGATATTTTCGCGAATCGTGAACCGATTCGAAAAACTATTTTTTAGTTCGAAAGGGTACTTATACTTCGGAGGTGGTCCAATTTAAATTTTATAGAAATCGGTTGAGCCGTTTTTCCGATCCATGACTCATCAATTCATTTTCAGCCGATTCTGTCGGCATCAAATAAACTTCCTCGTCGCTAGAATCATTCATTTTAGGTTTTTCACTTTTTTTCAAGTTTATTATTTTTAAAACTTTTAGCAATACGACATGCATGATAGAAAATGGCAAAAAAGTAGGTACAGCAAGAAGGTCCGTGTCTGAGTTTTGAACAAATTAATAAAGGCTGTATGGATAAATTCGGCACCATAGAGATAGAAGTAAATAGGTTTAATGATACGGACTTACTAACAAATTTAGTGCACACGATTTTCTAAATTCAATTTTACTTTACTCTTCTCTAGCGGATAATAAAAACTGCTTCTGAACTCAGATTTCAAAGAGCAAAAATATTTTTTCCGAGATGGGGGGCTTATTGCACATATAAAAAAGAAAACTGGTGAAAACTAGATATTCTTTATTGTTTTCTAAATATAATTATCGTTTTACAAAAGTTACATAGACAGGTGTTGTATTCCTCAACACTAAATCGGCCACAAACTCGATCTCTTCGTGGCGGGTGACCGGCAGCAACACGAATTTCCTCAGTATCTCCGACACAGCAGATTTCATCTCCATCATGGCGAATTTTTGTCCTGAAAGAGTTTATGAAGAAATTAATATCTATCCCGTAGTATTTATAAGTTAAATCAGGAGGCAATGAATTCTCTACGCTTTATAATTTTTTGTGAAAAAATGTGTATGTTTTTTTTTAAAAGTTACCAAACATGTTACTAACAACTAACCAACAAATACACTTTCGATTATGTACCTATTATCAATAATGACGATAGACCGAAATACGGGCGGAAATAATGCCGTCCCTACCATTAGTCCATTATACACTAAGTAGTCCGGCCCGGACTTGGACCTCGCGCTATTCCCATTCTGTATTATAAATTTATATAGAATACCTACTGGGATTTAAAAAAAATGTAACAATATTTGTATGAAAGTTAGCGATTTATTTTAAACAAATGTCGAAAGACATGTAGATAACATTCGGTGAAATTTTTAAAATAGTCATCCGCAACTCCTGCAGAATGTGGCGCCGGTTAGCCTCTTTTTACCACGGCCCTCGTATCTTCGCAACCTCTGAACAGAAGATGCTCATATTCGAACTTAAAAATTCTATAAATATAAACTACGTTCATGTTAAATTTCATGGAGATCGGTTGAGCGGTGCTTGAGTTATCGTCGAACAAATATACATACAAACATACACCCAAGTGCCGCCTCGTCCCAGTAGACTCTGAGACCTCACGCTCGGTCAATTAAAGGAAAGAGAGTTATTCGGGTCCAAAGATTTTGATTGTAATAATGATTTATTCCAATCTGACGTGTTTGACTCATCAGTCAAACGCCAATTTGAAACATAAAATATTAAATCACTACATAGTATAAACGAAGTCGCTTCCCGCTGTCTGTCCCTATGTATGCATAAAACTTTCAACTATGCAAAGGATTTTAGTGCGGTTTTTTAATAGATAGAGTAATTCAAGAGGAAGGTTTATATTATGTATAGGTGATACACCTATGCGAAGCTGGAGCGGAGCGGGTCGCTAGTAGGTACATAATAATGTGCAAACATTTGATAAGAGTTTCACTACGATTTCTAAAATTTTAAATACTTTTAGATATCCGCCTGTGATGTAATATTTTTGCCATTACCGATGCAATTCCTTGGCCCAGCACTGAAGGGGATGTAGGCGTAGGGATGCCGCTTAGCGCTGTTCTCTGGTAGGAAGCGGTCAGGGTCAAACTCCATGGGGTTTTTGTACAAGTGTGGGCTTCGGTGGAGATCCAGTATGTTGATGTGGCAGAAAATATTGCTAGGAACCTTGTAACCACCTGGAAAGAGATTAAACACAAGGTGTTGCACAAGACAGATTTCAGAAGATATATTTATAAATAGCTTTTTATATGGGGCTGATCCCGAAATTTCTGTTCCCAGAAATACCTAGGTGGTTAATATATATTTTATACTAAACAGTATGTTTGTCCTCACTGACATGCAATACTTTTTCTTAGTTAAAGTTATGAATTAATTCATTTCCATCAAGTATTTTCGTAGTTCCAGAAAAACAAAAAAAACCCACATGTTTTCTACAGAGTGCTTAGAATCATTTCTGTGATAAGTAGCCAGGATTCACCAATTCATTTATTATCTTGTTAATATAGGGTAAAGACTTATTTTCTTCCTCCAACATATATTGCAAAAAATAAGCTACCTAACTATAAATTACAATCCAACAATAACGGAATGAGTAATGTTAAATAGATTAGATATGCATATCTAAAGTCAAGGGTGTAGGAGTCATTATTGTAATCAAAGCTGATTGGAACTAGTACATAACGAGAAAAAAATTACGTTTTATTTGATTAACTCGTTATTTGAACACTTGTTTTATGTAATTATGGATTTAATCTTATCACGTCCAGGAAGTTATGATGTTCAGAGACCTAACATGACAATATATTGGGTTATCTGTTTGCCCTGTACTAAGCCAATATACATATAGAGAGGGATTAAGATCATCAGAATGATTTGAATCACCACCTTTCGGCGTAGTGCATCAGTTCTTGATAACCCTGTATACTTACTCAATGTCACATTATCATTTAAATGTCGGCTGATGAAGTGTACTGGCGGGTAAAGGCGAAGGGACTCCTTGATGACCATCTCCAAGTACTTCATCTTGGAAAGGTCCTCCATGGTAGCGGGCCTGCTGGAGTCGCCGAATATCTCTTGCAGTTCTTCGAAAACTTTGTCCTGTCACAGCAATAATAGCTTTATTAATTCTCCTTATTCGTGTCAATAAACAAATCAGCTTATGAAAGAGATCAAACGTGCAAGGAGATGTTTTCTTCTTGTCTCAAATTTTTAAACTATTTTCTATCATTTTGTAAAAGACAAAACATAGTTTACCTGAACTGCTTTGTGGTTGGCCAGAGACATTAAACAAAATGTGAGTCCAGAGGCTGTCGTGTCATGACCCTGTGAACATGAGATGTCAATTAACAAAATTGTGTTTCTTAGTCGCTCTCTCACGCAGCAAAAGAGCAACGGATCGACTTGATTTTTGGCATGGATTTAGTCCAAAGGGCGGAAAATGTTATGGGCTACTTTTTATCCAGGAAAAAGTAAGGATCCTGTGGCAAGCCGCGGGTGAAGCTAGGTAATATATTCCAAAGTAGACGCAGTGGATGCAAGCCGCTATCTATTAATTTAAGGCCAAGATGTCTTAGGCAAGTCTTAGGTGTTGTTAGTGTATGTACATTATACCTTAAGGAAATTAGTCTATGATTGTACATAGTAAAAGACGATAAGTACATAACTGTGTTTATATTTTATTAATATTAGTTTATCTGGTACTTCAGGCGCGCGTTACTAATCTTGTTAATAATCTTCATTTTTGATAAATGAATATGTCTAATACATGGTGTTGCTTTGCAAAGTGTAAGGAATTACAGAGGTGTAGGGAGGAATTCATGTAGGCACTATTAGGTACTAAATTTTCTTAAACTTATCACATCTTTTATTATAGGACCAAACCAGAAAACGCGGAAGTAAGCTTTACATAAAGGATGTAGATTGTAGGTACATTTTGTCGAGAGCCAATAAACTTTTTGTATGGAGCAGCCGTTTCTTTTATTCGCGAGTTGGAAATTAATTCCATAATAGTAAAAATTGGTCATAAATATAAGTACATATATACGTTTTATACATCTGCAAAGATATGCGATTTGCAAAACAACATCCTATATTATAATAAATACCCATGATCGATCTATCATTAATCAGCTTGGTAGATAATAATTATATTTTTATGATAAGTACAACATTAATACTCACCGTTTACAATATGACCATTTGCTAACCACTTCCTTAGCGTATCAACATCATTATTTTTATTGAAAGAATTAAGTTATCTACTTGATCACTAAACCTAATGCAAGTAGGAAATATAGGTACGTATATTTAGATTGTAGTAAGTATGTGGTTATGTGAGATGCTAGATGAAGTATAGATAATACCTATAAATAATGTAATTTTCTATTCCTGGTTACAGTTCCTAGTTAAATCTTTTTTTTTGTTTGTTCTCTTTTGTACTACAGTGACACTTAAGAGGTAGGCAGTGCATAAGTTACCAGTAACTAGAGATTATTTGGTGTTCCAACTAAATGACCTAGACGTACACACTTCTTTCAGTTCCTCAATTGAAGGATAAACAACTTTTACAATTTACCTCAAACATAAACGTATCAACCTCTTCTTGTATCCCAGCATTATCGATATGTCCATCCTTTTCGGCCAGCAACAACAGATCCAACATTGCTGTCTTCCTTTTCTGTTTGTAAACAACATCGTCATCGTTCTCATGGTCTACAGGAAGCTGGACACCGTACTTGTTAATGTACTCTCTTCTATCTTTGATAACTCTCTCAGTAAAGCTACAGACGGTTTTCAAAGACTTATACATCATTTTGGCTGCAGAGGTAAAACTGAATACGAAGTCGTTATAGAGGTATAGTCTAATGAATCTGTGTAATAGAATTCTTCCCAACTCGTAAATGGATTCCTTGTAAGTCCTTCCTGCACCAGAGGCCTCATCGCTCAGCTTCGTGCCCATTGCTGTCTCTAAAATAATAAATAGGTATTTTCTCAATAAAAATGTAATCGAAGTTAAACAATCGTACTTTGTGAGCGCCTAAGCATAAGACATAGTATTGTAGCTAGAGGCGGCGCAAGGCGTGGACGATGTGGGCCACCGCCCTCGGCCTCGCGCCCTAGAGGCCTCGCACCTCGAAGCCCTCGAAAGCCCTGTCTATGAGGTGCAAAACCCCTAGTGTGCGACGAATCCCCAGCCGAGCCTGTGACCTAAAGTTGTCTCGCTAAAATCTCAGTTCTATGGAACTCTGTCTAAAAAAAAAACTGTATAGCGTAGATTTTGATCGTACCTACCGGTTAAGCAGGGTAATGAAATAGAGCCTCGCAAAATGTAATTGGCCTTGCTCCGCCACTGATTGTAGTTGGTTTATAAAACTACTGAATTGACGCTTTCGGCTTCCTACATCTTGTATGAATAACCCTGTATATCTACTATTTAAAGCTTTACGGTACTTACCGCAAATTGAATGTAAAGTATATTCCGACAATACAGGAACTATATCCACGGAGTCTCCTGATGATTTTTCTAATCTTTCCACCAAACGTTCACTGTTTTCCCGAAGCACGATGTAAAATTGTCGTAAAATGTTGAAATGGAAAGCAGGTGTGAGCAGTTTTCTTCGTTGTTGCCATTTTTCTCCTGAAATGGACGAAGAGGCATATTTATATTTATACATACTACATAGGTATCTACTTGGCAATCCATGTGAAGTAGTTGTACTAAAGGCTCTTGTAGCCCGGAGGCCCAGTATCAGTGAGGCGGCAGATACAGCGATAGCTACTCCAACTGCCAATGATTTACATCGAAAAGAGCCTGTTCAGCGATTGCGATCGCATGTTTGGTATAAATATCGCATTTTTTGAACATAGTCTTACTCATTTGGGCTCCTAAAATATCATTACCTACTATTTTTTGTGCCTATGGAACTATGAACATATCACCCACCAGTGCCACAACACATAGTACTTTGGGTCAGAAAAACCTCTATTTATGGAGTTAGTAAAGTTAAGATACACTGCTGATAAAATTAATGTATTCACATTGGGAACGTAATATTAACTGTTGTTTGTAATTTTTATTGAAGGGTTGCTAACTTGCTAAGCATATGCTCCTTGTTGCTAATTAATGTCAGTAATGAATTATTATAGGCATGGTGACTGGGTAAAAAAAAACACTAATATAATTAGTCCGTGAGTTAGATTATCAAAAAATATTGGACACGTATTTTTTCTTTTGTCAATCCAACAACAACTGACAAAGATAAACCTTGTCAAAGTTTGGGAGTGGGGTCGTGACGTCACCTCTCTTACAATAGTCCATACATTTGTATGGCACTTGTGACGTCACGCGGAACTTTGACGGCCTATATCTTCATCAATTTTTGTCCAAAAAACAAAGTTGTCTAATATTTTTGGATAGTCCATCTGATATACTAATTATATTTTATTAGTCATCATGCCTATTGTAATTATAATTACGTATACGATATATTTAGTACCTCGTGGTCATACTGGTATGACAAACTAGTATGACCCCTTATTGGGTATGTACCTATCTCTAATAATAACACTTAGGTGTAATTTATCTGAGTAAATGTAAAGAAATAATCGGCCAAGTGCGAGTCGGACTCGAAAACGTACCGCATGGAAGCCCCACTTAATTTATTTTAATTTAATTATTTATTTTTGAAGTGATTATACAACTTCATAATTATTCTGTGAATATTTCAAGCATCTTCTTGTTGCCGTTTTTAATATCGAGTAAAAAATCACGTTTCTTGTAAGGGAGCGCCTTATTTTTTCTTTTTTCTATTTTTATTATTTGTTGTTATGGCGGTATGAAAATTTCAACGTTTAGCTTTCACCGTTCATGATATACAGCCTGGCGACAGACAGACGTGTGGACAGTGTTTAGGAATAGGGTCTCGTTTTTACCCTTCAGGTACGGAACCCTAAAAAGTAAAATGAAATTGTTATATCTGATTAATTAAATTTCAAAGATAATTAATTAGAAACTATATAGACTACCTACATCACATTATAACATTTTGGAAGAATTCCGGCTGTATTTCCAAAGCAAATTAGCAATTCGGCTTTTCTTAATCATATCTAAATATTAAACTAAGTAGGTAATTGATAAGAAAGTAAAAAAAATATAATTCGTAGGTCATTTATTATAAATCATATTTGACTGTACGACAAATATAGATTATTCATTTATTCAGCAGTGCAACTGTGTTAATTAAGGATGTATACCTAAAACTCTACCGTGTATTCATTTTTGCAACATAGAAGGTTAATTTTTCGAAACAAAATATGCAAATGATCAGAATAGGTAGGTACATGAAACATATGTACGTAATGATGTAAGTAATAATATTGTAGCAATTGTTTGTAAATGAGTACTGCCATAATATTGACTCTTAAACTTTTGCCAATCAATCGCGATAAATATTCTATACAAACATAAACAAAATTCTCAATTTGATTAAAATTCAATGTTTTTGTTGTGCATATTTTTAAATGCAGTGATAGTTTACGATTTCAGGCATTTGTTATGCAATGCAAAGTGACTTTTAGACATCACTATCACTACATATTATAAAACAAAGTCGCTACCTTATCTGTCTGTCCCTATGTATGCTTATAACTTTAAAACTACGCAACGTATTTTGATGCGGTTTTTTTAACAGATAGAGTGATTCAAGAGGTAGGTTTATATGTATAATACACCTGAACAAAGCCGAGGCGGGTTGCTAGTTATTAAATATAAATGTCAGAAATACTTATTCTTATGAACATATTTTACTACGGAGATAAACCCGGAACCGCGAAAGAAATCAACTTGTCCATAGATTATTATGTAGAGACGATGAACTTTTTCTACTTGCGAATTGTTTGAACAAAAGTTATTCATGATGATGAGTGTATAAGTATAACTGAAAGTTTTTGTATTTTTCAAAGTAACATGACAATGTATTTGCAGTAATAGACAGTGCCGGATTTGCCTAAAGGCCGACAAGGCCCGGGCCTAGAGCGGCCGGATTTTAGGGGCGGCCAAAAACATGTGTGTGTACCATAATAGAATTATAAAAAGAACACTAACAAAACTGTCACATTACTGCAAAATATATTTGTTTCATCTATCCCATTCTTTGAAAAATATTCCACAAAAACAGTGGAGTTGATTTAGTTGCCCTATCAGCGGGCGGTCAGTGAAGATTCTTAACTCAACATATTGAAATGCAAAAATGTTCTTTAAGGCAAGTTTTACAGAGTTCACATTCTAGCTCGATGCTCATTGCTGTAGTTGAGGACACACGTGTGCGGAAATACTTTGCTGTATGTTTTAACACAAGAAATGAAGCTTTATAATTTTTGGGGTGCTTCGTTGCACAATACCTACCCAAGGTTGGCAATACGTAATTGTTTTACCATAATTTACAATTGGAGAGCCATATAACAATAAGAGTTGCTAACAATTGCCTTAATCTTTCACTTTTTGAATTTTATGAGGGTTTTACAATTTGTTGTATTTTTTGAGAGGGCAGTATAACTCGCACTTGTTCTTCAGCACGTGTCTAACATTTGCTTTACCTAAACACATTATCATAAATTAAGCATTAGGAATCTAGAAATAAAAATGAAATATTTCTGGAAAGGATTGTCTTTCAAATAAAACGTACTTTTGAAAGTTTTCTAAAAAATCCACTAAGACGGGTTACATTGGTTTTTACTGCACGGTCAACGACGCTCCATGTTGTATCTCAGCAGTATCTATAGTAGTCTGTGTATCTCAGTCAGTTTTCAACAGAGTATGAGGTATAGATTTCATGTGCCTCTGATTGTAATTTTACGTGTAATTTAAGTCCACTACTTTAATCAATACACCATAGTGAACAAAGAGACATTTAAAAATATTCTCAGGACTTTCTCTTTATGAGTGCAATAACACCATAAGTGGATATTTTTTGGACATGTATTTATCAATTAATGGAAAAATAAGAGTAAGTGGAGCTGAGTATTTTAAACGGGCTAAGGAAAAGAATGATAAACAAAAAGATGTTATTAGAAAATCAGCAAAATTAATTTTTTTTAGAAAACCTTCCACTAATTCTGAGAACTGCACAACCGATCAAAAACAAGTACTTTTTGTGGAACGTGTCTTCTTTTTAACGGTGGTACGAGCTTATTTGACAAAAATAAAGGTTTTTGTGATTGGAAAAATCCGCATCAAAGAGTCATGAAAATTCTCCGACACAAAAATTATCCGTTCTTCAAATTTCAAATAGAGGCAACGCTTTAGGTCGCATAGACCAAACATTAACAATTCAGTACGATGAAGAAATTAATTATTGGAAAAAAACATCTTAAAAAGAGTAGTAGCGCGTGTAAAAGAGCTCGAGTCACGTGGATTAGCATTTCGAGGGAAACACAAGAAAGGGTAGATAAGCTGGCCTAGAGCGGCTCAGACTGCTAGTCCGCCTCTGGTAATAGATGGTATTCATATTATTTATGGCACCTACCTTTACTTACGAGTAATCCCTCGCGTAGCCACGGCGTCAGTAGACTGTAAACTGCACTCTTTTCATTGAACTTGGTAGTTGATATCACTGTCTGAAAATGTAGTCACCCATTAGATGATCAAGATCATTACAAATCAATAACTCTTTGACTGCCTCTGTGACTCAGTGGTTAGTGAACCTGACTTCTGGATTAATCTGGATCAAAGAGGCGTGGGTTGTTCGATCCCCACTTAGGGCAAGCATTTTATGTGATGAACTTAGGTGTTTGCTCTGTGTCTGGGTGTTATTTAGGTGCTATCTATATAAATATGTATTTAAAAATACGTATATGTAGTATTTCAGTCTCTGCCCATATCACAAGCATTGCTTAGTTTGGGGTCACAGACCGTGCGTACGATATCCCCCAATATTTTTTTAGTTATTTATATATAACTCAGCTGGAAAAAAGATGGAGCTTCCCGTCATAAACAGCAGAAACTTTCTAAACAAGTACTGAAAAGTTTGATATTTCCACAGCTGCAAGAACTACAAGTTTGCGTGTATGATATTTTTAATGTGTTCCCGAGTTAGAAGGTTTTGACAGACGGACGGATAGACGGACTGATGGACAAAAAAGTGGTCCTATAACGTGGATTCTTGTGTGGTTCCTTTTTGCCTTTTGAGGTAAGGAACCCTAAAACGCTAGAAGAGCCTCTTACCTCAATGTCTTCTGGATTATAAATGTTGACTGCGCCAAAAGGAAAAGCCCAAAATTTGAATATTCCTTTCCATTTGTTACTCCAACGTCTTCCTAGTTTCATTAATTCCACTGAAAATAAATACTTTGTAAGTACTTAATCTAAAATAAATTAGCTCGTTGACCTTATAATCGTGTCTCTTCACCAATAATGTTTGCCTAGTACTTAACTAGCTAATCGTCATTCAATTCTATGTAGGTACTATCATCATCATCTACAACACCTTAGAGATGGTCTGGACGAAATCGCTTTTAGCGAAAAGACCGCCTTTCGTACCTTTGGCGGTTTTTTACTCTTCTGTTATGTTTTATTTCTTGTGGTGTCAATAAAGTGTTCTTGTATTGTATTGTAACACCTATATGCGCTCTGACAACATATTTGTTTTGTTCTTTGATAAAAATGGTAATAAATTTTCGTTATAGAACCGACCGCGAAAAAAAAATAAAAAAACGTTGTTCTATATATTTGTCGAAATACCATAAAGTTTCTTTATGGAACAGCTGATATTTTTTACATGCACGCACATCGACGCATTATCAAGAAGTTCTTTGCAGGCTATAGGTACTTAAATAACAATGGTCGGAGTCTTGCAAAAATGTTATTTACCCAAGTACCTGTTTGTGAACTACCTATAGTTTGAAAACTGGTGTGATATAGATGGTTCTCAGGTAAATGTATTTCAATAAAGATCGGACCGCAGTAGTTTAGCATTGCTGCGCGGCACTGTACGGCGCAACATGGCCAGATATGATTCGTAATTATATCGTCATTCCTTGGAGTCCTTCTTTATTTGTATGTCTACAAAACAATTTGTATTTTAACAAGATTATTATTTGCAAAAATTAGCATGACCGACTTCACCCGTGTACAGAATTCGCTAATATTTCGCACGGATCGATGTAGAATTTTTCACATTATTGTTGATTTATCAAAAATGGCTCAGCCGATTTCGATAAAATTTAAATGGGACTAATTTCAAAGTATATTCTTTCCAATAAAAAAATATTGAAATCGGACTACTATGAAAAAAGTTATGCGTGGTTATACATAAAAAAAATATACGCGACGAATTGTATACCGCCTCCGGTGGTTCGTCGGTCAAGAATTGAAAGACTTAGTTTTTATTTTGGGCTGCATCGCACGATAAGGGCAATTTATAAACTCTTCTCAATTAGGATTTGAATAATTTGTCGCAAATGTTCTTTCTTGATCGCATCTGTCTGTTGCCGCACATCGCCGAGCGCTGGATCGCTCAAATGCGGTCGCACCATAAAGCTCGCTGCAGTCGCATTTTATTTTATTCTTATTTTTATCTTAGTTTCCTGTTTGTACACAGCGAAAAAATAATTTAAACCAAACCTTATTTAATAGTTATTTTTCGCAAAAAAAAATGGTAAAACCGCGTACCACCGTGTGCAAAATATTATACATTATTGTCGATTTTTCAAAAACGGTTCAGCCGATTTCTGTTAAATTTAAATGGAAAACCGCCTCAGGAGTATAGGTATCCTTACGAACAAAAAATATTGGTTTTGATTTGGTTCACAATTGGCGAAATTATCGATGAACTTTTTTACACAAAAAAATACACAGGTACAGACGAACATAGATAATCCTCCATTTTGGAAGTCGGTAAAAATAAGACTGTGTTGCGGTATCAACTGATTGGAACTACTAGTATTGTGAATCGTTTTATTTACTTCAAGAAGCCCGCGGTCAGCAATAACCTTCAATTAAACAGTGCTGATAACATCGACTTGGCATTTATTTTGGCCGATAATGATAACGAAGTGTGCCAAACGAAATTTAAATTGCTTTCAAAAATACGTCGCTTACCACCGATCTGATTTTTTAGTAAAATTTGGGTTTTCTGAATTCAACTAGTTATTCAGTAAGTCCCAATAACACAACATCACACCACACCACAAACAGTCGAACACATTTTGATACTCTTATTCTTCCTAAAAAATCGTTTTCAAGCCACACAAAACTGCCGTACCTGAAGACACCATTATTTGAGGTGCATTTCCTACTATAAAAGTTCCTTTTGGTCCCGGTATTTTGTTGAGCAATCGTGCCCTTTCATTGTAATTTAATAAAATATGAACAAAAAATAATAACAAAACGAGAACTGATAAATACACTATCATATTGATATGGCACCGACACGTCCGCTCAAACAAATGTGTTAATAAGTACTAGTAAGTATTGAAAAGTGTTCGCTTAATGTATTTATATTTTATGTAAGAGATAAACTGTTATAGGTAATCAACATCGACATATCATTTGATTAGATTTTTTGATCTATCTATTTATTCATCCTGTTCCACTCACTGCTAAGTATACGCCTCCTCTCTTTCTCGCCATTCTCTCCGGTTCTGTGCTAGCCTCATTCATTGCCTCCCAACAAGTGTGATAACCATCGGGCTGGTGTCTGCCTCTAAGTCTTCGTCGTTCTCTTCCCAAGTAGCACAAATAGTGGCAAATAGCTCGTATATTATATCTACTTGCAGACTTGGGTGAAATTTACAACCATTATGAAGTTCTATATAGGTGGAGAGAACCCTTATGCAACCATTATAGAACCAAGTGGCGAAAAATTGCAGCTTATTTTTAGTTCTAAATGGAATCTATAGCAGTTCTCAAGATCACCATTAGTGGCAATTAGAACTATGAGTGTAAAATGTGCGCAGTGAACGATTCATTGAACAATAGTGCGTTCGTTCATTCAATGCGCTCAATCATTCGAGTGATAAATGAGACGTCAAAGTTATTCAGAGTAGCGACAGTCCGCGATAGCTGTAAAATTGTATTTTGTGTTACGAACGTTTGAGGTTGGCGCGGCCATCGTGCATATTATACCTATGTTTGTGATTTGGTGACACTTAATACATAATATTGTATTTGCTTCCCTGCATTGAAATATCACAAAAGTCGTTGCGATTGTTTTGTTACTGTGAAACTATACATTGTTTTCTTTGTAAATTTCAACGGGCCTTCGATTTGATCAAGACTTATTAAAAATACTGTGCTAAATTAATAAACAAAATAATACTATTGAAAAGAAAAACTGTTAAAAACCTAATATAATAGTTTTAGGTTAAGTATGATGTTAAAGTACATCAATCATAACTATCAAAACTCTGTGTTTACGCATCAGTGTGATAAAAATCATGTTCAAAAGAAAACATTTTCAAGGTCTCCATTTTCTAAACATGGCGACGTAAAGAAATCTTATAGTTCTTAATATCACTAATTTATACTCTATTTGCACCTACAAGATGTAAAAATCACTTATTTATATCTTGCGAGTGGCAAAGCAGTGGATCTTATTACCAATAGTAATTATTTTATCTTTTGTAGATCTCCCAGTTCCTGTGGATAGGGGTCCTAAAATTGACAAAAACGTTTTACTTTTTTCCATGTTATGGAATTCATTTTTATAAAGGTCCTGATGTTTTAGTACTTTGATAGGCCTAAATCATTAATTCTATCAAAAAGTGAGCGTAAGACAACAGCTTAAACAATATATATATACACATATGCGTTATTATAGTAGCAATAGTTATAATAAAATATAATACTGTACCTAATTTTGAAACTGTTAGATCTTTAGTGGTTTCAAATAAGTTAAAATTGCTGCTTTTGGTATTCCAGAACCCCTATAGAAACTTAGTTACGCGTTGAAGTGGCGTGGCAGAGTACACTAGCCCTTAAAGTTGCAAATATAACAGGTTTCAAAAGAGCTGCAAAATGATACCTTTAGCTACTTCAAGAGATATATTCCTCTATTGTATTACTTATTTGGAACTAAAAGTGCCAAATGAGAGTACGATAGCGCTTAGATTTAGGAGTTGCATATATGTGATTTAGAGACCTTATATACAACCAATACTTCTGTATAAGTAGAAATTAAAACCTGTATGTTACTTTAGGTAACAAAATCGGTTTTATGCTACCGTAGGAAACAAAGCAGAAACAAAAATCTTTCCTATGAAACTACGAGCGACAAGAAGTACTCATATACAAATTTGAGTTGTGTTTGAAGCTAAAGGTTTTATCAAACACTGTAATACAACTAATTTGCAACTTAGAGCTATAATATAAGTTGCAAAATTCACTAGTGTGCTACTTGGGTTGTACCCAAGAGAAGTATCTCTACAGCAACCTGCTGTACCTAAACAGCGAATCGAGCTATTCTACTAGAATAGAAGTAGTTCTAGAATAATAATTGGTCTCTGCCCCGTTGCCGGCTGTTTTAGGCCGGCCGGCGTTTAGGTTTTTTTTTTAAGATAAATATATTCTTTATTGCTCTAAACTGTGTAATTAGATGTTACAATAATATAGAGACGCAACAGCTGATCCTAGCGGACATGCAATATTTAGTTTTGGTATGACTATTATGACTGCTAAATATTGTATCTAGAGAGCGCCCTAGCCAGTCATAATTTTGCAATGTCCGACAAGGGTGACTAAGTTCTAAGTACGTATTTTAACTAAGACCTCAAATGTACACTTAGTAGCAATAAATAAATATGAATATGACTAACAAGCTCTGTACCTATGTAATTTTGCACCACAAACTAAATTTTATAGTATTTTATATAAATATTGTTAAAAAGTTCTTAAATTTAAGATAATAAATGAATATGCTAATAATAATCTGTGCCTTGGTCCACCTGTTGATTTTGGTGATAGTCAAGTACATAATTTTTGCCTTTGTCTTGGTTGTAATGTAGGTAATACTCACAGAACAGCAGAACTAGATACAAACTACAAACCTCGCTCCACATTTCCTTTCTATTTCCTTCTCTCTCTTCTGTGGTAATACTTGATATTTTTGACCGACGAACCACCGGAGGAGGTACCTACTCAATTCGACGCGTATTGTTTTATTTTTTATGTATAGAGCATAATATTTTTCATAGCAGTCCGATTTCAATAGTTATTTTTTATTGGGAAGAGCATACTTCGAAATTGGTCCCATTTAAATTTTATCGCAATCGGCTGAGCCATTTTTGATAAATCAACAATAATGTGAAAAATGCTACAGCGATACGTGCGAAATATTCACGAATTCTGCACACGGGTGAAGTCGTCGGTCATGCTATTTTTTGATAAAAATAATTATATTTACAAAGCTTGAAACAATTACTGGTTGGCATTGAAGACTAAGATAAAATTTTGTTAAATATAGGTAAATAACATTAAAGGCAAGATTTTGTACTCTTACTACATAATAATTATAATAATACGAAGGTACAAATAAAATTATTATTCACATATTCATTTATTAACATACGTTTTTTTTTTGGTTTAGGTTTAGGTTTTTTTACAATATTTATGTACATCGATGTTTTCTCGAATTGTAAACCGAATCAAAATAGTATATTGTATCTTATGGGAGCAAAATAATATTTTTACGGAGAGGGCGCTTTTTTGAATCCAGAGCGAAGTGAGGATTCTTTAGTAGAATCCTGAACGTAGCGAGGGATTCAAAGTTCGTCGCCCGAGCGAAATTATATTTTGCGCCCGAGTGGTACACTCTACTTTTCATCACCTCTATGAGAAAACAAAAGGCGCCTCATATTTTACCATAAAATTATTATTTAATAAAACGTAGAGTAACAACTAAATTGAAATTAAATGGTATCTAATAATAAAACAAATGAATTTTTATATATACATTCTTTTCATTCATTTTCTTGGCGCTGAACACTAACATTACAAATACTTCCAAATTCAAAAAGTGCGCGGCAAAGATTATTCCGTCGCACTTATTTGTTCCAAATTCAAAAAGTGCGCGGCAAAGATAATTCCGTCGCACTTATAAAATTCCTTTTAGAAAACACCTCCTTTGGGCGCACTTAAAGGCGAACCAAGTAGTCCTTTTCGAATAGATGTGATGAAAAAATCTTTTTTTCTTCGACAGGGTATACTCCCGAGGTGGTCCTATTTGTAACTAAATGTATAGATAGCTCGATTTGCTGTTTAGGTATAGGTTGCTCAAAATGATGTTTTAGAAAATTGTACATAACTAAGTTAATAGCATTATTTAATAAATTTATGTTGTAGGCTTTAAAACAGAAGGTCTAAATACGCAATTTTATTTATTGTCGTCTTCAGCTCTCCAACCTGTATGTAACTCGCCTACCTACTCTGACCTAATGCTGAACCTAACTAAACTAAAGCCCTAACTGATTTGCAACTAATCTAGCTACCTATAGTTAATCTCACATACACTATCCTACTAAATGAGCTACTTTAATCCGAACTGAGGCTAATGTAACTTATTCTACAAGCGTGTAAGTATGCTAACCCTAGAATAATATGAACCCTCGATATTTCTTAACCCTAAAGTCATGATGGACTAGCTTGAACTAAACCCCGAGTTGAAGTTTTACTCTTACCCTAAGAATTTACATATGAAACTAATTCTACGACTTTCTTTCATTCTAATTAAACCTTAGTCTACTGCTGTACTCATATTAATTAAATATCCGATACAAACAAACAAACTAACAATAACACTTTATTAGACAACCACATTACATAAAAAACAAATTACAGGGACAAAACAGTACAATTTATAGGTTTCTAACTGGCGGCCTTATCGCTTTAAGCGATTTCTTCAGATACTCTATCTAATTAAAACTAAGTTTGGCCAGTGATCGTTAATAGCGGACCTTGCGTTGTGAATCGCAGAAACCCAAACAGATTGAGACTCCTACCTATTTGTATGTTTATAGAGTATTGTAAGAGTAGTATAGATAACCTAGAGTTGTGAAACGTTAAGATATATAAGCCTGAATCCTACAAAACTAACAATATACGTTGAACTGTACTCCTAGTGAACTTTTCTTAGTGTTACTACGTTTCCTAAATTTAACCTAGATTTTGATGTTATGAGCTAAGTCCTAAAATGTATAATGATCGATTTGTGAACTGTAGGAAGCTGAATATAGTCTAAGAGGCAAGGTTTGAATACCTTCAGTCAAATAATTGAAAATTGATGAAGTTTAGGTTTTATTTTTAGGGCTCAAATTTAGCGGCTATGGATCGGCACCCCACCCGCCGTACCGATCAGTGGAATGCGTCCCAGACCTGGATCCTCCTCCGCATTAAGAGAGAGAGAGAGAGAGAGGGCTATGCTAATTCTGTCAAGAAGGACTTCATAGAAGGACTTCACTCAAGGGTTATTTCTGAAGTGATCTGGATTGCAACTGACCAGTGTTTCTAAGAAAGTAAAATTTATACTTTACATTAAGAATCAGTATCTTTTCCTCTTCGGTTAAAGATTTAACTGATAAGGCACGGCAATGCTTGGCCTGGTAAAGTTTTACCAACTAGAACCTGGCGTCGCCACATACACATAATCTTGTGCGTTTTGAAACATTTATTGTAATTTGAGCAAAGTCTATCTATCCGACCAATGCTTTGATATCAGTAGGAAAAAAATAAATAATGAACATTCAGATTTCAGCCAACTATAATACGGCCAATAAGGCCATACAATTTATTATTAGTGTACAATGCCATAATATGTTCAATTTTATAGCGCAATATTTATTTGCCAAATGTTAATAATCTTCATTGAATAATAATGTTCAAAGGTGTGAGACAATGCATTTCCCATTTTAATTAATAGAAATTCATTATAGAATTCAATATTTCGAACTCATCAAAGATCCAAAATTCTCAGGTAATCGTCAAAATTATTTTCATAATAGCATAGGTTTTTAGTGACAAGGCTCAACTTGACCAAGTGTTTATTACAAGACTAGAATTTCGCAAATTCCTCAGACTGTTGCTACAATTCTACAAAGAAGTAGGTAATCTATCTGTTACTTGAAATTTTATCATTAATGGTTCAGCCAATAAGCTTTTTATAATTGTAAGTCGATACGACTGACAAGTTAACATTTGTAACTATTTTTGTCAGCTGATATCTCTACTTTGTTTTATAGTCAATAAATTCAAAATTAAGGTTATGGCAAATACCATAGGTTAAATGACAATCTGTCAACACAACAGTTGTTATGTAATTTTTATCAGCAAATATGGTTTTCTATAGATTCATTTAGAACAATGCAATGTAGGTATACTTTTAGATTGTCTACTTGCATCTAGATAAAACTAGGCTGTCTTTAATCCTAAGAAATCTAGGTCTCAAATCGTTCCAACTCAATTTCTTATTACAATGAATTATGCAAGATAGGTATGGATTTTGTTTGTCTACTTGCATTTTCGAAATTAAAATTATCTTGAAACTGGGAAGTCTAGGATTTAATTTTCTGGCAATTTTCTAAAACCAAGTTGGATCTTTGATATTATCAATATGCAATATGCAATTACATTTTAACGAAATTATTAACATTCACAAATTAATCTCAACAATTTATGGGAGATTTTTCTTTGTTAACTGGCACTAACAATTATTTGATTAATTTGACAGATTTGATATTTGATTTGACACTGACAGTTATGAATCACAAAATATTTCTTTTTTATTATTCTTAAACCGCTAATTGCTAATTTTGTTGCCATATCTACAAATCTTGTAATTATCCATAACTTTGAATTTAAGTTAATTTTTGAAGTTAAATATTCCACAATTGGAATTAAACTTAGTTGAAATTCAAAGACTATGATATGCCTATGACCCTAATTGTAAAGTTGACCCTATGGACCCTGTAAGCCTCGTCTATCCTATATGGAGAACAAATTTTTTTTTTTTTTTAAATAAATCCCCTCCAAACTCCTATGTCCCTACTCAAAGAAAATCGCCTCGCCTAACCTAGGTCCTTAAAACTCTTGCTAACTATCCGATACGTTTCCCTACCTGTCCACCTGACTCTAAAGACATCCCTATTCTAAAACGAAACCCACTACCCCTTGATAAAAAAAAACACAAAAAAAACAATTCCCCTCTACAAAGTTGCTTTCCTTAGCCAAGTGCGGCAACTAGTAACTAAAACCCGGTCGTTCGGACTGGCTAGGTCCATGGGAGAGCCTAAAGCCTCCTAAATTCTCTACAGAAACAATGAGTAAGCCCAACGCTTACCCGAGTTTTTCCTATCCCCAAGGGCAACCAGAAACCGACTTAGTCTCAGATACGTTCAGTGTGAATCTCCACATGTTGGCCTTATTCATAGTAGGTTGACTTATTTATGTCAACCTGATCGTCGAAGAGAAAAAGAATCCGGAATCCGGAAGGAGACGTAAATGGACCACCTGTCAACCGTCTCAAGTTGACAGCCTATTCTAAACCCCGGGAAGGAAGTTTCCGGTCGCGTCGCCACCCGGAAGCGGCTAGTGCAATGCAACCTTCAACCCGTCCAGTGCTTGGCACTATGGGACTCACTGCAACATTGCGCGTGTATAGTGTATCCCCAAACGGTGGATGTTATTATAATTTCACTCGCTTGACCTGGTCGAACGCCGGCGTAGTCTGCCTGATGGCATACCAAACACTCGAACCAAGCTTTACAAGGAAACCACAATAACCCACAATCACGATCTAGGAGACCTAGATTGGTCTTCTAGCTATCACGAAGCCTAAACCCCTCCCTTATGTATAAAACCACTAAACACGCACCATGTTACTAATTAAATTGAAAACTCAAAAGGTATCTTCACAACAGGTAATTGGGTGACAAGCTCTTAATTATTTGCAAAGCAAAAATGGCGACAACATAACCCGAATTGATTTCGTGAATCAGTTGAGGTCCGCCTTTGGAATGAAATTTATTGAACCATCACACCAACTATCCCAGCTGAAGATCTAATAACGAATGCCCCCGTTTGGCTCCCTCTCGCTTTTATATGGTATCCCTTATAGGTACGAACGTTCCTATTCATTAGAACGTCCGTTCCTAAATAGAGTCCCGTAATTGGTGCATTCGGCCCCGTAGCGACGGCGTTCCTACCCATCGTCCAATAGCTGCGCGTCTATTCAAAAGTTGTTTTGAATTTTGTTTTTCTAAATAAACACCCAAAACCTAGTGATTTTCTAGTGACCAGACGTCTATAATACAATGTTTCGTGATCTTAAACCTGCGTTACCCGGAGAATACCTATAAATCAATCAATATAATCTCAGGTAAGCGTTCTAACCGATCTAAAATCGTTTGTTTACACCTAACTTGTCAAAATAACTATCTTCCTTTTTAGCGTTTGTTTTATCAAAGAATCTAGCCCGATTCGTTAAAAATGCTTGCATTCACAATTTATTACCAAGATCTGCTCATTAGAGGCACATTGCAGAGCTTCTAATACCATTATTTTATACTAAAATACTAAAAGGTCACATCTTAGGTTATAAGTTTAACAATGAGTTATTTTTGACTTTTCCAGGCTTGCTGTACAATAGACCAGCTATAAAAGAGTGACCCTACTTATGAAAGACCTATCGAGCTACCTAAAACCTAAGGATACCTAACCAAACACATTTGGAGAGAAGATATCTAGCATATAGCAATTTTGCAAGGCTTGTAGAATAATGACAATTTTTCATAACTACCCAGTAACATTCTAGCAAATACCTAATTCATCTAATATCTAATTCATTTCAAATCTTTTTGCAATACATTGTGTAGGTTTCATAACGTTTTTCTGTGTGTGGCTGCGGTGTAAAATATGACTTATTCAAATATCAAATTTCTCAAAGATTAATAGTCAAAAAGCCGTGGGGTGCCGGCAGAGTAGAATAGCACCCCCCTCTTGTACCAGGTGTCGTAAGAGCCGACTGAGGTACTACGGAACCGATAGATGGCGGTATAACCAACCAATGTGGCGTAGCCTAAATACCACAGGCCAGTGTCGGGGAGCAGCGGCACGGGTGCGAGGAGCTACGTCCTGCGATCGCCACCACGCTTGCCCAGCGCGGCGATTATGGGCAATTTCCCCTCATGTATACACACCACACGACCAGGCCCCCAGTCCCCGGCGGCTCCGCTATTCCTGGCTCTGGTAGCGGTCACGGTAACGGCGGAGAGGGGGGTGCGAAGAATCTCCGGCAGACGCCCCGCTACCACCCCCAACGGCAACTGGCCCTGGTAACGCATAACATACGCACTTTGAGGACGGATGAAAAGATTGTCGAACTGGAAGAAGAGATGAGTAGGTTGCGCTGGGATATTTTGGGGTTATCTGAAGTCCGGGTGAGGACACGGTAACTCTGAAATCGGGCAACCTATTCTATTACCGGGAAGGCGAACAAAAGTCTCAAGGTGGTGTCGGGTTTCTCGTCCACAGATCCCTCACTAACAACATTGTAACCATCGACAGTGTTTCGAGCAGGGTTGTATACCTAATACTCAGAATATCTAAAAGATATTCGCTGACGGTCATTCAGGTATACGCACCGACCTCGGCACACCCAGATTATGAAGTGGAGACTATGTATGAGGACATAAGTCGGGCCATACATATGTCTGAAACCCACTTTACTGTTGTTATGGGGGACTTCAACGCAAAGATAGGCAAGAAAATTGAGGATGAACTGAAAGTGGGTCAATTTGGGCATGGGGAACGGAACTCCAGAGGACAGAGGCTGGCTGACTTTCTGGAGAAAGAGGGCCTTTTTATGATAAACTCTTTCTTCCAGAAGCCGCCTCACAGGAAATGGACCTGGATAAGTCCCGATGGTTCTACGAGAAATGAGATAGACTTCATCATGACCAACAAGAGACGAGTATTCAATGATGTCTCCGTGATCAACAGGGTGAAAACCGGTAGTGATCACAGAATGGTAAGAGGCACATTGAATATCAACGTTAGACTTGAAAGGTTCCGCCTGATGAAGTCTACGCTCCGACCTACTTGAGACCAAATCCAAAACCCCGAAAGCTTTCAGCTTGAGCTCTCAAATAGCTTTGCTTGCCTTGAGAATCTTGCGTCGGTGGACGAGATCAATAACAAGCTCGTAGAAACTGTCCAAACGGTGGGTTCTAAATTTTTTAGACCTCGCCGTTCAAAAAGAACCCTAAAACTATCGGGTCACACTTAAGACCTCATGGCTAAACGACGTTTATTGAGACTGCAGTCTACAAGGGATGCTGCGTCATATAGGCAGCTTAATAGGCAAATCTCTAAATCCTTGCGGCGCGATATACGTCTCTTTAAAACCAAAAGTATTAAAGAGACAATTGAGCGAAACAAAGGCTCCAAAGTGTTTGCAAGGAATTTGTCTATTGGGCAAAGCCAGCTGACAAAGCTGAAGAGAGAAGACGGCAGTGTAACGTCGACCAAGCCAGAGGTACTGGAGGAGATCGAAAGGTTCTACGGACAGTTATACGCTTCGGTAGCTAAGCCTGTGGACAGCACGGCCAAAGACCCGAGAGCCAAGCTGACTCGACACTTCACCGAAGACATCCCGGACATCAGTCTGTACGAGATTAGAATGGCCCTGAATCAGCTTAAAAACAACAAGGCGCCGGGTGATGACGGAATAACTTCAGAGCTTCTGAAAGCGGGTGGTAAACCGGTACTTAAAGTCCTTCAGAAGCTCTTCAACACCGTTATCCTCGAGGGCATAACGCCAGAAGCATGGAACAGAAGCGTGGTGTGTTGTTCTTTAAAAAAGTTTGCCACCTTATTGAAGAATTACGAGTACAGGCCCATCTCCCTTCTGAGCCATGTTTATAAGTTGTTTTCAAGGGTCATTACGAATCGTCTCGAGCGCAGGCTTGATGACTTCCAGCCTTCCGAACAAGCCGGTTTCCGAAAAGGCTTTAGCACCATAGATCACATCCATACGCTGCGGCAAGTTATAAAGAAGACCGAAGAGTATAACTTGCCACTTTGCTTAGCGTTTGTGGACTATGAGAAAGCCTTTGATTCGGTCGAGACATGGGCTGTGCTCGAGTCTCTCCAACGATGCCGTATAGACTATCGGTACATCGAAGTGTTGAAGTGTTTGTATAATAACGCCACTATGTCAGTCCGAGTACAGGAGGGGAGCTCCAAGGCGATTCCTTTAAAAAGAGGGGTCAGACAGGGAGATGTGATATCTCCGAAACTGTTTACTACTACTTTGGAGAACGCCGTTAAGCTCCTGGAATGGAAAGGATTTGGCATCAACATCAATGGCGAATACATCACTCACCTTCGGTTTGCTGACGATATTGTGGTCATGGCGAAGTCGATGGAAGAACTCAGCACGATGCTCGAAGGCCTCAATCGAGTTTCTCGACAGGTGGGTCTTAAAATGAACATGGATAAAACGAAGGTCATGAGTAATGCCCAATATCCAATATACCCCAATATTTGTTGAGAGCTCGGTTCTTGAAGTTGTTGACTCGTTCGTCTACCTAGGACAAGTAGTCCAGCTAGGTAGGTCCAACTTTAAGAAAGAGGTCGATCGCCTAATCCGACTCGGCTGGGCAGCGTTCGGAAAATTGCGTGACATCTTTTCATCCGATATACCTCAGTGCCTCAAGACGAGAGTTTTCGATAGTTGTGTGTTGCCAGTGATGACATATGGAACTGAAACGTGGTCTTTTAATGCGCGCCTCATGAATAAGCTCAAGATAGCCCAACGTGCTATGGAGAGGGCTATGCTCGGTGTCTCTCTGCGGGATCGAATCAGAAATGAGGAGATCCGCACACGAACCAAAGCTATGCCAAAGCTATGTCGGTAGCATAGCCCAGCGGAATAGCAAATTAAAGTGGCAATGGGCAGGACACATTGTTCGAAGAACAGATGGTCGATGGGGCCGGAAAGTTCTCGAATGGAGACCACGGACCAGCAAGCGCAGCGTAGGACGTCCACCGACTAGGTGGACTGACGACATAATAAAAATCGCAGGAACGCGCTGGATGCAGGCCGCTTCCAACCGGCCTTATTGGAAATCCATGGGGGAGGCCTATGTCCAGCAGTGGACATCCTACGGCTGATAGATAGATAGATAGATAGAATAGTCAAAAAAGTGATTCTTTACAATGTTCTAACATGATGCATTTATTTGGAAAATAACGTCTCTCCCTATTCCTAGTTAATGATAATAATAATAGGTATCATTTTGTTTGAAATGAATCCTTGTTCTTTCTTTCCAGTTTTTGACAAGTTGCCGCTGGCTCGCTTTTCCTGTACAACCAGCTGAGTGGACGAATGCAAGCAGGACCCCTCTAACGTCCTCAGGCTTATACCTAAGTTGTCTTCTTTATGATAAGGGCTTAACCAAGTATGTATTAGTACAAATATTACACTGAAAATTCACAACGGGATGCAAACTCTTTATTGTGTATTGTGTTATTTTTATAAATTAATAAACTAAATTTGTATTCCTTTTCCAGTTGTTACTTTCTAATATACCTAGATGAACATTCAGTGGACTAAATTTACTTATATTGACTTTAAATAAATAACTCTGTCGTAATCAACAAATCCAGAAACAATTTCTCAGGATTTATTAATTGCGCATGTGAGAGACCAGGCATTTACATATTACTATAAGTACGTCGATATTGACATGCTACATGTACCTATATATGTCATCATGTCAGTCATGTACGAGGGTGACACTGAAAATTTGTAGAATGTACTAGATCAAAGCAATTCTTTAAAAAACTAAGTATTACGTTTAAAAATATAGCCTTTTAACAATTTAATGAGGCACAGAGCATCCTTATATAATACGATTTAAAAAATTGGCAGCAATTTTAAATTGACGTGTCATCGTTTCTTTGAACGAACGAAAATTTTCAGCGCGTATTTTCTTGTGAGTTTCGATGTGGTCTTAAGATTATTTTTTCTATAATAACAGACTTTTTTTAATATTTAAAATTGAAGTCCTGTCTCTAATCAGTGTCACAAGCTAGTTTCATGGATCGAAGTATGATTATTGTAATCTCAGTGATGGTTCTCGTCAAATGTGTCAGTTAACATTGACCATCCAATATAAAATCAATGCTATGCGCCCCAAATAAAATTCCGATAAGAAATTGTAGCATATTATCATACGAAATGTCAATGGTATCTACTTAAAGTTTTCGACAATAATTTTCGTTTAATAATCTTTATTTTTTTATTTTTAGGTTTCCTGTGGGAATCGTTGATATTTTACGGTATTATAGAAAGCTAATCCATGTAATTACCTATATATATATTCAAACCAATTTAATGTCATGCCATGAACCCGTAAAAAAATTATAAATATCTTTTCCCGAGGAAATCATTGACGTTTTCTTGGACGCCTGTAGTATATATCTTAGTGAGTCTTGTAGGCTGTTATCTAACAAAATTTCATCTAATTCTGTTTAGTATTTTTCGCAATTATTTTAATTCTCAATTCCCTAAAAACAGCTCACAGTTTTCAGAATAACAGTAGTACCTGTGCTAATAGGTATGTGTTGTTGTCTACTCCTTTACCAAATTGCATTTGAATCCGTCCATTTATTTGGTCAAAACATTTTTTTTGGGTAATTTTGACTATCCCGAAGGAATAGAATAAATTTTTCAGGATAACTTTGACTCCAGTATTAGTACATATTAAGCCCGATTACGGAGGCGCCAGCGTAAATTTAATAGCAACCGTAAAAAGCGTTCTCTATATCGAATACCTAAAGTGAAAAAGAAACAGAACTATGCTATTTAGCTAATATAATTACGATGGCGCCTCTGTAATCGGGCTTATTATAAGCTTCTCTATAACCAAATATTATCCCTATTAATTCAGCCAATCTGGTGTAAATTAGTATTTTATTTTACAAACTTTAGGATTTTATCTGCCCCCCCCAGGATGATAAAACCGCAAATCTTGAACAAAATATATTTTGAATACCACAACCACTCGGAAAGTGTCTTATTACTCGTTCATAAACGGGTTACAACGTTCGTAATTTCTCCCTTAAAAATGTGCGGCGGGAAAAGTTATATGGAATTTTATTACTGCCTTCCGAAGCAGGGCAGGAATGTTGTAAGTATGAAAATCCATTACTGCCCGGCTATCTTTCTTTTGGTTTTTTAGCAGCGAACATAAAAAAAATACAAACGTTAAACCTTTTGAAAGGTTTTGTAGGAAATAATTAAAAAAAGAGGCGGGAAACAAACAAACCTCAAATCTCAAAAAGGTTTTATATCAAATAACTAGAGAAAAGAGGCGGATTTTTTTTTGTTATGATGATATTTTTTAATGTAATGAGGATGGCAACCTTATTCTGCTATACGAAAAAATAGCGCGGCAATTTATTTCGTTGCGTTAAATTTTGTTTTTAACTAAATTGATAATTTAACAGTACGTAGCTTTTAATTTTCTAAATAATTTTCCAAAATGTCATCTGATAGTGAAAGTGACGATTTTGTAATGATGAGACCACCAGAAATAAAAAAATACATTAATTAAAGAAATATTGTATTTTATTTTCCTCGTAGGTGTAGTATAAAGCACTATGTATCACTCGGGAGAAAGTTCTATTTCAGTTCTCGAGTTTCCTTCAAGCATACTCTCGAACAGAAATAAATCGTTTTCTACCCTCGGTGTACAATGTACTATTATTTTGTTCGAAGGGTATATAAGTTTGAAGTCAATCGGTCCTGGCAATAAAAAATCATACAATGGAAAAGGGCCCGTTTTACCCCTTCATAAATAAAAATAAATAAATATTGGGGGACATCTTACACACGGTCTCTGACCCCAAACTAAGCAAAGCTTGTGATATACGAGTAGCTGCCAGATATACTACATATACATATTTTAAAAACATACTTATATAGATAGTATCTAAATACACCCAGACACAGAGCAAATACCTATGTTCACCACATAAATGCTTGCCCTGGGTGGGGATCGAACCCACGGCTCTTTGATCCAGAAGTCAGGTTCACTAACCACTGATCCACTGAGGCAGTCAAGAAGTCGAATTTCCAAAAATTGGATGCCTACGTCATAAGAGTCATAATACGTACGTACGTCATAATACGCGTGCGAAATTTTAAACTTTTAGTCCTAATGGTTTGGCCGGGTAGGTCCCATTTGTTCTATGGAACATGACGTCATAGTACAAAATGAAACATTTTCGTCCCTATTTTTTCCATAGAACTACATACTACCTTCTCACCCGAGTTTCATGTCATAGAACAAAATGAGAATCAGTTTTTCCCAAAACCTTCCATGATGTATAAGACGTGAATGACATTAAACACTGACGTTAATACCAGGTACAGTTCACTATAAAAAAAGAAACTACTCGCTACCTAAATAATATTTTTATTTTGCAAAATAAAAACAAAACAGCACTTTAACAATACTTATTTCTTTAACTACTTACAAACTAAAAACAAGTTTTCTTACCGCTAATATATTCTTATATTAAACAGTCCGCGATAAAAACTAACTAAAACCATTCCTTCTTTTAACTAAAACGTTCTTATATTAAATAGTCTCCGAAAAATACTTATTTTGTAGAAAGAGTTCTCCAGCACAAATTTTACAATATAAATCATAAATTTTGATGGGTTCATAGTCATTATGCATCGGGTACCGAAGATGTAGGCAGTCCTGGCAACGGCCCGTGGATGACATACCCTCTTCACTCATAATTACTCTGTAATCTTGCAGATAGTAAAAAAATAGATCTATCAAGATGGTTTTTGGTAACTGCAACTGTTTTAACATAATGTACATATTTTCAATATTTTCAAATATTGACGCCGGGTTATTGAGACAACAATCAATATTTGATTTCATGTACTTAAACAAACTTGTCAAAGCCATTTCATATAAAGTCTTAGGTTGTTTAGAGAACAATTTACGGATTACTTCAAGCCTGTTCATTAGTTTCTTTTAATTTTGTTCAAAACAAGTATTGATATTTTCGGGCTTTAAAGACAAAATACTATGTTGTGTCAATTTTGATTTACTCGTGAAAGATAGTTTATACAAAAAAGATCGAGTCGGTCTCTTTGGAAAACCGGCCAGTGTGCTCTTTAATGAGTCGACAAGTAAATAGTTTTGTTCAAAAACATTTCTACGCTAATTTCTCCAATAGTTAACTGTAGCTAGTTTTCTAATATGTACCTGTCCCTGTTAATGTTTTTTTTTTCGCGTTTAGTTAACGATTTAGGTTTATTTAACACTTTTATTGCTTTAATTTTATTGAAAATTGCATCCTCAGCCATTTTTGTCAAAAATATAATAAACGATGGCGGAGTTCTTTTAAAATGGCCCACAAAATTGTGATGCCAACTCTCCACACTGTTAGTGGTCCTATGTTTAATTCCAAAACAGCACCAAGACTTACGAAAATCATTTTTTAACCAGAACGATTCCATGTATTTTACAAATTTTAGTAAGTTATCGTTTGAAATAGAAGCCACTTCCGCTTTTATATATACCCAACCATTGTCTAGCTCAGATAGAGGTAAAAACGGCAATACTGTACAAAGTGACACAATTCTTTGCAAGAATATATCATTTGATAAATGCAGTTTTTTCGCCTTTCGTCGTAAAGCTCGCGTAAAATGAAAGTAACAGCCATGGTAATTTGCATTTGGGAAAACTTCCTGAACAGCAGCGATTGCAGCCCTCTCAAAATCTGTTATAATTTCTGTCGGTGAAAATCCCGGAATAGTAGATTTTATCAATTCTAGCATACGCACATACATTTCTTTTGTTTTTTTGGTAATCAGAACATATACGAGTGGAATTATATTAGTCAACTCATCAGAACTCCCTAAATCCCCATGCATGGTGTAAAGTTCTGTAAATGGTGCAGGACAAACTTCGAAAGTGCCATCAAGTAGTATTATTTTAATATTTGGTATTATTCGTCTGGCTTCTTTTGAACAAAACAGCAAAATGCGGTTGTCTTCATCGTTAAAATCGGCAAGTAGCATATCGGTATACTGAGTGGGAATTTCTAACACACATGCATCATTACAAGACAGCAAAGGAACTTGAAAGTGTTCATTCCTTTTACGATAAATCGTAGATTTGACTTGTTTATATGAAGGTATATTTTGTATAAAATGTATACCTTTGTCGTGAAATGTTGACACCACTTTTTTGTACACATTCGGCACAGTATCTTGCCCTAGACCCGCTTCTTCGACACACGTTGCTATCACGTTTTTTGTAATTTCTTTTGTTTCGTCTTTCACACAATTTATGTGATGTGGTTTATTTTTCATTATTAATTTCTCCGTCTAAAAATATAATAAATATAAATTTTATAAAAAAGCTTTTTAAAGCTGAAAATTGAAAAAAAATATTATTTACATAATTAACTCACCATAGAAATCTTCATACTTCCGACACATTTCAGTTTCCGATAATTTATACATCGCCATAATGACATTCCTCTAGTATAATTTGTCTGTAGGTAATATTCTTTATCACCATGCTGTAAAACTTTTCCACGACCCCGTTGCAGAAAATTCAAACTATCAAAATTTACGTTTATATCCATTACGATAAACAAAGATCCAATCCAATCATTGTAAACAATCAACAATAAATAAGTGAGAACCCTGCGACTGCAGCTCTCTCAAAATCCGTTATGGTGCGTTACGGCATTATAATTTTTGTTAGGGAGTAACCATCTAATCAAAAATGTCACTAAGACAAGTGGTAGCAAATCATTCTCGAGTGGCCAGTTTACATATCAACTTCAAGAAGTTTATATACCTATGTACTTAGTTTGTTCTATGGAACAATTTGAGACAAAAATTACAAACTGTTCTATAGTACAAATAGGGACAATATTTTCTCAAATTGTTCTATTACGTCATGTTCCATAGAACAAATGGGACCTACCCGTTTGGCCTGTGCGTTGATACCTGAGTCTGTCAGCTTTGCCTTTTACATATAAAGATAGGTCAAATAGATTGTACTTCGTTCCATTAATGAGATTCTAAGAACATTCAGTTTGGCCTCGTATGTAAAACTTGGGTGCTCGTATAAACGTTTATAATTATTTTTTCGCGAAATTGACTTCCATAGAGTACATATAATTCGAATAGTTTGCTCGAATTGATATATACAACTTTTACCTTCGTTTGTTGCCGTGTTCTTTGACTTCAAGATCAATTATGGGTAAAAAGGGGCTAAAACCCTGAAAATATGTCACTGCAATATTAGTAGGACCACAGGCACGAAATTTTTTTCCCTTAGTCCTACTAGAGTGCTTGGTAGGATCACGGGAAAATTGCCCGTGGTCCTACTAGTAGTAGGTACATCTAGTAAGACCACGGGCAACAAACGTTTACCTTTGGTTTTTTTAGTTTTGAGAAAAGTCGCAGAACAATAGTTGTTAGTTTTGATGTACAGAATAAGCCCCTAAAAGGATGCTAATTAACTAGGAATAACCCTGTATTCATAATCACCATGCTTGGGGAAACTTAGGACAGTAAATAAAACTTCTCGGTCACGTACATTTTTTAAGAGGGATTGACATCTATATTTTACTGATTTTTATCGTTATAAATTAATTAATTACGAGTTAAAATTTAACTATTTTTTGGTTTTCGTGGCATGTTTTTTGTAAACAGAGGTACCCACCTTCTTCCTTTGCCAGCTTAGCTAGCAGTAGTGTGTTAGCGTCGCAGGGTGTTATTTTCCATGGTAGAGCTATTCTGCGGCAGAATCTTGATGAAAGCTCTCACTGTGCTCATTGCTTATCACGCCTACATTTTTTACGAAAATATGTAAGTTTTGATACAAAAAGTGTATTTTTTGTGAGATATTGCAACCCAGTTCTTTAAAAGCAACAAAAGCAACCACTTAAAAATATTAACCTGGCTCTCAAATGAGAGTGACTTATGTTGTTTTTAAACTTTCGCGATTTGAACACATTATATGTACTACGGGATTAATCGCGCACTAAAATTACGAGATAAATAAATACCTCTTCTCCCAGACGCAGACGTTTCGGCCGAGTTGCATCGACTGTGGTCATGGGTAGACTACCCGTAACATATACCTACGTAATTTTAGTGCGCGATTAGTCCCGTAGTATATAAACATAATGTGTTCAAATCGCGAAAGTTTAAAAACAACATTTGTTAACCGTAACGGGCCGGAGGTTACAAATAAAATTGGTCATCTAGAATTTCTTAGAAAGAAACGAGCGCGTTTAAATACATCATTGATATTTTTAACGAAATGTCGTGATTGAGACTTACCTAATACCTACATGTGTTCGAATCAAACCGCGTAGTGATATTCCACGTTCTAGAGAAATTCTAAGGAGTGCTAGTGTCCGCTTGGGGTCTACCCGTGACCACGGTCGATGCAACTCGGCCGAAACGTCGGGATGATGAGTTATTTATTTATCTCGTAATTTTAGTGCGCGATTAGTCCCGTAGTGTATAATAATAAAGAGAGTGACTATATCTAAAATCACAAAAAAAAACTTTGCGACGTCAGCAAACGCCAACCAAACATTCTTTTATTCGGTATTATTATTTTATACTACGGGACTAACCGCGCACTAAAATTACGAGATAAATAAATACCTCCTCATCCCGACGTTTCGGCCGGTTGCATCGACCGTGGTCACGGGTAGACGAGTATTTATTTATCTCGTAATTTTAGTGCGCGATTAGTCCCGTAGTATAAAATAATAATGTTTTCAAATCGCGAAAGTTTAAAAACAATCATTTAATCGGGTTCAGGTGTTTCAGGTATCAGGTCAAAATAAATAGTAGATCTTTTAGTAACTTTCTCACATAGCCCAATGAAAACACTTTCTTCAAATCACTGTTTCTAAAATAAAACTTATAAATGAAGAAAATAAGCTGGTGCGCCGGTTTATTTACCTTATTTTTATGTTACTTTATTTTACATTATTATTTAATAATAATATGAGAGTTTTTATTACTTAAGAGTCATTAAACAGAATATATTCATTAATATTTATCTGGTAATTAACGCGCCGTACATCTGTATGCTGAGTGTGAGTTTTGTCGTAAACATGACGCGCTCTTGGGCGAGCGCGTAAGCATGTAATTTGAACGAAGAAATGTACAGCGCCACTAGCGGCGCGTTTATGAAACACTTTGTACGAGTGCAACTTGCACTCGCACAAAGTGTAAACATGACGCGCTCGCCGATGAGCGCGTCATGTTTACGACAAAAGTCACACTCAGCATACTGAACTCAAAATGTTTACTTACTAATAATGACGTCACTTTGTACGGCTGCCATACAATAAGTATTTTCAGTTAAAATAGCCTGGTATCATACAAAGAAAATTATAGTTCCGTAAAATTTCCAAAAAAATCAATGTGCGGTGGGTTTAACCATTAATAAAATAAAAAAAGAAAGAATTGACACAAAAACTAAGAATAAGTTGTTAGAAATAAATGTTTACTAGCTACATGCCATACCTACTATTGTGGTCGTTCGGACGAGTAATATTTAAACTATCCTTATAACATCATCAAGAAGGTTAAAAATAAAGTGTATTAAGTTATTACTGTACTGTACCAATCTTTTTAATAGTCTACTGCAGGACATAGGCCTACCCACGACGGGTGATTAGGCCACATCCACCACGCTGGCCCAGTGCGAGTTGGTTGGTGTATTCACATACGCCATCGAATTTCTTCTACGGACGTATGCAGGTTGCCTCACGATGTTTTCCTTCACAGAAAAGCCAGTGGTGTGAAATTCCGTACACAAATTCCAAAGAACTCATCGGTACGGGACCGGGGATTTGAACCCACGACCTCACGATTGTAAGGCGGGTGTCACTACCTCTAGACCACCATGGCTTATAAGTTATTATTTTTCTGGTATTAGGGGCGTGATTATCTACTAAATATGCAATGAATTTATCCTGGGATTTTTTGAGTGTTGCCCAATGTTGTTTTCATACAATGTGTTGCTTTTTGCAAAATGCAGGTCTTCAAGAGACATCCTACTAATATTATAAACGCGAAAGTTTGTATGTATGGATGTTTGTTACTGTTTCAGGCAAAATCTACTGAACGGATTGAGATGAAACTTTGCAATAGTAATGTTTATACATCAAAATAACATTTAAGCTATAATTTATGAAGATATTGCGTGAAATGAAGTTTGTCGGGTCAGCTTACAGTTATATTCATCATTATGAACAACTTCTTATTTTCTTCTTCTTCTAAGGGAACCCCGATATCGCGAAAAAAAGTTGAATAGGTACAAAAAGTTTTTCAACTTTCCACACAATGAGTAAGCACTAGCACTAAGAAGCTTCTATAAAGAATATGCGTATTTCAAGGTAGTCACATAAAATCGAAATTGGCTCATAGAATAATATTTCAAACAATGGCATCAAAGTAGACAAAATTAAGTAATAAGTAATCCCCTACCGATATAAACCCCTGGTAGAAACTGGAAATGGATTATTTTTGTGATAAACATTTCAAAAATTCTTCGCGGATGCAGGACTCGACCCTTGCGTCTTCGGAACACTAGCCCGACGCTCTGCCCAACTGAGCTAATCCGCAATACTGCATACTAGGGCATGCAAAAACCAGATGATTTTGGAAAACCGGTTTTTTCGGTTTTTGATTTAAAAAACCTGGTAAACCGGGTTTTTCGAGTTTTTCGGGTTTTTTTTAGTAATTAAATGAAAATACTAAAAATAATGGTTTGTTTGTTTGTTTATGAGCCTGTACGCACTGTCCCATTGTTGGACAAAGGCCTCCACTCAAGATTTCCAGTTTCGTCGGTCTTGTACTGATGCCTGCTTGTATTCAGTTCATCGCGCTATCTCATAGAGAGTCTGCTACGAGGCAGCACCGAGTTGGGACTCCATTCGGGGGTGATTTTAGCCCAGAGCTCTTCTGGTATGCGATTGACTTACCCGGCCCACTGCCACTTCAGTTTAGCGGCTGTGAAAGCTACATCTTTGATATGAGTTCTGGAACGCAATTTGGTGTTTCGTACTCGGTCTATTAGCCGGTCACCAAGAATACTGCGCTCCATCGCTCTTTGGCAAACCTTGAGTTTTGACTTTTAAACCTTAGTTAAAGACCATGTTTGTACACCAAAAGCCAAAATGGGAAGAATACATACGTCCATACGCTTTAGTGTGATCGGACGGTGTCTCTTCATATGCTCTTTCATGACCCAATAGGTCTTCCAAGCGTTCTCTGTTCTTCTTGCTCTTGTCTCGCCTGGAAGGTGACTATTTGGCCAAGATAGATGTAATCGTGAACGTACATGTCTTCGTCATCGACAGTTACCCGACGTTTGATGCCATTGGTCATCACTTTGGTCTTTAACATGTTCATCCGCAATCCAACTTCGTGGCTTGCAGTGGTTAGGTTTTGTAGCATTGATTGTAGCTCTTTCTCTCTCTCTCGCTCTCACAGTAATTATGACTGTGATGGGATTGAAGATATGTTAATTGACTTTTACATTAGTTAAATGAACATACACACACATGTGTAACACTGCAAACCTTGACTCTCATGAGATCTCGAGTATTGCACTGTTACACACACACACACACACACACACAAACACACACACGTACATGTTTGTTGACAAAAATGAATGTTTTAGGTTTTGAGTTGCGGAAATTGTGTGGTTCGTTATAAGTATGATGCGAGGTAATTGATGCTTTATATTATTTATTTTTTTCTCTTGTTTCGTTAAATAGTCTAAATTGTTTTTCTAAATTTAATTTGACTTTTGTTTTGTATAACTCTTTGTTGCTTGTTATTATAAAAGGAGAAGCCATTGGCTCTGAGATACAGTTATTAACTAGTTCAGAGTCAATGGACAAGTGAATTTGGTTAAAAGTGTTTTAAGGCAAATAAAGTTATTTGTATTTGTATTTGTTTGGCTGAGGAAGAGAAGATAACGATATCGTCTGCAAAATGAGGGTTAGTTAATCTATTTTTACTGATATCAACACCACTTACTTCCCTACTTGCCGCCAGCTTTCCGAAAACTTATTTGAGGACGTCCGTGAATATTTTTGGGGACAGTGGGTCTCCCTGTTTAACACATTTCTCTATTGCAAATGCTGAACCAGAAGATTGTAATTTTATTGCAGCTGTATTTTGAGAATAGATGAGGCGGGGAAGACGGACATGGCATTTTTTTGCGAAAAATAGTTATGTGTAGTCAATAAAAGCAAGATATAAAGGAATGTTATATTCTCTGTTTTTCTGTAATCTGCTTGATTGCGTGGAGAAGGCCTGTAGTGTATAGCCCGCGATGAAAATCAGCTTGTTCGGGTGGTTGTTCCATGTTTAGTCTTCCTGATATGCGATGTTCTATGATTTTGATGATATTATAATAGTAGAATAAGCCGTGGTGGTCAAGAGTAGGGCATGCAACCCGGTTAACCGAAAACCGAAAAAACCGGGTAACCGACTGCATTTGAAACTCGGTTTTTTCTAGTTATAAACCCGGTTTTTTCGGGTTTTTCGGTTTTTCTACGATTTTTTAAAATTCACATATTAACTCCTTCGTAATACATTATTCGTATTACATTATTGTCATCTAGTTGCTCTAACACTTTTTTCTATGTATAAAATTACGCTTAATGTACCATTGACCAATGACTATTATATAACTACGTGCTAAGGATGAAATTCAAGTGCGAAAGTCCTCATTCTCTCTTTCTCTCGCTTTACATAGTGAATTAGTGAGTATCGTCATATAGGCAGAGCGCTGTAGCGTTATAAGCGTAATGGGACGCGTTTTGTCTCGTCTTGACCGAAATGCTATCAACCGCCGCCTTTTTGTATTGTTACATTAGTCTGACAGTCTCTGCTACGCTAAGTAGTAAAACTAAGCGTGATATATTTTGCACGTTTGGCTAATATTTGTAAATTATACATAAAGGAAAGCTCGATTGTTGAAATTAACAAATAAAAGAAATATCATCCATCCATCAGCCATAAGAAGTTCATTGCTGGACATAGGCCTCCCCTATGAATCTCCAATAAGACCGGTTAGAAGCGGCTTGTATCCAGCGCGATACTGCGGTCTTAATAAGGTCATCCGTCCACCTTATGGGTGGACGTCCTACGCTGCGCTTGCCGGTACGTGGTCTCCACTCGAGAACTTTTCGACCCCATCGGTCATCAGTCCTCCGCGCTATGTGCCCAATTCATTACCATTTCAACTTGCCAATCCGTTGGGCTATGTCGGTAACTTTGGTTCTTCTACGGATCTCCTCATTTCTGATTCAATCTCGCAGAGAGACCCCGAACATAGCTCTCTCCATAGCTCGTTGGGTTGCTTGGAGCTTACTAATAAGGCCCATAGTGAGAGACCACGTTTATGTGCCATAAGTCATCACGTGCAACATACACTGGTCTAAAACTTTCGACTTGAGGCACTGAGGTATGTCGGATGAGAAGAGGCTACGCAACTTTCCGAACGCTGCCCAGCCGAGTTGGATTCGGCGATTGACCTCTTTCTTGGAGTCGGACCTACCTAACTGGACTACTTGTCCTAAGTAGACGTACGAGTCAACGACTTCAAGAACCGAGTTCCCAATATAAATCGAAGAGGGTACAACATGGGGATCACATTTGACTTTCGACTTGACCTTGTTCATCTTAAGACTGTTGAGAAACCCGATTGAGACCTTCCAGAATCGTGCTGAGCTCTTCTATCGATTTTGCCATGACTACTATATCGTCGGCAAACCGAATGTGAGTGAGGTATTCGCCATTGACATTGATGCAATCCTTTCCATTCTAGGAGCTTGAACGCTTCTCAAAAGTAGCCGTAAACAGTTTCGAAGAAATAACGACTTATGCCTCTTTTTAAAGGGATCGCCTTGGAGCTTTCTTCCTGTACTCAGACCTACATAGTGGCGTTATTATACAAGACTGCAACACTTAGATGTACCGATAGTCAATACGGCATCGTTGGAGAGACTCGAGCAAAGCCCATGCCTCGACCGAATCAAAGCCTTTCTCATAGTCCGCAAACGCTAAGCAAAGTGGCAAATTATACTCTTCGGTCTTCTGTATAACCTGCCGCAGCGTATGAATGCGGCTTGTTCGGAAGGCTCATAAAGCCTACGCTCGAGACGGTTCGTAATGACCCTTGAAAACAGCTTATAAACATGGCTCAGAAGTGAGATGGGTCTATAGTTCTTCAATAAGGTGTTGTCACCTTTCTTGAAAAACAACACCACCACGCTTCTGCTCCATGCTTCTGGCGTGATGCGCTCGAGGACGACGGTGTTGAAAAGCTTAGGAAGACTTTTAGTACCGGTGTTCCACCCGCTCTCAGCAGCTCTGATGTGATACCGTCATCATCCGGCGCCTTGTTATTCTTAAACTGATTCAGGGCCATTCTAATCTCGTACAGGCTGATGTCCGGGATATCTTTGGTGAACTGTCAGGTAAGCTGGGTCTTGGATCTCTGGCCGCGCTATTGGTTATATAGGTTATTGGTTTGGTTATACACAACATATTTATACATATACGCGTCGAGTTGAGTACCTCCTCTGTTTCTTCGGTTGAAAAGCATTTGATATCATCACACACGTTAATTTTCTCCGCCTCATCTATTCTCAAAGTACCGCTGCAACAAAATTACAATCTTCTGGCCCAGCATTTGCAATAGAGAAATATGTTAAACAGGGAGACCCACTGTCCCCGAAAATATTCACGGGCGTCCTCAAAGAAGTTTTCGGAAAGCTGGCGGCAAGCTGGGATAGAAGTGGTGTTGATATCGGTAAAAAAAAGGTTAACTAATCTTCATTTTGTAGACGATATCGTTATCTTTTCTTCCTCAGCCAGAGAGCTGCAATCAATGCCACAAAATCTAACCACTGCAAGCCTCTAGGTTGGATTGCGGATGAACATGTTAAAGACCAAAGTGATGACCAATGGCATCAAACGTCGGGTAACTGTCGATGACGAAGACATATACGTTCACGATTACATCTATCTTGGGCAAATAGTCACCTTCCAGACGAGACAAGACCTAGAAGAAAAGAGAAAGCTTGGAAGAGCTATTGGGCCATGAAAAAGCATATGAAGAGACACCTTTCGATCACACTAAAGCGCAAGATGTATGTAATCTTTCCATTTTGACTGGTGTACAAACATTGTTTTTGACAAACAGGTGTCTTTAACTAAAGTCTAAAAGTCCAAACTCAAGGTTTGCCAAAGAGCGATGGAGCGCAGTATTCTCGGTGACCGGCTAATAGACCGAGTACAAAACACCAAACTGCGTTCCAGAACTCAAATCAAAGATTTGGCTTTCACTGCCGCTAAACTGAAGTCGCAGTGGACCGAGTAAGTCAGTCGCATGCCAGAAGACCTCTGGGATAAAATCACCTCCGAATGGGGTCCCAACTCGGTGCGGCCTCGTAGAGGCCTATCTAATAGAGAGTCTGCACTCTCTATTAGATAGCGCGAATACATTTAATCCAAATTGGCAGGCATCAGAACAAGACCGACGCAACTGGAAATCTCGAGGGGAGGCCTTTGCCCAACAATGGGACAGTACAGGGTCATAAACAAACAAACAAACCATTATTTTTAGTATTTTCATATACTTACAAAAAAAACCCGAAAAACTCGAAAAACCCGATTTACCCGGTTTTTTAAATCAAAAACCGAAAAAACCGGTTTTGCAAAACCACCCGGTTTTTGCATGCCCTAGTCAAGAGGTAGTGACACCCGCCTTACAATCGTGAGGTCGTGGGTTCAAATCCCCGGACCCGTACCAATGAGTTCTTTGGAATTTATGTACGGAATTTCACACCACTGGCTTTTCGGTGAAGGAAAACATCGTTAGGCAACCTGCATACGTCCGTAGAAGAAATTCGATGGCGTATGTGAATCCACCAACCCGCACTGAGCCAGCGTTGTGGATATGGCCCAATCACCCTTCGTGGGTAGGCCTAAGTCCTGCAGTAGACTATTAAAAAGGCTGATACAGTACAGTATAATAGTCATTATTTATATTTCTTTTGTTCGTTAATTTCAACAATCGAGCTTTATTTTATGTATTGTTTACAAATATTAGACAAATGTGCAAAATATACAACTCTTAGTTTTACTACTAAGCTTAGCAGAGACTGCCGGACTAATGTAACGAAACACAAGATTATTTTTTGCAAAAATTAGCATGACCGACTTCACCCGTGTACAGAATTCGCGAATATTTCGCACCGATCGATGTAGCATTTTTCACTTTATTGTTGATTTATCAAAAATGGCACAGCCGATTTCGATAAAATTTAAATGGAACCAATTTTGAAGTATACTTGTTCAAATAAAAAAAAAAAATTGAAATCGGACTACTACGAAATAAGTTATGCGTGGTTATACATAAAAATGTAATAAATACGCGTCGAATTGTATACCTCCTCCGGTGGTTCGTCGGTCGAAAATGGCGGCGGTCGATAGCGTTTCGGTCAAGAAGAGACAAAACGCGACCCATTACGCTTATAACGCTATATACAGCGCTCTGCCTGTATCACGTTATTCACTAATTCACTATGTAAAGCGAGAGAGAGAGTGAGAACTTTCGCACTTGAATTTCATCCTTGGCACGTATAGACGTAATTAACACATTAGACGTAATTTTATACATGGAAAAAGTGTCTTCGTTCGTATAGCTAGTATAGTTTATTATTTCTCTGTAGGTTAGAGCAACTAGATAACAACAATGTATTTTATTGCGAAGGAGAAAGTTAATATGAGAATTTAAAAAAAATCGTAGAAATAACCGAAAAACCCGAAAAAACCGGTTTTATAATTAGATAAAACCGAGTTTCTAATGCGGTCGGTTATCCGGTTTTCGGTTAACCGGGTTGCATGCCCTACTGCATACGCGTTGAATTTTGTGAAGTGTTTATCATTTAACCAACTTATAGCGTTGGCGGCGCCACCTGTGATACCCGTATTAGACAGGTTATTACTCAATTGAAGTTATAAGAACTTCTGAATATTGACGAGAGATGGAAATGGATTGTTCTTCTGAATATGGTTATCGTTTTATAAAGGTTACGTAGACAGGTGTTGTATTCCTCAACACTAAATCGGCCATAAACTCGATCTCTTCGTGGCGGGTGACCGGCAGCAACACGAATTTTCTCAGTATCTCTGACACAGCCGATTTCATCTCCAACATGGCGAATTTTTGTCCTGAAAGAGTTTATGAAGAAATTAATATTTATATCAGATCCCGAATCATGAGTTCAACCAGGAAGAAGTAAAGATTAGATAATAATAACTAATACCATAGTTTGATTTTGATATTTGGCAAGAAATCCTGACAAGATTTGCGAGTATGAACAAAATTGGTCAAGAGCGAGTCGAGATATAGGCTTAGAGATGCAAGGTCAACTGTTCGGAGAACTACTAATATAAAAGAGTCACAAACACACTTTCTGATTAATAATATTAGTAAGTAAGATAAAGCTTACTACGGTAAAAATTGGGCAGAATAGAGTTGAGCTAACTGACGACGGGCCCGGGCGGCAAACTAAAAAGGGGCAATGCCATACAAATTTCGTGCTCGCTGCGAGAGCACTTTGTAAAATGACGAGGGGCGGCTATTCGGATGGCTCCGGGCGGCGAAAACCCACGCCACTGTTTTGCCATTACTAATGGGCTTGTGTTTATAATTTTTTTTTATTGTGAAATGATGAGATTTATTTGGCGGTATTACAATTTTTTTTTTAAATTCAAATAGGTTTGCGTTTGACTACACACTGCCTGATGTTAAGCAGATATGCGGTCTAGGATGTAGCACGCTTACCTAGAAGATACTTATATACTCGAGATTTGAAGACACCTACATTGTACTTTAACGGAAAGACAGACTTAGGCAAAGCGTTCCACATTCTGGCAGTTCATATTATGAGGAATGTGGACTCAAAACGCTTGGTTCTAACGCGTGGGATGTCCACCATAAAAGGGTGGCGCTTTGGTCTCGTCTGTCTAGCCCTACGATAGAAGAAAGGGGCAGGTGGGACCAGATTGTGCAACTCCTGGGCGCACTCACCAAAGTGTATCCGATAGTAGGTAAGATGGAAGCTTGCCAATAAGGCTCTCATGCCAGACCCTGTCAAAAGCTCTCGAGATGTCCAAGGAGACAGCCAGCGCCTCCCCGTGCTTCTCAATGACCTCACTCCAAATGTGTGTGGCGTACGCCAGAAAGTCCCCAGTAGACCTGTTTCGGCGAAAGCCGTACTGGCGGTCACTGAGTAGGTCATTTGCTTCCAGGTAGGCCAGGAGCCTGTTGTTAAGAACACGTTCTATACTCTTGCAAAGTATGGACGTGATCGAAATCGGTCTGTAATTGGCATGGTCAGCACGGCTACCTTTTTTTGGGTACAGGCTACACGCTAGCAAGCTTCCAAGATTTGGGCACTTGACCCGTCTTCAGAGAGAGGCGAAAGAGGTGGGTCAACACAGGCGACAGCTCAGGCGCACAAGTCCTTAGTACAATAGCTGGAATACCATCTGGGCTACTGGCCTTGTTCACATCTAGACTGCGGAGAACTTTGAGAACCTCCTTTTGCCGGATATGTATTTCACTCATTGAGGTGCCACAGTTAGGCAAAGTTGGAGGTCTCGCACTACCGGGGTCCAGACGCGAAGACTCCGCAAATTGAGATGCAAATAAAATATTTGCCTTCTCTACCGCGGTATGAGCCAGCGAACCATTGGGTTTCAGCAACGGAGGCAATGAGGGGCGGCAGAAGTTCGCTTCGACTGATTTAGCTAGGGACCAGAATGCCTTGCTACCCGCAGGGTAAGAAGCAAGCTTGTTCCCTATTCGACTAATATGCTCGAGCCCTCCGCATAAACTTTTTGCAGGACTTAGCAGCCCTATTGTAAGTCTTCTTCCTAAGATGTATGTCCTTCGCCTTACGGTTACGAGCATCGACCCAAGCCAGGTATGCCTGATGCTTTTGCGCTTCGGCGCGTCCACATTCAGGCCCAAACCAGGACCGAGCTTTGCTGTACAGAGGCACGTCCGAAAATGGGATGAAGTATTCCATGGCGGTACGAAGCACGTCTGTCACGGCATCGCGCACGAAGAAGGATCATCAGAAGAGAAGCACACAGGCTGCCAAGGATAAGACGCAAAGAAACACCGCATATCATCCCAATCTGCCAACTTGTACCGCCACACCCGGCGTGACCCTTTTGGACTGAGGTCTGAAGGGGAGTAGACGGATACAGATTTCACCAGACAGTGATCAGATGTACCTAACGGAGAGGAAATCGCCACTGAATATCGGTCTGGATCAGTTGTTAGCTGAAGATCCAAGCAGTAGGCCGTATGCGAGTCAACATCAGGTACCCGTGTGGCGCCATGAACCAGCTGGGTAAGACCTAGCGTCAAAGCTAGCTTGCGCGTTTCAAGCCCAGCATGGTTTGTGTCCAGGTATGGGTGAAGCCACTCCTTATGGTGGCCATTAAAGATATGTTATTATACAAATTGTTGTATATTTAATATTTCAATAAATGATTCTAATTGTACCAGAAATGCTCTTATTTGGCTACCAAATAAACTATAAGCATGCCACAATGATAAAATGCTCACCAAAAAGTATTAAAAAAATTAAACAATTTTTATTGAATGCCATAAAATTATATGAACACTGTTAAAGTTCATTTTAGACCAATATTTCGGACCCAATATTTTGTAAGTGGAAGGCTTTTCAGGCTGTTATAAAACCTAACCCAACCTAACAACCTACCGAAAATGTAGTGCTTTTAGAGGAAGGTTTCTAAGCTTTTATAAAAAAAAACCGGACAAGTACGAGTCAGGCTCACATATCGGGTTCCGTACAAATCCAGAAAGTTTCACAAAATTGGGAAGTAAGTTGTTAAAATCTCTATACCTACTACTCGTAGGTATAATAACTTTTCTCGTCATTTATCGAAAATTACACATTGTAAACCTGTTTTAGCATGTACTAATGAAGCTCTTTTAAATGATACCGTACATGATACGATTTACTCACTTTAAATTTTCAACCCATATTGCATGAATCTAGGCCCTATTTTTTTGTGATTTAAATAAAAATGTACGATTTTCAGATTTATTCCTGTATGTGTTGTCTAAGACAATGCTTCTCGCCAAATTTCACAGCTCTATGTCAACGGAAAGTACCCTGTAGGTTTTGGTTTTTGTGTGTGTCGAAATATGCAGTTTTTACGACATAAACGGCTCTAACTTTTTTATACGATAACTGAGAAGTTTTTCTTTTACACAACTGCAAGATACCATAGATATGATATACGTATATAGTTTAAATTTCAACTCGATATCTTTACGCGTTCCCGAGATAAAGAGCCTTGACATACGGACAGACGGACAACAAAATGATCCTATAAGGGTTCCGTTTTTTCCTTTTAAGGTACGGAACCCTTAAAACCTAACAACCTACCAAAATGTTATTACTCTTATGTTGAAACAATAATTGGTTTGGTTTTTAGGTATTTTTAGGGTCGGGAAATGTATTTTGGTAAGCGTTTAAATTGTTCCCTTACCAATGCAGTTCCTGGGTCCAGCACTGAAGGGGATGTAGGCGTAGGGATGCCGCTTAGCGCTGTTCTCTGGTAAGAAGCGGTCGGGGTCAAACACCAAGGGGTCCTCGTATAGGTGCGGGCTTCGGTGGAGGTCCAGTATGTTGATGTGGCAGAAAGTATTTTTGGGAACCTTGTAACCACCTGGAGTAAGATTAAACTAAAAGTGTTGCTTCACAAAGGACTTTCAGAGGTACATAATTAGATTTCAGAGATTATACTCATCATTAGTAACAATAACTTTTACAATGTAGCTAAACCCAACACCTAAATTAGCTAACTATACATTGCAAGTAAACAAAAAACCGGGCAAGTGTGAGTCAAGCTCACACCGAGGGTTCCAAACAAATCCTGGAAATTTCACAAAATTGTAAAAAATTTGAAATTTCTATGGGATAAATAAATATTAATAATCATCGAAATAAGTTTTTTTTTTACTTTTCACGTCATTCATCGAAAATTACACATTGTAAACCTGTTTTAGCATTTATTAATAAAGCTCTTTTATATAATACCCCAGATGATACGATTTACTCACTTTGAATTTTGGGCCTATATTTTTTGTATTTAGACCCTATTTTTTGTGATTAAATCAATATTGTGCAGTTTCCAGATTTATTCCCATATGTGTACTCTAAGACAATGCTTCTTGCCAAATTTCATAGTTCTAGGTCAACTGAAAGTACCCTGTAGGTTTTGATTTCTGTCAAAATATGCGGTTTTTACGACATAAACGGCTCTAACTTATTTCTATGGTAACTGAGAAGTTTGATTTTTTTACAACTGTAAGAAACCATATATATACGAATACGATTTAAATTTCAACTCGTTAACTTTACGTGTTCTTGAGATAAAAGGTTGACATACGGAAAGACGGTCAACAAAGTGATCCTATTAGCGTTCCGTTTTTTCCTATTGAGGTACGGAACCCTAATGGAAAACTAAACGGAATGAGTACCTAATGTTGAGATAAGCAAGATCTATCTTGCTTATCTCAACATTAGGTACTCATCTGATCTATCAGACAAATATTAAAGCCAAATGTGGAGGCGCCATAATTGTGATCAAAGCCGATCGGTACTAGCAGGTAAAAATTCTAATCATTTTAATACTTTACGTAATTATTTCATGGTTTTTATCTTATCTCGTCCAGGATGTTAAGATATTTAAAGACCTAACATAACATTACTTACTTAATACTACATCGTCATTTAAATGTCTGCTGATGAAGTGTACTGGCGGGTAAAGACGAAGGGACTCTTTGATGACCATTTCTAAGTACTTCATCTTGGAAAGGTCTTCTATGGTAGCGGCCCTGCTGGAATCGCCGAAAATCTCTCGCAGTTCTTCGAAAACTTTGTCCTGTCGTAGCAATAAATAAATAGCTAGATTAATTATCCTTCACGTCGATAGCCAAGAAGATAAGGGCTAAGTATATAAACAAGTTTTTAAAGCAAGTTTTTAGCAAAGTGATTAGCGCCTGCTATATACTCCAGGAGGAGAGGCCTTATTAGGTCACTCAGCGTGCAGAATGCAGATGTTTGGATGATGAGGGCAGCACAATTGGTGTTCCACTGTCTGCTCTGTTCCGCAGTCACACTTCAGCCCTTATCAGAGAAATCCCATTATATCATATTAAACTATAGGGGCCAACGTGGCTCCAGCCGGGCTAGTATGCGCGCCACGAATTATTTCGTTCGTAGTGTCAGAACGAGACAGCGTCATGGCAAAGTATGTATCTGTCACTTTTTCACACGTCGAAATGAATTCATTTCGTGGCTTTTCGTGGTCGTATGCTTGACTAGCAGAGACGATTCAATGACTTCCACGTTGACCACGCTAACTCGTTTGTGCCTACGTTTCTGCCCGTACCACCGTAGCGGAATTTAATATCTACGATCGTATCCGCAAGGATAGGTCAAAGAAAATATTTACTCCTACTGGCTTAGCATGCGATCAGAAGAAATTATTTCGTTAGAATTACCAATTCGTGTGAAGTAAATTCTTTTCATATAATCGCTTGTTTTGACAAAAACAAGTCATAACCAAATTTGACGAGGCTGATTTGAATATGAGCGACTAAAAAAATAGTTTGTCGTTGGAAGTATCCTGGCTTCCGGGATAGAAGGTCACATTTTTGCTATTTACCTTAGAAACAACGAAACAAAAATTCTCGCAATTACTTTTTAGTCAAAAATGGATTCTACAAAAGCCAAAATATAAGCATCATATTGACAAAATTTTGGTACTAAAGTTCAACATTTACTTAATCAACTGCAATCAATCTTACAATTTAGAATTTTATGTTATTATTTTTATATCAGCAAATGAAACTTGTATAAAATTCAACGCAACGCGTTGACCGTTGTGCGAGTCAGTCGCACCAGAGCGCTTGCTGAGGTCAGACCTGTGTCGGTTGATGTCGCGCCGGTACTTCGCGCTTGTATGCCGCTCCATCCATTATATGCATATGGCCAAGTAATTTTGATCATTGAATATTTTATTTTTCAGTAGAGGAATTATTTTTTAATTTAGTATGAGAAATTAGCAGAGAAAACTAAATATAGGTAGGTATGAGTAATAACAGAATGATTGATTGATTGATTGAAAGTTCAAAATCATCATCCATCGGCCATATAACGTCCACTGCTGGACATAGGCTCCCATCTTCGATCTCCAATAAAATCAGTTTTGATGAGGTCATATGTCCACCTCGTGGATGGACGTCGGGACGTGGTCTCCACTCGGTAACTTTTCGACCCAGTCGGTCAGGTTCTTCGAGTCCTGACCGACCGTCGAAGAACCTGACCGAGCTTTTATGATAATATAAATTGAGTATAATGAGGTTATAACTTGGTAGGTAAAATTTTAAAAGAAAATCTTGTTTTCTTCCTATTAGAGCAATTAAATAAAAGCTTTTTATCAAATTTTTTTTTTGCTTTTAATTTATTGCCCTTTGTGTACGGAACCCTAAAAACTAATGCTGATAGCGAAAAACTGATAACATATTATTTGAGTTCAGCATCAAAAATTGTCCTCGAATAATATAGAGTACTCTATCTATGCAACAAACAAGCTGTTGTACGGTGTTTTCAATCATTTAAATGTATAACTCTTTGAGATAAAATCTAGTGTGGAAAGCCCTCGAAATAAAATCATAACATTTAAATGTATGTTAAAAAGAAGAGCATAAATAATAAATAAATATCAGGGGACATCTTACACACGGTCTCTGACCCCAAACTAAGCAAAGCTATGATATGGTTGACAGAGACTGATATACTACATATACATATTTTTAAATACATACTTATATAGATAGTACCTAAATAACACACAGACACAGAGCAAACACCTATATTCATCACATAAATGTTTGTCCTGGATGGGGACCGAACCCACGCCTCTTTGGTCCAGAAGTCAGGGTCACTAACCACTGAGCCACCGAGGCAGTCAAAATTAATAGACATAACATAGTTTACCTGAACGGCTTTGTCGTTGGCCAGAGACAATAAACAAAATGTAAGTCCGGAAGCAGTCGTATCATGACCCTGTAAACATGATAAATATCGGTCATTTTATTTACATTAAAGGGCGACCGAGCTTCGTTTGGTGCAAAAATAATTAATAATAATACTCAGTAAGTCGAATACAGGTCAATTTTTATACAATAAAGAGCCTTATGTACTTCAAACTGCAACAATTTGTGATTCATAATATTATTATTCGCAAAAAATGGCAAAACCGACTTCAATCGCGTACAAAATTCGAATAGTTCGCGCGAATTTATGTATATATTTTTACATTATTGTTGATTTTTCAAAAATGGCTCAGTTAATTTCGATAAAATTTAAATGGGGCCAAAAGCACACACCCTTTTGAACTAAAACAGAAGTTTTTGATTCGGTTCACACAATATCGATGAACATACACAAAAAAAATACACATAGATGACTTTACCTTTTTGGAAGTCGGTTAAAAATTAAAAATGTTCTTCGGAAAACTCTTTACAGTTAAACTATTAAGATGTACATTATCTTTTGACATGCTATACCGTACCTCAAACATAAACGTGTCAACCTCTTCTTGTATCCCAGCATTATCGATATGTCCATCCTGTTCGGCCAGCAACAACAGATCCAACATTGCTGTCTTCCTTTTCTGTTTGTAAACAACATCGTCATCGTTTTCGTCATCTGCAGGAAGCTGGACACCGTATTTGTTAATATACTCTCTTCTATCTTTGATAACTCTCCCAGTAAAGCTATGAATGACTTTTAGACACTTGTTCATCGTTTTAGCTGCTGAAGTGAAACTGAATAGGAAATCGATGTAAAGGTATACTCTGGTGAACCTGTATAAAAGAGCTTGACCCAGCTCGTACAATGAAACCTTATATGTCTTTCCAACGCCCGAGATTTCGTCACTCAATTTAGTGCCCATTGCTGTCTCTACAATAATAAATTACAACATTTATGGCTTACATATAAAAAAGAAACACGGAATTGATTCATAGAGGGTAAAAATACCGTGTAATATATATATATATATATATATTACACGGTATTTTTACCCTCTATGATATACTGGGGTGTCGAACCGAGAACCATTTTCGTCTCATTTGAAAGCTTAGCAATTATATTATCTTGTTTGAACATTTTAGTTGATGTATAAAACAATACAAGGAAATCATTAAGTTAAGCCGAAAGTTAGGTAAGTTAGCCTTCAAAAATGTGTCCAGCCAAGATCTACAATGCGATAAATCACATTTAACATCAATGTTTTTATTTGATTACTAGCTGTAGGTGGCTGGTTATAACTTTCACAGGATAGACATAATCGTATGTTGTACCTATTCGTGACCTAAGAACCCATAGATAAAACCGATGATAATACGTGAGAGTAAAAAATACCAAGAAATAAAATCTTACCGCAAATCGAATGCAATGTATATTCCGACAATACGGGGACAATGTCTATAGAGTCCCCTGCTGATTTATCAAGCCTTTCTACCAAACGGTCACTATTTTCGCGAAGCACAACGTAAAATTGTCGCAAAATATTGAAATGAAAGGCGGGAGTGAGCAGTTTTCTTCGTTGTTGCCATTTTTCTCCTGAAATGAACAAAGAAGTGACATAGAAGCTACATCCAAACCAACAAACATCCGGACAGATGAAGGAAAATTTTGTCACTCCCGATGCAGAGACACTTTGCTCGCTTACGCTCGCTCGGCCAACTATATAGTTATAGGCTTTATAGATATATGAACCGTTGTCATTGTGTCTTGAGAAAGATGTTGAATAATTTCGATCCGCGGTCTCGCGACAAGCTTTTATAATTATCTCTAAAATTGTGTAATATTCAAAATTTATGGGTTTAATTAAAGTTTATTTTCTTTTTTTAGACTATGTAAATAAAAACTTGTTTTTAAAAATATTTTTTACTTTGAGTTTATTTTTAGCTAGAGTGCATTAAAAATACTTAGTCCGCTATCTTGAGTATACCACCATGCTGGCTTTAGAGTGATGTAATTTCATTTTTCGAGTAATTCTTAGCAAGCCCTGTTATTTGATACCCATATTGTAGGAATGCACTAAAAATAACTAGTCCGCCATCTTGGGTCTTCCGCCATGTTTAATTTAGCATGACGGTACATAGCTGACCATGCATTGTCGCCCAAACTTTTGCTGAAAACAGCTAAAATTGTGTATACACAAAATAGGTTCAAGCTTGCAAAATGGCGTTGCAAGATTCCACCCGAACAAACATAGTTACATACACACACGTACATTCATACCTACATTGCAAGTTAACCCCTTACCGCATGGATTTTTAGATTTCAATAATTTTAATTTATGATGTTCCTGTGCCTCAGGGGTATCCATAAAAAATAATAAAAAAAATAAAAAATTCATAGTTGTTTAAAAATTAACAAAAAATAAATAGTTCCAATTTTGGCACAACATGCACTCTAGTTTATAAAAACATGTATTCCGAATTCGTCACAATATGCAGTAGTACTTAGTAGTCGTATAAAAAAACACAATTTTTTATAAGCTTAAGTTTTCATGTCGAAATTCGTCGTCTGTAATATTCTCATCTTCACTGATGTCTGGTATAATTGCAGTACATCGATTTCGAGGGGAAATTGCATCTAAAACATACAAAAAAATAATCAATAATAGGTATCTTCTTGTACAGCAATTTATCTAAAGTTTAAATTTCCTATATAACAATGCCGTCCATAATCTAATGATCTCAAACTTACTCGTAGGAAGCTTGTTGTTTTATCACAGAGATGCCGTGGCCACCTTTCATCGCCATCATCAGATGTATTATATGTACATTAATCAGAAGGAGGGTCTAATTTTGTTTGCAAGGTTAGTTAGCCAAATTTACTTATATCTAGCTAGCGTTAGGTACTCATGAGATCTCCCGTGTGATATTTTGATTTTTGTGCTATCCCATAGGAATCTTTCATTTTTTTCGGAAATAAAAGTAGTCTTTGTTACTCTCCGACCTCTGAACTATATCCATGTCAAATATCAAGTCAATTCGTTGTTCTGTAGCTGCGTAAAAGAGTAGCAAACCTACTAGCTTTCCGATGTATTATATTAGTAAAGATATTAATTTATAATTAAAAATATTCGTTGTCAGCTCCATAAAAACTGCCCGACTAATAAACCTTAGGTAGGTTGGCCATCAAAATAAGTGCCATGTCGATGAAGTTCGCTAATTTTGATTGAAAGTTCCAAATGTTTTGTGTGCGCATCAACGAAGTAGAGGTGAGCATGCATGGAATGACATTCAAAGCCGAATTCACTTTTAAATGTTTAAGGCTATAATTATTTTATTACATATTATTACATAATATGTATGTATATACATAATATATAGAGAATTGTAAAATAAAACATGTACTTTATCATAGGCTACTTGTACCACACTGCATAGTGTGCCAAATTTGTTTTGTCCTTCTACTGCATGATGTTCCAAATTTAGCACAAAGTTTAAATAACAAATTAATCATAATTTTAAAGTTGAAACTTACGTTTTTTGCCATAAAACCGTCGTGGGTCCATTGTTCTTCACTCCTAGACACTTTTTTTAATGATATTTAGCCCAAAACAATTAAAAATATCTCATCGAAAACTCTCAACCTCATGCTCGACCAAAATGGCGGAACACACTGCTTTACCGACGAAATTTCGTACTCACATAACTAGTTATAAACGCGATCTGTATTTTTCTGGGTTCATACGTGCATTGGCTTGACAAATAATGCGAAACTAGATACATAGATGGCATACATAGTTTGTTATTAGTGATTTTTGAAAATGTTCCAAATTTGTCCCGGTATGCGGTAAGGGGTTAAATAAAAGCTAGTAAAAATTTCCTCTTTGTATCGCTGAACGGCGAACTGTGATCTCTTTGCAAAACTATACATCGGTTCACGCGTAATTCTTTATACAACGCAGAGCTTATATTCAAAACAGTGACACATAAAAATAATAGTATAGTAGTAATACGACTATTATTTTTATAACAACCCATCTGTATCGTCATCATTCAATCTATCAAACGTAATCGACTATTATGTACTGGATTCGATTATTTGCAAGTGCGATTAAAAACCGCGCCAACGAGTCCTCCCTAATCATCGACTATTATCGATGCATTTATGAGGGTATGCATCTCATCTCGAACACCGCCATTCGAGTTAAAAAAATCTTAGAGAAACCTACAATCTAAGTGATCCCTGCTAATTATCAAAATTAAATGGTGTAACAGCGAGTAAACGCCCCTGGAGATCTCCAACTGAAATAATTCTGCAAGAGTCATCAGGAAGAAAGAAAATAACAGGTGAGCGACTTGTTGTATATTGCAGTAGTCGGCCCAGTGCATCGATTTAAAATTACGTTTGGGAGGTTTATCCTAATAAAATCCCATCCCCTGAAGCATAACGCTTCATTTTTTGGTGCCGAAACCCGGGAATAAGTTCGAAATTCACTACTTTAATCGTAAATTCTAATTGTTCAATTTTTCATTAATTACGATTCTATCCGATAATATGGCGCCGCCATATCGGAACCGCACGCCATTCTAACTTCATTGAATTAAATCTCAAAAACAATCGTATATTTTTTTCTTGTGTGTGAACAATTAATTACTAAAATATGTACAAATTTTATTAGTAAATATATTTCTGCGCCTGGGCTACACAATTGTATAATCCGAGTACATAAACTTTCTTCTAAGAATTCGAATTCAGAATTGTTGTTTCGTGCGAATTATTGCATGTAAATTATCGTTTTATTTTCATTCAGTACATGTTTTAATGCGTACAATTTATCGTCACAACAATTAAACCAGTTCTCCAGTGGTATTCAGATATTTCATAATCATTTTCATGTACCTACATTTTTTCCAATCATATCCGGCAACTTGTGAGACGCGGCCTAAACAAATATCGTAAGAAACCTATTGTTTTGAGTTGCATCTAAAAAACCGGTTTACGTAATTTTTGAATACTTACGTGCAATTCATATCGCTGCAATCGAACCACCTATTCATTACTTCTTGTTATTTATCGTCTTTGTTTTCTCGTGTACTTTTTAAACTCGAATCAATATCTCAGTAGGTAATTTATAATCGAATTCTTTTCTAACGTAAAGTCATCATTAACGAGCCGAGATTTTCTCGAAGTAGGTAGGAATTCTTGTCGAAATTAGTGATGTGCTACCGTGAAAATATTTTATTCGAATAATATTCGAAACAATAATTTACTTTATTTTTGTTTCGAATAATTTCCTATCGTAATCATGGCTTTTCCTGGAGCGTCATCGAAGGATAATGCTAACGCGCCGCCTACGGATTTGCCCGTTTTACGGCGTAAGCGTACTCTGGCATTCAATCGATTGCGGAAAGTGTTGGAAGTTGCCGTAGTGGCTCAATCGGATGCTTCTCGATTAGCAGAGTTTCTTGTTTATTATTCTGCGGTACAAAAGCATGTAGATTATTTTGAACATAATCATATGGAGATTTTGAGTCTGATGAACGATACCGACGCCGATAAAGAAGATATTCACAGGTCTGAATTCGATAGAACTTATTATCAAATACTTACGATTCATCATGCTATTGTATCTTCACCTGCTTCATCTTCGATGCAATCGACAGGTATTAAGCTGCCGAAATTAGATCTTCCGAAGTTCTCTGGTAATATTAAAGAGTGGTCAATGTTCTACGACGCATTCAATTCGCTTATACATCTAAACAACACTCTTTCCGATTCTGACCGCATGCAATACCTCCGGGCAAGTCTAGTCGGAGAAGCCCTAGGACTCATACGTACTTTTCCTATTCAAGGCTCATATTATCGTGAAGCGTATCAAACTTTAGTTAATCGTTATCGAGACAACCGTGAATTAGCATTCACTTGTTGGCGCGAAATGCTAAACATTAATTTAAAAGTGAACTCACCTACCGAATTCAGACGTGTTTTAGATCTCTTCAACGAAAACCTGCTTATTTTAAAGAGTCTTAAATTACCTACTGACAAATGGGACTTCATATTGTGTTATCATTTGTTATCGAAACTAGATTCAAAAACTCGCTGTGCTTTTGAAAAAGCACATCCGTCTTCTGAACTACCTTGCTACGCCACGCTTAAAGAGTTTCTCGAATCTCAATGCGAGGCGCTCGTGCGTGATACTCATTTTTTGAGTAATCGTGATACTCAACCGTCAACTAATAACAATAAGAGCGTTGCTAAGGCAACCATCAACTACAGCAACAACAAGAAGGTTACTTCTTCGTTGTTATCGAATTCTGAAAAACCTACTACAGGTCAATTAGACCAATCGAAATCGAACCCTTCTTCAAGTTCTGCTACAGTTGCATCCGGACCAACTTCTAACAAGTGCCCTTTCTGTTCTGAAGGTCATTCAATCGCTCATTGTAAAACATTCGCCGCGAAATCAGTGCAAGAACGGCATGATTTTGCTAAACAAAATCGCTGGTGTTTTAACTGCCTTAAGCCTTCACACATTCTTCGAGATTGCCGTTCAGTTTTCAGTTGTTTGAAGTGCCGACAAAAGCATCACACGCTCCTTCATCAGGATAAAAGCGTAAACTCTTCAGAACAGGAAGTTTCGACCGGTGCATCTGTCCGTGCATTAACTAATTGTGGTGTAAACTCTGTAGTTCTTCTATCGACTGCCGTTATACAAATTCGTGATTCGTCGGGCAACTATCAGTCCTTCCGTGCCATCATCGACACTGGTAGTCAGGCACATTTCATTTCAGAACGTGCAGTTCGAAAATTAGGGCTTCACCAACGCGTGTCCTCACGCCAAATTCTTGGCGTAGGACAATCCTCAGCTTCCATTTCCGGAACGGTTCAACTTCAGATTGGTATAAACGGTCAAGTGGCATTCAACCTTGATGCATTGACTATTCCCAACATATGCGGAAATATGCCTAGCGTTAAACTCAACAAATCGTCTTGGCTTCACATTCGTGGTCTCAATCTCGCTGATCCGGATTGGGACAAACCGGCTCCGATCGATGTTCTTCTTGGTGCTGAGATCTTCCCTTCGCTTATTTTACCTGGAAGCGTAAGTGGAGGACCAAGGCAACCGTCAGCGTTGAATTCTGTGTTCGGCTGGCTCCTTATGGGATCCGTGAGCGATAACCAAACAGATGACAACATCAACTCGTTCTTCGTATCGGATGACCAACTTTTTCAGGAAGTCAAGAAGTTTTGGGAGTTAGATTCTCTTCCAGATGCAACTAAACTGTCAGCTGCAGATCAAAGATGCGAACAAATCTATCGTGATGCGACAATGCGAGATAACGACGGGCGTTATTGCGTTGCCTTACCGTTCAAACAAGATGAGTTACCATCGTTTCCAGGCTCCAGGGATTCAGCTCTTCGTCGTTTTCATTCCTTGGAACGCAAGCTTTCCTCAAATTCCGATCTTAAAGAACAATATTCTAAATTTATGGCGGAATATCTTCAACTAGGCCACATGAGTCTTGTGCCTGCTAATGAACTGTGCCAAGGAAAGTATTACATTCCGCATCACTGTGTCCTCCGCCCTGACAATGTTAGTACCAAACTGCGCGTCGTCTTCGATGCATCGAATCGTGACCCCATTGCGGGAGCGTCGTTGAACGAAACTTTACTCATCGGTCCAAAATTACAGGCAAATATTTTGGAGATTCTATTGAGATTTCGCATACATTCAGTGGTTTTCTCTGCTGATGTATGCAAAATGTATAGACAGATTCTTGTCACTGAGGAACACCGTGAATACCAGAGAATCTTTTGGCGATTTCTTCCTTCAGAACCTATTTTAGAGTACCGTTTGAACACCGTTACATACGGTGTTTCCTCTGCTCCCTTCTTGGCTTGCCGCACAATCAAACATCTCGCGGATGATGAAGGTGGCGATCTACTTCTTGGCAAGGCTGTTCTTACGCAAGATGTTTTCGTGGACGACGTCGTAACCGGTAGTTCAGATCTTGAACAGGCTACGCGTATGAAAACTGAGCTTATCGAAATCTTGAAACGCGGTGGTATGGAGCTACGAAAATGGGCAAGCAACGTTCCATCTTTGTTAGAAGACCTTCCGGAAGAGCACTGTCTCACTGAAAACGTTTCGATGGAGGTAGAAAAGTCCGACATATTGAAGATATTAGGATTGAAATGGGATCCGCGCTCTGATTACTTTCTTTTCGAAGTGAAACCGCTAAACCGTGCTTGTACGAAGCGTAGCATCTTAAGTGAGCTAGCTAGAATTTACGATCCAATCGGCTTTTTGTGGCCGCTTTCTTTTTTTTCGAAACACTTGGTTCAGCAATTGTGGGTTCTGGGCGTGTCTTGGGATGAAGACCCTCCTGAAAACATAAAAGAACAGTGGAATCAATATGTCGAAGAACTTCCTCTGATCAAAAACCTTAAGATACCTCGTCACCTGGCTCCATCTCAAATCAAATCGTGTGAACTCCACGGATTCGCAGACAGTAGTATGCGTGGATACGGGGCTGTGGTATACTTACGTATTCGTGACCTTTTTGACAATATTAAGGTCTTCTTTGTGATGTCTAAGGCTAGAGTTGCCCCTATCAAAGTGGTTTCTCTACCTAGACTCGAACTGTGCGCTGCTGTACTTTCAGCAGATCTACTAAAATTCGTGAAAGAGACTTACCAATCTTTTCTACCTATATCGAACATGTTCGCTTGGTCAGACTCGACAGTCACGCTTGCGTGGATTCAGTCTCCTTCTTCTCGATGGAAAACTTTCGTAGCAAATCGTGTGAGTCATATTCAAGATGCGATTCCTAGTGCTCGCTGGTTAAAGGTTCCGACGGCAGAAAATCCCGCAGACGTTCCATCAAGAGGTCAAACACCAGCTGAGCTTGTCAACAATTCGTTATGGTGGGCGGGGCCCAGTTGGCTTTCGGAAGAGGTTGAATGTTGGCCCTGTTTCGTGCCAGATCCACCCGAAGAAGAGCTTCGTGCTGAAGAAAAGGTGCAAGTTCTTCTCACTAATGATCCGCCTTCGAATACAATCGACGATTTACTTGTTAAGTTTTCATCGATTCGTAAAATCCAACGTATTGTCGCATTATGTCTACGTTTTGGTCACAATTTGCGTTCTAAAACTAACCGTTGTTCTGATCCTTTCCTAAATCGTACAGAACTTCATTCTGCGTTGCTGATCGTTGTTAAACGTACTCAACATCTATTTTTTCTGGAGGATATCCAACGTTTGCAAGACGGCAAAGCTCTTTCTAAACCTATGCGAAAGCTCAGTCCTTTCCTTGATAGTCAAGGAATCCTCAGAGTAGGAGGTAGACTGTCGAGATCAGGCTTGGAATATACCCATAAGCATCCCATCTTGCTCCCTAGATATGCTCCGTTGACATATATGATTATCGACGCGTTCCATCGGGAAAATTGTCACCCTGGAATCAATACATTGCATTATTTGGTTAGCCAACAATTCTGGATTTTGTCGGCTAAACGTGCTATACGACATCAAGTATCGAAATGCTTGAAATGTTTCAAAACGAATCCTACTCCTCTCGAACCTTTTATGAGTGATCTTCCGGCTGTGCGAGTCAATCAAGCGAAACCATTTAGTATCGTGGCTTGCGACTACGCAGGAGCTTTTCGAGTCAAATCTGGCAAACATCGAGGGGCGAAAATAAGCAAAGCCTACTTAGCTTTGTTTGTTTGCATGACGACTAAATGCGTACATTTAGAAGTTGCGACAGATCTTACGAGTGAAGCATTTATTGCTGCTCTACGTCGCTTAGTTGGTCGTCGAGGCAGAGTCAGTATTATTTATTCGGACCGTGGAACTAATTTTGTGGGTGCGCAAAGAGAACTCTCCTCGTACACGCAAGATGCTGCACGTAGCGAAGGAATCAAATTCGTTATGAATCCCCCTTCTAGTCCTCACTGGGGCGGGATGTGGGAAATACAAGTTAAAGCTACAAAAACTCTTCTATACCGCATTGTCGGAAACCAATCGTTGACGTTAGAAGAATTGTTTACCTTATTTGTCCAAATCGAAGCTGTATTAAACTCGAGACCACTTTACCCATTAAGTTCGGATCCTAACGACTTTGCGGTACTGACTCCTGGTCATTTCTTAACGTTAGAACCCTTAACGACAGTACCCGACGAAGATCTAAGTTCGGTTAACATAACACGTCTAAAGAGGTGGCAACTCATCCAACGCTTTCAGCAAAACTTTTTGAAAAGATGGAAAAATGAATTCTTACAAACCTTGTCTTTACGCGCAAAATGGACAAAACACTCTAAGCCACTGGAGATTGGTTCCGTGGTTATCATAAAATCTGAAACGCCACCATTGCAGTGGCCTATCGCTCGCGTAGAACGCCTACATACTAGCCCAGACGGAGTGATACGTGTCGCTACTTTGCGTTTACCGAACGGATCTTTTCTGACACGTCCGTTAGTAAAGATATGTCCGTTACCAAACCAAACCGATTAACTAAGTTAAATTAAAAGAAAATATTATTTAGTTAAGAATAGTTTATTTTTAGATAAGTGCGTAAATCGTTATAACTCTCATCGTTGTTCACACACATAGAAAATAACTTCAGACCTATTTGTTTAATTTAATTCAAACATAAATTAGTCTCGTCCTTTAGATTTCTTAATTGAAATGCCCAAGTGTAAATTCATTTTTTCGAATAATTATTCGAACAATTATTCGGAAACCTTTTGAACAATCTTTCGAAAATACAACTCTCGTGTATTTTGGTGGGCGGTAATGTATCGTCATCATTCAATCTATCAAACGTAATCGACTATTATGTACTGGATTCGATTATTTGCAAGTGCGATTAAAAACCGCGCCAACGAGTCCTCCCTAATCATCGACTATTATCGATGCATTTATGAGGGTATGCATCTCATCTCGAACACCGCCATTCGAGTTTAAAAAATCTTAGAGAAACCTACAATCTAAGTGATCCCTGCTAATTATCAAAATTAAATGGTGTAACAGCGAGTAAACGCCCCTGGAGATCTCCAACTGAAATAATTCTGCAAGAGTCATCAGGAAGAAAGAAAATAACAGGTGAGCGACTTGTTGTATATTGCAGTAGTCGGCCCAGTGCATCGATTTAAAATTACGTTTGGGAGGTTTATCCTAATAAAATCCCATCCCCTGAAGCATAACGCTTCACCATCTGACGCAGTTAATAGTAGTCCTGCCTTGGCAGGAGGTCCCGGCGTTGATTGCCGGCCCGGCAGGAATTTGAAAGATGAATTTAAATAGGTACCTATTATCTGTTCAGGGTCTCAGTGTCCTTATCTACATATGTTTGTGTTCCATGACACCCCCAACACAAGGAATCGTAGTGGGGTGTTATGAAGAAGCGTAATTTATTTTTTATTTAATTTCCGTGACAGTAATCCTTACCGTTACTGACGAGCAGACCTTCTTGTAGCCACGGCTTCAGAAGAGTGTAAATAGGACTCTTATCATTAAACTTCGGACTTGATGTAACTGTCTGAAATGTACAAGGTCAAATTATTAGAAATTAATGTCTCATTGAAATGATTTTATCGTGCTTCACTCACTGGATTTATAGAAATGTTCTTTTTGTGATAAACATTTCCAAAATTGCCGCTCTCGCAAGATTCGAACCTGCATCTCTCTGGGATTCCGGCCCAGATGCTTTGTCCAATTAAGCTAGAACGCTGTACTACGAACCCGCCAAATTAGTAAATGATATACACACCGTTACACACGTCACTACGTGTGTTTATAATTTTACTACCAACTTCTACAGTGTTGGAAGCGCCATCTGTGACAACCGCTATAAACCAGACAGTCGTCACTCTATGTGAAATTACTAGAACTTCTTACCATTAACGAGAGATGGCGCATTGAATGAATGAATGAACACTTTATTGATAACACAGAATACAAAAAAATACACAGAAAGAAAAAAACTGGACAAGTGCGAGTCAGGCTCGCACATCGAGGGTTCCGTTCGAATCCAGAAAATTTCACAAAATTGGGAAGTAAGTTGTTATAATATCTATACTATAACCATCGACAAAAAAGATTTTTTTCTTTCACTTTTCTCGTCATACATCGAAAATTACACATTGTTAAAATAATTAAAAACCTGTTTTAGCATGTGCTAGTGAAGTTCTTTTATATGATACCTTACATGATACGATTTACTCACTTTACCCCATATTTTGTGAATTTCGAGGCCCTATTTTTTGTGATTTAAATAAAAATGTATGTTTTCAGATTTATTCCTATATGTGTACTCTGAGACAATGTTTCTCACCAAATTTCATAGTTCTATGTCAACTGGAAGTACCCTGTAGGTCTTGATTTTTGTGAGTGTCGAAATATGCGGTTTTTTACGACATAAACGGCTCTAACTTTTTTAAACGATAACTGAGAAGTTTTTTTTTTACACAACTGCAAGAGACTATAGATATACGTATACAGTTTACATTTCAACTCGATATCTTTACGCATTACCGAGATAAAGAGTCTTGACATACACACAGACGGACAGACGGACAACAAAGTGATTCTATAAGGGTTCCGTTTTTCCCGTTTGAGGTACCATAAAAATACAACTTAAAACTACTGAAACAAAGGGCAGCCTTATTGCTTACAGCAATCTCTTCCAGGCGCATTGCTCAATCAATGAAATGATTGTATCGTGCTCACTCAATTTCACATTGAGTGACGACTGTCTGGTTTATTGCGGTTGTCACAGATGGCGCTTCCAACACTGTAGAAGTTGGTAGTAAAATGTCTCAGAGGAAAAATGACAAAACTTTCCGATTCTCTACTTGTATGAAATTCGTTTGCAAGCTCGTTTTCGAGTTATAAAAGTTGATCTGATATCTATATATATATACAATCGTGATTCACTGACCTATCACGAAATCTCAAAAATCACAAGTGCTAGAAGTCTCAAATTTTACACGGGGGTTCTTTTTAGGATATAGGTGCTCACTAAGAACGGATTTTGTGAAATTCAAGCCCTAAGTGGGAGAAATAGCGAGGTAAAGTTAGTATGGAGGTCACGATTCCTTAGGCGGCCTAAGGAATCGTGACCTCCATACTATTTTTTCAAAAAAAAAAGACAAATTTCAAGTCAATCGGCCTAAGTTAGGCCGATTGACTTGAAATTTGGCATAGACATACTTAAACAAAATTAATTGACCACGTGTTTCGTATTTTTCTTAATTGTATCGCCTATCAGCGTTAAAAACGGGAAAAAAGCTATTTTTGGGACGAATGATTTTAACGTCGGATTTGAAACTTTTTAGTGTATTTGATTGATTAATCAAAATTTTGACAAAATAATTTAAATGACATGTTGACATGTTTGAAATCCTGATTTATTGTAGTAATAGCTCTATGATTGAAACCAATTAGTTAAGGAAATAGAAGAGGCGGCCACAGCTTTTTTGTCACTTTTCCGATCTCACTTTCTTTATAATGTGTTCCCATATTTCTTTGGTAAATTAATACTAACTAGGTACTGCGAAAATAATTGGTTTAATAGTACCTAAGCATTTATTTACCTAAGGTGCGGAAATTACATTGTCATTAGGTATGCACAATGGGTATGCATGAGTGCATGATGCATACCAATGCTTTTTAACCGACTTCAAAAAAAAAGTTTTTCAATTCAGCGGTATGTTTTTTGTGTATATAGTAAGTTACGCGATTATTTGGACAATTATGAACCGATTTCGTTGATTTTTTTTGTTTGCTACATCATAGTTACTTATAATAAACGAATTACATACCTAAATAATGTTGTGGTTTGTGGTTCCATTCAGTTCATCAGTGTTTTTGAAAAGTGGTACACATCGATTCGAGCGAACTATTTGAATTTTGTACCCATAGCCCGGGAGGTAAGCGCAAAAAATTGCAACTACTTTCTAAAATGTTGGTATTACGTTGTCATGGTGGTGTACAACAATACCCCGGATTTAGAGTCAGCTGGGATGCTTAGCGTTAGGTAGGGATACCAATTTGAATTTTAAAAAAAATAATGAGTATCTTGCAACTACTTTCAAGTCCCGAAAATTGGTGTACGAATAGTTTCTCCAATCAGTACTTAGATACCTAGGTACCGAATAAATTACAAACATAACGAAAGTGGATCTCACACTTTTACAGTTATGAGCTATGGTGCGAGAGTGGCTACATTTTTATAGGAATGATCTATACTATTAAAACTATCATAAGTTTTATGCAATTTGATCCGCAAATGTGAGTTATGAAACTTTGTGACCTCAGAACGAACAAACTGTCGGACATAATGTTCTTTTTTAACATAATTAATGACTCTTTAGATTTTGAAAGCATTATTCCGCCAACAAGGCAGAATAAACTAAATTCTAAAAAAACAGACGATTCGGTTACCATTAAAATAGTAGAGAGCAAAATTAGTGATGGCGATATCAAAGGCGCCGCACGAGTCCTGTTCTCCAGCGACACTATTGCCCCCCACACACCCGATACGGTCCAGTCACTCCGTGACAAGCATCCGCCGGCAGCATGTCTCCACCTGCCTGAGCCACCACACCCTGATGACGTTGTCATTGAAGTGTCAGCTCAGGAGATTGCAGCGGCCGTTTCTTCTTTTCGGAGCGGCTCAACCGGAGGCCTAGATGGTCTCTCGCCTCAACATCTAAAAGATCTTCTATCTTTTAGCTCTGGTGAGGTGGCTGAGTCTCTCTTGAGAGAATTAACGGGTTTGGCAAATCTCATGTTATCTGGGCAGGTCAATGATGACGTTATCGAAGTCTTGTATGGCGCTAACCTATGCGCACTTGTCAAAAAAGATGGTGGCATCAGACCTATTGCTGTTGGCACCACATATCGTCGTCTCGCAGCCAAAGCCGGTTGTGGAAAAAAGGTTGCTCTTTTGAGTAGCCTTTTTCAACCAATACAGCTTGGCTTTGGTTCGCGGGGTGGATGTGAGGCTGCTGTTCATTCGCTTCGTACTTTTCTCGGTCAAAATTGTGGAGAGGTGTTGCTTAAGGTGGATGTCAAAAATGCTTTCAATTCGGTTAATCGAGACGCCTTGTTGGCACAGGTCAAAGACAAAATTCCCGATCTTTTCAATTTTCTTTGGCAATGCTACGGCAAACCCACTAAATTAATTTACAAAAATGATGTTTTGCTATCTTCCGTTGGCTGTCAACAAGGTGACCCTCTCGGACCAGCCATTTTCAGCCTGGCCATTCATCCAATTGTTCAACGTCTCCAATCTAAACTCAACGTTTGGTATCTGGATGACGGGACTTTGGGTGGCGATGCGAGCACAGTCCTACGTGATTTGGAAATTCTTATTGACGAGTTTCGTCAAATTGGTTTGGAGCTAAATTTTTCGAAATGCGAACTTTTCGTTTGCGACTCATGTCCGGATAAAGATTTGATACTTAACAAATTTAATGATTTGGCACCTAACATCAAATCGGTAGACAAGTGTTCTCTTCGCCTTCTAGGTTCGCCGATATTAGATGAGTCTTTTCCGCCTTTCGTTCAAGAAAAAATTCAAAAATTTTTGAGTGCCTCTGATAGGCTACTCAAAATTAACGCCCACATGGCTTTTACCATTATAAGATGTTGTCTGTTTGTTCCAAAATTTATGTACGCTTTACGATGTAGTCCATTGTGGAAACACAATGAGCTCCTTTTGAGCTTAGACGATGTTGTAAAGCAGTCCCTAGTATCGGTTTTGAATATTGACATGAGTGAAAGGGCGTGGCTACAAGCCTCCTTGCCTGTTAGGCTTGGAGGGTTAGGGGTCCGCCAAATTTCAAGTGTTGCTTTACCAGCTTTCTTGTCCTCCATTCATAGTACTCAGAACTTGATTGAAAAAATCCTCGCACCTTCTTTAGGCCATTCTGGCGTAGATGTAGCTCATTTGAATGAGGCAACGAATGCTTGGAGGGTCGCTTGCCCAAATACCGAGCTTCCAAAGACTTTATCGTCGCAGAGACTGTGGGATCGGCCGATCTGCGAACTAGCACGGAAATCTCTTCTAGACACGTGTCCTAGCGTCGCGGATCGCGCTCGTATCCTTGCAGTCTCTGTATGGGAGTCCGGTCTTTGGTTGCAAGCATTGCCCTCTTTCAATACTGGTAACCTTTTAGACCCAACTGCATTTCGTCTAGCTGTCAGCTTACGCTTGGGTGCAAGGTGTTGTGAAGCCCATCGCTGTCAGTGTGGTACTGCAGTTGACCAGCTCGGTCACCACGGTCTCTCTTGCTCAAGAAGCGCTGGTCGGATTGGACGCCACGCCAGCCTTAACGATGTCATACGCAGGGCTTTTGTCACCGCCAATATCGCAGCCGTACTCGAACCGAGTGGGTTGGCGCGTGGTGATGGCAAAAGGCCTGACGGCATGACGCTGGTCCCATGGAAGTGTGGACGGCCCTTAGTATGGGACGCAACTTGCGTCGATACTTTGGCACCGTCACATCTTCCTGAGACTCAGAGTAGGGCTGGAGCGGCGGCCAATTCGGCTGAGCAGCACAAGCGGCGCAAATATGCTAACCTCGGCAGTGGTTACATATTTGAGCCATTTGGAGTTGAGACTTTGGGTCCGTGGGGGCCGGGAGCTCATCTCGTTTTCAAAAGTCTTTCTGAGCGTCTGGTGGACGCGACGCGTGACCAAAATGCTGGTGTTTATTTGGCTCAACGTATAAGCATTGCCATTCAGCGTGGCAATGCTGCCAGCATGCTGGGCACGCTGCCAACTGGCAGTGGGCTTGAGCACTTGGATTATCTTTAGACCTTCAAGGGTCTGTGGATGATCCAATTGCTTTCTATGTAGTAGTAATGTAGTATTGTCATTATATTAAAAAAAAAAAAAAAAAAAAAAAAGGAAAAAAAAAAAAAAAAAAAAAAAAAAAAAAAAAAAAAAAAAAAAAAAAATAATGACTAGAATTGACGCACCAGACCAATAAAATTCTATTCAAACATTGAATCTCATTGTATAAAATATATTTATACAGCTGAACTTTTGTTGTAATATTTATTAAGGTAATACAAGAGTTCTCATTCTTATATTTTGGGTTTAATATTGATCTTAAACCAACACTATCTACCCATTGTTTGTAGCTAATCGAGACGACGACCGTAAAATATTTAAAGAAAACCATTTTTATTGAAACTGTTGGGTTCCTTACGTTAGTAAACTTAAGAAATAATTTACTTATATATAAACAAATAAGTAAAAAATAAATATTAAGGGACATCTTACACACGGTCTCTGACCCCAAACTAAGCAAAGCTTATGATATGGCTGTCAGAGAGTGATATACTACATCTTCTATATACATAAAATCGTGATTCACTGACTCACCTATCACGAAATCTCAAAAACTACATGTGCTAGGAGTTTCAAATTTTACATGAAGGATCCCTTTAGGATATAGGTGCTCACTAAGAACTGATTTTGCGAAATTCAAGCCCTAAGTGGGTGAAATAGCGAGGCCAAGTTAGTATGTGTATGTTTATTAGTGATTTTTTGATTTTTTATTTCTTATGATTGAATAACTTAACTGAGATAATTTACTGATGGTAGTTATTCTTAAACAATTTATGTTGTTGAGTGCCTTTTTATGTTTGAAATTGAAAGTGAATTATTGTAATATTTAGATGACCTGTAACTTATTGTTATTAATAAAAAAGTATGAGTATGAGTATGGGAGGAGACGATTCCTTGGGCCGATTGACATGAAATTCGGCATAGACATACTTATTTAAACAAAATTAATTGACCACGTGTTTCGTATTTTTCTGAATTGTATCGCCTATCAGCATTAAAACGGGAAAAAAGCTATTTTTGTGACGACTGATTTCGACGTCGATCTTTGCTTAGTTTTGGGTCAGAGACCGTGTGTAAGATGTCCCCCAATATTTATTTATTATCGTTATGACAATATCATGGAAGAATGGGTGAATTTGGCTTGAAATCCAGAATCTCAGCATGGTAATATTTTATCGATGGAGAATCCATACTTCTTCTCCAACCAGAAAAGAACGTGGACGTGTATCATGATCCCTCATGATTCAAACCTCTTGCTGAGATTTCAATCATTAGATCATCTGATGATTCCAAATAATGCAGATGTATTCCGGAAGATATTGGATTTAGGTACTGTAAATGTATGTGGTTTTTCAAATACACTTTATTTGCTTTAAGAATGACCATTCTGTTATGAAATCTAGGAAATGTCCAATGTACCATCTGTTCTTTGATTTTATAGATAGATACCTAAAATCAAAGAATCTGTTGTTCAGGTGCTGGAGAAAATACTAAACGCCGCCCTGTAGAGCTTTTACATAGTCTCGCTCCCACAGGCTTGCTACATGAGCTGCTCCTTAAGGTAGGAGCACCAAAAATGCTGCTGCGTAACCTTCAACCTGCTCAATTGTCTTTCCACATTTCGTGGTTACAGATGAAAATAGCTATAATAGAAAATAGAATATAATCAAAGTAACATGAGAAAAAATTATATTTAATTATAGTTACCTACTGTACCAGCCTTTTTTTTAAATAGTCCACTGCATGACGTAGGCCTACCCACGAAGGGTGATACCTACACTAAACAATTATATGATGCCCTCGTACTGTTCTGTACAATGTTCTGTATCAGCCTTTTAATAGTCCACTGCAAGACGTGGGACTACCTGTGAAAGGTGATTGGGCCATATCCACCACGCTGGCTCAGTGCGGGTTGGTGGATTCACATACGCCATCGAATTTCTTCTACTAACATATTATACAGGTTGCCTCACTATGTTTTCTTTCACCGAAAAGCCAGTGGTGTGAAATTCTGTATAATATACATTGCAAAGAACTTTTTGGTACTGAGATTTTAACCCACGACCTCACGATTGTAAGGCAGGTGTCACTACAGCTAGACCACCACGGCTTTTCAGATATACCTACCTAATTGTTAAATTGCCACTAAGACATTTTACTCAGTATTGTACCCAACACAATTGTGAGCTACGCGGGTGACCGCGGGCGCAGCTAGTACATACATATTTTTATTTCTATCGCGGTTATTTTATTTAGCTTTGTAATTGGAATCGAAATATTTTATGTAATTCAGGATTCTATACAAACATTTATAAACTTATATATTAGTTTACATGTAATAAAAATTAATAATAGTAAGAAATCAAAACCCAATGGCGCGTCAATACCACAAGAACAGTATCAATAATTGTATCCACGACGGGTGTAATACCCAAAACACTCCACGCTAGCTTAAAAACTTTAGAAATCCCATCCACAACATTTATACTCCTACAAAAAGCTGCTTTAATGAACACCTGTAGAATTGTACTTAAATTTTTAAATAAATGAGAAAAAAAATTGCACTTGGTCGCGGCCTGTGCTTAGTAACTTCTTGTTGCAGGAGAGGAACGTTGTTCATTACCACATAATAATAATAATACATAATTTTGTAATAAACAATTGAACTCAAAAATCTCGAAAACAGTTAGGTTTAAAGCTGGAAACATACTATCGGACGCGGCTGACGGACGCGACTGACAGCCGCGTCCGATAGTATGTTTCCAGCTGAAGCCGGCTGACGGACGCGACTGACAGCCGTTGTTTCCAGCTTTAAGCTCGAAACATACTATAGGACGCGGCTTACGGACTTTTAATAAACGAAAACAAAGCGTGACTTTGTACTAAATAAGCTATACCGGTATAAGTGCTCTTACCTCAATGTCTTCTGGATTGTAAACATTGACTGCGCCAAAAGGAAAAACCCAAATTTTGAATAGTCCTTTCCATTTACTGCTCCTATATCTTCCTAGTTTCATTAATTCCACTGAAATTAAATAAGTTCCTGAGTATAATAACTCTTAATGACGGTGGTAATTTTAAAGCTGTAAGTATACGTAGTGCATCCTACTTAAACTATTTCTATTCATTAATTGAATTGATATAATATTTGATGTGCAGCGCAGCGCTAAGAATCTACTTGACACCAGACGCCACTGTACTGTATCAGCCTTTTTAATAGTCCACTGCAGAACTTAGGCCTACCCACGAAGGGTGATTGGGCCATACCCACCACGCTGGCCCAGTGCCAGTTCGTGGATTCGCATACGCCATCGAATTTATTCTACGGGCGCCACTGAGCTTATCTTTTCGAATTACCATATTATCTTACTGAAATCAAACCCGGCAATCTGCACAAAATGACAAAAATAAACATTGAATGTAATTTGTTTTTATCTGTGACATCTTTATTTAAACAAAATTTCTTACACTTTCAATGCCGTCAATTTTCTATATAAAAAGCTTACGAAAATAAGAGTGTAGATCAAACTTACCAATAAAAATAAAAGTTGAGAGGAAAATTCCGGGTTTGTATTTATATGCTTTACTTTCCTATAAAGGTCATGGCATGGTAAGGTACGTTTTTTGTGTTGTCATAACTCAAGTAATTTTTGCCAGTCGCCTTCATAATTATACATCTATAAAACCTTATTTATACCACAATGTAATATAATGGGGCTTACCTGAAGACACCATTATTTGCGAGCCATTTCCGACTATAAATGTTCCTTTCGGTCCCGGTATTTTATTGATCAAACGTGCTCTTTCATTGTAATTAAATAAAATGTGAATAAAAAATAAGAAAAAGGCGAGAACTGATAAATACACTATCATATTGATATGGCACCGACACGTCCGCTCAGAGAAATGTGATAATAATCACTAGCAAGTACATATTGAAAAATAAAATACTACTTTATCGCTGTATGTATGTATTTTAGATAAACGATTACGAGTAAGAAATCAATTTTCGTTTTTTTCTGTCTTGTACCGAGTGTTCCTTTAGATGACGGACAATTTAAAATGTATTCGTATTGCATGCCTGAAAAGACAGGTTTTGGCCGTAAATAGATAAATAATGTATGTATACTTTCATAATTATTTTGCAAAAAAAAACATAACTTCAACCGCAGCAACTTCAACTCGGAATCGACAAAATGTATGAAACAGCTTTTTCTTGAATTTTGGATTGGAGTTGTTCGTAATGATGGTCTGAATTACCCCCTTTCGTCTTAGTACAGGGTAAGCAAATAACCCTGTATATGTCACCGGTTTATTGTAAGAACCGTTTGTTTACAAACTCTCGAGTTATAATTATACACTATCGATATATTGTGAACGGATACAACGATGTACAATTTAACGCTTTACATATTCGTTAGTTTGTAAACAAACATTGTTCAAACGTGAAATTGTGAACTTGTGTGTAACGAAACTCGAAGTGGACAATGATTGGTTGAACGCATAATCCCTTTTACGGCCACTCCTCCTCCGCCGGGTGCAGCCACCCATTGTTCTTTTAACGGTGTAAAGAGGCAATACTAAGTGCGCCATTATTCAATTTCAAAAAAGATATCTCAAGAACAATAAAAGTAAAAAAATCAGTCTGTTTTCGACTCGTTTTCAATTTTTTTCTTTATGATCACACATGATGATAAACCGGTGACATATACATACATATAGGTACGCGTTGACTTGAGAACCTCCTTCGTTTTGTCGGTTAAAAAAACGAAAAGAACTACCTTGTACAGTAATATACTAAGTATAGGTATATATGGATCTCAAAAGGTCAAAAATGTTTTGCACACAAGTTACAAAATAGTATTAAAAGTTGAAGACGTTTATAAATAAGTGGTTGGGTAGACATGTGAAAATAAAAATATTATTAATATACTAAGAATGGCTCAAAACGAGAAAGATGTCGCCCGCTTCGGATAAAAGGATCACACAACTGTTTAATTCATATTTGTACGATTAGCTTAGTAAAAATATGAAATGTATCTATCTATACAGGGTTCTTTCTAATCAATTAGCATCCTCTTATTCTGTATATCAAAACTAACAACTTTTGTTCTGCGACTTTTGGCAAAACTCAAAAAAAATTTTGTTGTTCCATATAAAAATATCGTTCACCCGCGACAAAATGTATGGAACAGCTGATTTTTTTTTTTGAGTTTTGACATAAGTTGTAGAGCAGAAGTTGTTAGTTTTGATATATAGAAAAAGCCCCTAAAAGGGTGCTAATTGATTAGAAATAACCCTGTATTTATAAAATCGTGATTCACTGACTCACTTATCACGAAGTCTTAAAAAGTACAAGTGCTAGGAGTTTCAAATTTTACATGGAGGATTCTTTTAGGATATAGGTGCTCACTAAGAATGGATTTTGCGAAATTCAAGCCCTAAGTGGGTGAAATTGCGTGGCAATGTTTGTATGGGAGAACGCGATTCCTTGGACCAACTGACTTGAAATTTGAGACATTCTTAAACAAATTTGATTGAACCGGTGTATCGTATTTTTTCGAATCGTATTGCCTATCTGGGTTAAGAATGGAAAATAAGATATTTTCGGAACAAATGATTGATGATTAATTGATCAATCAAAATTGAGACAAAATAATTATTTTATATTCCCGATAACACAACCAGTTGTGCGAAAGCAGTTGGTCCACGAGGAATTCCTCTATCAAAACGACATGTTGAAAGTTAAGAAAATAGAGGAGGCGGCCATGAGGCGGCCACAGCTTTTTTGTCACATCATAGTATCAAATTGCAAAAACGTGGTCCAAACGCTCTTTCAAGAATTACATCCTTCACACATGGCGACATAGAATTATTACACACCATGGCGATCATTATCGTTTTGACAATATCATGGAGGAATGGGTGAATTTGGTTTGAAATCCATAATTTCAGCATGCTATTATTGTATCGATGGATTCTGGCCGCCTGGATCTTCTCCTCCAACCAGAAAAGAACGTGGACGTGTATCATGATCCCTCATGACTCATAAACCTCTTGCTGAGATTTAAATCATTAGATCATCTGGTGATTCCAGATAGTGCAGATGTATTCCGGAAAATAATGGATTTACTGTAAATGTGTGTGGTTTTTTTACAAATACACTAGATTTGCTTTAAAAATTACCATTCAGTTAGGAAATGTATCTAACCATCTGTTCTTTGATTATGCAGACAGATACCTAAAATCAAAGAATATGTGGATCAGGTGCTGGAGACAATGCTAAACGCCGCCCTATAAGTATAGCTTTTACATAGTCTCGCTTCCCCAAGCTTGCTACATGAGTTGCTCCTTGAGGTAGGAGCACCAAAAATGCTGCTGCGCAAACAACTGCTTAATTGTCTTTCCACATTTCGTGGTCACAGATGAAAATAGCTTCAAAGTAACATGAGAAAAATTGATATTTAATTATAGTTACCTACTGTACCAGCCTTTTTTTAATAGTCCACTGAATGACGTTGGCCTACTCACGAAGGGTGATACCTACACTAAACACTACTAAACGCAGCTAGTGTTTTATAATGATTAAAATACGTTTAGTTAATTAAAGTCGATTACTGATGTACAGAGTAGAAACCGCTACTGATAGAAATCTAATGAAAAAAAATCCGGACCAGTGAGTGTCAGTCTCGCACACCGAGGGTTCCGTACAAATCTAGAAAATTTCACAAAATTGGGAAGTTAATAGTTAAAATCTCTGTACAATAATCATCGACAAAACGTTTTTTTTTTTCACTTTTCTTGACGTTAATCGAAAATTACACATTGTTAAAAATAATTAAAAACCTGTTTTAGCATGTACTAATGAAGCTCTTTTATATGATACCTTACATGATACGATTACTGATTGACTGATTACGATACTGATTACGATACTCACAGAATTTTCGGTTCCGGCCGCGTACGCAACCAATGTTCGCAACTGGTTGCGTACGAGGAGTTTTTCTTCTTCGTACGCAACTAGTTACGAACAAACTAGTTTATCCTCCATGGCAACTGGATTTCGTATTTTTTTACATTCATTGCTTGTTGTACGTTCACCTTAACTAACACGTACGTCTGACAAAAATTTTTTAACTTTCCATGCCAAAAAAATCTACAAAAAAATTATGAGAAAAACGGTGTTTTTTACTATTTTCATATCTTAAAAAATAGCTGAGATATTAACGACCAAAGTGCGTATTTCCGGCCAAAGGTTTTTATAAACTCGGGTGCTTCAATTCAACAGTTAAAACACCCGATAAACTATTTTTCCAAGTGATTGAGGACCCAAAAATGAGGAAGAAGTGGATGACAGCCATAAAAAGAGTTGATGCAATAGACCCTAAAACTAAAGCGCACTACTGTGACGACCATTTCGATGTAAGTATTTGTAAATAATAAGTTTATTATTCTTCATTTTAATCACATTTGATCTACTTAACCTACCTACTTGGCTACTTCTCATTGCTTAAATAGGTATCTTGCCTACTACCTAGAACCTACCTATGTAAAAAGCACTGACATAATAGTAATTCTGTATCAGCCTTTTAATAATCCACTACAGGACGTTGGCCTTCCCTCAAAAGGTGAGTGAGCCATATTCCACCACGCTGGGCCAGGGCGGGTTGGGTGATTCACATACGTCATCGAATTTCTTCTACGGACTTATGCAGGTTGCCTCACGAATACCCACGATGTTTTTCCTTCACCCAGGGTATTATTTTTTTAAATCGCGGAAATAAAAAAAAGCAATTAGTATATTCATTCAATTTCTATCAATTCAAAATATATAAACTGGTGGCAACTTGACATGCAACATTGGTGTAGACAGCTTATAATTACTATTATACCTTTGAAAATACCATGTCATAAAAAAATATTTATATCGATTTCATTTGCCATGGAGTCAAAGCGATAAAAAACATCAGTTGCCATGGAGGATAAACTAATTCTTTGTTCGCAACTAGTTGCGTACGAATAGGAAAAACTCCTCGTATGCAACCAGTTGCGAACATTGGTTGCGTACGCGGCCGAAACCGGTGGGATATCTAATAATAAAACAAATTAAACTTAAATCTTCATTCTTTTCATTCATTTTCTTGGCGCTGTACAATAACATTACAAATACTTCCAAATTCAAAAAATGATAATTTTGGCGCACTTATATGTTTCAAATTCAAAAAGTGCGCGGCATAGATAATTCCGGCGCACTTATAAAGTTTCTTATAGAAAACACCATCTTTGGGCGCACTTGAAGGCGAACCATGTAGTCCTCTTCGAAAAGATGTGATGAAAATAGTTATTTGTTATACAAGAGTGCAAAGTTGCTTTTTATTCGCGTGCTTAATTTTGATGACCGAGCAAGCGAAGGATTCTTAGATTTTACTTACCCGTACTTACTTATTTTACTTTACCCTCTAGTGGATAAAAACGGCTTTTGCACTCAGATTAGAAAAATATTTTTATTCCCCCCTCCATCCCGGAAAGACAATTTTTGCTCTTCGAAATCTGAGTGCAAAAGTCGTTTTTATCCGCTAGAGGGTAAAGTAAAATTGAATTTAGATCATCGTGTGCACTAAATTTGTGAAAACCTATTTACTTCTACCTGCATGATGCCGAATTTATCATACAACCTTTTTAATTTGTTCAAAACTCAGACACAGAACCTTCTTGCTGTATTTTTTTTAATTTGTTTTGCGCGCGCCATTTTCTTATTTTGCATGTCATACTGTTAAAAGTTTTAAAAATAGGAAACTTGAAAACAAGTTTTAAACCTAAAATGAGTGATTCTAGCGACGAGGAAGTTTACTTAATGCCAACAGAATTGACTGAAACTATTAATACTCGTAGTGCGCAAATGAGCTTTCTCCCTTGCGTAGAAGTATTTGAAACAGTGCGGTATGTAGACGACTCATTTCCTCGCTGAGGTGGATGAAAAGTTACGTGTTGCACTCGAGTGCAAAGATTTTTTACCTTGTGCTCTTTTGATTCCCTCGCTAACGCTCAGGGTTTTAATTGTTCTAATTGAATCCTGAGCGTCAGCGAGGGAATCAATTGAGCACGCTGTTTAAAATCAACTTTGCACGCTTGTACAACTATTTTTGTAGACCTGTGGCAATCACCATGCTTAGGAAAACTTAGGACAGGAAATAAAATATCTCGGTTACAAATAGTTTTTGAGGGATTGATCTCTATATTTTGCTTACTTTTATAGTTATTTTACGATACATTAATTAATTATGACCTAAAATTTTTTTTTTCTGTTTTCGTGACCTGTTTCTTGTAAACAAAGGTAAGGGTGTTCCTTATTAAAAGCCAGCAGTAGTCTGCAAGCGTCGCGGGGTTTTATTTTCCATGGTAGAGCTTCTTTTTTTAAGCAAAATTTTAGTGAAAGCACTCACTGTGCTCATAGCTTGTAACGCCTGATTTTTTGCGAAAATTTGTAACTTCTGATACGAAAAGTGTACTTTAGTGAGATATTACAACCCAGTTCTTTGTAAGCACTTAAAAATATTTACCTGGCTCTCAAATTAGTAACTTATATTTTTTCCCAAAAAAAAAAACTTTAAGACCTCAGCAAACAACAACCAAACATTCTTTTTTCACTATCGGTTCAGGTTAGGTTCAGGTATCGGGTCAAAATAAATTGTAGATCTTTTGTTAACTTTCTCACAAAGCCCAATGGAAACACTTACTTTAAATCGCTGCTTCAACACTTTGATTATTTCAAGTAAATAATCTAAGCTTCAACAATATAACTTATAAACCGAGAAAATAAACCGGCGCACCGGTTATATTTTTATGTTATTTTTATTCTACATTACTATTTAATAATAATATGATAGTTTTTATTACTTAGGAGTTATTCAACAGAATATATTCATTAATATTTTTCTAGTAATAAACGCGCCTTACAACACTTCAACACTTTGATTATTTCAAGTAAATAATCTAAGCTTCAACAATATAACTTATAAACCGAGAAAATAAACCGGCGCACCGGTTATATTTTTATGTTATTTTTATTCTACATTACTATTTAATAATAATATGATAGTTTTTATTACTTAGGAGTTATTCAACAGAATATATTCATTAATATTTTTCTAGTAATAAACGCGCCTAATATAAATACATCTGAACTCAAAAATGGTTACTAATAATGACGTCACGGCTGCCATACGAAATTTAGTATTTTCAGTTGAAATAGCATACGGAACATATGCGCCTGGTATCTTACAACTGATTTTTAGCTTTAACTTATATGCCTACGACAAAGCGGAAATATACTAAATATTTTTTCAAAACAAGGATTTGAAAATTAACTTATGCAAAGTAACGCCTGTTTCAATAAACTGTTATGTTATAAACTGTAAATGTTAGCTATAATTTTTTTTATATATATATATAGGGCAAGTGTCTTTAATGACTACCAGAAAACTTATACCTATAATCCAAAACTACATAAACTATCTGTTACTACATAACAAGCAATTGGATCATCCACAGACCCTTGAAGGTCTAAAGATAATCCAAATGCTCAAGCCCATTGCCAGTTGGCAGCGTTCCCAGCATGCTGGCTGTATTTATTAAACATAATGTTATTATCGTTTTACAAAGGTGACGTAGACAGGTGCTGTATGCCTCAATACTAAATCGGACAAAAACTCGATCTCTTCGTGGCGGGTGACCGGCAGCAACGCGAATTTCCTCAGTATCTCCGACACAGCAGATTTCATCTCCATCATGGCGAATTTTTGTCCTGAAAGAGTTTATGAAGAAATTAATATTCATGTGAGGTCCCGAATCATAATTTCTACCAGGATGAAGTAAAGGTACTAGTATAGACAATTATTTTTCGATAAAATAGCATGACCGACTTCAACCGTGTACAGAATACGCGAATATTTCGCACAGATCGATGTAGCATTGTTCACATCAGTGTTGATTTACCAAAAAAAGCTTAACCGATTTCGATAAAATTTAAATGGAACTATCTTCGATGTATACTTTTCCAATATTTTTTTTTTTTTTGAAATCGGACCACGATGTAAAAATAATGCGTGGTTACACATAAATAAAATATACGCGTCGAATTGAGTACCTCCTCCGTTTCGTCGGTCAAAAATCAGCTCATCCGATTTCGATAAAATTTAAATGGGACCAACTTCGAATTAGGTATACTCTTTCGAATAAAAAAAATATTGAAATCGCTATTTAAAAAGTTATGCGTGGTTACACATAAAAAAAATATACGCATTCCGTCGGTCAAAAAATTAAATCACGTGTTACGTGCTTCATGCATAATGAAGTTGTCTGAATATTTAGCTTTTTTGACTGAACCGAAGCGAAGACCTTTGTTTAAAAGCAGAGATTTTGCTTATGTCAGTCCGGATGTTGTATTTCGTCTACAGATCGATTTTTTTCAACGAATCTCGACGACACACGACGACGCACAAAGGTTTATATACCCATAAGAATGCATTTTTTGTCGGCGATTTTTGACTAAGGTTATTATAAGGGGATTTTTAATTAATAATTATCTAAAAAAGGGGGGAAATTTTCTGCCACATTATTTATCAGCCGATTTTTATAATATTTGGCAACAATCTTGTAAACCCTAAAACAGATGTATGGCGAGGTCAATTACTATAAAAGAGTAACAAACATACTTTCGGATTTATTATATCAGTAAAGATGATAAAACTAAATACGGAAAAAAATAAACAGAGTAGAGTTGGGTTATCGCCCCGGGCGACATATTAAAAGGGGCAAGAATTCGCCTTATAATTTCGTTCTCGCTTCGAGAGTACTTTGTAAAATAATGAGGGGCGGCTTTATGGTCGGCCCCGGGGTGGCGAAAACCCACGCTACACCACTGCTTTGCCATTACCAATGCAGTTCCTGGGCCCAGCACTGAAGGGGATGTAGGCGTAGGGGTGCCGCTTAGCGCTGTTCTCTGCCAGGAAGCGGTCGGGGTCAAACTTCTCGGGGTTCTCGTACAGGTGTGGGCTTCGGTGGAGGTCAAATATGTTGATGTGGCAAAGACTATTTTTAGGAACCTTGTAACCACCTGGATAGAGATTAAACAAAAAGTGTTGCTTTGTTAAAGAGCACGAACTTTCAGAGTTACCTATATACACGGTTATTGGAAATCAATCAGCAACCTTTTACTGAATATATCCTATATTCAGTACATCAAAACCAATAACTTTTGTTCTACAACTTTTCCCAAATCTCAACTCCCAAAGAGGAGATAAAGGTATCCGCAGATCCACAAATGGAGCCGAGCTGTGGATCCAAGTGGAGAGAGGGCAAAAAAAGTGTAATTAGCATAAACACAAATAATTGTTTTTTTTACAAAATATGTAGTTAGGTACCTAAGTAAATAATATTTACACTAGTTTGCATATTTACACAGTATATCCTCTGAGTTCTGAGGTTTAAGTCTCGTGGGTGGCGGCGCTCGCACTAAGATAACAGTGCTTAGAGCGGTTTTTTTTAAATTTTGGATGGATCAAATTAGATACGAATTTTTAGAAGTTTTAGAACAAAAGATGTGTGTTTTGATGAACAGAATATGCCCTTAAAAGGATGCTAATTGATTACCAGTAACCATGTATGTGGTGGCTGTATGGTAGGTTTCATAAAAAATAGCCGTGGCGTGGTGGTCAAGAGATAGTGACACCCGCCTTACAATCGTGAAGTCGTGGGTTCGAATCCCCGGTCCCGTACATTGGTACGGGAACAAAGAATTATTTATGTACGGAATTTCACATCACTGGCTTTAACGGTGAAGGAAAACATTGTAAGGCAACCTGCGTACGTCCTTAGTAGAAATTCGATGGCGTATGTGAATCCACCAAACCGCACTGGGCAAGCGTGGTGGACATGGCCCAATCACCCTTCGTAGGTAGGCCTACGTCCTGCAGTGGACTATTAAAAAAGGCTGGTACCGTACTCGTCATTATCAAAAAAATAATATTAACAACATGGTCATTTCCTCGTTTTACTACGGAACCTTATAACTTCGTTGTGTCCGTCCGTCTGCCTGTCTGTCCGTCTGTCCGTCAGTCCATCCGTCCTAATATTACGAAGCCTTATAACTAGTCTCATTTATTAACCAAATTGCATGAATTTTGAGATTGTGATAGTATAGATCTCAATTTAGAATAAGTATATTTTAAATAGTGTATTTAAGGGTTAGCTCCCATACATAAAGTAAAGTGGGAATGATTTTTTTTACAACACCGCAGGTGTGGGGTTGAATAGGGTTTTTAAAATTAATGTTAAGTTTCACCTTGAGTACTTTTGTCTATTAAATAAATATATCAGACATCAGTAAATTTATAAATATATCAGACATACTCGTAACATTAGTATCAAAGTCAAAGATCGAGGAGTAATCATTGCAATTAAAGCTCATTAGACGTAGTACTCGTCCATATCTCGGTAAGCTTCGTAAGTTACAACTCATTATTTAATTTGATTTATTACTAATATATGTATTATTTGCCCTACAATTATCACTCGATTTATGTTCAAGATGATTTTACTTCAAGGCTTTTATCATATCTCGTCCAGGATGTTATGATAATTAAAGACCTAACATAACATTAATTACTTAATATCACATCGTCGTTTAAATGTCTGCTGATGAAGTGTACTGGCGGGTAAAGGCGAAGGGACTCCTTGATAACCATATCCAAGTACTTCATCTTGGAAAGGTCTTCCATGGTAGCGGGCCTGCTGGAGTCGCCGAATATCTCTTGCAGTTCTTCGAAAACTCTGTCCTGTGAAAACAAAAAATAGCTAGATTAGTTCTCCTTCTTCATGTTGGTGGTTTTAAAGTAAATAAGGCTACTCTAAGAAAAGAGCCCTGCATTAGGTCACTCAGCATGCAGACGTTTGGACAATGAGGGCAGGAAAATAGGTGGTCCATTGTCTGCTATGTTCTGTAGTGACACTCCATAGATTCCTTGTCAGAGAAACTCCATTTAGGTCATAATAGACCTGCAGCGGCCATCTCGAAGGCGATTCAATGACTTCCATGTTGACCATGTTAAGCAATAAGCCTTCACAAATAGAGACGTTATACTCATTAAAAATAGCCCTAAAACATGGCGAAATTCTGCAAAATTGCACTTTCTAAACATACACGATGGCATTTTTGACAGACGAACCACCGGAGGAGGTATACAATTCGATGCGTATATTTTTTATGTACAACCACGCATAACTTTTCATAGTAGTCCGGTTTCAATAATTCTTTTTTTATTGAAAAGAGTATACTTGGAAATTGGTCCCATTTACTTTTTATCGAAATTGGCTAAACCAGTTTTAATAAATCAACAATAATGTGAAAAATGTTACATCGATCCTTGCATAATATTTGCGTCTAGCGATGCGCCCCGGCTTCGCATAGGTGTATTATACACATAAACATTTCTCTAGAATTACTCTATCTATTAAAACAAACTGCATCAAAATCCGTTGTGTAGTTTTAAATATATAAGCATACATGGGGACAGACAGCGGATAGCGATTGTTTTATACTATGTAATGATTCTGGACACGGGTGAAGTCGGTCATGCTATTTTTTGCAAAAACTAATTATATCTGTTATTGCTATGAAGTTTCGCTTTATAAGTGTGACGCGTGTAACGTCGGCGCACGACATGGGGCGCGACTGACTTGACTGAAGCTTAACTTACTCGTAAGTTCGCCGCGCTAAGCCCGCTAAAGGTATGACGCATCTACCTCAGTTTTATATATAAGATCGATGACGCTAAGTCGTTAGATATTTACCAAATGTGATCCATCACCTCTATTGGTATTTTCGGTCTATTTTTCATCTTCAACGCTGAGGGAAGGTCAAGTAAGGCGTGAAGTTTTATGAGCTTCCGTATCTGTCCGTAGCGCCGTAGCCAAACTTACTATCTCTACGATCGTAGCTCCGTAAAGATAGATGGATTTCGATTTAGTTATTTTCTTTACTACACAGACAATTTATTTTAATCAAAATATTTTAAAAATATCTTTATAAGTAAGTATTAAAAAATGAAAATATATCGCGTGGAGATTGAAAAAAAAATGAATTCTACACCTATACTCGTAACTTGTAAGGCCTCACTTACGGAGACGTGGGGCGTCACGCGGCGCGTGCTGCGGCGCGGCCTGCACTTAATTCAAACATATTTTTTTGTGTCATCAATATAAAATGTAAGAATGCCAATTCGGTGGGCTTTGTATACGTATAGACATGACATAGTTTACCTGAATGGCTTTGTCGTTGGCCAGAGACAATAAACAAAATGTGAGTCCCGAGGCAGTCGTATCATGACCCTGTAAACAAAAGATATTGGTCAATTTTATGCACTAGATATACCTACACCGGGCTTCGTTTGGTGCTAAATAAAATTCGTAACATAAATTCACATTTATTTTTGGAAAACCATCTACAACGTGTAACGGAAAGGATGTATACATAAAAAGTGGGTTGATACTATACCTTATATAGATGCTGTATTCGAAATTCCGAGCCAACATAACAACATTCACTTTAAAAAAAAAATTAAATATGACTGACTAGAAAAATCTTTTGCACGTAAACAAACTTGTCACAACAAGGAGTCTGATTTTGATGGGCAAGGTCGTGTTATTGACATCACAGCTGTTTAGTGTGATAGTGCTGTGCAAATGTGAATTAGTCATAAAAATGACTAGTTTTTCAAAAAAAGATTAAAAATCAGCAAACGAACTTATACGGCTAAACATGCCCTCTAGTTTGTTACCGTTATCTGATTTGGTACTTTCAGTATGTATACAGTCTTTCCGTTACACGTTGTATATGGATAAATGTACAAAGAAGTAGCCTAACTTTTGGCACGTTGCCTTACCTCAAACATAAACGTATCAACCTCTTCTTGTATCCCAGCATTATCGATATGTCCATCTTTTTCGGCTAGCAACAACAGATCCAACATTGCTGTCTTCCTTTTCTTTTTGTAAACAACATCATCATCGTTCTCATCATCTACAGGAAGCTGGACGCCGTACTTGTTAAAATACTCTCTTCTATCTTTGATAACTCTCCCAGTAAAGTTATGAATCATTTTCAGACACTTGTTCATCGTTTTGGCTGCATCAGTGAAACTAAATAGAATATCGCTATAGAGGTATACTCTGGTGAACCTGTATAAAAGAGTTTGTCCCAGCTCGTACAATGAGTCCTTATATGTCTTTCCAGCGCCCGAGATTTCATCACTGAGTTTTGTGCCCATTGCTGTCTCTACAATAGTACAATATATTATTTGAAAAATGTTTAAGTAATTAATCGCACTAATTTCTGTATTTGAGTTGCTGTTAAAACTAAAGTTCATAACATTTTTATGGAAATGACAAAATACAGTCGGAATGGCACTTTCTTGCCTTACATTTAAAAAAAAAAATATCGTTGCGACTGGTCGACGTCAACACGTGACCAAAATCCTTTTAAAAGCCCTTTACTTCGCCCAGAAGATCAGCATTGCCATCCAACTTTTGACTGTTTTTTTTTTTAACCGATGTAAGGGAGGAGAGACTCAAGTGGACGCGTTATTTTTTTATTTTTTTTAATTTTATGTATGATATGTAAACATAACTGTTATAATTTACTAGTCCGATATTGATAATTCTTTTTTTAGAAAGTTTATGTAATCAGTTATCAGTTCATCGGGCCGAGAAACACGAAAACGACTACTTTTGAATGCGCGATGTGAGAGGACGAATAATATTGATTAAAATTTAAAAAATGTCATAGATAAGGGAAAACCTTGAAAAATTTTATGAACCGGACAAAATATTGAAAATAACCCGGCCTTATTAACAAAACTTACAAATTACTCATCAAAAAAAGTTTAATAATTCGTATGTTAAAAATTATCAGCGACAACATTCCATTATTTTTTATTCCTGATCAGTTTTCTACTTTACAGACCGAGAAGTTATTTTTTTTAATGTGTACATTATGAGTAATTAGATAATTAAAAACTCACTGCCGCCCGCCTCTCTGGCGCGATCCTGTCGAGCGCGACCGCGTAAAATTTGTCCGAGTGAAGGGGCGCGGTACTCGATTTTTGAAACAATAGTTTATCAGTGCGTCACCTACATATTAAATAAATAAATAAATATTTTGGGACATCTTACACACGGCCTCTGACCCCAAACTAAGCAAAGCTTGTTATATGGCTGCCAGAGACTGATATACTACATATACCTATTTTTAAATACATACTTATATAGATAGTAACTAAATAACACCCAGACACAGAGCAAACATTTATGTTCATCACATAAACATTTGCCCTGGTGGGATCGAACCCACGCCTCTTTGATCCAGAAGTTAGGGTCACTAACCACTGAGCCACCGAGGCAGTCATTGCATATTGTAGTCGAATCGATGACCATGTCGTTAGACAACTCATTCTAATTTTAAGGGTTCCGTAGTAAAACATAGATACTCTTATAACATCTTTGTGTTCATCCGTCCGTCGTCGGTCATGTTAAATAAATGGCTCTTGAAATAAAGACAGAATGTGACTTAAGATTTTATCTAAAAAACATTTTAAACTCATCTTACCGCAAATCGATTGCAATGTATATTCCGACAATACGGGAACAATATCAACAGAATCTCCCGCTGATTTTTCAAGTGTTTCCACTAAACGTTCACTATTTTCCCGGAGTACGATGTAAAATTGTCGCAAAATGTTGAAATGAAAGGGGGGAGTGAGAAGTTTTCTTCGTTGTTGCCATTTTTCTCCTGAAATTGACAAAAATTGTTTTTGTAGTGGTTTAGAAGCAACATAACAAATGATTTGACCGATCCCACAGTCTCTGCGACGACAAAGTCTTTGGAAGCTCGGTATTTCGGCAAGCGACCCTTCAAGCGTTCGTTGCCTCAAATGAGCTACATCTACGCCAGCCCCTGTAGCACGGCAAGGGGAGAAAACCATTTTATCCACTTTTAATGTCAGCTGTCATTGTCAATCCATACTTTATTTTCTCTTCGAGGGGATAAAATGGTGGAAAGACTATTTGTCCCTTTGCCATGCTTCCCGTGCAGAATGGCCTAAAGGATTTTTTCAATATATCTTTTTTTATTTAGTGTTTACAACATCGTCTAAGCTCAAAACGAGCTCATTGTGTTTGCACAAGGCCTTTGTCTAAATTTAAGGGGGGCTTCACACATGGCCGATTTATTATTGATTTTCTGTTATTGTAATAATCTGATAATAGTAGCACCCACCGTTACTGACGAGCAGTCCTTCGCGTAGCCACGGCGTCAGAAGATTGTAAATAAAGCTCTTATCATTAAACTTTAAACTTGACATAACTGTCTGAAAATGTACAAGTTAATAAATTAGAAACTAGTTTTACCCTAACCGAAATTAAGCAACGTTTCGCACGGTCAGTATTTGGATGGGTGACCGCGGGTGGCATTTTCCAACTGAGCGCTACCATGGCTCGGATGACACGTTAAACTGTTTTAACCGTTTAGCCACGTCAGAGGCCTTCAGGCGGCCTAAAAACTCTGACACCAGCGCTAGCCACCCGGCTAATACGAACTTAGTTTTACCCTTTATGCCTTCTAACAACATCCTTAATTTATTCCTGGATCAAAAATAACCTTTGACTCTCTCCTTTGATCTTTAAACTATATCCAGGCCAAAAATCAAATGGATCCGTTGTTCTGTTGCTGCATGCAAGAGTAACTTTACTAACAAACCAAAAAATACACTCTTTACCGATATCCAAAAAGCAGTCCAGGAGGTACTATGTTCGTCTGTATATTTGTGTATATTCATGGATATTTTCGCGAAATTAAAAAAAATGTTTTTTTGGTTCGTAATGGCATACTTCCAAGGTGGGCTCTTTTAAATGTTTTTGATAAATCGTCGATTGTGTACATGGAACTCACATCGATTCGTGCAAACTTCGAATTCTGTACAAGGTGGAAGTCCGTGTTGCTATTTTTTTGCGAAAAATAATGATGGATAATAATATTATAAAATATTTCTAAGAATTATAATGCGTCAGATAAAAAAAAATTATATTGTATCCACCAACCCGCACTGAGCCAGCGTGGTGGATATGGCCCTATCATCCATAGTGGGTAGGCGTACGTCCTGCTATTAGAAAATGCTGGTACAGACAGCTAAAAAAAGATGAATCTCTGATATGCTATTTGGTTGAGCTATGAAACTTTGTGAGCTGTGACATCGGAACGAACAGACGACGGTCGAATACAATGGCTAAAATTCAAGCACCACACCATTTGTATCCAATTTAAAATTTAAATTCAATTTTAAATTTAACTGTATCCAATTTAAAAATTATATTTGTACAGTTGAACTCTAGTTATATTATTTATTTATAAAACAATACAAGACTTATCTTTTGTGTATTTTGGGTTTGTTACATAAGTATATTGAATAAACTTTATCTGCCATTATTTTTGACTAATCGGAACGAATACCGTGAAATATTTAAAGAGAGCTAAAGACGTGGTGGTCTAGAGGTAGTACACCCGCCTTACAATCGTGAGGTAGTGGGTTCAAATCTCGGTCCCGTACCAATGAGTGGAATTTATGTACATTTTTTCAATTTTTTCACAATTTCACACCACTGGCTTTTCGGTGAAGGAAAACAACGTGAGGCAACCTGAAATAGGTCCGTAAAAGAAATTCGATGGCGTATGTGAATCCACCAACCCGCACCTGGGCTAGCGTGGTGGAAATAGCCCAATCACCCTTCGTGGGTAGGCCTACGTTCTGCAGTGGAATATTAAAAAAAGCAATAACACAATACATACAGTACATTTTCATTGATCGAAACTATTTGGGTTCCTTAAATTTGTAAGGCAAATGAAACTGAAGCTATCAATTTATAAACTAGTAGTTCTCCGAACAGTACACCTCGCTACACATCTTTAACTAAATATTTATAAATCTATATCTCGACTCGCTCTTGACCCATTTGATTCATATTCGCAAATATTGTTAGGACTTAAATACAATATCAATCTAGCTAAATATCATCGAAATCGGCTAATAAATAGCGCGACAGCAAATCCCCCTTATTTTTGACCGACGAACCACCTGAGGAGGTACGAGTATACAATTCAACGCGTATATATATATTTTCTATGTATAACCACGCATAACTTTTTTCATAGTAGACTGATTCCAATAATTCTTTTTTTATTGGAAAGAGTATACTTACTTTGAAGTTGGTCCCATTTAAATTCTATCGAAATCGGCTTGCCATTTTTGATAAATCAACAATAATATGAAAAATGCTACATCGATCCGTGCGTAATATTTGCGTTCTAGCGATGCGCCCCGGCTTTGCATAGGTGTATTATACATACAAACATTTCTCTTTAAGTACTCTATCTATTAAAACAAACTGAATCAAAATCCGTTTCGTAGTTTTAAAGATATAAGCATACATATACAACGGGACAGACAGCGGAAAGCGACTTTGTTTTAAACTATGTAATGATTCTGTTCACAGCACAGGTGAAGTCGGTCATGCTATTTTTTGCAAAAATAATTATAATAAATAAAAATAATAATCCCAATAAAAATCATCATCATCATCATCAGCCTGTATCAACCCACTGCTGGGTATAAGACTTTTTTCCCTTGTACCAGTTTTATCTGTCTAAATAAAAAATCGCCGACAAAAATAAACCATTAATATAGAACATGCGTACCAATTTTCGTCAAGATTCGTTGAGAAATGCGACCAGTAGACAAACATCAGCATCCGGACAGACGAAGCATGTGTAGTGAAGTTCAGACCTCACTACACTTCGGTCAATAAACATAACTCTATCATAGTTGCTACTTTATACTCGTAGCTTTGTAATTTGAAACCAAATATTTTAGTCTGTTATTCGGAATTGTATATAGGTAATTCTGAATAACATACTAAAATATTAATTGTAGTACGGAATCCTTGATAAGCGAATTCAGCTTCGTTTCATGGCTTTATGTGTACTTTAGAATTTAGATTAGTTTGAACAAAACAAAACCAATTTAGTTAGTAATTTAGTAATCATGTGCTATTTTTTATGATAAAAAAGCTGGACTAAATACAGTCTATTTTAATTTATACTTGTATAAGTACTCTTACCTCAATATCTTCTGGATTGTAAATGTTGACAGAGCCAAAAGGAAAAATCCAAATTTTGAATATTCCTTTCCATTTAAGGCTCCAATATCTTGCCAGTTTCATTAATTCCACTGAAAGTAAGTTTCCTTATTAGGAAGCTCCAAGGAGCCCAACGAGCTATGGAGAGGGCTATGCTCGGAGTCTCTCTGCGAGAAATGAGAAATGAGGAGATCCGTAGAAGAACCAAAGTTACCGATATAGCCCAACGGATTGGCAAGTTGAAATGGAAATGGGCAGGCCACATAGCGCGGAGGACTGATGACCGATGGGGTCGAAAAGTTCTCGAGTGGAGACCACGTACCGGCAAGCGTAGCGTAGAACGTCCACAAGGTGGACGGATGACTTCATTTAGACCGCAGGATCGCGCTGGATGCAAGCAGCTTCCAACCTGTCTTATTGGAGATCCATAGGGGAGGCCTATGTCCAGCAGTGGAGTTCTTTTTCTGAGTATAATAAAATCTCAATGACTGTAATAATTTTTAAGCTGTTAGTTAACGTAGTGATACTCATAAGTGTTATTTCGATAGGTTTGCCGGGTTAGCTAGTTTCATCATCATCATCATCATCTTGTCCTTATCCCACTAGGCGGGGTCGGCACAGCACGTTTTCTTTCGCCACTTCACTCTATCATACGTCATCTCATCATCAACTCCTTTCTCTCGTATGTTATCTTTCACACTTTCTTGGTCTTCCCCTCCCGCTTTTGCCACTTACCGGGTTAGCTAGTTTATAGGTATAAAATCTTAGCAATAAAAATTATAGCAAAAAGTGGGTATTATTACCTCCCCGTTGTGGAAAGAGCCTGGAACCCACGACAAAGGTCACCCTAGTGTGGGATCCAGTGATCCCGACCACTATGATTGTTAAGTTAAATTTTTGTAAATGCAATTTTTAATTTTAAATTCATAATTGAATTGAAATTTGAAGTGAATTGCAACACTACGTGACAATGCTGAGATTATCTATTGCAAATATAATTTATAATATGCACAAAATATCTTGAATAAATTATTACGTTTTTAATCTATTTTTTATTTTAAAAAAATAATCGTATATTTTTAATGCCGTCAATATCTCATAGAAAAAACTTTTCAAAAATGAGTGTAAATTACACCTACAGTAAATACATTTTTCTATTTTTTGTAATAGGGTATAATTTGTGTAGTCTCAACTCGAGTACTTTTAGGCAGTCACCGTCTTTACAACCTCATTTACACTATGTAAAGCTCTATTACCTGAAGACACAATTATGTCCGAGCCATTGCCGATTATAAATAATCCTTTTGGTCCAGGTATTTTATTAATCAAACGTGCACTTTCATTGTAATTAAATAAAATGTGAATAAATAATAATAATAAGGCGACAATTGATAAAAACACTATCATATTATTAATATTGCACCGACACGTCCGCTCAAAGAAATTTGTCAATAATCACTAGCAAATATATATTGAAAGTTAATATTATAACTTACACTTAATTGCTGTAGGTGAATTACATATTACGATAAACAGTTATGAGCATGAAATCAATTTCTCATTTTCATCGTATTATTGGGTGTCTTTCTAGACGACAGACATATTGTAGAAAATCGTTGTAATAAATAAATAATCATTAGGATTAACTTTGTTTTTGGATCACCCCAGAAGAAATTTGAGGACGTAATCATTATTTTTTTTCAAAAAATGGCACCACCGACTTTCACCGTTTACAAAATTCGAATAGTTTACACGAATAGAAGTGACATTCATGAGACTACGGCGGGAGTATACCCTTGGGATTTTTTTAAATCGACGAAAATATCGATGAACATAGGTATAAAGAAAGTACGATTCTTAAAAAATAAAATTCTTCACAACACTTTCGCAAAAACTTGTCGACCTTGCTGGTGACGAGAGCTGGCTCATTCCTGGCGCAAAAAATACATAGCTCTATCTGTTCAGCGTGGGGGTGCAGTCAGCGTTCTTGGTACTTGGCACCCTACTGACACAAACTTTGTTTCGATTTTTAGACGCTATTTTTATGTTGTATATAGGTAGTTATTATATTCTGTCCATGTATATAACGGGACATTAGCTTTAAGTTTATTTTTAAATAGTGCCACTTAGTATAATTTCGAATGACTAGGAATGGAAGTGGCAACATTCCTGGTGTAACGCTTGTAACAAACGCTGCTGATGAGTTCCAAGGAGGTTTCGATTGATATCGCATGATCGGCCGATGGGCGGGAAAATGCGATGATGACTTGACAGATGTCACTTGAGAGTTGCAGAGAGAGCTGGTTCGGAGAGGTTATGGTGAACTGTGTTTAGAATGGCTCGTGTTGCGATTCTTGATAAAATGGTGGCAGCGTGCGTTACGCTGCGGAACGCCATGTCCTTCGCTTAAAGTTTTCTCTATAATTGTAGTCATACGTAATCTTCTGTGAAATAAACTGATTGTTCGTGACGTCGCAATTTATCTCTTCGCCCGCTTAACCCACGCCACGCTACACTGAAGCATTGTTGGGTCAGATGGTATAAAATCATTACCACATTGAATCACCATAACTGATGCGGATTCTTTTATGGATTCGACATATATATTAGGTAGTTTAGAATAATAATTGAATGTTTTGTAGGTTATGTAAATAAAATAAATATTTTTGTAAAACTAAAAAAAAGTACGTACAGGCAAACATCGTTTTTTATTTGGTCTGGGCATAGATATATATACCTGCTTTTTTTTTGGAAGTCGGTAAAAATCAGATCAGTACCTACCTATATTTAGTCAATGGTCATCGAACTTTTTTTATAAGTAGAATAGATGCCTTTTTTATGATTATGTGGTGTAAAAGTGATGTGATATGTACCTATGATGAGTATAGATACAATGATATCCTATATAATAGAGCCATCGTCTAAACACCATATGAAACAATTACCTACCTATTTTGTAAACATTGATCTAAATTACATAGACACACGGTAATTACACGTTAATCTATTGGCATTTGCAATCTTTTACCTATATGACTTGATGTAAACCTAAATAAGCTCTCAGACAGAAAACAAATACAAACAAGACAATGCAATGACAATGAAATGCACGCCTGCACGGGCAAATGCCAAAAATATAAACAATAATAAAAAAACTTTACGCTGAAAACATTTTTATTTGTGTACAAAATAACCTACCAACTTAATCTGTAAGTAACGGACAAAAACTGCGCATGGCTTACTTGCTAATGTGGCTCCAATATAGAAATATTCTATGGGAGAATAGTGTAAACGCGCATGAAGTATTCATAATACAAAAAAAATGTGTTCGTTTTCTCGCAAATATAAAAACTGTCGACATTACCAAACCAAAATTCCATAAGCAATACTTTATGGGTAAAGCCACGAAAAACTGTTCAATAACACACTTTAAAGTGTAACACACAATAACACACTTGAAATAATAATATACGTATATACACGTAACATTCGGGAATAAACACACGCGAAAATATAATCTTTATCTAAGATTAAAACTTTTAAAAACTGTCTTAAAACACAGAAAACTAGGCGATTCCCGAAAAAACAACATTCATCACAGTAATTTTGACTTTAACGGATTAAATTTCAACACCTACCTTGTCAAATCACATTAAATAACTCGAAAAAACTAGATGACCAAAATTTTCGCTTCAACGACCTCACGAATTGCTCCCATACTGAAATGGCTGACAGATTTTTGACATTTCCCTAGACTTGTAGGAAAGTTTGTCGTCATTTAAAAATACTTATATTGTTGCTGTGGTTTGAAAATTAAATTCTACTGAGCATTTCGTGTTACGTCACACACGGGAATCAAATTTGGTCCATATTTTCAATCGTGTTTTTTTTGGTAACAGTAGGCAGATATTGATTATTTATTTATTTTAAAACAAGGCCTTAACAATATAAAATAGGTACAATATAGCATACATTTGATAATAACTTTATTTGATCAGAAAAAAATTGTAGTTTGTTGTCACATGGACGAGGGACATTTTGATTTTGTATGGAATCTGTAATTAACCTAAATTATTAATCGAAAATTTACATAATAAATAAGATATTTTTGAATTATGAATTAAACCATGCTAGGTAAAAATTATCTAACTATTGATAAAACAGTAAATGGTATTAGAAATAAAGTACGATATTTATTTATTGTTAATTTTAGTAAGGTCCACGTTTAAATTTTGAAATGAACATTTTTCCGTGGCCTTACCCTTATAAAACTTGAAATTATGTCCCTGGTATCTATTTATATATTTGATATATGCAAATTTGTCAAAAAGCGCTCTGACTATTTTAACAAAGTGTCTGATAAAACGCACAAAATTAGATCGCAATACATATAGACATAAACTCGTGGAACCAAAGTCTAACTTAACAATGCACAGATTGCACGGTTCTAGCCCAAATTCTATGGCTATAAAAATATTCAATAAATTGCCAACTAATTTAAAGATATCGAAAGAGAAAACTGTTTCATAAAACAACTAAAATTAACCTATTATCGAAATGCTTAATCCTTATAGGGTCATATGTATAACTATACAAAACATGTTAACTAAGAACCGCATGTAAATTTCATGTTGCAATAAATGATTTGAGTTTAATGTTGTCATTAAAATTATGTTTGCTCATCCTGCTGGTCTTTAAAAACCTCCAAAATATCTGAACTTTTGATCTAAAAAAATCGACTAATTAAACTGGTTGATTTTTTCTTCACATACGCAGCTGTATTCTATACATACATATATGAGTAGTATCAGAGCCAGAAATTAACACCTAAAATATGCCTGCCTGGAATCAGCGTATGACATTGTTCCATTCGCCGTCGAAACAGCGGGTCCGTGGGGCGCAGAAGCCAGGAAATTTGTACTACAATACAATACAATACAATACAACAACACTTTATTGACACCAACAAGAAAACATAACAAAAGAAACAAAGACAGAAAAGGCACAAAAGGCGGTCTTATCGCTAAAAGCGATTTCTTCCAGACAACCTCTCTTGGATGCGAGGAAACGTAAATACGACAAGGACAGTGTAAACGTAAAAACAAAATAATAATAATAAAATAATGAAAACCAAAAATTCCTAATCAATAATAAAATAAACTACATAATAATAGCCATACATAAATACTTCAAATAATACATACAATAAAAATAAACATACATATACGTAAATATATTACAAACAAATTAATAACGAGGAGTGATATGTGGATCAGTCAGAGAGAGCTTTGCGAGATAATGTTGCTGAACCTGGGCCTTGAAAGATTCAACGCTCTGTGCACGTCTGATAGTCACAGGAAGGTCATTCCAGAGCGCTACTGCTCGGACACTAAAAGAAAAATCATAAAAAATAGTAGAATGAGATGGAGTGGAAAGAAGGAGATTGCTAGAAGATCTAAGATTGACAGAGTGAGTGTCACAGAGAAAAGTGAAGCGAGAGCGTAAATATGAAGGAGAAGAAGGTTTGAAGAGAATGTTGTAGAGAAGGGAAAGTATGTGAGTATCGCGGCGAAGACGGATGGGGAGCCACTTGAGCTTATTACGAAATTGGGAAATGTGGTCATATTTCCGGAGGCCGAAAATGAACCGTATACATAGATTTTGGAGACGCTCAAGCTTGTCGAATTGCTCTTGGGTTAAGTCAAGATAGCAAGCGTCGGCATAGTCTAAAATCGGAAGAAGAAGGGATTGTGCTAACGCAACTTTGGTAGCAGTGGGAAGAAAATTGCGAATTCTTCGTAATGATGCAGAAGAAGCGTACAACTTTCGCTTCACAGATTGTATTTGAGGATTCCACGAGAGACAATTATCAAAAATAATACCAAGGTTTTTAACCTCGCTACTAAAAGGGATCGTAATACCGCTAAAGACAATTTTACTAAGAGAAGTTTGATCAATTCGTGCAATCATCCTAGAGCTACCAATAATGATAGCCTGCGTTTTAGTGGGATTGACTGTGAGCCCGTGAGATCGGCTCCAATATTCAATACGGCACAGGTCATCATTAACAGCTGCCACAGCCTCATCCAAGTGATCGATTGTAGCTTGAGAGTAAATTTGCAAGTCGTCTGCATAGAGATGGTAGAGAGAAGTGATGTGAGAGGTAATACCATTTATAAAGATAGCAAACAGGAGAGGAGAAAGAACACCACCTTGAGGAACGCCGCTAGCGCGTTGCCTTTTTTTTTTGTCAGGGGAAATCTTTTAATGATACCACCGCACCTCGGGACAGGCGGGTGGTTATGTGGGAGTCTCCGCCCATTGCTGGACGGCATACCCACCAAAACCCCTGGGTGTTCCACCACTGCGCTTGGTGTCGGGGCTACGGGCACGCTTTCGCACTCTTCCGCGGCACCCGACAGCGCTGGCCCAAACCGGGCCCCACCTCGGAGCTTGCGCTCCCTCCAGAATGACGACGTGCCGAACACCAGGCACATCGTCATCCCCCACCTAGGACCAACCAGCACTGGGCGTCGGACAGTACCCGTGTCCGACAGCCCTGGTCCCAATGCAACGGGTCAATTAAAGTGGCCCCGCGCCCGCCACTACGGCTGCAGAGGATAGGGAGAACGGCCGACGACATACCGACACTCCTCTTCCCCTGCAGCCCCACCGCGTCCGCCATCAAAACGGTGGCGACCCCGTCAAGGCCGCGGAAGGCAGGGAAAGTGGCAACGACACACCAGCAGTCCTCTCCCGCCGCGGCCTCCAATCCTCAGCCGCAGTGTCTCCCATACGGCACTGCAGCCCCCCTCAGTTGCGGTGCCCCCCATAAGGCACGCAACCTACTTTGGCCAGCTTCTACTCAGGCTTGGAGGCAAAAGCCCGGAGAAGCGGCCCCACCACGGGTTCCTCTTGGTTCACCAGGTTGGCCCTACCTGGCTACTAAGCCCCCCCGCCACGACAAGGCCGGAACCCACTCGGGGGGGACTGGCGCGTTGCCTAACCTAAAAGATAAAGTGAACGACGCCCGGGCTGGCTGGTATTTGGTTCAACGCATTTCCTTGGCTATTCAGAGGGGCAATGCGGCGAGTATTTTGGGTACATTTGGTGCGGCGCGCAGGGGACTACAGGACTAATTTTTAAGACGAAGTACAAACAAACAAACAATAACACTTTATTAGACAACCACATTACATAAAAAACAAATTACAGGGACAAAACAGTACAATTTATAGGTTTCTAACTGGTGGAAGTACCATATTAGGTATCCATGTATTATACCTAGGTACGTATATTTTTATTGCCTTTGGAAATTATTTAATTTTAGATTGTAATTTGACTTATTTTATCAAATGTTTTACTTTTTACATGAAGATTATAAAATAAAATTGAGTAGTAGATAGTATTTTATTATAGACTTTACACCGACTCATGTAAAGCTGCGTACCATACATAATTTTATATGTTTGGAAAAAAATCACAAGGTTACCTACTCACTGTGTGAGTCTGTTAGTCAATTTTTCAGATCAAAAGATCCAAGATTTTGAATGTTATTTTACAAACTGGCATGATACCCATCGTGCCAGTGTTTCTTGCACACCACACATCATACCTATTCTCTCAATAAACTCATGACATGACTGTATTATATTAAAGAAATTTAAAAAAAATATTTTTTGGTCATCTAGCTTAGCCTTATGATTTTATCGTTTGACAAAAGTAACATAGACTGGTCCTCTATTTCTCAAAACTATGTCAGCCTTGAACTCTATATCTTCATGCTTTGTGACGGGCAGCAGCACAAACTTTCTCAATACTTCCGACACGGCTGCTTTCATTTCCATTACAGCGAATTTTTGACCTGAAAGACAAATTAATAACACTTGAGGTTTGAGCTCATTCTAGTGCCATATTGATGCAAATAAACAAGAATAAATCAGTCACAGTTCCTAGGATCGTTCCAGCTCTATAATCAGCCCCTGGTTACCATTGAAAGACAAACTACTCGTCAAGACGATGCAAATAAGCCCAAACTCGATGAGGTTGTGTCGTTTCATTGCAAAGTTCCTTTGGCTACCTTCCAGCTCCATCATCACATGAGCACCATGTCATCATAACATTGCATTGTAACGCAATTTACACATATATGCAAAATTTCAGCTCAATCGAAAACCGGGAAGTTGATCAAATTTAACTTGCAAGTTTTGATTAGGTATAGACGGACAACGGGACAGGTGAAACTAAATCAAAGCTTGTAAAAAACATTATTATCACGTCCACTGTTGCACATAATTTACATAATTCTATAATTCTATATAGGTAAATCAGCATCAGCATCATCATGCAAGCAGTTTGCATCTAACACGATTTTGTGATCTTTGAGGACGTCAGCTAATTTATGAGTAGTTGTCCTGCGCTACGCGTGTCAGGAAGTACGTCGTTTCCACCGAGAACAAAAAATCTGTAAGTACCGAATTCTGGAAAAATTGCATTCCTTGCATCATTTTGTATGAAGTGCATATTTGTGCAGAGCATGTATGCGAGTGCCATGTTATTAAATTACCTAAATACAAAATACGATAAAAATATTTATATCCCATTTACCTAATCGTGGAAAATTTCTGATATGAAATCTTGAATTAATCTAGCTTTAACTAAATAGGTATTCTAGAATATACGAGTATATAAACACTACCAATGTTGAAAGTAGGTAAAGCGATGACCTAAAACGAAACAAAGAGCAGATGTTAATACTGAATAATGTCTGATTTTCAGAATTATGTTAGCCAGACTCCCACTATTATTATACTTAATCTAAGATATAAGTTATAACGTAACGAAGCCATTTGTATCTACACTCGACATAATTATGTATTAAGTGTATCTACTAAAGAGAAAGAAATGCTTAGTATCCATATCTGATAAATGATAAGAGGGGGCTCTTATCGTCCTAATTTATGCATTATGTCAGGCAAGATAATATTGATGGTCAAACGGAGTTTTATTCGTTCGGCCAGTGGTCTAGCCGCGCCATCCAACCCACTGTACTACAGACGTTTACTAGGGGGAGTAATCCAACTATTTTTATAATCGGACTTCAGAAACATTAAAGCCCCGTATTCAATTAAGGAAGTAGTAAGAACGTAGAGAACGTAGAGAAACCTAAACAGATTCTTAGGTATGTATGCTTGATCTATATCTGATGCCGGGGCAATACAATAGCGCATCGGTATCCCATACTTCTAGTAAGAGCCTACTAAAAGGGGAACTCTGTGCTCGCGGGCAGTTGGAGATGTCGCTCTAGCCACCACTCAAACGGACCCGGGGAGGACGACAACGCTGAGCGACCGTACAAGGGTACAAAGGATGTCAAAAGCAAAGTGCTGTGAGCTCCAGTGCATACCCCTGGAGATCCTAAAGCTCCCAATAGAACATAAAGGCAGGCCGCCAGCAGGGGAGTTTAGTGGATGCAATCCCACATAACCCGGCTGAACTCCGTAGCAGCCGGGTATCTTATGAAGATTTCTTCCTCGTATAATAAATATAAAAATGTATGCTTGATCGCTATTAGACAGATTCGTGGATTCATAAAATTGCAAGGAGAGCTAAAGTTAGAAGAAGAAAACGGCATTTTTTTTGTTCTGATGCATGTAAATCTACGATCAGTTTCACTTTTAGTAGAAGGTTTTGTGTGTTCTGTTGACATGTCAAGTGTGCATCTTCTCTTATTGATGTTATTATAATTGATGACAGGCTTTCTTTTTAGCCTCGTTATATTATCCTTGCTCTGTGAGTGTAACAGCCAGCTTGTTAGGATATCTTTCTAGTCGATGATTGTACTCTTTGGTTGCTGATATTTCTTCTTGGACTGTGCTCATCTCTAGGTATCTGTGGATTTCGGTGAAAAAATGAGTTAAACTCTTCGCTTTTAACCTCTTACCGATACAATTCCTAGGCCCAGCGCTGAATGGGATGTAGGCGTACGGATGTCGCGCAGCCACGTTCTCGGGCAGAAAGCGGTCGGGGTCGAACACCATGGGGTCCTTGTAAAGGTACGGACTTCTATGCAATTCCATTACGTTGATATTACAAATTATATTTTTGGGAACTTTGTACCCACCTGCAATGTTCAAAACCTTAATTAAAAGCAATGGCAGTATCTAGGTATTTTTAACGTTTTATATTAGCCGTACTTTGGTTGTTCAGGGTCACAAGAACTCGCCACCAAGATTAAGTGCTGCGTCGCAATGTAGAATGAGTGAATACTGAACGTGCCATATAACTTGTACTAAGGGGCTACGAACTTCTAGTTTCCAAACGTTAACCCCGCTCTAAAAGAACAGAATTCAATAGTTATACTTACTTAAAACAACACTTTCATTCAAATAGCGACCGATGAAGTGCACTGGCGGGTACAGGCGCAGAGACTCTTTGATGACCATATCTAGGTACTTCATCTTGGATAGATCATCCATGGTACCGGGCCTGCTGGAGTCACCGAATATCTCTTGCAATTCCTCGAAAGCTTTGTCCTGACACAACAGTCAAACGTATATCTGTTAGCTTTTCAAAATGCGACCTACATTATTATGTCTTGCGTCACATTACTTACTAAATCGTTGAGTTATGATGAACATAGTAAGAACCTTTGAATTTGCAGAACCCTAGGACCTCAAGAACGCACAAAAAATCAACCAATCAATCATTTATTTCACAATAATTAAATTACATCAAATGTAGGTACCTACATAAACATTTCTATTTTAATTTTAAATTAGAGTTATTATAAAAGCGGTAGGTTACAGCGTCTCGTAAGCATCTGTACTAGGAAACCCTGTGTTACAGCTGCTTAAATTCCTGTCTCCGGTGACATTATAATTTATATTTATTTAATACAACATTGTAGATTATTCTACTATGGAAATTAACGTGGTGGTGTGTGGTGTCACGCGTAGGGATAGTCGTAACGACTATCCCTACGCGTGAGTTTAGTCCTGTTATATAAGTACATTATAGATTAATAGGTAGGTTTTATACATTAAAGTTTCAAATATATATTATGATTATAACAAAATGATTTCAAAATATGTTACCATTATACTTGCGAGAATTAAATCAAAATAAAATAAAAATAAGCAGGCAGCTAATACAATGAATAACTGTCCATTTTGATAAAATAAAAAAATTATCATTTATAACCCAAAAATGCATTATTAATTCGATAATTTTATTATATATTATTTGTACAAAAAAGTCGAAGAATTTTCTTTACTTTATTGTATTGCTTGTATTGTATTGTACGTACTATATTGATACGTATACTTTCATATTTGTATATTAAAGTAATACAAGTGTATAGTACATTTTATTCCTTTATACATAGTAAAATTGAATATATCCTTTACCTGAACGGTTTTGTTGTTCGCCAGTGAGAGCAGACAAAATGTAAGTCCTGATGCCGTTGTATCATGACCCTGTAAATGAAACAGCTTAATTACATTTTTATAGGGGAGGTTACGTCCACAAGTGGTATATTATTCAGAGTAAAATCGAACCAAGATGATATATACATCATTTGAAAGCTTGATACAAGGGCTTCTCAAAAATATTTAATTTTGATTTTTTTATCCCTCCATTTTTTTTTAAATGTGTAAAATAAATTGTATGAAAAATAATAATACAGCTTTGTATTTTTTCTAGTTTAGCAATAATAAAGTGCTTCTATCGTTATTTTACTTGCATTCGTAGCTGATTTTTCCACATTCATTTCTTAATTTGCTAAAATTAAAAATTACAACTTATCAGTGTGACCAGTTAGTAGGTACAATGTGACAAAAACACTAAAAAACTGTGTCTAATTGGTAATAATGCTTTCGTTTAACAATAATGGAGGTTACCTAAACAGGTTTGATAGAGATAAACTACCTATTAAGCCAAATATATTTATTTATCCTAATAGATTCAAAATTAATTTAAAAAAAACAGAGGGCTCTTTTTTAGTTTCACCTTATGTAATAGACTCAGAAAAAAATGAACTTTCTCGAAATGTAACGAGTGTTGGTTAGAATTTTTGATTATTATTATACCAGCCTCCATACATTTTGTGGACATGTCCTTTAATTTTCTCAATAGGAACATTTTTCTCAATAAAGCATTCTGCACAGTTATTTAATCAGTTTAATCGCACTCAACTAGATATTCAGAACATATTGCACAAATTAGTTCATTACGAATATATGTATATTCTTACCTCAAACATAAATGTGTCCACCTCTTCTTGTATACCATCATTATCTATAAGCCCTTCCTTTTCGGCCAATAACAACAGATCCAACATTGCCGTCTTTCTTCTAAGCTTATAAACATCATCATCGTTATCATTATCGTCAAGAGTCTGAATACCGTGCTGATTAATATACTCTCTTCTATCTTTTATAACTCTCCCAGTAAAACTGTGGATAACTGTCAAATACTGGGTCATCATTTTAGATACTGACGTTAAACGAAATAAGAGATTGTTGAAGAGGTATATTCTCCTTAATCTGTATACTAATACTTTTCCGATATTGTGTATGGCTTCTTTGTATGCATATCCTGCTTCTGATGTTTCCGCGCTTAATTTTGTACCCATTGCCGTCTCTAGAATTGTCACAAAATTTTAAGCACTTATTAAAAGTTACGTTGTATGGATTTTTTTAATGGACTTTGAATCAGTGGTTCACGAACAGTTCTTCGTAATCAATACATTATATCACTGGGGATTTGATAGTTCTTTGGTAGAGCCACAATGTGACAATAACTTTGAAACCCTTTTGCATTCAAGTTTTTGGCTACAATCAGTTCTATGTTATGTGTTTATAATTTTTAGCAGTAGTGTGGCTTTGATCGTATTCACTTAGTTACTTACCACAAATAGAGTGCAAAGTGAACTCTGATAGTGCGGGGACTATATCCACAGGTTCTCCGGCTAATTCGTTCATTTTTTTCACCAAATGCTCGGTGTTTTCTCGAAGCACTATGAAAAACTGATTCAAGATTTTAAAATGGAAAGCAGGCGTAAGCAATTTTCTTCGCTGACGCCATTTTTCTCCTAAAATAAAAACATATTGTATAATAGCTGTAACATGATTGTTTTTTTCTTTTATTATATCATTTATTTATGGTTCTTTTAAAGCAGCGAGTAGGAAAAACTCTAATTCAAAAAATCCTTCTTTTACGGAAACTCCTATACTACAATATTTTGAATTGACCATCATAAGCTTGTCCACCCACAGAAGGATATAGGCCTCCTCTCCTATATGCCGTTTTATCTATTTATAATATTTTCGAAAATTCCTACCTTTACTCAAAAGCAAGCCTTGTCGTAACCACGGAGTCAGCATCAAATAAATAGCGCTTTTCTTGTTAAATTTTAATCCTGATATGATTGTCTGTAAAAAAACAGTTGATAAAGTCGTTAAGATTTTATACACCTGGTTTAAAATATCTTATTTTTTCCCCCGAAAACTCAGATTAGTAATCAAAAAATGACATAAATATTATACATCATTTCGAAAGTTCAAATAATTCTAGCTACGTGCAGCTACTATGCTATCAAAAGGAGCTGAGCTGTCTACGATAGTCAATAAGTACCTACTCAAGTCGTAGACCTACCTAGTCTTGCACACAATGTATCGACAAAACACAAAAAGAGTATTTAAAACAAGTAAACTCTAAACAACAGTGATTATTAATTAGTGCTTAGTATCCTTGTAATTCTCAAAATATTAATTTTATTCTCTAATCTAATAATAATGATGATACCATAGAAATGATAATAAATTCTCACAATTGGTTTAATAAGACAAAAGAGGCTCATCTCAAATATTTATATAAAAATGTGCGGCCATTGAAATCTGACGTTACAGTCTCGTTAACATACTCTGTTGTTTATTACTGTCTATATTAACAACTACATGATATAAGATTACTCCATAAAAATCAATTAGATTATCTTTGCAGACATTCAAGCTCAAAAGATAATCCAAATGCTCACTGAAAGTTTTCATCATTTAAATTGTGATGCGTACAGCACTAGGTAAGTATTTTTCCCCGAGTTTAAATTCGCGCCTTATGCGCTTTGTAATGTCATGCGACCACACAAACAAACTTATTTTCATCACATCGATTCGAAAAGGACTACATACTTGGTTCGCCTTTAAGTGCGCCCAAAGGAGGGGTTTTCTATAAGGAACTTAAAGCTCGAAACATACTATCGGACGCGGCTTACGGACGCGACTGACAGCCGCGACTTAGCAATGTGCACAGTCTTAAGATATCCGGTGTGCCAGATCGCTCTCCGACGTCCGAACGCTCAAGGTCGTCCGAAGGTGACGTCCGCGACTAAAGCCGGAAACATACTATCGGACGCGTCTGACAGCCGCAACTTAGCAGTGTGCACGTCTTAAAACATCCGGCGCGCCAGATCGCTCTCGGACGTCCGAACGCTCAAGGTCGTCCGAAGGTGACGTCCGCGACTTATGTCCGATAGTGTGCACGGCTCAGTGTACTTTCATAGTCTAGATACCTATCAGTCGCGGCTGTCAGTCGTTTCCGTAAGCCGCGTCCGATAGTATGTTTCTGGCTTTATGTCCGATATGCCGTGCTCACTGGCTCAGTGTACTTTCAAAGTCTAGGTCGCGGCTGTCAGTCGCATCCGTAAGCCGCGTCCCATAGTACGTTTCGAGCTTTATAAGTGCGCCGGAATTATCTTTGCCGCGCACGTTTTGAATTTGGAACAAATAAGTGCGAAGGAATGAACTTTGCCGCGCACTTTTTGAATTTGGAAGTATTTGTAATGTTAGTGTTCAGCACCAAGAAAATAATGTAAATTAAAGTTTTCATTTGTTTTATTATTAAATACCATTTAATTTCAATTTAGTTGTTACTCTACGTTTTATTAAATAATATTATTACATATAGTAAAATATGAGGCGCCCTTTGTTTTTTCATAGAGGTGATGAAAAGTAGAGTGTACCACTCAGGCGCAAAATATATTTTTGGCTCGGGCGACGTACTTTGAATCCCTCGCTACGTTCAGGATTCTACTCTAGAATCCATCACTTCGCTCTGGATTCAAAAAAGATCCCTCGCCGTAAAAATATTATTTTGCTCCCATATGATACAATCTACTATATTTCTGAATATGGCGTTGGTAGTATGGCCACAAACCTAGAGGAGTTCGTTATGTTGTGTTGGCAACACTTCAACGTTCCACACCACGAAGGACAGAAGCGTCCCTGGTGTGACCTGAGTATTTATCTACGAGAGCGGATGCTTCTTCCCGCATCCGCGCACGCGCTGGTTTCGTGTAGGTATTTGTGGAATTAAATTTGTTGCTGGAGCAACAGCAACCACCCACGACTTATGGAATTTAACATCGAGGCGAGAGACAAAAACCATCACACAGACCCGAGTGAGTGGCTGTATCTACACCAATTAGTATGCTGGCAGTATATCCACGCTGAATGGAAATCAATACTTGTACATTGTAACTTTCATAGCGCGTCGGCCAGACAAATAGGTTTTGGACATCAAAACACCCAATCCCGGTCCCCCCTGACGCCATGACCCAACAACAAACCAAAATATAGTTCAACTGCCGAAGTTAGCATATTTACTCCGTTGGTGTTTATATTTTGTCTAGTTGTTTTAGCCATTCAGCCATATCAGAAGCCTTCAGTTGGCTGAAAAGCCATAATCTCAGTGCCAGCCACCCGGCCCATATAAACCTGACATGTAAGTGACATGTACGAAATAAATATGTATTATGATTTATGAAACGCCTACTTGGATCCTTACTTGATTGTAAGGATCCAAGTAGGCGTTTCATATTCATACAGACTTACTTACCTCAATATCCTCTGGATTGTAAATGTTGACAGCTCCGTACGGATAAGCCCAAAATTTGTGTAATCCTTTCCACTTCTGGCTCCACAACCTTCCTAATTTCATTAATTCCGCTAAAAAAATGAAAACTATATTTAATGTCCTGTAGTGGGCCGAAATAATCTAATGACGATGATGGTCACTTGTTGGCCCATTATACAGGGTTGTTTCTAGTCAATTAACATATTTCTAGGGGCTTATTCTGTACATCAAAACTAACAATATTTGTTCTACGACTTTCGTCAAATCTCAAAAAAAAAACTTGAGTTTTGACGAAAGTCGTAGAACAAAAGTTGTTAGTTTTGATGTACAGAATAAGCCCCTAGAAATATGTTAATTGATTAGAAACAACCCTGTATAATGGGCCAACAAGTGACCATCATCGTCATTAGATTATTTCGGCCCACTACAGGACATAAGCCTCCTCCCCCTTACGCCAAATATCCATGTCCTGTGCCAGTCTCATCCAGATGTTTGACAAGTTTCATCAAGTGACAAGTTTCATCAACAAGTGACCATACCAAATAAATATTATTTCATTTAAAAAAGACCTAACAATGTTACAAAGTCATCATCATCTTTTTGCCCTTATCCCACCAGGTGAGATCGGCAAAGAACATTTCGTATCGCCGCTTCACTTTATCATACTGCCTCTCATCATAAACTTGTTTCTCTCGCATATCATCGTTAAAAGAGACCGTTTGAAAAACAAAACTGGATGGAAAATTGCCTTGCCCTAATAATTATTTTTTGCAAAAAAATAGCATGACCTTACAGAATTCGCGAATATTTCGCACGGGTCGATGTAGCATTTTTCACATTATTGAAAATAGCTCAGCAGATTTCGATAAAATTAAAATGAGACCAATTCCGAAGTGTACTCTTTCCAATAAAAAAGAATTATTGAAATCGGACTACTATGAAAAAAGTTATACATTAAAAAAACCCATCGAATTGAGTACTTCCTCCGGTGATTCGTCGGTCAAAAATGAAAAAAGAAGTACCTAATACATTAACGAAATAACTATAAATTATGATTTCCACAGCAAGTACAAAACAACGCGGGCAAAGCCACGTGCTTTACTTTAACCTAGTAAAATAAAGACTTAGTTTAAACACCTACCTGAAGAAACTAAAATTTCCGGCGCATTTCCAAGAATGAAGTATCCTTTTGGACCTGATATTTTATTGAGTAAAATTGCCTTTTCATTGTAATTAAACAAAATGTGAACTAAAATTAATAAAACGGTTATTACTGATAGATACACTATCATATTATTTCTTAGCTAAGCACGAAACTGCACAAGCACATGCTCTGTGAAGCACTGACAGCTTCTGAAATAATTATTATAATTAATTATTTTTCCCAGACACGGACACGGGGGGCAACGTAATTATGTATATTACCTATTGCAAAAAACCGTTTTTAACGACTACTAAACGGATTTTTGTGTATCTTTGCAACTCGCGTTACGATACAATCATATATTATTATATGTATTCACAAAGCTCTCATGATGGAGTCAGAAAGTGAACAGCTGTCGAGCTAACTGTAGTCTGATAAAATTAGCAAAATCTTTGTGTAGTTTTGAAAATTAGTACAGTTGTAGCTCGAGGTACGCAAATGAACAAACTAAAAGTACTCAAGGGTGTGCGGGGGGCTTCAGGGAAACCTTTTTTCATATTTTTACTCATATCTCGAATAGCATTATATTTCCTTCTGACAATAGGTTTTACATAAAATTTCCGACAAGAATAATCATCATCATTTTTGCTCTACGATAAATACTTTAAAGTCTATTTCAACTAGAGAGCGAAAAACGTACGTTCACGCCATGGTACCACGAGAGCACCGAAAACAAACGATTCGTATCGTTATCCATACATTTATGTATCGTTTCCCTGTCGCTTACGCATTTACCGTGTTTCGTGGTACCGGGCGAGGCGAGCGACAAGGCCAATCAGATATTGCAAACCTGTTTTGACATGTTTCGGTAAGATTCTCATCCTCATTAGACCAGGAATTGGATAAAACTGTGGATTCATTTATCACAAACGTAACAGGCGAAACATCAGACAGCAGCTCGTCAGACGATAGTAATTTTGATTCAGATTTAATTTAATGTCATTTTTTAATTCGCTTGATTTTATTTTCTTAATCGTTTCCTTTAAATAGGTGATAATAATAAAAAATAGTTTATTTGGCACACACTTAAATCTTAAACTAATTACACCTGTCAATGTCAGATGATTAATTTACTAATGTGTAGGTAAATAGTTACATGTAAAACTTGTTCTACAGTTTTGAGTTAAATAGTGATAATAGTAAAATAATGATAATTGTTAGGTAAAAACTGAAAACCTGAATTTTGATAGTGACAAAATAGTTGTTAAGTATTAAAATAATTTATTGATGCAAAGAAGGTTGGTCTTCCCTGCGCAACACTAAAAGGTCAATGTCCGTTTTTCGCTCTCTAGTTGAAATAGACTTTAGGAGCTACAGGATGTGTAAGTTTCAATGGAGAGACTTTGTACTTCAGGTTACCTATAACTATGTAACTTGGTTGCCTGGAAGAAATCGCTTAAAGCGATAAGGCCGCCAGTTAGAAACCTATAAATTGTAATGTTTTGTCCCTGTAATTTGATTTTTATGCAATATAGTTGTCTAATAAAGTGTTATTGTTTGTTTGTTTATATACTTTGGCACAAAACATTGTCTTAGACTAAAAATTATATTACATTAGATTAAAAAATAATGACAGAAATCAGCGTAGACATTTGATAGTAGTATCACACGGGATATCATATGAAAGAACTTTAATAACACAAGCTAAAATATATTTTTACTATGTTAATGCTACTTACTACTACTCGCTGTATACCTACTATATTTAGATTATTGTTGGTTTTAAAACAGCTCAATTCAACCGATTTCGATAAAGGACATCTCAGACATGCCACACGGGCGGCTGCAATGTCGCGGCGACACCGCGGCGACCAGTGTTGCCGGTAGCGATTTCGACATTAAATCTAGAGTACTAAACTTATTCGAGTATTCTATGAATATTTAGCGAGAAAAAAAGGTTTTGACGACAACCGACATTCTTCAAACTGAAGATGAGAAAAATCCCTCGTACACGTTAGAAATCGGATCGTGTAATTTGTCACGACGAATGTCACAGTAACAGCTTTCCAAGTGACAGCTGTCAAACTTCAAAGTGATTTATCTCGGTCATTATCAATTCTAGACTACTGTTGTCTTCACAAAAGTAATAGAGCTCGACGAAATCTACATTTCGGATGGCAGCTGTCAAACTTAAAAGTGATTTATCTCGGTTATTATTGATTCTAGACCATTGATGACTTCACGAAAGTGATAGAGCTCAACGAGATCTACATTTCTGATGACAGCTGTCAAACTTCAACGTGATTTATCTCGGTTATTATTGATTCTAGACCGTTAATGACTTCACGAAAGTGATAGAGCTTAACGAGATCTACATTTCAGATGACAGCTGTCAAACGTAAAAGTGATTTATCTCGGTTATTATCGATTCTAGACTACTGCTCTTTTCATAAAAGTAATATAGCGCAACGAAATCTATATTTTGGATGACAGCTGTCAAACTTAAAAGTGATTTATCTCGGTAATTATCAATTCTAGACTACGGCTGTCTTCACAAAAGTGATAGAACTTGACGAGATCTACATTCTGGATGACAGCTGTCAAACTTAAAAGTGATTTATCTCGGTAATTATTGATTCTAGACCATTGATGACTTCACGAAAGTGATAGAGCTTAACGAGATCTACATTTCAGATGACAGCTGTCAAACGTAAAAGTGATTTATCTCGGTTATTATCGATTCTAGACTACTGCAGTCTTTACAAAAGTGATAGAGCTTAACGAGATCTACATTTCGGATGACAGCTGTCAAACTTCAAAGTGATTTGTCTCGGTTATTATCGATTCTAGACTACTGCTGTCTTTACAAAAGTGATAGCCTTCCTAGTCTGATGCCTAAAAAAGATGCTACATCAATTTGGAAATTGAAGTTTTGCAAAATTTAAAACGTTTCTAGAATCATCGTTTGTATTTCAATATGAAAACTAACTAGTAATTCTACTAGTAAGTTTTCAGTAGTTATTTAAGCATAACTTACGTCTCCGAATCCGATAATGTATGAAGCCACTTTGTAAAAAAAATCTGTTCACATTCCTATTGTTTTAATCTCCCAGTGTTTTTATCTGATAGGTATAAGAAAAAAATAACTTCCTGGTAACATAGCTCTTAATGTTTGCGGATCTTACTTAATTATCTAGATGTAACATTATAATTAAATTAATAGGTAACCATAATTCGAATGTAAAGCTTGTAGGTAAGTATAGTATTTTTAGTGTACTTAATTACCTATGCGTCTTGCCTTTTGCCCTGATAAGAAATACGGGGCATAAGAATAAGGCATCAGTGTCCTCTGCCTGTAGTAAGAGCCTACTAAAAGGGGACCCCTGGGCTCGTGGGTGGTCGAGTTGCGGCTCTGGCCATCCACTCAAGCGGGCCCGAGGAGGACGACAGCGTGTGTGGCAACGCTGTCGTACAGGACCGCACAAGCCTGGTTCTACTACCAGGCGAGTAGACACACAAAGTGCCGGGAGCACCGCGCACCGGTGCGTTCCTTTTGGAGATGCCGGAGCTCCCAAGAAAGCACAAAGGCTGGCCACCGAGGGGGTTTTAGTGGGTACAATCCTACACAACCCGACTGCACCCTAAGCGGTCGGGCATCTTTAGATTTCCCCTCAGGAAGGTAGGTACATTGAATAATTGTGAATAATTGTTGAATTAATGTACCTACCTTCCTACAGGGGCAACATTTTAAAATTTAATTAAGGGTTATTTTAATGTATAATTTGCGCAATTTTTATTAACTTTATTTTGGTAAATAAATATATTCTTATCTTATACTTAACTACTAGTTTTATTTTAGTCTCTGTTTCTCTACATACAGGGGTTTTAGAATGTTGTCATATGGCGTAGCTTTTTTCAGTGGCCTCACTGACTATTCATACTCGTATTATATTAAACGCTACTGGTTTATCTTAAGTATGATTTCTTTAAGGAGCTATGATTGCATCTATGTTAATAATGAATTAAAATATGTAAATTACTTTATTAAATAACAAGTTTATTTGTATGCTTATAAATTGGCATTTTACTTATAATTAAGTTCTGCTCTAAGACTGTTCTTTATTCGATGATTTAGCTCGATGTACGGTGAATGCTTAGTAAATAGTCTAAATAGGTACTAGTAGATGCCTGTGGCAGCCCAAACCCACTAGTGGGTCTGATTTGATAACTGTGTGATGAATTTCAAATATTTACAAGTGCCTTTGTTAACTACCACCAAATGTAAGACTTACTCTAAAACTACTAGAAGATACTTATTCACTCTGATCTTGAAAAGCCTTAAATTATGTTACCTAGGAAACAGGAAAGCAGGAAGACTGTTCCATTCCTTAGCGGATATTCCTAAATATTCTCTTTACCAATATTCCAAATCTTTGAATAATTTGTAATCTGTTGTTATCTTTTTCATTATGTAGGTATCTATCGTAAATAGTTATGTATCACAGATATGTGTAAGTATGTATGGTTGTATTGTCATTTTGACAATTTGGTTTAAAAGTCAACCAAAAGTCACCATGACAAATCTCGTGTTATTGTAAACATTAGATAGATATTAAAAATAATCTTAAAAATGCTACTGCTACAGAATATTTTTATTCCTTTCTAGACACTAAACAATTCCAATATATCCACCATGAACATATTAATATAACAGTTCCACCAATAAAATGTACCCGATTCTACATCCACTTCCAAGTAATGAAACCATACAAAAGAACTCATAAAGTCTTCATGGTGCAGGTGAGCTGATGGTTCCCATGACCCTAACAGTGCCTATGTAACTTCTTTCTTATACCTTACTATCTTTCAGGATAAAAGTAAACTATGGCCCCTCAAACACTTTAATTTTATCCTTGCAGAGAAATTATATCCGTCTTTCTGTTAGGTAGATGCTGATCCATTATGGTCATTGAGGCCTGTATTAAAGTAACCTAAGTATTTAGTCGCTACAGCCACAATAAATCTTATGAAGCATCAAATTTTGTATCTGATTATCAGCATCAAACATACCTACTCCATAATATTTTTATGTAAATAATGCTATTTAATGAACACTAATAGCGCAATATACATATATGTACCTAGCTAAAACATTTGTAGAGCTCTAATGTCACATTTTTCAGGTAGTTTTTAGGGTTCCGTACCTCTAACGGAAAAAACGGAACCCTTATAGGATCACTTTGTTGTCCGTCTGTCCGTCTGTGTGTATGTCAAGACTCTTTATCTAGGGAACGCGTAAAGATATCGAGTTGAAATTTAAACTGTATTCGTATATCAATGGTCTCTTGTAGTTGTGTAAAAGGAAAACATCTCAGTTATCGTATTAAAAAGTTAGAACCGTTTATGTAGTAAAAAACCGCTTATTTCGACACTCACAAAAATCAAAACCTACAGGGTACTTCCCGTTGACATAGAACTATGAAATTTGGTGAGCAGCATTGTCTCAGAGTACACATACCTATAGGAATAAATCTGAAAACTACATTTTTATTTAAAATTAAAAAAATAGGGCCTCAAAACTCACAAAATATGGGTTCAAATTTCAAAGTGAGTAAATCGCATCATATAAGGTATCATATAAAAGAACTTCATTAGCACATGCTAAAACAGGTTTTTAATTATTCTAACAATGTGTTTGTACGGAACCCTCGATGTGCGAGCCTGACTCGAACTTATCCGGTTTTTTCTTTAATAACTTGTTCCAGCAGTTGCGAAAAGCGTCGAGATTTGGTCGTATCAAGGTGCTTCTCAAAGAGTTCGCTGGCGACGTGTACTCCATCTGGCGATATGGAGCGCCCTTCCCGACCTTCCTCAAACTCATTGGAACGCTACTGCTGTGTGTCATGGTCTTACTGCCTCTTATGTACCCCGTGCTCTTGGCGCTCGTCACTTATTTCACTTTTGAAGGCTTGTTTTTGAGGTAAGTGTTATTCTGTTTTGGAAATGTCTGGTGCCATATTTTGAGGTTGAGCTACGACTTAACAGAGTTTGCCTAGATATTTTGACCAGGCGTGAAATATTGGCTAGTAAAAAATATTTTTTAGCTTTTTGCAGAGAAAGAAAGGGTATATGTAGATAGTTTCCGAACGGAAACCTTTCAGAAACTGCGGGCTATAATGAAAGTTTTTTGTCAAGCATTGTCTAGAATGTCCAGATCTACTTTAACAACATCTATGATTAACTCTCCTGGTGCATTTGGTCAGCCTACTGAGGTTGAGTATTTTTGCCTTCTGTGCAGGGATTCCGGGTTTGATTTCGGGCTTTCCGCAGTTCGGTCTGTGGGGCAAGTATTTAGGCGATGAACTTAAAAATATATATTCTTGGTTTGTGTGCTACTGGTCCTTATTTTGTGGCACCCTCACACAGCGTTATTGTTTATTTATTTATGATAGTGGTTATTTGAAGTAGTCTTTCACTAAGTATGGGTCTTATGAATAACCTTAGAATATCCTTGCGTGCTATGGAGAGGGGTATGCTTGAAGTGTCTCTACGAAATCGAACCAGGAACCTGGAGATCCGTACAGAGACAATATCCTTCCTCCAGGCATACAATCGCAGGTAACTGTTGGAGCTGCCACGGACACGGCCCATATCTCTATATAGCCTATTGGATTAGCAAGGAGAAATGGCAGTGGGAATGTAATATAGTTCGGAGAACGGATATCAGATAGGACCGTGAAGTTGTCGAATGCAGACCACGTACCGGCAAGCGTAGCGTAAGACGTCCACTGACTAGGTGCGAGCCGACGAAATAATTAAGACAGCAGGAACGCGCTGGATGCAAGCCGCTTTCAATCTTCCTTATTGGAAATCTAGCAATATTTATGTCCAGCGGTTAATTATGATGATAAGTGGTTCTTTTGGCAGCTGGTGGTGCGACCAACCATGGCGGTTCCTGCCGCAGCAAATCGCGCGGCGCGCGCTGGCCGCTGTCGTCCGCCCCGCCGAGGCCAGCGACATGTGGAAGGTGCGCGAGGTGATGGCGCGGGGCATCCTGCTGTCTCACTCGCTCGCCACCTCCGTTGACTATCTGTGCGTCATGCAGGGACTGCTTGAAGACTCCTGAAAGGTTTCTTTTTAACACGTTTTGTTTTTAAACTATATGTATAGCAAGCAAGCAACGAACCGGCCCGACAATAGCTGAGGCTTACCTTAAAATACTTTATTATAGGTACTCCTTTCGTTACCTTTTCTGATACAGTATTGGGGGATTGGTTCTGTACTGACGTCACCAATGGTGTGTTTTATGCATTTCTTCCCTCCAGAGACTACCAGAGCCAGTCAATAATCGATTAACGGAGTGTGACCCTGAGCCGCTGCCTGAATTATGTATAACTAGTTTTTACCCGCGGCTTCACCCGCATACGTAATATATCATTTTAATTTATAGCCTAGTGTTATTCTGATATATAAGCTATATTATTGTAAAGTTTCATCTCAATCTATTCAGTAGTTTTTGCGTGAAAGAGTAACAAACATCCATCCATCCATCCATCCTCACAAACTTTCGCGTTTATAATATTATAAGTAGCATGTATATACTTGCACTTTTCGTTTGAAGTAACCCAAATCGCACGTTCGACGGAGAAAACTTTGGAAATGGGAGTTCCCTACCACTTCCTACCACGTTCTGCAAGTTACAGATAGGTATCTACGAATGTGGGTATCGTTTCCACTTAAAATAATAACACATAAAGAAATAACTTAGATTCGCCTAAATAGTGACTACTCCTATCACAATTCACACTATTGAATTATACCCCTAAAACCTATAGACAATTGAAATTGATGGCTAAGTCATTTCCTGCAGGCTCTTAATTCAAGAGAAAAGAGAATTCGTCAAGCTACAAGTTTTGTGGTAGTTTTAATTTACTAAATTATTTGGAATCTAAGAATAAATATAATGAGTTGTCCAGGGTGCGCCGAGGTGCGTCACGCCTACCATAAGGTTCTATAGATAAATGATGATGATGATAATTACGACACAACACAGGAGATAATACCAAAAAAAGTTTTTCATCTTCACTTTGCTTGTATGAAGCTATCCTTCAAATGCAAAATTTTATAAATGTATCTTTTTAAAAATCGAGATCTAGGTAAGTATATCAGTACTTTATTCTAGAACTGTTAAACCTTATCTATTTTTTACGCTATTTGGTTCAGAATTGAGGAAGTTAAATAGCTTCATAATATGACTTTGGGACGGAGGGACACCACAACGGATTCCTTGTGTTACTACGGATCCCTGAAAGATTTTGACTATAATATTCCAAAAGAAAATTCAGTAATATATCTTGAGAAATCCGAAAAATATATCACTAGATTATTTTCGGCTTGCGTAAGTGATGTGGCATTTTTACTTTCGCAGTTTTCTTATCGAATTTCCTCAGTGTACAGGTAATCTTTATCTTCCATGAGTGTCGTGGGCCGTGGCTCCTAGTTACACAGAAAAATCGTTGACATTATCTTCTTCGAACGTTTACGAGATCGTGATCCGTTGATCCTCATTGTATCACAAAGATGACGCTATCTCTGCTCTTGGCTCTCGAGATTGTACCGTTAGGTATCAACAGTCGATGAAAAAGGAATAACCACGGTGAAGTAGCCGGCAGTCGGTCGTTGGAGCTCAGAGACGCCGGTCGCAACCATGGCATTGCTCCCCCTTATCGGACTACTGGCTCTTTGCCATTCGTGAGTAGCCATTCTAACGCTTGTTTACTCCTAAACTCAAAACATTCTGTAATACTTACTGATTGCGGTTGTACTTAAAATTGACTGTATATTTTCTGAGCTAAGTTAGTTCATGAACACTAGGACCTTAGTACGAGTAAATTATCCTTTCCGATTTAGGACTGTCAACTATTTGTACGTGATCAATCATGTTAATTGACTAATAATAGTCACGCGGTATAGATTAAGATGATTTTTAGAGGTCACAAATAATTTTGCGGAAAAATAAATGCTAATTTATTCTAAAACTAATTTCGAGATAAAAAGTCAATTCATTTCAAAAGTCACGCTTCATTTGCTGCTTCAAAACATAACAATGAGGCTAGAACTTTGTTAAGAATCACAAATTTATAAGTACCTAGGTGATTGAAGTAAATTCTTTTATCGCACTCTAAAGACGTTTAACAACTTACAGAGGTCTCGCTGGTCATACTAAGTTTCCCGATGGCTTTACTTTCGGAGTAGCAACGGCTTCACACCAAATCGAAGGCGCCTGGAATTTGAACGGTAAGCACCTGCTTTCATCTATGAACATCTATTCATTTTACATTGTGCTATCATTTCAGTTTCAAGTGTTGTGTCGTATTGTCGATAGTTCATCACTTACCCGTCACTCAAACTTGTTTGTTGTTTTTATCTATGTTCATGTGAGGTGGTCTTTGCGGATGCTGTAATCGGAATGTATTTCTAGGTAAATCTGAAAATGTGTGGGACCGTCTGTCCCATACTCGTCCGGAGATGATCGCCGATGGTTCCAATGGGGACATCGCTTGTGATTCATACCACCGCTACCTCGAGGATGTAGAAGAACTGGAGTATCTTGGAGTCGACTTCTACCGGTTCTCGCTCTCGTGGGCCCGAATCCTACCAACGGGTCGCATAGACCAAATCAATCCTGACGGCATCCGCTACTACAACGACCTTCTCAACGCGCTGGCCGAAAAGAACATAGAACCACTGGTACCTAACACCGTAAAATATATCACTAGATACTTTCCTACCCAAAGGATCAGCATCTAATTTTAATTTTCATTACACAGGTGACTCTGTTCCACTGGGACTTGCCACAAACTCTCCAGGACCTCGGCGGCTGGGCAAATCCTAAAATGATCGATTACTTCCGTGACTACTCTGACTTATGCTTTAGGGAATTCGGCGATAGAATCAAGTCTTGGATCACTTTCAATGAACCCTATGAGATCTGCGAGGATGCATACGGTGATCTGAAAAAAGCCCCCGCGATCGACAGCCACGGTGTTGGCAACTACTTGTGCAGTGACACTCTTTTGAAAGCCCATGCAGAATCGTACCATCTCTACAATGAATCTTACAGACCGACCCAAAACGGAAGGATCATGATCTCAATTAATTCCATCTGGTACGAGCCCAGCGATCCCGACAACGCTGAGCAAGTTGCTCTGGCGGAAGTTGCCAATCAATTCAAAGTAAGTCATTTTTAAACTCGATACATATTTTTTTGCTCTTGAATCACATTAAAGTACCTTACATTTCTTTCCTCAGTTCGGTTGGTTTGCACATCCCATTTTCACTGAAGAAGGTGGCTACCCTGCTGCTATGGTTGAAAACGTACGAATTCAGAGTGAAAGCGAAGGTTTAACGAAGCCTCGTTTGGAGCAGTTCGACGAGTATTGGACCCAGAGGATCAAAGGCACCTCTGACTTCCTGGGCATTAACCATTACACCACGCACTTGATCACCGGCGCCGGTGTGGACCCCACGGCCAAGTCTCCTTCGTGGTTGAAAGACATTGGCGCTGTCACGACTATGGAAGTTGGTGGTGACTCGGCTTCTGAATGGCTCAGGGTAACACACTTTTAATTTCAATGACATCTGCGTAAACCACTATACTTAACTTTTATAAAGCAGTGTATAAAACGACTCTTGGTTTATAAAATATTTTTTCCCAAAAATTTTAGTAGGTTATTTTAATATCCTAGGTACATTCATGTTTTTTGTTTGTTTCAAGGTGGTGCCGACCGGTTTCGCCAATTTGTTGCGTTGGTGCAAGAGCTCATACAACGACCCACCGATTTACATCACTGAAAATGGATTCTCTGACCGCGGGACCTTGGAAGACTATGGTCGCATCCAGTATTTTAATGTAAGCACGTGACTATACCTACATTAGCAATCTCAGACCTATTTTAACCTATTCTTTTGACTATCCATTCGTAGATCTTATTCTATTTTATCTAATCAAATCTAATGGATATAATATAATAAGATATAAAAAGAATAACTTTTAAAAATAATTAATGTTGTATATTACGTATTACCTTAAATTGACATGTACCTAAATAATTACGCAATAAATAATATTGCTGATATCCATCTAAAGATAGGTAGGTGCGTGATAAAACCTCAATGTCGGGCTATGGTGTAGGTGTAGACTTGTAGCTCTCAAACGATTTTGATTTCTTTGTAGGTACATATTTAGTATGAAATCTTAGTCTTATCTTAGTACCCATCTTTGATTTTAGCTACCTTGTAATAAATATGAGAAACTTGGCAGAGCTTATTAAATTTTTGATATTTATGTTGGTTACACGATTACTCCGCTAATTATGACCCGATTTTGATGATTCTTTTTTTATTTGATAGATCGTACTTTAGTGTAATATACAGTTCCATTTAAATTTCATAAAAAATGGCTTTATCGTTTTTGAAAAATCAACAATAATGTACCCATAAAAATTACTACATGGATGATAAGTAAGTAGGTACGAGTACATTGATTCGTGTGAACTATTCGAATTCTGAACACGGCTGAAGTCGGTTAAAATGCCATTTATGACAAAAAATAATTGTGTAGAGTAAAAATGTATTGTTTTATCTATGTTTCGGTTGTTTTTGTATTACAGGATTATCTGACCGAGATCTTGAATGTAATCTACAATGACGACGTGAAGGTGCTTGGCTACACGGCGTGGACCCTCATGGACAACTTCGAATGGAGGGCTGGATTTTCGTGAGTTCTTCTTCTTATTCGTCCTCTTCATTACTGAAGGTCGTGCCCGTCTTGAAATGCTCTGATGGAATCAGTAACGAGCTGTTTCCACGCCGCCCTGTCTTCGGCTTTCTTCAGAGCAGTGGAAACTGGAAACCCGGTAGCTTATATATTAACTTAATCAAATCAGACCAAGCAACGGGTAGGTGAGCGTCCACGTGGTCTTTTGCCATCAACTTTCCTAACTACAACCAGTTTCCCAAAATTATCTGGCTGCCTACGGGCGATGAGCCCAAAGTAAGTCAAGACTCTTTGATAACAAATTGTAAGTTAACTTTTAGAAAAATTGGCCAAGTGTCTTTGGATATTTATTTGACCACAACTTTAATGATTCTGATGAAATTCTTTTTAAGTTTTTCTGTTTCGATATTGTCGAGGAAACGTTTTTAGGTTTTTATCTGAGCGAAGTTTTGTCACCCTCTAGTAAAATACAGGGTTACTGACTAAGTCGACAGGCGTAGGCGCTGTCATTTTTTTTTTTTCAAATATCCTTGAAAGAAAAATAAACTTTCTAAATTTTTCTTCCTTTTTATAAATTTTAATCGTCTACAACGACTTATTTATTCATTTTACGCACACACAATATTGGTTTTTGTGGTCATACAATATCTTATTGTGCATGTAAAAATCAAATAATGGTAGTACTACACATTTCAAAATATCTAAGCTGATAGCCGAAAAATGAGTAAGTATATTTAAAAAAAAGGCAATTAAATTAAAATATCTTGAAAACAGATTTAGGATGGGGTGTTTTATTGACAAAGTAGTCAGAAACGATGTAAACTACACACCCTTACGGGAATAGGTCGACTTAACCAGTAACCCTGTATATATGATAGAAGGCAACTTATTACTTTGTATTAGGTAAATCCTTGTACCGCAATGCTAATTTGGAGCCTTTATAGAAACAACGAAATACTCTCGGAGAGTGTACTAAATTAATAAATTATTAGGTAGGTACATCCTTTTTTACTTGACACGCTATTTGTCTTGTAATAGGTAGTTAATAGTAGGTGTAGGTATCAGTTACACTATCTACTACATATAATACTAAATAATTATTTACTTTAAATAATTTATTTGTCCGCAATTTACCTAACCAATTTCCATCGTCAAGAGAACTAAATAGATAACATTGCGTGCTTAATTTTAATTTCAAATAGGTAAAACGGGTATTAATTGACTTGAACTTGATGTTGTTGATTTCCATAAAATATAACATCGCAAATTATAAAGTTGCCTCAAATCATGAGTAGCACGAGCCTGAATTAGATTGTGTCGTCTTCCAGACTGTTCTGTTTGTTTTTTGTCCCAATATAATGATTATAATTTTCCTTTAGTGATCACGTGAATCAGTCACGTGGCTCTTTTTTCAATTTTTGAAAATTCAATGCCAGTGTATCTACTCGAACACAAATGTGTGAATAACATAGTCAAGCCACGATTATAAGGTCTTGTTATAGAAAGGCAGAAAGCGCAAGATATTTCTGCACGCGGCCAAAAATCGGGAACTAATGCTGCCATTAGTTCTTCGTAACTTAGGAAACACGTCAAATTTCATCAAGCTTGAGAAAGTGCGCTACTCGCTGCGTCGTACCCCACCTCTTACCAACAAGCGTGGGTACACTATTGTTACCTACTGCACAGCGACTCGATTTATATCCCAAGCTGTCATTACGTTGTATTGTATTGTATTGTATTTATTAATTTGCATAGTATACATAGCATTCTTACGCTAAGTACATACCCTGCCTAATAGGTCATAGCAAACATTGAAATATTAAAAATTTCTAAAAATTTCTATCTATGACACCACCACTCGCGCTCAGAGTCGGAGCGCGTCCATAAGATACCTACACGAGCGATTCAACCCCCGCGAGACCTGCACTTCTAGCATGGTAAAGGGATAAAACCATTTTATCTACTTTTAATGTCAGATATCAATGTCAATTCTTACCTAAGTAAGTACTTGCTTTGTTTCCACTCCGAGGGGCTAGGTAAATTGGCGGAAAGACAATCTATCCCTTTGCCACGTTTGAGGTGCTGATGTAGTCCACTCACTCCCTACACATCCCTTAACTCGTGCTACAGCGAGCGGTTCGGGTTCTACTACGTGAACATCACGGACGAGGCGCGGCCGCGGACGGCCAAGCTGTCGGCCGACTACTACCGCCAGCTCACCGCCACGCGCGAGCTGCCGCAGGACGACCGCTTCAAGAGCCCCGACGTAAGACCCGACTCTCCTTGCGCGTAGTGCCTCCTCTGAACTCACTGTCATAAGCTATCTTCGTTTCGCATTGCTCTTTTCGGCGCCGTTCACTTGAAATGGGCAAAGTTGATTATTGTCAGCAGGCTTCTCATTGGAGAAGGGTCTTCCCGTCTCCGTACGATCGAGAGTAATAAGTCTGGCAAATGTCTCTTAAGATTAGCGATACGCGCTAAAGACAAGATGCCATTTTATACTATATATAACGGGACTAAACTCACGTGTAGGGATAATCGTAACGACTATAGTTTCTGTCGCATTCGGCGACCTTTCTCAAGTTGGCTAGTGCTAGCACGCGGAGCCGTCTCGCAACGCACTGCGGGCTGCGGCGCGTAGCCCGCAGTGCATTGCGGTAAGATAAGACAAGAGGCCAATTGGCTCACGCCTAGCCACTGAATTTCAAGTGAAATTTGATCAATGAATAAAACTTGCGTGACAAAGATTGCTTTGACCGTCGCTGCTTTTCTTGGTAGATCAGTTATAGCTTGGCAAAAAAGAGTAGAAATTAATAGGAGCACCACAATCGCAAATGGTTCTTACTGTGGCAATGCCGTGACACAACACATAGTTGTTTGCTTAATGTTTTTTATCAACAATATTTATTATTTTGTCTTCTCTATATATGGAATAAAGATAACTGTTCCGTTTCTGGACTTTTTTGCCAAGCTTATATTTTTCTCAGTGGCCATTTCGAGTAACTTTATTGGTAACTTTCTTTTTGTGATAAACATTTCAAAAATTGACGCGTTCGCAGGATTTGAACCTGCATCCTCTGGGACACCGGCCCAGATGCTTTGTCCAATTAAGCTAAATCGCGCCCTGCGAACCCGCCAAATTAGTGAGTGTTTATCATTTTTACCAACTACTGCATTGTTGGAAGCGCCATTTGTGAGAACTGCTTTAAACCAGTCAGTCATTTAATGTGAAATTATTAGAACTTTTTTTAACAATTTTTGAAATGTTTATCACAAAAAGAAAGTTTCTATACACCTAGTGTGTGAAGCACGATAAAAATAATTTCAACTTTATTGGTGTCATTTTTCGCTTTTACTGGGTTCCATGAACCGATCAGATTGTCTTTCATAAAAATGTATCAAATCATGTTCCCTATCACAAATCTCTGAAAAAAAGGGAATGGCATTGTCCAAAATTGTTATGCGGTGAGGCCAGTTTCGGTTTGATGCATGTTAGCATGTCAACATAGAAAAGTACTTAGTTAAATTATACTTAGTTCCTATTTTTTATGTAATAAAATTATTAAGTTGGTAAGCTTATATAAGGTGCACTAATTTTCATTCCCGAATGCTTCAGCTGGAATTCGCAGCACTACAACCTTGTCACTGGAAGGTTTAGAATCGAGCGCTTTTATGTTCGAAAATGTAGAGCTACTCTTGGTATGGTAACCAACTATACCCTTATTATTAGTTTCCATTTTCTGTCTATTTATTTAATAAGCCTATTTTCACATATTTGACCCGGTTTAATTATAAGTAATGTAAACTTTATATAAATCTACAGGCACGGAAACACTAAGGAGTGGTGATGGTGGCTTCCCTAACAACGCACTAGGTAGATCAAACTAACGCATTGCATGTAAGATAAATACAATTGAGTAAATTATTGTTGACCAACCCTCTTGTTTTTCTGCAGAAACCTCAAAGATCCGAGTTATAAAATCGATCACATTAAACAGACGAAGAAATGAAAACTATGATCGGTATTAAAACAAATATTTATTTAATTCATATTATAAGAATATCGAATTATTTACAATGAAATTACAGTAAAAATTAATAATAACTTGACACTTAATTTCATTGTTATAACATTGATACACGTAGTTACATACACTACATAGAAAACTTGCATCTGCTATCAGACTGAAGAGATATGTTTGTAAAATAAAGGCTATAACTTAGAAATAACACAGTTTACTCGGTATATTGCTCGGAATATTAGTCCGTGGTGGGTGCCGGGCGGCGGCCGGGCCGGTGTCCCCGGGCCCGGTCCGGAGCCAGCCCGGCGAACCGGCCCGGCGGCCGACGTGTGGAATGTTTCTCGATGTGTTAAAGCAAGAACGGAACGCAGCCCGGCGCCGGCGGCGCTCAATGAACCGAACAATATGAAGCTCCTCTACATCCGGGATACGTCTGACGCTTCTTATCCGTATCAGCCCCAGCTCAGCCTATCGAAAAGCTTCCCCTTTGAAAACCCTCTTTCCGCAGACGTATATTAAAATTATGGTTTCCTAACGATAAACTTTCGGTTAGGCTGAAAATACGGGGCTATCGTCTAAATCTTAGTTGATGAAAAGTATGTACATGTAGTATCAATAAATCACCGACAATATTCACTTATGTATTCGGTAATAATGATTCATCAACAAAACGACTCCACTTGTGCTACTGCCTCTATATATTTATCCCCACCCACGCGTCGCCAGTCCCTGACGTAGAGGGCCCTGAGAACAACCGCTATAACAGTACAGTACTTACAGGCGAACTACACAATAGGTACACGACGAATACAAAATATAAGCAGTATACGATACCAACGGCTCTACGAATACAACATTATATGCATTACAAACCCAGCACCGTTACTTCTATTTACGATAGTTACACAGATGCAATTATTGCTATTTATCCATAAACAGAAAATTACATTAAGTCTTATAAGAATAGTACATTTACTAATATGGCAAAGTTTTCAATGTAGCATTTGAAAAGGCCTAATTTCGATACAGTACAAAGCTAGCCGTAATCATTACACTCATGCAAGTTCTAAAGACTAGGTGGGCTAAAACACAATTTTGAGATGTTAATTGACACTTAAAAATAGTACAAAATATAGAGTATAATATACCGACTGGTCGGCGCTCGTCGCATTAAACTAGTTAGATTTACCGTAGAAATAAAGTATATTGCTCGTAGGTACTTGAATAAGGCACAAGAGGTTTCACACCCTGTAGCAAACGTTACTACATTATTTTATATTATCCTAGAGTTATTTAAGGGCTCGCTTTCCGGCTGAGGCGCTATTGCCTATTTTCAACATATTTGGGGATAAAAATCTCTATGGGGAAATGGGAACTTGCTGCCCTCAGTGATTTTTATCCCGATAATGAGTTGCGCACCACTCGTACCTACATTTGGTACGAGTTTCGAGGATACGCTCCGCCGGGAGCGGGGCCTTAACTAGCTGCATCCGCACATCCAATATTGCAGGCATTTTACGACATCTCGCAGTTGCCAACAACATTATTATCTATCTCACGATTAACTATAAAACTTAACATTTAACTATAATCTCGAAAAAATACACAAGGACGGTGTAAGTCGACAAAACGTTTCTACCCGGTTTATAAGTAGTATATTTTCTGTCAAATCACTTTTTATCTCAATAGTTAACCGATAGAAAAATGTAGAATTCAAAATTATCTAAATTACAAACAATAAATATATTTCTAATAGAGTAAAGGCACAATAAGGCACTGTTACGTCGAGATGTTATCACAATTTTAATCATACGATATGAAGTACATCGAATTAGGTAGCGATTTCCGAGAGTCTTGGAGAAGATTGTGGAAATCTAGAAGGTACATTGATGATGACGCCGCCACGCGCGCGCTTCCCGGGGAAGCCCGGCGTGCGGCCGCCTCGCCACTGACTAGCTCGCGAGTCACGCTCCGACCAGCGTTGCCACACGTTACTAAAAACTTACTTTTGACCCCTTGTTAATACGTTTCCGCTATGACTCCTTTTCCACCTCATTCCGCGAACCCTTCTATCTCCAAATCAAGAATTATACAATTGAATTCAAGGAGAAAAGTAGGTATAACTAGTGGATTTAGAGGAAAAGAAAATAGCAGCATCTAACAAACGTTACTTCTAACAGAAACTGGAGACTTATTTGTAAATTGGGTACTGGCAACACCGGCCCGATACTCTAAGCGCGTCGGGAGTTGTCGCCGCTATCGCAACCCGAAACTCACTCAAGAAACAGTGATTACTTACACCACGATGACAATACAGAAATTTTGATTAGTACAAAACGAGAAATCACAAACTTTACACGTCTACCGTATGAAGAACACTTGTCACGCTTGCAGGATTACGTTCGTATTTTTGTCTCATTCGAATAAATGCAGAGACAAAAATAAAACTAATTCTGCACAATAAGCGAGCGCGTATATCGACGACCGGAGGAAACGGTGCGGGCAAACGATATTTTGAATTTTATAATTTAAGGAAGACGAAAGGAAGCGAATCTTGAAGCACGTTTGCTTCAATAGGCTAGTTGACTGGGTTTTACTTTTAATACAGCTCTGTCCCTGAATACTAAACACAAGTTTATTTCACATCAGTCCATTCACAGTCTCATACGCTAGTTATTGTCATTTATTGAAATTTACACCTTTACCGGTCACCGACACTTGTCGAGTATTGGCGGTAAGTACAATATTGAAGCACGTGGTTGGTAAGCACGTGTTACTGGTCAGCGTGCTAACTGCTTGGTAGCGTGCTTACTGCCTGGTAGCGTGCTTGCTGCCAGGTAAGCGTGCGCGCTTACAGCCAAGTCAGCACGTCTGGCTTGCTGGTATTCGGGTTGATCAGCGATTGAACGTCGTCCAGAAGTATGTCGTTTGTAAACTCGTTCAACTGGAAATAACAAAATAAACGTTAGGTACAAAAGATTTCACCTTACGAGGACAATTTTCCTGGATTATTAGTGTAAGAAGAGGAGTAAGTATGTACTTATTGCATTTTGAGGAATAATTTCTAATTTTGCTGAAATAGTAGGTAATTAATATGTATTGCATTTTAACTACTGTACCAGTGAACTGACGAAAATCCGACATGTGTCCTTATTGAACACTTATTGTAATAACTAATATTATTATGGTTTAGGATAGATCACGGTAACCTAGAAAATATTTGTGTGATAAAGACTAGGTACCTACACCTAGTCTTTATCACACAAATATTTTTAGGACCATAATAATATTAGTTATTACTGCGTGTTATTAAACAGGGTATGGTCATACGACAGTATATTTTATACAATAATAAACTTCAAGAATCCATAGCCTAGTTCCAAGTAATGCTAGGTACTTGAAACAAGACTCACTTTAGATACATGTAACTACCAGTTATAATCTTATCAGTACTGTTTCTATCGCCGGATCTGTCCACTTCAATTTGTATCTACATTGAGTATCAAAATAGGTACGCACTTATTGGTGTACGTGCATGTGTTATGTTATAGTAAAAGTCCATAGCAAATGTACCTACATAACTCGTTATCGGCTCTAAAACAGTGGAACACAATTCCTCATACCTACGGGTCTTTTCCTTTTTATGATAAGGGTTAAGGCTCAGTTTCATTGGTCGTTAATGCAGTCGCTATGTAGCAGGCGGAGGCGGGGAGTCCCCGAATACGGGCTATCGACTAATTAAGTTGGGTATCTTGGTCGGTACACGGCATGCGGGTAATCCATGCACGCAGTTTAACAACCAATGAAATTCATCTAAAAATCCTGATCCACTACTGATAAGTATCTAGTACAATACATGTTTCTAGGGTTGAGACTTCACAAACCACGTGTTTCGCCGTTCAGAAAACACAACAGTCCCATCCCACATCCCACACAAAATTACTACTCGGAATCGACAAAATTTGTGAAACAGCTGATTCTTTCCCAAATTCCAGGTTGTATTTGTAACAGCCTTTTTAATAGTCCACTGCAGTATGTAGAGCCTACCTACGAAGGGTGATTGGGCCATATCCTCCACGCTGGCCCAGTGCGGGTTGGTAAATAAATAAATAAATATTTTGGGACATCTTACACACGGCCTCTGACCCCAAAACTAAGCAAAACTTGTGACACTGATATAGTACTACATATACTTATTTTTAAATACATACATATATAGAAAGTAACTAAATAACACCCAGACACAGAGCAAACACTTACGTTCATCACATAAATATTGTGGATTTTTTTGTACGCCATCGTTTTTTGGCAACGCAGGTTGCATCATGATGTTATCCTTCACCGAAAGTCCAGTGGCATGACATTCCGTAGTTAAGTTACAAAAAACTCATTGGTACGGGACGGGGATTTAAACCCACGAACTCACGATTGTGAGGCGGGTATTACTACTACTAGCCCACCACGGATTCCAGGTTGACCATGTAAAAAAAAGTTGTTTTGAATGAAGATCTGAACCTGCTCAGTACCCTTTCTATTAACCTTTCGGTTTACGGGCTTAGTACCTACACACTTTCTGAATAATCCTGTAAGTACCTAGTAGACGATTTATAAGTATTAATTATAATTATTGGGGGATACTGACCTGTAAAGACGGCACCAAATCATCAGTAGAGGCGAGGTTATCCCCGAGCGACATCTCTGAAGAGTCCATCGCGTTGCCGGCCTCGCTGGTGCAGTCCATACGATCATCCATCGTGGCCAGGAAGTCTTCCGGCGTGTGCGGCATGGAGTAGGAGTGCGGGACCGCCATGCCCAGCCCGCTGTCGGCCGACTCCTGCCGCTGGTGCTCCGACAGACCGGACAGGAACGGGTCCAGTGGGAGCTCGCCCGCGGCCGTGCTGCTCGCGAGGGAAGAGACTATCGACGACGCCTGCCGCGCCATCAGCTCTTGCTGGAATATTACAATGGCAATGGTTAACCTCTATGTCTCGAGAAGGATACAGCCCGAATCGAATATCTTGACAGCTGTGATGATAGCTACAAGCTGCGTCTTAACAGCTACGCGACGATTGTGTTATCAACAGCTCGTAGCTAACATCACCGCAGCCAAGTTGTTTGAAAACGGTTGAAACTTACCAAACTAAAAACTGTCGAGCCGCTGGAAATCCGACTGGTTTCAGTTCGGCCTATACCTACCAAGATTATTAAGAAGGTACTTTCAAGGGAGCTTGAAAGTACCTAGGTTGGGGAATGGCGTTACAATGAGAAATCATTTGCATCTATTTTAGTGGCAATAATATCATTATGAATTCTTTTACTTAAATGAGAACTGAAGATGTTATCGATTGCTATCTGGTACTGTAACTATGTGATCTAATACTGACCACAGGCCTTTTCTCAATATGAGAAAGGTTAGGAAATAGCGCACCACAATAGCCAAATAAGGGTTCGCAGACTTCACATATTTTCGAGATCTCCATCATAAGATAACATTTACATAATAATGCGACGATTGGTATGAAATAGAGGAGGCATGGGGAAGACTAACCACATCACACTACATACAATGGTTGTATACTGGATAACTGGATACTTGGACTGAAAAAGACAAAGGTTCGTCGAGTAGGTACATATTTCCAAAGCTAAGTACTTCAGACTGAGCATAGCTCGAACTATAGCACTTCAGTCTATGTCACCTAATGGGCTAAGATTCTGATGAAGACTGTCTGAAGCATCTCACTCAGCTTGAGCTCCATGTCACCTAAAAGAAAACGTAGTACGGAACCTAATCTGCTGCAGCCGCAGGTTTGACGAACGATCCAATCGTCTCAAGAAGCGCCAACTAACCAGGTTCTAACGATCTTTCTTAATTTCCTTGACCTATTCTATGTGATCTAGTGGGTGACGTACCTTTTTTTTACGAGGGGGAAATCTTCCAAAGATGCCCGACCGCTTTGGGGTGCAGTCGGGTTATGTGGCATTGTACCTACCAAAACCCCCTCGGTGGCCAGCCTTTGTGCCTTCTTGGGAGCTCCAGGATCTCCAAAAAGAACGCACCGGTGCTCCCGGCACTTAGTGTGTCTACTCGCCTGGTAGTAGAACCAGGCTTATACGGTCCTGTACAACAGCGTTGCCACAAACGCAGCCGTCCTCCTCGGGCCGTTTGAGTGGATGGTCGGAGCCCCAACTCTGATCACCCACGAGCCCAGGGGTCCCCTTTTAGTAGGCTCTTACTACAGGCAGGGCAAACCTATGCCGTATTCTAGTGCCCTAGCATAAGGGCAAGTGGGTAACGTACCTAGAGCATGATCTGCTGGCGGTGCTGACGCGATCTTACTTAGTTTTAGTGCCACTTAATGGGTGACGTACCTGGAGTCTGATCTCCTGCTGGCGTTGCTTGAGGCGGTCCCGCTCGAGCTGCAGAGACTGCAGCCTCAGCTTCTGCTGGCACGCGGCCTGCAGCGACGCGTTCCACGCGCCCGCCGACGGCGCGCTCGACGTCGGCGTCCGCTGCAGCTCTTGTGCTGGAAACAATACAACATAACATTCATTCCAGCACTCATTGTGTCACTGTTATGTATTGCTGAATATAAATGGAAAGAAACCGTTTCAATAACAGCTCCAGTTCAACATGTTATACATTGAAAACAATTGAAATACGAAGCATGAAGATTTGAAGGCTACCAGTAGATAGTTGGCAAAATCTGCGCTTGCCTTTATATGACAAGGTGCCATACATCGTGTCAAAGGATCCATAATTCCATATGTATGAAAGAGTTCCCATCAAATAGATACATGTGTTAAACGTATCTTAGTGGCTCGTCCAAAAAGTTCTTGTCTCAGAACTTTTAGACGATAACGCTGTCTATAAGTCTTAATGTCGATGATATGGTGTGTTGCCTTGGTTACCAATTGATATAGTTTTTGCTCGCAGTAGTTGCAATAAGCTAAAGATAATCGATTCATGAAGATGTAAGAAACTTACGTATTCTAGGGTCGAACCAGGATGTGGTGCGAGCAGCATGGTTGATGAAGTAAATTTCTCCTTCCGGCGTCGCGGCCTGCTCCCAGCCGTCCGGCAATGGCCCTAGTGGATCCGTCGTTGTGTTACTACTTGTACTCTTCGCTGCTGAAACCAATCAGAGGTACCCAATCAATCAGAGTTTCAAATCGACGGGAACAGAGGGGGATGTAACAGTGATCCTCTCAACAGCGATTAGTTGCAAGTGGATTAAGAACTAAGACGTACGCGCACGTGATTGGGTATCGGTGGACATCGGGAAGGTCATCGAGAGCTCGTTCCAAGAAACTACGGCGCCAGACGCGACCCGCGGCCGCGCGTGCGTCGTGATTCAGCGCCGGCGGCGGGCGCGGGCGTCGCCAGCGAACCTCGTGCGACCATACGCTTTGTACACAATTATACACAGGCAACAAACAAGTGATCATTCATAAACAACCGCGGCCCGGCCGCTCGCCTAATTGGATGTCAATATCACCGTCATTAGTAAAATCATCTACCTACTGCCGGATAGAAATAACTTTTGAATCATACCGCGTCACGAACATGAATGAGATTCGAATGGTTAAATTGTGTCCCGGGATCTTATACATATGAAACGGTCGATCGAGATCGTATCTACTTTTGTATGGATTATGATACATTTTATTAGCATTAGAATGCAAATGATTACGAGTTTTGGTTAGCACAGGGTTGAGTATGTGGTCAGGCGAGTGACAAGAACGGGTTCTCTAGTGAAGTGGTCAGAAGCCAAACGGGCCAGCATCGAGATAATCTCTTCATTACCATGGTTGCTCCACAGGCGAGCGCGGGGGCAGCCACTGTGTAATTACTAATTACACTTTATTTACAAAGGCTGTTACTCAACAGCTTGACCACCGACTTACATCACCGATCGACATCCTAGTAGGTACTTTTATCTATTCTGTGTCGACGCTACACTATCTACCACTATATCCATTGTATAGTAACATCTGTTTTGTATTTTTCTTGATAAATAGTGTCAAACATACTCGTATCTACCTACTTATTAGAATTCAAGGTTCTCTAGTGCCGTTTGTCCATTCTGTGGTGAAATCTTGGAAGCATATGGTAGGCTAGTTCGTAAAAACATCATTATATTCAAATGAAATATCAACTTCCCGGCACATCGGGTTTTGGGTACCGTGGAAATAATATTTACTTACCATAGAGTTACTTATATCTAGCAATAAAAACCCACTAAATAGCAATGAGAAGTGGAACTTTACATCTCATTAAATACATAAAATAGCTTAGACAGCAGGTTTTTTTTTATTTAGTAGTTAAGTTTCGTGTAGTTAAAATGCATTATAGAAATCCCACAGCACAACACAAATTCATCCATTTGGATGGAAACATTGATCTTCAATAGGCATTATGAACTTTTCTAAAGGCAGATGTACCAATAACTCAATCTCAGCTGCATCCTCTACCTCTTCTACGTTAGGTATACGCCGAAGCATTCATGGCTGTGATGTTAGTTATACTGAGCGCCACACAAATTGAAAGATGGGAAGTTAGCCGCAGATGACACTTCGCCGTGATTCGCTAATTATTAGTAGTGAGCTCGGGCATAGGGAGCGCGCGGGAGGCACGAGGTTGGCGGGCGGGTGTGCGCCGGCGTCTCGTCTCTCTGGCACCCGCTTACGTCTATCTTTTGGTGTTTGCGCAGCTCTCTGCGGCTAACTTCCCATCTTAGCTAACATCACAGCCGCCAAGAAGATTGATTCGGCCTATACCATATCATATGTTCATCTCGAGGACATTTTACATCAAAAGCACCTACTGCTGGTACACTACACCAACATATTTAGCCAAAGAAGGTATACTTATTATGCACAGTAGTAAATTCGTCTAGCATAATACTTAGTGAAAGTATGCAAAAAGTAGTTTAATGACGTTGCGTATTATAATGATATACATAATAACTAATTAACGCAACGCCATATCTTAATTACAGATAAGGTCATAAATAATTTTCACAACGGCTTAGGTAACTAATTATCTATTCTGAGAAACATTCAGGTATTTATTAGCTCTGTTTTATAATTGTTTTAATAGAATTATATGCAGTCATGAGTTGATTCGGGAGCGTCACGTCATGCAGCAAATATTCGAGGAGCAGCGTTATCTCGACATCAGATTAATGAGGAACGCGCTGTGGAAACATGATTATTTGTATTGTCACCTGATCTACATACATGTGTTTGTACGGAGATAGTGAGATGTAGCGGTCGGCGGCCGCGGCACAAAACGCCGAGAGTATAGAAGCTTCATATAGTTATAATGCTTGAAGAACGCACACAGACATAGATCACGAACACGAAATCGCACACGCTGGAACAGTTCGAGCGCGAGTTCCGTTTTCGCACATTTTGTACAGAAATCAAGCGATAAACAAGTTAATAATGTTACTGTTTAGTTACTGGATTTTATAATTCGAATAGTATTCCCATCGGGTTAATTTTTGTTTTCCTGCACAACACTGTTATGCATGGATTAACAGTGCCAGGCTAAAAACCCTATTGTAACCGCCGCCGTAATTAAGGAAATACGTAATTAAGTTTAGTAAGTTAAACTAGGTAGTACTTAGTTCTCTGAACAGCAGGTACTTAGACCGACTCGCTCTTGAAAGATTTGATTCATACTTGCAAATCTTCTTAGGATTTAGATATAAAACGATCTTACCCAATAATCGTAGTAGGTAATCGAAATCGGTTGATAAATAGCGCAACAGCAAATTTCCCATTATTTAGAGAAATACTGAGACACTCTCCCTTCGTTAATTAGCTCGGTTAAAAAATAGTAAATTAATAAAAAAATATATATAATTATATTAGCTCTACTTCTGTGCTATCTGTGTTTTGTGGACGGAGTTTGGGTGCATCGTGGCGTTCGTGGCGCCCGCCGCCGCGCTACGTACCTATAAGTACGTAGTATTATTATATATTCTTTGCTATAAGTAACTACCTAGCCTCCTAATAACAGTATAACTAATAACACTATTACGTGCCTACCTCACGTACTACGTTGTCTCACAACACTTACATGGAACACGGTCCTAAAATAGGTGACCAGACACGTCCGACACAAACACATTTACGAGTACATGCTTTCATTCTAAAAATAACTAACTACTGTTTTCTGGTCGGTTCTCCCAATTAACTAACAATATCTGATACCTAAGTTTCATTGATAATCGATAAGAATTATTGATTGACGTAGGTACCTACCTACATACAACAGTGGAACAGAGATTTTGGCTAAAATTAGCCCAACATTTACAGGATGCAAAACATATTCTTTATTGCGACTTGACATGCGTAACAGTGTAGCAATACGTTTCTGTGCTATCGTCTCGACGCACGCACAAGTTTAGATAAGTCCTCGGTGGCACGTCTGATGTCGTCATTCGGCAGCTGACAAAAGAATAAGTATAAATAATATTGTTTTAATGAGAAAGATGTGGGATACGCCTAGTAAACAGTGGAGGATGGTGCGGATGTGTCGCAACGCGCTGAGGCGGCGCGGGCGCCGTCGCAGCCGCCCCAGGGCCGCTCCGGCGCCGCGACATGTATTTTCCGAACACCTTTCAACGCTCATCTCGCATCGACCGACGGAAACAACGCGTTAATTCCCGTCATAAAATCAGTTTTAGAATTCGGGTTATTTACTTGTTTTTATTTTAGTTCCATGATAATTTTAAACCCGGCTCTGTGGCCAATTAGATCACGTGAAACGGGATCGAGGCGCAGAACGGTTTCTATCCTACAATTGCATCTATTTATGTTTACAGTTTAGGGTAAGTCGTGTTTTAGTTCAAAAATATTCAATTTTACTTAGGCCTTCGGCGCCAGCCAGTCACAATCGATCACAACAATGCAAATGGTGCAATATTACAAATATAGAAATGACATAAATCGTGAAAGTCAATAAAAGACGTCATGGTGAAAGCGGATATTTTCAGTTCAATCCATCGATTTCAAGTTAATCCAAGATACTTAATCGATAACAATAGTACCTATAGGAATTATTGTATCATTAATTATTCGTAGATAATACCAGTGAAAATCGAAAATTTGCAATACTTGGATCTGAAAAGTGTATTCTTTGGTATGACTATTAAAAACGTAAGTTTGCATCTATAGGCCGGATACCTTTTTCAGGGGAATTATTTTATGGATACCACCACGCCTCGAGGGCAGGCGGGTTTTGTGGGAGTCCCGCCGACCGGTATACCCACCAAAACCCCTGGGTGTTCCACCACTGCGCCTGGTGTCGGGGCTACGGGCACGTTTCCGCTCTCCTCCGGTAGGCCGGTACCCAGACCTGGAAATAGGCCTCCCCTATGGATCTCCAATAAGACCGGTTGGAAGCGGCTTGCATCCAGCGCGATCCTGCGGTATAATGAGGTCATCCGTCTACCTTGTGGGTGGACGTCCTACGCTGCGCTTGCCGGTACGTGGTCTCCACTCGAGAACTTTTCGGCTCCACCGGTCATCAGTCCTCCGCGCTATGTGCCCTGCCCATTGCCATTTCAACTTGCTCATCCGTTGGGCTATGTCGGTAACTTTGGTTCTTCTACGGATCTCCTCATTCCTGATGCGATCCCGCAGAGAGATTCCGAGCATAGCCCTCTCCATAGCTCGTTGGGCTACTTGGAGCTTACTAATAAGGCCCATAGTGAGAGACCACGTTTCTTTGCCATAAGTCATCACTGGCAACACACACTGGTCGAAAACTTTCGACTTGAGGCACCGAGGTATGTCGGACGAGAAGACGCTACGCAATTTTCCAAACGCTGCCCAGCCGAATTGGATTCGGCGATTGGCCACTTTATTGAAGTCGGACCTAACTAACTGGACTACTTGTCCTAGGTAGACGTACGAGTCAACGACATCAAGAACTGAGTTTCCAACAGAAATCGGGGTTAGTAAAACATGGGAATTACACATTAAGTACTGTCTTTAAAACAATATCAAATCATTACTCCCAATACTTATTTATGAAGTGAGAAACTAAGCATGTTTAAGATATAATTAATAAGGTATAGTTTAATGGAAGTTGAGCTCTACTGAAGACTTATCTCGTCCATGGTTAACCCCACCTATTGGAGTGGCATTCTGAGCCTGCAAATACTATACATAATCCTATTGTGTGTAAAAAACGGAATATCCAAATACAGTACTGCGCTGGGGTGGGTACCTACTTGGTGCGCGCTGAATTACCATCATCAATATTATTTTCATCCATTCGCTATTACAATTGGCAACCTACTAAAACTAAGAAGCCAGTACTTTGTGATAGGTTTTGATCTTTTGACGAAGATGTTGGAAAATCCGTGACTCTTGCAACAATTCGTATTTTTTGTAGTGAAGACAAAATGATAATGCAAACCCAGAGCGAAATTTCAACTGTTGAAATTCAAATATCTTTTATGTGTACTTAAATATACTACATAATAATAATACCTATATGGTTTCAAAATCTTTAAACTACCTAGTAGTTTTAAATACTACCAAATAGGTACTTTAGGTAGGTACTCAAAATGTGCACTTAATTGATGATACTATTTATTTATATTGACATAATGATGAAGGTAAATAAATTAGAAATAGGTATTGTTAGCGGGAAAATCCAATGAAGAAACTGTTCTGTTATAATAAGTAGGTATACCTAATGTAACTTCGGAGATAACTTGGATGAATTGACGTAAATATGGTTTTGTGACAACATCGCCTACCTACTTTATTAAAATTTGACAAATGTAATGTTGTAGCAAGTACTTATAAAGCCAAATAAAGTAACAAAATATAAAGTATACCTACGTATATATAATCATCATCATCATCATCCCGCTCTTATCCCACTAGGTACCTACACTTCGTTTCCTTTCACCATTTCAGAAGTACAATAGAAGTATACAGTATGTAGTAACGAGAAATGAAAAGGTTTTCCGTACCAAAAAGATGTACCATATAAAGTTGTACCGTAAAAAAGGTCATAGGTAAATATTATTACAGTTACTTTATAGGTACAAGCAATAAGTCTTCCTACGTCGTCTCCTCTCTTAAAAGTGCCAGAATCAAACTGCGGGTGTTTACCGGGTGGTGTGGAGAGCGAGGCTTGCGCTGCAGCTTGCGATAGCAGCGTGTTGCCAACGTTGACGCAGCTACCTCGCCGTCGCAGCAATTCCCTCCGGTCTTGCTATCTCTTCGCTTCTGTAATGTGACTGAATCAAGCTACGAGTGTTTACCGGGCGTTCCGGAAAGTCGAGATGCGTCGGTCTCTGGTGCTGCCTGCAGGCCGCCAACGTTGATGCAGTCAGCGGCTCTCATTGTCTTCTTACGTCATAGTCTCTGTACCTACTTGACTGAACTCTGTACTTCTAGTATCTACCGGGTGGTGTGGATTGAGACTCGCGCAGCAAGCCTGCGAAAGCAGCGTGTCGTGCTGTTCGCCGGCCGCTAAGTAACCGTCTGTGCAGGGAGCGACTCCCGCAGTTCTTCCTACGTTATCTATACGTAAGTGAACAAAACAAGATGAGAGTGTTTACCGGGTGGTGTGGAGAGAGAGGCTCGCGCGGCGGCCTGCGACAGCAGCGTGTCGGTGCTCTGATGCTGACTACCAGCCGCCACGGTCTGCGCAGCGAGCGACTTGCGCGGGTCCTCCCACGTCGTCGTCTTTGTTATGTGACTGGAATCAAAACAAACCTCGCGTTAGATTTTTATATAGGCACTCGTACAACTACAACTAGTGCCCATCCTGACTTCGCCAGGAAATAAACTCTACCTACAAGTAAATATTTGAGACGAACAGAGAATAGAGTATAAAAGACCTGGATAACAATAATAATTGGAGATGAAGGAGGTAGGTGTGCATTTCTTTCTTGTAATAATATCCTCTAGTAACAGTAGTCCAGTTGACCAAACTGCTGAAACTTTTTAGTTGCAATAAGTCTTAATTTTTTTCTTTCCAGAATTATTTCTGGATGCAATTAATTGCATAAAGTAAATAGATATATATAATAACTAGGTCCAACTGCTCCAACTTCCCAGTCAACAATTTTGTTTGCCCCATGACATTTTGGTAATGGCGAGGTAGGCCATGCACTTTAACTGTCTCGCTTCCGGCTGCGGAAGGACATCTACAATTTTATTACAAATAGGACTCCCGTTCTACTTTTTGCTATCGATATATCAATCAAAATGACTTCTATATAATTATTTTTATATTTAAGTTAATTATACGCCCAATTTAAAAAATCACAAGCTTATAAGGAAATTACCAGGTCATTATTATTTTTGAGGAAGTTTCCTCATTTGGCGGACATATTCGAATACAAAGGACATTCAATAAAGCGATGACGAACAGTTCATTACGAGCCCGTTAGCGACATCGGCACCGTGTGAGCCGAATCTTCCCACTTAGCGGTCAATGTGACCAATTTGTAGACAAACCGGACGCGCAATGTACGCGACCCAGTGAATAGCCGCCGCCATGATGAATGACTCTTTTACTTTCTTTAGTCTTTACGCGGAAAGTAGGCAGACATCGGCCCCGGCACAGACGAGCCGCTCCGGCGCTCGCGCACTCCTCTCTCCAATATAGTAGTTTTTCTACTACGCAATTAGTCATAAATGTAATTGATAATTACGACGAAGGCGGCAAGCATCGCCGTGTTGCGTCTGTGGCGCATTCGGAGAAATCCGTTCGTGAACTTTGCAACCGATTGTGCTCGTCGCCAAAGGATACAAATCCATATCGTTGGTTGCACAAGCGAGGCCAAAACAAATTCATTCGGAGAATGACAAATTGGCGCAATAAAAGTAATCTCTGATTGTGGGCGTGAGAAATGTTGAATAGGTAAAGACGAAATGCAATGGAAAGCGGATAGGGGCACCGAGACCGATCGATCTGCACGGTGCGGTAATGAACTTGGCCGCAGCGCGCTATCAGCTGTTGGCGATGTCACGGCACCGCGCCGCACCCGCCACCTGCCCTCCACGCACCTGCATCGCCATTTCGCCGCTTATCACCATCCTTTAATTCGTTGGAAATATAACCTTTAACTTGCACCGAATGCCGCAGATGGGAACGGACCACCCATGATAACACCTGAGTCACCTGACTCATTGTGCTAAACACAAGGCGGAATTGCAGTGTGATAAATATTGCATGACCAATACCTATCGCAGATCTCGCGAGATGGGATATGTCTCGATCTAGCAGGGACCTATTTTCACACGAAAATTCGTAAAATCACGACTATATACGCGTAACGCTACTAACAATATAATTATTATTATCATTCACAGAGTTCAACCAATACAACGATTCACTTATGCATATGCGTTCATACAACACTGCATTCTGCATAGTACGCTTCGTAATTCGCATTTTGTGGTGTTTAGGCGTATATTTGCTACATATAAGCGTTTAGCTCGCCGAGTAAAAATGTATTCTTAGAAGTCTGTTGCCAATATCTAAACTAATTTTCGATTGCATTTTTTGTTTCATCTATTTAAGACTCATGACTGCCTTGTAATTAGTGACCATCACTACTGTACCAAGGAAGCGTGGGTTCGATTCCCACCCCTGGGTGGGAATCGAACCCACGCTTCCTTGCGTTTTTTGCAAGCAAGCTGCAAGCATTTTATGATAAAAGACCTAAGTATATAATTATTTAGAAATATGTCTAATACGTAGTACCTATAACAGTCCCTGGCAGCCATATCACAAGCGTTGCTTTGTTTGAGGTCAGAAACAGTATGTAAGATGTCCCCTGATATTTAAAAACTTACTAGGTATTTATTTATTTTGAAAGTACCTACATTGTAAAGAACTGATTTTTATCTCTATATCTATACTTTTTTTTTTTTTTTTTTTATTTCAAATAGGTTTGCGTTTGACTACACACTGAATGTATCCTATGAATGTATTCATAGAAAAGTAGTTTCTGAATATTCTACTCAAGCCTTTATTGCACAAACAGCGTTATTCAAAGCCATGTAGCAAAATTAAACAATGCATGTAGAGATAACTAAAGTTCACAATCGAAGAAGGAAACTGATAATATTTCTAGGAGTATATATTTTCTGTAGTAAAAACATACGCCATTTAAAATATATCAACAAAGATTACATAAGCTCCCTTTGTTGTTAGAACTTCAATGGATTATTTAGTTTTCAAGTTGGAGGTGATCGATTGTCTGTTAGTCTTAGTACATAAACGTACCTAGGACACTTTTAGGTACATTATTAATCAGTTTGAGTGCGTGGTTTGCAACATGTTTCGTAGCTTTGAATCACGCCACTTCAGTAAGTAATCAGCAGAGTCAGGCCGGGGGGAGCGGGCGGACAGGTGTGTAATTACAGCACTGCGCCCGCGCAACTGCGCTGGGGATGTCTCGGCTTGCATAACAAGAGACATACATACACTAACTCTACGAACGAATACCTTCAAACAAAAAATACTTTCGATTTTGAAGCATCTATCACATAATTCGATTTTTTTTTCATTTTCACAGGCCATCAATGATCAGAACTTTCTCTTCCATCAATATTTCAAAGTTACAATCAGATTTTTCGGAAGTCACGTTGATGAGATTCGTGAGCAGTTCTCGGAAGTATCGCTTCGAAATTGGCAACGTTGACAAACACCTGGTCAGGGTTAGTCATCCAAATTGGTAATTCATACAACTAGAATTTATTATTCTATACTATTGATGTGATGTAGGTAGACCGTAGACCGTATCTATACGATCAAGAAGATCAAAAGTTAAATGAAGTTGTAAAATAACGTGACTAGGGTTCATTTCCCTCATTTTGTCACCAAACCGCTGCATTTTGCAAATAGGCAAGTTGCGCTGCGTGACACAACAGCATGAATTTAAATAATAATCAGTGAACAATTCCAGCCAGATGACAGCGGCATTAAGAAACCACACGCCATTTCTCTCGCTTCGAAGGCCTTCCACTGTTGCACAATTGTCGACTTGTCGACGGTACACGGCTGCTGTCTCTAGATTTAGCCGCTGATCTGTTACTTGTAGAGCTACACTTAACTCGAATTGCTGTTGACATTATGAATTTACTTGAAGCAATATTGACTTGCCTACTTAGGGTACGCAAAAGACTATTTGGCTTCAGATGTTGCTCTACCGATTTTAGGTGAAACAGCCAAAGAGTCTTATACATGGTCATAGGTTTAATCATCATCTTAGATTTTAAACGCAAAACCTTAGGGCGGGTCTAGTACATCTAGACAAACAACTTTTTTTCTAGGACTTTTGGAAAATCACGTGGAAAAAATCAGCTTTTTCATACAAAAAGTTCGTCAACGTGCGGCATAATGTAGGTATGGAGAAGCACAAATAGTACAAAAGTTGTTTGTCTAGAATTCGAGATATACTAGACCCGCCATTTAAAGGTTTTGAGTTTAATACCTATGACCCTGTATACATAATTCAATGGGAAGAACAATGTAAATAATGCACAATTTAATACGTGAAAACGTATTTGGAAAATTAACAAATTAAACGGAATAATATAGAAATATATTTGTTTATCAATCGAAATCAACAGAGAAACAACATAAACCCTGACCGCAAACAAATGTGGAGTGTAAAGAGAATCGCGGCTGTAATGTAATGACGAATTCAGTGAAACGCCTCGTGTTTCAATTAAACGGAAAATAAAGTTGGCATCGCGTCCATCGACGTGGCATAAACATTAAAATAACTATGATGGTTGAATAGCATCTTGGAAAATCTCATTCAGCTGCCAACACTAAGGTGCCTTAAACTACTTACTACGATTGAACTCTGATAACTATCTCAACCAAAATGGAATGGGGCTTGCCTAGACCATTATCTCTTTTATTCTAAATAAGTAGAATAGATCAATTATCTTGTTAGAGTTACAAGATATGATATTTGCTTTGACTAAACGGGTAAGTTCAGATCTTCTATTCATTCAGTGAATTTTTGATTGATTATGAAAGTCTCAATAAGCCAGGGTTCGAACACGAGTCGGATGCGAAGGGCCCACGTCCAGGATGCACGCTAAGTTAATAACTCGATTAGCTAGTTAAATCGGGCACAATCTGCAGACGGGTATCGCTCCTAAGATGGCGCTGGTTGGCACCGGATACGCGTCATCTCGGACGCACATCCCCGTCTGGTGCGTAATTTTCCCGCTTTAACACTTACCGAGTAACTAAACAGCAGATAGCACAATGGACAGAGCGCATAAACTCGAGTACCTCTGTATAAATCAGCTTTATTTGCTCTCGTATCGATTACGTAATGCCACTGATTGCGCGACTACACTGTTACGACTTCACGTGCAAAAGGTGGGAAACATAATCAAAACCAATAATAGTTATTGTAATTACCATAAATTAAAATTACGGAAATGACAAATGGATTTGGCTACAGAACGCGATAACTGGAAGGAAGTGGAGGAGACCTTTGCCCAGAAGTGGGACAGCATAGGTTGAGAAATGTTGGAAATATTGACAAAAGTTGGTTAGTATCTAATGATTTAAAAAAGGCTTTAAAATATTAAAATCCTATTATTGATTCTGTATAATGGCAATAGCAGTCCTAAAAAAAATCTGCAATGACTTAATGTGTAAATGTTAATTTTAATACCTACATGTATAATTATAGTAGGTGCTTACTACAATAGTAAGAACATAGGTAAGTATTTTTAGCAAGTCACAGTTTACTTCAGGAAATAGAAACATAAACAAACTCAAGGCCCATATTACGTACTCATATCAGTACCTTAAACCTGACATAGATTTGAATTTGTTTATCACTAAAGAGTAACCAAAATAAAAATGCTCTTACATTTTTATTTTGGTAAAAATGTAAGAGATAGAGTATGAAACGAGTCACGCTCTACGTAAGAGTTATCTAGAATGGTAAATACATACAAGTATATAGTTATAATAATAAATATTATTGTACTCTTTGGTAATACGGGACAGACAGAGACACCTTGCTCAAAGCCGAGACAGGTGTTCGAACGGAGCATATTAGCAATATAAGGCAAACTAATGTGGAAATTGCCACGTATCACCACAATATTGAAATGCAAATAGTGTCTTTGTAGTGGTAATGCAATAGATGGGGTATAAACAGTAGCCAAGTCCCGTTAACCGAAGTGTGTCGTTTCGTCAACAACGACGTCGAAGTAAACAGTAAAGTACACAATAAGAAGAACACGAGCAAGTCTGGCAACTAGATAGACTGGCACATTCATAAAACTACATAGTTAGACTTTTGAATAAGTAACTTCATAAACATGATAATGCCTTTAATAAAGTACGTCGTCTAAAAATATGAATCTACACCAGCTTATAACTTCTGCGAAGATACCAATTAATTATAATCTTATTATGATAATATAACCAGTTCTTGACACAGCTTAGTAATAAATGGCGAACGTCAAATTCGAAGGAGCAAATTGAAATACGTAGTTAAACAAAAATACACATTAACAGTTATTTATAGGTGTTCAACGATAAATAAATTGCAGCACATAAACAAAAATACTTCAACCGTTTGATGTTTAGATGAATCCCAACATCAGTTCGGAACAATCCTACAGATAACTGACCAATCCTGGGCGTGACTCATTCATTCACATGAATACACTTACGTTTTACTAACTAGCAAAATTTATTTACGCTAACAGAACTTCCACCCAGTTTCATGCTTCTTCGCACAACTGTTGTTTGATTTGACTCTATGGGACCTTTATGGTCAGAAGCCGTCAAATAATCAGTAGTCTTAGTTGGTGAACTATAAACAAGTAAAAAATGTCAAAATTATTGTACAAACAAACCTGTTTTCAATGTATTCCACAGAAATGAAAAATATTTAGTAAGTGAGCAATGTTTTTGGGAAGATATGATTCAACAGGCGCTATCTCCGTGACAGGTCCACGGCTTTTACACGATGGATCGTAGGTTTTTCACTGAGAACAACATGGCGGAGACGGTATTCTAAATTTGAATCTCGGACGAGTCGGCGCTCGCGTACGTAAATAAACGCACACACGAATAATCAGTAACACTATACAAGCGTTAGAGCAACGTACAACCACTACATCACTCAAATGACTAGACACATCAGTTAATTTGGCTATATTTTGATGCATCTAAGAATGCAGAATGTTTAGTTTATCGTAAGATAAATCGCACAGTACCTACTCGATACTTTATAGGATCTTATAATTCGGGCAGCTACAATACGTATACTGCCAGAGCAATATACTCACACAAACAGAGGTGGACGAAAACGTACTAATGACGCATCGACTTCCGGTCGGTGATTTTATCTACGGAAAAGCCAATGCGAATAAGCTTCATAATATTGACGGAGCTTGTTTTAAATTAGTACGGCAAATGATGTATTACAAATGTCACGAGCTCACGCGGCGCGTTCTCGTTGGAGCTCAATAGGAAGACCTAGAAGATTAAGCATAGTGAGGGCGAGCAGTAACGACGCCAACGTAGCCGCCTGCGCCGTTTTAGCTTTTGATGTGTTGAAGCTGCAAAACATAAATCAATCCGTATCTTTCCTTGTTGACGGCGGGAACTGGCGTGGCGCCGCCGCCTGCAGTTTCAGAACTTCATAATAATATAAGTACCTATGTATGAATTTACTTTCATTTGAAACGAGAAACCGTAAATAAAAGTGAAAGGAATCGATAAATCTTTAGTGATGTTTTTAAGAGTACATATACTAATATGATGACAAGAATAGCAAAGATACTATACAAAAATATTTAATAAAATAATAGTTTTTGATTGCCACTTAGAACTATCGAAAGCTTATTTTCATATAAAGTTCCAGTATAATTTTTATTGACTTGCTACGTTGCCTGCTGAAATCATTAATATTATTGACTTTAAGAAATCAGTCAAGGTTTATTTCTATCTATTAATTGTTTTAAATATTGACATGGTCAACATTTTTTTAAAACTTTTGGTTTACATAGATGACTCAGTTCGTATGTTAGGTATATTAAAAATATAACTTAAGAATGAGACAAATATTAAGATGATTGTTTGTCACAAAAGATGTCTTGCTAAGGCGAAACACTGAATATTAAAATACAATCACAAAAGTATTGTGTTATACAAACTTTCGCACACATAAGCCAATGCAGCGCATAGAATGGAGGTGCGAGCGACGGTGTCGGCTGTGGTACCAGTCGGCCTTGCCGCTCGGTGGTCTGCCTCTCGCTGCCAGAGGTTACCTACACGTACTCCATCTAAGTTTAGAAAGCAACCCGATAAAATACTACGTCAGACGTGTTATCGCGCTAAATTACTAAGCGGCTCGATTCTTTTAAAAAAGCCACACAGTCAGGGTAAGTAATTATTAAATCTTGCGCGACCTTATGACCGTATACGATTAGGTATATACTATTCTTTCCTTATACCCGTACAATCTGAATAAATGACGAAACAAGTAACTGGACCGTTTATCTGGTAAGTATTCTTGTGAATGAATAGACAAATCACAACCGACGACCGAGTTTCCCGGGTCCATTAAATGCAATCAACGAGTGATACAACCATGACGTAATTTTGTCTGTTTGTTGAAGTCACTCTCGTGAACTGTACTATTATTTTATTATGAAGTCCGGTTACGTACAGCGTGTTCAGATAACACTTTTTGTAAAAGTGTTTGAAAGAGCTTACAGTAAATAGAATCTAGATACTTGTGTATGTAGCGTACATTCACGTTAATCTCGTGAGCGTATATTTTCGTACGGCATTGTATAGTTGTTAAGATCTGAGTCACAAGACTCACAAGGAGTCATATGCACAGAGCTGTGCCCTATAATTAGACGTTAATCTGCGAAAAAGGCAGAACTGGGAGCATGTGTCCGGCGCCAACGGAAGTCAATCTGGCACGACTAAATTCATTGTGCGGTTGTTGGTGCTCATTCATATGGCGAGCAGCCTGGTCGCTCATCGCCCGCTCACTATGGAGTATGGATGTAGGCACACAGGAAGTCCTAATGGTCGCCAGCGGTATCATTCGCTCAGCACCGAACACGGCCGGAACTAGACACTGACAGGAACTAAACAGTTAACACGCTGAACTGGACGGCCTGTTTTCGTGTCAGTGAAATTATTTTCTTTTATAATTAGAAAAAAAACAGATTTGGAAAAAGTTAAAGTTAAAAAATTGGAGATGAAACACGGCTACATAACTTGTAACAACCTAACAACAAACGGACACTCGAAAACCAATAAATGTGCAATAAAAAATGCAAAATAATATCGGGATTTGGTATATGATGGGAATCTTAAATTGGAAAGAGATTCAACATTGTCATTTTTCATTTCATATGCATACAAGCTGAAAGACAAGTAGACTTCACAGAACTACTTCGAGCATAGTTTTGTCTCGACATCTCAGTGCACCATTATAACGCGGCAACGCACCGGTCGGTTGCGGTCGCGGACTTTGGACCTCAAGTGTTTGTGTATGCATCCTGTTCTTTCTCAGACACCTCAGTATATCTCTCGCGCTCATGTCCCCACTACATTACATTACCTCATCTCATCACTCAATTCGATCGAAATGTAATTGAAGTCGCCGCTCTTTTTGTTATCTACCTCTACAGAGAAGGATCATAGTATCAAGCAATATACGCTATTAATCATTGTCCTTATAACTTATGCTCGTACACCTTTATCTGGCAACTTGTTCTGTTTTGATGAAGTACTTAGTATGTCTTGACGTAGGTACATAATAATAGCCTAGGTATCAGTTGAGGGTAGAAAATAGGTAATGGGTAATATGTACATTTTTACGACCTTACAAAACAAAAAAACAAATCAAAACCAAAATCTATACTTAAATATAAATAAATAAGATCACGATACTATACTTAGTAAAGTAACAAGTAAATGAAAAAATATTTTCATCATTTGCATCAATAAGCTCGTAGTTACTGGTGCTATTTCGAAAGCAAACTCGATAAGTATCGTTGAATGAGCTTGTTAATCTCGTCATAGCTTGCGAGCTACTTGCTGGACAGGTGCTCTCCATATAGAAAATCTTATAACAATTTGAATAACTCCTTGAACAGATTGGACTTGACAACACGAAAAGGTCGGTATCAAAAGCTACTAGCTCCGACATGTAACAATTTGCAAACGTTATCCAAGGCTCTACACGCACGATACGACACACCGAAAGATCATTTGCCACACGCAAGCACGTTTGAAATGGATGTAAAGGCGGCAGCCCCGAGGCGGGTGCCTTGTACCTGGCTACTAAATGACTTGGCGGTCCTTGAACTTTCCTGTGCACGGCTACACACCGTCATTGATGCAACAGGATAAAACTGAGCACCAGGTAAATCTCATTTTCGAATCCGCTTTTAAAAAACAAAATGAGACGAGTTTAATTTATTCAAATCACGTTTAATAGGTCACGAAATGCTGCAAGATATAAATGTCAAGATACTTAATATTCGGATTTAATAAACACTATCCATGAAGCGCATATTATATTCTATTGTTTGCAAAGTTGATGGCTTGGAGTGAAGTAACTTCCTACGCTATATTGATTGAGCATGGGAAGAAGGTCTTATTTAGGGTAGATAGATTGCAAGTTATATCTAGGACAATTGCAACACAGCCTCAGTTGCAGAATAGTTGAGAAATGCCAAAGGCAGAAGGGAGCACAATCACAACCTCGCCCAGACACGCAAAATGTCAATGGGTATGTATAGTGAGAAGTAATTTACATAACATTCAATTTCGACCTAGTTACGATTGTTCTGAAATTCAAGGTCGAATGGTACAGTTCTATAGCGATAGGTATAGTAAATTGACAACTCTTCAAGTGCCACGACCTTTCATTCTCACGACTCTAAAGAGCAGTCGAGAATACAATAACCTGCCTGACTAGGACTGTAATAAATAACATAAAATATGATTCATTAGGTAGAAGCAGCCATATTATTGCAATTTTATTGTTTTCCAATGGCTTCTCAGCAGAGACTAAAGAAGAAAACGAATTCAAAATTATTCGTATCTAGTGCAGTTACGAGTAGATGTATCTCGTGTATTTTACCTCTTGTATATCAAACGAAAGTTACGCAGGGTGAAACAGCCAGTTCACGACCACTTAGTGGACTAGTAATCTTTGAAGTGACATTATTCACTATAATGATAATGTTCTGATTCAAATAATACTCAGAATTTTAGAAAAAACCTTAAATAATGGAAAAAACATAAGTTTTTTTGTATTTAATGTTAGTAAGTATAAAATAAATAATGATTTATCAAAATGTGCTACTTATTTAGTTCCCGACCACACGTGGTCAGTTTGCGTCCGACATTTTCGTTAGTTGACGTCCACTCAAAAGCCATTGAAAAAAGAGCTTTAGGGCATGTTCTTAGGGTCGTAAATAATAACAGCATCAAATAATCATGTTTGAATGACATTTAATTTTAGTTATCTAATCTTATTTATTCAATTATTTTAATAATATTTATTTATCGTCTATTCAAACTTATTTAGTAATTTAAATAACAGTTATTTAGTCGTTTTTGTATGGCATAAGATACGTGGTCGTTAGCTGACCGACTGCCGACCACCGAAATAATGCTTTATATTTTAATGGTAATCAACACATTTTGCTGGTCGCATTCTGAAGTGTATATAAACCACGTCCTAAAGATCAAACTGACAAAGACTAAAATGCTGTACCAGGAAGTATCAGTTGGAAAATTTATGAACAAGATCGATGGGAAATAGTAATTTGCCGACCATGTGGTCGTGAAATGATGCATAGGTATACAATTTTAGTAGGTTAGTTTGCCGAACACCTATTATTTTAATTAAAAGCACATATTTTACATTAAAATGAACCTTTAGGGGTACAAACGTGTTTTCCTAAACATTCCAAGCTACATTTGGATGCATGAATCTCGACAAAAACTTGTTTTACTTGCGGTTGAAAAAGTGTCCTCTCACTATTTTTTTCGTAAATTTGTGCAACCAATTATGACACGTCCACTATGGGTCTGGTTCACAGGCTTATTGAAGTGCATCTCGTTTCAGAAGACAAATCACAGTGTCGCGGAGGGGAAGCGATAGACTAAAGTATCGTTCAAAATCCAAAACAAACTTTGGCGCGCTTTTATTTTACTATTTATAGTGGTTTTATGAAAAAGTGGTCGTGAACCGGTGGTGGTCGGCAAACTAGCCATTTCACCCCATTTAGTCAATTGAAATCAATCGTCATCAAGATAATTTTTAAGATCCTGTAAATGATTTTGATTCAGTAATTTAAGCTTCCAGCACTTTTAGCTTCCTTAGAAGTGTAAGCCGCATCTTATCAAAACTGTGAAGGTGATTTAGTCTGCAGACTGATTTATCGGATCAAATAATTACAGAGAGCGGGCTGGGCCGTGGACTATACGAGATATAGGAGATTACTGAATGATCGGTGCCGCCGTCTGCGTCGTACTAACTACTGCCTAATCCCGCCGTTACCGAGAATCGCGGCGATCCACTCAAAGGCAGGGCGGAGACGAGAGAAAAAATCAATCCCTTTGTTACTAACAACTCAGGTGTGTACAGAAAGAAAATAAAAAGACCCAAACATGGGCTGAAATTGGTGAGAGAAGAGGTCGGTGAAGCTCCGCGAGTTATCGTTCCACTTCCAATAGATAATTTTTACGTTGTTACAAAATGCTTTTCTGCACTTGTTATTATTAGGTACTTGTTACTATGTTTAGTATTGTGGAACTCCTAAAAAATGGGATTAGTGGTTACATTTTTCTCACTTTATCAATGTCAATAAATTATTCAAATTAACCAATGAAAAAAGAAAATTAACCATTTGGATTGAAACTCATATGATGACACACACACATCATAAGACAGCCATGTATGTATTTAAATTTGAAAAATGTCTAGAATCTACATAGCCAATTTATAAACCATGACCAAAATCACAAGATGAATACTGGCTGTTTGAAAAGCGATATAATATTATAGGAGCGAGGCAAGGGGTAAGATGAGGCGAAGCGGGAGGAGAAAAGGAAAAGGCTCCGGAGCGATTCCGAGAAGTGGAGCTCACTGGAGGCGCACTGCAGCCTCCGCCGCGGCAACATCACAGGACGGGCTCGTTAGCTCCGGTGGGAGGTGAAAAACGGACGAGGGCCGAGCGCCCGCGCCGCGCTTCTATCGACCAACTCCAATTAAAATTCAAATATTTTTTCCTCTTGTTTCTATCGATCGGGAACATGTTTCAATGAGTACCTGATAAGAGCTTTCTGATTTCCATTTCTAGATCTTTGACGATTTTGAATGGAATATGGTAACTGGCTCCAGTGTTTTTGAGTTCTATGATGAACTATGATGAGGTGACAAAAATAAAATATAGGGTAGTTTAGTTGTTATGTTAGTTTAGTTCTAATCTTTCTTGTTGTTTTGTTTTTCCTGTGTTTTGTTTTCCTCAAATACTTAAATATATTTCTATCTAACTAAATATGTAGTTACATACTATACCTAATGTAGAGTTCAACTGTAGATGTACCTACAGTTCAGTTTTAGAAAACAAATTGAAACCAACCATATTTGATAACTTTTCTGTAAGATAACTTCGACCTGATGGCAAAAATCTAGTCACACGGAATTTGTGTGATTTTGCAGTGCCTTAAAATAAAGGCGCATGAATAATAAGAGTTAGGACGTGGAGCCTGACGGTATACCGTGGCGTCCTTGTTACGATCAGATATGTAGTTCAACAGTTTATTGATTCAGTTTTAGAAACCAGCCTGATCTGATATTTTTTTCTGTAAGATAGCTTCGACTTGATGACAAAAATCTTGTCATATGGAATTCGCATGTTTTTGCACGCCTTAAAATACGAGGCGCATTAAGGAAATAATGAGTTAGGACGTGGTGCCTGAGGATATACCGTGGCGTCGTTGTGCCGCCTTCGCCAGGCCGAAATAACCGCACGCGTACCGGCGTGTTCAATGGGCAGCGGCGCGCGCGGGGGCGGCCGTCGCGGCGCTCGCGCCTAAATTAGACGTAAACACGACGGCACGAGGCGCCGCGCGCCGCCGACGCCGAGACGCTCGCTCCGCACACAGCCCTTGCGCGAACCCTTCAGCCGAGATTTACTACGTTGATGCTTGTCGGAGAAAACCAGCCTTTGTGACTATGCGCTTTAGAGTCATGTCAACATAATTTGCCATGTACCTGACGATATCATGGAACACTTGAATTTGTTTCTGTTGTTATATTTATGTCTTAGGCATACACTGCTAATGCCTAAACTAATTTCGTACGGTTCAATATAACCTCGTATTCATGAATATGAATATCATATATTTATGGACTTAGGTAACTTCCAACGTCTGATAAAAAAAAATATAGCCTTACCTAGTAGGTACGCACGTATCCCAAGAACACTCCATTGCAATAATGTAGTAAGGACTTCTGGGTCGTTGTTAATAGGTATCTTAATATGTACCATTAGATCATACCTATTAATCTCAAGATAGTAAACAGAATAAATTCAGAAAGATACTAAAGTCAATCAAACGTTCTAGATATAGTATCTAGAGCACTCTTGTAGATACTTCCTTTAGTATGGATCTTTTTCAATATTTTACTATTTAGAACCATTCAATCAGAATAAGCGATAAACTGACATATCGCCATAAATCGCATATTACACTCATGTGTAACGGCCTTGGCTGAGCTGGGCTATTGCCATAAGAGAACAATAACCTAAAGAGACATGAGTAAACTTATCAGTATTCAATAAAGGCGCTCACGGTAGCAAACAAACGACGACGGCGGTCAGCTAACATCGTCGTGCCTTGCTGTGACATCGTATGAGTAAGCAACACCACAATTACTTTACAATAGGAGTCTATCGAAGACATTGACTTCGGCTAGTTTATTTGTGTTACAATTACAACAATATAGCTTGATTATGATATCAGCTGTACTAGATAAGTGCGAGTATTGTGTGTGATAGTAGGTATGCTTTTAACTTTTCATGAGATCACGACTGGGTATATTATTTAAAAGTGCAATTTTTGTTTACATCTTTCAGGTATCGGGGTCCTTTATCTCTAAGCCTACTAATTAATGTCTATTTTTATTAAACGCGTCATTTAGCCCAATGCTCGCTCTTTCTTATCATATCTTATCTTTTCTTGTCAAACTTTAATAATCCGATAAATATCGCAAAAACTGACAAAGCGCTAGTATCTTCCACGTGTAACAAGTACTTAGACAAGATTGTAAAATAGGTAATTTTAGTATAAAGTACATAAAATGACATGGGAATATAAGTAGGATACTTTATCTGGGCTGAGAAGATATATTATTACGTTTTAGCAATCAGATCTGTTGAGAACATCAGGCCAATTCTGGCCTCCTTTCTTAGGCATGACGTGGGCCCTAAGGCGCTTGTCAATATAACACACTTGACCCCTTTTGATCCTACAATTAAGCTGGCAACACACTCTGCTCAGTAACCGCCACAAGCATCGGTAGACGAACTTTTGTTACTCAATGATGGTGAATAACTATATTAGATATGTATTGTTCCATAAAGTATTTTACTTTTCGCACAATAAAAATAAAAAAGGTAGAATTTTGAATAGAATCGGCATAACCTATGAACTCTCCATAACTAATTAGACCTAGGCATTAAACGATTATGATATTTTTAGTAACTTATGTAAATTGGCGAATAACCAATACATACAATTATGTATTGGTGCGAACGTTACTTTACCCAAGTTGTTTTGAAAGATTTCCATTAAATAATTAAATAAATATTAGGAGACTTCTTACACACGGACTTCGTCTTCTTCATTAAAGTAGAAAAATATTGAGCGCCGAGTTCACGATCTCTAAATATTGGATCTCCGCAAATGCTATTACCAAATCACGATTAACAAAATTTACTGGATATGAAACCATTGTCTTATCTAACCTATTAAAATTAAATTCCGTTTACACACCGAACTTTAATGATCATCAAGGAATATGTTATTAATACTAAAGATAGGGACGCAGAAGCCCGCCCGGTGTGGTCTAACGACCTGAATAACTCTGTGTATCTATTTATCGTGACAGAAGTTTTATGGACCATGGCAAGTATTATTGGAAACACATTAATACTGATGACACAAGCAGATGAAAGCCACCTGTGTCCACAAGCCTCGTTAGTGCGCTGCACGAAGATCTGCCCTTGAAGGAACCGAATCGTAGGTTGTATGTGGATGGTAACATCGTGAATTAGATGCACTTGTGTCAAGATGAAAAAATTCCATTGAATGTTTCAAGTGAGCTTCTAATTTCAGAGGAATTCTTTGGACCACTTGAAATTTTTGGTGGTGTTAAATAGATTAACGTAAGATATTTCTAATGCATTTCCGTTTCTAAAAGTAGAAACCATTATTTCACCGTAGGTAATAGCTTTATTGGTCTTAGATCAAAACAGTTGAAATAAATATACAGATAATTATATGAAAGACGTAACTAAAGGAAATGGAAAGAATCATGAAGGGAAAAAAGGTAATCAAGCTGATAATGAATGAATAATATAAATGAATGAATTTGCTACAGGGTATCCTACAATACTTTTGTCTTGCCGGAATTCGTCTACTGTCCTTTCTTTCTAACTTTTCCTTGTCCTTGTCTCTCCGGAAAGGTGATTATACTATCATTTCAGCATACAAATTCTTTGTGATATTATGCCATTGTCAGATTATGTCGTTAGGAAGGTACGTTTCCTTTACCTATTTCTTGTCGTAGAGTTGTGGTATCAGATCGATTTCTCAGAGCGCTCCCGCTGTCTGATTGGTGCCGATAGAGACGCCGTCTCGAGCCAACATCCAGTAATCAGAGCGTGGAAACTGAGCAACTTGTTGCTATTACACTGCATAATATGTTGTTCTTTATACACACTCTTATAAAGTTGTTATTTCCGAGGTAATCGTAGAAAACCACATCACAGCAGATGAATAAAACTAATCTAGAAGATCAGGTTAGGAGTGCCTAATTTCAGAGTAAGATAAAATAGAGTGTAGCACAAGACAATAGTTAACAATTTACAATAGTACTGTAATTTGGATAATATTAATTAATACGATTAGTAGTACCTATCAGTAATTTAGATATTTACAAATTAGCCTTTATGTATTCTAATTACTCGTCATAGACAGTAAATGAATTAAGTATGACGACAGTTATTATTTAGAAAAAAACTATTTTTGATACTTCTACGACCAAACCATGTTAATCTAAAATTAGAAAATACAAATGAAAATAAAAATTGTTAAATTGTCTGTTTCGTAAAAAAGACTACATGACACCGACCAAGCATTCACTTGACCGAAGGATACGACGACGGTATCGGTACCTAAAGCAAGCGATCTAAGTACTAGATAAAGCAAATTGTGCAGAGTTAAAGGTAGTTCTTAAATCTTTCCTCATATCAAAAGGCTAAACGCTAGATTTAATTACAAAGCGAGAGAAAGTAAATGTTATTAACGGCATCCAAGTTTGTTCTAAAATTGTACTCTCGGTGGAGTTCCGTTAGGCAAGCTACCTGTCGCCTGCCGATGGCGGCTCGGCCGACTTCTCGGAAGGCGATAGTGAGCTGTGTTTTAATGTTATCGCAATGAGCATACTGCGATAAGTCTACTTGGTGTGCATGTGATCGTGCCATCACGGTTTTCTCGGTAACGTCGTCTGTTCCGAAAGTTAACTAGTTTCTTAACTATTGTACTTGGCAGTTGTATGCTGTTAGAACTTGATTGAATTCAACTTTATCGTGTCATCAGTATGGCTAGATTAGGAATTTTAGATACCAACGGTTTTGTGTATTTCTTTTGTTTACTACGATGGCTAGATTTCAACTTTGGTAGGAACGCGGAAAACATGAACAGATGAACATTATTAACAACAGACATCAAAATGAAGGAATATGAAATTGTAGCTCAATGAAATTGTATTTGTCCATCATTCAGTGTAACGCGATATCATCAGAACAATAAAGTTTGAACAGCTAATGAACTCACAGAATATAATATTGAAGTACAATTATAACTATTTCCCAAATTGATCAAATCCTTTATTCGGTCTTTATATTTTAGCAACTCTAGATCTCTGTTAGTTCTTCTATGTATGAAACAAATTTAATAGAGCACGTATTTGGTACATTTCAGCAATAACACAATGTTATAAAGAACAACGCTCAAATAAAGTTGAATGAACTGTTGCTACTTTTATTTATTTTTCGAGCAAAGATGATTTTCGTATTCAGCACAAGAAGTTTATCTGATTAAGATTCAAAGGACGCAACTTAAAAAGAAATATATTGTTCGAGGGCCAGCAATTTGCCTATTGTGTCATATGTTCGAAGTTGTTGACAGTTCCTCAAAACATGCATCGTAAAAATAATAATTTGACTACATAGGTATACATATGTATATCATATTCGACGGAATTCTCTTAAAAGAGAAAAAGTAGGAGAGAAGATTCACAGGTGCTAAAATGCTTATAGTCTAAATAGGTACGGGTCAAAGTTAACCAAAAGCGTAAGCTGTATCTGGCGAGAGGAGAACTTGAGGCTGATAGCGCCGCGTTGGGCGTCCGCCAAGGCAATTTGCATCGCTACCCGTTTCGGAACATCGCCAAGTCTAGCCGAACAAAACCACAGAGAATTACCCTCCATTCCAATAATAATTAAAGCAAACATTTCGCAGGCGAGACATACGCCGACGGACGTTATGGAGCTTATAAAGCATCGGTCCCAGTGCAATTAAGAAACGACGACACGCACGTCTATTTACCGACACGGAAGAGACGCACCGCTTGCAATGGTCCATTGCGGTATGCTCCTGCAGTCGTCGCCGGCGGCCGGCGGCAGACCAGAGCCAACCGTCCGCCGGCTAAATTAATACCTTTGATATTCAAAATATCAATATTTTAAGGGAGCTTATGAAGTGCGTCGTTGGAGATGTAACACGCAGGCCTTCCGCGTTGGCAATCCTGACGTGCACTAACGAACCGCGCATACGTAACACAGATAAATCACAACGTGTAGGTATTTATTTACAAAGCAACACTGTATGATAACTAATATTCAACAGCAAAACTTTATGTTGCCATCAGCTACAAATATTTTTTCAGGCTAACGTCATATTCTGTGAAATCTTTTGTTCATGTAAATAAGTATACTCTATCAATCTGTTAAAGGCTTTTCAATAGTTCGATATTTTCTGTCAATGTCAAACTTAGGATCTTTTTTACCCACACTATCGTTGATTGATTTTTTCCCTACAATTTTCACACCAATGTACATACTTGACAAATTATCTCAACATAGGTATAGTCCTTTCACTAGCCATCAAAGAGCAACATATATCATTTCTTGCATTGTAACACCCACTAATACATCGTGTGCGTAACTGAAAACGTAACGTGACAATAATGGCAACGGCGCCAGTCTACCAGCAACCATTACCGATTATCGATATAATTATATCGAATCGAACTCAATCGAGCTTCAAGCATCGGCGCCGGCGCCTGCGTCTGTTCTAACGATGGTCTGAAGAAATAATATTGAGCAATGATGCTTACATATGGATACTGATGAAGATCCTTTTCATTGATGTTCAGTTTCAGTCTAGATCCAAGATTCTAAGCTAAACATGAAGTTGCATTTTTAATATTGTTGATCAATCAATAAAATTCATGGTAGTAGAGTAGCTAGAAGGTAGTGAAAACATTAGTGACTAACAATTTATTTTTGCTGTGTTGTTTGTGCTGACAAACAGTGGAAATTGAGCGCTTACTAATGTGTTTCTTATTTTCCAGAGTGCAGATGAAACTGTTAATTACGAACATAAAACGTCAGATACAGAAATGCACACGGACACAGAAAAGAAAGAAGGCTGCAAGAGGTTCAGTAGAAGAAAATTTGTGGAGACATTTATTTCGTATGCGCAATTGCGCACGCTTAGTATTGAAATCAGAGTGTGGAATGTACTTTTGAAGTAAAGAAGTGATTTTACTTATAGTATAGCAAAAATATTCTCCTACATATTATTTTGAGTATTATTTATACATATCATGAATATAGCAATATTGTAAAGTGAAATCTCGTAATATAACTATCAAGGAAGCATGAATGAATTAAATCATGATGATGATCATAACGACCTTATTTGTTTTAGAGTGTTGAAATTACAATGAGCAGCAGACATGGGACAGACAACTACAAGGAACTAATTAACACGGACCTTTCTATAATTAAAGTATATCATAACACAGTTATGACTGAACTATCGATTAATTACCCGATAACGAATAATATTTCGAAGTAATTCATTAATAATTTAATTGTCTTGTCCCGCTCCCGTGTTTTAATCAAACAGGAAAGAATGAAAAATATTATTCTGGCTTATGTTGACGCGCAGATAATATTGATATTTTATAAAACATGTTCGTGAACTTATTTCCGATTTAGCCCAATCGGTTTGTGCTGTATTTTAAAGCTTTTTTCTGGTTCTAAAGCTTCAATTTTTCGCAATATTAGTTATCACTGATTCTTCCACATAAATTGTGATACATATACTTAAATATACGATAATTCTGTAACTTTTTTTGAAGTGGGATAAGGTGCCTTTATTAACTACAATAAGATACAATACTACTTTAAATGCTAAAACTACCTACACTACTACTACATAGAAATAACTAGAATTCTGTAACTCGTATGCAAGAGTTTTAAGTTGAAACAAGCAAAGTTTAAAGTATAAAATGGTGAAAATATAATTTGCATTTCTTGAAGAAATTAGACATGATTGCGTGGTTAAGTATCAACTATAGTGAATACCGACAAGACGATTCTTCATTGCCTTAAATCAATGTAATGAAAAAGGTTCTAATAAGTAAGTAGGTAGGTACCTATTACTAATGTGGAGTAGGTGCTGAAAGATACAAAAGTTATTATGAGTATGAATCATTTTAGGACTCTATCATGGCTTATCAGTTATCACAGTAACCTGACGGCAGGTACATAATGCGATAAGATAGCGAATGACGACGTAACGCACTTCCAGCAAGAGTAGATAATATTGGAACTATGTAAAAACATAACAAAAGTATTTTTTAAGAATATTTTTTTAGAGCGTTCATAGGACGATAGAGATTTTGTTTACCTATAACAAATCACTTTACATGTAATTTTTTATTTTGTGCGTGAAACATCCGAATTCGGTGTTTTTCAAGCATTTAGTTTTTCATTTAATTTCACCTTACTTGGGTTTACTTGTTTGATTACCTTGGGTACGTAAAAACTAAGCTGGGTTTTTTTTTTTTCTATTTTCGTCATTATTCAGGTTGTTTTGATCTTTATCATTGAGAGATATCGTCGAAACGGATATCGTAAAAAATAGAATTGTAAGGCAGAGTACCTAAATGAAGATAACAGAAAAGTATGACAATATCTAACAGTGGGATAAGATATGTAACAATACCTGAGCTACACTTACGATTCTCCCAACTTAGCATAACTTTATAATAGGTACTCCTGTTACATCAATTTGCCTATTGATTAATCATAATATTAAGAACAGCCTCCTTCAAATTAGTCAGAGATCCTTCCGAGAATATATTACTAAGTAATACTGAGAATTTTGGCTTATTTCTTGAGGAAACGGCGAGGTAAGAAAGGTAAGTGGCACAAGTCTTATGTACTTGTACGGTTTATATTACTCGACGAAAGTATTGGCGCCGAAGTGGCACGATATTTTGGGCATCCCCACTTGATATTTTGTTTTGATGTTAAAAAAGTGTTACTGATGAGTTGGTACGACCGGAGGGATCATCAAACTACTACTTATCATTATTATCATCCATCAACTTGTCCTAATCCCATCATGTGGGGTCGGTACGTTTTCTTTCGCCACTTCGTTCTATCATAATTCCTACTTCGTCTTATTATCAATCCCTTTATTTTACACAATTCATCCATACTAATAATTTGGTCTACCTCTCTCACTTTTGCCGCTTGCCATTATATTTCGAGTTCTTTTAGTGACATGACTCTTTTCCCTTCTCCTGCCACTCTTTAGTTTCTCAGTCACTGGCGCTATTTTCAGACTCCCCCAACATACTTATTCCTAATCTTATCAATTCTTTTCACTCCACATCTCCATCTCAGCATTCTAATCTGCCATTTTCTTTCATTCTCTCTATTTGTAGCCTTATTAGACAGGTCTTTATGATGCTCTTATAATTTTTCCCTTTTAATTTGATATCAATATTGTGTCGTTAAAATCAGAGGAATCAAGGATGAGATCAAAAGGATATTCATTTTGAAAAATAGATCTATACTGAGCGCCACACAAATTGGCAGATGAGATGTTAGCCGCAGATGACACTTCGCATGTGTGCACAATTTCGACGCTGCCTGTCGTAGTGCGTAGGGAGCGCGCGGGAGGCATGAGGTTGGCGGGCGGGTGTGTCCCGGCGTCTTGTCTCTCTGGTTCCCGCAAATGCCTATATCTCGGCTTTAGCGCAGTGCTCTGCGCATAACTTCCCATCCGTCGATTTGTGTGGCGCTTAGTATTTATGGCGATTTATTCAACGTAGCTGGATAAATATGATAAAAATCCTATAGACATCTACTTCAGAAAATAAAATAGGCCTATAATATCTACCTACCTAATAGGGGCTGCAATGATAATGCTGAAGAACACAATATAATAGTAATGCAGTGCTCTTAAATTTACTGAATTCTGTTTTAGTTCTATGGAGAAGACTAAACTCGGGAATTCGATGGAACTGAGTAGAAAAATTAAAACGTAAACAGGGACTTTACCAAAAATGATGAAGCTGAGTAATTTAAAAAAAATGTATTTTGAATGGGCTTGTGATAAGGATTAATGGAAGGATTGGAAGGAACGGAATAGGTATTCCTACATAAATGCTTGTTCATGGAGATCGCACTCAAGAACCAAATATTTCTCAAAAGTAGGGCACATACCTAGGTATGGCACAGAAAAATCGAATGATTATTAGGAATTAGAAGTCAACGGCATCAGGGCTTTAAAGTTTAAACCACTTTTTAAAGTATAAAATGGTGAAAATATAATTTGCATTTCTTGAAGAAATTAGACGTGATTGCGTGGTTAAGTATTATCCTATCAACTATAGTGAATACCGACGATTCTTCATTGCCTTAAATCAATGTACTTAATGAAAAAGGTTCTAGTAAGTAGGTACCTATTACTAATGTGGAGTAGGTATTGCACATAGAATACGTTGTAATATGTTAATACATATCTAATTACGATAAATTAAGTGACCATTCATTAGAAAATTAAAATGCAATTCGCATTTACACAGTGATAAGTTTACCTTTCAAGACATGAGTTTAGTTAGGTAGGTATGTTTGCACAATACCACCTACGTCAGTTTACTCCACACCGCAACTAGTATTTTAATATCTGTCAAATTCTTGCAGGTTCCCAATAATAATTGTATATTTATGTAGGTATTTATTTTAAATATGTCATATTGTAAATGACAAGTTACAAAACTGATCTACCTACTGATTTATGCTAACCTTCCAGTTGTTTCTTATTGTTTATGTGTTTTATACGAATACGAAGTATTGTTCTGTTCCCAACTAATAGCTAATGCTGCTAGTAGAAAACAGGTAATCTCTGAAACCATACTTGTGCCCTTTCCTAACCACTGCTCACTACCTGTAGTAGGTATAATACTCATACATACTTAATACATAAAGATGTAGGGATTGCATTCTACATAGTGGAAATGTTTACAAAAACATGCGCTGATTGAAACGACTGCAGGTACAATAACAGTGAATTGATGTAACAGTGTCTGAATTGTCTTTTTATTCCATAAAAGGGATCCTTTTTCTGCTATCCTCGAACAGACAAAGATCTAAATGATTACGCCAAAGAGACTGTTCCTCTATGGAGAAATCCGCTTCTTTGTTCTCAGATGGAATTGATTTTCAATATATTAAGACAAACAAGATAATATCTGAGAGTCCAATTCTGCACAGATCCAAAGTGAACAGTCGACATTAACAGGTGTCAACATTTTATAATTAGTAGGTACATAAGTATTGCGAAAGATAAACTTACTTCAGGTAATAAATCTGTCCTTCAGGCGTGCGCGCCTGCTCCCAGCCCGGCGGCAGCGGCCCCAGGTCGTCGGGGACATGTGGGACGTCGTAGGACCTCTGCTTGGCGTGCTGGTGGTGCAGCGGCGGCTGCTGGCCCTGACCCGCGGCCGCGTACGTCTGCTGCAGGCTGGCAGGTGAGGAGTGCGCGCGGGAGTGTGACACCGTCGACGCGCCCGTCACCGACGACGACCCGAACGCCGAGTCAGCCGAGTTTTCTCGCGAGTGAGACACAGACGGCGATTTGGAACCGGTCGAAGGCGGGTTAAAGAACGACTTTGGAAGCTGTCGCATACGGAGAGGCACCTGTAGCGGTCGTTTCGAGTCCGGCTTTAGCACTGTGTCGAACAATGACTGTAGGACCGAGTCAGAATCCTGGTCCACGCGGAGGACCAGGTTCGATTTCTGTTCAGCGTCCGAGTTGAGAGCCATGATGTGTGTCGGAACGAACAAATCTCGAAACCGACCTGGCCCACCGCTGTGACACAACACTGGCACGTAACGGGTCGGCGCGGCGCCACCCGACGTTCTTGCAATACAGCGCTCGCTGCGCGACTGGCGGACGCGCGGCGTGCCGGCCGCCCCGCCCGCGCCGCGGTCTCCTGCCCACGCGCACCCGGCACCCGCCGCTCCACCCGCGACTCCGCGACGGCGACGGCATCGCACCGCACACCGCGCACCGGCACGTACCTACCGAAGACCGGTCTTCGCTTTGAGAACGATGCCCCTCACCCCGCTTACCTACTATCTCCGCCGCTGCAGCCACTCGCTTGCCTTGCCATCAAATCATATGTTGTGTAAAGTGACGGACGACTGACAACTCGACACGGCCGTAAAAGCCTAGATAGGTTGGTACTTGGTAGGCACTGCTGCGATACCAATAAGTGCCATTTATGTTGAAGGAACATTATGAATAGGTATTAAATAGATCTAGGTATCTATTTAGAAAGGGCGAGCGAGATCCATGGCTATGATCATTGATCACCCTCACGAGTAGCTCTACAACTGCTATCTAACCTGAACCAAAGAAGATATAATATACTCCAAACACTGTTGATTGTTAGGTGGGTATTTATTGTTCTCGTTACGTGCAGACGTCTCAACTAGCCCTTTATGTGCAGAATCCTAAATTACCCTTATACCTTCTTCCTTTTCATCAAAAGGGTGTAAAGGCATGAATTGGACGAAATGAATAAGCGAATCAACATTTTATTTATGTCTGAGAGCAAATCATTAATAGCACCTTCTTACTGTTTTGCTATTTGCTATTTTAGGCGCCACAAAACATTTCATTCAACACGTCAAACAAAATCTCACCCACAATGGGGCTGAAATAATCAAAATAATGTTGTCAACTCACCCACGGGTGAGGTTTTGATGGAAATCTCAATTTGAATATCTGTAGTCATCCTAGTAAATAATGTAAGGATATAGTAGGTATTTACTACTTATGCCACTCAAGTCTCACAATGTTGATTTTCATGTACCTAGGTAAGCACACCACTACCGCTTACCTACCGAGTTTTATTTTTACTGTAGCTTTGCAAGCTTCCGGATCAGAAAAATATTATTTGCTTGCATTTAGATGGATAGATATCAAGATTTAGGTACCTAGAAACATTGTAGGTACCTATTGTGTAGGTAAAACATGCAAAGTCGCATTTCAGAACAAGCAAGCAGAAGCAACCATTACAAAAAGCAATTTTAAATTTAAGCAACACATTTTTGGTTGTTTAGCAGTAGGTAACCAGCTGTAGGTAAGGTACTTACCTAACAGATGCTGTATGTAGTATGTATAATGTATTGTATTATAGGTACCTGTAGGTCGTAGGCAGATATCTTCTTAGTCTAAGCTGTGGGTAATAACTTTGATAATTACCTATAACAAAATGAGAAATGTTTTTGTAGGTTATAGTTAATAAATCAAAGCAGGTAAAATGAAAAGAGTACCTAGTAGAGAATGAATAAGTAATGTTGAGTAAAAAATGTAAAGTTTTAGCCGTTTTGGCGATATTTGTACTTTGTACTATCGTTAATAGCTTATTAAACAAAAGCGCTAAAAGCGATAGAATCAAACTTATCAACGTCTCCAAACTAAACTGTTGTAGGCACCTACCAACAATTTAACTCGCGCTAAAAAACAGGAAGTAAAATAATATTCTATTACGCTTTGATTAGGTATTGACTCTTTGTTATTGACACTAAATAATCAAAGCTAAACGTTTGTTATAATAAGTAGGTAGGTATCACAATAATGCATGCACTGCAATGCATTAATTAGGACACTAAAAATATCATTATTACTAATTACTATTAGGTATATAAATAAAAAATACTAAATTCTTTTTTTTTATCATCTCACCTACTAAAAAACCAGCTCTGTCAAAAAACCCTATATTCTCGCAGGACATGATTCCCGGAAGTAAAAAGATCGGTCGTCGGTCGGGATCACTCACAGTGTGGCGAGCATGGGTCCGAATGATACGAGTATCGACGTGAGTCTGGTCGTTTCACTAAATCAACGCGCGAAATTCTATTTTTTTTGAGATTTTTGCCATTTACAGGTACAGGCGGGTGGAGGCACGGCAGGGTAGAACAATTCCCGATGTGGGGAGATGTTGGTGATAGACCATCACTAGCTAAAAGAAGTGAAATCTCAGCAAAAATATGGCATGTAAAAAGTACAACAAATTGATCAACAATTCTCCAGTAAAAAGTTGTGAGATCAATGTAAACAATGTCGCTATATTTACGCAGTAAAATCTATGGGAGCCATTGGAGAGCATTATTCGGGCGTATACATGTATCCAAAAAATATACTGGGATTAAATAAATAAATAAATACAAGATGATCTTACACACGGCCTCTGACCCCAAACTAAGCAAAGCTTGTGATATGGCTGCCAGAGACTGATATACTAAACAATCTAAACATACTTATTTGGATAGTAACTAAATAACACCCAGACACAGAGCAAACACTTATGTTCATCACATAAAATATATTTGCACTCGGTGGGGATCGAACCCACGCCTCTGTGATCTAGAAGTTAGGATCACTAACCATTGAGTCACCGAGGCAGTCAAGTAACGCCTCCTTTTGCTTTTAAGCTCGAAATGGGATTCGAATGCCTTTGGATTTATTAATAATTTTTCTTGGATATCTGAAATATATGTTTTGTATGATTATGAAATTCTACGTTTGGTACTAGATCTGATGGCAGTATAAATACTATAAACATGAGAATCTTGAGTAGATTTAAATATCTTATGTAATTTGAATTTTAATTGAATATCACTAATTATGTCTCTCGAATACCAGGTTGGGTATCTTCGGGACGGTCTGGAGCGGCGGATTTTCTTTGGAACAGAGAGGTCAAAGGTATTGTACAAAAGGGAATATAATAGTTCAGTAGCTTTGTTTACGTCTGTTTCTTCTAAGACGGCACTCCAATCAGTGTTAATTAAATATTCATACAGTAAAGGAAAGTTAGCTTTACGAAAATCCCAGTCAGTACTGGTGTCAATATTGCTGGACTCTAAACAGATATCTCTAGTGCCTCGTGCAAATTTCAAAGTTATATCTAGAGGAGGGTGATATTTATCTACTTTCTCCACTAGCCCTTCTTCAGCAGTACAGACTTTCACGGCAGTTAAATTTTGACTAATTAAAGCAACATCTAATTTTCCACCAAATTAATTTACGTTTTTAATATGTGGCTGTCATTTGAGAGATTTTCTGTGGATGCAATAAGCCCACCTACATATTTATTTAACATTTTGCACAGAATAGGCCCTATTACACAGGGCACAGAAGGAGCCTCTTCAAGGCTCCTTTACACACAGGCGGTACGAGCGGTATAGCAGACAGGCGGGCATCTGTATTGTACTGGTTATATAAGAAAGGCTCACACAGGTCCGGTCGCGGTACTGCCGTACCGCCGTACCGCCCTTTACCGCTCGTACCGCTCTACCGCTCGTACCGCCTGTGTTTGATGGAGCCTTCATACATACCGACTTAGATATTTACATTAAATAATTCACAATGACCCATTTTCTCGAATCTCGACGTTGTGTTAACTAATTATATAGTGCTTGTAACCGAGCACTTTGGCATCGCGCGGCGTTGTAGGCGGCTTGCAATCGACTTACGACTAACTAAAAAGCCTGCCCACTACGTAGCTTGGGCAGGGTTTTAGCTCGGACAATTTTTTTGCACGATTGTGACTATAGATACGTTTTGCCTGAGTATGTCTTCTCGCTAAAAGTACGTGGGTGTCTTTGAATCTCGAGTAAATAGGTATCTTCTAGGTAAGCGTGCTACACCCTAGACCGCATATCTACTTAACATTTGGCAGTTTGTTGTCAAACGCAAACCTAAACGGAATAAAAAAGAAGCTTTATCTATGGGTGCATGTTCTTGCTCATTTTTTAATTATCTATTGTTCGTAAATGTTAGGTACTCTGCGCTTGTTAGTAAAATAAATTTTGTTTAATTTTATTTAATACATAATCTTATTGTAAGAGTTCATGTCAAAAAAAAAGAAAGTCTTGTGTAGAAAGAAGTTCTTGTCAAGCTCACCGACTGCTTCAGTGGCCCAAAATACAATGTTACACAGACCACTTTAGTTCCAGGCTAGCCATTAAATAAATAAATATTAGGGGACATCTTACACACGGTCTCTGACCCCAAACTAAGCAAAGCTTGTGATATTGCTGACTGATAATATAAACTGCATATACATATTTTTAAATACATACTTATATAAATATCACCTAAATAACATCCAGACACAGAGTATGTGATAAACATAGGTGTTTACCTATGTTTATCACATAAATTATTGCCCTGGGTGGGAATTGAACCCACTCTTGATCCAGAAGTCAGTGTCACTATTGTCACTAACCACTGGGCTACCGAGGCAGTCAGTCACAAAGAGACGGATTAAACGTAGAGAGCGCCGTAGGCAAGCATCTCATCGGCACCCCTATAAACAACTGCACTATAGTTTGACCAAAACCGCTGTGCTGCACCCTGGCCTAGTATGTTTGAACCGAGCGCAAAAATTTGTCTATGTCTTCAGTTATTTCAAACGTGTAATGAGCAAAGTAAAAAAGGCAGCCCTATCTACTATCCGCGAGCGTAGCGAGCGCGAAAACTTATTAATATTTTCAGGATTTTCAAATAAAGAAACGAAAAGCAAACAATGGCAAAGACATTACGCGCGAGCGCGAAAAAAATAGGTTTTTTACTTTTTTTGTTTTCAGTAACTTCAAAATAGATATGGAGCAACGGGCATGGCTACTGCACTACACTATAAAGCTTGAATAGAACAGAATATAATAAAGTAAGTTCGTATAGGCCGGGTGGCTAGCCCTGGTGTCAGAGTTTTTAGGCCGCCTGAAGGCCTCTGACATGGCTAAACGGTTAAAACAACGTAAACAACAGAATATAATGTAAATATTAGGGACAACTTACACACGGTCTCTGACCTCAAACTAAGCAAAGCTTGTGCTATGGCTGCCAGAGACTAATATACTATTTTTTTAAATACATACTTATATTATAGTAACTAAATAACATCCAGACACAGAGCAAACACCTATGTTCATCACATAAATACTTGCCCTAGGTGGAAATCGAACCCACGCCTCTTTGAACCAGAAGTTAGGGTCACTAACCACTGAGCCACCGAGGCAGTCAGAGACCTGAATACGTGAGTAGTACCATCAATGGAACTAATCAATGGTACTACTGACAGAAAACCGAAAAATCGACATCGGCACAGGGCGCCCTTGATGGGCGCAGCGGGAACTTATCAGGAGCAAACCTAAAAAATAACAGTCCTGTCTGGTCTGGCCATTCTTGCGCCCCCCAGTCTACACCCTGTGTCTGGGCACCGGTGGCACCGCCCTGTTTACGGCACTGCGGTTGTGCCATTTTTTGCGAAAATTAAATAAAATACAGACACACTTTCACACTTCAATCACTCGGCTATCTTTTTAAACCTGACAAAGGTAGGTGCACTGCTACGAGTAAAATGTATGAAAATATTTTATATATACAGGGTTATCTGCTAACCCTGTACTAAGCCGAAAGGAGGTGATTCAGACCATCATTTTGAACAACTTTTACTATGGGGGCAATGGGGCCAAACCAAAATTCGAGAAAATACTATCAGCTGTCTTATATAGAGAAAGAAAGTTTATTTATTAACTGAGTAAGGAAACCGGTACAAATTGTTCACGAAACAAAATTATTGTTAGATTCATTCACATCAGTTGGATTAACAGCGGGCTCCCAAACTCGGCTAAGCCGGTCTCTTGGTGGCCCATTCCAAATTAATTGCCGTGAGCTGAATTGGCGCGTTATTAGACTATTATCATACCATATCAAAACTTGATCTGGGTACATATAATTGACATAAAATTTTGAATAGTGAAATTTAGAAACATTAAACAGAACTTAGTAGGTATAACAAAGACCAAACATATTACTAAATAATATTATAAATACTACATATATATATTAGATTACTAAATTTTATAATAAATATTATAAAATTGCAACTCGGAACTGACAGAACATAATTATGAAACAGCTGATTTTTTCTCGAATTTTGGGTTGGCCTCACAGAAAAAGTTAATCATAATGATGCATCGTCTGAATCACCCCTTTTCGGCTTAGTACAGAGTAAGCAGATAGCCCTGTATTCTAAGTGTGAGCTTTGTCGTAAACATGACACGCTTTTCGGCGAGCGCGTAAGCATGTAATTTGTATGAACTAGCATTGTACATTTCTTCATACAAATTACATGCTTACGCGCTCGCCGAAGAGCGCGTCATGTTTACGTAAAAACTCACACTCAGCATACTGTATACCTTTCTAGATTACACACTAACTTGGCACATCTACGAAATGCACGATGCACGAAATTTTTTTAACAGTTTACGATAAACGTTTCTTGAAATGTTTCAATTTGGTGTGGAATTGATAAAGGTAAATGAAGGACCTAGGATTATTTGCTATCTACAGGATAGTTAAAGTAATGAAATATACACTGACAAATTTTATTAATTAACTAAATATTATTCATGTCCGGTATTGTTAGGATACAGGGCTCACTACGCTTTATATATTTGTACAGGGTTATCCATAACTGGCGTACTAGGCCGAAAGGTGATACAGACCATCACTATGAACAACTTTAAGTATGGCCCTACCCGGAATCCGAAACGAATATTCAGCTGTTTCATACATTTTGTCGATTCTGCTTAGAATTTATGTATGGAACAGCTAACTTTTTACTCGAATTCCTAGTGGCCTCATAGTAAAATATGTTCATAGTGCTGGTATTAAACACCCCCTTTCGGCTTATAAGGCAAGCAGATAACCCTGTACATGACCCTATCTCTGTAAATCAAACTTATAAGTTTGATTTACAGAGATAGGGTCAAAGCTAATCAGATAAAACCAATCAACACATCAAGAAAAGCATACATTTGATATAGGCATAAACATTTTATATAAGCTGAATCGAGGAAAGGTTATCGAGTTGAGTCATTGCACAGTAACAATTTATTCAATGTCTGCGGCGCAAGGAGTGGATTATAGTTAGCAACACAGACACGGTTAAGTTTGATTCAGCCTATATGAATTATATCAATTTAGAATTATTCTTTTAAATTTTTAAGAATTTCATGACAAAAATCTTTCAAGTTTTTCTGGTTGGTTTCTTTTTTAAATTCTTTCATAATATATATTTATTTTAATCTTCTGCATCTCGTCCTGGAACTCTTCTTCGATTTTGTTTGACCTTTAAACACAATAATAATTAAGTTTAATTTATTATGTTTTATTAGTGGCAAAATTTATGGTTTTAATGTTTGTGATAACAGGCAGTGTATAGAGTGCAGCAAGCGATAATGTATAACAATTGGTTACGAAGCCGTAAGCTTATGGCACACTAGTACATAATGTTTTAAATAACCATAAGTGGTAACATAATGCAGTCGGTTACATTACAGTGCCGACATTTGTGTGTATTGTGTATAATGTTTTTGTATTAAATCACCCATTCAATACAATGCCAATCAAGCCAGTAACCTAATCTAAACAAGTCAACACAGAGGCAAAATTAAAATAACAAATGACAGTGGTATGCAATTCAAACTTTACAGCCCTTTAAACAATTGGTTCCAGAACCGAGTGTGATACGATGGCGCCTGTGGCACTCTATATACAATTCCACTAAACACTTCCTAAATAAAATAATTAATTTATCAGTGAGTTGTCTTTAAGGTAATTAAAAAGCAATAGATGTGATAAATATGCCATGAATACGTAAGGACAAATTAGTCATACCGTATGTATTTTAAAACGATTGGCTCATGGGACTGATTTTTATGATCCTTGATTTGTAAATTAATATAGGCTGGATGGATAGCCCTAGTGTCAGTTTTTAAGCTGCTTGAAGGGCACTGACATGGCTAAACGGTTGAAACAAGCGGGACCTATAATTTAACATGTCATCTGAGCCACAGTAGCGCTCAATTGGTAATGTCACTTGCATTCATCCATCCAAGGACTGACCGCATCGAATTTATATTCATATTCTTCATTTGTTAGAACAGGGTAAAGTACACATAATACAAGTAGTACACAAGATGGAGGTTGTTATAAATGGTGGTCATGTCCTTGCCTGTTTAGGTGTACAAATATAATAAATCAATATTGCTTAACTTAGGTGATCACTGACAAACATCTAGTCAAACTACACAATGAGCTCTACAATTAAGTAAGTCATTTGTAAGTAATAGATTTTATACATACTCTTCTTCAAAGGATCTTTTTAAATCTTTGATCTCTTCGAGCCTTTGCTTACAACCTAGAGTAGCTTGTTGTAGCAGCTGTTTAGCATCTTGTAAGAGACAATATTGAGCCTCTTCTTTAAGAATTATCTCCTGCACTTTCTTGTTTAATTCGTTTAATTTTGATTTCCTAGGTTATGGACATAAAATTTATTTTAAAAGTAGTTCCAAGTCAAACTTATTTTTTGCCATTAACTAGGTATGTATAATAAAAAATACAAACCTCTCCCGGTGTTGCTGATTCTCTCTAAATCTCTCTCGATCTAAAGTGATTAGATCCAAGGTCATGTCTGTTGAACTGCTTGCAGTATTCGATTTTGCGATTTCACTGTTCCTTTTAGGTGATAATTTATTTTTTTTCTTTATAGGAGCCATATTTAGATATTTTCTCCAAATATTTCGAGATAAAAGTGGTAAAAGACCTGCACTCAAAATACTTCAATTCCAATCAAACTACAGAACAGAATCAAACTTATCTACTTTCCCGCCAAAAGTAAATATATTTGCCGCGTTTTATTAATATTCTTTATTCAAATAAAACCATTTTTTTAAGTTTCAACCAAGGAAGTATGAAACTTCCTTGGTTTCAACCAAGTAATACCTTCTGTTACTAAAGAGTATATTACTAATGAGCTTCGTTATTTATTTTGGGAACTGTTTAATGTAAGTATTTATTTTGAGCTTACCTAGGGAATAATTATGGTTCCAATTCTTACAAGCCTGTTCTGTATTCGCCATATTAATTGATTTAACTTCTTTGCTTTGATTATAATTTATCTAAGCTTCTTTGCTCCTTGAAAAACAATAAGTAACACTTACTCACAAAATTATAAATTACAATTTAGGTTATGTTAAGATTAAAGGCTCCATCACACACAGGCGGTACGAGCGGTATAGCCATAGAAAAAGCTTACTCTACCGAGGGTATAGCGGACGAGCGGGCATATGTATTGTACTGGTTATATAAGAAGGGCTCACACAGGTCCGGTCGCGGCTCGCGTTTGTAAACAATTGCCCGCGCCTCGACCGCAGACAGATCGCGCGGAGCCATAGCAGGCCTGACGGGTACGCCGGTATGTTCACTCTTTTGGCTGAAGTTTGACATAACCAAATGTTTGGATGGAGCCCACTATAATCTAAGATGGAGCCCCAACAGCTCTATGGCGCTTTTGCGGTCAATTGTGATTTTGTTCAATTGACCACGACCTTTTTTTTTAATTTCGTTTTCTCATAGTAAACGGTGAAGAGACGAGAAAAATTGAATTGCGGCATAGTAATAACTATTAGTTCTACAGACAGTAGACTACACAAGCACCCACCAAGGACTATAAAGATGCATTGATTATGAGACATTGTAGTAACAATACACATTTAAATATGCTCTGTGTAACTATGGATAAACAAATTATTATTGTCTGATTTACTTACGCCTTCAGAATTATTAATAAAAATACAATAAATGTCTTGTTTCTAATTATACAATTATTAAGAGTAATTAGTAGGTAGTAAGTATAGATTTATTTTCTTTCTATTCTATGTTAGAGCCATTCTAACATCATAGAATACGAGAAAAAATTTGCTGTTCCACACATAATTGCCGTTCGGAATCAACAAAATGTATAAAACAGCTGATATTTCCTCTATTTCGGATTGGCACCATAGTAAAAGTTGTTCATATGTGATGATCTGAATCACCTCTTCTTTCACAGCAGGATTGTTTTTAGTTTATCAGTCTCTGGCAGCGGTATGACAAGCATTTTTTAGTTTCGAGTTAGAAACCGTCTGTAAGATGTCCCCCTAATGGACATTCCTGCTAATCATATATATTCTTGTATTTAAATCTATTTCTAGAGTTGCTGATGATTCGAGAATTGCATAGAAAGCAAATTAAATTTTACTGCCTACGTGTGTCCACGTAGTAGAAAATTATTTTGTAATTATGTACCTAATTTCGATAACTTTGTCATATTCAGAAATACTGTCCCATCACTATTAGAACTACCGGCATGACGCCACCTAGTGTGAAGCGGCAGAACTTTGAAAGATAGTGCCATCTAGTGCTCAGTAGCAAAACTATGCCCGCGCCCGTACCGCTCGTACCGCGCCCGCCGACCGCGTGGGGCGGGCGGACACGCGATCTAGGGCTGCCATCAAATACTGTAAATTACTAAATTATTCAAAGTTGCGTCCTGTAAGACCATGTCATTTAAGGCTGATAACCAGAAATATTTGAGACCTTTGCGTTTGTTATGATAGCTGGAATTCAAATTGTGGTTCTGTTGAATCAAAATAATTTCATATCAGAAACACGGCAATGAATTCTTATTTGATGGCAACCCTGGATCCGATGTTTCCCCGCCCACGTCGCGTTCGCCGAGTTCGCCGACCGCGCCCGCGCCAGTGTGTGCAGGTACTGCCGTACCGCCGTACCGCCCTTTACCGCTCGTACCGCTTTACCGCTCGTACCGCCTGTGTGTGATGGAGCCTTCATATAAACCTAGACTTAAAAATGTGAAAAATACAATTTGTACCATAGACAACTTTTGAGTGAACTTGCCACTTGAAATAGGGATTTCAAAATACATGATGAAAAGAATCGATTCCTAAATTGATTCGAGTCTAGGCATGTCTTATCACATGATTAGTCCGGCTGGCTGAAATTTCGATTAATCTATTCACATCTCGACTCTTTTTAATAGGTGGACTTATGTACATAATTATAAATACGTTTTTATCGTTAATTCCAGAAGTTATAAACAAAAGTCAATAACACTATTAAATAACAGCTGACAGCCTTAAGTACCGCTAAATTCGATCTTTTCTCTTCCAGCAATAAAAAAAAAACATTATTTCATTCGTAAACCTAAAAAAAAATACATACAGACGAACATAGAACCTTTTCCTTTTTTTAAATCGGTTAAAAATGTGAACACATCACGTGATGCTGTATCCATATTGTTAAATCGATCTAAAACTAGTAGTTCGACCCACATTGACCTTGCGACCTTATTCCTTTAGGCCGGCCGCCCGGGTCAAAATCAATTTTGACCTTAAAGTTAATCGATTTGACGAGTCTATATTCGATCTCATACATTATCCGACATTCCTAAGTGACCATAGAGAAATTTTCCACTCTGTTTACATTGTCAAATGATTTCATTTTCAATATTTTGCTTTTGCTTGTAAAACACATAGAAAGATATTTATTACTTACCGGTGGTATGTGACAATGCCTTTCGTTATTTCTTTTGAAACCGAGTAATTTCGGCAAGATAGAATGACGCAGTTCACCATATTTACCTCGTTGCTTTGAGACGCGACCGCAACGCCAGTCTAATGAAGACTAGTAACTGTATTGGTGTATCTATCTAAGATTGGTTGATATTGGTCGGCGACATTTCATTTTGTACGATTAGGTGTCTTCTTGAACGTCGCTGTTATTTTGTAATGGTTATAAAAACGTGATCCACCTTAATTATTAAAAAAATAATGAAAAATAAACTTTCTAAGTAATCTCCTTCTATCGGCGATTTAACTTTGAAAAACTGTAAAAAAATATTTTTTCTTAGCTATAATAGTTAATAATATAATAGTTTTATTTTTATTTTGTTTATTTATTACAAAAATACATACTTAGTTTAAGGTCAGAGGAAAATGATTGAAAATTAAAATTCAAGAAAAAATGTAGAGAATATAAAATAAACATTACGTTAAAATCTGCTTTTCTTTCAAAAACGAATGTTGATCTCTTTTCTGGCATCTTTGTGGTTAAGCTGTTAAGTTGTATTTTAACAGCTTGCTGTACATCTTGAGTATTAAGTATATGGTAATCGCGGAAAAAAGACATCATAACTTAATTTCTGGTAGGCAATAAAGATAATCATCCGAAACATTGCTCAGAATACCTAGATAGCTGTGAATAAATGTGCTGTCAGTAAATCAAATTGATATATTACCTTTTAAATTGAATTGAATTGATAAAAACCATTCAATTTAACTTGAATTAGATGCTGTTTGACTGTTTGTGCCTTTAAAATGCGCCTAGTGACGTGTTCTCCTGCATGTTTCTGTTTATCAGGTACGAGTAGCATTGACCTAAAATAAGTTCTCTGGGTGCGCAAACTTTGTATTTCGTTTAATTACACTCTTAAATTATTTTTTATCAATATATGATACTTTGAATATTACTTTTCTCATCTTGCAAAATTGAAGAGACGACCGCAGCAGCTGCTCTACGAAATAATCCGTATTGGTACAAACAGAGATTCTATAAATAAGGTTCAGATTTTTTTGATAAAATTGATTTAAACTAATTTTTACTCATGCATAGTTTTTCATTCTCGTAGTTGTCAAAAAACCAACAATTTTCATAATCATTTTTGTCTATAAGTATTATTGAAGAATTAAGAAAGGTCTTTCTTTCTTGGGAACCATCTATCATCTTTAGATAATCCTCAAATATTAAATAAGTTTTTGAGTGCAAACATGGTAAATTTTAACTAATTTTGTCATGAATTTTTGAGTTTACTTTATACCGTTGCGGAAATCTAGTTAATAAATGGCTCATTTTAAATTATATTTGTGTTTAAGCTAAGCTAAGCTAAATTGTCTCATAAAATTACATAATTTCAATGCTTGTTAGTGAATAAAAGTTGATTTTCACTTACTACATCTGAAGGGTTAAAAATTGTCTGATTTGCAAATCTACGGGTATTTTTGTAAATTCTATAATGCACAATAGCAAAAGCTTATGAAAAAACTAACTGTAAAACCATAAGAAAAAAATACGATCTACTTTTCGAAATTTTATACCACCTTTCTTCCTCGCTATTCCGAATTTTCACTCGATTAGTATTTTTTTTTTTATTTCATAATCATTTAGCATTGTTATTTTTTTATTATTTGAGCATTCAATATTACTTAATGACTATTAGTTTTTCAAATAAACGCTCAAAGAAAATATGAATGGTCTATTATCTTCCAGTTATCTAGAAGATATCTATTATCTTCTAGTTGTCTAGAAGATAATAGACCATGTGCGCCGATAAAAAAATCGTATGTACTAGTTTTTTAGTCTCTAACCGTGTAGACAACGTGACATACGTAGCCTACAGGGTTAAAAATCAAATTAAAAAAAAAACATTCGACCCGCTTTACTGCATAGAGCCGGAAACATACTATCGGACGCGGCTGACGGACGCGACTAACAGCCGCGACTAAAGCCGGAAACATACTATCGGACGCGGCTGACGGAGGCGACTGACAGCCGCGACTTAGCAATGTGCACAGTCTTATAACATCCGGTGTGCCAGATTGCTCTCGGACGTCCGAACGCTCAAGGTCGTCCGAAGGTGACGTCCGCGACTTATGTCCGATAGTGTGCACGGCTCAGTGTACTTTCATAGTCTAGATCGCGGCTGTCAGTCGCGTCCGTCAGCCGCGTCCGATAGTATGTTTCGAGCTTTAAGCGGACGTCACCTTCGGACGACCTTGAGCGTTCGGACGTCCGAGAGCTATCTGGCACACCAGCGCGGCAATTCCGTTAGCCCATCTCTTTACTGAAGTGATACGTTATGTTAGCCGATCTCGTTTTTCTGACAGTTCCGACAGCTCAAAACTGTCAGAAAAACGAGACAGGTTGAAGAACGGTTCACCTTAGTAACGAGATCGGTTGACAGAATTGCCCCGCAGATGTTTTAAGACTGTGCACATTGCTAAGTCGCGGCTGTCAGTCGCGTCCGTAAGCCGCGTCTGATAGTATGTGTTTCGAGTTTTAAGCTCGAAACATACTATACGGTTTCTGTCGTGGATTGCGCGAGTGATCGTATTGTAGTAGTCAAAGTAGTACTAGATGGCAGAGAATTCCTAGTGATATCAGTGTACATGCCCAAAAATAGTACTGAAAAAGAATTTTTTATTGACTGCCTTGCTCAAATAAGTGCTATCGTGGAAACCAATAGTGTAGACTCGGTATATGTCCTCGGCGATTTTAACGCAGCGCCTGGTTCTCTGTTTGATACGGAGCTTTTAGACTTTTGTGCTGACCAGAATTGGTCATGCACGGACATAGAGTATCTGGGTATAGATTCAAACTCGTACACCTTTCTCAGTGATGCGCATGGTTAGACCATGTGATTACAACATAGGTTGCGAGAAAATCTGTTCTCTCTGTAGGTATAATACGAAGTGTCATGGTCAGACCATTTCGCGGTAGAGTTAACATGTGACTTGGAACATATTAATACCTAAAATTGAACATCGAAGCTTCGTACCAGATAGATCCATATGGGGTGAGAGGGATAAAGCCCAGATAAAACAATATTGGCAAATATGTTCATCTAAATTAAGTGAAATAGATTTTCCTGATGAATTTCGTAAATGTGCAGATTTAGTAGGTATGTGATAATATAGAGCATCGGCATGTAATTGATGAGATGTATGATAGAATAGTGAAAACGCTTAGAAGTGCTGCGTCAGAATGTGCCAAACAGTGCAATACAGGATTTAAAAAGTCCAGACCTGTTGTAGGTTAGAATAAGTACTGTAGGGAAGCTCATGGGAATGCTCGGCTTAGTTTTCAAGTATGGGTTTCATATGGAAGGGCCACCTCTGGTCCAATTTACAATCGAATGAAAGAATCCCGAAATGAGTTTAAAAAGAAACTAAAATGGTGTAAAACTAATGAAACTCAAATAAAAATGGACAATCTCGCGACGAACATAAGAACAAAAATTTTTGTAAATTTTGGAAAGAGACTAATAAGTTGAATCCAAAGTCGAGTGTTCCTGTGAGTGTTGGGGGTGTTAGCGACACTGGCCAGATTGCCAATCTTTTTAAGGAGCACTTTCGGGTACAGTCTCTATTGGGGCCGAAAAAAAAGGGGTCGAGGTTTCTGAGGCTAGAGTCGGAGATCCGATAAACCGAATCACCGCAAAACAGGTAGCGCGGGTGGTGAAGGACATGAAGCGAGGAAAATCTCCCGGCCACGACTCTCTGAGCATTGAGCACCTGCAGCATGCTGGTGTTCATCTGCCGAGGGTGCTCGCCATGTTCTTTACTTTCTACATTGGCCACTCATATCTACCGGATGATACCGGATACTTAGTGAAAACAGTGGTTGTACCGATCATTAAGAGCAAGCTCCCGTCTAGCCTCGGTAACTATAGGCCCATATCGCTCGCTACAATCATTGCCAAAGTACTGGATGGTGTGATTGAGATTCAGTTGCGACAACACCTAACGCTCCATGACGTTCAGTTTGGTTTTAGACCTGGGCTATCGACTGAGGCCGCTATACTGCATCTCAAACATACTGTCCAGTATTACACCAATAGAAGCACACCTGACTATGCCTGCTTTTTAGACTTGTCTAAAGCTTTTGATCTGGTGGCGTATTACAGGCTGTGGCAGAAATTGACGAGCGATACGAACGTGCCGTCTGAGTTCGTGTCTCTCCTCAAATTTTGGTATGGCAATCAAACAGACTTTTTCAGATGGTCAGGGTCACTATCCGAAGTGTATAGGTTGGAATGTGGTGTGAGACAGGGGGGTTTATCTTCACAGAGCCTATTCAACCTGTACACAGATCGCCTGATCCATGAGCTCAGCAATGCCTGCCGGCGTCGGTTGTTCAATTGACGGTGTCTTTGTCAACAACATTAGTTATGCCGACGATATGGTTTTGCTGAGCTGATTGATATCAGGGCCCTCAGGAAGCTCATTGGCATCTGTGAGCGGTATGCGGAGGCTCATGGGCTCAGATTAAATGCTGTTATAAGTGAGCTCTTAATTTTCAAAGCGGCTACAAAAACATACGACACAATTTTAGCGTGATAGGTGGACATGTCATGTCCACCTGTCACGCTAAACGGCAGTGTTCTTAAGAGAGTCTCACAGTTTAAGTATCTGGGCCACTGCACTTGATCACCGACACGCTGGCAGATGATGTCGATATGGACAGGGAGCGCAGGGCGTTGTCGGTAAGGGCAAACATGTTTGCTCGTAGGTTTGCACGGTGCACTGCGCCAGTGAAGGCGACGCTATTTAGCGTATTGCCAGTCCTTTTATACATGCAGCATATATGGGTCAAACATACAAAAAAGTCCTTTGTCGCCCTGCGCACCCAGTACAACAATGCCTTTAGAGTGTTGGTGGGGCTGCCGCGATACTGCAGTGCATCGGGGATGTTTGCGGAAGAGCACATAGATGGCTTCGGAGCCATTATGCGCAAACGAACCGCGTCCCTGATGCGCCGTGTGCGCGCCAGCTCCAACAGCTACTTACGGCTGTTCGCGTGGAGGATGGACCTGGACTGCCCAATAATGCAGCACTGGACGAAGGTGCATGTTGAGCATTCCGGGTCCAAACCCAACTATAGGTTAAGGTAGTTTTAAGTAATTTTTAATGGATTTTTATCTGAAATAAAATCGTTGAATTAAATTGAATATAGGTTCTACATTCATGATATACACAAGCAAAATATCAGTATTGTACATTGTACACACTGCCCATGAATTCCATTACGTCACATACTGCGATCCCTTATACAACACGTTACGTAATGGATGTCACGTACGTCTGCCGATCGGGAATCAAATTAAAATTACGCTAATAAAAAATGCAAATTTTGAAAAAATTACTACTACTAATTACAAATATAAATAATTTTCGACATATAACTACAAAAACTTAACGTCAAATAGCAATATTACCCTTAAAAACACCTAGTATATTAGTCATATTACCCTTAAAATATTACTCTATCTACTACTACTACTTACTTACTACTTACTATCAGTAATATTACCCTTAAAAACACCTTCGTAGTGGAACAAACATTTACCACGTGTGATGGGAGCAAGTTTTTCGGACCGATTCCTAGCCCGACCGATGTGAAAACCAAATATGGCGGTACGGTATTCAACAGGATCAAAGTATTGCCGTTTATAAAAATAATTCCTAATTATAGTAGATTTTTTAATAGAACTTGGTCAATCAAGTCGTGACGTATTGCGGAATTTCCGCACGAATAAATTTAAATACGGCAGAAAATTATAATTTACTTATATTTCGGCTCTATCACCTTGTGATTGGGTTGAATTTCACATCTTGGATATACCTACGATCTTTCTAATAATCAATCGTATTTGTACCAAAGAGTAGGAAAACAATATTATTTTTCATTTGAAATAACGCGTAACCTCCCTAGAGGGAGGGACATTCGAAAATTGCCGTGTTTTTATTTCTTTTTATTCTTATATTTAGACTAAGTAATTTAAATATAACAGTAATTTGTAATGTAATTTTAACCGCTTGCTTGCCCGTGTCAACTAGTAGTTAACAAATCGAGAATTTAGAATTGACCATGTCAAGTAGTAGTTAACAGAACTTTGAAGCCAGCTTTGCCCGTGTTAACTGGTAGTTGACATTGCATTTCACTTAGCTATGTCCATGTCAACCTGTGGTTAACATCGCTCCCGCCGTGGAAAATGCTGATTCTACCCGTCTTTATCGCTCCAGGGCCTAATTTGTATTATTTGTCCCGTTTCATCGTGAAATTTCCCCTCCACACAACCCCAGTCAAGCATCCAAGCCATAGAAAAAAGTCAAGAATAAAAATAAAAACGTTCCGTTTTACTCCAGTTCGATTCATGCTTGATTCGGTGAGGGATGTGGTGCGATAAAAAGTGATTTTCTTCATAAATCCAGTGTTATTCTTAGAGATTTTTTGTGAACATCAAGGTAAGTAAATAACTTACACGTACTTTTTGTATTTTGATTTAATTTTTCTTTATACATAAGTGTACAGAACAAAAAAACTGATAATCTGAGTGATTTTACGGAGTGTATGAGAACTGTTCTAGAAATATGCATATTTCTCAAATGTGGTAGATGCTATCCGCATGATTTTTGTTTGTTTTCAAAGAATATAAGACTACTTATTTAGTGTTAGTTATTTTTTTTCCTAAAAGTGATATTTATGCATTTAATAGCCTTGTCAAGTTAAAATAAATTACGCCGCGCGGCGCCAGATATTGGTATAGAAACAAAGGCCTTTTAAATAATAAATATCTATGAACAAGTGATCAGTTTTTTTTCTTATTCTATTATTTATTATATTGACAACATAATCAAAGAATAAAAACCATATGTCATCGCTTTTATTTTTGAGGTATGAGCTTTTGAATACAAGACGAGCTTCAAAACGCCCTACTTCTATGTTCAGCACAGCATAACTCTGCACCAAAGTCGTAATTTGATAAACAAAAGATAACATTGTTTAGTTAGTTTCATAGTAAACATAAATATATAAAACACTTCACACTTTTTTCAACAAATTGAGTCGCAAGAAACGATTTTGTGAAACCCGACTCGCGCGCTGACGGCGCAAAAAATGGCGGGGCAAAGTAGGGTCGTCATGTTTTTTTCGTGGGACATTTGAGGTAGGCACGCGCTGAGGGCCCGGGGCAAAGGCACGTTGCGCGCGGACCCCCCTTGGGCAAGCGAGCGGTTAAATAGATTTTGAGTTACTATTTGTAAATAAAAAGGTGTTAAAAGCATTGAGTAGGGCTGATAAACAAGTCAGAAGTCGTAGGACACGATCATTTTCTCCGAACAACGTTTGAGAAATCTGCCCTTATTCAAACTTACATTCTCTTTGCTTTGCTGTTCGTCATCTGTTTTTGACGGTCTATCACCCACGTGTCACCCGTGGCAGTAGTAAGATTGTTAAACACCAAATCACAGAACATTAATCACTACATAATTAACGAAATATAATCATTACATTACAGATTTTATCCGATTTTAGCAATACATACACAATTTGCTGGTAGTATTTACATTATCTTTGCTTCGCTGTTCTGCCTTAAACACCGTCTATTATTATTTTCACAGTGATTATTGTACACCGTACAAATAATTAAAAAGCTAAAACTTTAGATTACGCGCAAAACATCAAGACAAGTATAAAACGTCAAATTTAAAATGTCAGAAAACGATCACAAAGAACCACAAAGAACCCATCTCCGCAGGTGGGTCAAAATTAACAGTTCACGATGGCATTTTTAGCTGTTTTTAAGCTATCCGAACGGTAAATGAAAACAGTTAAAAATGGCACTTTTGCTCACACATTCTCAAAACAAACGCTAAATGTGATCTTTGTTAGCCTTGGAAGAGTTAGACCATGTTGTTAGCGTTTTTAACTGTTAATTTTGTCATCAGGGGTGCGTTCCAAAACATTTAGCTGTTTGTCGGGTGAATTTTACCGGATGAATTTTGGTTTCGGAACTAGGCTGTAGAGGGTGAAAATCACACGGAGCGAATTATGTTTTGGAACGATCTTGGAAAAATGAATTAGGTAAGTGTTACCATTTATGCAATAAATGTTCCTTTTGTTTCTTTACCGATACTTTTTCTACATGGTTGATTTTTGGTTTTTATCTATGTAGGTCATCATTTCCTAAAATGGTATATAAATTCTCAGTAAAAATTCTTCTGTAAATAGGTACTTATCATGAAAATCATCCTTTTTCCAAGAAAATGTTACTCTTCGATCTGTCGTACGTTCAAATTGCACATAAGCTCTGGTAGCACCGGCAATAGCATCGATCGGCGCGCGAAATTCAATTTTTCTTAGGTTTTATGTCAAGATGTGTATGTGGAGATACATTACAGTCTGTTCATGGTTGTTTTGCCTCTGATATTTGTCACTGTCTCTGCCTAGTCATTACACACAATCACAGGTTAGAGAGAGACACAGTCATGGGTATCAGAGAAAGCTACTTCACGTAGCTGTAAACGGACTGTACTCATGTATAGTCATTTTGCGAAAATAAGTAGTTTTGACTTAGTACATACATAAAATCCGAAATAGTGAACAGTCATTATACAAAACTGTATCAACCTGATAATTTCTAAATGAAGAGAATTTGAATTTCGCGCGCCGATTGAGGATATATGCCCAAAAAGATCTTTAATTAACAACAGCATTAACTTTTATATAATAACTAATTTCATCTTTATCTAAAATGCTTATAATATTTTGCCGTCGCAGAACATCTAGTTTAGTGTGAATTTGAATGATAAAATATTCAATATATTTTTCCTCAACCGCTTGTTTTCATTATAACTTCTCTCGTTATGTCAATTTTGACAGCCGAGTGAAATTCAACTCTGATTTTACCAGGGTGAATTATTTCAACTGACAGGTGGAATTTCACTCTGTCGGAGGCGTTCCAAAACACTAGAGTAAAATTCACCGTTGCGTTTCGGAACCAGCATCGAGCGAATTTCACCCTTCACCGAGTGAATATTGCCCGTTTTGGAACGCACCCCAGTTATCCGAACGTAGGTGCGTTCGGATAGGGGGATAATGCAAAAATTAAGGATTTAATTTTTGGGATAGTATGTCCACGGGTTCCACTTCGCTTCAACAGGCTGGCCGTACCGTACCTGGCTAGTGGCTACTAAGCTCCTGTACTAAGCGTAGTAGGTACAATGCGGCCGCTGGTATGTATTAATTAATATTCGTTATACAAATATAAACTCAGACTGAAAGATTTAGTTTCCATGGTAATGAAAATATTTTAAAAAACGTACAGGAGGCAATAATGTACACCATAGATAATTCACGACATAATAATGTACAGCACAATCGAACCGGTATTTCGTGTAATAATTATTCATCATCTAATCTGAAGCTGCACATTCTCGTCTGTTCATTAAATAAATGCTGTGCTTTTTCAAAACGCGTCGATAATGTCCGGATGGTATTGTATTAATCAATTTACCTTGTACAACATGCAATATATTATGTGACGGCAGTGTTGCAGATCGGAAAATATAAATTACAGTGAAGGCTACTTGAAATTACAGTATTTTCATTAAAAAAACAGTATTTTCCAGAAAAAATACAGCTGATTTTACAGTAAATGAAAAACACATATTTTTCAGAAGTTTTCATTGACTGAACAAATGAATTGAGCGTAACGTCCCAGTTTTAACTTCTCAACTTTGCTTTCAACTGTTTAAACTGTTTGGATGTTAATTCTCCACTACAGTTTGCATTTTTCAACGAATTTTAACGAAACTTGGAACACAGGTTCTATACTATGTTTGTGCGATTTATTAGGGCGGATTTTTTGCTCGAAAACGGGGGAAATGGGCTGTTACTTTATTTATCAGCCGATTTCGATAATATTTGACAAAATCGCTCAGTAGATAAATATTAACAAGATTTTCGAGAAAGTATCTACCAAATCATTCGAGAGATTTAAGCTCGAAACATACTATCAGCGTCCGATAGTATACGAAACATACTATCGGACGCGGCTGAAGGACGCGATTGACAGCCGCGACCTAGACTATGAAAGTACACTGAGCCGTGCACACTATCGGACATAAGTCGCAGACGTCACCTTCGTACGACCTTGAGCGTTCGGACGTCCGAGAGCGACCTGGCACACCGGATGTTTTAAGACTGTGCACATTGCTAAGTCGCGGCTGTCAGTCGCGTCCGTCAGCCGCATCCGATAGTATATTTCCGGCTTTAAGCTCAAAACAACAGCTTACGGACGCGACTGACAGCTGCGACTGATACGTATCTAGACTATGAAAGTATGGACAATGTTTGGACTTGACTTCGACTCTATTGGAATATGATGTGACTACGACTTACTATTTTGATAAATCATTATCAGAAATTATTAAAACATGATACTTGACACTGTCAAATGCACAACAATGCGACGCCAAACATAAAAGAAGAAGAACAACAACAACAGTCCTAAGGCGATAAGGCGATATGAATATCGCTCTCCGGGATCTCTGTTGATTGTTACTATCAGCCACCAAGCCCACCGAGGGTGGCGGGGCTAAGGGCTAAACATCGCACTTTGTTATCATTAAACTTGTCGATATCGATAATTCACAAACATGATTGTACCTACATCATGGACTGGTCAGCATAATTAATAATAATATAATAATATAAATAATATAATATTGTAATTATTATATGACATGACGTGAAATACATGTCACAATTTCCTGGGGCCGTACAATATCGTGTCGTACATTATTTAGAGATATAGATGGAGACGGAAGACGGACGAGACTGCAACTAAAGCGATCATAGGAAAATAGTGCAGTCTAGGAGTGGGTAATATCGCCTTTGTCAAGATATCGTATCAAAACTATATATCGATATTTGATATCGGATTTTGAAACTATATATTGCTAAAAACCATATAATATTTTGTCAAACGGATTCAGATTTCGATTTAAAATCATTCGATACAAGGCGTGCATTGGCTACCGCAATATAAAATATCAGGTTTAATATCTGATTAATTTTGGGTTAGAGATTTTGTTTTCCAATTTTGTCGTGATACATTTTTCTTCTTACTTAACCAGGCTTAGGACAAAAGTTTTTGCCATAATAGCATAAAAAAAATATAAATGTAATATCTATAAAGTTAGCGACAATCTGTGAAAATCCCCACACCTCATCGTCGCTGACATATGAATTTGATACTGCGCAACGACTCGCTTTATGTTGACAAACGCCATCAAGTTTGATTCAGCCTATACCCAGATCAGTAGTAAAAAATCTATTCTGTATTTATTTCTATGAACATACGGTTCAAAATAGTACTTCCACTTTCTATTTTTACTCTTCTAGAGGATAATGGCGCGAAAATCGTATGACTCGAAATTCAACATAAAACACTGATATTATAATTAATCGATTCGATATCTCGTTCGATATTCCATTATAACGTATAACATTACGAATCAAATCAGCGATATCAGCAATATCGTGTTTTAGAAAAATATATAGGTTCATCGCGGGTCAATATCGGATTTCCGATACGAACCCGATATATAGTTTCAGTATCTATATACGATTTGTATCACTCATCCCTAGTGCAGTCCTTTTCACAAACTAAAGAGATACTTTGTTGAATTTTCAGTTTTTGATAGTATTTTGCAGTCATTTTTGTTCTGTTTTTGACCTTTACGACCTCTAACCTCCAATTTTACTTGAAGTCAATACGAAATGCGCATGCGTATCATTTGGATTTCGTCAAGTTGAGTTTGGCGCGCCGATTGCTGTTATCTACGTAGTAGGAGGTGCCCTGCTGATCACGATGAAATTATTCATTTCAGTCGTCCACGAGATATCGTACATTCCTCACGTTACTTGTATAAACTTTAGTGTAACTTGTAACGAAAATGTCCAATGAAGATTTAATAACAAGTAGAAAAATGGCACGGCAAAATGGTATTGTGCAACCTCTACTGACGGGTGAGTAATCGTCTTGTGTGATCAAATAAAGAGCGAATTTTAAATTACTAAAACTATTATAGATGCAAATGTACTTTACCCTTTTATACTACAAATTACTTTTTGAAGATAAAAGTAATGCGACTTTATTACGTAAATACGAAATTGTGTGTGAACTATGAAAGTTTTTAAAATAAGAATGTAGGTAACTTCAAAAACCTGTGCCATTCATTAGCCGAACATTATTTTATTTTTGCAAAATAGATGTAAAATAGCATGCTTGTAATTATTAATGACAAGCATTCTAATCTTAAACAAGTGTTTAGAAAGGTTAGGTAGGTATCAAAATTATTTGACAACAAGAATCCATATTTAAATACAAAGTGTTTGTGTTTGCTGCTGTATTTTATTTTAGGGTGCCATAAATGTTTTCAGACCTATACCAGATCACTATGGCATACGCATACTGGAAATCCGGTAAAGTCAATGATGTTGCTGTATTTGATTTGTTTTTCCGTGCAAATCCATTCCAAGGAGAATTTACAATATTCGCTGGCCTTGAGGAATGTCTGAAGTTTTTGGAAAATTTTCACTACTCTGACAGTGGTATGTATAAAATATGTCACTTAACTATTACTGAGGATTTTGACTTAACAAGATTTAAGTTAGATTTCAAAGATTGAGAAGGCAATCTTATTTTTCTACACAGAATAGGCCCTATTACACAGGTTTTTCTACTACAGTGGAATCTCTATAACTTGAATCTTGTTATGTCAAAATCCTCAGTTAACCCCCAAATCTAGAATTATTTAGAATTAGAACTATATTATAATTTTTTGAATAAAATTGTCAGACAAGATTTGGACCAAGTCTTTCATACAGTCCTATTATTTTATTAGTGAATTTATTAAAACTCCATTTTTATTATGCTAATGTCATAGAATATAATAGAATTTTGATAATGTTTATTAATTAAATATGTACATTGATTAGTTATGTATCCTTATCAAGGAAGCTATGAATATTAATAATGCTGCAAAGTAGAAGGCATATTGATATAATTGTATGTTTCAGATATTGAATATCTAATGCAAACATTACCACAAAATATTGAGCCAGAGTTCTTTACATATCTTAAAGATTTAACATGCAAAGATATTAAAGTGAGTGCTATTGAAGAAGGATCAGTTGCATTTCCAAGGTATGTCTGTTTATCATTGTTATTGATACATATTACATTGCTTGAGCTCATAGAGATTTAGAGAGAGGCTATTTCTTCAGCACATGAGACATTTGGATACACATACAGTGGAAACTCGTTAATTTGGCCTTTAGTTATATTGATTCGTAATCATCCAGACTATTAACAACGATTGAATAACTTTACTTTTTACGCTAATGAAACTGGGTTGAACTGAAAATTATTTCCGTTAAATTTTTTAGCTTGAGAACTCAGCTTTCGGATATAAAACTAGTAAAGGGTGAGTGACAAAATAACTAATGGTTTGCCCTGATGCTACCGTTGAGCACAAATTACCGTATTTTTTTAGTAAGTTTTTGTTCTTTTTAATAATTACCTAGCAACAAGTTTATGTAAAATTAAGTACAGAAACTGTTCTTTCTTTCTTTTCATTAGCTGGATTTTCGATTATCCAAATGCTTAATGACTCACCAATTGGTCCAGTTAATTGAGTCTCTACTGTATAATAATATGTAGCAAAAATCATACCATACAATGGATATTTACAAAAAATACATTGCAGATATATGATTTTACGTCAGTAATAATAATTGTGTTATTATTAGTTATGCGACTTAAAACAGCGAATTGTGCAAAATGATTTCCCTGCTGGATTGAGTAGACATGTCCCATCTTGCGAGATCTGTGCTTGGGTCTAACAATACAATATTATATTTTATATGGTCAAAAGATTACCTTATAAATTGAAATTAATTTTATTTTATTCATTGGTCAGAGTCGAAGTAGGTAGTCAATAGAGCAGTAATGTTATCACCACAATAAAAACTACTAGAATTCTGACACTGTTGTCACTTGGCAATTCTCACCACAAAAATGTATGGAATTTTGTTCCTTGTGTAGTCAAAATTGTCAACATGTATCGAAATATGACGCTATGTGACGAATGGCAACTGCCACCGAATCGAGATAATTTTCATGTCTCTCTAACTCATGCCATAAATCAATGCATCTCTTTTAGATTATCTCGATAGATTACAGTATCCCTCTGGGATCTCTGTGGTTATCACCATATAGCCCAGGCCCGGATTTAGGAGAGAGTAACCAGGGCAAATGCTCGGGGCCTCCACAATAGAAAGGCCCCACTATAGATTTCGAAAAAAAAAATTCGATATTATTTATTCATCATCATAATCATCATCATCAGCTTATTTCGGCTCAATGCAGGGCATAAGCCTCCTCCCCTTACGCCAAATATCCCTGTCCTGTGCCAGTTTCATCCAGGTGTTGCCGCAAAACTTTTGGACGTCATCACGCCACCGTTGTAAGGGTCTACCGAGACTGCGTTTCCCGACACGGGGCCACCATTCAGTCAAAGACCTGCTCCACCTGCCATCATCACATCTGAATAAATGTCCTGCCCAACGCCACTTGAGTTTGTTTATTCGGAATCCGATATCTGCCACCTCCTCCTCCTACGGATCTCCATATTTCGGATTCGAATTATTTATTTACTCTAAAGAAAGTCATAGATAAATCATTTCAAGTATGTACCTATCCGGTGAATGGTCGCGCATTGATTGCAGGATCGCACCAGGGAAACCAGAGATTGCGAGTTCGAGAGACCATGAAGGGACATCCGCTCCGCGAAATGTGGCCCTGCCAATAGCACAATGGATTAATGTTACATTATTATTTCAGAGTGCCACTTCTGAGAGTCGAGGGCCCCCTAATCATTGCACAGCTATTGGAGACCACATTACTGACACTCGTAAATTTTGCCAGGTAAGGTTCATTTTATTTACATAGATATCCTACTAATATTATAAACGCGAAAGTTTGTGAGGATGGATGGATGGATGGATGTATGGATGTTTGTTACTCTTTCACGCAAAAACTACTGAACGGATTGAGATGAAACTTTGCAATAATATAGCTTAAATATCAGAATAACACATAGGCTATAAATTATAATGATAATATCATTATATTGCGTATGCGGGCGAAGCCGCGGGTAAAAACTAGTGTGTTATATTTTGATAATCTGTAACGTTACCAGTCTCTAATAGTTCACTGGTGAACATAGGCCTGTAGGCAGCCATGCAGACCAGTGTGATGGATAGTGGATACCACACTATTGGTCCAGTTGTAATAATGCACACTCTGATATCTGAAAACAGAGTAAACAAGAACATTATTCAAGGAGAATTTAAAATCTTTTAAAGCAAATCTAAACTTTCGCTTTATTAAACATTCAGGTGAAGAAAGATATTGACTGGTCTCAATGTTGTCCTCTCTTTTGGGTGAGCTAAAAAGAAAAGTACTCATTACAAAGTTGTTTTTTTCGTTATTTTCTAAGTGGTTAAAGTAAACTGTAGGGGATTATATAAAATTATATACAAATGTCATTCAGCTGCAAACAACAACTGCTTTTTTGTCTTATACTTATTTTATTAGTTACTAAGTATCAATTACGTTATGACTGATAGTAGTTCTGCGTCGTTTTAAAACCCGTTTGTCTCAGTTATGTAGGCCACTGACGCTAAATACAATGTTGTGAGTATTTATAGATAGCAGGTAGATGACTATGTTGATGTCAAAGCGTTTATCTGTCGTCAAGCCTGGCTGGCTCACTTAATTGCAGTTTTATCGTTTTCAGGGCATTACCTTTGCTTTATCATGCTGATAATATTTCTAATTAGTTGTTGTGATAGATTGGTGTAACTACGTCTGTGGTACCCCAGTGTCATTATACTGGCTTGTTTGAGAATAAACAGTATCTATGTTATAGTACGGAAATGATAACTTTATTATGCCGATGCGGTTGCGGTCCAGCTGCCGTCGGGTTGACGCAGTTCAGAAAAATGTTAGAAACCGCAGTATTCATACGCACTATAAAAAACTTCGATTTCTTTGATTTTTCTTCATTGCGGCAGCCGAACCGCAACGGCATAGTGCGTTCGTGGTCTAACGACCGGTTCACACATGTTCTCTGTTTTAATGATTCGTTTTATCGGATACGTTTTTTTTGTTCATCGATGGTTTTTGGAGTTGTAAAAGCAACTTCACACATGACACAGTTTTCTGATACTGTATCATGTGTGAAGTCGCTTATGCCACTCCAAACGCCAACGATAGAAATAACGTATCCGATAAACCGAACCAGTAAAACGGAGGCCATGTGTGAACCGGTCCTAGGGTTTACTTGAAAAGACGTAGGTAGATGTTATAAGGTAGCGGTAGGCGTCAACGAATTTTGCCGTATATATGTATACGGATGCCGGAATTGGGGGAGATCTTTGCTCAGAAGTGGGACAGTACAGGTTAAATACAAAAAAATATATATACTCACGAGGCGACCTAAAATGTATCTATAGGTACTCTGTTCGGTATAATCGTTATATTACCCTTAATTATTGTACTCCTATATTACAAATATATCAGAAATGTGCAGTTGCATCTTTGCTAAAGCGTATGCGTGAATGTATATTGGTTGTGTTCGATGATAAACGTTATTTTACTTTTACTTTTTTGTATATTTTCCTATCTATTCTATACTCGTACAATTTGCTCATCCCGGTATATATTAGGATCCAGGAAAAATAATATCCATGCTGCTTTACAATACACGTCATGGGTTTTTAAGTATATTGGGTTATTTTATAAACAAAGGCTAGGTAAATGAAGTAGGTAATATAAAATCCCTAAAAATATATTTAATATAATCTTTGCGAAGTCAGATACAAAAAATGTATAGAGGTTAGTACCTAGTTTCATACTCATTGCTGTATCAAAAGTTCAAAACATAGTAGCACAATTTAGGTTGTAGCACAATCCTACTAATATTATAAACGCGAAAGTTTGCGAGTACCTATGTATGGATATTTGTTACTCTTTCACGAACAAACGGCTGAACCGATTTAGATGAAGTTTGGTATGGAAGTAGCTTAAACCTTGGACACAGGTTACTTTTTATCTCGCGCAGCACGGGGCGCAGCTAGTTCAGTCATAGTGCCAGCATAAACTGAGCGTCATGTCGTGTGTCTGCAACCTTTAATTATAAATAGGTATGTATGTTGCAAAGTCAAGAAAACTGCTATTGGCCGAACCAAACTTTTTTCTGGAATTTATTCAGGTAGTAGGTAAGTTCTTTATCGTGCAACTTTTTGGCTTAGTGCCACTATTGCCACTGTTCAATGTAAATCTACACTTGCCTTTTCAACTAACATTCTTTCCATAGTTGTAAGTTCAAACAAGCCAACAACGAAACGGCATTGCAGCATTTTTGCTGCTTGCGCTAGTACTATCGTGTCCAAAGAAAGTATTGACTCCTAGAGCGGGTCGTGTCAGTTTAGTACCTAGTAGTCAGTGTTATTCAAAAAAAATCTGGGTTGCCCACAGACACAGAGCTATTGTACTCGTATCTCTGTGCCCACAGATATCGAACTCTGCGGGACTGCCGTATCTGATCTTGCAAATAAGTTGATTGGTATTGAATTAGTTAAAAGTATTAGGTTTAGTGAATTCTGCAATTGATTGTGATTCGTAAACAAAAAAAAAAATAATTAAAATTGGCTAATCAAGTACAGATATAGTTATAAGAGAGATATTTGTAAAGATTTTGGTAGGGATAAAAAGGGGATGCCTTGTCACATTCTCATAAAGCATAACCAAGTATGTAGGGGCCCGGCTTACGGGCCGTGACGTCATAGCCTGCTATAGTGCGCTCTTTGTCTTCTTCTTAATCGGTATCTTCATTGCTGAAGGTCGTGTCTACTATGGAATGTTCGCCACTTGCTGCACCATGCTCTTCCATGCGGTTCTGTCCTCGGCGATCTTAATGGCTTTAGTTATAGGCAGGCCAGTAAGTGTTTTTATTTGGTCAGACCAACGGGTAGGAGAACGCCCGCGTGGTCTTTTCCCGTCGACCTGCCCAACCACCATTAGTTTTTCCAGACAATCCGGGTTTCTGCGTGCGACGTGTCCGAAATACGTGAGTATCCGCTGGAAACATGTAGTGGATAATCTAGTGGTTATTCCGAGCTCTTTGAGTATCGACACGTTCGTTCGACGTGCGGTCTATGGGTCCATGGGCTCTTTGTCTAGCAAAAAAAAAATTGCTCGTAACCTCTTAATTTCTAAGTTCATTTTGTTTTTGATTTCGTTAATCGGCTCTGTTTATGGTTAGCTATTACGAGAAGACATCAAAAAAAAATATATATTGTCAACTAGCCTATTGGACGTATTTTGGGTGATATTGCCGTTCCCCTCGCCAAATCCTAGAGGAGGGACGTCCCCCGTAGGTGCTTCGGCAGTCTGAAATTGCCGTATATTGTAAAAGTATTTTTCAGAAACTGCCGTACCTATCAATAATAACACTCGTAGTAGTAGCGTAGTAGTAGTAGTAATACTCAGTCACTTAAGTACTATGACAACACTCATTTGTCATACATTAGGTAGATGATGCTAATTGCCTGAATCAAATTGAACACCGTCGATTCAAATCTTTGTAAAGGGTATGAATGATTAAATTGTGCAAACTATGCGCCAATGATTCTACAACGCCTTTGTAATAATCTATACGGTATGAAGAAATGAAAATTGTATTGCTTTAAAAGTAATTTACAGAATTAATAAGCTTGTCGATGGCGCCCATTCTTTTGTTTCGTTTTCTAAAGTAAAGCCGGAAACATACTATCGGACGCGACTGACAGCCGCGACTTAGCAATGTGCACAGTCTTAAAACATCCGGTGTGCCAGATCGCTCTCGGACGTCCGAACGCTCAAGGTCGTCCGAAGGTGACGTCCGCGACTTATGTGCACCGATAGTGTGCACGGCTTAGTGTAATTTCATAGTCTAGATACCTATCAGTCGCGTTCGATCGTATGTTTCCAGCTTAATTTCTCACATTATTTTTTTTTACTTAGGTAGCGGTTTTAATTTAGATTTAGACTGTCTAGAAAGGAGAATGATTTTCAATGGATACACCTAAAAAAAGCATTCCTTTATATTAATTTGTATTTTTTTTTGAAAAGCACAATTCAGTTTTCGCAGTTTCATTTTGTTATGTCGTAATAATTGCAATCTGACTTCTGGATTTCTTCAAGGCCCAAACGAATAAGTATCGCCTATAAGTAGGTATCTTAGTATCTTCTATGACCTAGGTGTATAGATTTCATCTCCGGCCGCAACAGCGCTTTCCATCAAGCGTCCCGCAAACAGCTGCGGCCTAGCCAACGACCAATCACAGTGGCCGAAATGGTAATCGAGATTTGTGATTGGTAAGACTAGGGCGCGGCTGCCCGTGGGACCCCTCATGATTTGATGACCAAATGTAGTTCTTTTGGTTAATGTAAAAAACTGATGGTGTTCGGCAATTTTTTTGCAAAGTTTGTAATATCTCTAGGTTGTGATAGGACCACCACATCATTAATGAAATAAATATTGTATAATGGTATTTGTTCGCAGCCTAATGGCGACGAACGCGGCGCGGTACCGCATGGTGGCTGGCAAGAACGTTTCGCTGCTCGAATTCGGACTGCGGCGCGCCCAAGGCCCCGACGGCGGCCTCTCCGCCTCCAAATACGCTTACATCGGTTCGAATCCTTTTACCTTGAAGCATTATATCGCGTAAATTAGCTTGTCTCAGCATTATTGATTGTATTAGCGTGTTTCCGAAGCCGCCGGTGCCAGGCACGGCCCGCCCTCCAACTCGTGCAATATAAAACACCCGGCGCGCCATTCACTGTGCTAGGGTTACCATATCAAAATTCGCAAAGTCCTTACTGCATGCCAGACTTTAAAAAAATGAAAACGTCTAAAAGAGAACGTTTTAGTTGTGATTACGATTCAAATCTCCATTTTCGCGTTTTCTTCAATTTGAGTTGACATTGGGGAAACTAGAAAACCGGATAAAGTTCAACAGAAGGCTTAAAGTATGGACACTGTCCCGAAAAATCTGAAAGGTTGGTAACCCTACAAGAAGCCCCAATAGCGAATATACTCCGACATAATAGGTTTAATCAGGCGACTTGGCGAACCTTGCCCTTGAATACGCTTGCTCATCGAAATCAACAAAACTTGGAAATCAGTTTTTGCAAACTTAAACGCTTTTGTAAACATGTATCTAATCGGTATGCCAGGTATCAGTTTTCATATTAAGCTAGTCACGAAGCGTCCTGACTAATGATACCTCATGTATAATACAAAGCAAACACTGCTGATACGAGTAAGTCGGAGTCATCGCGGTATATTGAAATACCTATATTTTCCTACGAATGTGACTAGATTTTAAGAAGTGCATTGCCTCATGCTTTCCTCGTATCAAGTAATTTGAACGGAAAAATCCCTTTGGTAGAGAAAATCCGAACTAACCATCATGTAACTTAGGTAGCATGCTAACTCAAACATCTGGATTGAGAAACTAGAAATGTTGCCACTGTTTCCGATGCCTCTGTAGAGCACTTGATTTTGGTTTCGTGTAGCAAGTGGATTTTATTAAATCTACGGTTTGGTTTCTGCCTGGCCCTGTTTTATCTCTTAGTTGTTCATGTAATCCACCAAACGCTTGCCGCTACCGCAACACAACGAAGTAAACACCTAAAACTGACAGCTGATCGATTTGCAGGCGGTTTCGACGGTACAAGTAACGTGCTCGCCGGCAAGATGTTCCAAATCCCCGTGAAAGGGACGCACGCGCACTCGTTCGTGACGTCATTCAGCACGCTGGACGACATCAAGTCCGTGTCGCTGCGGCACGCGGACGGCGCGAGCACGGCAGCTAGCGATCTGCTGCAGCTGGCAGCAGAGTGGCGCCGCCGCGTGTCCGCCGTCATAGACATATCCCCCGACGAGGCCAGCGACGGCGAACTGGCCGCCCTCATATCGTATGCCCTAGCTTTCCCTTCCGGCTTCATGGCTCTAGTGGATACGTACGATGTCAAGAGGTATAATTTTCAAGGCTTACCCTCACGACACTGGCAGCGTATGAATGGGCATTCCGGCTACAATAGCAACTGTGGGACCAACGGTACTATAGCGCAAAGCCCGATTTCCTACGGAACTAGCACGGTCGAACGCACACTGAGGTAACCGCGACACCGCTGCGGTGTCCGATCAATTTATTCAATTATTGTTTTGCATTGTTCATTTTATGTATACGTTATGTGGAGTTTGATTCGATTAGTTGAGTTGAGGAGCCGTCATCGTCCGTCATCGATAGGATGGGCATGATCACACACACATACATCCCGCGGGGTAACATACATGCGAGCACACTAACTCACACAGGCGCGCCGCGGGATCTAACATCGGCCGCGGTCCGAGATACGCTAATAGCGCCCACGATGCTAGTGAGAACAAGCTCGGTGTAGTATTTCTTCAGCTCAACGTTTTCTTTACAAAAATCCACTAAACTTGCCATTCTTTGGTTCTTTGAGCTTTAAAAAGTGTCTAAAATTGTGTTGACCAACACTTACCAAGGGATTTACTATCGGAAAATTAAAAACAATACACATTTTCATAATGGAAATGTTTGTGGAGAAGTTTGAATGTATATTTTCTCATTTTGTACGGTAAAAAGTTTTTTGACCCTCTTTATAGTGAAAATACGTACTTTTGTTAGTTTGTTACGCCACGCGTGCTTCAAGACCTGTTGCTGAGACACTTTTGATACGCAGAGTATCGGAAAACGAGCATAAAATTTAGTGAATTTTTGCACGGAAAACCTCAAGCCCTGTCGGTTCTCATTAGCACCGTTGACGCTGTTAGTATGTTTCGGACCGCGCTCATTCATGGCCGTAGTTTTATGATTATTATATTTTATTTGGCTTTTTCAGTGAAGCGTATATGGACGGCGCTTCATGTCCCAACCGAATGTAAATAAGAACGTCCGAAGAGACTTATATTTGCTTCAGTGTTGCGTCTATTGGACCATCGAGCGAATAGGGCCGATTGGGCACAGTTGCATTGTATAGGGATACGCACACGTTCACAGTAATTATGTCAATGTATTTGCATGCACCGATATCATCACATGTATGTGAGGGTAGTTGACTGATCTTTGTTTTACGTATTGAGCATAGTCGTATAAGTAAAATGTAAGAAACTTCAAATAGAAAGCTATAACACAAAATGTAAAGCATATCCCAGGTGGTTCTTTAAATCTATAGACTCGTATAGCATATTTGTTTCCATAGAGCCTTATCCCCGCGATCGGAGCACGATTTGTATCAAGTCCTTGTACAACACAAACAACATTTAAAACTAAGAGTTTCATACCAAGTGTTTCTAAGTTTTCCCAAAACTCGACTAAGAGTTGTGTGAGAACTCAGAATTTATGAAAGGCTCCCTTGAGTTGATGTCATTGGCTATCTATGACATCATGTTTACCGCAGTGCATTTTGTCATTCATTTTACTACAGTAAATTTTGTCACTTCTGGGAAATTTTCCTGTCATATCATAGGTACCTATTTTCATTTTTCTAACTGATTTTAATTCGTCGTTATAAATATCATTAATGGTTTAAAGTTACTTACTAAACTATTTACGCCTAATGCTCCAATGACGATGTGGTCTATAGTTCATTTGTGAAAAAATAACTTTAACACTAACTTGAAATAATCCAAAAATACTCCTCCATTATAGATTTTCTTACCGTAGGCATCCGTATGTTCAATAAAAGTGAAAAGCTTTTATGCAAAACAAAAATCAGTCAACTAACCTATAGAATGTAGTTAACATTAATACTAGACCATGGTAACATAGAAGTACTAAATAGATGGCTCACTCACCTAGTCTTATGTGCACGGTAGTCATTACTAAAATGACGTCACCATCGAGTTGCCAGTACGCATATGCACTACATCTAATAGCAACTTTATATACACGTATTTATTGCATCCTATGAAATACTTTTAATTGTTCTTTATGATATACAATTCAAAAGTTTGTCTTGGCCGAGAGATTTGAACCTGCATCTTGCAGTTCGGGTTTCCGTCCGGCGCTTTACCAAATAAGCTAGACCAGATGCTTACGACAAATTAGATGAATTGTTTATCAATGTTAATTAATAAATTTATCACAAATAATTCTTGAGATATACTTAGTGTGGTATCACAATAAATAAACTAGTTTTATATGTTTTCCATAAACGGAAGTATATGTTTAATATTGATCGGCAGGAGTGGTCTTCTGAACTTCTGTGCCGTGGCATTGGCTTTGAATGATTGTGGATACCGAGCTGTGGGGATACGTATTGATAGTGGAGACCTGGCGTACTTGTCTGTGCTAGCCAGAAAGACCTTTGAGCAAGTGGCGGAGGCCTTCAAGTTGCCATGGTTCGCTAAACTTACCATTGTCGCCTCCAACGATATTAACGAGGATACCATACTGAGTCTGAATGAACAGGGACATAAGATCGACTGCTTTGGAATTGGAACACATTTGGGTAAGTATTTTTATTATAATTGTTTTTCGCCAAAATGGCATAAGCGGCATAACCGACTTCATCGCGTACAAAATACGTTTTTTTTTAAATATTTAAAATTTTTCAAAAACTGGTCATACGATTTCGATTTTAAATGGAGATTCTATAAACCACATCGGAAGTATACCCTTTAGAACTAGAAAATAATTTTGAAATCGGTTCACAATTGGCGGAAATATCGATGAACATACATAAAAAAAATACATACAGGCGAACTGCCCCCTCTTTTTTGAAAATCGGTTTAAAGCATATTAACTAACCCAGCATATATACGAGTAGTCATTAGTCAGGTCACTTTAGACATGCAATGCTACGGAAATTGGCTTAGAGCTTTAACTAAATAAATTGTCAAAATTAATTAATATACTTACTTCAAATTGTTTGACCAATTTTTTTGCGACATACGTTGGGTTTTTGTCTAGAATAGTTACAAATTCCACATCAATCCGAGTTTTGATATTTATTTGAACTTATTTATTTATTTCAATATTTTATTGTTTTTACATTATTATGAAATCAAAGTATAATAATAGTAGTATTATATTTACACTGTAGTGCAAACATAATTGTATAGCGATGATGGCCGGCCGTGGTGGTCAAGAGGTAGTGACACCCGCCTTACAATCGTGAGGTCGTGGGTTCAAATACCGGGTCCCGTACCAATGCGTTCTTTGGAATTTATGTACGGAATTTCACACCACTGGCTTTTCGGTGAAGGAAAACATCGTGAGGCAACCTGCATACGTCCGTAGAAGAAATTCGATGGCGTATGTGAATCCACCAACCCGCACTGGGCCAGCGTGGTGGATATGGCCCAATCACCCTTCGTGGGTATGCCAACGTCCTGCAGAGGACAATTAAAAGGGCTGGTACAGTCTATTGAAACTGAACTTATTACAGTGACGCCATTGACAAAAGTATCTTTATTTACATTAAAGTACAAATTTTAATATGGAAATCAATGTTTGTATGAAATTCGAAGCCTGGGATTTTATTTACATTCGTTAATATTCATGCGGCAGTTGAATATTCACTGCCGACTACTACACATACTTCCAAGTTTATGTCGCCGATTAACGAGGACAATGTGCTCAATTTACGATATCAGCTATTTAATCGAAAGGGACTGCAATATTCTCTTGATAATTTTACTATTACGTCTTGAAATACTTACCACAATTTTATTATCCTTAGGTACCTACTCATATTATAAATCCGAAAGTCTGTTTCTTGGTTTGTTACTCTTTGCGCTGCAACGGGTTGACTTGATTTTTGGCATGAATTTAGTTCAAAGGTCGAAGAGTCACGAAGGCTACTTTTTGTGTAAACAAAAAAATGGTTCCTATGAGATAGCACAAATGGCAAAATATGACGCGGACGAAGCCGCAGGCAGAAGTTACTTTACCATAAACCCATAATAGTTTGATTCGGCCCCTGTTTTTATCATTACGGTAGATAACTAATCTTCATTATGCCAATTACCTAAGATTATTTTGATAATAAGGGCAAAAATTGCCTTGTAAGGCAGACGATAATGATCTACTAAGCAGACGTTCAAAATACAACTTTATGTTTTGAAAATGTGATGTATTGCCATTCAAAATTGAACCTTATGTATTTGATTTCAGTGACGTGTCAAAGGCAGCCCGCTCTCGGTTGCGTGTACAAATTAGTGGAGATCAACGGTCAGCCGAGGATCAAATTGAGCCAAGACGTGGGCAAAGTCACCATACCTGGACACAAGGAGGTATGGAACCTGCTCATTGATACTGGCTTATTACACTACTTGATATTTTCACAGACTTGTGGGAAAACTAACTACTTACGTCTTTCTATAAAACATCAATTTGTTTTCCAATTAACAAATAATACAAAATCAAGATCTCAAGTATGTCCTAACAAATCAAATAACCCGCCCCTACTGGTTCCTGGTGCAAAGGGCAAAGGTGCCTATAATATTGGCAGCATTACCGCGTTGAATAGCGATAGACATCCTTTGCACCAAGAACCACCCAGAGCCGGAGTCACCTCTGTTCCTTATGTTCCGCCCAATTTCGCAAACTAAACCGTCTTTCTTAGACACATTTATTGAAGATGATAGGACTGTTTAGAATTGAGACATTAAATTAAATGTCACATATACTGAAATAAGTCGCATTAAAGTTAAGAATACTTTGTAAAACTGATGTGATTACTCAGACAGCAGACTTTAATAGTATAGGAATGAGTTCATTATGATAAAAAACGAAAGGTTTAATCTGAAAACCTTAAAAGTCTATTCAACATTTTATTGATTCACTATTGAAAAATTATGATAGAAAAATAGTAGAACTGGTAGCCATGCTATTATTCTCGGAACAGTGGTAGAATGGCAATTGCCATTGAATTAATTTTTAAGAATAAAAATTATTTTTTTCCAAATTAGTTCCGGCTTTGACCGGAATATAATTTTTAGCACGTTACATCGACTCGCAAAGAAGAATAAGAATTAAAAAAAAATTAAAAATTAATCTGGTCCCCCCTGCCCCTTTCTTCTATCGTACGGCTAGACAGACGCGACCAAAGCGCCACCCTTTTATGGTGGACATTCCGCGCGTTAGAACCAAGCGTTTCGAATCCTCATTCCTCATACGAACAGCCGGAATGTGGGACGCTTTACCTGGGTCTGTCTTCCCGTTAAAGTACAACGTGGATGTCTTCAAATCCCGAGTAAATAGGTATCTTCTAGGTAAGCGTGCTACACCCTAGACCGCACATCTGCTTAACATCAGGCAGTGTGTAGTCAAAGGCGAACCTATTCGAAATAAAAAAAAAACTAATTAGTTAAAGCAATTAAAATAACGTTTGCCAACCACAAATTTATTAGAAAATCTGAATAACAATAAGCAGCGTCTGCTAAAGGTATAATGATGCCATTTCCAGAACAACTGCGGCCTCGGCCTTTGGCCTGTCATTCATTGGGCTCTGTATTTGGCCTCTAATATTTAACTTCCGTGATTAAAGATTCTACCTATCTGACATACCTACGTCTTCTGACCTACCTACACATCCTCAGCACAATAGCGAAGGTTTTAATTTTAAATGTCCACAGGCTCCACAAGATGGAGCTCAATCTAGTGGAATAGAATAAAAATATATATCAAATCGAATCTTATTTGATAAAACAAGATATTTTACCGTAGGCCCAGACATGACAAACAAATGGGCTACAAAAACAAAACGGAATAATATTTGATATATGTTTATATGGCAGCCATATTTTTCCAGCAAAACCATTTTACAAAATAAAGCTTATATTCAGGGACGGTACAAGGTCATGGCCCTAAACAATTTTGCAATGTCTCTTTTGAGATCTTTTTCTACTGAATTGATATCGAGTATCTGTTGAATTGATAATTTGATATTTAGCTTAATTTTCAATAGCACTTGCGCATTAAAGTAGGTCAAGATTAAATTAATAAAAAGCGTAGCTTGTCGTCGAGTTGGCCCACTTGTACTTTATCGAGAATTCGTACATTGCGTGTAAGAAACTAGTGGAATAAAAACAACTGAAGACGGCTATAAAATATCATGATACTTGCGGGCCTTGAACCGATGCGTGTTATCATATTATCAGGCGAAAATATTAGCTTTCCATACATATATATCAAGAATGCCCAAGCCATTCTTAGGGTGGGCAATATTTTGTTTGGGGCCGGAAATATGTTATGAAATTGAGTCTTTTATTTGCTAATGCAGATTTAAGCAAAAAATGTGGTTTATTTAAAAAAATCGGTGATACATTCTGAAGTACAATGGTGATAAATCTGGTCTTTAAAATGCCTCACAGATTTTTTGTAAATGCATGACATTTTTAACTTGAATCCTTAATTTATAGGCTGATTTATTGTAACCAAGTTTACGGTTATTGGTTCTAAACTCATTATGGTATTTATCTAGTCATGTCATTTGGCTTCTATAAATGTAGAATTAGCTAGTCTACTGATATAAATAATCAATATAAATTATATTGCGGACTACATAGTATCTCACGGGCCTAAGTTTGGGCATCATTGATATTCGAACTATGCCTACAGACAACGTAATATACGCTGTACTCGTTCTGTACAAGTCTTTAGGAACTTTATTGTTTTAGTATTTTGGAATACGTACCTAAGTTTTGTAGGGCATGTCTGTTTTATGAGGGGAAGCTATAAAGAACTCTAGTATATTTTAGCTTTCCCATAAAATCCCACTTTTGTTACCTATGCACATAATTCGTGGCGTTAACCCAGGTGCCTCGTGTCACGCCATCTATAACGCTTTATGATCAGCCAGTTGATATATTGAGTCGGTACTTAATGGTATAGTCTATCACACAGAACTTACAGGGAATTTTGTCGTGGCGCATTTATTTTCACGAAAAAAAATTGTTTTATAGTTAAGTCCAGCGGTTCATAATTTGTCGAATTCTTATAATGAAATATCTCGGACGGAGTTGGTTTCTCATTCACTAAGATGTGAAAGGTGCTCCTTTAGTTGCAGCCTTAATATTTGCCGTTGCAGCTTTGGACTTTCCTCTATCTCGCTAGGATACCACTCACTCACTCTTTATCTTTCTTTATCTCACTAGGATACTAGGGTTGCACCACCAACAAATGTATTTGTACTGTTATATGGAGGGTATCTCACTCGGTGTTTGTTAATTGCGCAACCAACTATTTTGTTGAATTGATTCTTTATCTATTGCTTGCACACGACTTCGCTTTGTCTGTAATGAAGTTGAACTGCTACGTATAAGATATTACATTGGCGTAGCAAGACCAAAATTTCATGCGGACAACATTATTTTGCAAGATTCGTTGGGAACGCCAAAATATGGGTGTAACATTTTTTTTCGCTGTTTATTCCAATATGAGTAGAGTTGTTTTGAAATGAGAAGAGAGTAAACGAAAGCATCTTATGTAGTGGGAGCGTGGCGTGCGCGAAGTTTTTTCAATTTTTTATTCAGTAATGGGAAAAAAAATCTTTGTACGCCGTAGGCAGTGGTCCACGTCGCCTACGCCACTGATAAAACTACGCAAAGTCAGCCATGCGCTAGCTCATCATCACTAATCTAGACTAATTAAGATTATATATTCGTCAAAAACAACATTACAGTTTAATTCTCTAAATCTAAGATAGATACGATATCACGAGTTGGTAATTTAATTGTCATCATTATAATAGATCCAACCGTTTATTTTCTTTTTGACAGCACCAATAGAACGTAACTGCGTCATGTTACGTAAAAGTTCATTTTTAAATGCGGGGTTTTAAAAATATGACAACTGCCTAAGTTTGCTCCTTTATCCCGTATGATAATCATCTTTGACAAATTGAGTCCATAAGTGCAGTAGTTTTTTTTTATAAATTACATAATATAACAAACGTTTTTAAAAATTTACGTTCTATGGCTATCGTGTGTAGCCATAGAACGTAAATTAGCGTAACATGACGCAGTTACGTTCTATTGGTGCTGTAAAAAAGAAAATAAACGGTTGGATCTATTATAACTGTATTAATATTTGTAACAAAGTAATGAAATAACCGAAACGCTCACCCTTATGTTACGTTTAAACATTAGAAATAATTCACAGAGGATTGCATGCTTTTTAAGAGTAACATGTTCCTTGATCGCATGCATGCTCTCCCGTTCGCACAAGCTTACATTTTCAATGTTCGCTCCTGCTCTTACTCGGTATTGTGACTACTTATACATACGTTAAGCCATTCTAATAATTCAGTTATAGAGCCTCTGAATAGATATTTAAAATTCATCATTGAAATAAATATCTACTTGACTATGATTTGAATCTGAGATCCCTTGTTCCGAAGGTAGAAGCACTACCAAATAGGCTAGAGGTGTTGTCACAGTGCCTTGAAAAACTGAGCAGAGGTGGCCTTGGTACTCGGTACTTATCTTAGCAACTCCTCTTCCCATTTTCTTCCTACCTTCTTTTCTCTAATCTTCTCGTAGTGAAATGTTCCTGGTCCCTGCAATAAGCTTATTTTACACGTATACGCGTATAGACCGAATCAAACTTCTTGACGGCTGTAATGTTAGCTACAAGCTGCGCATACCCCAACCCTGACTAAATCTCACTTCACAGCGACGCGAGGATTGGATGAAAAGTACAACTAATCAACTACAAATTTGCTTATCTCGGTCGTGGTTACATATTTAAGCCATTTGGAGTTGAGACTTTGGGTCCGTGGGGGCCGGGAGCTCATCTTGTTTTCAAAAGTCTTTCTGAGCTTCTGGTGGACGCGACGCGTGACCAAAATGCTAGTGTTTATTTGGCTCAACGTATAAGCATTGGCATTCAGCGTGGCAATGCTGCCAGCATGCTGGGCACGCTGCCAGCTGGCAGTGGACTTGAGCATTTGGATTATCTTTAGACCTTCAAGGGTCCGTGGATGATCCAATTGCTTTTTATGTAGTAGTAGTGTATATAGCTTTAGCCTATAAAGTAGTATTGTATTTTGTTGTAGTACAGGCTAATAATATATAATTTTGGTAATGTTTCAGGCATACAGATTATTTGGTGCAGACGGTCATGCCCTAATAGACCTGCTGCAGAGGTCTTCAGAAGAGCCGCCAGCAGTTGGCCAGAAAGTGCTCTGCCGGCATCCGTTCCAAGAGTCCAAGAGGGCCTACGTCATACCTAGCAAAGTCGAACATCTATATAAGGTTGGTATCTTCTCTAATAGGTATATCCAGTGCATTGCGAGACGGCTCCGCGTGCTAGCACTCACCAACTTGAGAAAGGTCGCCGAATGCGACCGAAACTATAGTCGTTACGACTATCCGTACACGTTAGTTTAGTCCCGTTATATATAGTATAAAAAGGTATATAAGGACTAAGTAAAAACAAAAACATTATTATTTTATAATTATTTTAGTACGTTTGTTAGATTATCGAAAAATATTGAACAAGATATTTTTCTTTCGCCAATCAATCAAAAAATTACAAAGGTAAATCGTGCAACGGCATGACGTAACGCTGAATTTAATGCTATATTTTTATCCCTCTTTGTTTGATTGACAAAAGAAAAAAACTAGACAAGTGCGAGTCAGACTCGCACATCGAGGGTTCCGTACAAATCCAGAAAATTTCACAATATTGGGAAGTAAGTTGTTAAAATATCTATAACTTACATGATACGATTTGAAACCCCAATTTTTTGTAAATTTTGAGGCCCTATTTTTTTGTGATTTAAATAAAAATGTACAGTTTTCAGATTTCTTCCTATATGTGTACTCTGAGACAATGCTTCTCGCCAAATTTCATAGTTCTATGTCAACGGGAAGTACCCTGTAGGTTTTGATTTTTGTGAGTGTTGAAATTTAAACGGTTAATACAACCGGAACTCACAACTTAATGTGTCATGTTGTATCAGACCCTTAGACAAATAAGAATTATGACCACAATTAAAAATATAGGGGAAATATGTTTGGCCACCTTGTAATGTCAATGTAATGAAAATCGTAATAAAAGGAAAAGTATGAGGAAAGAAGGGACAAGGAAGACCACGTAGGGCATTTATAAATCAGATCAAAGAGAAAGTACATGTCATAGGTACAGGGAGATAAAGACACAAGCCGAGGACCGCGAGACGTTGCTCCACCGACAGGTCTCTTAAAGCTCGTAAACTCTGAATGAGAAATAAAATCTGAGTAAGAAGGGTCGTCAATATAAAACGATCTATGTTTGTACAAAGCATCGGTTGAATGGTATGCAGTGAGCTGTAGTGTGATTAATGCACGTTTCTATTCTAAGATCTTTAAAAATAGTGTCCTAATAATAGATGCCTTAGGTACGAGTTGCTCAACAGATGCAGACAGAAGCATATCAATATAATGTTTACGTTGAACTTTCCAATGCAAATAGATTGTGATGTTTGTCTAAAGAAACGCGTCTAGATAGTAGTTTTATTTGTTTGTGATAATTTATGGACTTGCCAGTTTATTGCAGTAGTTATCTGTTACTAAAGCCTTGATTTAAGAGGTTCATAGTGTATAACTACTTATTAATAGTTGACAGTGTCGCCTAGCCGAAAAAAACCGGTTTGAATGGCTTATCGCAGTTTTACATAACATATTTTTACAATAGATGCGTGACCTTAATGTTTGTAATTAAAAAGTAGATAAGTGATTGTTGTTAAATTGTGCAATGTTCCATTGAATGCAGCCCCTTATTAGTTGAATGGTTATCTACAATTGGTTATGCAGGGTTATCCGTGTAGGGTATATTAAGCCGAAAGAAAGTGATTCAGACCAACTGTAATCTTCACCCGGAATTCGAAAAATAAAAACATTATGTTGAGACATCGTTTTCAATGGGTCACCTGATTTTATCTCGAATTCCAAATTAGACTTAAAAGTTTTTCATAATAATATCTGAAGTATCCCCTTTCGGCAAAGAAAACGAATACCCTATGCGAATACCCCTCTAGTATGTGCCTAGTCCCTTCTTTAATGTTAGGTATAGAATTACATCAGTCTGTCCAAGTTTTAGTAGTAAAATCCCGCTATCTCTTCTCCGGCAAAAGAGCCTAACAAAATGATGTAAGATTATTAGCAAGTATGACACATTTGCGCAATATAGGGTTATAGAGAAGTGTTTATCACAGTATTTGAGGAGATAACTAACTTTAAAGGCCATCATTACATACTGTAAAAGTTTTACAAAAACAATATTTTAGGTAAATATAACATTGTTTTAGATTACAATACATTGTAAGTACTATAATAAGGTACTACACAATATTTCGAATAATTATTATTCGCCAAAAATAGCATATCCGACTTCAACCGTGTACAGAATTCGAATAGTTCGCACGGATCAATGTAGTAAGTACTTTTAGAAGTAGTAAAGAAGAAATAGTAATACATTTAGAAGATAACAATCAAAAAACTTTAGCTCCCACGGTAGGATAACCTGAGTTTGCGGGAGCTACACTCCAAACAGCGACAGAATGCGGTCCTGAAGTCTGTCAAATGGCCGTGACTAGTGATGGAAAATAAATAACACTTTTTAACTAACCAAAAAGTCACCAAGTTGCATTTACTTACTTGTCTGTCTGAATTACTATTTCTGAAATTCACTAAAGTAGTTAGTAAAATAAAATGCGATAGAATTTTTGATAAATATTTGCTAGAAACAACAATTTCTTACTAACTTCGCGTGTTTGGCGTGGGCGCAGTTTTATAATAAATAATATGTAACATGTTAATATCTATATGACTGGCAGATAATGCTATTTAGCGTTAAGTCCTCCTTTTGTACAAATGGTGTGCAATAATGTGTTAAAACAAACACAAAACAATATATTCTCAATATTATAAAACTATTTAAAGAAATAAAAAAAAAGTCTACACGAAATGAATGAATTGAAAGAATAACGTTTTATTATTATTATGACTATAAATACTGTTACTTTTACATGATAGCCTGGCACAGCAAAAATGTGTAATACAGTTGATGTGACCTTAAGACAGCGTATACTATTTTTGAAAATAAAGCAATAAAGATATACGACTATGAAAAATTGATGTTATCTTATTTATTTTAAGAGAATTTAGGGTTAAACGTTTTATTTTTAAATATTCAATTCACGCCATTTCAAAGTTATTTCGTATGATTAATGGCAACTCTTCAGAAACGCATTCTCTTGCAGTTTGGAGTATAGTACTCTTCCAGGATGCTGATAAATTAAAATAGATTTAGAGCGTATTCTGTGTGTGCTTTAATGATTATTTATATTTTTTAAATAAATAATATTTATACAAGGTTATTTTTAATCAATTAGCATCCTTCTGTGCATAAAAACTAACAACTTTTGTTCTGTGATTTTTGTCAAAACTCAAACAATAATAATGATATCTATTACAGGTATATTGGAAGGACGGTCGCATCTGCGTGCCGTCGAAGCCGTTAGTAGAAGTACGCGAGCGAGTGCAGTCTTCCCTCAGGACGTTGCGGCAGGACATCAAGAGGAACCTGAACCCCACTCCGTACAAGGTTCGCAAAGTTTACTCCAAGGTACTACTAACAAACAAAAACAACAGTCAACAGTGCCGGATATTATAGGACAATTCCAAATTACAGTTTTTACGGTTAGCTTTTTAGTACACGCTGGTCACAGCGTATTTGAAATGTAAAGAGTTGCTAAAAAATGCGGTAATTACCTTCTGAAGCTCTGGTTTCTTAGGATAGTGGTACCATCATATAGTGGCCGTAACATATTATAGCGGTGATTGAAGTCACTAGAACGTTGTTTCTGCAAACAAAATGGCGGGGTTCCGGTTAGAGAGCGCTAATTGACACTATTAAGTCAGAGAAAACTTATATACTTGAATCTTTAAGGCAAGAGTGAATAGGTATATTCTAAGTCTACATACTCCACCCTTGGCTACAAAATCGCTTTCCATCACACGAGTTGGAAGCCAAATATAGCCCTATTATGTATTAAAAAAAATAACGCCAGTAATTTTACGGCCTCTATGTGACGGAATCGATATCCAAGGTAACCAGAGCTTTAGAAGTCACTGTTTTTACTATCCTTTATAGCCTTTCTAATCTAGTAGTACCCTGAACGTTGCCTATAAAAAAAATCGATAACTACTCCGAAATCGTATTTTCATTTCAGGTGGCAGTGAGCGATGATCTTTACAATTTCATCCACGACCTGTGGCTTCAGAACGCACCGATCGGAGAGTTGTCCTGAAACTCTCATTCCCACAAACACCTCGCGAGAAAATACTGAACACACCACATGGTTCTTTCATACGGAACTTTCTAGAAGTCTCGCTTTACCTTACGTCCAATTTGGGCGCAGTCTGTCCAACTCGTGTGCAGTCTGTCCAACTTGTGTGCAGTCTGTCCAACTTTTGTGCAGTCTGTTCATCTTGTGTGCAGTCTGTCCAACTTTTGTGCAGTCTGTTCAACTTGTGTGCAGTCTGTCCAACTTTTGTGCAGTCTGTCCAACTTGTGTGCAGTCTGTCCAACTTGTGTGCAGCCTAAAATACAACAAAGCTGACGAAGCTATCAGCGTGAACTAAAACCTATACGACTGTAAATTAATACTTTAGCGCCGTGGTGGTTCTCAAAAGTGTAATTAATATCGTTGGAATTATTTGTACGGATCGCGTACGTACTTTGCCAAGAACACATATTTGTGTTCTTGGCAATGTAAGGCGTTGTATGAGGTGTTCAAATTATAGAACTACAATTTCTCAACAGGTGGTGGTTAGTTGTGTTCAGTAAAAACGGTAGTGGTGCCTCTATACGACTTTGCTGATAAGTTGGTCGCACTGTCGCTTCTAAGGCTTAATAATTATGATGCCGATAAAATATTCACCTTTCATAAGATTGTGTAGAAGCTAAGAGAATTTATATGATTGAAGATAAAATAAATTATGTATGGCGATTGCTAAAAGTAATTGTTATAATCTGTGGTAGTCAAAATTGATATAGCAGGTTCACTTTATTCCAGTGGCGCGATATTTTTTTTTAATGCTTAGAATGTCACGTGAGCTTGAACTTTTATTGCTGCAATATTATACCTCTCCTCCGTACTTATCAGAACCACATATTTCTGAATACATTTATCGCTTAAATTATTCTGTAACAATTTTATTAGTACTAATAAAATATTGTTTTAAAAATTTTTAAAACTGAACATTTCATCTTGGATAGCCACTGGGAAAATTTAAACAAGCCATTATACAAACTTCCTCATGCTAGTCAAAAGAAAAAAAAACGCTAGAAAGTCTTTGGCACTGCCTCAAACGATAAAAAGCTCATTCGTTTCAAAACTTTCATAGTTAAAGTTACTGATATTGATTCTAGGCATCCTAAGATCGATGGCTTAACTATTCTTATACAGCTATTTTACTAAACTAATGAGTTTTAGTCATACTGATTTATGTATACCTTTAAGGTTTTAAAATGTTACAAAATGTTAAGTTTTACCAATTATACCAGCACTCCTAAATTGTCTTTCCACCTATTTTCCTTTCGAAGAAACAAAGTACGAAATGACCACTAACATTTAAAGTGAATAAAGTGGTTTAATCAACGAGCTAAGATAAAAGACGCCCCTATTTTCTTAGCTACAGATTTTTTATCTGTGTACTTTGACATTTTACCGCCCACACTTTCTTCATAAGTAATATGTTCCAGTTGTTCCCATATTTCTCTGGTGAATTCATCACATTGAATCGTATATTGCGAATAATTGGTTTAAAAGTAACAGGGAGCGCTTATTTACCTAAGGACGTGCGGAAAAAACATTTCCATAATGCATGAAAGTATGATGCATGTTGATGCTTTTAGATTCACTATGTATTGGCGGCCATATTGCCAAAAAAATGTAATAGTAGAAACTTGTAGGTATTTCAAGTCTATAATTATATTTATTAGGTCTATGGGCTTAAACCCTCTGCCATACTATGGGTGCACAATGAAAAAAGATGAAAGAGACAAATTGTAGATTTCGAGATCAATCCTTATATGTTTGTAATACGTGGCAGTTATTTTATAAAACTACTAGTGATCGAAAAGGTAGAGCTAATGGAGGAAAGTTATTGAGAGGGTGATACGGCAAAATTGGCGACATTGTTGCATATTATTAGTAATTTGCATTCCTTATTCATGTGAATCGTTACGATACCAAAGGATTTTCTCATAAAATTTGTTAAGTTCTAAGAACTTGTAAATCATGGAATAACGCGTATATATATTTATTAGTTGATTAGATATTAGTAAGTGTAGTTTAAATGGAGTAGTTATTAGTGGATTCGGGTGTCTTTTTTTACGGCGAAATACGTTTTGGCTGCTAAGTTTTCGAAGATCAAAGAGTATTTGTCGGTTGTTACACGTTACGTAAAGCGAATAAAATACATAGTAATACAATGTAAAAGAGAAGAATTTTTATTGTCATTTTTATATTCCAGCTACATATAATATCTAATATTTTTGATGCTGTAGCATCAAACCGTCTAATCTGGATGTGACAAAGTGCGGAAATGATGAAAAAGGAATCGGTTACATTACATTAACAAGTCTAGTAAGTTATATCTAAGCGAATATTCGAGAATGTTCAACTACACTCTTTTCCAGCAGATTTCATATTCAGGGTGCTATATGCTAAGTGTGAGTTTTGTCGTAAACATGACGGTAAGTGTGAGCTTGCGCGCTCTTCGGCGAGCGCGCAAGCTTGTAATTTGTATGAAGATATGTACAGCGCCACTAGCGGCGCGTTTTTGAAACACAACAAATTCATACAAATTACATGCTTACGCGCTCGCCGAAGAGCGCGTCATGTTTACGACAAAACTCACACTCGGCATACTGTACCCAATGACTGTATACTACGAAATGTTGTACAAATTCAATAGCATATTTATAAAGGAACAATGTGTTGTTTTGCAAATTGCAGAGTTTCAGAGGTGTATGTTCAACATTATGACCAACTTTTTCTTCGGGACCAGCTGTAAAATCTCAAAAAAATCAGCAGTTCCATATATTTTGTCGTTCCAATAAACTTTATGTATTATAACAGTTGAATTTTCGCGGTTTCGTAATCGGACCTACAGTAAAACTCGGGTCACACAGAGGCGGGAGCCGCGAGAAAGCGATCCGATAGCGGTCCAGTGCAAGGCGATAGCGGCCCATCGCGCCCGCTTGTTATGTGTCAGGTTGCACACAAATTCGAATATTACAAAAATTCCCGTCCCGGATCGCGATCGCTTTCCCGCACTTCCCGCCTCTGTGTGACGAGAGCTTAAAAGTTGTTCAAAATGATTATAATCATTGTTCATACACATATGAGGATACACCCCTGAAAGTCCCCACACTTTACACCACCTGTGTTGTTAATTTATTGCATTTAGTTGCCCTGTAGGAATTGAAGTAGAATATTACATTGTTGAGAGAGGGAATATAGTTTATAATTAAGAGTGAGTTGTTAGTGTTGTGATCAATATGTTGTTTTCCATTATTTATATCGTTAAAGTGCCGTCGCTTAGGCGTAATATAAGTCTTAGGTGTAAATGATACGATACTGCTGTGTAGGTAAGTTGTGAAGCAGCTAACGAACAAAAGGTCTAATATATTTTGACCTATTTAGTTAATTAAAGCAATAAGATAAGAATAAAACGCCTTCTGCCCTTCATGATAAACAGCGTATGTGTCTTGCGACATGATCTAAAATCTGCACCTTCAGATTAAAGTAAGAAGGTTGCGTTTTCAGATCACGTCGCAAAACATACGCTGTTTATTTATATAAAGGGCAGTTTAGGTCTACATAAGGAACATAATGATAGAGTTACCAGTTAGATTCGGCGTATAGGTTTATGAGAATAGCCTATATTTGAGGAGAAATGTGTGTTGCCAGTAATAGTACCGAGCCAATTTGGCGTAGCTAGGATTTTTGGGGATCCTAAACTAAACTTCACCCGCAGTAAAGTTATTGTCTTAATTTTACAAAGGTAGCTATTTGTCATAAAGACAGATTATTTTCTTGGGGGGGTTTTAGGCCTTATAAAATAGGGTCGCTTGTCTTAATGCCATACCTAGATACGCCAATAACGATAGGAAATCATTTTACAATATTTAATTTTGATATGCCCATTGTCTATGCATTATCTGTAATTTTGCATGTATATTTTAACTCGAAGAATATAATATAAAATAATAGATTAAGAAATATTTTATATCAGAGTCTAATTAGTAATTTTAGATTTTGTATTTTTTTTCAAGCAATGCAATAGATGGTTTATAATATATCTAGTCTAGTTATTTGTACACATTTATGATTTTGTGATAAATTTGAACTTTTCGGTCGTATTTTAAGACTAAAGGTATGCCCAAGGTAGTCACGAAACGTTCCGCGAAGGTCCAATCCACGTGCTCGGAGCGACGTCATGAATTCTCATTGGCAATCCACTAATTGACATCGCGGCATTGTTTCTTGATTACTCTAGGCCAAGTGGTTCATTGAGCTGTGCTCTTGAAAATTTCAATATGTGTTAGATGATATAATAATAGTGTTAAAACAAATAAGGGCACAAAATAGTGATTATTTTTGTAAAAATGTGATTTTAAGTAGTATTTTTAAGTAGTCTCAATTCGAAAAAAAAATATAAAAGCGAAATTATGTTTGAAGTTGCGTCTTAGTAATTATATCAGAAATACAGATAAGAAATAAGTTTTTACTAAATGCATGTTTTTTTCTTCTTATTGATTGTCACAAAAATGCTTATAGGTACATTTTTATGGTGCAGCTTTCAGTTCCGATTTGTAATAATTAACGTAATTTTGCGACTTGTTTCAGTTTACATTCTTTGACATCAAGCGCTGTTTCTTACAATTTATTAAGGGGTATTTTCAATCAGTCGCTCCCTAACAAATACTGGCGCCGAAATTCTTGCCCGATTTGATTTACGAATAATCGCAACAGATATAATTATTAAGGCATTACATTACCTAATACATTTCTTAATGTGATGTTAAAAAGTTATAATACATGTAGCACAAGGTCAAAGATGCCCTTGTTTTTGTACGTAGTTGATACTAAGATCTAATTTAAATGATACACATAATTCCTGCAATATATTTTTGTGCCTTTTAACTTTGTACTGCATAATAATGTAATAAATAATGATGCACAAAGAAATTATAGTGTTTTAAATTCGTATTTCTGGTGATCTATCTGTGCTCCTTAAATAAATACGACAAGTAAATATATAAACTTATTATGAAAATCGTCTACAAGATACGCGCGAAAAATAATACTCTTCCTTGACAGTCGGGTAAAAACATATTTTTGATAGTACCTACCTAGTATAGACCTAAAAACTGACACTAGGGCTAGCCACCCAGCCTATACGAACTCACCTTAATATAGGCCGAATTCATAGATGAGTATGACTAGAATCCTCTAGAGTTCTAGCGTATAGGGTGTGAGAAAAAAGATGTGCTATACATACTTAGATAGTTATTACATTGTTATGATTTTATCATATTTAGACTAGATTATAGTAAAAACGTGCATAATACTAATAGAAGTGACAGAAAATAGACAATAGTTCATAAATATGTTGATTTACTTAAGCATCTCATCAAAAATTCAACAGTAGTTTATGACGCGAAAAATTTGTCTGACTATTATACGTCTAGGCCGTGCGTAATAGTCAGGCAAAAAAAAAACGGTTACGCAAATAGAGACAAAAGATATTAGTTTCGTCCTATTCACACTTTAATACTTGCACATCTCGCCCTCTCTTACTTTTGTAATTATTATTATTTAGCGCCATGTCTAGTTAATCCTTTGACTATGGCCGAATCAAACCACACCCTTCTTGTTCTTGGCCTCTGTGACCACGAGACCAGTGGTTGTGTTGCGCAGTAGCACTATACTCATGCTAGTGGCGCAAGAGAGAGGACTTGCGCAGCTTATAACTAAATTCACAGCTGTCAAAAAGTTCGATTCGGTTTAGTAGAGTGCGTATGCCTCGTCTAGTTGTAGTGATGTATAACTGTATAGGGTCCTTGGCGCTTTCTTGGTTTGAGGCTTAGCAGATCGTTGATAGAACAGAAGTAAGTATATTTAACTCGATCCCTACACCTTTGCCTACACCAAATTGCTCTATTCAGAGCCTTTAGTCCAGATTTTGAGTAGTTTACTGTTGTGTGTGGCTCTATGGGGCTTCCGTACATTTTAGTAAGTTCTTCCTCGTTTCCGCCAGGGGCGCTGTACAAAAATGTATAGAGATATACGGAAACAGCTTTAATTTCAATTTACGTGTAACCCTGGACTAACCCTTCGTTGGCGGTGTTGCGGCGACTTGTGGCGACTGCGTTCAGCAGATCTCGCTTTTGAGATACAAATGAAATAATTATTACATCTTTATTATTACGCTGGCTAAATAAATACTAAATAAAGTCAGAAAGCATCAAATAAAAAAAATTATATAAAATACATATGTTATTATTTGTCAATGTCAGTTTTGTCTGTTGCTTTCTTAGATTATAGCATTGAGGAAGGAATCAAATGGAGATGGTGTAATGACATTTAGATACTTTGACATGTAATAGTTTAAAAACCGAAATAATAATCATATAGACGTCTCTTTCAAATGTACGTAATAAGAATAGACCAACATTATACAGCACAGTTTCGCTATAGTGTCTATATTTTTCGTGACTTGTCGCGCGTGCCTGGTCCGCCATATTAAGTCGAAAAACAATAGCGATGTTCTTATTATATCAAAAAAACTATCGATATTTTGGTTAGTTTTTATTCGTGTTATTGATTTGCTAAAATTTTGAATTTTTATTTTATTTCACTTTTCATGTGTAATTTGACAACTATCATTCCAGAATGAATACAAGTAAAATGGCATGACAGGTGTGAAAGTAACAGCTGTCAAACTTATAAGTATTATTATCTCCGTAACTATCGAAGCTAGACCATTACTGTCTTAATAGCAGTAATAACACTCAATGAGATCTATTATATTGTTCTAATGACTGCTGTCAAAGCTTAAAAGTGAATTATCTCCGTAACTATCGAATTTAGACTACTGCTGACTTCACAAAAGTGACAGAGCGCAATTAGATCTATATTTTAAATGACAGCTGTCAAACTTAAAAGTGGATTATCTCCGTAACCATCGAAGTTCGACTATTGCTGTCTTCACAAAAGTGATAGAACTCAACGAGATCTAAATTTCGGATGACAGCTGTCAAACTAAAAAGTGGAATACCTTCGTAACTATTAAAGCTAGACTATTGCTGTCTTCACAAAAGTGATAGAGCTCAACGAGACCTACATTTCGGATGACTGCTGTCAAACTTAAAAGTGGAATATCTCCGTAGCTATTAAAGCTAGACTATTGCTGTCTTGATACAAGTGATAGAGCTCAACGAGACCTACATTTCGGATGACAGCTGTCAAACTTAAAAGTGGAATATCTCCGTAACTATTAAAGCTAGACTATTGCTGACTTGACACAAGTGATAGAACTCTACGAGACCTACATTTCAGATGACAGCTGTCAAACTTTAAAGTGAAAAATCTGTGTAACTATTGATTGATTAAGTTGATTATTTCCTTGATATTGATAGCTGTCATCTGAAAGATATCATATCTCTCTTTGAGCTTTATCACTTTTGTGAAGACAGCAATGGTCTAGCATCGACAGTGACGGAGATAATCCACTTTTAAGTTTGACAGCTGTCATCCGAAATGTAGATCTCATATCAGTTTAGTGAAGAAAGCAATGGTCTATAATAGAAAGTTATGGAGATATTCCACTTTTAAGCTTGACAGCTGTCATCCGATACGTAGTTCTTATTAAGTCCTATCACTTTAATTCTAAGTCATACCTCAGTAGGTAAAGCAGTGGAGACTTTTCTAGAGGTGTCTATGGAGTTTTGGTAACAACACGGAACGACATGATACGTCACATTATATCACTTGACCACACTCATGCACGTAATTCAGCTCATAATCAATGAAATACCACAAATTTTCACTAATTATCACTGATAAAAATACAACTTTAACAAAATAATACAATGAGGCGACATGCCTTTTCCGCGTTCCCGCCAAAAAACTCGGCCTGCCATTCTAGTGTGGATTCTTGAATATGACAGCTGCAACCTTGACATCTGTAATTTTTTAAATAAAAGTTTGCTATTATGTTTGATTCGGCTAAAATTAATTTGTGTCGATAGTTTTATCGATAGGTACGGGGAAATCGATAAGTGTAGTGTGGTAGTAACAACACTAATCCGCCGTATTATGTGCGGTGGGTATGCAGGTTTTTCTCGTCGTTAAGGCAACTCCATTTGATTCCTTCCTCAATGGATTATAGAGGGAACTTTCCCTCTATAATCTAAAGGTGGGCACACACGGTCAGTTAAACTGATCAGTTTTTCGCGTCACTCCAACTGGGAGCTCATTCAGTTAATGAAAAGGTGGGAATTGGTGGTTCCATATTTGAAGACAGTGGAGCCATGATTTTTCTTCGATAACTTGTGTTAAGTCTTTGAATTTTTCATGAGAAATTATTGGAACCAAAGTTGTTTGAAATTTGATTTTCCACAACTTTAATTCCTATCAACTTTTTCTAGGATCAATATTTTTTAATAAGCCGGTGATGCCATGATGTTTCTTCGACAACTTTTGTGATTTCAATTTTTCATGAGTAATTATCGGTAACCAAGTTGTTTGAAATTTGATTTTCTATAACTTTGATTCCCATCAACTTTTTCCAGGATCTATATTTTTTAATAAGACAGTGGTGCCATTTTGTTTCTTCTATAACGTGTGTTATTTCAATTTTTCATGAGAAATTATCGGAACCAAAGTTGGTTGAAACTTGATTTTCCACAACTGTGATTTTTATCAACTTTTTCTAGGATCGATATTTTTTAATAAGCCGTTGGTGCCATGATGTTTCTTCGATAACTTATGGTATTTCGATTTTTCATGAGAAATTATCGAAACCAAAGTTGTTTGAAATTTGATTTCCTACAACTTTGATTCCCATCAACTTTTTCCAGGATCGATATTTTTTTAATAAGTTAGTGGTTCCATTTTGTTTCTTCCATAACTTGTTATTTCAATTTTTCATGAGAAATTATCGGAACCAAAGTTGTTTGAAATTTGACTTCCTACAACTTTGATTCCCATCAACTTTTTCCAGGATCGATATTTTTTTTAATAAGTTAGTGGTTCTATTTTGTTTCTTCCAGAACTTGTTATTTCAATTTATCATGAGAAATTATCGAAGCCGAAGTTGCTTGAAATTTGATTTCCTACAACTTTGATTCTCATCAACTTTTTCTAGGATCGATATTTTTTTAATAAGCCGTTGCTGCCATGATGTTTCTTCGATAACTTGTGTTATTTCAATTTTTCATGGGAAATTATTGCAATCAAAGTTGTTTGAAATTTGATTTCCTACAACTTTGATTCCCATCAACTTTTTCCAGGATCGATATTTTTTAATAAGACAGTGGTGCCATTTTGTTTCTTCTATAACTTGTGTTATTTCAATTTTTCATGAGAAATTATCGGAACCAAAGTTGGTTGAAACTTGATTTTCCACAACTGTGATTTTTATCAACTTTTTCTAGGATCGATATTTTTTTAATAAGCCGTTGGTGCCATGATGTTTCTTCGATAACTTGTGGTATTTCAATTTTTCATGAGAAATTATCGAAACCAAAGTTGTTTGAAATTTGATTTCCTACAACTTTGATTCCCATCAACTTTTTCCAGGATCGATATTTTTTTAATAAGTTAGTGGTTCCATTTTGTTTCTTCCATAACTTGTTATTTCAATTTTTCATGAGAAATTATCGGAACCAAAGTTGTTTGAAATTTGATTTCCTACAACTTTGATTCCCATCAACTTTTTCCAGGATCGATATTTTTTTTAATAAGTTAGTGGTTCTATTTTGTTTCTTCCAGAACTTGTTATTTCAATTTTTCATGAGAAATTATCGAAACCGAAGTTGCTTGAAATTTGATTTCCTGCAACTTTGATTCTCATCAACTATTTCTAGGATCGATATTTTTTTAATAAGCCGTTGGTGCCATGATGTTTCTTCGATAACTTGTGTTATTTCAATTTTTCATGGGAAATTATTGGAACCAAAGTTGTTTGAAATTTGATTTCCTACAACTTTGATTCACATCAACTTTTTCCAGGATCGATATTTTTTTTAATAAGTTAGTGGTTCTATTTTGTTTCTTCCATAACTTGTTATTTAAATTTTTCATGAGAAATTATCGTAACCGAAGTTGCTTGAAATTTGATTTCCTACAACTTTGATTCCCATCAACTTTTTCTAGGATCGATATTTTTTTAATAAGTTAGTGGTTTCATTTTGTTTCTTCCATAACTTGTTATTTCAATTTTTCATGAGAAATTATCGAAGCCGAAGTTCCTTGAAATTTGATTTCCTACAACTTTAATTCTCATCAACTTTTTCTAGGATCGATATTTTTTTAGTAAGACAGTGGTGCCATTTTGCTTCTTCCATAACTTGTGTTATTTCAATTTTTCATAAGAAATTTTTGAAACCAGAAATGTTCGAAATTTGATTTCCTACAACTTTGATTCCCATCAACTTTTTCCAGGATCGATATTTTTTTTAATAAGTTAGTAGTTCTATTTTGTTTCTTCCATAACCTGTTATTTAAATTTTTCATGAAAAATTATCGAAGCCGAAGTTGCTTGAAATTTGATTTCCTACAACTTTGATTCCCATCAACTTTTTCCAGGATCGATATTTTAATTTAAAAGTTAGTGGTTCCATTTTGTTTCTTCCATACTTGTGTTATTTCAATTTTTCATGAGAAATTATCGTAACCGAAGTTGCTTGAAATTTGATTTCCTACAACTTTGATTCCCATCAACTTTTTCTAGGATCGATATTTTTTTAATAAGTTAGTGGTTTCATTTTGTTTCTTCCATAACTTGTTATTTCAATTTTTCATGAGAAATTATCGAAGCCGAAGTTCCTTGAAATTTGATTTCCTACAACTTTAATTCTCATCAACTTTTTCTAGGATCGATATTTTTTTAGTAAGACAGTGGTGCCATTTTGCTTCTTCCATAACTTGTGTTATTTCAATTTTTCATAAGAAATTTTTGAAACCAGAAATGTTCGAAATTTGATTTCCTACAACTTTGATTCCCATCAACTTTTTCCAGGATCGATATTTTTTTTAATAAGTTAGTAGTTCTATTTTGTTTCTTCCATAACCTGTTATTTAAATTTTTCATGAAAAATTATCGAAGCCGAAGTTGCTTGAAATTTGATTTCCTACAACTTTGATTCCCATCAACTTTTTCCAGGATCGATATTTTAATTTAAAAGTTAGTGGTTCCATTTTGTTTCTTCCATACTTGTGTTATTTCAATATTTCATGAGAAATTATCGGAACCAAAAGTGTTTAAAATTTGATTTCCTACAACTTTGATTATCATCAACTTTTTCTAGGATCGATATTTTTTTAAATAAGACAGTGGTGCCATTTTGCTTCTTCCATAACTTGTGTTATTTCAATATGTCATGAGAAATTTTGGAAACCAGAAATGTTCGAAATTTGATTTCCTACTAATTTGATTCCCATCAATTTTTTCTATGATCGATATTTTTTTAATAAGACGGTGGTGCCATATTGTTTACAATGGCACCACGGTCATATTAAAAAAATATCGATCCTACAAAAGTTGATGTGAATTAAAGTTGTAGTAAATCAAATTCTAAACAACTTTGGTTCAGATATTTTTTTATAAAAAATTGAAATTACGTGAGTTACTGAAGATTCAGTTAATCATCGAAGTGGTACAAGCATGCAAACCATCGCAGTACCTATCGGCAATAGTTGACTACATTAGGACCCCGCTGCAATTATTTGATGAACTGATGCGATCATTTCATCATGTGTGCCCAGCTTCTGGTAGTGGTTTATACATAGAGCCACCAATTCCCACCTTTTAATTTACTGAATGAGCCCCAATTGGAGTGACGCGAAAAACTGATCAGTTGAACTGACCGTGTATGCCCACCTTAAGGCTTTGCCAAACAGGTCAGGGTAGCCAGGCTGAGGGAAAATATTTTAAGATGGTAAAAACTTATTTATGAACAGTATATACTATATAGTATAAATTCAGAACAATAACTAAAGCTAGGCTAAAATGATACATGGGACCATCTTGCTATCTTTCTTTAAAGATTGTAAAACGAAGAAAACGAAAACGGAAAAAAAATACATGAAGACTAATTGAACTTAATTTTTTTTGAAGTTGACAAGTCATCAATCAAGGCATCTCAATTTTCATTTTAGTTGAGACTGACGGTATAGATACTGACTTTATTCGAATAAATTCTTACTAATTAAAATACAGTTGATGAAAATTTCGTAGGTATTATTAATCTATCTATGATTTTTCTACATATTATATACTTACTTTACTTATTATTGATATATAGGTACTACAATTACTATAAACTGAAAGAACTTATTACTACAATGTGATGGCAAAGTTGGCAAACAAAGAGAGTAGGTACAGTCCCACTTATCTTTTCTGACCTGGCCGCGGCGTCGCTACCATCGTTTATATTTTTGCCAATACTTGTTAATTTTGTTATGTCAAAATTCGGTGAAGATGTCAGATGAATCACACTTATGCGAATGTTTTTGAATGTGTCTGTATATTTGTTCATCCATATCCATTTCTTTTTCAAATATAATAAGACCTTCTTTTAAAATGGCTCATTAGTTCCTCTTTCGGCCACTGCGACCCTGTCAGATAAGTTTGTTGCATTGTAAACAAGCACTAAACAAGACTCAGATTTCCCAAAGAACATTTTATTATACTCAAGAGATTTCCTGCAGATTTCCACAGGAGACTTATGAGACTGGTAATACTTTTTTTTTATCTGTGCGCTGCACCGCTTATTTTGACAAATAACCTCGAAAATAAAGACTGATTTTATCTTTTATCAACTGTGTTTTTGTACCAGTTTCTGTTACTAGAAATAGTGAATCTAAAGGAATAATACACCATTTGCTGCAGACAGCCTTTGCGGTTCCAAATTGTGAGTACCTAGCAGAATATTTCATTTTTATTGTACTAGGAACCATTATTGTTCCACATCGACGCTAAAGCAATTTGTGTTTTTACTGTCTTTATACTACATTCTTCGTTTTGTACAATTATAGGGATATTGCCTGTGGATATTGACCTGATATTTATTAATGTCGACTATCATTCTAACTGGAAGTCTTGATAATTTAAGCTTAGAAATAAACACTGACTAAATTCCGAGTTTATTTAGGTAATTTGAGTTCCGGGCCAGAAGCCCACAAATCCAGTTTCAACTTTATTTTTCTATATTTTATTCGTTTCTTCAAAAAAATATATTTGTCACTCATCAATTAGGCTGCAAATAATGTTCAAAATATAGGCAAGTAAGGATAAGCCTGGATAAGGCCCTATGAGCATAAAACTGCTTATTCTACATTTTTAGTACCTACCTATATCTGTTGTTACTATATACCAGTTTTATAGTAGCCTAGTACTATAATTGTACAATTATCAGAGTGGTAAAAATGTATTGATGTAGCCTATTGGACTTGTTATTCATCAATAAGCTGAAATTCTTTTCTAGTTTTCTCTTGTTATTGTATGTGAGTAATGGGAATGTCAGTTTAATTGCCTACCTTGGTGTGTTGTGGATGTTGATTATTTGTAGTAAAATTTCAATGTTAAGCTGCAGGCTAATGCAGTTCACTCACCCATGCTTATAGACACAGTACATCTACAATCTGGCCTACATATTGTACTGCACTGATGTTCCACATGGAGTGTTTTGTGCATTGCCCTCCTCAAGCATGTACCCAGCCAGTCTTATATGTGCCCTGCTCATTGCCATTTTAACTTTGAATGTTATATTTCAATACAAGCATATTGAAATATGACTTTCGAATCCATTGGGAAACACAACTGAGTAGCTTTTTTTTAATGGCAATAATTCCATGCTTCACCATCAAGTTGCCTGATGGTAAGCTACATTGTGGGCGAAGATGAATCTTGTGGACTTAGAAGATACCTATTCACTCTGATCTTGAAAAGCTTTAGATTATATCTCTTAAGAAATAGGAAGGTAGGATGACTGTGCCATTCCCTGGCAGTACAAATCAGAATTGTTGAGTCAAACTGCTTTGTATGTATCGAAAGAAAATCGACTCTGTAGGGGTGGTAGTGAGGTGTTTTTCTACTTGTACTGTAGAAAAAAGGGGATGATAGGATAAGGTTGTGTAGCTCAGATGCGCACTCTCCGAAATGAATCCTATAGAAAATAGACAGACTTGCAACCCTACGGCGATGCTCGAGGCTATGAAGTCTTTTTGCAACTATCTTTTCATCCCAGTAACCAGTACTGGCAGCTTTCGGTTTGAAATTATATTGAAATGATAAGTTACTCTTACTAGTTCATTAGTTGGAATACAAAAAAAAAAAAATATATTTTATTTTATTTTTTTTCTTTTTATTTATATTTTTCCTACTAGGTGTATGCAGTTATAAGAATTGTAGTTATAGTTAAGATAATAAAAGATAAGTTTTAATGGACCCAAATTGCAAGCATAATTTCAAACAAACAAATACCTACCATTACTTTTTGTTGATGGGACAATAGGTGAACATAATTTGGTTGTTCATTATTTTACAAGAACTAAAATAAAAAGATTAGGTTAAGAAAAACAAAAAAGGTTGTGTTTTCAGATCATCTCATGTTCTTGATATTGACATGATCAAAAATAAGTAAGTAAGTTCGTATAAGCCGGGTGGCTAGCCCTTGTGTTTGTGTTGTGTGTTGAGGCCGCCTGAAGGCCTCTGACATGGCTAAACGGTTAAAACTACCGGGACCTACAATTTAACGATTAAAAGAAGTATGAACATAGTGTGATCATTATATTAGCTGCTTTCATAGGCAGTCTCATCCACCCAAAATGCAAATTTTCGTAGATTACTAATTATTATCAGAAATTATACAAGTAAGCTATTAAGTTGTTCTGTTTAAAATACAATATGCTTACATAAAAGCGATTTTTGTTTGTATTATATTACATACATACATATCTCTTGTTTTGGTGACGTCTATCAATCTTCAATGTTTCATAGAATTTTTGTATTTGAAATATTGTGTATGAAAATTCTATTATAGCCAACCCGAATTTTCAAGTAAAGGAAAGTCTGGGGATTTTCCTGGTATATTTTTAAATTTCCTCTAGCAGAGTTGTGTATAAAATTATTCAAATATGTTTGTATTTAAGACAGCTCTTAGTGGTTGTTGTAAACGCTGTAGAAGTCTAGAAAACCCTTCTCTTAACCCGGCACCCAAAGACATGTACTCGGAGTTACTTTACAAAGTGCAACCTCTTTCAGAGGTTTATTTGTACTCAACATTAGAAAACAATTTTTACTGTAGAACCAACTGCAAAATCGCGAAACCAAATCTGCTGTTCCGTACAAAAAAGTTCACTGACTAGGCAACATGTATGATTAAATGAATGTAAGCAAATGTACTCATACATACAGGGTCATCCAGAACTAGTGTACTAAGCTGAACGCAGATGATTCGGTACATCATTGTAAAAAAGTTTTACTATGGGCCCACCTGAAATCCGAAAAATAAAACATGAATTTTTTTGATTGTGTTTTGCATTTTTGTATGGAGCAACTGATCTCGAATTCTGGTTTGGCATACCTAGTAGTTTGGCAATAGTAAAAAAAATCATAATGATGGTTTTAATGACTTCAATTAAAGCAAGCAGATAAACCTGTATACAATGATGTAACTCGTAATAATTTGGTACAGCGTCTTTTGTTTTGGCTTTCATTACGTTACATCACTGCTAGTAACTATGTTAATTTTGTGCCGCCCTTGTTACCGACACTCCTCCATGGCCCACCGTTATCACAGCCTGTTTTACATGTAATCAACAGTACTTAACCCACACAGGCTGTCCTTTCTCCCAGACAGGCCCATTATCTGCAGCCGCCAGTATGACTTTGTCTACCCCCTAGTATGACTTTGTCAACTGTTTACGTGGTTGATAGAGTTAGCTTTAAGTACCATTTTCTGAAGCATTTTGCAGCAGATAAGCCATGATTGTAGTGGTAGTGACACCCGCCTTACAATCGAGAGGTCGTGGGATCAAATTCCGGTCCCGTACCAATGAATTCTGTTGAATTTTGTACGGAATCTCGCACAAGTTGGCTTTTCGGTGAAGAAAAATATCGTAAGGCAACCTGCATACGTCCGTAGAAGAAATTTAATGGCGTTTGTCCGCATTGGGCCTGCGTGGCGGATATGGCCAAATCATCCATCGTGGATAGGCCTACGTTCTGATGTGGGCCATTAAAAGGCTGATATAGTACAATAGCATTTTCTATGGATTTTTTGCTGTTGGCATCGACTTTCATTTCCATACAATTGTTTTTGTTGACCTACCGAACGAAGTGAGAGGTCTACAGAAGGGACAAGATAATAGGTCACTTTTGACAGATGTCAGTTTTATATTCATAGTGAGGTGACCTGCTTAAAAACATCGATTAAATGAATGAATCGAATGAATCGATACAGACTTGAAACATATGTGAATTTTAAAAATGATCATGCGAATCCCTGTCCCATTATTATTTTTTCTTTCATAAATTAAAGGAGCAAAATAAGACAAGTACCTACGTAATTTAACAAAAAAATTGCTTTTATTCACTTGAACTATCGGAACTGCTATAGTTAGTTAAAAGAATAATAAATATGTATAATTAGGTTTTATTATAATCACAACGTGGTTATAAATTTATGGTGATTTTTCTTCACAAGTAATCATTGCATTCGATTCAACTTACAATCCTATCAGCTTTCGATTTTTAGAGTAACATCCCTAGTGTTTAAAAAGAAAAAGGGTTGACTGACGCAACATTGTAACGACGTTCAGTTCTTTAGATCAGAAATTGTTTATTATGTTTAGAATGGTTTATTAGTAAAAGCAAATCGTAAAATTACTCGTATCGGTCATTATTACAATAAATATGTAAACGTAATTGAAAAAAGTTAAGCAATTGTGCAGTTCTTATTTTATGCCCGCCGTTACAAGGTTACGTTGTTGAATTTTGATGAAATGTCAAAAGTGACCTATTATCTTGTCCCTACATTAAGTCTTACACGACGATTTGGCTTTCGTCTGTACGGGTGTTGATTTCCCTCGGTAGGCGCAGGTCGAAATTTTCAACGAATTGCGACAAAAATTGGTACTCACACAAGTTCTGTAATATTAATAGTTTTATTTGTTGTCGACGATTTTTGATTGGGGGGGTTTTCCTCAAAACGGGGAGAAATTTGCTGTCGTACTATATTTATCATCCCATTTCGATATTTTTTGATTCGATAAGGTCTGCTGATTGGAGAATTTGGACAACTACTAATTTACTCTGTTCAGAGTTAAAAACTCGACAAATATTACCTTGTATAAAGGAGTATATTTGGTACTGTGGGAGCATAACATCATGCATACACGTGTGCATCGCCGAGCGCGCGACTGCCAACTGGCGAGGGGCGAAGCGCTGCGCACACGCAGCGCGCGAAGATAAGAGCGGAGCGACGAGCGACGTGCACTCGCCTTGGACATAGAATCGATCATGCAGGCTCGGCGAATGGCGTATATCTTTATAGTTCGCGAAAGAGACGGAAGATATCACGCCTCGCTTCCGCAGCTGCACTGATTGCAGATCCAAATTATAAGATGCTCGCGCCATGAATATTGATAGGTAAATAGTTTAGTTAGGATATAAGACATTAAATTTTAAAAAATGAGAAGTTACTTATTTGGATATTGGCGTTTCACTCACTAGTATAAAACCTTCTGATAGGAGCACCCGCCCACATTGGTGACCCCGAGTTAAGAACCGTTCGAGTTGAAGTGAACGATGCAGCGCCTAGGACCGCAAGTGGCTGCCAGATCAGCAGAAGATGCCAAGATTGGTTTACTGGTGAAGCAACTCGAGAAGCTCACGCTTGAAATCGCACATCTACGAGCGCAAGAGGTATGCCGGCGTAACTTCCGAAATCGGTCAAGATCGAAGTCCAGAAGCAACAGCAAATCGCGAAAGCCTGGCGATGCAGATTGGTTGTGTCGCTACCATTTTAGATTCCGCAACCGAGCCAAGAAGTGCGAATCGCCGTGTTCCTGGAAGAGCCAATCACAGACGTCGGAAAACTAGAAAGGACATCGGATTCGGCGGGACCCGTTGTCGAAGCAATTCATAGTAACCGCCTGAGCGTTACTGACCGCCAAACCGGAGAACGTTACCTCATCGATACTGGCGCCGAGATCTCCGTGTTGGCTGTCAAACCGAACCAGCGACATTCCCCGACCGACTACAAGTTGTACGCAGCGAATGGCAGTACAATAAGGACCTATGGCGAGAAAACTTACCAGCTGAACTTGGGCTTACGACGCAATTTCTCGTGGACATTCGTGATCGCTGACGTCAGAAGATCTATCATCGGAGCTGATTTTCTACGACATCACAATATTCTGGTGGACCTGAAGGGCCAGAGATTGATTGACGGGCTGACCAAGCTATCAATCAAGACGCTTTCGATCCGCAGCGATGACTCAGCAGTACATGTCATCAACATGAATCATCCGTTCAGCGATATACTAAAGCAGTATCCAGACATTCAGAGGCCGATGTCGCTCAAGAAACCGCCGCAACATGACGTCACGCACCATTTAGAAACAACTGGACCACCTGTTCACGTCCGACCGCGACCACTAACGCCTGAAAAATATATAGAAGCAAAGAAAGAGTTCGAGCGCTTGATGGACATGGGTGTCTGTCGTCCATCTAACAGTTCCTGGGCCAATCCTCTGCACATTGTTAAGAAGAAGGACGGACAACTACGCATCTGCGGTGATTATCGCTTACTCAATGCGATGACGTCACCAGATCGCTATGCAATTCCGAGAATCCAAGATTTCACATTCAGATTGAACGGCATGAAGATCTTCTCGAAATTAGACATTAAGAAGGCCTATTACTGGATTCCAATGGCAAGCAAAGAAGACGCACAGAAAACTGCAGTCACTACTCCATTCGGACTGTTTGAATTTACTTCAATGACGTTTGGACTACGCAACGCCGCTCAGACGTTCCAGCGCTTCATGCACCAAGTACTCAGAGGTCTAGACGAATTCACTTTCTGCTATATTGATGATGTCATCGTGTTTTCGTCAGATGAAGAAAGTCATAAGCGCCATTTGCATCAGATATTCAAGCGCCTGATGGAATTTGGACTCACTATCAACATTGAGAAATGCGAGCTCGGAAAGCAAGAATTAGATTTCCTCGGTTATCACGTGTCTGCAGACGGCATCCGACCACCGAGAGAGAAGACAGAAGCCATCTCATCATTTCCCAAACCAAAAACGATAGAAGAATTGAGAAGATTTTTGGGGATGATCAATTTCTACAGAGATGCGTTGCCACATCAAGCAGAGAAACAGATAGAACTCAACAAGCTGTTACACAATACAAAGAAGAAAGACAAAACGCCAATCACGTGGACTCCTGCAGCAGAAGAAGCTTTCAAACAATGTCGTGACAGCATCAAACAAGCGACGACATTGTCTCATCCTATACCAGGAGCGAAGCTACATATTATGTCCGACGCCTCAGAGAAAAGTATCGGTGGCGTTGTCCAGATGTATCAAGACTCAGCATGGCATCCAATAGCATTCTTCTCGAAGACACTGAGTGAAGCACAAAGAAAGTACAGCGTGTACGACCGCGAACTTCTAGCGATGTACACCGCTGTCAAGCACTTTAGAAGATATATAGAAGGAGCTGAAGTGGTTATTCATACCGACCATCGACCACTTACTTACGCCTTATCAAAAGCACCGAGCAACAGTGACACACCGCGACGAGAGAGGCAACTGCAGTTCATCAGCCAGTTTTGCTCAGATATACAGTACGTGAAGGGGGCAATGAATCCAGTCGCCGACGCTCTCTCAAGAATTGAGACAATTACTTGCACTTCTACACTTGACTATCAACAACTTGCTAAGGAACAGGAAAAAGACGACGAGTTGAAACTATTGCGAGCAAGAAACAACTTGAAGTTTGCTCGCGTAACTTTGCCAGGCGTTATCAAACCCATACACTGCGAGATGTCAACAAGCGATCCGAGACCGTACTTGCCTACATCGTTTCGAGAAGCTGCCTTCAAAGCGCTTCATGAACTGAGTCACCCAGGCATACGTAACTCAAGAAAACAGGTAGCGCAGCGATATTTTTGGCCGAATATGAACGCCGATGTTTCGAAATGGGCTAGAACTTGTCTTGGCTGTCAGAAGAGCAAGATACAGCGCCACACTATCGCACCTCTGGGCCAATTCCAAGAAGCGGGAAGATTCGAGCATCTTCACGTCGATATTGTAGGAGCGCTAGTACCATCAGAAGAACACACCTACATCGTCACCATGATCGATCGACGCACCAAGTGGCCTGAAGCAGTTCCAGTGCGCAACATCACAGCAGAGACCGTAGCCAGAGTAGTCTATGAGCACTGGATCTGCAGATACGGCTGTCCATTGAGGCTGACGACGGACAGAGGACGCCAGTTTGAATCCTCGTTATTCCACGAGTTGATGAAGAAGCTGGGCGTCGCCAGAATACGCACAACTGCCTACCATCCCCAGTCAAACGGGCAAATAGAACGCTGGCACCGTACGCTGAAGAGCGCGCTGATGGCAAGAGGAGCTAGCGCCAATTGGAGCCAAGAGCTGCCCACAGTTTTACTGGGCATGCGCGCAGCAGTACATAAGGTGACAAACATGAGCCCTGCCTTGTGTACATACGGAGCGACGCTACGACTGCCTGCTGATTTTTTCGTGCCTACAAAGAACGCAGATGAACCAGCAGAGCTAATTAAGAAGATGGCGCAAACAATGAAGTCGCTAGCGCCATCACAACAGCAGACATCGACACGCACTCCGTTTGTACACAAAGACTTGTCAACCTGCACACATGTCTTTGTCCGAGTCGACTGTGTCAAGAAGCCGCTCACGCCACCGTACGAGGGTCCCTATCTTGTTTTGGAGAAGCATGAAAAGTACTTCAAGATTCAGCTACCGCTACGCTCCACTGTAATCTCGATCGACCGACTCAAGCCTGCATATTTACTCGACGAGCAAGATGAAGACTCGAGTAAATCGACAACTACGAGTACAAGCGTCGTTTTAACAGATCAAGACCAGCCAGTTGTCGCGCCACCGAAGCAGCCCTATATCACGCGAAGTGGCAGAATCGTCCGACCCACCGTACGATTTTTTTGAGCGGGGGTGATGTGGGAGCATAACATCATGCATACACGTGTGCATCGCCGAGCGCGCGACTGCCAACTGGCGAGGGGCGAAGCGCTGCGCACACGCAGCGCGCGAAGATAAGAGCGGAGCGACGAGCGACGTGCACTCGCCTTGGACATAGAATCGATCATGCAGGCTCGGCGAATGGCGTATATCTTTATAGTTCGCGAAAGAGACGGAAGATATCACGCCTCGCTTCCGCAGCTGCACTGATTGCAGATCCAAATTATAAGATGCTCGCGCCATGAATATTGATAGGTAAATAGTTTAGTTAGGATATAAGACATTAAATTTTAAAAAATGAGAAGTTACTTATTTGGATATTGGCGTTTCACTCACTAGTATAAAACCTTCTGATAGGAGCACCCGCCCACAGTACCTATATTGTTTAAATACCTATTGGTCTGCACTCACAGCCACACCTCTATTCGACATTGACTGAGATAACGAAAAATGTAATGGCAACATTACACATTGCCTGTTTTGTGATCTGTGACTCATTGTAACAATTTTAGTAAAGTCACCTTTTCGTAAGGTTAACATTGATAAGGTATTGGAGGTTGGTACTCGTAACTGAGCAGAGATATTTAGAATAGGACGAATCAAAATTCTTGGCGGCTGTGAAGTTAGCTACATACTTGATTGAAGCTCACATAACAGTTAGGTTAGTTAACAATAGCTTCATTCAGCCTATAACACAGGTATGCGTTGTGCTCCATGCTTCAGCGTGTTTCACATTATGCAGAAAGTACCTAATCAAATCGAATCCGTCTTCCGTCTCCTACACAAAACAAAAAACTCCCTAAGTAAACAATCAAACTTAATTTCAAAATGTTTTGTTTTAATTAGGGTTGATAAATTGGGGGTCTTGCCACTTACTTATCCTAACGTGAAAACGGGGTCCTCGGATAAAGCTGTAACTCCGACGCACATTTATACCGAGTTAATTTAGTAGAAAATTAAGATTTTCTTTAAATAAATAAATAAATATAAATAAATATTTTGGGACATCTTACACACGGCCTCTGATCCCAAACTAAGCAAAGCTTGTGATATGGCTGGCAGAGACTGATATACTACATATACTTATTTTTAAATACATACTTATATAGATAGTAACTAAGTAACACCCAGACACAGAGCAAACACTTATGTTCATCACACAAATATTTGCCCTGGTGGGGATCGAACCCACGCCTCTTTGATCCAGAAGTTAGGGTCACTAACCACTGAGCCACCGAGGCAGTCAAACTTTGCGGCACTATTTTAGGCTTTTCTTTTAGTTTCTCTATTCTGCCATTCTTATAGTTTCCATTAAATGTACCTATATCTTTGTACACGATTCAATTGCATTTGTTTGTGTTATCAAGCAAACCGGAAATTACAAGGGAGGTATATCTTCTACGTTACCAAACATTTCTATCGTGGAATTCTTTCGACAGTTACGATTATTTACCATGTTCGTGAATATCTCCTCTCTCATCTTTTTGATATATTATTTTCATTGTGAGAAAGTCTCTGTTTTTGTTAGAAACTTTGATTCGTACATTTATTCGACATGTTTGTAAAGAATTTCGTATGCGGAAAGTTAGTTAATTTACGAAGTAGAATTGAATCAACATTTGCGTATCTTCGAAGATAGGAGGTTGTAATGTTACTTGAAAACAAAAAAGGATGAAATGTAAACGTTAAAAGCCGCAAAAACGATGGTATATTGTGGGCTATGATATCTCCCGAGAAGTCGGCTTGGGCGCGATGCGCCGGGGGCGGGCGGCGCATCCGCCCTGCGTCAGTGCCGCCAGTCGCTCGCCGCCGAGCGCCCGGCCGGCCCTGCCTCGCACCCCATTACTCGGCACAGCCTCTCTTCACTGGCGGTTTTTATCACATAAAACGTTACAAAATAACAAAAAAATATTATTGTATCAAACAAAAATATTAATCAGCACTCTTGAAGGCATTTGCTTAGTCTTTATTTGTATAGAATATTATTATTATTTCAAATGCGTTTTACGTGGGAAAATATAAATCATAACTATGTTCAAAAGTTGCTGTGCGAAGCCAAATAAAAAACTCAGTAAAAGTAAATCAAAACCGGAAAAGATGGATTCTATAATAGAACCTGATGAACTACCACCAAAAGAAGAATTACCAGAATGTAAAATCAACACATCTGAAAAAGAATTGCCACAAGACATAAGTACTCCTAGTACTTTGGTCAGCACAGAGAGCGACGAAATGAATGCTACCGATGTCCAAAATAACGAAAGTCCACCAAACATTGATGAAAAGCCACCCGCAGACGACGTTCAAACTGAGAACGAAGAGGAAGATGATCTCGTGTTTACAAAGAGAGAAATTACAAAAAAGCGATATTCTATCGACTACAAGAGAACTCGATTGGATTTCAAACGGTTCTCTGTTGACTGTCGACGAGATTCGTCTACCCTGGAAGAGTTGGCGCGGCTCGAGGAAGAATTGGCTAAGACTAACTTCGACGTGCGACCAGGGCGCCGTAAATCTACTGGGATTTTAAAATCTACAACTAGCAGTAGCAACAGTGTGGATCAGCGCGTGGCTAAGCAGCCGTCGGATTCGGAGGACGATGAAGTCTTCGAGGCGAGTGGCTCTAAGGATAAAGAGCCGGAAGGTCCGAAGGAGCCCCCGGCGACGCCGGTGGGGCGCGACGAGCTGGCTTTGCGAAGGCACAGGTTCTTCTCGGACCTGGTGTGCGCGGCGCGGGCTGCGGTCGAGCACCGCGTCCGGTTCGACCCGCTCGGACCTGTTGTCGCCGACACAGGTGAGCTAATTAATTAGAGCCAATTACTCGAAAGTGGCGTACCATTTATCCTACATTATGTGTCGTAAAATGGTAATGTCCTTTTTACACGATACCAATTCGTGGTTATAGGTATGCACTTACTTTGGATTGGTACATAATTAAGTAATTTCATTGCTGTACATTATTTAAAAATTACCAGGTAGACCAGGACCAGGAGAGCCAGTAGACTATAAATAGCTACATAGTAATTTGTATTTCACTTAGAAAACGCTAGTGTACAGAAATCGATGACGTTGGCATGTCGCCAAGAAACTTTGCATGAGATGGTCAATTCTTCCCGACTTTGGGGGATAGTCGTACTGAAATATCCCATTAGGAGGCAAATAAAAGTTTTACAACGCAACTACTTCAGGGACCAACAAAAAGTTTACTGGCCCTTAAATTGTTTCTTTGTTAAGATTGCAAAGTCGAGAGAGAGTCATGTGTGAAAGATCGAATAATAGGGTTGTCAAACTATTTAGTTCACATCGGAAGCAATATAACAAGTGCATCCTGACTCCTACCAGTGCAGCGGTATTCAGGATTTTGAACGTCAACAGTCAGACTTCCTGTGTGGCATTGCACTTCGCACTACTGTGTAGGTTGTTTGGAATTTGCTGTATCAGTATGTGCCCGTGTAAGTACCAGAGCACACGGTCAGTATTTGGATGGGTGACCGCGGGTGGCATCTTCCAACTGAGCGCTACCGTGGCTCAGATGACACGTTAAATTGTAGGTGTTTTAGCCACGTCAGAGGCCTTTAGGCGGCCTAAAACTCTTAAAACTTACTAAGTATCAGAGCATGGAACCGATTTTAATTGATTCTATATTTTTGACAGAGTTAAGATGCGTTCTATACTTTTAATACCATTTCTATACCATTTTGTAATAGTCCACTGCTGGACATATGTAGGCTAGCCACGAAGAGTAATTGTGCCATACCCACCACGATGGCCCAGTGCGGACTGGTTCATGCGTTCACATTATAAGTTCAGTGATATGCCACGTAAATACTAGTACCATATAAATGTTACGCAGCGTAAAATTTGATAGGAAAGTTACGCCGCATGTCATGAAGCCACGTTGCTAATGTAGACGCACCCTTATGTAGAGTCGGTAACCAATTCAATTAAGTAATATATTTGCCGTCTTATTACATGATATTTATAAATTATCATTACCATTACGGTTTTATTTACATATGTGATCATCTTCTTGGAAGAGAGAACCAAATCGTCGACGCATAACTACAGTTATCGTTGTACTGTAAGCTAGGCTTCGTCATATCTTGCTCTTTAAATGCTATTAAGATAGGAATTATTAACCTTTATTTTCCGTTTTATGTCAACTTCGTAACAAGAAAAATGTTGGGGAGCAATTGACCTTTCAAGAAGGTAATATGAATAAGGTAATATGAGAATGTAACGAAGGAAAGCTTCTTGTACGATAGTATGTTTATTTTTGTTGTAATTGTTGTTTCCTGTTTCCGGAGAAATAATATAATCTGAAACTTCTAAGTTTGCGTGCTTCATCTTCGACCACAACGTCGCTTACCATCAGGCGAGTTGATGGTCAAGCACATACTGATTTGGGAGGATATTTTCCTTAAAAAGGGAAGGAATTTGCTGTAGCGCTGTTTATCAACCATTTTGATAATATTTTGGCAAGATTATTTCGTATCTAAATCCTGTCAAGATTTGCGAGTACGCATACTCGCAAGATATAGGCTTATAAAGATTCAGATGCGAGGTTTACCGTCTGAAGAACTACTAGTTTAAATTTGATTCAAACTGATTTTAATTTAGGTTTTACCTAAAATAAACCTTAGTCGTTTGAAACGTTTGATGCTTACGTTCTCGAAAAAAGTTCAGAGATTCAAACAGGTTGAAGGAATACTAAGACAAGAACTCAAAGAGAATTTCATTTTCGCATGTATTTTTAATATCCTGTTTTCATTTATTTGTTCGTATACACGTATCTAATCAGGTTTTATGTTTTCTTTACGACGTGTTCCAGGAAAAAAATGGTGAATTGTATTTTGTTCTTTATTATTATATCTGTACGATGATTAGAAAAGAAAATGTTTCCTTTAAAGCGTTGTATTTTTTCCTTTATTAAAATATATTCACAGGTAAGGTGCTTAAAAAAGAAAATTTCTCTCTAAGGCGTATTCCTCGAATAAACCGGCAAATAGTGTTTTTCATCTTCATCACTATGATCGTATAATGACGAGAAAAAGAAAAATGTTCTTCATTATCATCGACCTGGCATTTTTTCTTTTGTTCATAACATATTTCTAGACAAAATAGCAAATTGTACTTTGTTATTCGTTGAATACCGATACCTACAGTTTTGTTTTCGGCCCTGTGAGCTTTCACTGCCGAGTTTGCTTAAGACCAACGTCTTCTCATTATGGGAAGGGAAGCCATAGTCTATCACGTTGGCCAAATGCGGGTCGGCAGATTACAGATTTTTTCACAAAACAAGTTTCCGGTACAAGAACTTGTTTCCTCGCGAAGTTGTCTGTCTAGTGTACCTACGATTAGAAAACGAAAAGTTTTCTTTGAAACGCGTTCCGATAAATTAGTATATTGTATCTTATTTTCCATCATTAAAGTAAAACCATACTAACATACAATGATTAGAAAAAGAAAATTGTCATGGTTACAGTTCAATTAACACACAATTATTTGATTTCGAATTAATTAAGACGATTGTGAGGTGCCAACTTGTCCATTAAAAAAAACAATAAGCTGTTTATCTAACTCTAAATATTATCCGATTTAAGTGTTTTTTTTAATACAATCAGAACTTCAATCGCTAGCCCTATAGGCCTTAGATTTTACACTTTTTTAAATGTCCTTAAAGTTATAAGCCTCTAAAAAGTCATATTTTTAGACTAAACTTTGGCTTAAAAGTATACATACTCTAAACACGTTTCTGAAAAAATAAGACTTATACGAGAGTGCAATATTTCTTACTTGAGTGATTGACACCAAAAACATAATATTTTGTTACATTTTAAGGGGTGAAAAGAGTTTTCTCCCGGAACGAAAATTTATCATGTTCTTCATGTTATACAGAAAACGCGAAAACACTGGCCGATTCACGATCCTCTTAACGCCTTCATTTATTACAAAGTTCAAAGCTAATATTGTCTACGCTACTCCTCAAAGACCTATCTCATAAATTTGGATAAGACTGATGTAGAGAATAAGTAACATCTCTACTATTTGCTTATAACACATTTCCTAAACTTGCTTTACATGTTGCAAAATTAGTTGTATCAAGCGGTATGTATCATGTATCATAAACGTGTTTACGTTACTTCCTCGTATTTTGCATATGAATATGTCAAATTGTAGAGTTATTCTGATAACGTGATTTTCCGCCTCCTCTGCTCTAATATTCGCACAAAATTCTGCTCAGTGCTCATTCACGCATATCTCTGAAATTCGCCATGAATTCCGAGTAAATTACCGGCTTACCTTCACCTCTACAAAGCTGTGGTAAAATATTCACACGAATGTGGGAAGCGAATATGGGTTTATTGGTATCGATTTTTTTATTTATATGCAACTGAATAACGATAAGCAAGTTGCTGGACTGGCGACAAGATATACTGCATTGCACTGTATTTGTTATGTGGTATAAAATTATAACAAGAGGCACACTATCTACTCTAGTTACTATTTACTGCTGGATCTTAAATTTGGGACAGAGTAATGTCTGAATTAATTGGTGGACCATCCTATTCTTCGGCGTTTAACTAACCAGCCAAGGCATAATCAGACTTTTACAATATAATTCTACCATTTCAACAATGTATCGTACGATTTGCTTGTGATTAGTTTCTCGTATCGTTATTGACATCATTTAACGATCTGGCGTCATCGATGTGAGTCAGCCGGTGAGGCAGTAAAATAGTGCTTCGGTCACTGTTCACTGGTTGAGTTCTAGAGGCTAGAGAACGCTTTTCGGTAGCAACCAGTCGCCGGTGTGTAGAGTGAATCATCAGCAAGTCGCGCATCCGCCCGTGCGGACCGCTGCCGGCAGTGTCGGACGCCGCACGCGCACGCTTACACGCATCTCGTTCGTGCCTACTTACGTGTTATCAGTGCATGAAAACAACGGTTCCCTGTGCTTAAAGTGCTAATTACAGTGCGTTAATTGCCATTTTTGGACTTTTTGCAAACTAACCGGTGAGCAACTATCATTTTAAATCCTATTCGTTCCTTGAACGGGTTATTGTTATTATACTATTGCCTTGTTTAAATTCGAGCAATGTAATATCGTCGGACGTTGATGTAATGTATTATATTTATATAGAAATGTTAGTCAACTTTGTGGTTGACGACCGCTTTATTATTTACTTATTTGTTCGTTGAGAATAATATGAAAAGAAAACTTCGCTTGTTTGACACAATGATAGCATTTCGATGTTTAATGATATGTTTGTATTAAAATTACATTTTTTCCTTGCGAGTCACCGTATCGTCATTTTGTGTATGTGACTCATAATAAGTATAAGCATTTATTATAATGCGAATTAAATTCAATCATGGTAAACGTCGCAGAGCCATACATAATTAATTTCATGTAATTTTCGGAAAAAGTTTTGGGGGCTATGTAGTGTAGTTTATATTTATAATTAGCACACACGGTTATCACTGATTTTATCGTCTCGTGCAACTAGCGTCACTTATCGATTATTTCGGCTAAAAATGTATCATGTAGGTACACAATAATTGCACTAACGATTAGATATCTAGAGTACCTAGAGAGTCTAGAGTACCCTACCCGCTGTTGGGCACAAGCCTCTTTTTCCCACGATCCTTTCTATTCTGGTGCAAGTCTCTTGCCTAGTAGTAGTCTCCAAGTAAGTCCTAGTTCAACTAAGTCCATTGCATTCACCAAATGCTTTGCAATTTTCTTAGATCATGCTGTATAGCGGTAAACATCTTGGCTCGCCAGTTATTAACTGCTGACATTTCTTCATCTTTAGGGTTCTGTACCTAAAGCTTAAAAACGAGACCCTATTAATAAGACTCCGCTGTCCGTTTGTCTGTCTGTCACCAGGCTGTATCTCATGAACCGTGATAGCTAGAGAGTTGAAATTATTTACAGAGTTCTTTTGCCGCTCAACAAATACGGAACTCTTTATGCGCGAGTCCGACTCTTACTTGGCTGATTTTTCCTATTATAGTTCCTATGTAATATACCTACCACACGTCCCACGGCAGATGTGATGATAAATAATACATACCCAGTCATTGTAGCTTAAATCTGGCACTAACAGTCTAGCACACTGGCAATAAAAGGTTATGAAGCGTGAAAAGTTAATTATCTACGACAGCCATGTCAATTACTATAATCGTTTCATAAAATACGTGAATAACACAGTTATGAAAGTTTAATATACCTGCTTGCTATTATAAAAAAACGAATGGAATTGCCATGATTTTTTGAGGTATTCCTATGTTAATCTCCCATTCAACATTTCTCGCACTCTCTTTTGTAAAAAAAAATAGCAATCCGCCCCGGCTTCGCACAGGTGTATTACACATATAAGCCTTACTCTTGAATCACTCTAGGTATCTATTAAAAAACCGCATCAAAATCCGTTGCGTAGTTTTAAAGATTTAATTAAGCTTACATGGGGACAGACAGCGGGAAACGACTTTGTTTTATACTATATAGTGATACTCGTAAGTATTACAGTAAAGCTGTTAATATTCTAGAGCATCTAAACCTAGACAGTTATTGAGATAATCCACTACCATGTGATGATCTGCAATGCGATCTCATGTCTTTATTCAAATTTTTAAGTTCGCTTAAAAATTTTGAATAAAGGCATGAAACCTTTTTATTTAAATTAAGTAGGTTTTCCTAGATTTTCTAAATAAACCTGTCCCACTTTACCTTAAGCTATTGTTCGCTGCGACCTTTTTCCCTTTTCCCATGTGGATGAAAACCTTTTGTAACTACATATTAGTATGTTTAGTTACATGACTTCAGAGTTTCACAAATACACCCGTAATAGACGAAAATCTTTGAAAACAAAAATACTATTTTACCAGGACATGGTGTTATAAGTCCTATCTTTTATTGTCAGAATTCCGTGACCGGTTTAGTTTTCTATTGTTTATGTCAAACAATACAAAGCATTAAATTCGCGCAAAATATTCAATATTGTTTGTTTGAATTCAAATGCTAGTCTGATCCACCAGCTGGCACCACTCCCAGGCGAATGTAAATATAGAACGGAGAATATTACTGGAAGGCAAATCTGACATCAGCACTCGTAACAGCGCGCCTAGTGACCTCTCACGTTGATAAATCTTGTAGTTTTCTTGCCCTTGGACAAGTTTCTGGGCCGCGTGCATTTTCCATCAACGCAACAACCGTCTGCACCTCCTTCTGCTAAATTATTTGAGCAGAGCGCTGACGGCGCGGCCGTGAGGGGTTGCCCTCATTAAAAATGAACACGAGAGCCTTTGTCGTTTAGCTAGAGAAGCTAACCTTGCTACCCTGCTATACCAGTTGCAAATGTGGAACGCCTCGAGATCTCTCAGGTTTCCCGCCTCTTTCCCTTTTAAAGAATGTCTCGACTGTCGAGTACTGCTCCGTGTGAACTACACTACGTAATTAAACTACCCCGTTGGTAATGATACCCGTTTTACCTTATTTGAGGCAATAAAGGTTACCTGCTTGTTATACAGATCCCGCTGTTTCGGGGGAATATTGATCGTTGTTTATAACTCACGGGATGAAGGTTAACGGCTGGGTGGAAAACAGGCTGCGATTCATTTTAATTTTCTAGTCTTGTTCAAAAACTGATGCCGGCTGATTGCTGGTACTAAATGGAGCGATAGGTGTGTACAGAGCAGGTCAAGCGTGGCGTTTTATTGGCATTGGTTCGTGGGCATGTCCTCACTTTATAAGCTAGATAGTTGTGTAGTATCCCGAGTGCCACACCACATGGTGTGATCACAGAGCCATAAATGTACTGCGCAACAGATGGTCTTGTTCGTACGATCATTATCTCTCTTTGTGGCCGTTGCGATGTGCTTTTTGATCTCGTTATTTTTTCTATCTATAGATCGGTAGTGTACAAAAACTGTAGCAACTTAATGTATCTGTGGCATGATTGCTTGCTTCATTAAAACCTTATTTACACGAGTTGTCATCCTTCCTTCCTTATACGAGTATTTCATGCTAATTTTATTACCGTGTTTATTAATATCACAACGGTATCGTCAGCAAGCACAGACCAACCTATTTTGTTTGTTAATTATAATTACTGTGCTTGCTTCGTCACTCATTGAATTAGCGTTTTCATGGGATTTCTTCAGTTTTAACATGTCAAAGGAAAGGGTTTTCAAAAGGAATACTTAAATAATTTCATTAAGATTCTTGCCTATGTTTTAATTATGAGGGATATAGATGTAACCATGTAGGTGTATAGGTATTTAATTATTCTAAGTAAAAGTTAATTATTGAAATTGTGTTTTGCTATTGGTATTGATTTATGACAGATAAATTACCGTTGAAATTGTAGATCAATTAATGCGATTAGTTGACCGATGTTGCTGGGGAACACTCGAAGCGACTCACTCAACAGCGCAACATATAGGCTATAGATGATTTTTGTATATTTTTATGTCGTGGACGAATCGTGATCGAACCTGTGAAGAAATATTAAGATTTTGTAACTTCATCATTGTGTCATCAGTAATATTCTTTGTGATAAGTATAGCTCTCCTAATGTTACGGCTCTATCAGTATTTTAAACAAATAAATTAGCGCGCTTAATAAACCGTTAAGTAATTTTTTTTGGATAATTTAACGCGTTAAAACGTAACATTTACGTTACTGTGTTAATTAACGCGTTAACACGTTGGTGGATCAGTAGCATAAAATAATATAATTATTCTTTAAATCTAACATCAAACAAGTTTGCGATTACCGTTTCTGTGGTGATAGCCTGAATCAAGGAACAGTTAGACATTTCGCATGGCAACTGGGGTTTCTCAAGCATATGATTTATTCTCAGTATCTAGTAGTAAGATATACTAGTTTCTCCTAGTTATCAAAGATTTAAACATTCTTTTAAGCCTTGCACAGGCATGAGTTTCAGTCCATTCTATAATATCTAGTAGTAAGATATACTAGTTTCTCCTAGTTATCAAAGATTTAAACATTCTTTTAAGCCTTGCACAGGCATGAGTTTCAGTCCATTCTATAATATCTAGTAGTAAGATATACTAGTTTCTCCTAGTTATCAAAGATTTAAACATTCTTTTAAGCCTTGCACAGGCATGAGTTTCAGTCCATTCTATAATATATTGCCAATTGACGCAATCGATATGTCCATATAAAATGTTTAAAATTTTACATAAGACATGAATATTGTATCTCCCTCTTGTTACAACTTTCTGTATTAATAATATTGAACACCATAACACTTTTAAACCAGTATCGGGTTCAAATTAGGGTAAGTTTAGTTTTAAACATTACAAAGTTTTCAACCACAAGCAGCTTAAATGTGGGTCGAAAACGGGCTCTTGTGCGTTCCAAAATTGGGTGGTTCCACTCCCAATCCGATATAGCTCGTGTTGTTGTGTTTGAAAGATAGATAAAGTCTTGTAGTATTATTATTTTTTTTATATGAAATTTTATTTCTATTCTACATGGTCCTAAAAATGTAATCTATAGTTTGTCTATTTTCTTTTTGCCAACTCTATGATTGCTATCAGCAGTCAGTAATCGAAAACATATTCTTTTAGCATTATTAGCACGATTTTGGTATATATTTGATTAGTTTTACTATTTTTTATTTCTACATTATTTAACTAGTCACTATTTTTTAATTCTACGTCATCGTAAAATGTAATCTTAAGTTTGTTTATATTTATTATTTATATTATTTGATTATATTATCAGCCACATTTTGATGTCACTGTTTCAGCGTCTAAGTCTCATAGAAAAGCGCATTATTTTAATATTTGCTGCGGTATTCGTATATCTTTGACAGTTTTTTTTCTGATCCACCATGAATAGTTTTAAACGTTATATAAAAGCAGTGAATAATTAAATTCTGTCTGTTATGACGACGATAGACATCATACTCGTATTTAAGTTAGTGTTTGTTTTATCCTTTAGTCAAATAATACGGGCGGTCGGAGTTTTGTTTTAAGAGCAAACAAAGACCTTATTACGACAACATTATGCTTAGGAATAGTTCGGAATTCTTAGTTATGCATGGCATAGTCCAAATTAATTACAAGACTCCAATTGTAGCTTATCAAATTGTACCATTCGTTCCTAAGTAATTGTCAAAATCTAAAGAATAATTCAAATAGAAATAGATAGAAGAATATTTAGCTGCAGCAATATATTGATTATAAATATGCAATAAAATAATTACGTACGGGCTATTCAGTAAGGTGAATTATCTTAAAATAAGTCCATAATATCACAAAAAAAAAGATATCACAATGTGAAAAAAATTTACGCTTAGTTTAGCTCATCGATTTTTAAATTCCATATTGATGGTTTAGCTTAGTCTGGGGTTAATTTTCAGGCAGATAACCCGTTTGCCGTCGTTTGTGATTTTAGTAAAAGTCCAACAAAATTTGTAAACTGTTTTAAATTCTTACTACGAGTATGAAGTTGATGGTTTTAGTATGAATGAAAAGATGTAGAGCTACCAAAATACTTTTTTATTTTCAGCTCCAGCGAGATCTTAAATAAAAGCATGGAAGGTTCAGTTCACCCACTCGGAGAAATGAATTACGTAAAACACGAAATGGTGATTCGGAACTTCAAAACTTTGCTAACAGAATTCCTTTCTGAAATATCTAATCTCGTTGACTCTGGAGAAAATGATTCCTGAATTAAATCTGCGTCGGTATTTTATACAATTTAAATCAAAATGTTTAATTGGAATAAACTAAAATGTGTATATAGTCTTAGTAATTCGGGGGCGAAATTATTTTCTTCAAAGGTAAAAGGTGAATCCTCGCCTGGGGCTCTACCTTGTGATCGTAGAGTATGGATAAAATTCGTAATGATCTCTGCCTATTAGCTCCGGTTACACGGTTTTATTGTGTTTAGAATTTTTAGGGGATTTTCGCTTGAATATAATTCAATTTTTCGGACGCTATGTTACTTGATATTTCCGGTTCCGGCGCCTATCAGACTTCCCCTTTCGATTGATGTTTCGACGAACCCTATCTAGTTGTTTTATCGGGAAACCTGTTGTGGTAAACAACAGTTCTTGCGTAATAGCCCAGTTCGGCGTCACTTCGTGTTTGACCTTGGTCATGCTGCAAGTACGTTCCGAAATAAACGCATACTTTACTTACGTCCATAGAGGTAATTTTAGGTTAACAAAAATATTACAGGTGCTCTTTATCATTAGAGTTTAAAAGGTTTTATACTGTACTGTACTGTACCAGCCTTTTTAATAGTCCACTGCAGGACGTAGGCCTACCCACGAAGGGTGATAGTAAGTAGGTAAAAGGTTTTATACTCCGCTAAAATCAAATAGATCTATCTAATTACGTTTTTGTCCACTGCTCGGTATTTCGCCTCCTTCTCAATTATATTTTTTTATTCCGTATAGTTTTGCATTTGACTACATACTGCCTGATGTTGAGCAGATATGAGGTCTAGGGTATAGCACGCTTACCTAGAAGATACCTATTTACTCGGGATTTGACATGTGAAGACACCCATGTTGTACTTAAGCTTACTCAAATATGATCTGATGTTATTGTTAGACATAGTGAAGTATTTAACTAACAGGGCGCTAAAATAATAATAATTATAAATGTAAGAGGGCGTGATGTGCAATTATGAAAGCAGGACGAAACATATATCTTTGGTCTTTCGATACACGGTCTAGACGACGATGCCAGACAAATTTTTCGCACCAAAAACTGCCGTTAAATTTTTGATTAGATACTTAAGAAATTAACATATTTATGAACTATTATCTATTTTTTATCACTTCTAGTAGTATTATATAGGTTTTTTCTATTATCTAGAGTCTAAATATGATACAATCATAACAACGTGTATATAGCTATCTAAGTATGTATAGCACATCTTTTTTCTCGCACCCTATACGCAATTGAGAACTATAATCCCTCCACGTTGTTAGATCATTTTGCCCCCATATTCTTCCATACAATATTATCTCTCGCGAAGTTGGGTCATTATCTCTTATATTTTAATTTATTATATTCTTCTACACAAGTTATAACTCCCATTTTGTTGCGTATGACATTAAAATTTAAACGAATCATGTTTAAAGTACTGAAGGCACAAACTTTATGTAAATTAGTCGTTGAGTTTGGCCAAGTTATGTACGTTTATTTTTAATTATTCATTTCCAGTTAAAATGCGAACAAAGTTTTATTGAAGTTAGCAAAAATAGCTGCACAAAGTCAATTTGTTATAACTTGTCATTAAATAAATGAAATTACTTGGTTTTCCTCATTAAGTTACAATTTAGCAAAATATAAGATATAATTAGCAAAACTGTTAAATGGTTCTGCTTATGAGTACGACGTTTTACTATCGTTTTACTGCTCTTTTAAGAACAAAAAGGAATTTGAGCCGCAAATGATCCAATTAAGAAAGATGGTTAAACAACTTAGGTTTAACCGTTCATAATTAAAACTTCTATTTCTTGAAGTTTTCTTGGTCTTTGCCTTTATAAAGTTTGTCAGAAAGACTTAATTAGCTCTTTACACTTCTAGGCGTACTGATATTATGGTACAAAAAGATTAATTCCGGGTTTTATAATGATTGAAGAGAGTTAATCACCGGAACCATAACCGATTTTGATTTGATTTTATTAACACTCGTATCATACGTTAACGTTTAAGTCGGTGTATCTATGTCTGTAGGTACAGATACATATTATTTTTCCTTTAGTTTTAAATAGATCAAAACTGTTTTGGTCAAATTACGAATAAAGCTTTGGGGAAAAATTGTTATCGGTATTGCAATGGTCGATATTTTAAGAATTGATTTGCTTATCTGATGTGTAGAATTATTGATATATTTTCCTATTGTTTTAGTTTTATTAGAATAGTAATAGTTAATGAACATATTTTTATTTTTCTATCAAACATTGTTGACAAATCGTGCCTACAATATGTTCTGAAACCGGATACTAAGCTTTCCGTCTCCTGTCCTTGAACAGTATCCTAAATGGATATTTAATTTCTGCAATATGAGATTCGTTTTGCCTCAGTCATGTTTGCATTGTAGTATGTTTTTGAAAGGTCTTTCGGTTGTGTGCTTTCTATATCAAGTTTCTGTGAGTGTGGTAGTAGCGAGTTTGCGGTGGCTGCACGCGGCCAGTGCCCGACCCCGATTGCGTCCTTATATGTCGGCTGGCCACTCGTAACGGCTCGCTGAGCTCACTGTATAGTACCAACAAAGATGAGTCTTGAGAAACCACTTTGGTTTGTAATGTAACATATATAAAAACGTTTATAAATAAAACGTTTAATAGATATACAAATTCTGGATAGTTTGTACACGACTGTACCTGCGCAAGATCCCCCACCACTGACGCTCGTCAAGTCTCATCTTTGGTGGCACGCACTATACGATAACAGACCACTGGTGGTCAGTCTTTGTGATGACCATCCAGTCTAGACCCCCTAAAACGCCGCTCCAATACCATAATTGCTTTAGCTCGTTACAGGAATGATAATGGAACTTTTTACTTGTGTGCTTTGCAGTACCCTTATTATATAGATAACACCACATCACACAGAAATGTCTACTTATGTATACATACATACATACATACATAAGTAGACATTTCTGTGTGATGTGGTTGAAAACTTCACATTCCCACTACACACACACAACACCACATCACACAGAAATGTCTACTTATGTATACACGATCTGTTCTCATCTTTCTGTAGTCAAGTCTTAACAAATAATAAGACTCAAAAATAAATTACATATAGAGATTTTTCTTAGTATTTTGATCGTCATCTGATAGAGCCGATTAATTATTCGAGTAGAGAATATATAAACTGATTTATATCGAGGTGTTATTTTTCTCCTGAAGTCTTCTTCTTGTACCGTATTAATTTGTAAGCTTGTAGCACCTACTATGTAAGTTTATAATAGATCGAAATTGTCTTATAAGTATCTTATTTTTATTTATCTTTACGATTATTTTTTTTCCCTTCATCTCTGGCATAGATTATTACTCAACAATACGCATCAAAATATAATATTACTAGCTGACCCGGCGAACTTCGTTTCACGCATCTTTATAAATTATAGCCTATGTATAAGCATTATTATTGCAAAGTTTATTCTTAATCCGTTCAGCAGTTTTTGCGTGAAAGAATAACAAACATCCATTTTATTATTCATAAAAGTGGTTTTCGTATTATTTGTGACGTCGACATAATTACGTTAAGAAACTATAATATCCATATTTTCTCCGTAATTAAGTTCACATTTAATAAGGAATTAATTTTTTCGGGCTTCATTTTGCTTCTTAATGAGCGAGTGCCGCGGACGCGCCTATAGACTGTAATTTAAGAATGTTTATGAGAATTTGTCCATAACGTTGAGATCTAGAGAGAGGCGCAAGACACTAATATGTAGCAAATACTCATTCACCGCAAAATTCATGTTTACGAAATATTATAGAATGTGAGAGTATTATGTTATAGCCCGGGAGGTAAGCGCTTATCTCCTGGGCTATGAGCGCATAAAATAGAAATAAGTGTTTTGTTGTGCTCTATGAATAACCGTGTAGTTATTTTGGCGTTACTACGCGTAGTTGTGATTTTCAGCGGTGTGTTTCCTGCTAAATTAGATTCCCGCTAAATCGAACTACCAACGAGTAGCATCTCGCGAGATCTTTGGTGCACACTGACGTCACGGTAGTCAGGAGCTGACGTGACGCTGCCCATCAACGTGATAAAAAGTACTTTTCTCGTTATTGGTGCGATTTATGGAGTGATAAAAGTGGCATCATTTGATCGGCGACCGGCGACTTGGTATTAGGAGCAATAGCATTACGCAGCATTGGGTCTTGCTATGATATTGACTTTAATATCTCTCGCTGTCACATCTCAACGTAATGGGGGTAATGGCTATACCGATTACTCTATTTTCTATAATAGAGAAATATAACTTACAACATAACTTATTGTGGTACTTATTTTGTTAGATATATGATTTTACCTACTTATTAATTGAGTAGTTTTATAGTAACTACTTACATGATATTATAACACAGTAAAACTACACTAGCTTTGTGTTTGATATTCACGTTTAAACTGAGGAACCGATCTTATCCGACAAAATCTAGCTAGAATTTAATGCGCCAGAAATACTAAAACACGTACGTACGTACTTTACAGAGTAGTACGTACGTACGTACGAACGTACTACTCTGTAAAGTACTTACTACTCTGTACAGAGTCAAAATGCTAAAATATACGAAAATCGTAGGCGTTACTAGCCGCCGTACTAATCCTAAAGATCTCAGCTCTGCTATGAGTCACAAAGTAAATCTAGCTCCTAGCGCATCTAAAAGCAGGCTGTTTACCTTAACCGTACCTAACGGAGTTTTATCTACATTTCAACAAGTTTAATTGCACAATCTTACTGCGAGGACTTGTTTGTGAATCAGTCGCAGAGGTTTTACTGACTACTTAAAAAACTCGTTAAACAGTTTTAGGCCCGCCCTTATGGTCCTTCGAATATAAATCTGCCACTTCTGCCAGTCTTAAACCCCGGCATAAAGAGTTTTATATTGTTTTGATTCCGGCCAATGATAACGATACTGTTCATGACATGTATTTCCAAACATGGCGCTGCGGTCGACAATTTTCCTCAAGCTATACCTTATCTATCAGTCATGTCTTTATCTTTATACGATTTGTGTGATTAGAGAATTCTCAATAAAGTGTTACTCATATCGTGTCGTATCTTTTGTGTGGTTTACTCGGTTACTGTCGATCAGTTAGCGTTATTCGGCTTTGAGTTAGTTTGTGTGGTGTTAGAACTTTAGACAATGGGTGAGAATAACGTCAGTCGGAATATACGGAACGTGATTGAGATGTTCGAGGCGAGAGCTAACACGGCTGAAGTCGAGGAAGCGGCGGATATTGCGAATGCAACTCGAGAGGCCTTTAATCTCATCCTAGGTATGCAACTCACTCGTATCTGCAAACATAGCGTGTTGGGAAATCTTTCAAATTGTCTGGATTGAAAGCTACCGCAATATTGAATCTTCGATTGCGCTTGCTGTTTTGCTTTTATTTTTCATTGAATGATGTTTGGGTACAATATTCAGGGACGGGATTTTTGAAGCAAGGCAAACATAAGTTATAGATTAGATAGAAAAAGTTTAGTATTTACATAGAGACTGTGATGAGGTATAATCGTTTTGTCTTTAATTTTCCCAGAATGTACTGGTAGAAAAGACGCCTTGATTGAATAAAACTAAAAGTGTTAGGATGCAAATATTAAATGGTAGAATATTTTATTTGTGAAGAGACGAGTACATATCGCTTAACGCTTCAGTGTGTCACCGATACTCATTTCATTTTCCAAATTAGGTGCTTTTAGTTTGAAAAAGTAAATACTGTCTATAAGTAATATGTAAAAGTATTGAACCATCACTCTTCAGACTTACTCAGCAGTTTTAGCATGCCCATGTTTAGTTTATTCAAGGCTTGAATAAATTATGCACACGCCCTTCTGTAGTACTGAGTGACTCACGGAGAGCGCCTAGTGTTGCCAGAACTTGTTCACCAAAAATTACAAATTCAAGAGTCAAAGTACTTGACAATTTACGATATTGCGTGCAAAAAAAGGAATATATTCTTTTGGAATTAATCCAATTATTAATGTATTAATGGATATTAATTAATGGATTAAATTGGAATACATATTCAAACGCTACTATTTTTTGACGAGAGTGATTTAGAGCACCCAGTACCTACGGATCTTAGTCAAGTACAACTAAACATTCGAAAGTTTTTTAAAAATTCTGTGGGCCTCAAAGGAAAAGTAACGATGATGTAGATTGAAAGTTGAATTTTTAGCGACAAAAGTTTTGGCAACGCTGAAAACACTTTTTGCCTCGAAGTAGAACATTGCTCTGTCATACATTTTTAACCGACTTCCGACAATGATCCCATTTACACAGATTTTAACTATCGAGTGGCCTAAATTCGAACGATCGAAATTTTGGAAGTAATAAAACGCGCTTTTATCACACCATATTCATTCATCAACACATTTACTCGTATGCTTATTAGGGTTACTTTCAAATACGCATACGCGCACAGCCTAGTATTCAAAGCGACAGTTGCCTTTCATAGGATTTTATTTCTGAGTATGGCTGATATATTTTATATTGTTCAGGCAAAAAGGTTGAGCTATAGATTCGCGATACCATTTGTATTGCAAATTTGTAACTGCAAATAAATAAAACATCACGGCTTTCTCGTTAAATATTCAAATATTTTGTATAATAATCTGTCAAGCCCTAAAGTAAAGCAGCTTGTCAGTATTTGGCGAGATAATTTCAAGCAAGGTGGGTTTATGGAGATCGTAGGGCAGCCTCAGGGCAGTAAGTTGTAACGCCCACAAGATTTATTTACTCTGTTGGGACAAACCTTTGTTCTAAGAAAGATTTTGTGGTGTACCGGAAAATTAGGTTCTTTCAACAACACACCTCGGCCGGGAGGACAATACCTTTCCTGGAAGCCACTATTCAGTGATAAATAATGTCTCTTGAAATTAAATCCTATTTCAAATTGAGTTGAGAAACTTTCACAGCGGCGATCTTTAAGTCATATTTGTCGTAGGTACTTCTATCATCGGCTGTACGTACTTATCCGCTTATCATAGAAGTTTATAAAGTAAGTTCGTATAGGCCGGGTGGCTAGCCCTGGTATCAGAATTTTAAAGCCGCCTGAAGGCCTCTGACATGGCTAATCGGTTAAAACAACAAGGCACCTACAATTTAACGTTAATAAAATGAACATACAAGTTAATGAAATAAATACGTACAACAATAAATAGCATATACGTACAACAATGGCAAACCAATATCAGTTAAAATGCGTAAGTCAAGATGCAAGTCGCTTCCACCAGTTCTTTATCTCAAGGGCCGTCTGTATTCAGCATTAAAAGTTCTACGGCCGGGATATCGATGATGATGATAAATAGCACAGCTTTAGATTCCATTTCCACGGTCGGCGCAGATTGTGTTACTGTGCGGCTCCCGCTTTAATTTTCAATTTGCCAGAAGACAGTAATCAACATTGTTCGTTGGTTCCATTAAGGCTTTCGTCTAACGCCCTATAGCGCTGTTGATGCGACCTTGCGCGATGTTCCGTCACAACTCTGTAATTTATACTCCTGTGCGGTCTAATGAGACAGACTTTGGATTTATTGTGTAGCGGTATTTCTATAACGGAAGATACAGCTATAATAATCTCGGTGCAGAACACACTTGCCACATTAAGTTCTGCCACAAGTCTACTTTTTTCCTATTTTATTACGCGACTGTCCTCTAAAGTAGAATATCGAACGTGTCTCGCCGCAAAATTCGCATGACATATCCCAATATTCAGACGTGACGTTGCGTAACAGACATGCCACACGGGCGTTGACGCCGCGTAATTGCACCGCGGCGTCACCGCCGCTGCACCGCCGCGGTGCAGCGGCGTTGCTGAGCGTCGTCGCGCCGTCACTGCGGCGACCAGTGTTGCCGGTAGCGATTTAGACATTAAATCTAGAGTATTCGAGTATTCTATTTATTTTTAGCGGGAAAAAAGGTTTTGAATTCATCAATCCGTTCAATCTTAAACTGAAGATGAGAAAAATCTCTCGTACACGTTAAAAATCAGAACGTGTAATTTGTCACGACGAATGTCACAGTAACAGCTTTCCAAGTGACAGCTGTCAAACTTCAAAGTGATTATCTCGGTCATTATCAATTCTAGACTACTGTTGTTTTCATAAAAGTAATAGAGCTTGACAAAATCTACATTTTGGATGACAGCTGTCAAACTTATAAGTGATTTATCTCGGTTATTATCGATTCTAGACTATTGCTCTCTTCACAAAAGTAATAGAACTCGACGAAATCTACATTTTGGATGACAGCTGTCAAACTTATAAGTGATTTATCTCGGTTATTATCGATTCTAGACTATTGCTCTCTTCACAAAAGTAATAGAACTCGACGAAATCTACATTTCGGATGACAGCTGTCAAACTTAAAAGTGATTTATCTCGGTAATTATCGATTCTAGACTACTGCTCTCTTCACAAAAGTAATAGAGCTCGACGAGATCTATATTTCGGATGACAGGTGTCAAACTTAAAAGTGATTTATCTCGGTTATTATTGATTCTAGACCATTGATGACTTCACGAAAGTAATAAAGCTTGACGAAATCTACATTTCGGATGACAGCTGTCAAACTTAAAAGTGATTTATCTCGGTAATTATTGATTCTAGACTACTGCTCTCTTGACAAAAGTAATAGAGCTCGACGAGATCTATATTTCGAATGACAGCTGTCAAAATTAAAAGTGATTTATCTCGGTAATTATTGATTCTAGACTACTGCTCTCTTCACAAAAAAAATAAAGCTCGACGAGATCTACATTTCGGATCACTTTGAAGTTTGACAGCTGTCATCCGAAATGTAGATTTCGTTGACCTCTATCACTTTTGTGAAGACAGCAGTAGTCTAGAATCGATAATAACCGAGATAAATCACGTTGAAGTTTGACAGCTGTCATCCGAAATATAGATCTCGTTGACCTTTATCACTTTTGTGAAGACAGCAGTAGTCTAGAATCAATAATTACCGAGATAAATCACTTTTAAGTTTGACAGCTGTCATCTGAAATGTAGATTTCGTTGACTTCTATCACTTTTGTGAAGACAGCAGTAGTCTAGAATCGATAATAACCGAGATAAATCATGTTGAAGTTTGACAGCTATCATCCGAAATGTAGATTTCGTTGACCTCTATCACTTTTGTGAAGACAGCAGTAGTCTAGAATCGATAATAACCGAGATAAATCATGTTGAAGTTTGACAGCTGTCATCCGAAATATAGATCTCGTTGACCTCTATCACTTTTATGAAGACAGCAGTAGTGTAGAATCGATAATAACCTAGATAAATCACTTTGACGTTTGACAGCTGTCATCCGAAATGTAGATCTAGTTGAGCTCTATCACTTTTGTGAAGAGAGCAGTAGTCTAACATTGATAATAACCTAGATAAATCACTTTTAAGTTTGACAGCTGTCATCAGAAATGTAGATCTCGTTGAGCTCTATCATTTTTGTGAAGACAGCAGTAGTCTAGAATCGATAATAATCGAGATAAACTCACTTTGAAGTTTGACAGCTGTCATCTGAAATGTAGATCTCGTTGAGTTCTATTACTTTTGTGAAGACAGCAGTAGTCTAGAATCGATAATGACCGAGATAAATCACTTTAAAGTTTGACAGCTGTCACTTGGACAGCTGTTACTGTGCCACTCGTCGTGACAAATCACACAAGTCCATACTCGATGGGCTTATAAATGAGATATTTTTCATGTCACTTTGCACAAATCAAAGCATCTATTTCAGATTTTATCGATCGGCCACATCTCTCTAATATATCAAACGAAGAACAAAACACTTTCTTTCTGCGGTTGGCTCACACAAAATCAGACTGTATATGAGAGATTTTACTTATCTTCAGCCGGTTATCCCTAAAACCTTTTTTTCCACTAACTGCCTAGATGTCATCAGTGTCTAAGGCAACACTGGGCGCCGCGGTGTCGCCGCGACGACGCTCAGCACCGCCGCTGCACCGCGGCGGTGCAGCGGCGGTGACGCCGCGGTGCAATTACGCGGCGTCAACGCCCGTGTGGCATGTGCCTAACCCGGAATGTGCCTGTAAAATCATTTCCCAGGAAATGCGGGCGAAACTGTGCAGTACTCGTAGTACTGAATAATCGGGTGTGCGGTGTCGAATCTGAATGGGGAAGTAAACTTGCTCGAAAATACTCGGAATACAGGAAATTCAGAGCAGACTACGAACTTTCCTGCGACAAGGAGGAAAAGCTTTGAGGATATAATCGTAAAGAGCTATCTTTATCAACGTCTGAGGAAATGGAGAAAGGATATCGCGCTTTTCGCACAGCGAATTTTTTATCGAGTTAATCATAAACAAGTGTTTTATTGTTACAAAATCTTTGTTTAACTGACTATATTCAGCCTAGCCCAACATGAGGGTATTATCATATCATTATGTTTTATTTATCGTCAATAATCAAAGATAACTGTATTACGTATCTCTCATTTTGCTACATTATCAGAAACTAGGTTAAGCATTTTGTTTGTTTGTTCGTATACAAAAGCACAGTGAATGAGCGGCATTTTATTTTTCAGTTTTCTTAAATTATCTATTCTGTCTTCAGGGCTTTCACCTTCCTACTGAATAGTTCCTTCCATTTTAGTATTCAGTGCTTACCTGCGCTTCGTCGTTTCATCCGATAGTCTAAAGGATGTTACTAAAACAGATCCATTTGTTGATGTCGTAGTTGTGTTTATGCAGTCATCATTTACTCGTCACTTTCTTTTTGCCAGCGAAATATGTACTTAGATGCAATAAGGAGTTGCTTTGCTTTCAGCGATTCATATGCTATGGGCACAACTTGGAGGAGGCCTTTACTCAGACATAGGTGCCCTAAAATTATAAATAGATTTAATAAATAAAAATAATTTATTTAAAACATCAATGTCAAAATGACACGTGAAAAGCAAAAACAATTTACTTAATAAATAACACACACACACACACACACAATTGTCTGAATTAGGTTAAATCTGTGTTTCAGGCTGAAAAAGAGCAAAAAATCCAAAATAAATATTAATAAAATAATCATTTGCTACCTAAAACTAAGTAAAATACTTCTAAAACTGATTGCAGTGCAATCGTGTGACGTACTTAGTAACATACACAATATATCCGAACATACCTAAAAACCTACCTAATGTTTTATACATTACTAAAAAATTGAAGACCTAATAAGTTCCTACTTAGCTTAATCTACATATTAAATTGATTTTTGACAATCTTATTTGTGGAATTTTAAGGAAAATAAAGGCTATTTTGTTTACGCTTTAAGCGAAATTAATTTCCTGATTCTGAAATTCTGAACCACTTCTTGCATCCTTCATTCCGTCTTGGTCCTTCGACTTGGAGCAAAGTTATATTTATGCACACAGCTTGGTTGTTGAATAAATGCGCTGGATGCGTACCGCTGTCAACTTATATCTATTTGTCCAGCGTTATTATGATAAATTATTTATTTTTGTGCAATGACCTGTAATTAAAATAAAAAAATGTGCAAAATCCACGCTTGATTCCAACATCACTTTCCCAATAAATGAGTATGAAATGGTTGTTTATTGTGACCAGGTGCAGAAGCAGAAGAGCGTGTCCCGGCGCAGAGTCCGGCGTCGGAGCTCGAGGCCCTGATCGAGCGGCTAGAGCGAGTGACCTCCCGGCTCGAGCGGCTGCCGGCCCTGCGCGCGCGCAGCCCCACCCCGCCGCGCTCCCCTGCGCCCTCTCCCGCCTCCGCCCCCTCGCCCGTGCCGCACGATCCTGTCGAGATCAGTGACAGCATGAGTGTCAACGGCTATCAGGATATAGTGCAGGTAGATTTCATTTTTATTTTATTTCCAATGAAAATTTTGACAAGACAAGAAAGGCCAACAGTCGGCCATAGCCTCGCCAAAAACTAAGAATCCAAAAGGGGCGTGTAATTACCGTAGCATTGGTACACTGTCTGGAACTATAAAAGGTAACTAACGCGGTATAAAGCGCGGTGGTAGTATCCAGATCCGTGGCGTTCTTTATAAATCTGTTTGATTTAAGAGAACAGATTCTGTGGTGGTGAAAATCTTATTTGAAAAGTTCAAATCTCTCACTGTATTGTTTGCATCACTATCTCTCTCGTATTTTAAAGCAGAGTTGTCTTCTTTGTGTGTCTGTTTGTGTACATATTAGATATTATAAATACACAACAGATTAAAATGCAGTTTTCAAATAACTATGTTGTGGAATATTTCTTCTGGAAGGAAGCTATAATTCATTCGTAACCGGGCGAATCCGGTACGGACATCTAGTCTAGTAACAATATAAAATCGAAAGAACGCGGAAAATAATTACCAATTGCCTACAGCCTGTTTTGCCTCGTTTTGTTCGGTAATTGGGGTGCCGAGCTTCGTGATTGATTTTGCCTAGATGGCCTTTTCTTACATCTCACATTAATCTGCCAACGATTTGTTAGCCATTGATTTAAAAAAACTATATTTACTACTTCACATGTAAGAACACATAAAAGTGATTCAAGTTTCTCTATCTGGATACGGGAGTAAACCTTTGCGAGTCGCGATGAAGAAATAAGATTCGTTCATATATTGAGTATCGCCAACTGGACACAGTGACGGTCAGTCACAGCGTGTCCAGTGCTCTTCGTGTCCGGTTGAAGCCTAACTCAAATAAACGTACTCGTTATATACCAGACACAAAACGATGAAATGAATGCCGATACCACCTGTTTCTGCTCTAAGGTAAATAAATGACCGCAAACGTGATAAATAGTATTTTCAATGAAATAACTTCTGTGAATTTCGCAAGATAAATTCTATTTTCACCAGAACACCCGAGCAAACGTTTCGAATTTGCGTCGAGGAGCAAAAATGGCGGACATGCCTGGCGGCAGTTTCCCTCAGGTTATATGAGCTTTTACGAGGAGGATTACTAAGAGATATTAGGGTAATTTGTTCCCGGGCCCATTTAACCGAATCAGGATAAAACACATCCAGATAAATTCAATTATTTCTGAAAAAAAGTTTAGAAAAAAGGATATGACGTTGTACCTGTAAACAAGTACACAGTTTTGCTAAGTGCAGAGATTGAAAAGGGCGTACATAGTCGACATCTTAACGAATAAATTAATCATAGTACCAAAGACGAAATCGTATAAAATAATCAGTTGTTTCATAAATTTTGTACGGATTCAGTTAATTTCTTCTTTCTTATTTCCATAAGAAAACACACAAAAGAAGTATGAACATTCATACTTCATGCTTCATACTTCTTTTGTGTGGAACCGGAACAGCTTTTTTTCCCATTTCGGGGATGTAATGTTTCCCTATAGTAAAAGTTTTTCACAATGATGAGACAATGATGTTCTAGAATCACTCAATCGTCCAGATTTACGCCATGTATAGTAAAGTACCTGGTATCTCTGCGTCCTCGGAGTTCTCTCACACTCTCAGAGGGTTTGATTCCCGGCCAGCCTGATATTTGGATTTAAATTATTTGTTTCTGGGTCTGGACGTTAGTTTTCTTTCGAACATTTTCGAACTTTCACGTTAGTATCTGGGTGACGTCCCTCTAAGCGCAGTTGATATTTGTGTCTATATGCCCGTTAAAACTGTTTACAATTACTGAAATCTTTAGGAACGAAATCTGAAATTGAGTTTACGCAGGTGCTGAATTTCCTGTTGCGAGATTTGCGAGACACGCGTAAAAAATACGCTCAAGATAGGATGTAATTGCGCAAAGGAGAAAAAACTTGCTTAGTATAGGTTGACGATGGTGATGTTGATGATTACTAAAATAGATGGTTCGCGATCGTGCCATTTGAGATTGAGAGAATTATTTTTAGGGTTCCGTACCTCAAACGGAAAAAAACGAACCCATATAGGATCACTTTGTTGTCCGTCTGTGTGTACGAGTATGTCAAGACTCTTTATCTCGGGAACGCGTTAAGATATAGAGTTGAAATTTAAACTATATACGTATATCTATGGTCTCTTGCAGTTGTGTAAAAGAAAAACTTCTCAGTTATCATTTAAAAAAGTTAGAGCCGTTTATGTCGTAATGTGAAAAATGTGAAAATACAATGTGAAAAAAGAAAATAAACTTTTTTGTCGATGGTTATTATACAAAATTTAACAACTTACCTCTCAATTTTGTGAAATTTTCTGGATTTGTACGAAACCCTCGGTGCGCGAGCCTGACTCGCACTTGTCCGGTTTTTTATGACAAGCGTCGCGTGCCCCGCGTTAAATTTTGTTTAAACGAAATTCGCGTCAATGCTTTTTATTGATGTAAATACTTTGTGTCCAAATTAGTTTTTAGCGTCAAATAGCAAATTAAATAAATATCATGAAGTTACAAAATAACGAGGACACGTGACGTCTCAGCGTTATCTCCTTGTCATGCTTTCTCTTCGGTCCTTAGATCAATTTATACGAGTTTGAGTCAATGAATGAATTTTATTACTAAAGGAGGCTAGACGACATAATCTTAAGTGGAGCATTTCAGACAGACTTGGCCGCTTTAAGCGGCTTATCTCTCTCTTATTCGTAAGAGTGAAAATTTATGACAAAAAAGAAAACAATTTATGAAGGCAAGCAACTAGTAGTCTTAATAAAGAGTGCTAATGTACATTAGCGAGTACTTAACAATACATTTTAGGCATTCATCTTAAAAACATTCTTTGAGAGAAATGAAGCCATGTCAGAAACCTTTAAAACTCTATTAGTTTAGTAGAGCTCTTAGTTTTGACCCGGCTAGCCATCCGACCTATTTAAAATTACTTTATTGGAAACGAATTAAAACCATCGATATGTTGATGAAATTTTTCATGCTTAATTTATGATATACTAGTTTTTACCCGCGGCTTCGCCCGCATACGTAATATATCATTATAATTTATAGCCTATGTGTTATTCTGATATATAAGCTATATTATTGCAAAGTTTAATCTAAATCCGTTCAGTAGTTTTTGCGTGAAAGAGTAACAAACATCCATACATCAATCCATCCATCCATCCTCATAAACTTTCGCGTTTATAATATTAGTAGGATTTTTTAGTTATTTTAGCTTGGGTCAATCTCTACTATGCAACTGTCATATGTCACACCGCGGATTCTGCTCCCTGAACACGGTACTTGTATAAGCAATATCGATGGGGATGTAATAGAAACACATAAAAGTGCTTTAGACAATCAAGAAATACAATAACTAAACCACTAGACCTATTCTACATAAAAAAAAAATAAAAAAACACTACCAACACTAGCACAAAAATAGAATAAGCTGTTCAAGCTACGAGTCAGAAGGCACTGCAATTTGCCGTTGTCGGTGTAGGTAGGGTATTCCCTATCCGCCATTATCATTCGTTAGTGGAGAGTGCTTTATTGAAATTGTTTCCATTATTCCGTGGGATGGTGCCGTGATGGTGCCGTTTTTTGAGCACTCCCGGTCCGCATAGTTACGTGACGAGAATTCGAAGGACGAGACTCTTTTCGATGGTCGTATCGTAAACTGAGCGGATAAAATAAAAAACATTTCATTAAGGTTCTTTTTAGGGGTAAAATGCTTTCCCAATAAAATAAACGTTGTTTTAAATTACAGACGTGTTATCTTAACAAATTTATTTTTGTTATAAATCCTAAACCTCGTGGATCCATTTCGCCCCGCTTAAAATCCTTTTGTGGCTGTCCAGACTCCATTTGCGAACAATTTAAATTAAAACATTATTCTTTTCATGATTTGCATTACAAAGGAGTCCTGCCTTGCCTGGGCCTGGCCACAATGGCCAATAGATTAGCGGCCGCGATGCTGATCATAGAGTAGGCGTGGGAGGAAGTGTTCGGTCGCCGTACCCGCCGCTCAATTTACCCCATTCTACTCTCATTCCGGCGGTGCCGATTGGTCGGCCTTCTGTCAACACTTCTATTTGCACAGATTTGATGCCGTGACGAAAGTGCTTCAGATAAAGATTGTTTGCTCCCGAGGATTTGCCTTTTTCGATGGGATAGAAATATCAGGATCCTATTATCCTATGAACAAAGGATATCGACCTATAGACTGATCCGATATGAACGAAGGTATTGGTTTACTTTCGTTCACATCGGATCAGTCTAGGTCGATTGAAATAAACGAACTTGAAACGAAAAATTGATATAATTTATGTTCGTTTTGCCCTTTGTCAACAGTTGACACGTACATTTTGTAGAGCTAGGTAAAAGTTTTAAATCGTCAATTCAAAATATTGTAACCCCCGTCAGCTTGTTTTATTCTGGCTTAGCTTCAAAACTTTTAAAGTGAAAAGATGCTCGATTAACATTTATATTCACAAAACCGTCCTCTGGTTGAAAAGCGAGTACTGAAATATTTTCTTTAATTTGACGGATTCTAAAATCTAAAAACTTTTGATGCCACAAGAACAGAAACTTTTTAGATTACATGTCCATATTTTGGTCTATTTCTGAAGGCTTTGTGTTGGATAAAATTATATTATCGGTTGAACAGTTCAATATTACTTTGATCTGTGTCTAGGAATCAGCCAGCTATCCGATTGGCACCGGCGAAACCCAATAAATCTGTAGGTATTAGAAAAGATTAATATTTTTTCTAAGAAAATAATTCCCTTTTTATACGAGGAACTTTTTCGAATCTGTGGTAAAAATTGTTTTGATCTCTGACTAAAATTGGTTTTCGTGTCATTCTTTTGATTTGACCTTTCGCTCTGATTTTACTTGTTGTATTATTTTTTCATTTTTAGGGTTCCGTACCCAAAGGGTAAAAACGGGACCCTATTACTAAGACTCCGCTGTCCGTCCGTCTGTCTGTCAGTCACCAGGCTGTATCTCATGAACAGTGATAGCTAGAACGTTGAGATTTTCACAGATGATGTTCATATTTCTTTTGACGCTTTAACAACAATACTAATACTAAAAACAGAAACAATAAATATATAGGGAGGGCTCCTATACAACAAACCTGAATTTTTAGCCGTTTTTAAAATTAAAAATAAATATATTAAGGTTAGCTTCCACACGGTAAGGAACCTTTTGTGCGCGAGTCCGACTCGCACTTGGCCGGTTATTAATTATTTTTTGCCACGGTCTCATTTATCTTTATTTGCTGTATATTATAAGATTTAATCATTGAATCTAACATAGGTACTCAACATATTCCATTTGTTAACTTTAACATTAATACTTGTTAAAATGATAACCTCGATCGATGGCACATTATTATGTTCCTTGTCCCCCAATAGTTCGTTACACAAGTAGGAAACTTGATCCTTAATCTGCTCTACTGATTCCAAGGTTCCGCTAACGAACCCCGCACCAACTTTGAACTTGAACGGTGCTGTTTATCTCTACAAAGAACTCCGAGAACATTGATTGAAGACTACGACAGAGCGGACACGTGTCAGCAGCAACGCAGTTTGAAGACGATCCCTTGCGTTTTGTACTATAGGAAATTATGTGAAATGAACAAGTCGCCTCAAGCGTGTGCTTCTGTGCTTAAGTTCTTCACGACAGCTATTTGCATGATCGTTTTGATGTGTACGGATACTATAAAACTTTATTATGAAAAAAAAATACGCCCGTATTTACATTATTCTGGTGCTGACACGTTTCGTTTCTGGAAACCTTAATTTCGTCCGATACACAAAAGTGTGTACTCGAAACTAACAAATTGTTCGCTTTGGCGGTTCGTAAATTGAACAATGAACTCACGTCATACTTCATTAGCACATAAAACGAAAAACTACGCTATAATCATCGTATTGTGTATTATAATAGTTTATGTGTTTTATTTAAATTAAACTGTATCATTATTTGGTATTTATTATTTTTTAGTTTTGACTTGTGTTTATTCTAGTTAATTTATCTCTTTGTTTATTTATTCATGCCTACATCCAGCGATGTGTATTAAGTTCAATGCCTACATCCCAATGCCTTCTACTTATAGGTTGACTGGCAGATAATGCTATTTAGCGTTAAGTCCTCCTTTTGTACAAATGGTGTGCAATAAGGTGTTAAATGGCGTTTTTAATTGGTGTTTATGGCCCTCGATTTCAAAATTTCCGCATTTTTTATTTCTTTACTAGTCTAATCACTAGAAAATTCGTGCCAGGCATCTATTAGCTCACGTACGGATGGTTAATGATTCATCTAATTAATCCTACTATCTCTCGTCTAACGCTTCATTAATCGGTCTCACCGTCACGTCTGCTTATCAATATTAATTACTGTTTACACTTGAAGAGTTGTGGCGTAGCCCGTCTACTCTACCCTCAAGTGGATAAAGTTATGATCCAATCCCAATTTATTAATGAGTCGGTTAACAGGCATTTTAGAACTTCTGTGCGAAAGGGTAACATGAACAGACATACGTGATATACAAAAGGGTTACGTGAACATTGAACAGATATACACAAAAAGCTTATTGAAACCTTGTTTATTAGAATTTAAAAAGAAATTGGGACATCTCAAGTATTAAGGACGTCTTTTTGATTTGATTTTATTATTAAGTAATGGGATATGGTGTCTCTCGGCTCGGCTTTGCTTGCTATGACGTAAAAAGATTAGAAAATAACCAATACACTGCCTAAACTTCCAAGGAAAGAATCTTTGTTTATTACGCGTATTATTTACGGTAGATAAGTTTATGAGCTGCCATTAAACATGATTGAAAAGGGTCGTTCCGCCGATGTGTTGCCGTATCGCGACAACTTTCCTGTTACTGCTGTTAGCAAGTTTCCTTTAAGGTCGACGACAATATTTTACGCACGAGAAAGTGGCTTAGGGAAGTATTTAACTGTGCTCACTTCACTTTTAAGGTTAGGTACGACCGTACTTGCTAGTAATTTATAACTTAAAAGCCGCTTAAAGTAAATATCACGTTCGCTATTAGCGAGGTGCTTGCCACAGCTTGTCTTATGAAAGAATTTGACCATCAGGTAAATTCCAGCAATATGAATTACTGACTGATGTTTTGTCTTGATAGGCCATATGACTATGTGATAACCATCAACTTATTAGTTCTGCAGTTGATTCATTTCTGCTTATGACGATGATGATGATTTCCAGGTCGGTTTCAGCCACGGCGACAGCGTAGTTTTTTCTTAGGTTACTTTATGGGCTCTCACATGACTAAAGTAACTAAGTTTAGCGGTTTTTTCTGCTTATATTGTATTACATGTACCTATAAGTATTAAGTACGAGTACAGTAGGTACTTTGAGTTAATACTCATTTGCATATTTCAGTATTTAATCCCTTGTCTGTTTTGTATATCCATTAGACTGTAGTCCGTAGAGACTTACTGATTGATCTATAAACTAACACATTTCTGTAAGTCATAGCCCTAACAGAAGTATGGTTCCATTTGCCACATAGTAAATGTGCTTTTACTGGCTATTCTCTCGTGATAGACGGTCCACGCCTCCACATTCACCCAACGCTCTCGAGTATTCCCGAGAGGTAGTTAATTGACCCGGCCTTTGTAATTGTATCTATTTACCGGCCTTTTCAAATATGTACAGGGCGTGCCGCGCGACAATCGTCGGTCAGGGTGGTCAGCTTGAGAAATAACGATTTAAGGAAGTTCAAGTTCAATCGTCGCATCGATATTTATTGAGAGTATAATATTTACCTTTATCTTATAGAAACTGTTACCTATAAAAATGTGAACTGATCTTAAATTCTATAGGTACCAAGTAATTGGAATTTGAACACCCTAACTTTCTATTACGTTTCACGAGGATGTGTTTTCCGTCTATGTCGGAAAACTGCCTAAAACCAAATTAAAGGTATAGCTTAATACTTGATATAGGCACATCAGTATACACTGCTCGCCTATAAACAAATAAATAAATAAAGAAAGGTATATTTTCGGTAATCGTGTAACGTGTTACTTATTAATCTTAGATAGGATTTTTGCATAATAATGTCACATGTGATGAAAAATGAATTAATTTCAAATAAAATCCAAATATATAACAATTATAATAAAAATATACCTATTTCCTTAAATAAAAAATCTAAAGAGTGTATTGTTGTCCACAGGGCCCGCTGCAGGCCTACCTGCAGCTGTCGAAGCAGATCGGCGGAGATGTCGCCTCTCACGCCAACCTCGTCAACGCTGCCTTCCAGTAAGTGTCACCGCACACGAGCCACAAACGCCGCCACTGGCCAAGTGGCCACAAACCCTGCTAGCTTTTTTTTCGTATAGGTTCGCGTTTGACTACACACTGCCTGATGTTAAGCAGATATGCAGCTGCCACTAAGATTTGTTTTGTGCGGGATGGGCTATTTGCCTATTGAAATATGTATAATTAATTAGCCCATCAAATCCTGCCAGCGGTCACTAAAATTTGTGCGGAATAAGTCTAGATGGCGAGACGAACTGAACACCATTGATCAAAATTAGCACAAGACCGACGAAAATGGAAATCTTGAGAGGAAGCCTTTGCCCAACAATGGGAAAATACAGGCTCATAAACAAACAAACATACAATTATGCAGTTATAGCACTTAAAAATTCCGCGTGGCGTCACGAGCTTTTCCACTCGATCTCGAACGCGCCTTATCCTCTTCACTTTTTGTTTGACTGACAAAAGAAAAAATACATGTCCTATATTTTTTGTAATGCTAGCTGATAAACTAGTTAAGCTCGAAACATACTATCGGACGCGGCTGACGGACGCGACTTAGCAATGTGCACAGTCTTAAAACATCCGGTGTGCCAGATCGCTCTCGGACGTCCGAACGCTCAAGGTCGTCCAAAGGTGTCGTCCGCGACTTATGTCCGATAGTGTGCACGGCTCAGTGTACTTTCATAGTCTAAGTCGCGGCTGTCAGTCGCGTCCGATAGTATGTTTCGAACTTTACAGTGTTATTTTTTTTTACCCGGGCATCACACCATTTTTTTATTGTATGAAAATACTTCGGTAGCTACGAGTATGTGTGTAGCTGCGTGTGGCTATGGTCGAGCGCTCGGTCAACCTAAGTCGCCACGCCACACACTTTTTCAAATAGAAAAACAAATCCAATTTCACTATGTTTGACAAGTTTTATTATGGAAAGTGACGTGGCTTTTATACTTTTTCTTTTTGTAATGTAACATGGGAAGTAACTTACGTCATATTTTAGGATTTTTAGGACGGATTGTTATTTTTACCAGCTTCCAAAAAGGACCGTACCTCAGTACTTTGTTCGTGTGTATGTATTTTTTTTGTGTATGTTCATCGATATTTTCGCCAATTGTAAACCGATTTAAATAAATCTTTTTTAGTTCAGAAAAGTATACTTCCGAGGTGGTCCCATTTAAATTTTATCGAAATCGGCTGAGCCGTTTTTGATAAATCAACGAAAATGTACATGGATGTCATATAGATTCGTGCGAATTATTCGAATTCTGTACACGGTGGAAGTCGGTGTTGCGGTTTATTTTGAAAATATCTACAATAGTTGCTTGCTATTATTACGATGGCCAGAAAATTCTGTGAGCTGTTGAATTCACAATTAATGATATTTTCTCGCTTTTGAATCGTTGTCAATGTATAATATGTCAAATAAATATTAGTAAATTACAAGCAAATAGTACTCTAGGAAATAAAATATTATGTATATCCCGGGGTCCACCCTATGTCCTTTTCAAGTCATAACTATTTAAGTTCGGTAAGTAGGTTCTTATTACCTCCTAATGGGGCGTGTAGGTGACTAATTAGCGCTCTAGGGTAATAATGTAGCTAGGAAAGCCCTAGGCCGGTAAGTAATAAAAAAAACACTTCTTTCTTTCAAAAAGTTCGCGTACATCTAACTATCATACTGGCAATAGACATCATGCATTCAGCCCAATGACCAAAGAGGTCGCTTTGCTATTCAGCCTTGTCTTCGTGTGAGTATAATAGTCATCAATTTTAAATATCGAACGGCGAAGCTCAATTTCGTTCTTGAAAAAAAATTAAAGTTCTTTACTTGATTCTTTTTAGTGAAAAAAGGCGGGAATAGAAAACTTTTACTTTAAATATTGTTTGTTTTTGGGATTTTTTTATAATTACATGCTAATTGGGAAAAAACATGAGTTCTTCAAGTGATTAAGATATAAGCTGCACTCCCGATTCAATGAAAATGGAAGCTGAAGCAGCAATTAACAATATTTTATTCTTGTAATGCCGGTTTTTTTCTACTTACCTCACAATCGAGATGTAAAGCAGAATAGTTAGCTCGGGTGTAAGCAGCAATGGCCTAAATATCTCGGTCTGCAATTGATGCCTTACAGCCCTTGGCTACTAATCTACTATTTACGTGAATCGTAATTGACTGAAATACACACAACGCTTTACACTACGATATTATAAAAACAATCATAGGTCGAGTTTCGCCGAGATATAATCTAATAGAAAACAAACTAGTTTGTAAAGGGATGGCGAGGAAGTCAAAGATAGAACACGTTTGGAAAAGGATTTTCTCGAAAAGATAAAGATATCACGTATCGAATTCTGCAACATTCAGCAGTTTTGAGACTTGGTGGTATTCTTATCTCGCATTCTAGTAATAACGAATCACGATAGAATATCTACGATTATTATCATGAAACATTCGGATTAACTTCAAAAAGAAATGATATAGTTTTACTCAAGTTTTTTTCTCCTTTACCAATTTTGATCTTATTGATATTGTACTGTTTTTATAGTAAGCCCAAGTTTTATATGATTAGTTTCAAATAAAAATTTGAAGTTATCCCAATGTTCAGATTTTAAACAAATTTCGATTGCGTTATTAATAAAATTGGCACCGTCATTAAACAACTTCACTTAAATTTAAATTAACTTTTGAATCAGTCCATTTTTTAGAGAACTGACGCTGCATAAAGAGGATTATCGCTGACTATTGTGTATTTTAGACGAAAGGCAACAAATTCTACAATATCCGTCAATATTAATCCCACGACCAACGGACCCCATACTCTCGCGTAATCACACCTCGCTTCGGGATATGTACAAAAGTATATCAATGAATCACATACAAATTGCCCCAATTTCGCTTATTTCATTATTATCGGAAAAATATGATGCGTCACGCCTGCCTAAATCAATCAATTCTAGATTTTATCCACACTTTGCATAGGATATCTGTGAGCCTGTAACTGAGCCTTATTAATAGAGTTCATTGTTCACCATTTTGGGTACGAAACTCTAAAAATATTAAGCCAGTATGTATAGACAAGAGTAAATAGGTAGTAAGTTAGCAAAGCACTTAAAAGCTTTCAACCTTGTGGCAAAGTTCTCGTTTCTACATAAAAGATGCGAGTGAGAGCCACGGGGCGGTCCTAGTTATAAAGTAAACAATACAAGTATTACGAGTAAATCTCGTGGGATATAAACAGACCCTAATCAAAACTTACATATTTATATCAACTTTACCAATAATGCCAAAGCCGTATATTCTGATTTGTAGCTAGCCAAGTTGGGAAAAAGGCAATGTTTTTTCGTAAATATTTATTGTTTGTTCGTAAATATTTATCGTTTGTTGGAATGGAACAGACAATCTAGCTTATTCAGATTGGATTTATCGTTATTATTCAACTAGTTTTTTATATTTTTTTTTCTAAAGATTGCCACCACAAGATTTCTCATTTTTTTCCAGCTTAAAGATTTATCTTGTTTTGTGTTGATCAGAAATGTTTTAAAACTGGAGGTAATTGATGTATCTAGCATTTCAAAATATCATATAATTGCTCTCCCACTATCGTAACGGGACTAATCGCCACTTGACGAGATAAATAAATACTTCATTCCGACGTTTCGACCGAGTTGCCTCGTGACTTCGGACAGTTTGCATATCCGTAGTATATAATAATGTGCTCAAATCGCGAAAGTTTAACAATTACATGGAGTAATTTGTGTCCAGGGCGCAGCTTCGCTACATCCAGCTGGCGGCCGCGCAAGGCAAGCCTTCTCAAGCGCAGGAGATGCAACTCCTCGCGCCCACCAGCGACCAGATCTCCGCCATCCAGCAGTTTCGGGAGAAGAATCGTGCTTCGCCGCTCTTCAACCATCTCTCGGCCATCTCTGAGAGCATCCCCGCGCTAGGATGGGTGGCTGTCTCGCCTACGCCCGCGCCATACGTCAAGGTAACTTGGTGATCTGCTTGATCGGTGATAATATATACCCGATCAACTAGCCTTGAGATTTGCGCCTGTTCTTGGCCATTTTCGAAAGTATTTAAAAATGTGGCTTACGAATTTTTACCGACTTCGAAAAAGGAGGTGTTATGTTCGTCTGTATGTATTTTTTTGTGTAAATTCATCGATACTTTCGCCAATTGCAAACCGACTAAAAAAATTTTTTTTCAAAGTATATACTTTCGAAAGTTAAATGGGACTACCATTTAAATTTTATCGAAATCGGCTAAGCCGTTTTTGATAAATCAACAAAAATGTACATGGATGTCACATTTATTCGTGCAAATTATTCTAATTATGTTCACGGTATAAGTTGGTGTTGCGATTTTAAGCGAAAAATAATTTTTCGATTGATTATTTGAAATATTTTGCAATTGTTTTAATTTTATACTCGTTATATCCGAAAGTATCATAAGGGGTGACCGTGACCCGTTTTATAAATCAAAGCAACTAATGATCTGAAATATTCTGTTGCTCGCGTTGATCAATGATCTATAGTTAGCAGTTTTTATTCACTTCGCGAACATGTGAGCCGTAGGGAAAATACCAACAAATGGAGTTCTAAAAATTCTGTACTTATTCAAATTTTACCGTATGGATTACACCAAATTTATAACAAGCTTGTACCCTTATTTAACTTTTTAATCAAATAAAATGGATTCGAGTTTGTTTATCGGCACTGAAAAGCGGTTCCTTGTTTCATTTTGACTTATTACTCGGCTTGTTAATGCTAATATTTCGCGGCGGCTTCGTCTTTTGAGCTACAAAATATGATGTATTTATTAAAGGAAATGAACGATGCCGGCCAGTTTTACACGAACCGTGTGCTGAAGGAGTGGAAGGAGAAAGACAAGACCCACGTGGAGTGGTGCCGCGCCTGGGTGCAGCTGCTGGCTGACCTGCAGGCCTACGTCAAGCAGTACCACACCACGGGACTCGTGTGGTCCGGTGAGTACCTAAATAAAAACAAAGTTTTTGAAGTGAAGACGTGCACTTTCTGGGGTGAATAAAAATTTGAACTCGCCAAAGACACGTGACCTGATCAAAAATTCGTAAGACGGAAGGAAAGTAGACCGCCAGCGCGGCATAGGAGAGGAAGTAATATCCCCCTCTGACTCTACCGCGTTTTCACCGCTTATGTATGCCTGCCTGCTGTTTCGTTTAAGGCGAGGCATTTTCGCGCGAACTAGGATTTTAGGAGGTGAGGTGTGGGGGGCCGCCCGCGCGTCTCACGCGCGTGAATGTATGAACGGGCGGAGAAAATTTGGCAAAGGTCTAGCGTTGGCAAGCGCCCGATTGCAACTGACGGGGTAGCGGGCGGCGCGGCGTCTTGTCAAACCGCTGGGAAATATTCAAGTTTTGGGATAAATATTTAACTCAAAAATATAGGAATTTAGTTGGAATCCAAATTTTAGCAGGTTCTCTGTAGTATTTAAAGAGAAACATTTCCATATAAAAATAATGTGGAAAGTTAGAAATTTCATTATTAAGTAATTCGATTTAGACTTTTACATTAAGCTGTTTTTGGATTTTTTTATGATCGAGTAAAGTACACCCTATCGTATAACAAATTAGCACATTACTTAGACAATATCCTTAAGTATATCGTATATTTTTTGCAAGACCGATATTTAGTAGTAAATACCTAAAAAATTTGGATCTAGCAAAACGTTTTTCTCCGCTTCTTCACTGATGACTCGCCTTAAGCGACGTAGGGCGCGAGTGTGCGTGTGTGATATTGTATTTTACTACATAAATTATAGTACTTTATATGTTCAAGTTTTCACTTCTGCCGGCACTCCCGGAGTGCAACCCGTTGTTTTTTTTTTAACCTATACTGTGCCACTCCTGGGCAAAGGTCTCCCCCATTTCCTTCCATGAGTCGCGATCTATCGCAGCCTCTTGCCAAAAAAAAGGTTACAAAACGAAATTTGGTAACATTATATAGGCTGTTCCTCTAGATGACGGACCTATTCTATGTTATCATTGTACTCATCGTCATGACTAACTTTTACTATATAGTCAACCTTGAATGCGCCTAAAATAAGGTGTCTGGAGAAACTGTCTAGCGTTTTTAAGACGATGAATAGGCTATACTGTAGAACCAAACGGGATTTTTTACGCACTCTGAAACGCATGAACAGAAGATATTGTGATGTATAATAAGCAATTGTAATCAAACTACCATACCAATATCTTTGGGAAAGTAGTCTACATCTAGAAAATCTTGTTTGTGTTCTGACGCGATCTTCTTATCAAAGATAGCAGACCTTACGCTAGCGTAATAAAATACTAAACTAAAATACCGATACTAAATAAAATAATAAATAAGGTACTAATATACCGCCTACATTATTTGCCCCGGTGTGGCCCTTGCCTGTCTAACAGGTTGCCGACCGCTGACCTAAAGGATATTCTGTATAAAGTGCTTGGATATGGCTCGCCTTTTCTTTTAAGACGTGTGGGTCTTTGTGTCAATTGAGATAGCCGTGCAGGACTGCAAACCGTAGAAAAATGGTGTCTTACAATCCACACAACCCATAATTAGGTACATAATATTTTTATCAGTTATAATATTAGTATATTTTCCAAATGGCGATGGAAAAGCTTTCGTGAAACCACTTCAAGAGAGAAAAAGCCCGTCATTATTATTGTATGTCTACAAAGTCTATTCGGACTGGCTCTTCAGTCAGACAACAACAACTAAAAATTTCAAACGCGACCCAGACTTGATTTCGTATGCCACATCCATCCTAGGGGAGGTGCAGTGTTTCACATTTAAAAATCTCTCATTACGGACGAACCTACCTCAATCCCGCTGGATCTGACGGGACCGCTCTTTGAATAATTTAACAAGGTTAGCGCATGGTCGATACGAACCAACGAAATTGCTTTAAAGGACACGTCAATTCAATTCAATTCAATTCATTTATTTGCCATAGGAACACAATGTGAACACTTAACAATGTCAAACAGAACAAATAACATCATCATAGTATGATAGTACAATAAATTCATAAAACAATAATAATTCGAAAGCGGCTGTAAAATGGCCTTGTCAATATTAGAAACAAAAAATACAGGTGGTTAATAAAGTGGTAATAAATAGTTCAAGTTACAAATAAATTAGCGGCTGTAAAGGGGCCTTGTCAATGTAGGTAGACGTCAGAACCACATCTTTCCATGCAGATTTGTCTTCAACATAATCTCTAATTCTGTAATAAGCTTTACTAATCAAATTATTTTTTACAACAGTTTTAAATTTTGTTTCGTTCAGGTCTAGAATTTCTTTGGGAATTTTATTGTAAAACAGTACCGAGTTTCCTAGAAAAGTTTTGCTGCTTGCCTGCAGCCTAAATCTGGGGGGCACTAGTTTATGTTTGTCCCTTAAGTTACGCTCTATTACATCACTCCTTTTTTTAAAACTGTTTATATGTTTACGTGTATACATTATAACTTCGTACACGTACAAAGATGGCACTGTCATAATGCCTATCTTTTGGAAATGATTCCGTAATGATGTTCTTGCATCCATCATGTATATAGCTCTTACAGCTCGTTTTTGTAAGATAAATATTACATCAATGTCAGCCGCTGCACCCCATACCAGTATTCCGTAACTCATGATGCTGTGAAAATACGCGAAATATACAAGTCTTGCAGTTTCAGTGTCAGACATTTTCCTAATTTCTCTCACTGCATATGCTGCTGAGCTTAACTTTCCACTGAGAGTTTCAATATGTGGCCCCCATTGCAACCTATCATCTATTTGCATCCCTAAAAAAACAGTTGATTTAACGGCCTCTAGTTTATTACTCATTACCAAAACATCACTACTTGCTGGTTTAATTTGAGGTAATGAAAATTTTAGGCATTTTGTTTTTGATGGATTTAGTAAGAGATTATTGGCTGCGAACCATTTGCATACCGAGTCCAATACCTTATTCACATTACTTACATCCGAGCTGCCTCTTTCTGTTTTAAATATAAGTGAAGTATCATCAGCGAACAAGATAATTTCGGCTTGATGTTGCTTTTCTATCATAAATGGTAAATCATTTGCATATACAACAAACATAAAAGGACCCGCTATTGATCCTTGTGGCACCCCCATATGAATTTGAGCCCCAGATGATAGTTTGTCATCTACAGCAACGCTTTGTTCTCTGCCAGACATAAAAGATTCGATGAAATCCAAAGCTTTATCTATAGCACCGTAAAATTTCATCTTTTCCAACAGAGTTGCATGGTGTACGCAATCGAACGCTTTGGAAAGGTCACAAAAGACACCAACAGCATCCTTTTTATCCTCCCATGCGTCTAGTATGCATGATATCAAGGCAGCTCCGGCATCTGTCGTTGACCTTCCCTTAGTGAATCCGTACTGTCGATTATGCAGCAAATTATTGGAGTTGAAATGATACAGTAATTGGTCAAGCCTTTACCTTGACCTAGCCTGTACCTTTCAAAAATTTTACTTAAACATGGTAAAATTGACACAGGTCTGTAGTTACTGGGGTCATGGTTACTACCTGATTTAAAGATCGGAATCACCTTACTTAATTTCATCGCGTCGGGGAAAACCCCTTTTTCAATACAACTATTAAAAATATTCGCCAAATCATTTGCGATGGATAAAATAATACTAGTTATGACTTTGACAGATAATCCCCACAAATCTTCTGTTTTTTTTATTTTGAGAGATTTGAAAACTTTTACGACTGCAGTTGCCGTGACAGGATGAAATTTGAATGTCGGTCTAGGTAACTGTACATTTTCGGCTAGTAAGTTTATAGAAGTATCTACAGAGGAATTTAGAGTACTAGTTAATTGTACAGGCATATTAGCAAAGTAATTTTGAAAAGTGTTAGCTATTTCTTGTTTGTCAGTGACACGTTTATTGTCAATTTTTAATGATACAATTTTACTTCTACAGCCAGATTTACCTATCTCATTTTTTATAATTTTCCAAGTTGTTTTTATTTTATTACTAGAGTTAGCTATTTTATCTCTTACATAAATTGCCTTAGCCAGACCACACACTCTTTTAAATATCTTAGAATATTTTTTAACCTTCTCCGTAACCTGGTTACTTACCGTTAAGTCATGTTTTTGGGCATATAACTCATAGAGAGTATTCCTACTTTTAAATATACCTGGTGTGGCCCACTCTGCAAAGCATGGCTTACTATTGATTTTTATTTCCTTTCGCTTGAAATGTTCATTAAAACTGTTACAGATTAACTGCATCAAATTATTTAGGCTCTGGTTTGGATTGTTTGTATCATTACTGACATAATTGAGCTTTTCCTCTACAGATGCTTTGAAAGATTCCATACGATTTGCCGTAATGGGTCGAATACTTGCTTTGCACCAATTTTGTACTTCTTTGTTGCCATTGAATGTAACGCTCTGTCCCATGTGATCAGAAGGTAAGTCAGTCAGCAAAGCTTTGTTTTGAAAACTATAGTTTAAGAAAATATTGTCTAGACATGTAGCAGTTTGAACAGTTACCCTAGTAGGTTCATTAAATAGTTCACGTAAATTGAAAGATTTGCACAATGTAGTAAATTTTTGTGCTTGTTGAGACTCAGTCAATAGGTTTATAGGTTTTAATTCTAGTTCTTTAACACTAGTAGCTCGAGTTTTCATAATTATTTGTGTGTTTTATTATTAGGAAACGAAATACAGCAAAATTCGTATCCAAAAATATTACACTCGAGCGGGCGCGATTCCGAGTGCACCGCTTGTTCGCCGAGAGCCTTATACACTCGACCATTCGTCTGTATTGCAGAGCGTCGAAAATATCAATATGTTACTTTCACTTGTAATGTCTCTTTGCTGTGATTGGTTTTAAAGTTTCAAAAGTACCTCACAAGAGATATTTATTCGATTAAAAAACGCTTCATAATGGCATCAAAACTACAATTTAATATTTCGATTGTGCACTAAATAAGACGTGTTATCTACTCACAAATATGCAATCTGGTGGTGAGGAACTGTAGATATCAAATCCAGTATAAATCAAATCCAATATAATATCTGTATGCATGCACTGTTGGTCGGTAGTTTCTTTGTAACACTGTATTTTCGTCAATTTTTATTATTATTCAGCTATTTCATTGGTGGCTAATATTCACTCGTGTTTATAAAATCATATTTGTTACTTTGTAATCACTGTACTATTGTAAAAGCTTAATCTACTAATTTTAAATTTAAAAAGTACTACAAGCTCATGCTACACGATGCACGCGCGCGTACATATTCTTCAATCTTTTTTTCTTCGTCCACAAAATGTGTGGAGGCTGGTATAATAATAAAAAAATCTAACCACGGTTACACCTCGAGAAAGTACATGTTATTCTGAGTTTATTACATCAGTTAAAAACAAAAAACAGACCTGCAATTATAGTTTTGACACAATAGGTACATAGTTTATTTCTAGCAACTCTGATTAAGCAAACTTTTAAATATTTATCAATTCGACACAATTCTTAATGATTTTTTTGAAATATTGTTCTAACTGGGCGCACTAGTTTCTTATGCATTTTGTAATTTTAGTAAAGAATGAGATTATTGTGGAAGAATCAGGTAGTAATGCAAGTAAAAGAACAATAGAAGCATATTATTATAGCTAAAACAGAAAAATTGTTTATTTTTTAAATAAAAAAAAATTGAGGGATAAAAAATATAAATTAAATATATTTGATTAGCCCATAGAACAAGCTTTTAAATCAATCCATCCATCCATCAGCTGTAGGACGTCCACTGCAGGACAAAGGCCTCTCCCATAAATTTCCAATAAGGCCGGTTGAAATCGGCCTGCATCCAGCGCGTTCCTGCGATCTTTGTTGCATCGTCAGTCCACCTATAAAAAATATAGTCGTTCTGCACGGTCAGTACTTGGATGGGTGACCGTGGGTGGCATTTTCCAACTGAGCGCTACCGTGACTCGGACGACACGTTAAATTGTAGGTCTCGATTGTTTTAACCGTTTAGCCATGTCACAGGCTTTCAGGCGGCCTAAAAACTCTAACCAGGGCTAGCCACCCGGCCTATACGAACTTACTTACTTACCTAGTCGGTGGACGTCCTACGCTGCGCTTGGCTGGTCCATGGTCAAATGATGTAGATACATATATATGTATCAACATCATATGACCATAGACCAGCAAGATGATAACATCTTGGTTAGATTTTTCTCTTAATAATATACCTACAATGTGTGGACGTCTCTTTTATTATACATTCTAATTCCCTATTTCGTATAAACTGGGCTTTCAGTAATTTACTAACGTCTAATACATTGGCGTAATTTTATTCCCGATAGGCTAGTCCCGCTGAAATTGATTGCTAAAATTGCGTTTAAACATAAATGGGTTTGCGTAAACACTCTGCTAATGTGAAATAAATTTTTCCCTCTCGGGACTGTCACCAACAGTTTGTTTTAAAGAGTTACGTTATATTACTGTCTCCTTCAGAGTTTTGGCGGAAATATATGTTCCGTTTTGCACGTGCAAATAATAAGGTCGTGTTGTTCGATATTTCGTTCACTAACTTTAGAATTGGAGCATGAATCGGGCGTGAACTCTCGTTAATGTTTAATTGTGTATGAAACTACCGTCGCTTCTAATTAGATCAACGCTATTCAGCCCGTCTCTAGATAATATCTAGTGGTGGACTAGACATAATAAATAATCAAATGATTCAAGTTACAGCTATGCTATTTTATGAAAAAGATTAATTTGACTCAATAGTCAAATTAATCTTTTTCAGGAATAGCAATCTATCCCTGCTGTAAATGCGGCAAGTAATGATTAAATAAATAATAAATCCCAAACCAGATAGTAACCAAAAAAGTTCATCTACTGTTCCTGAAGCTTCTTGCGATTCCTTAATTCTGGCGATTGACTTTAGCATTTTAATGTAAGCCGCTTCTAAGCGGTTTTATCGGAGATTTCTAGGGGAGGTGTTTGTCAAGCGGTAGACGTCCTATGTCTGAAACTAATGAGCGACTTTAGCTTTTTAACTTCAATTGTTTTGTCCTTCCTTTTTCCGAGGTCACGGTCGAGTGAGAGCACAGATCAATGACTTGTGCCCTCCATTAACCTTTCGCGGGACCGCTTTTACTGAGATGGGTCCAAACTTCCCGGCTCCGAACCACATTTGGTGACACAAAATATATTGATAACGTCGTCAGCACATCTCGGGCCGAGCTCGTGTGGACAACATCAGAAATTACCGAGTCGCAGGACGTTCGGTCGGCTAACATCCATTTATCTCTTGTTGTGGAAAAAGGTTACGGACGTAGAAGTCTAGAGATAAGTCTTCTTACCCTGCCCGCGTAAAAGACGCTTTTGTGTAGCAAATACTGACATCCAGCGAAATGCATGTTTACGAAACATTGGTATGTACTATGTACATTACAGAATAGTGTTGATTGAGCGCATATGAAAAAACGATTTGTTGTGCTCTGTGAGTAATTAGTGTGTACTAGATATTTATTTATTGCGTTTTGTATTGTTAGTTGTGATTTTAAGTGGAGATTTGTCCGAAATTAACTTTTTTTTTTGACCGAAGAAACGGAGGAGGTTCTCAATTCAACGCGTATTTTTCTTATGTATAACCACGCATAACTTTTTTCATAGTCCGATTTCGATAATTCTTTTTTTTTTATTGGAAAGAGTATGCTTCGAAATTGGTCCCGTTAAAATTTTATCGAAATCGGCTCAGCCGTTTTTGTGTTGATTTAAACAGGAATGTGAAAAATGCTACATCGATCCGTGCGAAATATTCGCAAATTCTGTAGGTACACGGTTGAAGTCGGTCATGCTATTTTTTTTGCACAAAATTCTTATGTATATCCCTGCTAGATCAAGATGACATGTAGCATCTGTCGCGATCTGTGTTTACGGATTTACTGAGGGTTTCTAGTTCGACCTTGAGGATATAAGGATAATGTGAGTTGTCAGCCGTTTGCGCAAAAACTTTCCTTTAGGGCCTTCCTTGACTCAATGAAGCTGTTCGGATTTAATTTTCTGGCGACCCTGCCTTCGTTACTTGTTTTTATGTCGGGAAACAGCTACGTTGTTGTTAATTTCAACCCTTCTGATGATGTTGCAATCTCGATTACCATATCGTTTGATGTTGTGCTGAACTTTGTTATTTTAAACAGTCATACTGCTGTTGTGGACTTCAAAATGAAGTTGTGTGAATACGCAATGCAAAATTAGGTCGGTATTTTAGTCTGGGGACATTCAGAAGCATATTGCAAACGGGACAAATTCCTCAAGAATCTCGATTGTCCCCGCTAGTGAACATCTCACTAAAGAGATTTATCTCGTGTGAGAATTACGTAACGGTACTTGAGTGAATATTCTGAGGCTTGTAATTAGGCTACCATTGCACTAAGCTATACTAATTGATGCATACGGCAAAACTACTTTGCACCCCTAGCATGGCAAAGAGATTAATCCATTTTATCCACTTTTAATATCGGTTGTCAATGTCAATCTCTACTTTGTTCCCACTTCTAGGTGATAAATTAGTGGAAGTATAAGTTTATTTGCCATGATAAGGGTACTGGAGCAATCCTTTCTGTCGGACGCATACTTCTGTATTAACCGAATCAAACTTAATGGCGTCTGTGAATACCAGGCGAGCGATTACGCAGTAGCAGTTTAGTCATATGTCAGCGGCGCAAGCGAATGTTTGCAAGGGGATTTGGGCTTGCAGCTAAATTGACAAATGCCATTAAGTTCGACTCGGGCTATACTATAGCACACGGTGTTGGGCACATGTAGAGTTTCCCCACGTACTCACCGGCTAACTGCACAGGGTCGGGCGCGGGCGCGCCGCCCCCGCCCCCGCCGGGCGGCCTGCCCCCGCCGCCGCCCGTGCTGCCCGACGTCGACTTCTCCAACCTGGCCGTAGACGACCGCAGCGCGCTCTTCGCAGAGATCAACCAGGGCGAGGGCATCACTGGCAGTAAGTACAGGGGATCTTTTTTTGAACTTCGAACGCCTCCGACGTATACTATAATCTTTAAGGATTATAAGCTTTTTATTCTCGAAATTTATTTAAAATTATTCATCTCACGCAAAACTTTAGTATTGGACATGGCAATTTTAGAAGAAACCATAGACTGCAAAGGAGGAAATCGTGAAATGGAACGTTAATTAAAAAAAAACTAGCAACACAAAGATGGCGATGGTTTCCGAATTGTTACTGTCAAAGTTCCGTATACATTCCTGGCGTTCGAAGTTCAAAAAACGCACCCAGCTCAGATAAAACTACGACCTACGAATACAACTTCTGCGGCTTATAACCGATGAATCTTACCCACTCTGAAAATTGGTTTTCCACACGATGATCATGAGTCATGATCATTGTAGGTGTACAATTGTAAAGTCCATTAATCATGTGATGTTTTTTTTATTGGCATGTTTTGATCCCCTGTGGAACGTTAGTGGCCAAGTCTCATCGGTTGATTTGTACTTATTAATACTAAAACAGCGCTGCGATCCCAAAACAAGTAAGTTCATGGATATTCAATTTATTTTTATTTATTAGAGTGATTTGGCACAAGAGTGAGGGAATCATCACCACTTCACCACAGGTTTAACTCCTATCGTTTTCCGTCAGAAGAAGATTACCTTTGGATCGCAAAGTTGACTAAATGCCTTCTTTATAATAAGAGGCTTTATATTTTATACACCGTAACGCTGCTAAACAAACTCGGTTAGCGGCTCACAGACTGTATACTACACAAAATACACATTTACCTTTCATGAGCTTTCCGGCCGCGAAACTTTTAAAGCTTGCTAACTATCCTATAATGCCGGCGATTTCTATGGCACTCGATCCTTTAGGGCTGTTCTAGAATAATTCTAAATATTAAAGCTTGATTATTTTTCTACAGATTTTTATAGTAGCTTTAATTGTTTTAGGTAAATGTGTAGCGATTCTCATGGACCCAGCATTATTTTTATTTAGCCGCCAGTTAGCGACGTACAATTTATATATTATGCACATTGTGTTCTTGTAGGTCAAGTCTCTATCTACCTATGAAAATCGAATATTGACATCTGGAATTGCCAAATTTAATGTGGAGACGCTATCTGTGATCATTTTTTTCGATACTAGAAATAAGAATTACTGTTTGAGTTAGTAAAATGATATTACAGTCCAATTTAGTTGTATCATCGCATTCGCTTTCGAACCGATACCGCCGGCAGTTGTGTCGAATTAATATGCATGATTAAGCACGCAGTAGTCTACAATGGACCAACTTGTAGCTCACAACGGTCAGTGATCAAATACAATGGCGAGAAAACCAAAATCCACAATGGGACCACTGACACGCAATTTACCTGCCAGTATCAAACCTTCCTCTAGTCGAAAGCTAATTATGATCGGCTCTTCCAGTAGCTAAATTAAACTATTGCGTATTATAAGTAGCTGTCACTTTATTAGATTCAGTTTGATTAGGAATGCTTCCTTAATTGAATGTTAGTTAGTACCTAATTGTGGCCGTGGTGGTCAAGAGGTAGTGACTCCCGCCTTACAATCGTGAGGTCGTGGGTTCAAATCCCCGGTCCCGTACCAATGAGTTCTTTGGAATTTATGTACGGAATTTTACACCACTGGCTTTTCGGTGAAGGAAAACATCGTGTGGCAACCTGCATACGTCTGTAGAAGAAATTTGATGGCGTGTGTGAATCCACCAACCCGCACTGGGCCTGCATGGTGGATATGGCCCAATTACCCTTCGTGGGTAGGCCTACGTCCTGCAGTGGACTATTAAAAAGGCTGGTACAGTACAGTAGTACCTAATTAAAATCCTGTTCGCAGTTCTGAATGTGAAATAATATTGAATATTATATGTATACTTAATGGACATAGTTGATATTCAAGTGTGTGAAATAGATCTTTTTTATCCGGAGCAAAATGTAAAGTGAGCTCGCGGTAAATATTCAGTAATTAACTATTTAAATGTAGTTAAAAGTTGCATTTTTAGACGGAATAAATAATGTCATTTAGAGTCTGTTATACCCAGCCTCTCTAGAGTTATAAAATAATGTAAAAATCATGTTTTTATGTAATTACTAACCAGAGCTTACAATCAGGCGTATTTTATACAAGACAAACATAATATAGGTTGCTATATTAGGTTTGTGTTGCTATATTGTTTGTGTTGTTGATCCAGTGCCAAGCGCAGTGAATATGACGTAATATATCAGTGTATTTTGAAACAAATATAAATGCATTATATTTTATTATTCGTGTTATTAGGTCTGCGCAAGGTGACGTCGGATATGCAGACGCACAAGAACCCGCAGCTCCGGCAGGGCCCGGCGCCGTTCAAGCCGGCGGGCGGCCGCGGCGCGCCCGGCAAGGCGCTCCCCACGCCCGGCGCCGGCACGCTGCCGGACAAGCCGCCCGTCTTCACCCGCGACGGCAAGAAGTGGCTCATTGTGAGTATGCTCGCTGGAATACTCTGATCATTGACATAGCTAGAGATTTTCTCTAGAGGCAGCTGTGTACTTTGTCCACCCCAGAAAAATAAAATATTTTTTTTTATTCCGTATAAGTTTGCGTTTGACTACTTACTTCCTGATGTTGAGCAGATATGCGGTCTAGGGTGTAGCACACTTATCTAGATGATACCTATTTACTCGGGATTTGAAGACCACCCACGTTGTACTTTAGCGGGAAAACAGACTTAGGCAAAGCGTTCCACATTCTGGCTGTTCGTATATGAGGAATGAGAAACGCTTGGTTCTATCGCGCGGAATGTTCACCATAAAAGGGTGGCGCTTTAGTCGCGTCTGTCTAGCCGTACGATAGAAAAAAGTGGCAGGTGGAACATGATTGTACAACTCCTGAGCGCACTCTACGAAGTGTATTCGATAAAAAGCTGACAAACGTAATGTTTTGACTTTCAAGATTTTGGAGGGAGGGCAAAGTTTCTAGGGTGGAAAAGGTCTACTCGTGCTCCCCTTGACTCCTATGGCGCCGACAGACAATACTCTTAATATTCAACCCAATACGATATATACTGTTCAAGAGAACAACTATTCGCGCGGGGCCCAGTAATCCGCCGCTGACGCGGGACTCGACCGCAAGCTGTGACAACACTAAAGCTTATTAATGTTTGTAGATGTTAGCCAAGTTCTGTCGTGTAGCAACAGTGAGCTTCCCCAGTAAAGCTAGTAAATCAAGAGTGTTTACATATAGGTTTAAATTAAGACTTGCATAGGCTAGGTTACCCTTTTTGTCTTTTGCTCGAAAATCAAGTTACGAGTACACTTAAGCCGAACTAGGTGAAGCTCTAATGGAATAAATCTAATCTTCAGTGAACCGCCTAGTTTCGTAACCCGAATCAATGATGGGTCACTCTCACTTATTCTTATTTGGTTTGGGGGTGATCGGTCTTGTACTAAGGTACCGCATGGAAAGTGTTGTGCTTTTCCCCCTCCAGCGTCTACCCGATACAGCCTAGATTCTTAAAATAATGGAGCGTTTTTCTGGACCGCTAGCACAACTGCCCCAATGACTTGGATGGTGATTGTGTAAACTTGTTTTGATTACTATCATTTGTTATGTGCAGGAATACCAGAAAGGCAACAACAACCTAGTGGTCGAGAACGCGGACATGAACAACGTGGTTTACATGTTCCGCTGCCGCGACTCGGCGCTGACGGTGCGCGGGAAGATCAACGGAGTAGTGCTCGACTCGTGCACCAAATGCGCCGTGGTGTTCGACAACCTCGTCTCCAGCGTCGAGTTCGTCAACTGCCAGTCCGTGCAGATGCAGGTAACGTATGCGCTATTACAACTTATGCCCGGTTGACTGTTAACTTGCTGAAATGTTTCGCCGTCGAGACTTTGCGCGGCGCAATGCGCGCGCTGAATCACCGTTGTCAATGGTGTCGTGTAACGACGGTGTCATTTTTTGTCAAACTCATGGACTAATTATAATCCAGTAACTTTGTCGCTTGAGAGTATGGGGCAGTATGACTCAAATCCGGTAGATCTGATTTTTTGCAGAACTGTTTCTGATGCTAGCCTAATGAATAATCCAAGTTTGTCACCTCGAGCGCGGAACGCAACTTTGTCAAAAATCTAAAAAACTGCGAAAAAATCGTTATTTTTTCAAATTTTGGCGATTATAATCCTAAACGACTAGTTTTTGAAATAACTTTCTTAGAATGTTTACAAAATAGACTAAATTTGCTACAATATGATACTAGAATTGTCTCTGTAGATCAAACCAATGGTTTTCGAAGTATAATTTTTTTTTTGAAACTTCGCAATTCCGCCTTGCACCTTGTATTCAGCATTTCAACCTATATGTAAACACTCTTGATTTACCTTATATGAGAAGCAAGGGTTAACGATCTTTGTAGTAGTAGGTACATATCCCAGAAGGCGATGATCTGTCCGATGTCGAATTGGAGGATGACTTGTGGGTACAAGACGTCGACGATTCATCGCCATGCCCTGGTGGGGATATGCCATTCCAATACGTAGATCCAGATACGGACGAACCTCAACTAGGACCTTCCAAGAGGGCTAAATTAATTTAATTTATTGATATTGAATATTTCTCGATTTCCTAACGAATAAACTTGTTAGCTTTTGCTGTAGTTAGGTACTTACTTTTCTTACTTCATTATTCGTAGCTTAGCGTGGACATAATCGTTCACAATTTTCATTTTCTTTTTTAACATACCATCATAAAAGTACAGAGCTTCGATAGTATAATCAGGGTCAAAATACAAACTTTGAAAGGCTTAATCTCGGAACTATTGGGTCTATAGAGATAAATCTAGTATCATATTGTAGCAAATTTAGTCTACTTTAAAAACTTGATTTGAATATTCTATCAAAAACTAGTATTTTAGGGTAATAACCGCCAAAGTTTAAAAAATTAACGATTTTTTCGATTTTTGACAAAGTTGCGTTCGGCGCTCGAGGTCACAAACTTGGATTATTTATTAGGCCAACATCATAATCAAGTCTGCAAATATCAGAACTACCGGATTTGACGCATGCTGTGTATGTTTAAAGTTACTGGACTACTAGGTATAATAGTGATTTTTTACCCAGTTATCATGCGGATCATAGATACCTAAATAAATCAAATAAATATAAAATAATAAAAAATAAATTCAAAAATGTAAACTAAAACAAGATCCTACGAACTCATTGTATTCCACCAAATACCGAGTACGAGCTACAAGTCATATCGCAACAAGATCCCGATAGTCTCCCTCGTCGTTCTCGTTCGAGATCTCTTCTATGGCCATCTGGCTGCCGGTCTCTTCAACGATCGACATCATCTTTGGATACTTGTTGATGCCCTCGCATTGGATGTGCGCGGAGTATGTCACTTCACCGATGTCTTGCTGCTCGTAGAAATCTCTGCCCACCGCACTCTCGGCGACATCCTGAAAAAAAAGCCGAAAATATATATCCTAGCTCCGACTTGTTTGGTGGACGAGAATGGAATTATAAGACAAAAGAGAGAATCTGTTCCCTTTTCCACAAAAATAATATATAGCATTGACGCCCACAAGCAGTTTTTAGGAAACAATGAAGACGTCAGGAAGCTCTATTTTCATTTTGACAAATCACTAAAAGTGTACATCCTAAAGCCTCCGGAATTCGGCTTTTGGGCTGGCAACATTTGCTGTCACACAAATTATTGCAATAGTACGGTGTGTAGTGTGTAGTCAAACTCGTGCAGTAGATGCGATAAATTATGTCGGTACAGTGCAAATACCAGCCTTTTTATATACAGTCCACTGCAGGACGTAGGCCTAAATGTCTAAATCATCAAAATTGTCAGTCAAACCATACCATTGCAATTTAATTTTAGTAAAAGAGAAGGTTGGACGTAATCACCAATATACACAGTGATAAAGAAGTTTTACTCTTGAAAAGCTTGTTAACCTGGGTCTATGGGCTATGGTATAATCTCACGCCCACACACAAGTTCACGCATACCGCAGATAATGCTAGTCACAGCCGAATTTAACGCTCACGGGACACCGTATAAATCCTTAGTAATTGGAATTTTAGCCCACAACAAATCCGGACAGGGTTTACTATAAGTCCGGGTAATCTCGGGGATAAAGCCTGATTCACACTAGAAGCCTACATAGGCGCGCCGCGATACCATAAATTAATTGTTGGATTTATATTTACTGGTATTATCGAGTCAAAAGCAAAATTACCAAAGAAGACATGTTGACAATTATTGTATCAAGTAAGGCTATCCCTAACCTGGAACATAGCTTTACATCAAGTAGGATGTGATCAAACGCGAACCAATCTTGAAAAAAAATGGTTCCACACAGAATTATTTCACACGTCATATCGCGCCGCACCGTCTGTCTGTACGGTGTGACTCAAGCATTACGTTTCGTCGTTATACAAGATGAATGAATACCCAGAATCTCGGTTGATTCGGTCTGATAAATACCGGTATTACGAACCGTGATACCAGTGTCCGTCCATACCCTATTACTGACCTCGTAGTTATTCCCGTAAGGCCGGTAAGGGTTCTGGGTCCAGCTGAGGCTGTATTCGTCGTAATACATGTCGTTTCTGTGGTCACTGTCCGAGTCTAAAGACTCCCGAGGTTTGGAATAGTCCCCCATTGCGTCTTGCGAAGCGACGTCGATAGGGTGTGCGTCGATGTTCAGGATAGTCAGCTTACTGTTGATCACCATGTATAGAGTCTTCTGCCATTCGTCCAGCATTTTCTTTATGTTTTCCATCTGAAACAAGGTTATATTAAAACTTTTACCAGCGGATTCGCCCTCCTAATATGATACTCTCCGATCTTTAAATCATGCGAAAAATCTAAATTTATTTGTTGCTCCATCGCAGCGTGAAAAATATTAAACAAACATAAAATATAAATAAAAAAAAATCAAACGAACACACTTTCGATTTATAATAATGTTAGTTGGGATTAAAATAACTATATGTTTAGTTAATGTTAAGAAACTGTATTGTACATGAAGAAGGAATTTTATTTCGATTTTTTTCTGAATTCGACATGACGTTAAAATATTATAGAGACTTTGTCTTAGTTATATTCATTGTTCTGAAACAAGAGTGCTTCCTTGGAAATTCCCGAGAGCTGTTTTGAATAAATGAATGTTGTTTGAATTCAAAATGCGGCGGTATACCGGTATACGGTAACTTAGCACTGCAGAAAACACCGTAGCTCAATATATTGGGCTGTTTCAGTCACGTCAAGGCCGTTGAGTCACTCTCTGTTGGTGACTGTCGGTTTTGATGCGGTAATCCTATCTTTGTTTTCACGATTTAAGAGTTGGTCCCATACAATGATTGTCCTAAAACAAGTCCGTCAATTAAAGACAAACCCGTATCTATATGTATGTATCGCAAATCTTACCTTCTTTTTCAAGCCACTAGTTTAGAAGCGCGTCTCGATTCCTTCTGATTGACATAGGAGTAGACTTTATACACATTGCTGCCTTAACGATTCCGAATCTTGTAGGTATACATCTATAATTTTCAAGTAAAAATTCGTGCTATCTATACGGATTGCATCTTTTTTTATATTTCGAATAGGTTCGCGTCGTTTGACTACACACTGCCTGATGTTAAGCAGATTTACGGTCTAGGGTGTTGCACGCTTACCTAGAAGATACCTATTTACTCGGGATTTGAAGACACCTACGTTGTACTTTAACGGGAAGACAGACCCGGGCAAAGCGTTCCACATTCCGGCTGTTCGTATGAGGAATGAGGATTCGAAACGCTTGGTTCTAACGCGCCGAATGTCCACCATAAAAGGGTGGCGCTTTGGTCGCGTCTGTCTAGCCATACGATAGAAGAAAGGGGCAGGGGGGACCAGATTTCTTACCTTCTTTTTAAAAGCTGCTCGTTTAGTAGCGCGTCTCAGCTTCTTCTGCTTGATATAGTGCTTGAGGTAGGCGACTTTGTAAACGTTGGTGACTTTGACGATCTTGACGCGGCAGTCCTGACGCACGTCGATGTCACTCAGAGAGGGGTAGAGGCCGCTGAGGTCGGCAGACTCGCCCTCCGGTCGTTCCATTTTCCCTAACTGAAGTTCTAGCATCGCCGGCTCACGCTTCAAACTCTTCAGCAGCTCGTTTATAATGTCGTTATCTGAACTTTCAAAATGGTTAAGTCATGACGGGGTAGTATTTCTGAATTTCTTTACGGAGTTGGACGGTTATCAAGACTATTCAACATGCAGATGTCTGTATAGGCCGAATCAAATATCTTAGCGGCTGTAGCGCAAACTTCAGTAGAGTAAACTTCAGTTAGGAATGAGATATCCCGAATATCCCATTGCTAACTGAAGTTTACTTAACAGCCGCGCGAGGATTGGGTTATCCGTAGCTTGTAGCTGACATCACAGCCGCTAAGATGTGTAATTCGGTCTATACGTGATTTTTTGTTATACATAGTTTGAGTGGCCGGCCTAATTTGCCGCCCAACACCTCGCACCTTAACGCTCTTGGATAGAAGTAACCACAGTAACGATTAACCTAAAGATTCACCTCCCAAAATATACTCCACATTGTGACGATTGTGTTACGGATGTATGGACGTAATGAGTACTTGAATCAAAAGTAAGCAAAGCCTTCCTTCGTACAGTGATTCGATACATATGTCTATTTCTGTCGCGTGCCGCTCTGCCCCGAGAATTTCCCACGTGGTATATAGCCTACATTTGCAATCCCGTCACGATCTTACGATTGGCTCGTAGCTGCACAATTTACTACAAGAAACGTGTTTGCTGTATTAACCGCGATAAAGCTTAAACCAGCAACCTTCCGGGTCTGAGAGACGAAAAATACTGAATCTAAATTCTGCGTTGTGTCCATAGTATTCATCATTATGTGGAGAATCAAACTAATAAGTCCATTTTCATGTGTATTTGGTCACATTTATCATATTTATTATTTGGTCATATTTATTTAAAAACCAGATTAAAGTTTTATGCAACGATTAAAAATCATGACAATTATTAGACCTAGATAATAGACCTTCATATATTTCAATCGTTTTCTTGAATTTATTGCCACTCGCACCGTTTCGGTGCTTTCTATGTGTAGTCTTATTATTTAATATCTAATATTTGCAAGTATTTCGCTATCTCTATGTGATTTCAATATTCGAAATCTCATAATATATACATCAAAAAGTATAATTTCTATTGGGAATAAAATGTTACTTATCTGGACTCGCCACTCGACTTCGCACAATGGAATAGTACTTGGATTGTTAGCTTATATTAAACCTTCCATCTATCCATCATCCATCAGCCATAAGAAGTCCACTGCTGGACATAGGTCTCCCCTATGGATCTCCAATAAAACCGATTGGAAGCGACTTGCATTCAGCGCGATCCTGCGGTCCTAGTGAAGTCATCCGTCCACCTTGTAGGTGGGCGTCCTACGCTGCGCTTGCCGGCACGTGGCCGCCATCGTATATTAAAACTTACTTTCAGAATATTTGATATTGTGGGCACACCATCTGATATAGCATCATGTTCGTATCCTATATGATCCCACTATCACATGAGTAGTATGAGTGAGTGGGCTGGTTGAGCCTCAAATCTCATTTTCCAGGGGCAGGACGGGGACGAAGATGTAACGTTTAGTTGTTATTATTGAGAAAGAAAATTGAGCTGCTTTCTTGCTGAGTGCCTTGCACGTTAAAGTTACACCTGAAGAATTGAGTAGCCTTTCTGGGGAATGGTTTAAGATTTAGTGAAGGAATATAGTTGCCTTCCTGTGGCACGGAGCCCTCGTCGAGGTCGGAGTGGCAACCGACGGCCAGGTGCAGCGTGTGACGTAGCTCTTCGTTGCTAGCGATGAGGTCCTGGACACGCGCTCGTACGCGTCTTAGCCGCTCCGCCTCGCGCCGCTGCAGCTCCGACCGCTCCGCGAAATCTGCTTCGCGCACGCACAGCTTCGTGTTCACTATCTGAATCTGAACAATACTAGCATTTTAGATGATACCGTGATGGAGTTCTGCGTTTCGAGTATCGTTTATTTCTGCAACCGGTTAGTTTCGGTGTTCTTTGAAACCAAGGACTGAATGAGCGTTCGATTAGTAGAATTCCGAAAAAACACGTGTTCTTGCAAACAGTGCGCACGAGCCGAAAGGTTCTATCCTACAGAAAGAACTCAGATCCCTGGAACGTGCTACGCTGAATTCTTAAATTCGGGGTTTCCGCCAAAGTCGTAAAGATTAAAGATAGACAGTGTAGATACTTCTGTTTGTTTCTTAGGAAGACCTATCGCGAATGAATGAAAAATCCCTAACAATAACTACCGCAGCCTGATTTTTCGAGCCTCATAAAAGTCACGTAACTAGCTTACCTGGAGCTGGATGTCTTCCAATTCCATTTGTTTCTCCTTCAGCCTCTCGCGGGAATTCCGGTAGATGGTTTTTATGAGCTTGTACGAGTACAGCACCGTCGGGACGTATTTCAGAAAAAATATGGCCTAAAGACACGCATAAACAATATTAGACGTAAAATCGATATAGTCTTATACTAGCGCGCTATGTTTTAAACAGAAAACATCGTATTCTACATTATTAATTAGATACAAATATATCATTATCAGCGTTTGATTAGGTACATTACATACTGCTGGTGACAGGATTTAATTTATTTGATGCTCTAAAAAAGTGTATATAGTATGTACCCAGCAGTGTGTAATCAAATCTTACTAATCGCCCTTCTGTCCCTTGCTAATCGCGTCCATTTATATTCTCCCAGTGAGTCATTCGTACACTAAAAATGTTAATGAACGAGCGGGCTCGCGTCCCGTTTGTTAAGTCCAACCGAACTGACCTGCGGCGAGAACTGCTGAGGTGCTTCTCTCAAAAGCGTTGTAATAGAAAACATTCCTTACCTTTGATTATGTATCTGTTACATAATCAAATCATTCGACATTTCAGTCTATTGTGAAATGCAGTTAAGTGCTGTGCAGTCTTAACTTGTTGAGACAATCGAGCTACTTCTAGTCTATCGCTAATATATTTAACGTGCGCCTTGATCTTATTCATAAATTTATTCAACAATTTATTGAAAAATATAAAAAATAATCAATAGTTTTCTGAGGTTTGTCGTACCAAGTTGAGAAAAGTAAACTTCAAGTAGAACGCGTACAGTATCCTGACGAAATTCTGCAGGAAAGCCTTTCCGTACACATCCAGAAGGGTTCCGATTCCGCTGATGCTCCACCCACCGTTCACTACCTCATTTATCTCGCCCTCGTAATCTATCTCATTGTACAGATTCATTCCTTCAAAATCGATACGACCGACACAAAACTGCAAACTGATTTATATAGTTCAAAAAATAATAACAAAATTCATCCCGTATTAAAATTTTAGTAGAAATGTAGTGAATCTGACGTGACAGACAGTGTCAGTTAAGTTCTTTTCTGTCTTACGATTGCTTACGATATTGACAAAGAGCACAAGATAAAACAAAGAGAACATAAATAACTACACAAAAATCCAATGAGTTTTTATTTTTTCAATTATAGGTACTTGTTCAATGATGAGGGTGTAATGATGAACCTCATGCTTTTAGAATATTTAAAATAAGTAAACGAACATAGCAACAGCTTTTAAATAAACCAGTGTAGACGACAACGCAACTCAGCGAAATTATGATTAGTTCATCTGTACTTTTATACCTTCCGCGTACCCTTCTCTTGTTACCCGAGAATTACTAAACTTCGTGTTGGTTTTACTAGATCAAAGCTTATATTATAGTGGTTGAGCTTTTGGCAGTCGTATCTAGTATCAAATTTATCAAATGTAACTTTCTCTAAATAACATAATAACATTTAGTTACCAAACTAATAGTTACCTGTCGGTCCACGAGGAAATCCTCTTACCTAGTGTTAACAAAAGTTTAGACATTATAAACGCTCTTATACAGTTACTTCATACCATACCGTACACGAGGCGAAGTGGTTTAGTGGTAGTGACACCCGCCTTAAAATCGTGAGGATGTGGGTTCAAATCCCGGTCCCGTACCAATGAGTTCTTTGGAATTTATGTACGGAATTTAACACCACTTTTCGGTGAAGGAAAATATCGTGAGGCACCCTACATATGTTAGTAGAAGAAATTCGATGGCGTGTGTGAATCCACCAACCCGCACTGCGCCAGCGTGGTAGATATGGCATATGGTCCAACCACCCTTCGTGGGTAGGCCTATGTCCTGCAGTGGACTATTAAAAAGGCATAAACATACAGATTCTTCAAATTTTGTGATTGAAATCTTTCATTCCCTAAATCCACTAATGGACTGGGTATGAACTTCCCCAATAGATTTTCAATAAAACCAGTTATAGGTTGTTTGCACCTAGTTATATCTAGATTCTAGAGCATCCCTGCGGACTAGATCCGATCAACAAGATCGTACTAATTGTTACCAATATCCAAGACGGATGTTTTCTGTATGTATTTTATTTATTATATGTTCTTCGATATTTCATCGATATTTTCGCCAATTGTGAACCGATTTATATATTTTATTTTTATTTTGAAAGGAATATACCGAATCTGATATGTTTATTTCTAACTCGTGCCATAAATATCAACAATCTCCTTCAGACACAATGGTACCAGAGGGATAATGTGGTCGATCGAGAAACGAAAGAAAGAGATGCATTGATTTAATATACCATGAGCTAGAAAGAGACATGAAAAATATCTCGATTTAGCGGCTAGTTGCAGTGTTTTTATTCCGATAGTGTCAAATTCCAATACATATATATTTGACATTTGACAACTAGTGATAGTGATTGTCCATACATTTTTGCGGTTGAGAATTGCCTCAAGCGACAACAGCGCTATCTTGTTGTAATATCGCTATGCCTTCAGATTTTCTCTGGTATCTGTGCGCTAACAACGGATGTTTTGTTGCAGGTGTTGGGCAAGGTGCCGACCATATCGATCGACAAGACGGACGGCTGCCAGATCTACCTGTCGCCCGAGTCGCTCAACGTCGAGATCGTCAGCTCCAAGTCTTCCGAGATGAACGTGCTCTTGCCTAAGGCGAATGGAGATTATGTGAGTATTACACATCTCGTCGTCGTCGTTCCAGTCATAGGAAGTCCACTGCTGGAAGTAGGCCTCCCCTATAGATCTCCAATAAGACCGGTTGGCAGAGGCTTGCATCCAGCGCGATTCTGCGGTCTTAATGAGGTTATCCGTCCACCTTGTAGCTGGACATCCTAGGCTGCGCTTGCCGGTACGTGGTTTCCACTTGATAACTTTTCGACCCCATTGGCCATCAGTCCTCCCTGCTATGTACACTGCCATTTCAACTTGCCAAACCGCTGGGCTATGTCGGTAACTTTGGTTCTTCTAGGGATCTCCTCATTTCTTATTCGATCTCGCAGAGAGACTCCGAGCATAGAGCTCCATAGCTCGTTGGGCTACTTGGAGCTTACGAACATAGACGAACATTTATATTCGTTTATGTTACGAAAAAGACCCATAGTGAGAGATTACACATCTATCGAATAATAAACATTTCTGAGGTTGCACCCGTTTATTATTTCAGTGGAATACGAATTCCGACGTGCGCGCTTCCTCGGTAAAACATCGGAGCAGCTGTTATTCTTTAAAAATAGTTCTTTTACATTTCAGATTTTAAAACTATTGCGTAAGGTAGGACTTATTGTTCAGAGTTTACTCTCGTATAATATGTATTAAACGAAATGACACTGATTAGTTTTGTTCGAAGATGTCCTCTTACATGGTTTTATGTATGTAACAAAATGGTATGTATAATTCCAGACGGAACTTCCGGTGCCGGAGCAGTTCAAGACCGTACTGAACGCGAGCAAGTCCGGGCTGGCCACCACGCCCGTCGAGAACAAGGGCTAGGCTGCCGCCGCGGCCGGGAACTCTACCATCCAGTATACACCCTTATATACTTAGCTAATACTACGCAATGACGCTTCAGATTCAAGGACATTGGTGATACATAACGTATACTGGTCGTGTCTACGTGTCAGTCTGAAATATACGGCGTCTGGTCGAGTCTAGAGTATTGTTGCTACACCCACAGAGCCAGTTCAACCAGAGAGATAGCGCTGCTGTCGCTTGTGGCAATTCTCAACCACAAAAATGTATCAAAATTTAATTTAATTATTGTAAGGAAAATTTTGCTCGAACTGTCAAAACTGTCAAATATGAATTGTAATTTGACACTCTCGGAGGAAAAACACGACAACAGCCACTGAATCGAGATATTTTTCATGTCTCTTTCCAACTCATGTCATGTTACATCAATGCTTGTCCTTCAGATCGATCACATTATCGCTCTGGTTGTAATAGCTCTATGGCTGCACCCCTAGCGTGGCATAGGGATGTCAGCTGTCAATGTTAATCCATACTTTGTTTCCTCTTCGGGAGGTTACTGGAAAGATAATTTGTCTCTTTGCTATGCTAGAGGCGCTGGTCGAATCTACGTATGAAACTTGTCTGGGAAATATACCTGCATCTCTAGACGGCGCACATTTTCTAATACATTTATCATTGAACCTTATAACCAACTTTTACTACGGGATTTATATAAAAAGTTTAATGATCTTTTTACATAGAAAAGCTAATTTTTTCCGTGTTTTCAGAGTTGGTCCTATTGAAGAAATTGATCGTAATAATCAGTACAATGACCTGAATATGTTCTTCGTCATACATTCTGTATGTGTTAATTTCTGTCGTCATTTAGGTGGTTACTATTAAATATTTTAGTAACGCTGTCCTTGTCTATGTGAACCAACTTTAATACCAACCAACAACCAAGCTTTGAGACTCGTCAAGCGTTTTTTTGTTTGAAGCGTCATTGTTACTAAAAATGATTTTTCATGCTGTAGACGTCTGATTATTTTGAGCCATTTATTATCGCGACCCTAGTACTGGCGTACTATCGGGCGGAGATTTCTATAGGCGTTATTTGCGCTAATATATCGACTAATTTCCGGCTCTTCACAGAGTTAACATGTTTATATTCATTTATAAAAGGGCCTTTTCATTAAAGATAATATAACTAGATGTTAACAGTATGAAAAGTCGTTTTATAATCGATTAGAATCGAGGCGGGTTCCAGTATCACTCAGCACTATAGTTTGATATTAGTCCACCATCGTCCCGCCTCTGTACCAACAGCACAAAGCTCCCAAAGTTCTCGGCATTTGATGTTTCATTAGGGGTTATCATTTCTTGCTCATCTCGCTCGTTCGTAGCACTTTTGAATATATAAAATCTAATATAATATGACGTAGATATAACTATTATGTAACTCAAGTATTTACTGGCCTTTGTGTATTGTAAAGATGTTCCTTACACGTTTTTTTCGAGGTTTCGTTTTGACATGATAAAGTTGTCGCGTAGTTAGAATAACGACGGATGTGCGCTTGGCTAATTTTATATTCGGGAAAGCAGCGTTCGGTAAATACTAATATATTTTTTTAATTTAAATACCTAGTAGGAATACGATTATAAAAATCTGTCTAAAAGTTTTGATCTCTGCTATTAAATAGGGAATTTTTAGTACAATAATGAAGTAAGACTACTGCTGACTTCACAAAAGTGATAGAGCGCAATGAGATCCTTATTTCCAATGACAGCTGTCAAACTTAAAAGTGGATTATCTCCGTAACTATCGAAGTTGGACTATTGCTGTCTCCACAAAAGTGATAGAGCTCAATAAGATCTACAAATCGTATGACAGCTGTCAAACCTAAAATTGAATTATCTCCGTAACTGTTGAAGTTAGACTACTAACTTAAAACATTTTAACGTTTAACATTAAAACGTTTCACCAAATTGTGACCTTAGACTAAATATTGATAGCGATATTTTTAAGCACTAGTAGAATTATTTTCCAACAGTATTTAAGAAAACCGTTTTTTTTTCTAAGACGTTTTTTAGATCCGTATTAGAACCAACCAACTCCGCAACTGGATAAGGATGATTTAAAGCGCTTCCCGTAATTTATTATGTTTATACAGATCCGTCATTGTTTTAATCAGGCGACGAGTGATTATCTTCTCGTACAGCTCGGTACAGATAAATTAAGTTAGAAGTAAGGCGTGTGACTGTCTCGAGTTAAACATTAAGTTAGCTTTCTCGACTTTTGCTATCTCGTTAATACGCGGTGATTTTCAAACCCCGGTCGATGAGACCTGTACACTGTCTGATTTTTTTCTAAAAAATACTAAAATAGTTTTAACTGAATTTTGTAATTTTCGTACGAGCATACGCTTTATACAATTTTAATTGAAGACTTATTATTTAATAATTTATGATTATTGTAATTATTTTCGAGTATTACCTAAGGAATATGTCAATCTGTGTATTGTGAAGTCTTGATAATCTTAACTATTTATTATGCCATCCTTATTTCGAAGAATTTTAATACTGTATTACAATGTTTGCATTTTGTTAATTTATTTGTCGAGAGATTAAAGTTATTTTTAAGAAAATTGCTTTTTGAAATCCAATCTCAAAATATCTAATCTAGTCATAAAATAGAAATTAGGGTCCGAAAAGAAACAACAAAACTTACGTATTGTTCATTACATTTATTTCGATAAAATCATGGTTCACGTCGTCCATGCAAATTGTTATAACAATTCAAACGGAAAAGGTAGCCCATAAGCATTTGAATAAATAGAATATGAGACGTGCAATGGTAAAACAAATCGGGCGAAGAAAATAACAGCTATATGTACAAAGGCGCCCAATGTCGTTAAATGTTATGGCAGGGAAACGTTCCGATATGTACCAAGTGGAATTTGTTCGACAGAAAACTGTTACACTTCGACGATATGAGAATCTTACGCTATTACTTACAAAGTATCAGTCGAATTCAGAACTAACATTACATTATAATACTCATAGATTTATCAATACATGGGTTAGTAATACAAACACGGAATAAATATCCCTTAAAATGTAAAAATATGTTCCAGTATGTCTTGATGATGAATCACAGACCCGAAATCCAAAATCCATGTATCAATAAATCTATGATACAAGCCTATAAATAAGTTACCACATCGTATATCAATCGGGGTCTATGCTAGAATTATTAAGATTAAGTTTACTGCACTGCCACTCGTCGCTACCGTCGGAACATTCTAGAAACCCGTTGCACACGCTAGAAGCCGGTAGACATTCGCCGAGCGGGCAGCGATAGCCCCGGCAAGTATCCACCCTCGCCGCGCGTCTGTTCTCAGCTGTCTCTAGATCCGCGTAAAAGTCCTCACTCGACTCGTAGCCTTCGTCGTGGGTAGACGCGTTATTGACGGGCGTGTGAGTCGCTATGACTGTGTCGATCCAGTCGATGTAGTTGGATACTTTGGTGTAGACGCCGGGACGGTTTGCGCGCGCGCAGCCGTAGCCGTTACTTGTCACTCCGTACACGTACCACCGATCAGATTCCTGCAAAAAAATAATATCTAAGTTATGATCTTGTATTGAACCCTACAAAACAAACTTGACAAAGAATACCAGTTGGACCAACAGATAAATCTTGGAATGATGCCAATTTTATCGAAACAAGACGCATTTCGAGCCTTGTCTTCGTCCCTCACTCTGAAGTGAAAAATGTACTATTTCTACTTTCTGCCCTCCTTAGCATAGTATGTTCATTGGGACGCAATCTGAAGACTCAACCTTCTTCCTGGAGTCAGTTACATTTTCAGATCATGTTGCAGTGAATATACTGTGTATGTTCAGTACCGCCGCCGCCGGCACTCCGCTGTCCAGAGCACTGGTTACAGTATATATTGTTACCTGGCACATGAGCGGTCCGCCGGAGTCTCCCAGACAGGCGTCCCGGCCGCCGCGCTCGTAGCCCGCGCAGAACATGTCGTCTGTGACGCGGTAGAGAGGCAGCAGCCGCGTGCGCCGCCGGCACTCCGCGGTCGAGATCACTGGTAGTTCCACTTCTTGCAGCGTGTCGGCTGGTAAACGGTACAGAAAACATTATTCACGAGCTGACGATGGCAATGATCTAGGGTGACATCAAACCAGTCCTTTAAATAGCTCAAACATAAATAAAATAACAAGTCTGAATTATCATCCAACGTTTAAGTATATTCAAAGTCTATAGAAGAATTATCAGTGTTTGGTAGGAGTAAACCTTATTAGTTTGAAGTTGCCCATAGAAATGCAATGGTTTTCGGATCAACATCCTGAATACTTCGGCCTTTCCTAGTCCTTCGAGCTCGCACCCTCTTCAAAACAACTACAATACTCACGGAAAACGCGTTCGTGCTCGTACAGCTGTCCCCAGCCGACGACGGTGCAGTGGTGTCCGGCCGGCGGCAGCGCGCGCGGCGCGGGCAGGCAGGCGGGCCGCAGCCGCGCGTGTAGCGCCTGCGGGTCCACGCGCAGTAGAGCGATGTCGTTGCGGAAGCCGCGCGGCGCGTATCGCGGGTGCAGGACGAGTTGCCGCACGCGCGCCACGCGCTCCCACGGCCCGCGCGGCCACGCGCCGCGCCGTAGTGCGCCTAGCCGGGCTACCCAATGCGCCTCCGTTGCTCTGGCGAATCGGGCGGATAATCGTTACGTTGCTTACACTAGATTAGTATTTGTGGATCAAAGGCAAATATACGACAGGTTTTGGTCATGAAATTCGTTTATAATTGATGTGACTTTGTAAATAGTTGATAGCAATATTATTGTGAGTTCAAAAATCAAAGGTTACGACGTAAAATCCATTAATTGGAGCCGGCGAATTAAATTCAAATGGAAAATTATCGTATTTACTAAAAACTAGGTAATTCATTGAGGTGTCTCTTTAGACTACGAACATATTCAAGGGCTCTAGAGGTATCACAGTAGGTACTCACTCATCATAAGAACTCACTTTTACTGTACTACCAACCTTGGAATCGCTCTAGAGAAATCAGTTTATAATGGTGAGTACAACAGTATCCTAAAATATATCCGTAGTGTAGTAACACAGTCTATACAATTTCATATCAAACAACAGGGTAAAACACTCACTGGTAGAAGCAGTGACTGGCGGAGAGCAGCCACTGGCGGTGTATAAGGGTGGCGCCGCACTGGAAGTCGCCGTCGCGGTAGAGCGCGGCCTGCCACGGCCACGCGCCGGCCGCCGCGCCGTCGCCGCCCACCACCCTGCTCCGACGCACCGGTGAGCTCACGCTGCCGCACATACACGGTTGATGTACGACAGCGGAGCTTGTTACACTTACGTACTATGCGTTTATTATTGTTATTGTCAAAAAGCTTACAAGCTCGCGCTAAATAAGATGACGAGCTCTGCATTTCACTTCTAGAGAAACAATCAACCCTTTCAAAGATCCTTAAATAGACTTTCGCACAAGTTTTACTTAAGTGATGCGGTGATGCGAACTGTAGGTAAGTCCGCATAGGCTGGCCGAGTATTTAAACAGCCTGAAGGCTTCTGGGTAAGCAGTTAACAATCAGGGCACACCATTTATCGTATCATTAAAACCACGATAATACTTTGGCTATTAGGTAGGTACCTACATTATTGATCTACTCCCACCAATCCGAAAACCGGGACGATCAATAAGATATTTGATAAGATACTACAATAAAGAATTTCAGGGAAACTTATTAGCAAGTTATAGATCAAAGTCGAATAGATATGAATGTTGGTACTCTTTGCCTTTTATTTCGCTATATAAAAAACTAGCTACCGGGATGTCATAAAAAGTAAAGGTGTAGTGCGTACCTGGGTTGCTGCGCATCAGCATGCGGCCTGATCCCGCAGTCGAGGCCTGAGCAACGCACGCGCAGAGCGCGGCGGCGGCTGCAGGCGGCGCGCCTGAACGACAGCCGCGTGTCGGCGGCGCGCGCGGCCGCGTTGTGCCACACCTCCCAGTAGCCCGCCGAGCTGGCCGCGCGGCCCTCGCGAGCTTCACGCGCCCACCCTGCCTCCCTAGAAGCATATATTTTTTAATGCAACTCGTGTGTCACATACTTGCCAATTAAATGATTTATCGACTTCGAACCAAATATATGAAATGTATTTTTTTTAGGGTTGATTCTTTAGTAAAAGTTGTTCATAGCGATCAGCGCATCTAAGGGTACCTGAACCTCTAGGGCTGAGCCCTTTAACCAGTCTAACCAATCGCAGGATGTCTACAGCTAACTGTAGATGTAGACATCCTGCAATTAGTATGAACAGTTGGCATTTAAGGTCCCTTTACTGTGTGTTATTATAATAATTCTTACTCGAAAGTCATAGCGCGGCACACAGCCCTGCCCAGATCTGGGAGTTGCAGTGAGCTGTGCGCTTGTTTCACCACGTCAGCGAAGCTTTCCACGCACAGTCTGCCCCACACTCCTCGCTTGCGCACCATCACGTAGCCTGGAAACAAAAACTGCCAATCAAACAAATCTCAACAAAAGAGTCAGAAAGTACAAGACAAGATAACTAGACCTACGTATTTGTGGCTTCTACTATTTATTTTTCCGTTTCATGTGATAGTGACTTTCGGCCTGATAGGAATAGGCATGGGTACGGGACAGTGGTCCAACAAGTTGAAACAGGAATGGGCAACAATAGAGAAGACATTAATTATATTATATCTTGTATCGTAACTTATTTATAGTTTTACACAATGTATTTTTCATACCTTCTTCGTTATAGGGTATAACTTCGTTGTCCTCCAGCTCGTCTCCCAAAGCGACGCAGCTCTTCTCGTCGTCTCCCAGAGGACAGTCGGGGGACCCGTCGCAAACTTTAGTCATTTCGATACATTGGCGAGCGTTAGCGCACACGTATTCGCCTTCTTTACACCAGTCTGAAATCAGGATCAACACAGATTATAATGAAAATTACAGACTACGCTGGATAAAATAAATATAACCACACCCATAAGTCTCTACTAATAATTTTTATACATTATTTTTATTAATAATTTTAGTCTGTAGTCTCATATAAAATAAATTATAAGTGAAAGAAAAGGTTCTTACCACAATGGTTTTCATCCGAATAATCCCAACAATCGACGACACCGTCGCAGATCTTAGAATGTGAGTACTCGGCTCGTAAGTAGTCTGCGCAGGAGCAGGCTCGTTCATCCTCCCCACTGGGGCAATCCAACAATCGGTTGCAACGCGACGTCAATGGGAGACAGGCGCCGCTCTTGCATCGGAATGATGTCGCATTGTCACATTTCTCTAAAACATTTAATAAACAGGAATAATTGTAATTCTTGACTAACTTTAAGTCGATTGTGGATACGGATTGCTAATAATAATTGGTTTATCCTTACCTTCTTTGATAACTTCTTCAACTGTGACGTTCTCCTTTTCTTTTTGCGGTTTGTTGGGTTTACTGTACGTTTTTTCCGGTTTATCTAAACTATTTTCATTGTTGTCTTTTATAGATTGAATTTTATTATAAGTTTTTGTTAAAATTTTAAACCCCGCCTGATTCAGCGTGTAACTTGACGGTATTGCTTTCGTCGAAATCACGCCTCCTCCGGGGGTACGAAAAAATGTGTTATTATTTGAATCGGATACCGTGGCCAGACTAGCCAGTTGGCGGAGTTTGTCGATTGTTAAAGTATTGCTTTGATTTATTGGTATTTCTAAGACGATATCTGGTTCTAAAGCTAACTCGTATGCTGGAAGATTTTGTGTTTTATTGGCTTGCTTACTGCTCACGCTTCCTGTGACGTGGTAAGAAACTCTGTAGGTGCCGTCTGGGACGTTTGGTAGATCTTCACTTTTGATAGCATTAACGGTAGACTGACTCAATTCGTCATTGGATTTTGGATATCTGTTGGACGCAGAACTTGGCCCAAAATTCGAAAAGTCATACACTTTCATATTACTTGTAGCTGCTGCGGAATATTCTTCATCGTCGTTTTTTAATGCATCAGCTTTAATTTCTTCAGCACTTTCTGTGATAGCGTCTTCTTCGTGGTTCATTGGAACATAATTTTCTGTACTTAGGTTGCTTATTAATTTTTCAGCCTCTTGGTCATCACGAAAAAAACTACGAACATTTTCTTCCAATGGTTCAGCTTCTGCTTTTATTTTGGGTCGAGGTCTCAATGGGCGATTTACACCAAGATTAGACTTGGCTGGTAGTAAAGTGATAACTGTTCCTGCAGTTGTGGGTTCTAAAAATTCTTCATCTAAGACAACTTCTACGGTTCCTTTACTCGGACCGTGGCGTTCTTCAACTTCAAAATTTTCTTCTTTGTTAACTTTTTCTTGTGGCTTTTGAGAATATTTTTTAATGATATCTGTTAGATTTCTCATGATGGAACTTTTACTGGGAAACTTAGGAGTAGTATTTGGAAAAGGCGCATCATTTTTTGTGATAATGGCCTGTAAAGTATCATTGTAGAATTTTTCAGGAGAACTTTTGCTGAGAGTGTCATTTTTTTCATTTGTAGAAGTATTCACAAGTTCCCATGTGTGATGAGGAGCACTTGTAGTTGGGATGATCGAAACTTTGTTGTTTGGTCTTCTTGTCGTGTGACTAAGTGAAGCGTTAATCGTATGCTGGCCGTTTAAACCCTGAGTATTATTATAATTGATTTCTACTTTTGGTGTTGTGGTAGTAGTCGTGGTTGTAGATGTGGTTTTTGGGGTAGTGGTTGTAGAAGTAGAAGTAGTAGTACTCGAACTAGAACTTGTTGTAGAAGTACTGGTAGTTGTTGTATTTTGTTTTTTCAAAATAGATGCTCCTTCAATAGAAACTTGTTCTGTGTCGTCTTCATGCTGGTCCAATTCTAAAACATTGATGGCCGCAGAGGTATTTTTATCTTTTGGTGGTCTTTGCATGGGCATGCCGTCGTCTTCATCGTCGGAGCTAACGGTGTGCTCAACAAAAGAACTTATTTTATCAACAGGTATTGGAAATGGCTTAGGATAACTCGATCCTAAGGTTTCCATATTTTTAACAGGGGACCCATACGTAGGAAGTGTGAAACTCGTATAGACTGGATTTGGATGATATTTATCTGATCCAAAATATGCGTCTTTATGCAAGGATATTGGTTTGCGAGTTATTTTTTCTCGATTCATTACTGGAGGTATAGGAGTGAGCATACTTTCCAATATCGAGACATCATCAACTACTTCTGCTACACCCATTCTGTCTTCTGCATTCAATTCTGTTACTTCCGGAATGGGCGCTGCTGATGTAGGTTTATTAGATGTTTCATAATAAGGTTGAGTGATAGGTCGCCATGGTTCATTGTCAATCACATGAGGTACTGTGAATAGGCTGTCAATTTTTGGCAAGTCCTTGTAATGGTTTTCATTGGTTAGTAGATCGAATAATATTTGTGACACATTACTGGTTGTGGTAGGAGTAGGAGTTGTAGAAGTTGTAGTCGTACTGGTTTGGGTCGTAGATGTCGATTTTGCAGTGGTTCGTTCTGTTTCTTTATTTGGTGGAGGATCGTTCTTCGTTTTAACATTGAATGTGGATTTTATAGTGAAAGGTCGATCGGTCTGTCTCTTTGGCGTACTTGTAGGAACTCGTTTCGTCGTAGTTGTTTTTGTTGTAGGCGCTTTTGTTGTTGTAGTACTTTTAGCTGGAGCTGGTTTGTGGCCTGGCTTATCTTCGTGTCGTGTCGGACTAGAGTTTTGTTTATTTTCTGTTATATCTGCTTCAGTCTTAGTTATTTGGAATGATCCTTGTACAACCGGAATGTTTTCAGTATCTATATCTGGTTCATCTGGATCATTTTTGTTTGGCTTTACAGTAGTTTTTCTCACAACTCCTACTCTAGTTTGTAAAGGTTTGTCCTTTCCAGTCTGGGGCGTTAAAGTTTTTGGATAGTTAGTTGCCATACTTTCATTCATCGCTTCCTTAACGTATGATTCAGAATGATATGTATGTTCTAAGTCTCTTTTAATTACAATACTGGATGTGTCTATTTTTATCGTAGGTCCAAAAGCTGGATGCTTGGAATTAATGTCTTGTATTAAAATATTCTTAAGCGTTTCTTCTACATTGGATACGGTGCTGAAAATAAACAAATTAACATTAGTGATGTTTCATGACTAATATAAATATTTAAACATCAGTGGTTAATTTTCAAGGTACCATTGTTAAATTAACTATTTTAAATATTGCCGCCTCTCTCTTAAGAACACAAAGTAAAATACAGCAATACTTTAAGTAACCAATGAATTAACGTTGATGCCTATACAACTGACCACATTGAACACACTTTGAAGGTAGTAAAAATAGTGCTGAGAGTACCTTGGTATTTTTCTTCTATCTAAATACAATCTGAAATGTACATCGAGACGCCTGTCGCCAAAGCCGGTGACGAGTGCGCCAGTGAAGGCCTGCCGTAGCGGCGAAGGCGCGGAATAGAGCTGGCGGAGTGCTGCGCCGTACCGCCGCGCGCGCTCGCGCCACGCGGGGCTTCCCGGGGCTCCACCATACACGTCCCCGCGGGTCACTCGCAACGTGCCCTCGAACGATATTATAGCTGGAAATGTAACAAGTAATACATCATCTTCTTGCCCTTATCTCACTAGGTGGGGTCGGCAAAGCACGTTTCCTTTCCCCACTTCTCTCTATCATACATATCATCTTATCATCAAATTCTTTCGCATCGTTATGCCGAATTATGGAATTATAGAAGACGTAAGAAGAATTTTTTGATATGAACGAAAGTTACGGAAAAGTGTAATTGAGAAAAATTCAACTGTTCCTTTCATGACATAATTTAACTGAGTCTGGAAATTCCCAAAAAATATAGTAGCTGCATTTTCGTGATTGTATTATTAGAAACCTTTATTTATAACCCATTGGGACCATCGGATTATTATTTATCGCTATTCGGAAATAACTTAGGCTTGGCAGCTGGCCACAATGATGTTTGTGGTCAGCACGCCTACCAGTGTGACTGAACACAGACCGCCGTTGCGACTGCTTCCGTCTACGCACCCTTCACCCGCGCACCGATACTATCAGTGTTCTGAAGTTAGGTTATGAAACTTACGTTCTCCATTATCAGGCCTTAGAGCTCCCATGTAGAAGGCGAGTGCAGCCACGGCCAGCACGGCCACCGCGGCCAACAGTGCGCCGCCGACCAGCGCGGCCGAACACAGCCCCCCACTGCGGCTGCTGGTCGTCGAGGCACGCGGGTACCCTCCGCCCGCGAAACGGTACTCACTCTGTAAACAAACATTACAATATTTCATCATTTGAGACAATACTGATATTGCAACTGAGTTAGGCAGACTATGGACATACTTATGGAAATCGATTGGTGAATTAAAATGAAATCATATCAATAACGTAATCGACCTTATTAACAAACGCAGAGTATTGTTTTTAAACTTTCGCGATTTGAACACATTATTATTATTATTATTATCTGTATATTCATTTATTTATTATTATTATTATTATATACTACGGGACTAATCGCGACCTAAAATTACGAGAAAAATAGATAGTAGATTAAATTTGCAGTAGGTAGTTTCTTTCCAGACAATTTTAAATCAAGCTTGTAATCCTTCCGCAGTAGAAAGTTATACCTACCTACATCAAACCCTTCAATAATCTTAAGAAATAAGAATAAGTCTTAGATTCTAAGTTATCAACTTTGTCGTAAATTGTTTTCTAATCAGTGTCTACCAACAATTGGTGACTGTAAATGATGGCAGCGGCAGCGGCCTTCCAAGTCAATTTGAAAATCTATCAGTATTAAACATCTTTATCTCTATAATAAATAGTCTTGGAAACCGCACGGCAACATAAAGCTATTAATTAATTCGTTGTAGGTAAGAGGGTCAGCGCCGTACAGAGAAAGGCCAAGCAAAGTTTCACTAACTTCTAGGGCTCTAGGTATACTCTATGCTTGATAGATCTCTAAAGATAGGTTTATAAATACTACAATTAAAATACAAGGCCTAAATATAGGGTTATTGGTAATCAATTAGCATCCTTTTTGGGGCTTATTCTGTACCTACATCAAAACCAGCAACTTTTGTTCTGCGACTTTTGTCAAAAATCAGATGTTCTATACATTTTGTCGAGGGTGAACCATATTTTTCTACGAAACAACATTATTTTCATCCCCCTATCTCGGTAGTAGAGTATTAAATTTTTTGCTCTTCGAAATCTGAGTGCAAAATCCGTTTTTATCCGCTAGAGTGTAAAATAAAATTGAATTTAGAACATCGTGTGCACTAAGTTTGTGAATACACAACAGTATTAAACCTATTTACTTCCACCTCCATGGTGCTGAATTTATCATACAACCTTTTTTAATTTGTTCAAAACTGAGACACGAAACCTTCTTGCTGTACTTTTTTTTTTAATTTGCTCTGCGCGCGCCATTTTCTTATCATGCATGTCGTATTGTTAAACGTTTTAGAAATAAAAAACTTGAAAACAAGTGAAAAACCTAAAATAAGCGATTCTAGCTTGACTTAAACTGTTAAAAGTGCGCAAATGAGCTTTATCCCTCAACAAACACGCGAGAAGTATTTGAAACACTGCGGTATGTAGACGACTATATTCATTTCCTCGCTGAGGTGGGATGAAAAGTTACGTGTTGCACTCGAGTGCAAAGATTTTTTACCTTGTGCTCTTTTGATTCCCTCGCCAACGCTCAGGATTTTAATTGTTGAATCATATTGTCATCATTGTCATTGAATTTTAGAGTTCTTCGCTTGACTTTTATGACCGAGGTCATCAAAGTTGTATAACAAATAACTATTTTTTAGAAATTTGATAAAAGTTGTTGAACAAAAGTTGTAAGTTTTGATATACAGAATAAGCCCCTAAAAGGATGCCAATTAAGTTTTTAAATATTTATTTCATTCAAATATTTATCATTCTGAAAAAAAGAGTCTAATAATATCACAATAACAATTAACATACCAATTCCCATTACCATTTTTTTTTCAGAACAAATGTGAAAATTTATTTTCCTTAATAAGAAAAACCACCCCGAATATTCGTCATAGGAGTGATACAAACAAGGCGAAATAATATTTGACGCTATTGACGAGTGTTTTTGTGAAGTTTCCGTGTAAAAAGTGTTATAAAAAGGTAATTGTATCATAAAGCTTTTTTGTGTTCGGAAAGAAGCCATCGCGGAAGTTTTTGTGCTTACATAGTTACCTACCAAATTATGTGTCTATAACTAGTAGTTCTGCAATATCGTTTATCACGCATCGTCTATTTTCTTAATAATTAGGTACCTATATGCTACATTAGGTATGCTAAATGAGTATTGCGTAACGGGTAACGGCTATACTAATCTAGACGTAAAAATATAGAGCGGATAAGTTTATAACATTGACATAGGTAATAATTATGTTAATAAAATTAAAAGGAAAATCGAGACGTTTCTATTTAGATTCAAGTCATGGAAAAAAAGATGGTGAAGTAGGTTAGTACATGCATGATAAATTAAGGCAGCTTTTCTTACCCCTATCAATCTTTTCTGTTCTACTTCCTAGCAAAATTTATGGTCTACATAAGAAGTACATTCAGGGTAAGTAAGCCTTAAGTACCTGCCTCTAAGCATTTTCTAAACAATCAATCTTTCGGTATAACAGTGAGGAATTGATCGAGTACTCTACTTAGGCTATTGAAAACAATGATATTCATTTCATATAAAAAAGCGATTGTGAGGAACAAAAACAATTTCCGCGACATATTTTCCGATTGTAGACTTCGAGCAAATATTATAGCCACAATAGTGCAAAAAAAGTGTCCGAGGCAAAACTCTGCCCAAGCTATGTAGTGGGCAAGCTTTTTAGTTAGTCGCAAAGCGACTGCAAGTCGACTACAACGCCGTGCGATGCAAAAGTGCTCGGTTACAAGCACTAATCAGGTGACATAACGTCGAGATTCGAAAAAACGGGTCATTGTGAATTATTTAATGTAAATATCTAAGTCGGTTTGTATGACGGTGCTCGGACATTTTTTTACTACTTTCACTTAGGGACTGTGGCTCTATAAATATTTTCTCAAAGCTTGTAGAGATAATTTTCGAGACAATGGAATCGGTGTCCAATTTGGTAAAACGTGGGTTGCAATTTTGGTTGTCTGGCGGCGGGATGGGAGCGGGACGAGAGCGAGGAGTGGTGGGAACCGCCCGCGGTGGCCATCCATCCTCGCTTGCCTCACCTGTCACTGGGCGCCGTTAATCATCCTCCGCCAATCTCGTCGGAAACGCATGGGAATGCGGCCCGGGGAACGTGCCGCCACCGAGGAAATTGGGACTAATTACTGTCTGCCTTGGTATTGGTTTTAGGGTAACGTAACCAAGCTATATAACCCTGAAACGTACTCTTGACGTAGGTAGTATGACCTGTCTCTACTTTCCATTGCTGCGGTGGAGGCGGTGAATGTTTTTCCACTGCACCTTTCGTCTGTTTACTATATAGGGAGAGCTAACAGGAATTCTAGTAGAATTAGAGTCTAAATATCTTTCGCTACAAATTCGACACCTTGCCGATTCAAAACATGCATATTTTGCTTTCGCTATTTTACATTTGAGTACCTACATAATTTTGCACCCAAAGCTCACTTCAACTAGCGATCTTTAAGACATTTTAGCGCACTATACACTATAACCACGCTGTAGAATAGTTGTAGCATATTAGTAGATCTCAATTAAAATTACAGTAAGTACCTGATTAATTGATATTTTCCAGAATACCAAACGTGTGTCGCATCATTTTCCGAACAACAAAGTGGCGACGACAAAAAACTCAGGCTCTTTTTTGGGGGTCAAATTATACCGTGGAAGCGACGGTAATAATTGCACGATGTTTGACATGTTCCGGGCGAAATAATGGAGTCGCCCTTTTAAGGTCACGTCACACAGGGGCGCGAGACGAGGGAAAGCGGTCGCGACTTGCATAGGACGGGATTTTTTGTAATGTTTGAACGTGTATGCCACCTGACACATAGCAAGCGGGGGCGATCCGGCGCGGTGGTATAATAATATGTCAGTTTGCATACAAAAACGAATATTTAAAAAAATCCCGTCTCGGATCGCGGCCGCTTTCCCGCGAGTCTTGCGTCTGTGTGACGTTACCCTTAGAGGCCCCGCGGTAAATCGGACAGTTTTCAAACAAACTACACGCATCCTAAAAATGCTGGCTTTGTTCCAAGGAAAGCTTCTAAATGATGTAATTAGGCACGGCCGCGCCATTACTTTTATTTGTGTGTTTGATTAAACTGCCGGCAACTATTAATTCACTCACTAATTTACAAGGTGAAACGTGAGCAGATTGATAATAATGCTTACGAATTAGTTATTATTTATGGTCCTTAAACCCACCAGACTTAAGATTGTTTAATTCGTTGATTACAAAAATGATACCAGAGTTTCAAAATACATTGTAATATCTTATCTGCCAAAATGCCAAAAAAGGTCCAGCGCTGTAAATTAACTCCAAAGTGTGTACCGTGTCCTGAACAAAAATGTCCTCATAATTTAATTTTACTCAGTCTAGATACAATATATAATGGAACTAGTTGACCCGCCAAACGTTGTTTTGGCTTAATAATATTAAAAAATATCACCAATGAAAAAAATGCGATTATAAATTGAGATATAAACTATCTTATCTCTCAAGTTGGATCAAACTGCACACAGTGTACAGTGGTTAAAAAGCGGTTAAAAAAAATGTATATAAAGAAAAAGAAGAGGATTCGTAGATGAAGTAGATAAAATAGCATTTCTAGAAAACTTATGTCTTTTAATGAAATACTCAGCAAAGAAGTATAAGTATAGACGTTATCTTGTAAAAATATTAAAATAACATTTAAAAAAAAAAGTTAAAAAACAATACGATTAAATATAATTTTACCACATCATAATCATAAAGCAAAATAAGCTGAGATAAATGATCGATAGGTACCTTGCAATGCACGAGACTTATAACCACACGTTTGTACGCTATTCTTCAAAAGAACCAAGAACCGTTTCTCTTTAAGGCCTTTTGAGCTTATTATTTCATAATTTTCATACATATTTGTAGGTATACAATGTGCTTATTATTATGAACATTAATCGAAGCCTGCTAATTGCACAAGGTTGCGTAATGCGAGTTAATGAGAGCTTTGAACCCACCGTCCCACCGACGGCTGCATCGCTGTCCATCTCGGTAATGTCGCCGTAATTGTGTCCTTTAATTGTTTGCAAGTATTGTTTAAGTACCGTTGTTATAGCTAATTGTTAACTGGCTTCCTAAAGGGTTTGAAAGGACATGTCCACATAATGTATGGAGGCTGGTATAATAATAATCAAAAATTCTAACCACAACACTCGTTACATTTCGAGAAAGTTCATATTTTTCGGAGTCTATTACAACAGTTAAAAACAAAAAAGACCCCTTCGATTTTTTTTAAATTAATTTTGAATTTATTAGAAAATATAAATATATTTCGCTCAATAGGTAATTTATCTCTAGCAGCCCTGATTAAGTAACCTCCAAATTGTTAAATAAAAGCATTTTTACCAATTAGACACACTTTTTAAATGTTTTTTGTCACATTGTACCTACTAACTGGTCACACTGGTAGGTAATAATTTTTAATTTTAGCAAATTAAGAGATGAATGTGGAAGAATCAGCTACGAATGCAAGTAAAATAACGATAGAAGCACGTTTTTATTGCTAAACTAGAAAAAATAATGAACTGTATTGTTATTTTTCACACAATTTATTTTTCGCATTTAAAAAAAATTGGAGGTGTGAAAAAATCTAAATTAAATATTTTTGGGAATCCCATGTAACAAGCTTTCAAATGATGTAGATATATATATCTTGGTTCGATTTTTCTCTGAATAATTTAACACTTGTGGACGTCACCTTTGGCTGTATTATAAAATGATATAATTTAAAATAAAATCACGGCTGTACCAATGTGCGGCTTAGTACCTACCTACTTATTTAGTTTGGTGGGGAAGGAGGGCTTTTAACCGACTTCAAAAAAGGGGGACTCTCAATTCGACTCCATGTTTATTATTGTGTAAGTTACATGTTACGCTGTGATGTTACGTGATTAGAACCGATTTTGATGATTCGTTTTTGTTTGGTACATCATACTCCAAAAGCGGTCCTATTAATTTAAATTTTGTCAAAATCGGCTGAGTTGATCATCGACATCGATTCGAGCGAACTATTCGAATTGTGTACGATTGAAGTCGGTGTGCCATTTTTGACCGACAAACCACCGGAGGAGGTATACAATTAGACGTGTATTTTTTTATGTATAACCTTTTTTCATAGTAGTCCGATTTCAATCATTCTTTTTTTTATTGGAAAGAGTATACTTCGAAATTGGTCCCATTTAAATTTTATCGAAACCGGCTGAGCCATTTTTGATAAATCAACAATAATGTGAAAAATGCTACATTGATCTGTGCGAAATATTCCCGAATGCTGTACACGGGTGAAGACGGTCATGCTAATTTTTGCAAAAAATAATCTATTGTTGCTTAAAATTAAAATTATTGTAGAATGTACGAGTAGGTACTTAGATACCTGTATCTACTTTATGTACTGTACTGTACTGTACTGTATCAGCCTTTTAATAGTCCACTGCAGGACGTAGGCCTACCCACGAAGGGTGATTGGGCCATATCCACCACGCTGGCCCAGTGCGGGTTGGTGGATCTACTTTATGTATGAGTCTTTGTCTTTAATTCATCCTTCTTCTGGATATTTTTTTTCGATCCCCTTTTTGGTGTGCTTAATTAATATGAAATCAGAAATCGTTTATTGCACATGTACAAAGGTGTTAATAATAAGTATTAGTTCCAATAGTGGACCCATTAATGGCATTTTGTCATGGCATTTATTAATTGTATTTTAAGCAATTACGCATGTTAGAACAATCGAGCAAATTTATTGATATTGGATTCCTGAAAATACTATCGTTAAGAAATTAATTTACCTATATTTAATAAATCGTACACATTGAAATTTGAAGTGAACTGAGACTAAACAGATATTCATATTTTATTCAGTTCACGCACTGCATATCCATTTTTTTGACTATCTATTCTCAAACGTTTCCACACTTGTTCAAATATTACGTTTACGTTCGGTAATATTGTACTAATAAAAACAAAACAAATTATACCTACTACTGAAAATTTTATTGATATCAAAAAGAACAGGTTCCACCGAGATTTGAACTCGGATCGCTGGATTCAGAGTCCAGAGTGCTAACCATTACACCATGGAACCGTTGATTTCTAGGTCCAAATTATTCATCAATATCAAAATGTCTGGATACAGTTACCTTCTGAACAAAATATAATATTAGAAATATAGCTGTTATCAAATCGAAAGTCTGCCAAGAAAATAGGCATTAATAAACAGATATTTATTTTTATACATTTGTTTGTTTTATAGGTTTGCGCAAAACAGAAAAAATGCCAAGTCGATGGTTTGTGCCTTTAAATAAAGAGTAATGTTAAACGCACGCGCCGAAGGAGCCGTTCCGCGCCAGTCACGTCAACAACCTACAGCATGTAACAGAAAAGCGAGTTTTTGGCGCGGACTTGTTGATGGCGTTCAGAAGGTTAGGGCAGGGACTGTTGTTGTTGTTGTTGTTAGCCTGTCGTGTTTCTTGACCACTGCTGGGCAAAGGCCTCCACCATCTTTCCAGATTTGACGGTTTTGTGCAGTAGTGTACCAGTTCTTGTCAGGGACTATCGGAACATGTTATGACCTTTTTCCTATTTATTATAACTATATCTTTAGTGTCTATTACTGCTTAGTATCTTAATATAATAGGTCCGTTAGTACCCAACTATTTGTATTTAGCGTCAGAGTCTGCTCTAATAACGTTTCTCGTACATAACTTCTTATGTAATCTATTGGTCATAGCTTAGATGAGGTATCAAAGTAAGTGTGAGACCTCTTGCAGCGTTGAATGACCAACCGATGACCCGCTGACCGTGGGCCCGATGCGCGGCCTTTGAGACTCCACTGCATTACTGAGCCAGTAAATCAAATTCTGTATTTGCGCCCTTACGGCAAAGAATTAGGTCAGCCACTCTCTCTTCTTCAGGTCTTTTCCTAAGGACTTTTGTTAGGAACCATCGCTACGTATGACGTAATTTATGATGACCCTTTTCCTAATTATTATGAACTATATATCTAGCAATAATGTTTGTTACACAACGACTCTGACTTAGGTAGGTATATTATTGTCAGAGGAAAACCTGACGAACATACAAAAAAAAGGTATTTCTAGCCATTTCAAAACTTAATACACATATACATAAGCAATATGTAGTGGTGCCAGATTATGCTCTAACAAAATTTCTCGCTTATAACTACTAATCTAATCTATGAGTCATAGCGTGTATGAGGTGACAAAGTGTGAGAGTTGTTGAAGGTATGAATGGCCAATAGATGTCCAGCGCTGACCCGCTGACCGTGGGCCCGATGCGCGGCCTTTGAGACTCCAACCCGTTACTGGGTCTTCAATGAGCGGGCTTGGACACTCAATCATACGGACTATTTGTACCTAATGTTAAGCCTGAACTGCCCGCGCCGACTTTGCTCTAGTTTAACAATTATTACTTAGCCTAATAACTGTGCTCGGAGTCCCACTGGCGTAGACTACGCAGTTGTTGTAATACATTATTGTCCTGTAAAACCTGGCTTCAACTACACGAGGTAAAGTAGCTAGGTACTCAGAAACCACGACAATAGGCCCAATTTTAAATGCGTAATTTTAATAGCAATCTAAATGTTCCTGTTTCTTTTTCATTAAATGCTTTTAAAAGAGAGAACAATATTATAAATTAATTAATATGTTGAACTATACGTTTACATAGGGAGAAGAACTACAAAGTTAGACTTTTTAATTTTGTTATAGATACCTATGCAAGCAAGGATTATATCTTTCAGATAATGTAAGAATTTTTTTAATGCGTTTGGTTTCTTAGATTAGATACACCAATTAATAAACACACACCAATAAAAAATCTCTAGTCTCTATATTGTTATAGATTTATCGGCGCGTGTTAGTAGAGCGGACATGAAAAAAGATTGAAAAAACCTTTTTCTGTGTGAGAAATATGTAAGAAAAACCAAACCTTCGACCATAAATTGAAAAACAAGTATTTACATACATACATATTATCAAGCGGTCTCCAGTACGTAAACGAAACATTATTCATTGTCTCTACCTCTGTTATAATTATATGACTGCAGTCGTACAATTTTGTAATTATACAGAATCATGTAAATACTACTTAGCATTGCTTAGTTTATTTTGCACAAGAATATTTCATTCGCCAAATTTCCATCTCGTTCGCGCAAAAGTTTTACTTACTCATGAAATCAATATATGATTTTTGATCTTTTTATAGTTTTCCCACATTAATAAAGAAAAGTAATAATACTTAAAAAAAGTTGTAGTAAAATAACTAACGTTTCGTAGTAGTTTTCGTAAAATAAATCGTCAGTAAGTAAATCTTGAGATAGTAAGTAGATTCTGGGCAGCAAAAATAATAGTTTTTGCGATTTCTTCTGTTAAATCAAAAGTATACAAAACCATTTTTTCTTTAATAGGTACTTTCATAATTCGTATGATGAATTACGAGTATGATAGGAAAATGTTTATTAGTGTTTTTAGAAACTGACCATAAATGCTATTATATTTTCTATATCATACACTTGCAAATGTGCGAGAGAGACAGCTATGGTCGGTTAAAAAGCCGTTAACATCTTTATCTTGCATCGTGCAGTTAATTTAGCATTTAATTCATAATTAAACATTAACTAAGTCGACATTAGTATTATTCTCATCATACCTTGACACGGCGATCTATGTTACGTAACAATAATTATAATGTAAGTACTTAGCTATAATAACACTAGGGCTATAAGGTCTCCTAGACGTAGTTATGGCTGTTGTTTGGTATTATAGCATACTTTAAACCTAATTATGTATATCCTTTTAATTTTGAAATAAATTGCAGGATGTTTTGACATAGAATTACAAAGGTTCTGTATTAACACTTTTAGCAAATGTTTATTACTACTACCGTATCATTAGATTGTTATTTACCTGCCTACCATCAGCTATTATTATTTAGTATTAGGTATACAGTCAAACCTGGATAAGAGAGAGTTGAAGGGACCGCCATCGCATTCTCGCTTACAGAGGTTTATTCTCACTTATCCAGTTTCAGAAGTGGCTTCTCTCTCTTATAGAGGTTAAAAAAATCGTTTAATTTGTATTTATATCTATATGCGTGAAGAATGATAAATATGTTTATAAATAGTATATAGGTAGGTACTAATTATTCGGGTTGTGTTGATTAGAATCTCAGACAAAGAAGATAATTATTAGAATAGATATCAGAATATATTATTCATTCTAAAGGGCACTTTTCAATATTGGGAAAATAAAAAGTTGACTCTTTTTAATACATATTTCCATAATATCCTTTAAAGCACTGAGATCCGTATAGGGTCTTTTGATTTTATTATTTTATATAAGTTGGATTCTGATAAATTAAATTTATTGCGTAACGCATTTAATATCTATCTTAAGCTTATCACTTAACGATTTATTTATTAACATAGAACCTTTCGCCTCAATTGATAATTATCAACTGTAGTAAGTTCGGTGTAAACGCACGTGTTCCAAAAGAATGTGATACAAAAATAATGTTAGGTAGATGAAAGAAAAACACAAAATAATTTTGAATAGCACACTACTTCAACAAACAGGATAGTATAGACGTGTGGCCATTCCAAAAAATGCGATACAACAAAATGTTACTTTTTCCACAAAACACAAAAAAAAATGTTTGAATAGAACACTATCCGAAAGCAACGGTAGTTAGTTCCACGAAATTTAAGAATGGGTCATAAAATGCAGATGTTTCATTACCCTCAACTGTCACTTATAGAGGTTCAGAAAAGTAGTACTCTCAGTTATAGAGGTCCATGAGGGAAAAACGATTCTCTCTTATAGAGGTTTTGGCCTCTCACTTATAGAGGTATTTGAGGGGTAAAATGACGGGACCTGGCAATTACTCTCACTTATAGAGGTTTTTCACTTAACCAGTTCTCAGTTAGCCAGGTTTGACTGTACATATAGCTTCTAAATATACGTGCTCTACCTTAAAATTAGAGCACATCACTGTTTATAATCTGAATGTGGTGATAGTTATGCAAACGTACTAAAATTAAAATGACTAAATATTTACTATACTTAGAGCAAAAAAATAGGGGTCCTCCCTTTCCATCCTTTTTTTTACGATATTCTATATATATTGTTAATGTCATTTATTTACCTAATTACTAGCGAATATTTATTTTGAAAGTAGGTAACATTTTACATTCTTAATGTACGGATTTTTAAATTAATCAACGTAATATAATGATTGGTGAAAAAAGTTTTATTTTTTGATACTGTAATGATTTTATAAGCTTCATCAAAGTTGCTATTCTTCCACTAGAACTAACCTACACACTATATGCCAAGAACCAAGCGTTATTTTATATTTATTTTTAATTTCCTGTTAATTAAAGTTATACATTTTCTAGAAACTGTGAGGTGGATGCCGTTAGGGATATTTAAGTTAGGTAGGTACTTAGGACTTACCTACCTTGTGAACTTGAAAACCCGTGAGAATGATACTCCACACCCATTAAGTGCCTATCTGCATAGCTAAGTGATTGAATTGAATACCTATTACGTTTCGGAGAATAAAATAACCATTTACACCCATTTTCAGAATACTCATTTATGTTTATGGGAATTCCAACACAGTATAAGCGTAGTATAAAATTATGCTTAGGATTATGTCCCTTTGCAAAACATACTAACGTGGTGGTCTAGTGGTAATGACACAGGCCTTACAATCGTGAGGTCGTGGGTTCAAATTCCGGTCCTGTACAAATGAGTTCTTCGGAATTTATGTACGGAATTTCACACCACTGGCTTTTCGGTGAAGGAAAACATCGTGAGGCAACCTGCATACGTCCGTAGAAGAAATTCGATGGCGTATGTGCATCCACCAACCCGCACTGGGCCAGCGTGATGGATATGGTTAAAACACCCTTCGTGGGTAGGCCTGCGTCCTGCAGTGGACTATTAAAAAGGCTGGTACAGTACAGCAAAACATACCTACCTATTGATGTACAATACTGCATGTATTGTACAACTTATACCTATAACATTTGCAGCTTATATGATCGCCAGTCATCATTGCATTGATAGGAACAATTTTTAACCTAACACCCTAAAATTAATAAGAAACGTTTGTTTCTTTTCTAGCTTTAAACAGTTTTATCCAAACTTTCATAAAGCATTGTCAGTCAATAAAACATACAAGCTGTATCTTCAGACCACGACATATTCCAGCATATCATCGTACTTGTCAATATGATCAACTTTTAACATGAAGCAACCCTGAAATCGAGATAAAAGTTATAAAACTGGTTATGAAAAGTTTGATGAATACAAAATGATGAATAGGTACAGTGATATCCTAGAATATTTACGTCGTCTACAGACGCTCCCCTTATAAGTTTTGAAAAATAACAAAAGAAAAGAATCTAAATATTTACAAGGATTATTTTCTTTCAATTTAATATGGTACCTATGTACGTAGGACCCTTTGCGTCCGGCGGGTAGCCCAGCGCCATATACGACGGCATCCAACCTCGGTCCACATCTTACGTCCACATGGAGCTGGCCGCTAATGAGCCGTGTTTGTCTGTTTGTTCATTGAGCAGCCTCCAGCACACCTTGCCGGTGTTTGCCAAGACATAATGGATCGGGTTCACAGAACCATCCTTTGTTTTACAGATTCTACGAAAAAGGTCTGCTGTTGTGTAGGTAAATGCCCTGTTTAATTAATGCTTCTTTGTGTGTGTGATGAGGAGCTTTTCTAAGACGAGAGAGCCTAATAGTCCTAGCTAGACAGATTAATTCTTATATAGCGTGTTATATAGAGTCATGTTCAAAGTTATATGTATGGCGAGTAGCAAACTCTGGTATGGTAGCCTTAGAGCGCCTGCTTTAAGTCATTTTGAAAATTTCGTTCAGAATAATACATTTTTATTTCAATATTAACGTAAAAATAAAAAATAGCTGAAATATTATAAAGGAAAATTAAATAGTGTTTACGCAAATTTCATGAAAACAAAACTTGTTTTTATAGAGAATCTATGTAGTCAAATAGAAATGTCATTGAAACAAGCAAATGGAATATAAAACAGACTACAGTTTCTAAGTTAGACTTTTATAGAAAGTCTACAAACACGAAGTTTATTATCACCAAGCACCCTAATAGTATCGTTACTCTATTGTAAAACAGATATTGTACTTTAATGAATGAAATTACGCGTGAACTTGACCAAAATTAGTAAGTATTCGCCAAATACTGTTTACAGTGTTTACATTGGCTAATTGGCCGGCGAGGTCCGAGCTGTAGGTCATGGTACACGGGGAAACGTTACTCATATCGCGGTAGAGGTTGCACACTTAGCTCATTATTAAAGGGATTCTATTTGCCAAATTTCAAGTCGCCCAATTTCACATTATTGAAGATAATAAAAATAGATTATATACCTAGAACTATTCAAATTTCTTCCAAATCATTAGACACATTACGTGTACGTTTATAGTACTTTGCGTATTACGAGTAAGTAAGTAAGTTCGTCAAGGCCGGGTGGCTAGCTCTGGCGTCAGAGTTTTGCGTATTGAAATCTCTTAACTAGTCGGAATATTTGTAGATCACTTACAGTTAAAAAAGAAATCAAACCAACTTTTTTAATAAGTTTTGAGTGTTATATAAAATAATAAATAATGATAAATGCAACATAAGGTTCTTGGTGCGGTGGTCGGTTGAAAAGCCGCTAAAGAAGTTTTCATGATTTGCGCTGCACGAAGCAATGGTGTATGCCAACTTGTGATTGATTACAATTGATTAGTACAAACGTGCTGCTGATTTACTGTACGCTGCAATTTAATCAGTTACGGACTTAGCTAATTAAAATATGACACGGTATCGTGGTGATGAACTGAGGCTATAAATATTCAATGGTTTGAGTGACAGCTTTAAAAAACTTACATTTTATTGCAGATTACGTTATATATGTAAGACATCGTAAGCAAAAAGTCTACTTATGTAGGTACATGTGCAAAGACATTTCCGACCTTTTTATTAAGCTCGTTTTTTGCTTTCTTTTTGTGATAAACATTTCAAAAATTGACGCGTTCGCAGGATTTGAACCTGCATCTCTCTGGGATTCCGGCCCAGATGCTTTTTATGCTATCTGCGAAAACGCCGGAATCCCAGAGAGATGCAGGTTCAAATCCTGCGAACGCGTCAATTATTGAAATGTTTATCACAAAAAGAAAGTTTCTATACACTTAGTGTGTGAAGCACGATAAAAATCATTTCATTCGTTTTATGCTGTTCTTACAAGTTAAAAAGTGACAAGAATAATTCAGTATTACATACTCTAAAGAAAGAATTTTATAGATTTTAGAGGCATTAAAGAGCTAGGATGGGCTGAACATTTTGGTCTGTGAGTCCACTGTATAAATACCATATTTGTTTCATAAAAACAAAACACAATCGAATACCTCTAGTTTTTATCTTTTGTCCTTCGTCAAGCAAATATTACATTTCTATAATGCACTTGTCTATTATCGCTCTGTTTTGGTAAAGTTTAGTTTATCTATATAATATATTTGCTTGTCGAACGCCTAGCACCGTATGTATGGAGAATTTGTAAAGTTTCGTATACGTTCTATAACCGTTCGAAAGTAAATTACAAAGATATCGCACAAAAGTGTCATCACATTGTCCCTTTTTATTTCCATTTTCCTTGTTGCAGACTGCAGGCGAGCACGCCAGCTCCCAACACGACAGCCATTGTGCTGTTGTCAACCTTACTACCAGATTACTGTAATGGCACTCATTATTTTATAACCATTAAACTTAATGTAGGAAATCTTTTTGCTGGAAAACCTTCAAGCTCGCATTACATTATTAAAAATAAAGATACAATAACAAATCATAATGCAGATAAACTTAAGCTGAAGTGCATGAAGAGTTTCGTGATAACACTTGGTTATAGTCGTATTAGCTAGGAAATTGTTTGAATCAGTACTTCACATGTTTTTTCTCATTTATCATCACGTATTTGAAACATCTACTGTGCTTCTGGGAAGGTTGGCATAAAAAATAAATATTTGGAATATTTTATCATCACTATCATTATTTTTTTGATATACATACACAAAAACAAAACACGTCAGACAACACGTCTCCTATAACAGAAATAGCATGATTGTAATGAGTCATTATTGAAAAAAAACTAAGCTTGTCTCTAGTGTTTTACACATGGGACCTTAGGGTATAATTACCATTAGTGTGTCCAGTAAGAAACATCCTTTTAAAATCGTATTTATACGACTATTTTATTATGTTCTTAGTAAAATAATAAATATACCAAAGCTTTAACGATTTATGTATTATGTTCGAAGACGTCTTTCATAAAGTAAAAGAAACAAGATAAAAATAATGATTCTAGTCTTTTAATCAGGAGGTACTTAAATTGAAATCTCTAAAAGATTCCTACTATAACTTTTGCTTTTGATGTTATAGTTCAGAGAGTGAGGCAAAAGTCGAATGAAAATTTAAATTAGAATGTTTGAGAGTTACGTGTTCACCGGGTACGGGTTTACGAGTAAATAATGCCAAAATAAAGTAATTTAATTGCAGTTTTGTCATGTAGTCTTTTTTCTACTAGAATAAAAACATAACTACTTTATACATGTACAGTAACTTCGATTATCCGGCCCTCAGTTAAACGGATTTTTCCGGACTACTACCCACGGTCAACAAAATTATTTTTCAAGTTCCATACATAGATGGACAATGGACATGTCAGTAGTTTTATAACTCGCCCGTCGGCGTATCCCGCTCTTTCTCTGATTTTCATAAATAGTTCGTTTTTGTAACTAAGTATACCTATTTCGCTGCGCTATATTGCCGCACGATCTCTTTATATCTAAATTTCGAAATGTAAGCGTAAATGTTATCGTTTATACATAAAATAAATTTTATTGGTGCATTTAAAACGAGAGAAACTGGTTGTAAGTCAGCTGAGATGTTAAGATAACCCACAATTTTCATGAATACTACTCGGATTTTCTATTATCTGAATGCACAACGATACGAATTAGTCCTGTTAATCAAGGTTCTACTGTATTTAAGACACGGCTTACTACTAAATGTAACTGGCAACACAGAAGTGGACTCCTGCGGCTAACAGTCACAAAAAGCTTGACATATGAACACAACCGCTCAAATTGAGTAAAAAATCATAACTGACAAAAAGCCTTTGAACTGTATCAAGGTTAATATGGTCAGTTACAGTTTTACATTTGGAGAAAAACTTTGAAGGTTTTCGTTGTGTAGAAATTGTCTTGTTACATCAAATAAATGTGTTACTTACTTACTTATCAAGTTATTCGTAGGTAATGCTACTGCTCCACCTGTGTCGTTACACATAAATCAGTGCGCAAATTAATATTAAGCTAGATCCTAGCCTAATTAATTATTATTAATTAGTTTAAGCTAGATGCTGTCTTAGATGTGGCGTTTTAACGCGTTAAATCGTAATTACATCGACGTAAAGCGAATAAGCGATTTTAATAAAAAAAATGTTACTATACAAAGATTTTTTTTTTGAAAAAAATAGCGTGTCCGACTTCACCCGTCTACTGAATTCACGAATATTTCGCACGGATCCGTGTAGCATTTTTCACATTATTGTTGATTTATCAAAAATAGCACAGCTGATTTTGATAAAATTTAAATGAGACCAATCTCGAAGTATATTCTTTCCAATAAAAAAAGAATTATTGAAATCGGACCACTATGAAATAAGTTATGCGTGGTTATACATAAATATATATATATATATATACTAGCTGCCCGGCCACGCGTTGCTGTGGCTAAATAAATTAAAATTGCGACTATAATTTGAGATTTAAACTATCCTATCTCTCAAGTTGGATCGAACTGCACATGGTGTACGAATTTTATTATAATCGGTTAAGTGGTTTAGGAGTCCATTGAGGACAAACATTGTGACACTAGATTTATATATATTATAATAATATATATATATACGCGTCGAATTGAGTACCTCCTCCGGTGGTTCGTCGGTCAAAAAATTATCATGATATTACATCGAGCGTAAACAACAAAATTATATGAAATCCAGCACTATAGCCCAGTAAGAATTAATAACTTCAACAGGTGTATTGCAGACCAATCCATAATTATGTTTGGTGATTTGCTAACCATAATAGTGGATTGGTTTTGATTTACTTATACTGAATATGTGTTTATTCCTACATCTATCTTTGTTACATTAGAGGTTGGTCTTTTCTGCATGTCTATTGGAGATCTTCTGTTGGGCTTGTAATTTTTCTAGTTATTAGTACTAAAAGACCTAATTATGTAGGTGCCATCGTAATTATAATAGCTATTAGAATGTTTCTGTTTCTTTTTCACTTTAGGCATTCGATAGAGAGAACAATTTTTACGTAGAATTTCGGTTATGAAGAGATTAATAGAGACTTCAATTTCCTAAAACAGCATCAAATTATTTTACGAAAATTCGATATGCGATACTCATCTCAATTATCAATCAGCTGAAGACTTCTTCTAAATCAGTAGTGTAAAAAAAAAAACAAAAAAATATTTATCGCGTGGGTTCAAACTACGAAGACACATGATATCTATGAGTATCTTCACAATAGGCTCGTTTCTTGTTTGGGCGGACAGATTACCAAATCGGTTAGTAGTTTAAGCTACTGAAACAGGTGTCCAATGTCAAGGTTGCTCCTTGTAGAGACTGGGCCACGTGTTGTCTAGTTAGGATTTCGTAATTTTTGAACAAGTAGAAAGTAACATCCCTATAGGTATGGTTAAGGTTATCACAATTATTACAGTAGTACCACTGGTCAATTTTTATTTTCCATATTAGATTGCTTGGAAATATTGCTATAAGCGATAAGGCTGCATTTATGTTTTCATTAGTGGTGTGAACAATATATAGTTCACCTATCTATCAAGTTATTAGTTTACTTATATTAAGGTATCAGCTTTAGACCGAGCTTTAAGTTGTTTTTGCAATTTATAGTCAAAAATAAAATAAATAATGAGAGCAACATTTTTAGAATTAATTGAAAAAAATATTAGATAATATTACTTATTCAAACTGAATAATGGCATTTTATCTTAAGCATAGTACTTCCCATAGAATAAAGAAATAAAGAAGCTATCCCTATAAGAAGTTTCTATAATTTTTTTATTTTTTCGGGAAAAATATCACTTCAAAGTTCAAACTATGTCCATGACAAAAATCAAGTCAATCCGGTGCTCCGTTGCTGCGTAAAAGAGGAACAAACCAATAAACCAACAAACTAACATTTAAACTTTAGGATTTATAATATTACTAATAGTATAATATTATATTAATTATATTATACTATTATAATATTATAAATAAGTTCAAATAAGCTCATTGAGCGGCCCTGACAGCTCTAAAGACGTTTTAAATAGTAGGTATTTATCTACTTACTTAGTAATCGGAACAAAACATCTTACAGACATTTTCGAGATTAAAGTTTCTTCCTCGACGAGTTCCACCTACTAACAATCTATTACTATTGTTATGAGGAAAGTTTTATTAAGTTCTTAGTTATTTTTGTCTTATTGTTATAGAGAGTGATGTGTATTGCCGCACAGATTACAATCCAAGTCATTAGAATGGCCGAAGACATCGCAAATAAAAAGTTATGAGTATAACACAAATCGTTTTTGCTATCATCTCGGTCAAGTGAGAGTCCGCGATCTTTCATTTGTTGATCATGTGAACTGCTATCTTATTTTATTATTTCGGGAACTTGTAACTTGGAGTTATTGATTCAAATAACTGGATTTTAAGAACGACATTACGATTGTTAAGTTGGTATTTGTTGTATTACCACTATTACTGATACTTTCAGATCGTTCAAAAACTTCAAAAGGGCTCATCAATCGGTAATATTCAAAACTAAGCGCTCTTCAATGATCAATCATAAGTTATTGTTATTGAAATACCTACGAATTACAATGCATTGACTACCGATCTCGCAGAGAGTCTCCGAGAATGGGCTATGCTCGGAGTCTCGAATCAGAAATGAGGAGATCCGTAGAAGAACCAAAGTTACCGACATAGCCCAACGGATTAGCAAGTTAAATTGGCAGTGGGCAGGACACAAAGCGCGGAGGACTGATGATCGATGGGGTAGAAAAGTTCTCGAGTGGAGACCACGTAGGATGTCTACCCACAAGGTGGACGAATGACCTCATTAAGACCGCAGGACCGCGCTAGATGCAAGCCATTTCTAAGAGGTCTTATCGGAGATCCATAGGGGGAACCTATGTCCAGCAGTGGACGTCCTATGGCTTTTGGATGGATACAACTAGAAGGATGGAACTACCATCATAGTCCAATTTGCAATGTTCCTAATTTATTTCCACACTTTCAATTTTAGTAATAATGCATTCAGATTGAATTTACATACCTATGCATGCATATACTTTTTGGAAAACTGTTAATGTAACCTACGAGTAAGTAGGTTAGTAATGTCTACAATAAGTGTGTTCTAACTACAAGCTTCCTTATTGCGCGTGAAAAAACCATTGCAGAATTCGCTCTAGAGCACACTCTAGAATAACTTTATGCATTGTTCAATTCGTTCCAATACAGCTTTTTCTAGAGTGCAATCACGAAAGAATGTGCGCATCAAGTAAGGAATGCAGAGCGGACACCCGGCGACAGGCGCGCGCGCATCGTAGTGACGAGGTGATGCCAACATTCCGCCAAAGTCAGGAGTCAGATGACTCCATCTTCACGGACTTTGCATTATGCCAATCATAGATACATATAGTATAGAGAGATGTAAATTATTTACGCTCGTTAATTATCACAATCGCTTCGAACTAACCGTTTTTTAAATATATCTGCTAGAAATAGGTACATAACTAGGTATCCCGATTACTATCCCCGTTACATGAGATTTAACGCGCTTGATAGAATTTAATGTGAGAGGAGTGTAAAGTACATTTTTTAAGGAAATGCGCCAGCTCGATGGCAACCATCAATATAGAATGTAAATGCCAAGTCGATGATGGCAACAGACGGCGCTGTACAATGTACGATCTAATGGAAAATATTAGCTTAAGCTCTACATCTATCACACGTGAAAAAATTGACAAATTCATATTAGGCTTATAGATAACCGAGAACGAACCGCCAATTTATTTTTTTCTACTTAGCATACAATACCTAAATATAAAATAAGTACGCGGATCAAAAAAACTTTTCAAAAGAAGACAATTCTACATTGCACTTTCTGATTCCGTCCTACCCGAGTCCGATATGTCCAAAATTCCTACATGCTTGAACAATATGTTCTTATTATCGAAACTCGCGGAATTTACATTGACACACATCTCTAGCTACGAGTCTACCTATATTTACTGACATTCCATCAAAGCCATGACTCCATATTTATGGGCATCGCATTGTACCAACACAATAAATCATAAGATTGTCGTCAGCACAATCGATTTACTGATGATGTTGAAGAATGCGTGAATAGCGGTTAACGCACACATTCTATTTAACAACATTGTAAGATACCGGTATCTTAAATCCATTAGCACCCAAAGTAATGTGTTATTTTACAGCTAACGTAAATGATTGTGTATTTGCTATAAAAATCCAGTTGGTGTACCATCATGAAACTATGAAGCGGATGTTAACTTCCGCACTTTTTCATAAAATTTAATTTTAATGATAATTATCATATTTTTAACTGAATAAAGTAATAACCATAGGACGTCCACTGCTGGACATAGGCATCCCCTAATGTTTTCCAATAAGACCGGTTGATAGCGGTTTGCATCCAGCGCGATCCTGCGGTCCTAATAAGTAGTGGACATCCTATGGCTGAAATGATGATGATGATGATGAAAGTAACAAGGAATGGCAAAATTAGTGTATTTTATCAGAAAAGGAAACATCCTAAGTATTCATCAACATTAAATGGGTAGTTTTGGAGCTACGCTGCAAAATACACAAATACAAAACGTATACATTTTTCAAGTAGGATTATCCAGCGTAGCACCAAAACTAGGTACTCATTTTTAATGTTGACGAGTGAGAAATTTAGAACGGACATAACACTACCGATTAAAAAAAGTATAATCTAGGTAACAGCTTCTTTACTTCTTGATTTTTCAAAATCATATTAATGTTTACTATGCCATAGCCGCCATATACATATTTTATTTTTCAAACAAAATTATCTTTTCCCTAACATTGATCCATCAGAGATGTTAGTAAACTATACTAGCCAATGCATCATTCCTTAAGCACCTGCATATTCATAAAAGATTCTGAAAGTCGAGATAGAACGAGCGTCGTGTCCTTATTAGCCACGACTCCAACTAATTAACCGTCAAGATTCATTAACGCGATACATTTCCAAGGGACATCGTCCTTACACTCGGTCTCACGCCAGGATTTCTTGATAAATAAATTAGAAAGCACGATGGGCTTGCCAGCCAACGTTGGAGTCGCCACTGTGTCAAGTAACGGTAGGCGCGTCATGGTAAAAGACGTTTGGCCACAGATGAAGTGGTAGTTAATATGTAATCTGTGCGTACTAACTGCTGGTTAATCTGCGCGTGCGCTACCGCCCGGGGCATTACGGGGGAAGCGATGTGAACTGACAACGGTTTATACTTAATTTGATAAATAAATATAAGCGACTATTCAAAATTGAGTATTATGTTTTGCGTATTATAACTGGCATCATCAAAGTCAGATACAAATAAAACTGCACGCATGATAACCTGATATGTAAATACCTGAGAATCGGCTTTTGCACAAAAAAGCTTCAATATATATATTTTTTTTAGAACAGAAACCTCGCTTTACGACTTAATGCAAATATTATAACGTGTATGGCTTATAAGTTCTTGAAATAATCACGCATGGAAAATTAATTTACGCAAAACTTAGTAAACAAAACCAATAAGATTATTACGCAACTAATCGATATCTTCAGAATGCATCGGAATAAGGAAACACGGAAGCAATTATTGCAAATTTATAGAATAAATTGCAATTATCTGCATAGCTTTAATTATTGTGATTACAATGCGGCTTTATTTACGCATTGGACACAGGTGTAGTTAAAAACGTTTCATACCTAGCAACCAAGTAGGTACCAAGATACCTTCCCGTAAATAGCAAATTATATTTATTTTATAAAATAAGCGTGTTTATGGTCAATTTTCGCCACTTAAAATATTGCTGTTCATTTTTAGCACATACACAGTAAATATTACTATTACTATTACTGCAAAACGTTGTTGTGAAAAATATAAATAGACGTACTTTACTTACTCTAAAAAAGTCTTTTAAGTCGGCATGGATCATCTTCGACTTCAACGTCCTTACGAAGCGAGTTGTACGAAGTTATCTATCTAAAATACTATGCTTTAATTATTTTAATTATATACATGAATATTATTTATTATTACAATAAAGGTGTTGTTCCATTTTCAAAATATCAGTGATTTTTTTTCTGGACCCAGAGGTTTACCACCCAGTTGCGACCTGTGGACTGCGGGGTGCTTGATCAATCACAGAATTTCGCCAAAACTTGTCGATGCTGCTGGTGACAAGAAGGCAGGCTCATTCCTCGCGCAGAGAATTTCTCTACCAGTTCAGCGCGGGGATGCAGCCAGCGTTTTTGGCACCCTTCCACAAAGACGCAATCTTTTATTACATTTTTAGCCTCTGTTTTTGCATATATTTGAGTAGGTTTTTATTTTGTGTACAATTTTGTGACAACTGAATGTTTAAATGTATCACAAAGTCCAAAATATTTAAATAACGACCTCTGATTCGTTATTGATGAATGCAGCTATGCAGGATGCCTTATGCTGATGATGAGTCAAACCTGACCGGGAAAGAAATCTAAAAATCAAATGACGTCATTATTCAAGATGTTTGTCAGAAAATCGTGCAGTAGCATCAACATAATTACTTACGTAATTATATTATCTAACTTCAGCATCATCGTGCAACAATTACAAAAAGAAACCTTTTAATTGATTTATGTAATCAACTAAAAAAATAAGACAATCATTGGATATCTAAATGGTTTGTCAAGGTCAAATCTGTTTTTAGTGATTCATAATATAAATAATAATATATGTATTAAGTATATCAATTGAATCTGCTTCCCCAACAAATAGAGCAGACTAGCAAAATAGTGTAGTAAGGCACTGGAAAGAAAACCTGAACCACGAGTCAGTTACACATTTTCAAATCAAATTCAATTATTCTTTCAAAAAATAACTCTTGAGATATACCAATCGTTGAATCACTGTAGTAAATATAGTTGTTTTTCGCAAAAATTGGCTCAACTGTTTCTCAACAATTGCAATCTACATACAAAATTCAAATAGCTTGCGTGAATCTGTGCGAATATGGTAATATACAATTTAATTATCTCGACTATTGGCGATTTTTTCTAAAAAATGTTCTACCAATTTCGACAAAATCATCTATATCGAAAAAAAAATCATATAAATTGATTCTTAATTGGTGAAACGATCGCATAACATAACAAAAAACATACAGTCGAATTAAGAACTTCCTCCTTTTATGCAGTCAGTTAAAAATAGTCTAATACGTTGAAGATCGGAAGGCGTTTATTTCATCTGGCCACTTTCACCGAGCCCACTCACCCAGACATCACTTGGTGGGTGAATAAGCCTAATAAAGGCCGACTGACCGCCGCGCCGGTGGGTCAAGGACTCGGTCACTCGCCTCATTTAGGACCCTCCCACGCCGGTGGAAGGCCCTCCGAAAAATGGGCATATTTGGAGGTCATCGATACCATAACCCTTGGATGGATATTGCCGTATTTTGCGTTTTAGATATGAGTTTCCATGTATCAAAACGCGCAACACTAGTACGAAAAGTATAGTATTGAATAATAAGCTATTTATAGCCTCTGAGAACTATTATTATTAATTATTATTGCTACATATTTCATAATTTAATGTATTTGGACACCATAAAAGTAATTGTAAAATTTTAAAGCTCTCACCAATAAAACCGAAAAATATTAAAATTAAATTTCCTACGGAAAAGAGAAAATAATAATAAGCGCATACGCAGGCGAACGCGCGTTGATGTCTTTTGTTTGACCCAGTGGCCGCGAGCCGCCCGCGCCGCGCCAAAGATTTGGTTTCTTCGAAAAAGGCTATTTGGTGTCATTGTCTTTCGTCGTAAAAGTGAAATTATGGAACAAGCCAAATACCTACTGCAAGGAATTTTCCTCAATACTAGTATTTTTTCAAATACCTACCTCATGGGTGTACAAATGTAGGTATATGTGTGGAAATTGTTTAATGTAACTAAGACTAAATTAAAATTAATATTAAATATAAAATTAAATCATTACTTTCATCTACTTAGTCAACAAGGGATCTATACTTGCATTGAATCTTATGATAATCTAGTAGATTGAGACGATGTTTATTCAAAACTAACAGCAGGGCTAAAACTACCTATAAAGTTAACAGGTATTATTTCTTAGTGCAGTAAAATACTCATTGACAAAATGTTTTAATTTGATTAATAATAATAGATAAAAGTTTGAATAAGATTTGCAAAATGTGGATAAATGTTATCTCTTAACTTACACTGGCGTTGTGCCGGTTAACTTATAGGTAGTTTTGTTTTTTTGAATATTCCATAATTAAATAATAATTAAAAAACTGGTATTTCACTTCGTTTGTGTAACAATTTTTTAAATCACTGATTTTTTTAAAAAATTATCCGTCTTATTTTCCAGATTAGTTTCGCATGAGCTTCTGCCCAATTAAACTCGTGAATAAACTAACTTAACTATTTAATTATGCAACATAATCGTCAGTAGGTAGAGTAAGTCACGATTACTAACATTATACGTGATCTCTGCCGAGCTTCCTCGAATTAAAACCTTGGTAATTTACAATTTTAACACAACGTTAGGGCAAAAAATTCATTGAACGTATCGTAAACTACACGGTTGCTTACAGCGGTGATGATAAGGTGGAAGGTGTTTATTTACTTTGATTATAGCATTATCAGTTCACTGCTGAATGTCTCTTCGGTGTGTGGGTCTCTTTTTTTTAAGATAGGTTATGACACGAGTTCACCAACAGATGTTTAATTTATAGCTAAATCTTAAACGACTTATTATCGAAATTTTGCTGTTCACCAAGCTCTAACTGTTGTTTCAATACAGTATGTAATAACACATACATATAACTTAACCAAACGTTGGTCAACTCAGGTCTAAGCTATAGTCACCATGCTGCTTATATCGGATTAAAACCTAATCGGTCTCCAAGATGGGACACCGACGCCATCGTAAGCATTTTTTCAAAACCACTTCGAAATTTTTGACAGACGAACCACCGGAGGAGGTATACAATTCGACGCGCATATATATATTTTTTTATCTACACGCATAACTTTTTTCATAGTATTATTAGTAATTTGTATCATTCAAATTTTATCGAAATCGGCTTAGCCATTTTTGATAAATCAACAATAACGTGAAAAATGCTACATCGATCCGGGCGAAATATTTGCGAATTCTGTACGCGGGTGAAACGGTCATGCTATTTTTTGCAAAAAATAATTATGTACAAACCTTTTATCAACAATATAAATAGATGATTGAATTTTATCACAACATGAGTTAGTTGTCTTAAAATATGTTTTGTCTATCTTAATAATGATAAATACAATAACTTCCTTTCAGTTTAGTAGTACTGTTTCTAATAACCCATTTACGTTTACAAGGTGTTGTAGTTATAATATTTCATTCATATTTTCCTAGTGTTTCCGACTTGTTCTGAAAGCGTCATGATTAGACTTGCAATCCATCATATTTAGTGTCTCATTACGAAAATGATGAATAGGTGTTATGAATAAATCTCATTGTCGTGTGTAGGCTCAAACTCCATCAAAGCGAAGCGGAGCAAGGTTATGCAGAGCGAGACAGTGCGTTGTTGCTTTCTGCATAAGTTTTTGCATGAGTTTGTGTTGTAAACTACTTATTTTAATATTTTGGAGTTTTCCCACATGAATTTTTGCTATTTTTTGTATTTATAGTGCTTCCCACACTATGTACAAATTCTGCGGCTGCGACAAAGGAAAACACTGAAGCTACAGTTTAGGTATAATAACTAGCTAACGGCCCTCTGTCATAGTATTCGGTTGTCTTTTGTTTCGAGTATTGCGGCGTTTCGCCCCGCAAGCTGTTGGGCCCGCGGGGCGAATCGCTCAAGACTGTTTTATTGACATTCTTTCTGACGTTCTGACTGTCTTCTTTTTTTATTTCTTACTAAGAAAATATTACTATCTTTATTTATCGAGAAACATCTACGCATTGATGTTTTGTGCAATAAAATAGGGGGCTACAATGCTCTGCCCATCTTTATACATCTCAGTTCCTCTCAGTTTTAGTGGATTTCGGGCCGTTTCAACCTTTTCAGAGATAATGGAGAAGCGAAATTACCTTCCTTAAGGAGCGACAAATTAAGGAGAGGAGAATTGTGCACGCATATTGCGGCCAAAGATTAATTTTAAATGATATTTAATACGAAGAAAAAGACATGTTAAGGCCACAAAGCCAATGTTTTGTTTTTAAAGTTAAACTTGTTAAAATATTGGATCAGTTTCAACATTCACATAAATAGAATATTTTTGAGATTGTTGTTCCGGTTAACCTACAAATAACCATAATTTTTTACTATTCTTGTTCTTGACAATTTTTAGTACACATACTTTTTTATTTCATAGACTTCAGTTGATAATTTTCTCTAAATATTTAAATATCAAAATAAGATCAGTTCAAATAATTTCGAAATTTAAACATACGCAACTGCCAGGAACCCATTTTGATGCTTGTAAAATTAAGGTAGCTTTTATATAAAGCTAGTAAAATAAAAAGGCTTACTAACTATGATAACTAATAAAATTAATAACACTAATTAATTAACATTGTATTATGCTATATTGTAGTAGGTATATGTTTAAATTATTTGGTGGGACCAACAGTTTGTATATTATTAATATTATGCCTTTTGATGTTCAAGAGAGCTAAGGCTATATAAAAACGAAATGTAGCGTTGGACAGTTATCCCCTTAAAACTTTAAACCCTTAACCAACCGATGATCAATATAATGAGCGCACGTGCAATACCTCGGGCATGAATAAATCTTTAACTTTTAAAATTATCCAAACCACCCGATAAGAGGAATTTTCATTGTTAACAGGTTATATAACTATTGTTCACATTGTTATATAAGCCTGTAAATTATATTTCTTGTTCATTGAGCTTAGCTATCAGAAGCTTATATTGAAAAATTAGGTTAAAATACAAGTAGAAATTACTTAAGAATACGTGAGTAACATTTGTGTTGTATTTTAATTAAAAATGATATATTTTAAAGGCATAAAAACTGTGTTCTGACACCTAATAAGTTATATTCCGAAGTTTTATTTTAAGATCCCATGTTTTATTATTATGTTCATGTAAAATACATAAGTAAACATTTGTAGTTATTTTCTCTCTCACCTGGTAATTTTAATTATATTTATCTGAAACATGCGAATGGTGTTTTTGGGGAAAGAGAGACTAACCACAATCTTGACCTACCGCATTGAACTATACCAACCTACAGTTGCCAAATGGAGCTGAAAATGATGACCTAAGAAAGAGAAAGTCGAGTTCAAGTTCCAGCACCAGCTGATTTATTTATATTGTAGCATTTTAACAGAACAGACACAAATGTGGTATAAATTATACATCGTAATTAAATTTATGAAAATTAAACCCTTAACAGTGCTCAATTCAAAGACTTCTTAAGTAAGGATATGCCAAAGATTTTCTATCGGTTCAGTACTAAACTAAGTACGTTCACTTTTTCACTTAGCAAGGAGCAAACACATTGACGTATTTAGTTGCAAGCGTCAGTACAACAGTTAGAATATATCACAGTGTGATAACACACAAGCTCATTAACAAAGACGGTTTGCTTAGCCCGACTCATAAACATCCGAGTGTCAGTTAAAAAGTCCTTCAGACCAGATCCTTTTCAAATATAAGTTTATGAATAACGAAGTCTGCATTCCGATTTGAAACCTGTTCTGGGTCTCATTGGCAATTAGCAGAGGGTCTTTCTATCGCGTTGCCCATTAACTGTTCCCTCGTAAAAGTCTTGTGGTGTATAGTGATATATTTTTGTTCAGGCTGTGGATGATCACGTAATTAGCATGGACTGGTACGGTCTAGCCGGGCCACTGACCCCGACCAGGTCAAACGCCTTGCAATGCGAGGATCGCTGCCATAATATTTGGTTTTAACTCACAGATCCTTGGCTTTACAGGTCCGGATGCGAAGGATAAACGTGGGAGAGTAATATTGTTTTTTCAACGTTTCTATTTTTTTTGTTAGATTTTTCTTTGCTGTCCTTTGAAACTGTCAATATGATTTAAGTTAATATTTACATGGCATGTTTTTTTTTCAGTTACTTTGTCGTAAAAATTGCAATCGTTATAAGAGTAAAGTCACATTTCAACGTGTCGTAATTAAAGTAATTCTGCCATGTTCATTAAGATAATAGTATAATAAAAAAATACCAAGTACGGGACCTTCGGCGTTCGGAAGCGACTCGCACTTGACAGATTCTTAAAAGGACATATTATGCGACCACAAAAGGCTGTGTATATACACAGTCTCTCGTGTGATAGAGATAAATCGAAGGAAATTTATAGTCGTTTGGCTGACAGCAGTATTTGCAGCGAAGACGTTAAATCTAATATCACCGAGAGAATAAAGAACGCTAGCGGCATACAGCGTTTTATAAGCACATATTTTATTATTGCAAACTTAGCTTAAGATTATCTTATTTTTTTGAGATCCTTTTTTTTATCATCAAGTTATGTCCACGTTCGTAGTGTTTTGTAGTTTCACCTTTCTTGAAGTTGTTATGCATTTTCACTTTACCTTTGAGATATTATGATGGAAAAGGCAAATATATTCAGAAAAATGAACTGTTTAAAAGAAATCTCTCGTCATCACCATTCAAAAAGAATGTACGGTAGACGACCGTAAAGAGAAGACGAATCTAAAATTATCCTCAACATAATAACACCATTATATTATAAATTACATTCTTTCGAACACGCCGGAGGTCGTTTACCCACCAAACAAGCTTCATTTGAATGTATTGAATAGAAATGAATCGCGTACATCTCAATTGAGTTTTTGCTCGATTGCTAGTTTTAGCAGACATCTACAACCAGTATACAATACAATAATCATCTTACCAAACTCAATTTCCCGTTATTTGATACCTATTTTTCTCTATTTTTGTCGAGGCTTCGCCTATACTTATATCTATTAGCATTCTATTAGCGTCTCACTAAACGACGTGTTAAGGACCAGATCTTTGAAACGTGAATGTGAGTCGGTCTCACTATTTAAGGGGTCCCATTCTAACAATTATTGAATTTGTGACATATTTTAACAAAATAATATAAAATGTTTTTTACATAACTTTAAGTTGATTTTTTCTACATTTTATTCACTTCCGAAGTTATTATAAAAAAAAAACAAAGAAATACGTTATACCTGCTAAATACGTTTGACTTTACACCAAACCAAAAAAAAAACAAAATAAAAATATGTATCATGATAAATAAAAATATAACTTTGAAATTAAATACATCCTAAACATCTTATTTCTTTATAATTATATTGTACGTAATATAGTTTAATTTGTAAGTTAATTACATTATACCAAAACACTAAATAAATAAGTATGACACAGAACATCTTAATCTAAGATGTGTAGTTATATACTACGCCGCGAACCACACAGGTGAGAGTGATGGTAACAGATTCAGAATAACAGGACCCTAACCTTGGCATACTGAACCCTAAAAGCAGAAAAAACCTATCGTATTTCATTATCGTAACTTATTACTACTTCTCGACACGGAGTGAAAGTATTATTTTGGGTAAACAATAAGTCACCGGCTGTAGGTAACTATTTTTCACTTTTATCTCGGCGAAATAAGAACACGACAGCTCATTTATTTGGCTGATATCGGCCACTTTCTTCGGCCTCAGTTTCAAATGTTCTTCGAAGACTGGAAACAAAAATGTTATTGTCAGGCGTGTAATAGGTAGGTATATGAAGAGAAAGGTGAATGCCTGGACCTACTAACACACATTTAACTACTTTCCTTGCGTCATTGCTCTTTACATGCCATAAGTAAATCTGTTTTGGGAACGTTAATTATCATGTTAACTAATTTGCAAATTTCATAGATACTTCTAGTCCTGAAATATTTCTACGTACCTAAACAGGGTCATAGGTATTAAACGCAAAACCTTTTAAACTACTACTTTTGAAAATTCGCAAAAAAATCTCTTCTTCATACATTTTACCGCGCGTTGATGAACTTTTTGTAAGAAAAAGCTGATTTTTTCTTCGCGATTTTCCAAAAGTCCTAGGACAAAAGTTGTACGTCTAGATGTACTAGACCCGCCCTTAAAAGGTTTTGCGTTTAATACCTATGACCCTGTACATATATTATATTTTTTGTATATACACGGATATAAGAAAAATAAATACTAAGTATTGTAAAAATGGACATATACGAATGGAATCTTTGAATTACCGTTATTGAATAGAGTCTATCCTACAATTTGCTTTACTAATAGAACAAATAGGAACAAAATGTCCCTGCTGTTTTACTAATATGGATGCCACAAGTAGAAAATCTTCGGCAAGTTTTTGTTAGTGATATACTGCACTGAAATAGTTACTTATAATAACAAATAAATAGTAATTTAACTCTAACATCAATATATACCTATGTATATACAACGTGTAACGGAAAGGCTGTATACATAAAAAGTGGGTTGATACTATACCTTATATAGATGCTGTATTCGAAATTTCGAGCCAAAATAACAACATTCACTTTTTATAATAAATTAAATATAACTGACTAGAAAAAAAAAGAGGACAGCAGTTCAAGGAGGTGTGGTCTGATTTTGATGGGCAAGGTCGTGTTATTGACCCCACAGCTGTTTAGTGTGATAGTGCTGTGCAAATGTGAATTAGTCATAAAATTACTAGTATTTCAAAAAAATATTAAAAATCAGCAAACAAACTTACACGGCTAAACATGCCCCCATCTAGTTTGTTACTGTTATCTGATTTGGTACTTTCAGTATGTATATAGTCTTTTCGTTACACGTTGTATAGTTCAAAATCCCTGCGCGTAAGTGCTTACATTACGATTTAATTGAATTCGATTAATTGACAGTGTAGCTCAGATGAGCAGTGTAGTTAGTGCTCTAGTTTACTGACAGTTTAGATAATCCGAACGACATTGATCGAGTAATCTTTCCCTGTGGACATCTTCGATGCTTTTCAATTATTTATCTTTGTCTCTCGATATTCAGGAGTCGGTGGTGTGAATACCCTGGATGCGCCGGGACTGGTTGTCAGGTGACTCTAGAGCTAAATATAAACAAACTAGTTACCATTTAACCCGACGCAGAAGTAATGAAATAATGCTTTAGGATAATAAGCTATAAACTAAGAATTTTAAAAGCTATAGCTGTTAGTAAATTTTTTTCTGCTTATATTGATGTGTGTATCTTGGGACACGTTGTTGACTTCAAGCGGAATCGCGAAATAGAACGATTTCATACTGCAGTAGAGTAAGAAAGGGAAATCAAAACCTTAATATATCAGAATGAACAGGTTAGAACAAATTCTAATTTAAACTGTTAATTATTATGCTAATTTTGATATTAAGTTTTTGGATAGATAGATGGACAATTTATTGTTTACGCCAAGAATAAAAATATAAATACAGGATATTTAAAACTAGTGCAACAATGGGCGGCCATATGAAAATCTCTTCCAGGCGACCATAAAATAATCAAAGTGACTATTCAAATCGCGAGAGTAGGTACCTAACTACTTTTCTACTACATTGTTTTTTCTACTCTTGTCTCAATTTAATAAAAATAAAAACTAGACCTATCTCCATTACAAAGCCAGTAAAAACATTTTCGTAGAACTTACGGTACGTTTTGTCCCGTTTTGGGTTTTGTGAGAACAAAACTTGCTATTTTGAGTCGTGACTGTTTCTCAAGACAAAGTCGGCTTTGTCGTGCAGAGTGAAATTTTGATCAAGTTATTTCTCTTAAACAATGGAGCTATTTAAGAAAGCCAACGATAATTCTATTGTAGGTACTAAGCAACCTTAAAAATTAAACAAAGCTCTACCGTCAATATTTTTTTAACTTTTCATTTCAATATAATTACCTCCACAATTTACTTATTTCTATATAATCTCTATATAATAGGTTTATTTTATTGTAGCATCTCGCTGATTCACACTGTTTCATGGGAAACGAAACGAAAGCTATCTCCGAATGTTATTTCTCGCAAATTCATTCAACCAATACAATGTGGAATAGCAACAAACAGAGTCACACTGAAATTCTCATCTTAGTCAGTCAATTAAGGCCCATTATGAAGGCTCCATCTTAAATTTAATAATTTTTAATAATGTTCTCTCTATCGAATAATAATATATACCTAAGGTGGAAAAGAAACAGAAATATCGTAAATAGGCCGTGGTCACGGGTAGACTAACCCGTCGGTCTACCCGTGACCACTGCCGATGCGACTCGTCGAAACGTCGGGATGATGAGGTATTTATTTATCTCGTAATTTTAGTGCGCGGTTATTCCCGTAGTATATAATAATAATGTGTTCAAATCGCGAAAGTTTAAAAACAACATATTCTAAATTGCTAATAAAACTACAATGCGATGGCGACTTCATAATTGGGCCTACTATCTTACTAAATTTATCTAAAACTACAAATAGGACAATTAATAGAAGACAGAAAATTATAAAAGACATTTTTAGCGCGGTCGTGTAACCAGTTATGTTATTATTGACCTGATTGTAGAGAACCGGTCTTTACAGGGCCGGCCGTTGCACTGAAGATGCGCAAACACAAGTATAATTTATTTTACTCAACAAAAATAAAACGCGAAGGACCCGCATTGAAAAATGTGCTCATTGCAATGTGCGTGCTATTTGCTACGGCGGGCCTGATAAGTAAATAAGTAAAATCCTAGTAAGTAAATGTGGGTATATTGCCAAGTTCTGCAAATAAGTACAAGATAGTATTCAGACGCGGAATGTCGAATTCGCAAAATCTCCAGCAGCGATCGTAGAGCATCCAACGCGCAAGATGTTCGGTTTTCGAACAGTCCTATTCCCATAATGGCCAAGATTGAAAAATTAAATATGATTTTTTTTCTGAACAATGAACTCTTCTATCGGCTTCCAGCGATACTTTTCCGAGCGTATTTGTCACTCCTAGATTATTTCAGAGGGGTTAGTCCACGTTTACTTGTAAATTGAACCTATAGTTGTTTTTGTATGCGCTGTACAAAAATGTTTGTACAGCGCCTCTGGCGGAAACAAGGAAGAATTTACCAAAATGTATGTAGCCACTCGCGAAAACTACTCAAAACCTGCACTAAGGGCTCTAAATGCACCTTTTATATCAAACCCCAGATCAGATACACTGTTATGAAGTTCAATATACTAATTATAATTATGCAAGTCGTCATGTATAATATTAGTGTAATGTGATAGTAATGACCCGATTCGCAGCCGGTTGCGCCGCGGCCCGCGCGCCACGGTCGGGTGTTGCACCGGAGAGCCAAGTGCAAGGCGATCCACTAGCCTCGCCTCGCACGTAACACGCCGTAACTACTAAATACCTCTACTATCCTCGTTTTACTCTTGTTAATTCTTGCATTATTCTTATTGGTTTTGTTACACGCGCATCGCTAGTAATGAGCAGCCTTGCTGCTTTGGAATTATCTACTGGGTGGCTGTGTAGGGAGATGAATTAAACAAGTTTATAAGACAGTGCCCACTCTACTTACGACGAGTACCTACTGATGTTCGAAAACTTCCATTTGGTGAACTGACTGTAGAAGTAAAATGTGATACCTTTTGTTATTCTACCCTTATCGTGCACTTTTTGGAAAACAAAACATTACGATACTTGTAAAAAATATAAAAGGCATGAATTTGCGAAAACATGATAATTAATGGCATGTGATAAGTTTTATATTTGGGCAGTTTCAAACGAAGTCTTAAAATAAAGCATAAAGTATCACCCGCGGTCCTCCCTGAGTTCCAGACGAGCTCCGCCCGAGATTCGGTCAGATAACAACGTGACCACGTTACTTTAATCAATTAGGTAGTCATTTAACGATATAGCTTTACACTAAAATTTGACGAGGCGAAAATATTAAATTGTTGGTTACTAGTAGAGTTCAGGTTTTTATTCATATTTAAGTAACGAGAAATTTACTGACTGTCTTTAAGATGCACTACGTCATCTTATCACGGAAGATAAAAAGATATAATTGTCAATGTAGTTTTCTCATAACAGTAGATTTTAAATGTCGATAGCTATAAATACGTTACTTGACAAATATTTTGAGCTTGTAAGATAAACGAAGCTGTCCATGTTTTAAAAGACATCATAATTTATTATCATCTAAGCTCCCCAAATAGTAGAATGAAACCGAGCATGGATCCTCATTAAGTTGGCAATGTAAATTGCAGATTCCCACATAGATAGAATTTGCAGACGAAATAATGTCCCCGAGGCATCTTAATAAAACCGAAACGAAAACCTTGCGACGGAACTGGTTCTGTGATACAGTTATGGCTTACTATTTGCTTACAAAACCGATGGTATTTCCAACAAACTTTATATTAGGTCAGCCGAGATATGGTAGAGTCATTGAAATATTGAAACTGGTTTAAAGCTTATTTACCAATTTTAATTATCAGGAAAAAATAAGTTTTTTAATCAACATAGAAATATAAACTACAAAATTTTTCATAACAATTTTAACTATGTTTGCAATTATATAAATTATCATTATTATTAATCTCTGGTTATTTACTGTAGTCAAAGAAAATAAAATTGGTGTCTAGCAGGATAGTTGCGTTGCGTGCGCATTTCGATAGGTAGGTACATTGTATGAATTGATATTTGTTTTTTTTTGTTTCATCCCCTATTATTTAATGTTTGACTTTAATGTTTTCAGTAACAAACAGGTAATACTAAAATAATCAATTTGGAATTATTTTAGGCTACTATAAAAACTTCCAAAATATAAGCAAACACTATATGCGTTTTTCTTGAGAAATGGTAATTTTAATAGACATAGTTGATAAATGGGACCATTAAAACATTCATGAAAATGTTTGTCCAAAAAAGTAATTTAGTGAATCCAGATTCACTTGTATAAGAAGCACCGTTGTCCACTTGACCCGCGGCGGGTCGACGAGCCCACTTTTAGACAATGCGAGGCTCCCACGCCGCTGATAACATTTGCGCATATCAACTAGTGCCTATTTTACACACATTTAATGGAACACTGCACATTTTTATATATTTATATAAAAATGTGCAGTATTTAACGTAAGGAATATTTATGTGCTATTTAACGTAAGGAATAAATACACTTTCAAAATAATATGGGTTACCTACCAAAATTTAAAATTTTGATAGGAAAATATTTGTATCTGTATCAGCCTTTTTAACAGTCCACTGCAGGACGTAGGCCTACGCACGAAGGGTGTTTGGGCCATATCCACCACGCTGGCCTAGTGCGGGTTGTTGAATTCACATACCCCATCGAATTTCTTCTACTGACATATGCAGGTTGCCTCACGATGTTTTTCCTTCACCGAAAAGCCAGCGGTGTAAAATTCCGTACATAAATTCCAAAGAACTCATTGGTACGGGACCGGGATTTGAAACCACGACCTCACGATTGTAAGGCGGGTGTCATTACCACTAGACCACCACGGCTTCACCACTGCTTTTTGTTTTACTTTTGTACTTAATTTTTCTAATACAACTACTTAAACATTATTATTCCGTGACGAAGGAAGACGATAAATAATTCTGAATAATATAGATAAGATTCTCCCGTTATCTAAGGTCATAAAATTTGCATACATATTTATTCATAGGACAGTACTGAATTAAAAAGATAATTGTACTTACAAAGCAAACATCATTAAGTCAATCGCAACTAGCGGAAAATTCTCAGCACAGCACTAGGTCCATTGTCGGATAATTGCAAACGTGTTACCTACATTGATTATTAATTTTATAAGACAGATAGTTCATTTATCATCTGGATATTGGCCACGCGTGTCTTCACGGTCAACCGAGCGCCAAATGATGCAGTATTCAATATATTCAAGATACCACGGTGGCGTATGAGTAATTAAAAGCACATGCGGAAGTCGTCATCACTATTCATTAGTAACATCGCTTAAAAGCTTCGCAAGTTTCCTTGGTTTTTGTGTTCGGGAGTTCGCGTGCGCGCCGGCTCCGCTCGTGTGCGTTTTGATTCTTACATCATAACTTATGGAAATGATTCTCAGAAGTTCGCGGTCCATGGGTTTAGTTTATCTAAGTTTAACTGTTTATTTTAATTTACTGCAATGAGGTAGGTGATTTATGCGCCCTTAGATACGCTACAGGTGATGTGTTGATTGGAATTAATCGTGTCTGATGCATGATGTACTTAGATCAACTTATGATTCAGAATAGCATAATTAACACCTCAATATTACACAATAACTACAAGAGTCTGATAAAACAAAAGAGGACTATCGTTTTCCCGTTCATCAATAAAATCCGGAAATTAATGAATGTAGGTAATACATAAATACATACTCTATTTGACGTAGATGCGTTACTTACTTTGCCATATTGGCATTTTAACATATATGGGGTCTTAGACAGCAATTGGGCACTTAACTAACCAAAATTACTAGAAAAAATTACCTAACATGTATCTGCCCAATAATTTCTTAAAATATGACTATTTTCCCCACCGTCGTTATATCTATCTCTGTAACGAAATATGCGTAGACGTAATGCTTCCTAAAAAGTTAGTGCTTAACCCTCGCTCACCAATCGGATCATCACTCTGAGATTTGACAAAGTATTTTTTTTCTCCGTATTTAACTACCAAGCATTCCATTCTGGAATTAGTTCAATAATACCGTTACATAAAGTAAGTAACACGTTACGCGTGCAACTGACAGTCATGGTGTGCAATGGCAGCGGTAATGAACGCTCAGATTACTCGATGTAGCTCACTAGAGCATGATACTCCACGTTTTTTTTTATTTCCCTGGTAATCGATTCAGAGCGATCTGCGGACTGTGGTCGGCGGCTTCGAAATCAAAGCCAAATCGAGCCTACGCCAGATCGAAGCAGAAATGCTATTCGAATTATGCTTTTTTGTTCTCATGAAAAGTTGAGTTGATGAGCATCTTCGTTTTAGTGTGTTATTGAGGGTCGATCATCATCTCGGTAAGAAGAACTTTGGTAGGTTTGGAATTTTTTCGATGATAGAGATATACTAAACTTTACTATCAACCGCCGATGCTTTAGATTCCAGAAGAAAGTTCTGAACTATAAAATCCTTTGACAAGACTACTACTAAGCATAATGAAATGACTGCCTCGGCGGCTCAGTGGTTAGTGAACCTGACTTCTGGATCAAATAGGTGTGGGTTCGATCTCCACCCAGAGCAAGCATTTATGTGGTGAACATAGGTGTTTGCTCTGAGTCTGGGTATTATTTAGGTACTATCTATATAAGTTTGTATTTAAAATATGTATATGTATTATATCAGTCTTTGGCAGCCATATCACAAGCTTTGCTTAGTTTGGAGTCAGAGACCGTGTGTAAGATGTCCGCCACTATTTATTTATTTACGTACCCGAATCCGTATGCTATAATTATGTGGTGTAAAATAATTCAATATGTTTTCCATAATTATTTTGCTTTTATTTCAATTTAAAATCAATTTATTCGTATTCAAAGGTTTATCCATTCACAACCAATCAGAATCAACGCAAATCAAACCGTAATTAGATTGTGTTGTTCTGATTTGTTCATCAACAGTATCCAGTTATCGACAAATTATTAACGCAATAATAACCCATGATTAATTATAGCTTCGGTGAAACGGGATTGGTGTTTGAATGCTAAAGTTGAATCGATTATGATCGAATGAAAGGTTCGAATCGATGGCGGAGGTAACGGTAGCAGTGCCAAGGGGCACGGTGAACGACACCGTGCGATTAAATCGGCGTGCGCGCATCATCGATAATGCAATCGAATAGTTTTCATTGTTCGGACTTTCGGAGAGATCTCGAAAATGATCTTTGTATTGTTTAGGTAACTATCGACCCGCCCCGGCTTCGCACAGAGTGTATTATACATATAACCTTGTACTCTATCTATTAAAAAAACAGCATCAAAATCCGTTGCGTAGTTTTAAAGATTTAAGCATACATAGGAACAGACAGACATGGAAGCGACTTTGTTTTATCCTATGTATTGATGATACAGCGTTTAGATCAGTTGAGTTTTATTATGTTGTCTTCATCCTGAAAGCAACAGGGTCTTAATTCAGGTACTTGAGATGAAACTGAGTTGGTACGTTTGTGCATCTTATCAAGGTGTAAAAACGGATAAGGTAAAATTTAGTTCATACTCGCCTGATCATAATAAATTAAAATACATATATCTTTCCTTTCTTCATCTTTTATTTGTGATGTTGATGACAAGGGAACAAGACTTTGCGCGAACCATATCTGTAGGTCTGGAGAGTCTGACCATATAGAGACTTATTGTATATTACGCTGTACAGTGCACACTGTGTTCTTTTTTCTTTTCCTCTTTATACTTTTATTCTTTTTTCACGTGTTTCGCGCGCCTGCTGAATCAGGTACGCAACATTATTGAAATTACTATTGATACTTTAAATTACTTCATTATTTTTCTTAAATATAATACACGAAGGATACACATAAAGCAACTGAAGTTATCAAACATCATGTTTTTCTCACATTTATTTGACCGGTCGATCGTCATTATGACGGACAAGATGACTCAAAAATTAGACTCAAAGTAAAGTAAAGCACAAAGCAAATGACACAGGGTACGTGACATTCAAAACTAAAGTTAAATATTATTGAAATTATAGTATATATGATATACGAGTATACCTGCATATACCTGTCATTCTATTTACTTAGATTCTTGTGTTACGGTCTTAGCATGCAAATTGCAAACAAATGCACAGTTCATCCAATAAATTAGTCAAAATCTTAGATAAGGAAAACAAGCTTTATAAACTGTGAAGATTCTAAAAGATTTACTTTTTACCATTCCTTATCTTAGAAAGTTAGTAATACTTTTCACTGATGTAAGGAGTCACACTATAATTAGTTGTAATTCTGAACTGCAGAAGGGCAAAATTTTCGTTATGTTCTACTTGCATGGATTCAATTTATCGTCGTCGTAGTAAAAACAAATAATTCGACAACATAATCAATCTATTCCGAGCTATCCAAACTAAAAGCACATCCTATAACAACCGTACAACTGAACGTTCTTTAAAGCGACCGCCCCGGCTTCGCACATGTGTATCATCACTACATAGTACCTACCTAAACAAAGTCGCTTCTCTGTCTTTCTGTCCCTATGTATGCTTATGTCTTAAAAACTACGCAACGGATTTTTATGCGTTTTTTTAATTGATAGAGTAATTCAAGAGGCAGGTTTATATGTATAATACGTCTGTGCAAAGCCGGGGCGAGTCGCTAGTTATACATATAAACCTCTTGAAAGTCTTGAACCATCAAACCGCATCAAAATCCGTTGCGTAGTTTTAAAGATATAAGCATAAATAGGGACAGACAGACAGCGGGAAGCGACTTTGTTTTATACTGTGTAATGATAACGACTATATAAGATTTTGATAGACCTATCAACCTATCATGATTTTTGTTGCTCGTCATCCCGTCAATCTGTTCGGGTGTAGGTAGTCGGAACGATGTCGAGCGTATTTATTCCACCACCGTCCATTGTCGGTACCGTTCATGTAACGGGCCGGCCCTTTGCCCGCCGCCGCGATCAAATGGATTATCTCGAAATTATAGGCCACAGTTTCGGAAACCATTGCTTTGATTTAGGATAAGGTATGAGATCGGTAAAGTACGATCGGTTTCAATTGGTAGGCTTGTGATTAGATGGTATTGTTAGATAGGTATTTATGACGAGTTTTTCATATTGCATCTAGTTTTAGTAAGTGTTAATAAATGATTGTTTATAATATTCCATGATAAGTACTTGAAATTTCTAATATATGTAACATAATTACTGTTGAACGCCTCACAAAAGCAAGTTTGTGTCTGAACTAGATTAGAAAACAAATTTTAAATTGTAAAACCATCAGTGTACAAACAAACTGCTATACTGTAAACTGTACCAGGGCCTTGTAATAGTCCAGTACTGAACACAGACATATCCTTGAAGGATGATTGGGCCGTATCCGCCACGGCAAATAGGTCCACCATCAGTGGGAATTGATTCGCACGTCTTTTTGCTTGCTTTTACGAGCATTTCATATTCATAGATATGCAGATTATCTCGCTATATTTTCCTTTACCAAAAAGTGTTGTGTAAAAAAATAATACATGATGCTGGGTTTTCTCATCGCGTCCATTTCGTCTCTTTGCCTGCATGTTTTCCCACTAGACCAACACGGCTTTTTTCCAAATAGTTTGACTTCGGCCACATACCTGCGGGCGCAGTGTGGTGTGCCTGGAGTAGTAGTCTGGCTGGTAGAAGCTGGTGGGCGAGAGCGGCGGCCGGTACTTCTTGTGGCCGTAGCCCATCGTGTCCATCGTGTGCATGGCGGTCTCGGCTCTCGGCGGGGGCGGGGCGCGGCCGAGCAACACTCTCACATGGTTCCTCCCTGGAACAAGAAACAATATTCTCAATAGACATGATGACTGAGTTACAAAATCATTAGTATGCAATAGTCCGTATTAGATTAACAAGAAATAAAAACGACAAAGCTTATCTAAGTTCGGGTGTGTGGGGACTCGCGACGTCACTTCTGTATAATAATTAGTTTTCGCAAAAAAATCGCAACACCGACTTCCAACACATACAGAATTCGAATATTTTGCACGAACCAACTTGGCATCCTTCTACATTATTGATCATTTATCAAAAACGGCTTAGCCGATTTCGATAAAATTTATATGGAACCAAGTCGGAAGACGGACCCTTTCGAACTAAAAAAGATAAAAATCGATGAACATAAACAAAAAAGACATACAGACGAACATAGTACCTCCTCCTTTTTTGAAGTCCGTAAAAAGTGAAGCTATTATCATCATTTTTTATTTAATTTGCAAAATAAAAAATACATACGTGTCGAAAATTTCTGATTATCTTATGATTTTTTATTTGTTCATCACTACGAAACTATGATGAACTTTGCGTTATACATACTATGTACTAAGCAAGATAATCCAAGTTTGTATAATAAATCTGTGAAATAATTTAGAAACCAAATTCAGAACAAAATGGTAGGCTTTCTTAATTATTGATTAAGTAAAACTAATAAAATACCGAACTTAAACATTGAAAGGTATTTGTCAAGTTCTCTCGGCATAAATGCATGTAGTGAAAATTAGAGGCCAAGTTTACGGCCGCTCTGACACTTTGTAGGCTCTATTGTGCATATAATGGAAGTGTAAGCGCATGCGCCGCATCAATAACTCGAGATGACGGTCTGTCACGCATTTTAATAAACGTATTACCTATGCATTTGTTTTTTATACCAATCTTTTATGCATTAATGGTATCCGTTATTGATAATTTATTTATACTTACCCCTCTCCTGTACGTGTACGTGTGCATTGGACATAATTATAGAGGGAAATTAAAATATTGTCTAACGTTACTATTTAAATGCATTATTTATAGGATAGTTTTTTTTTTACTTTTTTTTTTTATTTATTTGCAACTCACACGTTAACAATATAAATATACATGTAAAAACACCAAAAAACCTTTCGGTTTGTCTAGGTGCCATTAATAGGTGGTATTAAATTCACCACTCGGTACTCCTTAATTACATTAGTAATAAAATATTAAACTGAGTCAACTAAAAAAAAAACAAAACAACAAGTACTCTTAACTAGAACAAAAAACCTTCCGTAGAATCAGTAGGTAGTTAAGTACCTAAATACCACGAACTCGAAGCAACTGGAAAGCTAAAATGAGATTTCACAGGATTGGTAAGGTTTGTATGTTTCTTTAGGACTAGGAATCAGGTACGCCTAGATACTATTCCGGCTACTTCTCAAAATAATTCACTAACATCAATTTTTATCTGGTTGATTTTAGAAGATTTTTTGTGCTTGTCTTATTTTTTTTATAGAATAGGCCTGTACCCATCTTATGTGGATTATAGTTGATGATAATTTAGTTATGTATTTTGTTTTAGACAGTAAAGTATGACTTTTAAAACACTTCAAAATATTAAAAGCTCTACAAACAGCATTTAACATTGCGAAATGACAACATTACTAATTAAATATTTGTTTATCACTAATATATATTTTTTTTCACTATTTTATTGTCTCACTCAATGTTTATATTGAAAAATTACTCTATAATATCAATAAAATACAGTAACCTAGCAAAGCCGGTTTGACTCTACGGAAACACTAAATTTACAGACAAAAATGCGCTTATATAACGGGAACGCTTCGCCACAGTGTCTGTGTGTCACTATTTCTCATACTACCCACGTATTTGCATAATGTCAACTGAACGAAAAGAACCGGTCAAGCTGTCGAAGGCGAGAATTATAAACAAGTAATCGGTCAAATACCCCGGGCAGTAGCCGGGCGCATTGCTACTATTTGTTTCGTAACAGTAAAAGCGCAATAATAGCGTCTTAATCTGGCAGTTCCCGGAAGACTGTAAAAGTAGCGAGCTTCTGTAGCTTTATAGCTTACTTAAAGGTTAAGTAAGGCCACAGCTAGTCTGATGGTTAAAATACAGTGTAGAAAGAGGGTAAGCTACTAGTCTAAATAGAAAACTGATAAAAGAGTATGAAGATAGTACCTCTATTGTTTTTTTTTTTAGATTATTTTATGTTAGGGTGTTCTAATTTGTAATAGATTATTTTATGTACCTAATTAATTCAACTGTAATTAATAAAAGTAATTATGTTATCGAAAACCTTTGTAAAAAGACGATTCTAAGCGCATTTCCATATGTCTAAAGAATAAAGCAAAGTTTGATTTTGATTTGATTTTGATTTTGAAGATTCTACCCTAAAATGAGAACTGACTCTCTGGTGATAATAATCGGTCACCTACTTTTTTTTTGGTACGTGACAGTTGTCTTATTATATAAGATTAAAAGATCTCGTTAGGACGCTTCTAACTGAATGATTTTTGTATATGCTCTGGCTCTGCGCGATGCCACAACGGAAATTAAATTAAGTTTAAAAAATCCCATCGGGTGCAATGCATTGAAATGCTCGACGGTCTCTACACAATTTAATGTTGGGTTGTTCTTAGTACCTAATCTATGAGTATAATAGAAACCTACCAGCACGACGTCATTGCCACAAAGTCATTGAAAATAGCCATAAGATAAATCGTAGTCATATAAAGACTGTTCAGTGCGTGCCGCTGCATATGAAGGACCAGCTTGCAGCACGGTCGTAACACATAAATATATGACGACGGTTTACAACGATCTTGTTTTCCTCCTAACCTTCCCACAGCGTGCCTAACCTCGGCTCAGTTACATGGTAATTTTCCTGAATGATACGTCATAAACATTACACGCATCGAAAGGTACAAAAACATGTACCGATCTCGAAATTAATTGTCGATGGTATCGGGCCCTGCTCTGGTCATCGGCTTCGTGGGACGTAGAAAAAATACGGAATACTTGCGAGTAATACAGCGCTTACAAGATGCTATGACGTGCTAAGAAATTTATGGCGAACGTATGAATTTATGGACAGGGTTGTTATTCTATAATAAAGCGGCGGTGTAACACGCTCTCGCTTTAAAACTTCCTGGGCTTGAAATAGTCTATTTTTAAAAAGAACATTCTATGACATGAAGTTAGGAATTAGTTCTTATTATAAAATTTAAAATTTAATCGCGATATTACCACCTACGTAACGTAAATCTACAATTTGAATTTGCCAAACTATTTAGGCAAATACGTATCTAATTTAATGTTTCTGCAAAAAATAAGTACTTAGATTTAACAACAAAAAAATAAATATCTGCCATAAAAATAGTTATGCAATAACATCTCTTCTACTGTACTTAAAATCAGTTATTACCTCCGTGGGTGTACCAGCTCTTCGTGAGAAACTGACGAGCATCAACTGCTTGTAATACCCGAGCCATGTTCCAAAGTTAATTATCTTCCGCATTATTATCCGAATCGTGGTCAGTTTTTGCTAAAGATATTTTAATGTATCAATCTAGAGCTATATCTACTTGTCCACAGAACATTTATCATCTCGATGACGAAACCTCTAAAAATATTGCCCTTAAGTTTGGGCTGCACGTTGTAGTGTAAGTTAGCACGTAGCTGCGTACTTCATGGAGTAAAGTAGAGCAAAGAGTTGCCTTGATGGGCATCGCTGACTCACCGCAGCAGCTAGACGCCGTGGGAACAAACTTATCTACGTCCTCTGCTCGGCTCGTTACTGAAGAAACAATGGCCAGTAAAGCTATCGCTTTGAAAATATTTTATCGCCTTTGAGCCTATCCGGGAGCATCGGGTGATTCATGGCTCAGAGGGAGTACTTGATGTTTTATGAAACGTATTTTTACTGTATGGTAACTACCGAGAGAGTAATTAAGCCAGACGATTTAGATTTAATTAATTGAGCAATGAAGTAATCGCAGTTTTATCTCCTGTAGCTCTAGCTATAGATATCTACACGATAACCAGCTGAAATAAGTAACTAACTTATAATATTTTTATGAATTAGAAACTTTATATATGAGTGCTGTAAGGTTGAAGAAAAGATGGATAATTCAAGTTTTACAAAAAAGATACCATAAATTCTCTCAGGAGTTTATATTTTAGGTTCCTATACATTAATGTGTAATGATCGGAATATGGGTTATGGATCGGAAAGATCTGTAGTAGGTCTTCGTAATATAGGTAGTAAGAAAATGACACGATAATATAATCCTTTAAAAAATAACCCCCTTTCCGGGATAGTCATAAATCCACTTCTAACGAGCGCAAGCTGCACCTAATGTTAGTAAACAAAATACCAGCCGAGTTCAACGATTCGAGAGGAGCTGGCGGCCTTATGCTTCGACGCAATGTCAATGTCACCTTTCCATTGACTTGGCTTCGGCCGAGAATGTGGAACCTAACAAATGAGAGGTAAAGACATTATTTTGAGGAAGGAAAACAGGTATGTTTATTTTCAATTTTGAGGGAAGGTATCAATATTGGGTGAACCTGTTTGACCCTGATATTTTTTAATTAAGTTTTATATATATGGAAAATAATCAAGAAGTAAGTATTGTACAAAATATTTCATTTCAGTCTAAGTAGTATTATTGGAACATAGCGCAATCATTGTAAAAGAAAAAACTAAATGAATCAAAGTTCGCAAGACCTCGTGTTTAAACTCGACTGCATTTGTTTTATTTAGGTACTTAGATGTGCAGTTTTTATTATGAGTAAAAGCAAAGCAGGTTATTTTCAGGTTGGCACTCTGTTGCATTTGTTTTATTTAGACGTGCAGTTTTTATTAGCAGTGTAGCAGGTTATTTCCAGGTTTCCTATGTGTGTTAACGTTATTTTGGAGAATCACAGCCCATTCAAATGTGGGTGAGATAACGCGAATGTTGGAATTCGGACAGTACGGTACACGCACTCTAATACTTGTCGCACGACCTCGAAACACTATGCCGATTGTGGAACGCGATTTAATAAATTATACAACAGTCAACATTGTTACTGAACCAAGAAACGTACCGCGGCTAACATCTAAGTCAACTGATGAGAATGAAAGAGGACGCCGATCATGCACGAGCGTTGATTTCTCTTCCCCTATCGCGTCAAGCTTATAGCTCACTGTAGACCATATTTTAAAGGCGCCATCGTAATTATAATAGCAATTTAAAAGTCCTTTCTTTCTCACTGTATGCATTTGATAGAGAGATTATTATCGTTGATATTTATTATATTTATTTATTTTTATTAAATTTACTATGGCACCTTTAAAATTGGCCTTGGGTCACTATGCGCCAACTTATTTTTGTGAAACAATAAAACTAACTAGTTGTTCATCACTCTTCCTACTCAAACATAAATTGTATCTAATCAAAGCGTTTTGGTTAAATGTTATGAAGTCTCTACTGACTGTTTACTGCTCATTTTCAGATCAATATTTTAATTTTCAAGCTATTGCGGCGAAGTTGACATCCTTTTTCACTTTTCTTCTTGTGTTTCCAGCTATTTTCTAACTGAATAAACAAAAAACATGTTTAGAACTCTTTTAGAAGATTCCATGCACATTTTTACTACTCTACCTACCAACCACAAAAATGCAAAAATGTAATTTTTGTTTGCCTCTAATCGTGATTTATTATTCTTAACGAATGAATAGGCGAATATTGTACGAACAGATATTAGATTGTAGATAAACGCCTGTTCTTTAAGTCGATTATGCTACGGAAATCTAATTATGTTCCTATTCATTCACAAACAATACCACCACGTGTGCAAACGTTAACGTAATTACGTTTAATTAGAATTAGCCGGCAACCGGCAGCGGGCGCGAAGAGACAAGCCGACGTGTGCTGTAAACAAAGATACGAGTGCTCCGTGAAGTAGAATCATCAACTATAATAATATACGAAATAATATCGTACACACCCGTGAAGATATACAGGGTTACGTAGAAAATGCAGCAGCTGGATAGAGCGGTTTATGCATATTTGGCATTACAATTTGTAATAATAGTAGAGTGGCGGTCTAGCGGGAGCTCTCTTCTGTGAGTGTTAGTGACACCCGCCTTAAAATCTTGAGGTCGTGTGTTTAAATCCCGGTCCCGTACCAATGAGTTCTTCGGAATTTATGTACACGGAATTTAACACTACGTTTTGCACGGCTTTTCGGAAAATATTGTAAGGCAACCTGCATACGTCTGTAGAAGAAATTAGATGGACTATGTGAATCCAGCAACCCGCACTGGGCCAGCGTGGTAGATATGGCTTAATCACCCTTCGTGGTTAGGCCTATATCCTGCAGTGGAATATTAAAAGGCTGATACAGTACACTGTACATTACAGTAGAGTGGATTGTACGTATTCAGCAGTTTTACCTGTTTTAGGTATATTCCTGGCATGAAAGTGTCTGTTAACTCTATTTTTTTAATTTTAACTTATTTTATTTTTTTGTAAAGTAGAAATATTGGACCTGAAAGTTGCTGTTTACATTTAATTTGAATTCATCAGGTCCTAGGGTATTTATTACAAATGTCCATAACTGGCGATGATGAATACCGCCTTTACATATAACCCTGTATAAAATGTAACATAATGAGCGTGTAATCGTGTAGGTTTCCTGTTGCTGTAATGCTGTATCATGTCACGAGCGCCCTCCTCAGGCCAGCCGTGAGACCTCTCGGCCTCGGTGACGTCACTCGTCTTACCCACTGCTTGTATACTCAAATTATCTAACAAATCACTTCTTACATTACTCATACGTATTAATTGCCTGTAAGAACAAATTGAAGCTCGTTAACTTGACACTGAAGTTGTTTTCTTAGTAGTTAGCTCGAAGTGTCTCCGCGCAAGGTTGTAGACTTGACCTTGCATACGCCATGGAAGTCGCACGCTCTCATGTTTTTGTTTGATTTACTGCCCTTTGTATGTTTGACGTTATTATGGAAATGATTAGCATCAAGTGATGAATTTCCTATTTTGTCTCTGCCCTAGTGAAACTACCTTTATTTGGTTAAAATCTCTTCGGCCCTACATTCAAATGTCTCAGTGATAAGCAGGATTTTTTTAAATCTGGAGACAGAAATGTAATACCTATGCACTTACTATAGCTCAAAACCTTATCCTTATTCTAAATAACTTCGTGTAAACCCAAGTAGGTAAATTCCAGCTACCAATAAATATGTCACAAGATTAATGAACGCATATAACCTGCACACGCCCACGAAATCTAGGTCGCTATTAAATATTTAAATGGAAACGCATCATCCGCGTCGCGTGGAACCGGTCCAAATTAATTTCCCGCTCTATCAGCAATCTGAAAATGAGCAATCGCGAACTAACGGTAACTGCAAGATTCTGAAACAATAAAATTAATGGTTCGGCACGCGCCAGTGAGCTTTCGAGTCTATTAATAAATTGAACGGAGAACAGAGGCGGCGCGTGAAATATCTGTTGCTAACACATTGTAAGACACGCGCCGCGTCCGTAACGAATGCATGGTATAACTGTGTATGGGATGTTCGGTGCCATGGAGCGTGGCTCCATAAAGTGCGGTGTTGAATGCCGGCTGGTGGCAGGGTGCGGACGGCGGCAGTGTCGCTGCTCGGCGTAACAACGGCACATTACCATTGAATGGGTAACAGCGTCTCACAGCTGCCACCGCAGCAGACACACGACGTGCACGCTATTGACTGTCTCACACATTTTCTGATTAAAGCAGCTATAATGTAGCATATACTCGTGCTTGATTATGCATGTACACAGGAAAAAATATCGAGAAAAGTGCTAAAGAAGATATTTTCTGCGGTTCAGGTGCAAGCATGATCATAATTACGAGTATGTACTTTGTGAAACTTTGGTGACGGTATTTGTATTTCTAATACAGATTGAAATGATTCATAAAGTTAACTCTAGCTTGAACTTTACTAGATTCTACATTCTACACAGCTTTTTCTAAGATCAATGGATGTATTTACAATTTTATCAAGAATAAACCAAACTGTTTGGCCTTGGTCTCTGGTAACTAAACTCTAACATAAATTCGCGGTTGTAACTATAAGACAAAACACACAACGGACCCTACAACGTTACATTGATAGAGCCAAATGTTAGCTTCATAATTTCATATACTTCAGTCAAGGTCTTCACGACTATTATCAAAACCATAATAATAAGTATTGTACAATTTATCAAAAAACCTAATATCACAAACAATGCGCGCGCGCATTCAATCATGAAGCTCGTGATAAATTGATGATTCAGAAAAATGCGTTCAGCTATAAAAAACTGTCATCGACGGAGATTGTAGATAAAGTATTATCATTTTACCTACATTTGCTAATGGTTTTATAAACACTGTTTTTATAAAACTGGTTTGCGATATAGCTGTTAGCGAACCGAGAATAATGACATCAAACTCCCAGATAACAAAGTTCCGCTATGTCAGTTTTTATTATTAGACTTGAATAAAATACGATTTTAAGGAATAGTGACGTGAACAAATTTATCATGTGTAAAAGCCGTAAATACTCGTATAATAAAAAAGATTGATTTTAAACATGTATTATACGTAAAGACGAATGCATGCACACATAATATTCATGTAAGTGATTTCGAGATGAATTGTGCAAATTAAAGAACTTTTATTACCACAATCTACAATTTCAATTACTTACACAAACTTTTTGCAAAACTAACTGGTTAGAGAGGTTTATAAGACAACGCATGTAACAGCAAACTCTAGATGTCCAGTATAATGGTTGTACGGCATGCGTCTAATTTTTGAGGTTTTTTTCGTCGCCTACCCTCGGTTTTTTTCGTCGCCTACCCTCGATAGAGAAGCAGTGTCGAATTTGCGTGGCTATTTATAATTTCCTTAACAATTATTAATTTCGTTAATTTTGTGTTAAAAAAGTGTTATTCTTGTGTATTAACTATCAATTACTCTGTAAACAGTGTAGTTTGCTCAGAATTTTACTTCAGTTACTCGTAAATAGGACTTAAACTTCGGACCGTTTTTTTTTCGTTTTTCTTCTTGATAATTTAAATTCGCTTAGCTAAAATGAAGTGTTTCAAGTGCGAAAATGATTTTGCGGATGACTCCGTGGTGCAGTGTGATGGCTGCAAAAGATATATCTGCATACAATGCAGTAATCTAACTAGTAGCGAGGCGCGCGTCATGGGTCTGAAGGGCAAACGCACGCTTCTATACTTATGTGATCTGTGCAGAGAAGCTTTGTTTCAAGTGCCAAAGCTAATAAAATCGTACGACGGGCTTAGAAAAGAACTAGATGAAGTGAAGGAGCTCTTGTCTCGGACTAGTAATACGGGTCGGGACGATGCGCAGCCGCCGGCAGCAACAACGCCCGAGCTGTCGCCTGTCAGCACGAACACAATATTAGAGGAACTTCTGGAACGCGAGCGCAGAGCTAATAATGTACTCCTGGTAGGCATCAAAGAAAGCGGTTCTGACAGTGGCACGGACAGAAAGAACTATGATGAGAAGGTGGTGAATAAGGTCCTCAAGGACATCAACAGTGGGGAGGACTATTCTTCCAAAGTTACGTCGGTGCAGCGTCTTGGTCGCCGAGAACATGGCAAGCAACGGCCACTGAAAATTGTGTTCAAGACTCGTGCAGATGCTGTGCAGATTCTAAAAAACAAGAGTAAGGCCAACAAGGAGGTAAGAATTTACGACGATAAAACACCCAAACAGAGAGACGAGCTTAATAAATTACGTGATACTCTTAAAAATCGAATTGATAAGGGCGAAACTGGTCTCACCATAAGGTATATAAAAGGAATACCTAAGATTGTACCAAAAAACTAGACAATCGCCGAGACCCTTATAGCGATCTTACTTTCATGTACACAAATCTTTTCTCTCTTCGTTCTAAATTCGACCTTTTTCTACAATATGTCAATGCTCAGAATCCTTCAGTAATAGTAATCACAGAAACATGGCTGAACAGTAGTGACCGTAACAGCACATATAACATTCCTGGCTATTCGTTATTTAGATTGGACCGTAGCCACAAAAAGAAAAAATCTGAAGGAAAAACTAGGGCTGGAGGAGTAGCAATTTACATCAGGGACCACTTGGATGGTGTACCGATTATAGCTAAACGTAATCAAAGATACATGTGTGAGGATGTGGAAGCACTCTATATTGACGTTCGGTTTGGTATGCACCATTTCTTAGTGGTGGGGGTATATCGACCTGACGACAAGGAAGAGACAGCTTGGAGATCACGTGATACTAAACTGATGGAAAATCTCTTCACAGCGTCTGAAAATAACACAATAGTGATAGCCGGTGACTTCAATTATACTAATTTAAAGTGGCCAATTACAATTGATCAGCAGCAATCCGGAGATGTGAATGGCAAACCAGAAAATTTGTTTATAAACATGTATCTAAACAGCAATTTGCATCAGGTTGTGAATACACCTACTCGTTATCAATCAAACCAGGCACCTTCTCTATTGGATCTTATAATGGTTAATGATGAAACACTAACTACGGATGTTATCCACAAACCACCCATAGGAAAAAGTGATCATTGTGTCTTGGAATTCACCATCCAGTGTCTAATGCAAAAAGAAAGGACAACACCCAAGTTCAGGCGAAACTACCAGGGCATAAATTATGAGAGTTACAATTCCAATTTGTTTAGGACCTTGCAAGCGGTAAGCGAGACTGATGATCCTGGACAACTATGGGATGGTATCTTGAATGCTATCAATGTTACTACAGACAACCATGCGCCTTTACGGCAAATAAGATCTAAATCAATAAATAATAAACCTTGGATCGATGATAGTGTTCTGGAGCTAATTTCAGAAAAAAAAATCTTATGGGACAGGTACAGAATGTCTAAGGATGAAGATGACTATAACAAGTTTCGTGTGGTGAATAATAAGTGTGTTGCCTTGTCCAGGAAGCAGAGGAGTGCTTTTGAGGCCAGAATCCTCGACTATGGTGATAAAGCTTTTTATTCATACTTGCGACGCTGTACTACTTCTACTGTTAGCATTCCACCAGCAATCAGAAACCACAATGGAGATCTTGTAACTAAGCCATGTGATATTGCTGATGTTTTTGCAGATGAGTTTGAAAAAGCATACTCAGTCGAACCAGCACTCATTCAAAACAGTATGACTATTGCAACTCCACGTGTTGAAGAAGGTTTGTGTGATATTTCTTTCACCGAAAGTGATGTAAGGAAGGTCATTGCAAATTTGAATATCCAGTCATCTCCTGGGCCAGATCAACTTCCAGTCTGCATACTTAAGAATTGTGTTGATACTATTGCTCCAGTCTTAGCAGAATTAATGAACACTTCCTTTGAAGCTGGTTACCTGCCTCAGGACTGGAAGCATGCTATAGTGACTCCAATTTTTAAGAAAGGTGACAAAACTAAACCAGAAAACTTTCGACCCATTAGCCTTACAAGCATTGTGGTGAAGATTATGGAAAGGATTATAAGTGGGAGAGTAGCACAATTTTTAAACAGAAATTGTGTGATCTCAACAAAGCAACATGGTTTTATTGAAAAGAGGTCAACTGTCACTAACTTATTGGAATGTGTTCATGCTTGGAGCATACAAGTTGATAAGAAAGAACCTGTTGATGTAGTATACCTCGATTTTGAACGTGCATTTGACAAGGTACCTCACCAGCGCTTGTTGTTTAAGCTTGATCATCACGGTGTGCGTGGTAAACTGCTGGAGTGGTACCGGAGCTTCTTATCAGGTAGAACATTTCAGGTTTGTGTAGGAAGCTCACTATCTCAAAGGAAAATGGTTTCCAGCGGTGTCCCTCAGGGTTCTGTGACCGCTCCTCAGCTGTTTGGAATCTTTATAACTGATTTGATAGAGCTCATAGAATGTCAGTCAGCCTTTTTCGCAGACGATGGGAAGTTTTTTGCCAATGCGTTGATAAAGTCTGGAGAACTTCAGGAAGATCTGGACCGTATTCAGAACTGGACCAGGGAATGGATAATAAAGTTGAACACGACCAAATGTAGTGTGTTACATCTCGGAAAAACCAACCCCAGAGAGACATACACATTTGATGGAGTTGCTTTAGCATCTGTAGACCAACAGAGGGATTTAGGAGTCATCATGACTGCAGATTTGAAATGGGAAGAGCATATATCTATGATAGTCAAACGGGCTAACTCATTTATCTATGTCATACGCAAGTCCTTTCAGACAGTAACAATTGATGTTTTTATTAAGATTTACAAAACCTATATAAGGCCTCTACTAGAATATGGGTTCCAGGTGTGGAGTCCTTATTTTAAAAAAGATATTGATTTGCTTGAAAGTGCACAAAGAAAAGCCACCAGGATACCATATGCTCTGCGCCGCAAAACCTATGAAGATAGGTTAAAAGCTCTTCGTCTCACGACCCTCGAAGAACGACGATTGCGTGGAGACTTGATTGAGACCTTCAAAATTCTCAATGGCTTCTATAATCTTCCGGATATTCACGATATGTACACATTGAAGGAAAACAAACGCGACAGCAGACGCCATAAGTACCTCTTACAGCCTACACCTTCACAAACCAACACTGCACACCACATCCTCAGCAACAGAGTGGTTTACAACTGGAACAGGTTGCCTGAGGATGTAATCTCAGCAAGGACTATTAACACATTTAAGAATAGACTGGATCTTTGGATAAGGAAGGAAAAAATTTCCTTGACAGATAAATACTAATTTTATTCGACTCTGCTAGATATAGGCACATCAGTTTATACTGCTCGCCTATAAACAAATAAATAAATAAATAATTGTAGTAGGAATACGTTTATAACGGCGCCTATACCACAAAACATCTTAGATGAATTAGACAACACATTAGGACACATAGAAAAACAAGGAACATTACAAGAAAAATATAATTTTCTGGAAAAGGCTCTAACGAACGTAAATAATATAAATACTACAACATGCAAGAAAAATAAATTAGGTGAAGAAGCAACAAACTTAATGAAAAAGAGGAACGAAATGTTAGGAAACCGAAAAGAGAACCATAAAAATATCGCAAATATAAGCAAAAAAATCCAAGAATCAATACGCAAACATAGAAAAACACAAAGATTGGAAGTTTTAAAAGAACAAATAGAAAAAACCGGCGGAATCAAAAAAGGTCTTAAGCAACTAAAAGAATACACTCATTGGATACCTAACATGAAAATTAAAACCGGTAAACAAAGCGAGAAACTGACGGCGAAAAGATCATTGATAGCTAAAGTAGCGACAGAATTCTACAAAAAACTTTACACGAATACAGACAACACAATATTGGCAGATATGGAAAGAAATATCGATGAAGAAGAGATCCCATGCATATTAGAAAGCGAAGTTATAAATGCTATAAAATCACAAAAATGTGGGAAAGCATCTGGAGATGACAAAATTTCAAATGAACTACTGAAAAATACCTTAACTGCAATATCTAAGCCTGTAACGCGTCTGTTCAACGAGATTTTAAAAACTGAAGAATTACCAACTCAATGGACAAAGTCTACTATTGTTCTATTGCATAAAAAGGGAGACAAAAATGATATAAATAATTACAGACCCATATGTCTAATGTCCAATTTATATAAAGTGTTTTCAAAAATAATACTTGGCCGTATAACAAAACGCCTAGAAGAAAACCAGCCCAGAGAACAAGCAGGATTCCGTGCCGATTACTCTACGATCGATCACATTCATGTCGTGAAACAGGTCATCGAAAAACTAAATGAGTTCGGTCAAAATTATTACATGGCGTTCGTCGACTATAATAAGGCATTCGACTCCTTGAGTCATAACTATATCTGGAAAACATTGGAAGATCAAGGGGTAGAAAATAAATATATTAAAATTATAAAAGAAATTTACAAAAACTCCACAGCAAAGGTCCAACTCGAACAGCAAGGAGAAGAATTCAGCATTCAGAAGGGTGTTAGGCAGGGCGATCCACTTTCTCCAAAACTCTTCACAGCAGTGTTAGAAAACATATTCAGGAACATAAGCTGGGAAGATTTTGGAATAAATGTGAACGGCACAAACCTGAATCATTTAAGATTTGCTGACGATATTGTAATGTTTGCAGAGAGACCAGATATACTACAAACTATGTTACAGCAACTGGACGAAGAAAGCAGAAAAGCAGGCCTATCAATGAATCCAACAAAAACCAAAGTCATGACGAATGCAGCACAAGAAAAAATAGAAATAGCACAAAATGTTATCGAATATGTTGATGAATACATTTATTTGGGCCATCTAATATCTGTAAAAGATCAAAATACAAAAGAAATCGACAGAAGAATAAGCAACACATGGAAACGCTACTGGTCGTTAAAAGAAATAGTCAAAAATCAAACAATACCGATATCAGTGAAAAGCAAATTGTATAACACTTGCATTCTTCCATGTCTGACTTATGGATGTCAAACTTGGCCTTCTACCGCTAAAAACAATCAAAAACTCACAGTTTGTCAACACAGTATGGAAAGAAGCATGTTGAACATCAAGTTAAAAGATAAATGGAAAATATCCAGAATAAGGAAAAAAACAAAAGTCAGCGATGTTCTGCAAAAAATAAAATCGCTCAAATGGAATTGGACTGGTCACATTATGAGAACAAATAAAGACAAATGGACGAAAAACGTAATGGAATGGTATCCCAGAAGTGGAAAAAGGCAAAAAGGACGCCAGATTAAGAGATGGGAAGATGATTTGCCTAAAGGATGGAGAAGACTAACTCGAGACAGAGAAAAGTGGAAAAAACTAGGGGAGGCCTATGTCGAAGGACAACCTGACCAACTGGTTGCTGAATAAATAATTTTAATTAGGTACATTAGATTTAAGTTTAAAACTGTAATTTGTTTGGTCAGCGAATAAAGGCTTTTATTATTATTATTATTATTATTATTAGTAGGAATACAACCTACTTGTATATTACTGGCAGGTTGGCAGAAAACATGTTCATGCAACTAGTTTATGTTAGTTTTGCATGCATTTATCGCGAGTATCAGCGCATTCATTTCGGTGTGCATTGGAGTCATAAGTATGTCAACGGTGTTCCGCTATGCAGCACGGTTGAAGTTTAAAACAGCCCTAAACAGGAAGAGGAAAACAAAAGAATAAAAATAGATGATGACGTTTGTTTCATGTTATATTATAAAGGGTTACTGGTGTTGTTTTTAAACTTTCGCGATTTGAACACATTATTATTTTATACTACGGGACTAATCGCGCACTAAAATTACGAGATAAATAAATACCTCCTCATCCCGACGTTTCAGCCGATGCAACTCGGCCGATGCAACTCGGCCTCAATTATAAACGTTTATTTATCTCGTAATTTTAGTGCGCGATTAGTCCCGTGGTATAAAATAATAAAGGGTTATTGAACCTATTCCTTTTTGTGGGTTATAGAAGGGGTTATTTTCAACAAATTTGACCCCATAAACCCTCATGCAAAAGTTAACCATTTCTGAGAAAAATTGAACTAAAGTTTATTTTCCATTTATCGATGCAAAGTGACTTAAGGGTTAATGAAAAAAAGTTTGATGTTTTTGCAATTATTTATTTATTTTTACTTACCTTACACATCAGGCTATATATGAGTAAAAAAACTTGACTCGGTGCCCACATGATATAATTATCACATGAAAACATTAAAAAAATGCAATTTTCATTGTTAACTAATATCTTTGATCGACATATGTACTCTGAGACAATGCTTCTCGCCAAATTTCATAGTTCTATGTCAACGGGAAGTACCCTGTAGGTTTTGATTTTTGTGAGTGTCTAAATATGCGGTTTTTACGACATAAACGGCTCTAACTTTTGTAAACGATAACTTAGAAGTTTTTCTTTTACACAACTGTAAGATACGAGTACCATATATATACGTATACAGTTTAAATTTCAACTCGATATCTTTATGCGTTCCTGAGATAAAGAGTCTTGACATACACACAGACGGACAGACGGACAACAAATTGATCCTATAAGGGTTCCGTTTGAGGTACGGAACCCTAAAAATCGTCAATGACAAAACAAACGAGCTGCAGATATACGTTAGGGATGAATAAAATGAAGCCTATGCCCAACAGAAGTGTTAAAATATGATTGTGATATCAGACATAAGACGCCGATTGTTAATCATTGCAATATTTACATTTCGGAAGTTCCTACTGCTTTCAATATGAGTGTATGAAGATGTTAATAATTATGACGACAATATCTTAATTTTTATTAGTTCTCAATGAAACTAAGTACCTATATTCGATTATAATAAGAACAAAAGCCAAGAACAAAAAACAGCGAATTAAAATTTCCTATACATAAGTAAAGCTTATTTCCCCAATGCACGTCAGCACGATTTCTGTCCCGAAAAGAACTCTAGCTTTACTATACTATAATGAATAATTGAATAGACAACATCAGAATTTTATAGAAGTTAATTTAGAAATTCAGTAAACTAGAAAATAACAATTTTCAAAAAAGGTTGAGAATGTCTTTCGTGATAGGTACTGGTCGACAGTTTACGCATGACTTCGCTAAAACTTCCGTACTTCGATAAGTACTTTCTGTTGCTAGCTCCCTGACTAGCTCATGACAACTAGCATTATGTTATCATGATCGTTATTTTGATTTAAGGGTTTAGAATTTGTTTTGCGGATAAGAACTTTAATGAACATGCACTAGTCATGTCTCTGCAAACACATATCAGTACTTACGTAAGATGCATAGTTGCTCATAATGGTAGGTACTAGTAGTAGGTATACACAATGTGTTTGTTTGTCTACCGGTGTCGGAGCCTTCAGCGGTGACTTATATGGCAAATTTTGAATAACTTTTACTGTGGGATCAACACTGAAAACGCAAAAAACAGCTGTTCTATACTTTTGGTCGAAAGTCTATAAAAATAGTTTTTTTTACGTTTTCAGAGTTGGTCTCATAGTAAAAGTTGTTCGAAATTTGCCATAGATGTCACCGCTTAAGGCTCCGACACCGGTAGACAAACACATTGTAGATGAATAAGCTGAGTTGTACGAACCTACCTAAACATTAGTTTTCTTTTTAGATACATTATTTATTGAAGCAATATGTTTATTCTATTTCGTTGCGCGTTAGCGAAACATATTGCCCATACAAAACTATTTTGATATTGTGCATTTTGTAGTTAAAATCACACACTTCACCACCAGGAGTAGGTAATAAACCTACTCTACTATCCAATTTTACTGTTTTTCAGTGTAACTTAAACTGAAAAGATGATGATGTCATGAACAAAACAAACTTTTATTTATCTATACATATCTAGTAAGAAATAAAGTATTACTAACCTCGTTTATATACTTCATTTTTAAATATTTCACGCTATAACTGTCATAAGATCGAGAATCCGCCTTACTTGTTCGCGTACAGCTGCCAAGCGTGGTTGAATGATATCTAGATACTCAGGATCAGTTAAAGAAACGTCTAAACTCAAAAGGCAACGATTAGTCCACCTGCACACTGGGTGACCTCATAGAAGCCTCCCCTTCTGGGGTGGCAGTGGCTACCTACTGAGCGAAACTTGTATAGTTAGCACTATTAGAACCATCGACACGACGAAGAAGAAGAACGATTAGTTGCTTATAGTGATGCAAGCATTTATGTTTATTGTAATTATATATAGTGAACTGCTTTTGGCTTACCACGGTCTCTTATTTTAAAACATTTTTCTACCTTGGAGTCAATAACATCACACCAGTCAATCAACAGCAGGTTCCAATTCCATTACCCCCATCTCACCTGACAATAATGAAGACAATAATACCTAACTTGACAGCTGTCACAGGTAAATGACATGAGTTTGTTGAATCACCGTGAAAACAAGTATAATACAAGCCTAGAATACCAGAAGTTATACTTGCTATGAGCAAGTATACACTAAGTACATTGCACATATGACAGATATAAGTGTACGGTGTTGGCACAGATCTCTCGAGATGGGTAATAATGTCTCGACCTGCTAGTTTAGTATACGACCACGAGAAGAGCTTTGTCGACGTGTGAAAAAGTGACAGATGTGTCTAGTCCTGACATGTCGATATAATTTTTTTGTCTCTTAAATTATTTATCTTTTTTTTTTTTTATTTATTTCGAATAGGTTTGCGTTTGACTACACACTGCCTGATGTTAAGCACATGTTATCTCTTTGCTTAAAATCACACCTAAGTGTAGAACGCCTTGTGTTGAACAAATCACTTATTTGTTTATACCAAAATGCAAGTATGTCTCATCAACATGAATTTTGCGCTGTATGAGTCTTAAGCTACATATAATTATTGTCTCGCGCGCCGGGAAAAAAGCAGGCCTTTCTCTAGATCTCTTTGTAGGTATATTATAACATGTCTGTCATGTCACGTCATAAAGCGTGAACTGCCGTTTTGTTCGTTTCGACGTCTTTCCCGTTACAATCAAGTTACAATTTGCCTTGGATAGCGGTTTTCATAACTAATTTAACAATCTAATTTGTGTAACATCATATTTTTGCACCAGAGAGAGAATAATAAATACTTGTTTTTTATGCTGAAGAAAGTGCGGTTGTTAGTCGTGGAATTGTTTGTTGTTATCATGTTATATTTAATGCTTGAATTTTGTAATTTGTTACTAGTTTCTAAATGTACTCGTATATCTACAGAGTGTTCACTGTTTACATATTATTATATTTTCTACCATCAGATACACTGAACCAAAATTATTATTATATTGTCTTGTATATGTCTTGTCTGGCATTAATAATATATAATTATGCTACGCCCTATTAGACAGGGCGAATATGTACACCTACTGAATTAGCAATAAGTATTAGTCTAATATGCTAAGCACTAATTGTATTCAGATGTACGTATATCTTGCATAAATAAATAAACTAAACTATAAAATAAAAAAAACATTATCCTCGTTCTTAGGCAGTGGGACATCTAATAGTAAATCTAGCTAATTATTTGTGTACATAAACACTGCAAACTAATCAATTATGCGTAGTCATAAAAACTAAGAGCATTTAATCATACAAGTGTTGATTAAAATATAATATTAAAACGAAATACATATTTCAATAAACTGTTATGACGAGGCTGCAGACAGCGTTCGTTAATCGGTGTTTATGTGAAACTCGACCCTATGATTAACTGAATTTATTGGTTAACGGTGACTTAGATGTTTAAATTTATTGCTGGTTAATTAACCGTGACTTAATCGAGATCAGTGACTGCGGTCTCGTATCTACAGCGTTGCCAGATAGTGTTAAAATAAGAACTTTGGATTTTTGATTATATGTCATTTTTATAACAAGTTCTAAATGATTTTAACAAGTATTACTTTATTTTTAATCATATGTTGGGCACGTATGATTTGAAATAAATTAATTTTATTATAATATCAATTTAGTAGCATTTAGGTTGGTTAGGAATAGGTATTTCGCACAGATCGATGTAGCATTTTTCACATTATTGTTGATTTATCAAAAATGGCTCAGACGATTTCGATGAAATTCAAATGGGACTAATTTCAAAGTAGGTATACTCTTTCCAATAAAAAAAGAATTATTGAAATCGGACTACAATGAAAAAAGTTATGCCTTAAAAGTTTAATAAAGTAGTTATGTGTAAAAGTTATTGGTTATACATACATAATACACAATGCGTTTAAAATGTGGACCGATATCGATACCGAGGTAGAGCTAGTCAATAAAGAAAATTCGGTTTGTACAGGGCAACATCCTTTTCTATATATCCTATACTTCATTTATATACAAAAGTACTTGTTTTTTCAATCATAATAATGTAATACATATTCCGTAGATCATTTCGTTGGTAATAATTTAAGTTTTAATAAATTTAATAAGTAATTTAAGTTTTGCTGTTTTTAAACTTTCGCGATTTGAACACATTATTATTACATACTACGGGACTAATCGCGCACTAAAATTACAAGATAAATAAATACCTCCTCATCCTCATCGTCGGGATGAGGAGGTATTTATTTATCTCGTAATTTTAGTGCGCCATTAGTCCCGTAGTATATAATAATAATAATTTAAGTTTAATAGATAAAATACATGCAGCTTAGATCATACGAAAGCATCTCCACGTTGAGAGAAAAGGAAGACTCTCGTGTCGTTACAAGTTGTTCTACTCGTTATCAAATAATTGTATCACCGTAGCGGCGCCGCCGTTGATGTCTTTTCAAAGAATATACTTTTGCTACGCCGCGCACCTTCGACTCTTGTAATTATAACTTGTTATTTATTAATAAACTTAGGCTGACTCAGTAGCTAGTATAACAGGTGTTTATGTTTATATTATGTAGTAGGTAATAATAATTTCTTATCTATATAAGAGTGGATAGAACCTCTAATTATGTATTGAATTTCGTCTCTACACAATTTAATTAATAACTAAAAAAATGAAAAAATAAATGACTATGTTAAGAAATATTTCAGCTAGTACAGACAACAAATCAGCTGTTTTGTGCTGTGTGCACTATTTCATTCTCAATCTAACAGCTGATTTCTTACACATTGGCCCACAGTAAAAATGGTTAATAACGTTGAATGCAACGATGTTTTTAAATTTTGTACGGTGTTCGATCGATCGCTAAGTATTCTTATTGCTTGCAAATGCTATAGGAATCTTAACTGTATCGGAAATAACTGTAAAATTATATTTACCTTCCAATGCGACCCCAAAATCGGCTCCGGGAGGACTAACCGTGAACTTATTCCACACACTATACACTAGGGATTAGTCAATAGGGATGTAAAAACAGAGTGGGTTCGTTTAACAGTTCGTGCTTAGCTCGTGTTTTCGTAAGTGGAACGCGGATCGAGGCTCGAAGTCACGCAGCCTCGCGCGGGAACGGACTCATCGGATGTGCGCGAGCGCTGCACTTGAACGCTGAACTGACGCGGCTGCTCGACCACGCGCGGCGATCACCGCTTCACCAACAACTCACCTACTACCAACCGCACACACAATTCAGCCGGGTAATAGCTTCAAGTATTATCCAAAGTAATTGTAGCGCAAAATACGAATGCGGGCAATGGACAGCGAACCGCAAAAGCATTTTGGAAACAGTGTTGCGGTCGCCCACCGCGCCGTGCGCTGATACCCTAATTGATCGGTCATGATCGCTCGGAGCTACGGTAACGTTATCTTCTAAGATGTTTATAAGATAATGCACTAATTGTTCTGATATTGAATGCGGTAAGCCACTAATGTTGATTGTGCGATTATATGAAACAAATACGGAAGTTATTTTAGTACATTAAACACTTCTCTGGAATCTCTAAACATGTTGAAATTTATGTATGTATTAAAAATAACTAAAATATTATTTTCTTTAGGCAAATGACGATAACATTGCACAATTTCAAAGTATAAAGAAATTCAGATGATATTCCATCACTAATGAAATCCCTACTCTAACTTTTATAATATGTAGTGTTTGTTACTTCAAAAGACCCATATGAAAATATGCACTATAATAAGTAATTAGCGAGTTCTTATAATGAAGTTGAGTAGCCAAATCTGAATATAATGTATAAAAACGAAAAGCTACTTGAAGGCCTATGTTTTGGTTTTACACACCAAAAGGTGATTCAAACAACCATAATATATTTTCTTCAGAAAAAAAATATGAAAAATAAATCTAATTCATGTCATACAACCTACGACAGCGTGTTAAGTGATTATTTTGTATTTAGTCAACACAACAATGTTACAGCAAATAAATTATCTGCAGGAACACGCAGAGAGTAAAATATATAAAATATTTGAATTAATAAGATATTTCAATTAGTTTACAAACAACAAAAGAAGAAGCAAGGTCGCGTTCATAAAATAAGAATACTTTACTAATAAGTACTTCTTAATACATAACATAGCACTTTGTTTTTTATTTACACGAAATATGCACGATATTTTGTAGTTTTCGAACAATAGCGTTTACGTCATTTTCAGATATGAAGAAAAAATTGAAAATTAATAAGGAGTTACGATCGGAGATAATGGTTGGGGTACCTAGTTAGTTACGTAACTATGAGAAAATGGCAAATTAGCACGTATAAAATGTCCTGACAGACTCAGGATTAACACCAGGCATAGAGCTGTAGCGGACTTTCTTGGGTACGAGTACAAATCGACAAACTTACTGAAACAGTTGATTAAACGATCGTACTAAAGTTGTTAAAGAGCTGAGTATCATTTTCTTTCATGAAACGCGATGGTAGCTCTGCCATACAGGTTAAAGTTACCGTGGTGGTTTAGTAATAGCGACATCCTGCTGTATCCTAGGCGGGCATCGAACCCGCACCGCCGCCCGCGCCCGCGCAGCCTTCCTATAGCTCCTATTATACAAGCGCCGTGCTCCAGGACTATTAATTTCATGCTGGTACAACACAAGTCACGATTGCAAGCAATTTCTTAGAACATCGCGAAAATTGAGATGAAATAGACATTTTGGTGAGCAATTTGGACACGTTGAAAAGGATCGAGAATTGAAAACTATCTATATTTTTAAAATGTTAAATACAACGTCGGAGTTGCACAATACGCTTATTTCTTTTGAAGATGCAAAAAAGTGTAGTAAAATATTAATTGATATTTTATGAGAAGTTAATATATTTTATCCACGTACATCTAACAATATGATATTTCCTAATGCATAAAGACTACATGAACACGCCGGAAATTGGCTACTTCCTATCGGTCCTTTTAAGGACCATCAAGAAACGAGTCGACATTCAAACAAAAATATATTTAAACGATGATGATAAAAAAATTAATACTTTTACACACAAAATATCATTGAATTGATTGACGAATCAAGCAAATACCTCAGAAAAATATAAGAAAGGTGTATAAGGTCACAGACCATTGTCACAGACCATTGTCACAGACTCATTGACGTAAACAAAAACGTTTTTTCAACTATAAAATCTGAAGCGAACGCAGGATCCTGCATTATATCCTGCGTTCGCTTCAGATTTTTGAAATGCTTATCACAAAGATAACTCTTTGAGATAAAATCTAGTGTGGAAAGCACTCAAAATAAAAATCATAATATTCTGACATAGACAAAATATTCGCAAAATCTATTGCGATATATTGCGACGAGTGTGTACAAATGCTATTATTTTCCTTTTTACCAAGTTTCGCAAGTTAGCTCAAGATGTTTGCGTACACTCAAAGGTTAACGCCGTGAGAAGTTTAAAGAATAAACTAGCTTTCCTCCCGGCGCTCGGGCCACATCCATAAACACCGGGGACCCCCATGAACCTTGCTTTATGCCTCCCGTACCTATAAAACGCCCTCCACGACAACTAACATTGTTAGACTTTGCCAAGCGCTTTACCACACACCAAGTTTTCACGACCTACGGTTTCAATAACATGATTTACTTATTATACGAGTATAGATACTTATAATGACAAAACATTGTAAATTTTTAACTGCCTTTCTAAATACAGAGTTACTTTAGAGGAGTTAGTCCATTTTACATCTTTTACAAGTGGACTAAAATTCTAGAAGAAAGAAAGATAATGAAACGGACTAATTATCCCAAAATAACTCTATGTTTGTTCATTATTCAATTGCAGCCTTTTATTAAGTCAATTTAATAAAAACGCGTATTACAAATTATATTGTAATTTATTAAACTAGGAACTAGGAATTTGAGCAAAGTTCTGAATAAATACGTACATTACGATAAACTTAACCAGATCCGATTCAAAGGGAACTTTGCACAAAGTTCTGTCAAATCGGATCTTCCAATTACTAACTTTTGATTTAACTTCAATTCAGGGAAACAAGGACTCGTACAAGAATTACTACCTTAAGAAATTGTACGTGCTGAGACTGGATATAATTCTAATATATATTTACAAATATTTACCGTCATCGTTGCCCCGAAATGAAGCTGAGTAAAAAGGGACGTCCATTGATTTCACTTCCTGAAGCAGCAAAGCAAAAATACTTTTTGTTTAGCCTTAAAATAAACAATAGCAAACAAATTGGGCAACTCTACCTAAAAAAGTACTAAAATAGTGCCAGTCTTACAAAAATCATCTCATGTAATGATGAAAATGAATGTCTCATGAAAATACTTTACTCAACTTATAAAGTTGAGTATTTTCGCTTTTGATTGCGGTACAAAGCCCTACGACAACAATTATTTGTAAAATAGACGCAATTACAATTACTAATTGTTATACTTTGGAATAAACTCTACAACAAAAACAAATAAACAACAGTTTTAAGAGAAGGAAGCTCTACCTTACTAGCAGATCTCACGTCACTCAAGTTCGACTAGTAAATCTCTATCTTGGCTCTAATTCTGCCAAAATAGCATCGTATGGACGTCCCCATACTTACATTCAAATTATCCTAAGATTCGTTTTCGTAATGCTTAGAAATGGCGTCCAGTATAAACTGGAACGTCCGCGGGTTGATCCAACTGTGACCTGAAGGCAGCTCGGAGGGGTCTACACTGTCTAGACTTCTGGCGTTTCTGCCAACGGTTCGCTCGAGGAAATAGTCGTCGTACTCCATACTGTAGTCGGGGAGAATCGGGTTGAACTTCGCGTAGTAGATGGCTGATAAGCACGCGTAGAGAAGCAGGGCGGCAGTGAACAGCTGGAAATAAAAGTTAAAGGTCATTTAGATGCAGTAGCGGCGTTAGGATAGAGCTCGATTGGGTGACCGCCTAGGGCGCTGGTAGTGCTAAAACCGGCACTGAATTAAAATATAGTAAGACCATCCTACGCTCACTAAAAAGCCTTTGATAAATAAGCAACGGACGATATGGCTAGCGGATCGGTAACCTCGAGTAAACATTATCGTGCTCAGTCTCTACGAACTTTCTTATTTGCTGGAGTGTACATCTTACGTAGCAAGGACCTTTTGGAGTTATATAGACCTTTTTTTTAATTTAAATTAATGACCCACAATCTCCAGGCCGCAGGGCCTGGAGGATGGCCTTAGGATTCAGATTATTTATTTATTTGATCAAAATAAATGGACACAATTGCAGCATTCTATGATTACATTTTATTATTATAATTATTTATAAGACTGGATGTTACTCCCCTTATACAAGTGTAACATTTCATTTTACTTTTAGAATTTTTATCACTTTGGGTACCTGGGCCTGTAATAAATGGTTTTATATTTATTTTAGTACCCAGACCCAAGTCGGGAGCTCAACGCCATTTCGATAGCTAAAGCCATATAATTGGAGTAATTAGTGTTAATAATAGAGACAATTTTACTACACATCATAGCAACTAAATATACCTGATATTTGTACAATCATAGCAGCTAAATACGAACACGTAGTTGCTAGGTAATACATTAAAATAAATTCAATTCTAGATGTGGATCATATTATGTTAGTACAGAGACAAAAAACGTTGACGAGGATGAGAACAAAGTAAAATTGAATAATACCATTAACATATTAATGGACGAGCTCATTATGATAATTAGGTATGTCCGTCAAATGTAATAAGTTATGAAGAATACGCTACTTGGAAATACTGCTCTTGTTTTCTGATAAAAATGAATATTATTTTTTTTTAAATTGGCTGCGACAATTCTGACCTGGTTTAGCTAGAATTTTCCTCGTATACCAAACGTTTTACTCTTTTTAAAAGCATAGAAGGATAAAATTAAGTTAATCACATCACATAACAATTTTGGAACCATTATCATCGTCAATATCACGGCCTCCAACTTCAACATATATCCCTAACTAAACGTATATGTATACAGGATTGTTGGTAATCAATAAGCATCCTTTTAGGGGCTTATTCTGTACATTAAAACTAATAACGCTTGTTTTGCGGCTTTAGTCAAAACTAAAAAAAAAAACAGCTGTTCCATACATTTTGTCGAGGGTGAACAACATTTTTCTATGGAACAGCATTTTTTTTGAGATTTGACAAAAGTCGCAGAACAAAAGTTGTTTGTTTTGATGTACCTACAGAATAAGCCCCTAAATGCTAAGGATGCTAATTGATTACCAGTGATCCTGTATATCCTTTATGTCTCCTTCACAGGTACGTCCGTCTATAAATGTCCAATAGTACCAAACTAACTGGCTTTAATCTCATCATCTAGCTTGTTTCCTTTCCTACGTTTGCTGGCGGTCCGTGATTTTCATCCCAAAACGTTACAGTCCCATGAGCTATTCTTTGGAATTGAGTTAATTCAAGGGATAATTATCGATAATTTCTATGTTATCCATATTTTACCTATAAAAGTACCTGCCACATGGCCTACGATACCTGCCACATAGTATCGTAGGCTATGTGGCAGATACTTTTCTTAATGTTTTTAGCCATTTTACACTGCATTTGTAATTTCTAGTTCTTGCAACACACGTATAAAATGAATATAAAAAAAACATTTATTGCAGACAACAGACTATTTGATGGCGTATCCACAAACTCGCACTGGGCCAGCTTGGTGGATATGGCTCTTCGTGGGTAGGCCTCCGTCCTGCAGTGGACCATCAAAAAAGGCTGCTACAGTAATGTACACTAAAAAGAGGTGTTTGTTTAAATAAAACATTGTATTGTAGAGAAATCATAACCATTAAACTGCAGTTACAATAGGTATTTAAAATTAATAGATATGCAATGTGAAATTTGTGTGAGTATCTATGATGCAAGCAACTGAACTGAAAAGCAACTGCATTGCTTTTCAGTAGACAGCGTTATGATACGATAGCTTCTACAGGTTGCTTATCTCTGATATTTCAAAATGCTAAAATGCAAACATTTTAAACATGACAGCTAGATTACATATACGCAGCAGATAGACAGCACTACAAGAAAAAACAGTTTTAGAATATTTTTTCCCTTCAACGCCTTGATTTAATAGTTAATCCGTAATTTAACCGTATAATATCGTAACAAAAAATGCGGAATCATAATAAAGAAGCACTTACAAGATGGCCATGGATCATCACGCCTCAGCAATCATGATTGCAGTACGCGTGTCAATAACCGCTTATTTATGTTAACAATATTATAATACGCTTATGTTCTCATGATAAAGCCTTTAATGGCAGATAAGCCTAAGCTTAATCACGATATTGAAATAGATCACTAATAAGATTACATAATTTCATTAACTGTTAACATAAAATTCAAATAGAATTATCGTCCAAATAAATAGGTACAATTTGATCGCATTTGGAAAAATTAGGTAGATTCAATTTTGCTCGCATGTGGAACGTTGCCGTGAAAATTTTAAAGGCTTTTGTTATAACATATTTCTTTTCTCCACAATCTCCATATTATTGTACACCGTCTCAATATTAAATACTACTACGCATACTATACTTGACACATACCATCTTACATTAAATACATAAATAAAATCATTTCTGTAATCTACCTACTTTAACTAACCCTGATAACATGTGACAGTATTTATGGATGATTTTTAAATATAGCGCGCTAGGTAAAAGATGTTCTTTTACCTATTAAGTTACTCTCTACTTACGTATTGGTGTTAATAAGCCGTGGTGGTCTAGTGGTAGTGACACTCGCCTTACAACCGTGAGCTTGTGGGTTAAAATCCCGGTCTAGTACCAATGAATTCTTTGAATCTATGTACGAAATTTTACACCTCTGGCTTTTCGGTGAAGGAAAACTTCATGAGGCAACCAGCATACATCCGCAGATAGATGACTTATGTGAATCCACCACCCAGCTCTGGGCCAACGTGGTGAATATGGTCCAATCACCCTTCGTGGGTAGGCCTACGTCCCGCAGTGGACTATGAGAAAGGCTGGCTGAATTACAAAACAGTACAGTATTGGAGATAGGACTATTCATGATATACACGTAACTTGGACTATTAACTTTCAAACAGATAGAACTGTTTAATTACGACTTTCAAAGGAATTAAACCCGGAGGACTTGAGCTTTTTTTATGTCTGTACTATGACAAATTTAGACACATTGTGTGTGATTGTTGCATTCGTGTTCGACACAAGCAAAAACATAAATCAAGGAAATAGACGAGTATAATCGCATCCACAAGGTCGGCTGCAGCGTTCTTGAATTATGTCAGCCGAGGTGGCGTCACCCATGCTTGACAGAGCAGGTATTTCGCTGCAGTGGTGTAGGATTCCTCAGAAAAGGCATGCAATTGCAAAGGGCTTGTTACTCTACACTAAACATTATTAATTTTCACGGTGTTATAAATAGTGCGAAATCGTGGAATTTATCGCATTTATTTTTGTCGCAAAATTGCGTGTGTAGTTGATCTTTTGTAGTATTTATTTCACAATTTTCATGTTGTGCGTGATGTCAATATTTTTTAACACCAATTAATCTGATTTATTTTGAAGTAGATAAGATTTAGACTCTTTATTTTTTTATGTGAAATTTGTGACAAATAAAATCAGCTGTTCCATTCATTTAAGCGAATACCATTGAACATTTTGTGTGGAACAGCTGTTATTTGAGTTGACTCCATAGTAAAAGTTGGTCATGATAATGTACAATGTTATCTTAGAATATATATCCGTTGTCAAGAAATAAAGAAATCCTTATTTATAACTTATTTGATTTTGTTTTAACTAACGGAATACCTTATGGTGAATGATGGTTAAACAGTCGACTTTTTCTGACTAGCCTTCCATAACTATGTCAATGTTATGTCTGCCGCACTCTGCGCCACAGACTCGATACCCCAACGACAAAATAATTCGTCTTTTTTCATATGAAACAATTAACAACAATATTTTTCGCGGTACGATGCGCTACGGTGCGCCTGAGGTCGAATCTATTTGTGTGAATTAACAAAGAATAATGGTGTTCTGGACGGCATTGCATTTTCCTGCAACATTACTGTAATGTTTGACACATCTAAATTGTCGCATAATTGAACACTTCCTAGGATTTTTTTCATAAGATAACTACATCGACTGCCTCGGTGGCTCAGTGGTTAGTGACCCTAACTTCTAGGCCAAAGAGGCCTGGGTTCGATCCCTACCCAGGGCAAATATTTATGTGATGAACATAAGTGTTTTCTCTGTGCCTGAGTGTTATTTAGTAACTATCTATATAAGTATGTATTTAAAAGTAAGTATATGTAGTATATCAATCTCTGGCAGCCATATCACAAGCTTTGCTTAGTTTGGGGTCACAGACCGTGTGTAAGATGTCCCAAAAAATATTTATATTTATAAAACAATAAAGCTTATTGCAAGAGACAAACCGTAACCCGACTACGTCAAAAGCTGAAACTAATTGAATATCTGCTAGTAGTAAGTACGTAGTTATTTCTGATTGCTGAAATATATACGGTAAAAGTATTTATCTGACGTTTGGTATCCTAATCGCAATCAACATTTGTGTTTATGATTTCGGAGTACTCTATTTTTTTTACTCAAATAGACACTATAAATTTGACCTCATTCGGTCTCATATTAATGATGGGGTCTAGCTAGGATGTAGCACGCTCATCTAAATGCTATTCCTGCTCGACTCAGTTGTAGAGTAACAACAATCTAGTGAGTTGAAGCTTGACGAAAATCTGATGTTTATATCAGATTTTCGTCAAATTTTTAATTCACCTATCTAAATAGTTGCACGTCTTACAATTAATTGTATTTTTTTATTTGTTGTGCGATTACAATTTTAGAAAATTTAAATTTTTATTAAGCCAATATTCGTCAGCCAGTCTATTTCAGTAAAAGTACTAACCTGGAAAACGCTCCAGAACTTGAAAGAGCCCTCGTTGATGATCCAGTCGTAGTAGCCAGCCCAGGGATCAGTGTATCGACCCTGTTTCATGGGCTTGGGCGTGGTGGTGGTCTCGTGGTGGTGCTCGTCGTAATAATCGTCGAATCCGCGCCCACTCACCACCGCAGTGGTGTTCGACTCGTCTAGACCTCGTCCAGTTGCTGAAGTGCTATTCGTTCTTACAGACGCTCGTCGAGGCTGGAAAAACAAATTAATATTTCATCACTATAAGTGTGGTCACCAGCAAATATCAATAGAGTCACAATCGTGCAAGTGTCCAAACCAAAACCCTGCCCGAGCTACGTAATGGGCAGGATTTTTAATTAGTCGTAAGGCGATTGCAAGCCGACTACAACGCCGCGCGATTTCAAAGTGCTCGGTTACAAGCACTAATTAGGTGACATAAAGTCGGGATTCGAGAAAACGGGACATTGTCAACTATTTAATGTAAATATCTTAGTCAGTATGTATGACGGCGCTCGGACATTTTTTTACTACTTTCACTTAGGAACTGTGGCTCTGTAAATATAACTCTAGATAAAATTGGTCTTTTAGTGGCTCTGGTTTTAGAAAATTTTCAATTCAATTTCAAAATATATTTATTTACACTTAAATAATTACATATGTACAAATACCAGTGTTCATTATTATCCTAGTATTACAAAGAAATTTGCTATTTTAATGTTGTTTTGCAAACACTTGGTTCGTTCAAAACTTAAGAAAAAGGTTCTGGTTTTAGAAAGCATCACGCACGCATAACACGCATCTAAGATAAACCCAGGAGTCTTTTGAGCAACTCGATAAAACAATTAAAATATCACGCCATATCTCTAGCGTATGTCCTATATAGCATACAAATATACAATAAATGTTTCGAATTGCGTGTACCTACGAAGAGAACTATTTAGATTCTAAAGAATTTTATATTCATTAATCAGTGGTAGTGACTACCTATCAGTGACATACCAATTAGTATCCCAACAGCAAGATAAAATAGAAAAGTTTACATTGTACCTAGTAGGTAAAATTAATCCAAAGACTGCGTAGGGATATTAAATGTGATGGCTGCTTTGATCTAAGTAATTTTCTTTAAAGGACGCTAAAACTCATAAAATATTGCCGCGAGATGTCAAGGTTTGCATAAGGAGAAAGTTTTTCACTACTGAAGTGCCCTATAAACCTTCAGATTACGGGAACTAAGCTCATTAGAAGTGTGAGTCTATTCACACCAGGCTGCCAACAGGCTAGCAGATGGCTTGTCCAAACAGGGGTGCTAAGTGATTATAGTCGTTAGCGCCCCACCAGGTCACCCACTTCAGGCGATACCGTTTTGTGACACAGTTAATGTCATGGAGAGAAATTATATCACTTTCAGAGGTTTGATGCGTCTGCTGTTACAGGAATGAAAACAATCAGAATTACGATTGATGAAAGTTACGCGGTGGGTGTTATGTCATAGGTATTTTTCATGAGGCAGATATGTGAGAGTACCTAACTCCCAAGAGAGACATTTCATAGTGATGCCACTTAGCGCTGTCGTGGTTAGTCCTAGATCATTTTGTAACGTCTTGTTTTTTTTTTTTTCAAAAAATCACATTTGATTGTCTCTAGAATTGGAGTAAAAAATATAGTTCATGGATAGTTTTCAAAAGCTATATCCCGTAACTATCGCTATGGTTACACCTGGATGAGACTGGCACAGGACAGGGATAATTTGTGAAATAGAGAAGGGGCATACTTTCGGCTATTACCCTGAAATACGTTGGTGATGATGATAAATATCCCTTTGTAATAGTACCTAGTTCCTTTTTTCGATCGAAATAATGAGTTTTTGATACGAAATAATTAATAGTAAATTAGTAGCTATCGTTATAATGAGATTTCTGGCGCCTGAAAATATCGATTAGCAAAATTCTGAAAACAATTGCAATTGATTCATCTGTAAACACCAATATTAGCACTATTTCTATATCCCATCTTTGTACAAAGTAGTCCAGTATTTTGTAAAGTAGTGCTTTCTTTTCTCTTAAAGATATTTAGCGTCCAAGTCGATTTCAACCTCTATAAACCAAGACAGGTCATGGATTTATTTTCCTGATTTAACTACACAGCAATACGCTGTCAATGTTTTAGATCCCCAAAAGTAACAGAGGCAAAAAAATAACTTACCACAACAGCAGTAGCATTGGCAGAGCGAGTGGTAGCTGCCGACCGCTGCTTGTTCATGTTCCTGATGGCTTCCAGGGCAGTTCTCAGTGCGGACAGGATGAACTCGGACACGTGAGGGCCGCTACTCTCCTCCAGATCCGTCCTCTCGGTCGGAGGGATGGGGTCGATCGGCTCATCTCCATCATCATTCCCACTGATAACAAGATTCGAGTCGTTTTGCTGTTTATGATTACAATATAAGTAATCTGGCACGGTAATATTGGTATATCAATGAACACGACGCCGTTGGATGGCAAATCCGCGATATTCCATAATTATGTGTGTGCAGGAGCACACATATTTGTATCTATTCTACAAAGTTACATTCAAGTATTTTGAAAATGCTCCAAGTATTTTTAGCCCAGTATTGGAAACTGTCGGATATAAATCTTCAAAACATCATTCTTCAGAGCAAACTACCAGAACACGTTGCGAACGTCTCACCGAAAACAATTTAATCAAAACATATTTTTTTAAATTAACTTATTACTCAAACAATTAATTGCCGGAAACAATGTACTTTAACTGCGTGGCACTGGCACATGGCACGGTATCATACAAATATCTATTGGAATAACTTCCCTAATATTTTAAGATAAACTGACTAACTGTAAACATTTCCTACAATGTTTAACTACTAAAATAGAAAAGACTACACCATGCTAATATAAAGTTATAAGCAAATAACATAAACAAAAGAAAATAAATACTCACTGCACAGGAATATATCTGTATTTGTTGTAGGGCGGCGCGTACGGCGTAGCAGTGTCGTAGCGCACGGCCGCCCGCGCGGCGCCCGCCCACAGCGCCAGACCGATCGCAGCCACCCACACCACCCCGTGACAAGACATCAAAAACACACCCTTTGACACCATCCCAAAGTTCTTCCCCAAACCCTTTCTTTAAATCCTTAAACACTTAAACCTAATGTCGTTACCGTTAATATTTGGATATCGGTGGTATATTCCTAAAACTCTAATTTCACTTTTGCTATTTCCTGTCGATGTTCATAGTTTGAACGTGCAAGTGCGACTGACCGGTTAGAGAAGTACCGGCCCAGTTAACAGCGCAAGGGGAGCACTGAAATATCACTTCTGTCAACAGATCGTGCGCGTCGCTTCATGCTCAAGTGTCAATTTAATTTGTAAGTTATGCATGCAACAGTGTGATGAGGAAAGAAAAGAAAGCGTGTAGTGTTTTACAGTGATCATGGATGATTCATGTTGTTTAATAATATATTCCTAAACAGTTACTGGACAAAATGCTTTAAGGTACTTAATGAGAACAAAATTTGCTTAATTTTGCAATATCGTTGGTCACATATCGATTATTATTTTCCTTCGAAAGGAAAGAAAAAGTCTCGCAGAATTTTTTATCATCTTCAAATATGTTTTATATTAAAAGTACGTACAGAAATACGCAATTTCCAAAATTTATCAAAGTGTGCAGCTTAGCAGAGCAATCTGACTTCAATCAACTGAGCATCAGACCCCACAAAACTGCAACATTTATTGTATTTTCAGAGTAAGCTTCATGAAAATCTACCAGTAAATTAAAAATAACTTCATTTCACAAGCATCTTTTGTAATTCGTCCGTTTTCCTCAAAAGTGAAAAGCTCAAATTGCAGACAGTTTCGTCCAATTAAAATAAATTGCAACATGAGTACGCGAGACAGCATTCCTCCAGTTATCACACTGTATCTAAATGTTCTAACTATCATACTCTCCCTGCTTAAGAAGATTTGAATGGGCCGGCCCACCCATGCTAGTATCAATATAGGTGTGGCGCAACAACCTAGATAAAAAATAATTTAGGTTAGAAATGTAGCCTTTAGTAACCCTAAAATTTTTGAAGATCATTGAACCAGTGTGAGATACTAATTCCTACCTAACTACTTAGCAATATCCAAGTATGTTGCCCGCTATTCGGAGCTACTGACCTATAGAAATCCACTTTCATTGCCTTAATTTGGTATCCCAATTCTGGGACGAGCCTTTTCTTATCAACAATCGGTCATCCATTGCATAAAAAAAACTTCCACGTTGTCACGTTGCACGTTAACTTTCTATGCACCTTATCAAAATGCATTCTAAGCCATAAACCGAGCAACCAGTATTATTGTACATAGTTTACTAATTCTACTATAAATCTTACCAACCTTTTTCCCAATATCAGACAATTTTGTAAAAGATAAGTTCATGAGATATTTTCTCGCTATGGGTATGTATATTTTTCCATGCCATGAGAAGCATTATAGCTATAATACGTATATTTCTATATGCAAATATTTTATACCCTTACAATATGCACGAAAAGTATTTCTCTACTTTTCAAAAACGTCAACAAGTTCACGATAGCAACTTATTGATACTATCAATCTTTACGAGATGGTCCTATCCGTTATGTCACATTTATCTCAGTAAGGCTTTGATAACACTTTTATGTTCGAGTGATACATCAATCACGAAAATAATCTTAAGATATACTGAAACACACAGGTAGTTTGGTTTCAGTCGTCCACCATGGAAGGCTTAAAATTTAGTCTTCTCGCTATATTTCTGTGTGTGTTGATTCAAAATTCAAATGCTGCTACTAGAATTGACCCTTTGGTGGATACAGATGTAGGACTAATAAGGGGCATGCGGTCCTCTGACGGGACATATTCTATGTTTATGGGAATACCTTACGCAACCGTAGATGAAGCCAACCCATTTGGCGTAAGTAAAGAAGCTTTACGAAATATAAACCAGTAATTTTTTACTTTTTCTTTGACGACTTTTAACTTTAAATTTATTTTTGACAGGCTTCTACCCCACACCCCGGATTCGACGAAGTATTTGAAGCTTATGACGACTCTGCCATATGTCCACAAGTAGAAGAGTTCAACAACACTATCGTGGGAAATCTTGATTGCCTACATTTGAACATCTACGTACCCAATAGCGCCAGCTCGAGGAATCGCCTGCCTGTTTTAGTTTGGATCTATGGTGGCGGTTTTACCATTGGATTCTCTGGCAGATATCTGTATGGGCCGAGTTTCCTCGTTCGTCATGATATTCTTTTGGTAACTCTTAACTACAGATTAGGACCATATGGATTCATGTGTCTAGATACTCCTGAAGTGCCCGGCAACCAAGGCCTCAAAGATCAACACTTGGCCCTGCAGTGGATTAAAAAACACATTGGATCTTTTGGCGGTGATGTCAATAAAATAACCATATTTGGAGAGAGTGCTGGAGGAGCGTCGGTAGATCTGCACCTACATAATAACCAGGAAAATCTTTACAATCAAGTAATCCTACAAAGTGGTAGCGCAATGGGAAACTGGGCCGTAACAGAATCAGATCAGACGGTACCTTTGAAATTATCCAATAGCTTGGGATTCTCTACCGACGACGTAGAAGAAGCACTTTCATTTTTATCAAAAGTTGATACACATTTAGTGATTGCAGCTTCTTCTGAATTAGGTTTTATTTATAGACCATGTGTGGAAAAATCTTTTGAAGAAGTTGAAAGCTTTATGACAGAACATCCTTTCAATATAGACGTACCAAGGGTAAACAATATGCCCGTTCTCATTGGGCATAACAGTGATGAACGTATCACGAAAATACTATCGGCGCCGCAGGATAGTATACATGATGATCTTATAAGATATTTCAACTTTGAAGAAGACCAACTTGCTGAGATGGAAAAGTTAGTCAAAAATTTCTATATGGGTGATGAAGATGTAAATGAGAAATCTGCTTGGGCAGTAGCAAACTATGATTCTGATTTCAACTTCAATCATCCTACGCAGAGGAGCGTCGAAAGATATCTTGAAAATGGAGCCAAAGCTGTTTATCAATACATGTTTTCATATACAGGAGCGAGAAATTTTGTAAAAGAAAGACTGAATATGACTGTTGGCGGCGCGGCCCACGCTGATGAAATAAGTTACTTGTTTGATATTTCTTACATGAAAGATAAACCTTCACCTGAAGATCAATTAGTCATTGACCAAATTACTACATTGTGGGCAAACTTCGTAAAGTATGGGTAAGTACTTATACGTTACGTAAAATATCGTCTTTAGTTATTTTTTTTTTATTTATAATATGGGTTTGATATTTATGATTGTTTAACTTTTCTAGTAACCCTACTCCGGAGACATCAGACCTGTTGCCTATATCTTGGATACCAGCGACTGAAGAGACGCGGTTTTATCTGAATATTGACTCGGAATTGAGCCTCGAACAACGACCTTTGCATGGAAGAATGGCATTTTGGGATCTTTTCTATAAATTAAATAACAATTTACAAAAAGGTTATAAAGCTGACTGAACAAAAACGATGATATGACTACAATCGAATACGTTTATAAAAAGTTAAATAATAAAACAATCCACCAAAATGTGTTTTTTATTAATTGATCATTAAATATCACATAAATTACTAAAATATAACAGTGTAAAACCTTTATTAGGGTTGACTAAGTGTCTTCTATAATTATAAAACTCTTACATTCTTCACAATTTGCATGCCACGGTAAGTAAAAGTCAAGAAATATTTTGTATAGGTACAGCATTCCGAAGCTTTTAATGTTATTGCAATACAATACAATACAAAAACACTTTATTGACACCACAAGTAGTAAACATAACAGAAAAAGAAATAACGACAGAAGAATGGTACAAAAGGCGGTCTTATCGCTAAAAGCGATTTCTTCCAGACAACCTCTACTGTGTGGAAACATGTGATTGACGTGGACCGTGGTGTAAACATAAATGAATAAAGTAAAGCTATAAATATCCAAAAACAATAAAATACACTACATAATAATAGGCATACACAAGTACTTCTTATAATACATACAATAAAAATAAACCTACTTACATACATAAATAAATACAGATAGTTAAAACGTAAGCGATAAGTAATATCAGTTTTTAAAACTGCTTAGTAAGATAGTGTTCCTTGACTTGAGTCTTAAAAGATTCAACGCTCTGCGCACGCCTGATGGTCACCGGAAGGTCATTCCAGAGAGCCACAGCCCGGACACAGAAAGAAGAATCGTAAAAAACAGTATTGTGAGATGGAGTTGATAGAAGAAGATTGCTAGAAGACCTAAGATTTGCAGAGTGAGTGTCACAGAGAAAATTGAAGCGTGAGCTTAAATACGAAGGAGAAGAAGGCTTAAAGAGAACGTTGTAGAGAAGGGAAAGAATATGGGTATCACGGCGAAGACGGAGAGGGAGCCACTTAAGCTTGTTACGGAATTGAGTAATGTGATCATATTTCCGAAGACCGAAGATAAATCGTATGCAAAGATTTTGAAGGCGCTCAAGCTTGACAAATTGCTCCTGGGATAAGTCGAGATAGCAGGCGTCGGCGTAGTCCAAAATAGGGAGAAGAAGAGATTGTGCTAACGCAGCCTTGGTGGCAGTGGGAAGGAAATTGCGGATTCTTCTTAATGATGCAGAAGAAGCGTACAGCTTACGCTTAACAGATTGAATTTGAGGATTCCAAGAGAAGGAACTATCGAAAATGATACCAAGATTTTTGACCTCAGTACTAAAAGGTATCGTAATACCGCTGAATACAACTTTCTTAAGAGACGTGTGATCAATGCGTGCAATCATCCTGGAGCTACCGATGATGATGGCCTGAGTCTTACTGGGATTGATAGTGAGCCCGTGAGATTGACTCCAACATTCGATACGGCATAGGTCATCATTGACTGCGGTGACAGCCTCGTCTAAGCGATCAATTGAAGCTTGAGAGTAAATTTGCAGATCGTCAGCATAGAGATGGTAGAGAGAAGTGATGTGAGAGGTAATAGAATTACGAAAATAGCAAATAAAAGAGGAGAAAGAACACCACCTTGAGGGACGCCAGCACTAGTAACCCACCAAGAAGAGAATGTATCTTCAACACGTACACGTTGCCGGCGACCGTACAAATAGCTATGAAACCAGTCAACTGCTGTAGGAGATATGTTAATAGATCGGAACAAAGCAAGAAGGATATCGAAATCAACAGTGTTGAACGCATTGCTGAAATCGAGCAGAGTGAGGACAGTAAGTTTCTTGTTATCCATTCCCCGCCTAATATCATCAGTAATTTTGACAAGAGCAGTGGTTGTACTATGACCAGATCGGAATCCCGACTGTAAAGGATTAAGAAGGTTATTACGTGTTAGGAATTGACTTAACTGTGAGTGAATAAGACGTTCAAGGACTTTGGATAGGAACGGGAGAATAGAGATAGGACGATATTCAGAGAAAGATTTAGGCTTGGGCTTTTTGGGGATCGGGACTATATGAGCTTCCTTCCAGCAGGAAGGCAACGCACTCTGGGAAACGGAAGTGTTCAACAAATGACATAAGATAGGTAGAATTTCGTCTAGGATTGGGACAATCATATTACGACTGATCTTGTCACCACCGACAGCATTAGAGGAAATAGACAAAATGCTCTTCTTAACATCACTAGCAGCAAATTGACTAATGACAAAAGGGGAGTAGCTGGGTGTTGGGATTGAAGAAAGATAATTTAATGTTGCAACTTTATCGTTCATATCAATATGAGAGGACGAAGAAAAAAATTTATCAAGAGCATTAATATCCAGGTCACAAGAATTAGGATTTTGTTTAGTTTTGCCAACACCCAATGAGCGCAGAAATTTCCAGACTTTCGCTGGATCACCATTTTCAACAGATTTATGGATGTGGTGGCGTTGCGCATCTCTACACATTCTATTGCAGCGATTCCGATGGGCCTGAAATTTTTCCTTATTAGAATCACTTGGACAAGTATTAAATTTACTCTTAGCCACCGCTTTTAATTGCATTGCTCGCTTAATATCGTCCGTTAACCACGGCGCAGGTAAATGTTTCATTTTGACTGAATGAAAGGGAGCATGAATATCATAAAGTTGTATCAGCTTTAAGTTGAATAGACAGGTCTTATCCTGAATAGTTTCGGCATCCAGAACTTGCGACCAGTCAATTTCGCTAGCATCTTTACACAATTTCACAATATCCATGGCACCAAAACTGCGCTGCAGAAGAATTTTAGGCTTATTCTTGGGAGGGCGAATTTTGTAGGAAAGGTAGATGACGTCATGGTACGACAAGTCATGAGAAGTGTGTGAACATTGTCCATGTTTGGTAACATGCTGCAAGGAGGAAACAAACATGAGATCTAGCAAGGAGGGGGTGCAATTGGGGAAATGATGAGTAGCGCTCAGAGGAAGGGTATTTAGGTTACTGGCCTGAATAATGGACTCTAATTTAGAGCAGCGAGAATCTCCTCTGAGCAAACAAGTATTAAAATCTCCCATGATTATGGTGTGAGAATAAGAAGGAAGGAGATCTTCGAGAAGATTTTCAAAAGAAGGAAAGTAGTCGACAAATTTATCACGACTGTAATACACTCCAAGAAGTATTTTTGAATGAGAAAGGAGAATTTCAAGAAAAAGATGCTCACCGGCATTAACAGGCCTGCATGTATGCATGTATTGGTACGTAGGTACCTAATTATGTGATATTTAATGCCCTTATTCGCTTCGCTTGGGTCGTCTTGCCGGGGGCGCTACCGTGCCCCCAGATATCGCTATGTCGCAAGAAAGTCGAAAGAAGGGCATTACATTGAACAAATCTACCTCCAACCCTGATAACCTGATAGCGAAATGACCTCCGGTCAAGTCGTGACCTAAACATTTTCCCATTATTTTTTTCAATAAAGTACTTAGTTAAGTTTTTTTTTTTTTTAGGTAGGAACCTAAATTTCATATCGGATTTCTAGTAGTATAACGATTGTTTACGCTTATATATATTTATATATATTCTCAATCAAGACATATCTGTCTTGGGCTTGGCTGGTGCGGGTGACAATGATCTGATTATCACCATAGGCAAGCTGACATTGATGCCTTTTATCAACGCAAATATCTCTACACCTACTGATAGGTATAGTATGTCACAAAATAAAGTCAAGTGTTATTTTTCAAGGTCAAAGCAGTTAGAGAGCTTAACCTACTTATAAATCTTCAAACTTTATCAATATATTTTGTTCACTCATCTCCAATCGACTACTCATAAAAAATATGATATCCTGAGAAAATCTTCATCGTCATCATCATTCATCATTCAAAGTAATGAAAATTCAAGATTTTAGAAAATTCAATCTTATGAACCCTGAAGGCGAAATGTTCTACGATAAAACTACCAGTACAATTTAGCATTGTCAGTTCTACTGTAGAACTACCGGGAACATTTTATACCACGGGAGTTCGACTAGTACTAGTTGAACTACGAGTAATAGTAGAACTTAAGGGAACAACTCGTACTTCACACTGTTCGTTCGTAGGATCTGGAATCAAACCGTGTGATGTCGTTTGTAGGATTCCGTATCAAAAGGGTAAAAACGGGACCCAATTCCTAACCTACTTCCATCTGTCACCAAGATGTATCTGATGAACCGTGATAGCTAGAAAGTTGTTTTTTTCTACGGATGATGGTTTATGTTGCCGCTATAACAGCAAACACTAAAAACAGAATAAGATAAATATTTAAGGGGGCTCACACACAACAAGCGTGTTTTTTGCACAGTATTAAAAACGACAACAGACGCTTGAAATATTCACAGAATATTTAGTTACATCTTCACTTTAAAAATAAATAAATAAAGGGGTACCCTAAACAACAAATAGATTTAGATGGAATTGCGCACGAGGAGTTTGTGCGCGAGTCCGACTGGCACTTGGCTGATTTTTTTGCGTAAGCCCGCGTAATAGACTATGCCTTTGATAGGCCTCTATTAGATATTATTCTTTTACTACAAATATGTACACTGCTCTTACGACTCATGCTGTACGACACCAATGACCAACATGACTTGCACTCAAATTAAGAACCGCATACTTCTTCGAAACCTGTCTAAAATATTCTGTATAGATAAAACATTTTATCAGATGATATTGATTATATGTTTATCTGCACACTTGATTTAGATACTACTGAATACGTATCTGAGGACGAGATCAGTCATCTTGTCCCAAGCAACATGCGAAGAGCAAGTATCATATTTATTTTTATAATTAGTATTCTGGTACGAAATGCCAGAGGAGCTGCCAGAATTGATCCGCTAGTGAATACCAACGTTGGACTGATCCGTGGACTGAGGGCTGATGACGGTGAATATGCTGCTTTCACAGGAATCCCTTACGCAACAGTAGACGAAGCTAATCCATTTGGTGTAAGTCCCATTAGTTTTACTTAACATGTTAACAAAGTACAAACACCTATAAACCAAAACAGTCGTCAGCCTATGCACGAAAGTGCATCAAATGATATCTAAACGGCAAAAAAGCGAACTTCGCGCGCTGACCGATCATCTTTAACAAAAATGTAGCAAGTTATATCTGTGTAGATATTATTTGTTGCTGCATTACATATATATTTCTAGTAGCTCTATAATAATACCACAGCAAGATTTGTGTGTAGGTAATTAATAATTATACTACCTTAAAATAAAATATGCTCAAAATTGATATTTTCCAGCCAGCAATACCACATCCAGGATTTGAAGATGAATTTGAAGCTTACCATTATCCGCAGAAATGCCCTCAAATTGATCAATTTACATTAGGAGTGACTGGTGATCTGGACTGTCTCCATCTAAATGTGTACGTGCCAAACTCTGCCAGTTCAAGTAATCGATTACCTGTATTAGTATGGATTCACGGTGGAGGTTTTGAATTGGGTGACTCTGAAATTACTTTTTATGGACCAACCTATTTAGTAAAACATGATGTCATTTTGGTAACGCTTAATTATCGACTTGGACCGTATGGCTTCATGTGTCTGGATACACCGGAAGTCCCTGGCAATCAAGGACTGAAGGATCAACAACTAGCTCTAAAATGGATCAAAAATAACATTGAAGCATTTGGCGGTGATAATAAAAAGATCACAATATTCGGAGAAAGCGCCGGAGGAGTTTCTGTAGACATGCATTTATATTACAGCGACGAAGAACTTTTCAACAGAGTTATTGTACAAAGCGGTACTGCTCTAAGTCCGTCCGGTGTCTTGGAACCTGATCTAACATCACCTATAAAAATAGCAAATCACTTAGGATATGAAACCGATAATATCGAAGACGCCTTATCTTTTGTGTCGACATCCAATTCCAATCTCGTGATCGCAGCTGCAACTGAGTTGGAAATACCTTTCAAGCCTTGTGTTGAAAAAGATTTCGAAAATGTAGAAGCATTCATGAAAGTACACCCAGTGAATTCTAATATTACCAGAAAAGATTACTCAGTTCTTATTGGACACAATGATAATGAAAGTTCAGTATTTTTACATTACTATAGAGATATCGAGTTTCTTAGAGGGCTGATAAACCTTTACCTAATAGATTACTTCAATTTCGATAGCGATCAGATAATAGAAAACGAAGAGTTAATTAAGCATTTCTACATTGGAGATGAAGAAGTAAACGAAGATACAGAACAAGGAATCATAGATTTCGACTCTGACATCATCTTTAACTATCCCACTGCTAGAAATATTCTCAAATACATAAAAAATGATGCCAAATCAGTATACCACTACGTATTTTCTTACAATGGTGGAAGAAACATAGCGAAAAAATTGATAAATGCTACTACAGAAGGAGCTGCCCATTTTGACGAACTGGGATATTTATTCAGTCAGACAATCAACACAGAAAAACCTTCGCCAGAAGATCAAATTGTAATTGATCAGATGACTACGCTTTGGACGAATTTTGCAAAGTATGGGTAAGTAAATCTCGTAAAACTTATATTGCAAAAATTGAAGTAGTTATAACATTTGATTCTAAAATGGAAATTAATGTGGTTTTTGCATATTTTTATACTTTATACACCTGGAGTCGGGACTGAACTCGCGTAATTTGATTTCAGCAATCCAACTCCTGAAGAAACTGAACTGCTGCCAATAACATGGCCACCGGCAACTAAAGACACATTCTTCTACCTGAACATTGATTCGGAACTTAGTATTCAAAGCAGGCCTTTCCACGCTCGGATGACATTTTGGGACCTTTTCTATAAGATTAATGCAAAGGCGCAAAAAGGTTACCAAGATATCACTTCGTAAATCTGCTATAATTATTTCTGAAATTCCGAATTATATTCCATAGATTGACGCATAAATATTTAGATATACAAAAAAAAGTAGCAATAAAAGATACTGCAGTACTTAGTAGTTTAATAACGTAGTTTAAGCATAGAAGTATTGCATTCTGTAGTAGGTAGTTAATAAAGGCACTTGACAGTAAAAACGGTACCTACTTAGTAAGAATATTATATTTTTTGTAATCACTTTTTTATCAATCAAATATGAAGCAAAACTTACTGTAATAAATATTTGTATCGTACTTGCACTCCTAAATATAATATATTGGTCACCGTAGGTCTTAAGATTTTTATCACCTCTTTAAACGGTTTTTAGGATTCTCTAGATTGTGAACAGAACATTGAGTAGGGCATTGAGTAGTACAACATTACGATCTTGTTTTTGTTGGCTTTAAAGTGAACCGGTATTACACTGAACATATTCAATATATCGGATAACTTTTGGATTTAAAATGAACTGAACCTTTCACTTAAAAAGTTTTACGTAATACGTCACTAAAAACGGTTAAAATCAATTGATAAAATTAAGTTTAACATGGAAAAGTACAACAAACACATTTCCTTTTCTTTAAATGAACTATTTTTGTGTAAAACATAAAACAGGTTTATTTGTGACATATAATTTTTTATAAGATAAATTTTGTGATACAGAACCCTTAGAACGGATCCAGTTCCCATTTATCTGGTTTTATCATCTCGATATCACCATTATTGCTGATGCAGATACTCCCCGATAAAGTTTAGTATTTTGGTCCATATTCTTAACAACTTGGTTACCATGCAGTCTATTCGACAATTCACGTGGATAATTTTATATATTTTAATTCAAAACGTTGAGTCAGCAACCCGGATTGACGCACTAGTGGAGACGAAAATAGGATTGATTCGTGGGCTTCAAGCTACCGATGGAGACTATGCCATGTTTATGGGCATACCATACGCAATGGTAGAAGAAGATAATCCTTTTGGGGTAAGACAGCTTTAAAATATTACAGGTTTTCATTACAAAAGTAAGTCTTAAAGTACTGTTTGCTAATTTTGTCTATTTTTGCAGCCATCAATACCCTTTCCTAAATTCGATAAACCGTTTGAAGCCTACGACGATTCTGCTATCTGTCCGCAAATGAACTACGAGAAAACCTCCGCAATAGGGAGTGTTGATTGTTTACATTTAAACGTGTATGTACCAAACACGGCTAGCTCTGAAAACCGCTTGCCTGTATTAGTATGGATCTATGGCGGAGCTTTCAGCGTCGGCTATTTCGCACGAAACTTGTACGGTCCAAGTAACATAGTACGACATGACGTCGTATTGGTAACACTCAATTACCGAGTGGGACCTTACGGTTTTATGTGCTTGGATACACCTAAAGTACCCGGAAATCAAGGTTTGAAAGATCAACGGTTAGCTTTAAAGTGGGTCAAAGACAATATAGCCGCATTTGGTGGAGACGATAATGAAATTACAATATTTGGAGTAAGTGCTGGAGGAGTGTCTGTGGACTTGCACTTGTACTACACGGAAGATAAACTGTTTAACAAAGTGATTTTACAAAGTGGCAATGCACTTTGCCCATGGGCTGTGGTAGAATCAGACCAGACAGTACCTATTAAAATAGCACAACATCTGGGCTTCGAAACCAACGATATGGAAAATGCTTTATCATTTTTATCTATGACAAACCCTGAATTAGTTGTTGCAGCTTCTACCGAATTGAATTTGGAATACAGACCCTGTATTGAAAAAGAATTTGAAGAAGTAGAGAAGTTTATTGGAGAACACCCAATCAATATTGATGTGATACAAAAAGTCATAGACATTCCAATTCTTATAGGACACAATGACATAGAAAGTTTTAATATGCTAGATTACTCTACTAACTACCTCAACAATATTTTTTTGACAAGTCTGGAAACATATTTCTACTTCGAAAGTGAAGAATTAATCGACATGGAAAAACATATTAAAAATTTCTACCTAGGTGATGAAACAATTAATAACTCTACTATCATGTCAATCGTAGACTTTAGCTCAGATCTTCTGTTCAATTATCCCACACTAAGAAGCGTAAATCGTTACTTAGAAAATGGACATTCATCAGTATTTTTCTATGTATTTTCCTACAATGGCGGTCTACGTTTTGGGCTGGATGTAGAAACAAACTTCGATATAAGCAAAGAAGGAGCATCCCATGGGGACGAACTCGCCTATCTGTTTTACCAGTCACATGAGAATGGGAACCCAACTATGGAAGACCAGCTTATAATAGATCGGATTAGTACATTATGGACTAACTTTGCGAAAACTGGGTAAGTAAATCAAAGGACCATGCAGAGACCTAAAACTGAATATTATATTAATTCATTCTTTCTGTTTTTCAGAAACCCTACGCCAGAGGAGACGGAACTGATACCCGCAACCTGGATTCCAGCTTCTAAGGACTCGATGACCTATTTAAGTATCGAATCAAAGATCGAAATTAAACGTAGGGCATTCCACGATCGGATGGCCTTTTGGGACCTGTTCTATAAATTGAACCAAAAATCTCAAAAAGGTTATCGAGAATGAATAAAAATAAGCTTCAATTAAGCAACTACTTCATTTATTTTTCTTTAAATATCTAAAAATGAGCGTAACATTTGTATTTATATTGCGTTTTAGTGGCTTATTGTATTGGAAGGACTATTTAGTAAGTACATAATAATATATTGATAAAATGGAATAACGAGACAATTATTTATTAATTTTTAGAAATTGTATTTTGATGTAGGTACATAATTGTAGCAATCTGATGACTAGTCGAAGGAGATTTTTAGAATTATTTCTACTTCTAGTTCAGTTATTGTTTTATAATAGACGTTTATATGCAGATAATTAGTATTTGTATATTAATTAAGAAATCGATGTTATTTATTCATTTCATTAAGGCTTAAATATTTTGGGTAAAAGTTAAGAGCAAATGCAAAACTAAAGCGATATTTTCATTTCGAAATCGATACCTAATAAATAAATATCTGATAACATTTAGTAAAACAACAGTATTACAACCATAATCAAATTCTTTACTTCACATAATTAGGTACAATATCAACGTTGTGGTAATGAACTACATTCAAATGGGAGTCGACCAAATAGTAATTGAACGTGTCCAGTCCACAACTACTTTCATTACAAACTAGGTAAAATTACTAGTATTTATATGTACACACTCTTAAACTACTAAATTCCTAGTTTCGTATTATTTCTTTTTCTTTTGACTAAAATACTTTTCTCCTGCCACAGCTATAGCGTGCGTGACTTTTCCCGTGATTTCGTGAAGGTTTTCGTTCGATAGGTCCCAGGAATCAACTGACCGCTTGGAGAAGAAGCCCGCTGTCTGATCGTTGGGTCTCCAACTGTTAGGGTACACGATCTTGTGTCGTAACACCGCTTTGATGATAAGGGCTCCGACGTACACGATAAAGTATACGCTGAAGTACAGCGGCAAATAGTACAGCTTTTTACCTAAATAGTAGTAGCTGTATCTGTTTACACGAGGCATCTCGGTTGTCGTCGTCGTCGTAGTGTGATGATGGTGATAGTGGTGGAAATCGTGATCATCAAAATCGTGATATTTCAAGTCTCCGGGGAAATCGTGCGGGAAGCCGTGATCGTCCGAAGGAGGTCCGCTGTCCATATCCGGTTTCATGTCCGGCGGAGGAGGCGGCGGGGCCATGCCCATGTCCTTCATATCATCGCCTCCTTTCATGTCATCACCACCCTTCATATCTCCATGATGTTTATCATATATCAGTTCAGGATAATCTGGCCCGTAACTCGCCGGGGGGCTATCTTGTGGCGGTGACGGGGCTTCTGGTTTACTATAATGGTACCCGTGGAAATCTGGTTTGTCATCCGAATCGGGGGGTGAATCGTATGTCGGAGGTTTGTCATAAGAATATCCGCTGAAAGGTTTAGAAATCGGCTTGTCGTAAAAGTATCCGGATGGTTTAGTCTGCGGTGGCAGAGTGGGGACAAAAGGCTTAGCTGGAGGAGAAGGCGGCTTGTATCGGTATCCCAGGTCCATAGTGTTGTCGCTGTCGCTTGGCGAAGAATCTGAACCAGAGTCATCGGACATGTCCACAGGTGGCTGGTATGAGATCGAAGGAGTCGGTGCAGGAGGGGACGGGGGTGGAGCTGCAGGGGGACCGCTGGGGGCGTACGGGGGGAAAGATTCGTAATTTGTTAAAGTGGGGAAATTGCCATCATTGAGTTTTGGGGCAGGTGGTGGAGTGGCGGCAGGAACACTTGGAGCATAGGGAGGAAACGAGTCGTAACTCGTGGGAGCGGGGAAATTTCCGTCACTGAGTTTTGGACTAGGCGGCGGCGGTGGAGGAACCAAATTAGCCACAGCTTTTTTCGGTGGGGCACTCGGACTGGATTGTTTCGACTTAGTACCATAATCGGGTAAATATGGCTGCGCGGGATTGTATCGGTCGATTGGTTGTCTCATCATGACAACGTCTTGAGCCTCTCCTCTTACAGGGTTCTTAATATCTTGGAAATTATCTAAGCTCGTAAACATATTGCTGCCCTTTTTACTGTTTGAAATCGAATTAAGATGGTTCTTTTGTGTTTTCATTTGAAAAGGCTTTAAATTAATGTATGGGAAGCGCATATTCGGTTCCGTACGGATGGCTCGGGATTCATTCTCTGCTCCGTTTCCAGGGTTTGTAGCAAATCTGAGGAAAACAATATTTTAGTTATAGACACCTATTCAAAAAAAAAATATCATAACCTGAGCCTATCTATTGCTGGATATAAACATCTATTTTAACATATCATTATAATAAACATGTCAACAAAATCATTAGTAAAAATGTTTTAACGAAAAAGCGAAGAACTCACCCTGGTAAGGCAAAGTTTTCATCGATTGCCTGATCTGGATCCTCGGTTTTTGTGTTGTCTTCTTGTGGCTCGGGTGCAATGGTTGTCGTGGTGTCGTCATTCCCGAGTTGTTCTTCCTCCCACATTCCAGAATATTGTTCATGCTTTTGGCTGTCAATAATGTGCCAGATATTTTCCACGCTGGAGCCGGAGCTCGGTGTAGTGGTGCTAGTGGTAGTCGTGACTCTAGTGGTGGGCTTACTAGTACTACTAGAAGTTGGAGGGACATAAACTGGAGCTTGCGCTTCACTGTTTGGATTGTACAAGTTGTTGTACAGAGCGAAGTAATCCGTCATATCCACAGTTTTCGCATCTTCTTTCGTCTCAGTTTGACTCTTCTTTACTTCGTTTGTTTCTTCGGGAACATAGATCGGTCTTGAAGTAGTCGTTGTAGTCGTTTTGGGTGTAATCTTCTCCCTCTCCAGCAGTTTGCGAATTGATTTCATGTTGTTGCCCGACTCGAATTCGGCGAAAATAAGATCCGGTGTCGGTGTCGTCGTTGTAACATTTTGAGGAGGATCCATCCTTCGCATCCAGTTGTGGTAGTAGAAGGGTGCAGCGCGACCTTCGGTTTGCGGCGGTCGCGGGGAAGGTGTCACTACGTACACTAGAGGTCCCGGTAAATTCAACGAACTCGCTTCATATTTATATAAACACACTATGAGGAAACTGAGGAGGAACTTATCCATAGTGATTATATCATGAGCACGATCGACGAGTACTGAATGCGAGCGGTCAGCCCGTTGACTGACTCCAAAATGATAAGGTAAGGTCTAATATTTTGCTGAAGCTATACGAAATTAGGTGTAAAGTCGCGATAATTGTTTGCGGTACTTGTCGAGTATGTGGAACGTCTCAGGCACGACTCGGCCAGCCTGGCTGACAATTTGCACCATTAGCGCACTAATCAATGTCTCTCCCGCTCGCGCTTTGTAGAAAGTGTCTCATATTTATACTAAATATTTGGGGCATTGGAGGAAAGTAGAGCTTAAAGAACTACATAATAATAAAATGAATACACGCTTATCACTTCTGCTCTGTGGTCTTATAAAATGTAATATTGGTCTATGATTGTCTATTTCAATGATTAAGTATTCACAATCTACATATTTTTTGCTATAGCTAAATTTAATGTCTCTACTGTCTATAATAAAATGTACATCTACTTCGCAAACCGGCGGAGTACGTGGGTCGACAAATAATGGATCTCGTGCTCCCTGGGTCGAGACCCCGTGGCCAACCTAAGCGGCGAAGGCTGGATGTCGTTAAAGATGACATGAGTGACAATCAACTGGCCATGTCAGATGCAAAAGACCGTGCAAAGTGGAGGAAGCATAACAGGAAAGCGGCCCCTGGCATAAGCTGGGAGAGACGCTAGGAAGAAGAGCTATCTACAATTTAATTTAATAAAACAAAAATTTACCTAATATACAGGGTTATATCTAATCAATTAGCATCCTTTTAGGGGCTCATTCTGTACATCAAAACTAACAACTTTTGTTCTACGACTTTTGTCAACAAAAAAAAATCAGCTGTTCCATACATTTGGTCACGGGTAAACGATATTTTTCTATGGAACACCAATTTTTTTTTTAGTTTTGGAAAAATTAGCAAAACAAAAGTTGTTAGTTATGATGTACAGAATAAGCCCCTAAAAGGATGCTAATTAATTAGAAATAACCCTGTATATACTACTGAAATCCTAAAGATAAACTAATTGCTCAAGCTCACTAAGCTCAAGGTTCCCATTCCATTACGTATACAAGTTGTTCTCAGTTAGTCGTTAAATTTTGTAGAATTCAACTTAAACTCGTTTATCCGTAAATGCCTATACGATTTTGTAATTTGAACAAGTAACATAAGCCCGATCAAATCCTATCCTTAGCAAATCAGCTATCAGCTTATCAGCTAGCGAAAATAATGTTCGATATTCCAAGTAGGGAGCTACATATTTTTTCGTTTTCGTTAATCACTTTTATTGCACCACAAATACATAGGTAGGTATATCTCTTAGTGTTCGACTAGACGCAGCTCAATACAAAACTAGTTCGCTGCCTTTTGTACGCTTTTGCCACGCTAAAATTAAGAAAGATGAAACGCCACAGATATAGACTAGATAACATTTCATAAACTTCACTACACATTACAACTACATACCACGTTATATTTAAACACCTAAACAAATTAATAAAAAGAACACTTGAACTAAAAAAAAATGTATGTATAGATGATGATGAAAACTCTACTCCAAAAGCCCACTACCAGCGGGCACAGTTCCCAAAATGCTGGCCCCATTGCCACTTTAGATAGCCATACTGATCCTTTGGGCAAAATAGAATATTTTTGAAAATAATACAATGTAATATATTATTATCAAAAAATAAAAGTATATTAATATATTATTAATATAATATATTATTTAAATATAATATATTATTTAAATAAAATATATATAAGTATTATAAATTGAATGAAATCAAAATACTTTTTAATGAATCCAAAAAATCAATCAAATTGATTAAATCATTAACTGAATCAGGGCCTTTTTCTTAATTTCTAGATGTTATTATTTTAACGTGGTCAAAATAAAAAAAAATTAACATGTTTTTTATTTATTTCATCATAAATATAAAAATAGCAATTATTTCATCACTTTAAAATAGGTACATTTCAATTTTAGAGCTAAGTGAATGAATTGCTGATTCTAAAGCTCCAATGACGTTCTCTGACATCGCTGATATTTTTTTAGCAACAGTTTCTCTATTTTTTATCGTTGTCGACAATTGTATGACGGAACTTTAAACTAATTTGCGAGCTCAGTGATGTGCTTCAGGGGGTTTTGCACCGGTAAAATTCAAAATTCTGGGTCATGTAGACCTGTCATGGGCATGCTTAATGCTTAATTAACATCAGGCAAACGCAAAGATCAACTCGTCACTCGCATATTAAAAAAAAAACTTGCAAATACCCGGGAAAAATATTTTATATTTGGTGTCCACTCATTACAATATCAATTTAAAATTATTCAGATATAATGCTTGTATTATTTTTGGTGGTAATAGGAAACACAAGGCATTATTTTGAGGCTCAGTTAACTAAATGCCAAACCTACGATGTCAAAATTCTGTGCAAACGATAAAAACAATGGACTGTAGAACGGACTTTGTGTGACAAATGTGAAGCAAACAGAATCGGAATATTGAAATTAACGTATTGGTGTTCACATTCTAAAATCAGTTGATGTATTAGAGAGTCAGTTTAAAAATACGTGAACATTACGTATACAAGTTGACTATTTGTACGTAGGTATCTTTATCACAATAAACATATTGTATCTGAAAAATTAAATAAATCTATAAATACTTAACTACATAATTAACTATAGGTAACTAATGTTGGACTATCAATCTATACTATCTACTTACAAATACTTTGTAACGCTTAAGCGCTACACTAATTGACCCAGTGGTGATGGTGAAAAAGAATAAAATTGAACCCTATGTCGTGATCTGAAGGCATTGTTTTGCAAAACAAAGTCCGGTCTAAAATTACTATGTATCTCGCCAACTCATACAATGTCTTGCTTTGCATTTACTTTCAGAGATTTTCTCATAATTGTGGACAAATTTTGAATAAGAGTTGGCGGGACATATAAATTTTGACTGCCTCAGTGGCTCAGTGGTTAGTGACCCGATTTATGGGATCAAAAAGGCGTGGGTACGATTCCCACCCATAGCAGATGTGATGAACATAGGTGTTTACAGAGTAAATGTCTGGGTGTTATTTAGGTATTATCTATATAAGAATGTATTTAAAAATATGTTTATGTAGTATATCAGTCTCTGGCAGCCATATCACAAGCTTTGCTTAGTTTTGGTAGAGACCATGTCAAGATGCCTCCTAATATTTATTTATAAGTAATTTTTGTCCGGGGTCTGTCTTTAGGCATAACTTACTAAGTATTTTAGACTATTGGGTAGCTTTATTTCATTTTTTGAGACCATTTGGTAGCGAACAATTATTATTATTTTTTTGTTCCTTAAACAGAATTTTCATGTACACATTATAGTCGAGTGGTTGTATATCGTTACAACAATAGGAACTTTGTAATGACGTCACAACATTGACTCGTATATATCACGATATAGAGTTCACTTCAATACCACCACGTCTTAATACATAGAGGTGCTCCTTTACCGGGAGCATTCGCCTGTAATGTAAAGTTACAAACTAGTGAGGCGCGAAAATCGAAATTACGTTACAAATGTAACGTAATGCTCAAAGTCGGATAAAAAATCTCACATTACAGGGAAACGCTTATCAGTCAGAGAACGTATTTATTTATCACGTAATTATCAAAGTAAAATCTAAGATATTACAATACAAGTGAATGCTCCCGGTGAAAGATCTCTTTTACTGAAATACGCGTATCACATTCTTATTTCATACCGTCAAGCGGCGATTTTAGCCTCTTCTTTCTTTGTAGTAGTTTCAGTATCGTTATACGCAGGATTTTCTACTCCAGAGTCGCTACCGCCATCTGTGCTGTCCGCCACTAACTTAGTTCTCGTTTCCGACATAACCACATCCGAACTTTCATTCTTAATACCGTTCGTAGCGCCATCTGTAGCTACCTTCTCCTCTTTTACCTCGTGGCTTTCAACGTCCTTCGGTATTTTCTTACAGAGATCGTTGTCGTCGTTTGCCGCTCTCTTGCGCAGGTAAAACGTGTTGAAAAGATAGTAAATGCAGCCGGTAATGAAGGTGGCGCCAGAAAATATCTGGTAGGTCGGTCGGGTTCCGAAGAACTTCATGAGGTATCCGCCGATGAGGCTTCCCGCGCCTTTGCCTGAAAATATCAAGTAACATTAATGAAAAGCAGTGTTTAACTGAGCCTTGGTGGTCTAGAGGTAGTGACACCCGCCTTACAATCGTGAGGTCGTGGGTTCAAATCCCCGGTCCCGTACCAATGAGTTCTTTGGAATTTATGTACGGAATTTCACACCACTGGCTTTTCGGTGAAGGAAAACATCGTGAGGCAACCTGCATACGTCCGTAGAAGAAATTCGATGGCGTATGTGAATCCACCAATCCGCACTGGGCCAGCGTGGTGGATATGGCCCAAACACCCTTTGTGGGTAGGCCTAAGTCCTACAGTGGACTATTAAAAAGGCTGGTACAGTACAGTACAGTACAGTGTTTAACTGTATAGCTTATAATTTCTGTATGGTTAGTATAACCCATTTAGTTAGCACGTAAAACATATATGGGGTTTACTCGTATATCTATGCGACGTTTATATTCTAGGATAATTCTGTTCTTTAGGATGGGTAAAGAAGATATAATATGTTATGGGAACAATTATAAAATCTTAAGAACGAAAGAACAGCTTTTTTATACATTTTGTCAATGGTACATACGGAGCATTTGTTTTTAACCGACTTCCTTTTGGAAGGTTAAAAACAACATTTAACTTAAATTTTAAGGAATCGCCTGACAGTTTTTTAAAAAACAAAAATTCTGTAAAAAATACTACACGGATAACACATCGATTTGTGCAAATTATTCGAATTCTGTACATGGTTCAAGTTGGTTATGCCATTTTTGGCAAAAATAATTGTTTGAACAGCTATGAAGTGTGCAGCTCGACAGGCTTGCGGCTGCAGCCTGGCGTTCAACCAATCACTGGGGATGAAATGTATAAATCAAGACCTGTGATTGATTGATGACTAGATCGAACAATCACAGGTCGCTGTGCGCAGTGTGGGTTAGTGTATCAATGTACGCCATTGAATATTTTCTTCTACGGACGTATGTTATATGAGGTTGTCTCACGATGTTTTTTTTGACCGAAAAGCCAGTGCTGTCGAAAGCTGTAGATGGAGGATCCTATATACATACCGACGCCATAGTAGAGCCCCCCGAGCAGCCCCTGCACCGAGGTGTCAGTAGTAGTGGACGATAGTCGAGCGGCGTACGTCACGGCCGCCGTGAACGACAGCGATGACGTCACCGACTCCAGCGCCTCGAAGATCAGGCACAGCCACGGGTTGTAGATCAACGAGTATCCTGGAATGGAACAAATATTCAGTGAAATGTAGCTTTAACTTATCTAGACACAGATTAATTATTATGTAGTTATTATTTGCTAGGCCAAGGATCTCTAACTGATTGAGTTCTACGGTTAAAACAATCGAAGCCCACAATTTAATCATCCAAAGTAACGTATAGTAGCACTGGCTTGTAAACCCCAGTTGCAGTAACCCATCTGAAGACTGGCTGTACCAGATGTTGATTTAGGTAGGTACTTCGGTGATCACTTAGGAACCGGATGGGCATGTTGAAGTCAGACACCCTATCGTCATAACAGGGGCAAGCCCGGCACCCTTACGCGTAGAACTAACCAAGCAGTCGGATCGCGTAGAAGACGAAGCCAATGAACATTGAGTCCCAGACGCTTGATGATAGGTCCCTCCCTACAGCACTAAGAGAGGTAGCCCCGCTTTGATGTGATAGTGATGCCCATGAGCGAAAGAGTACTAACCAAGCATCCGGAACACGTAGAAGACTAAGCCGATGTAGTGCACGTCAGCGTGTCCCAAACGCCTGATGATTGGTCGCGAAAGTACTAAGAGAAACAGTCCTGCCTCTCCACCACTGTGATAGGGATACGAGTAATACTAACCAAGCAGCCGGATCGCGTAGAACACGAAGCCAATGAACAGCACGTTAGCGTGTCCCAGACGCCTGATGATGGGACCCGAGAGCACCAAGAGCGGCAGCCCCGCCACTCCCCCCACTGTTATAGTGATGCCCATCAACGAGCGCGACGCGCCCAGGTCCTGCAGCAGCCAGAACAGGAAACTCTCGATGTAACCCCACGCCGTGCCTGAAAATATTAACGTTATACTGTACTATTAGTGTTTTTTAGGGTTTCGTACCTCGAAAGGAAAAAACGGAACCCTTACAGGGATCACTTTGTTGTCCGTCTGTTTTTGTCGTAAAAAACCGCATATTTTGACATTTTCAAGCGAGTCAAAACCTACAGGGTACACCCTGTTGACCTTGAACTATGAATTTGGCGAGAAGCATTGTCCTTAGACTACACATATAGGAATGAATCTGAAAACTGTAAAATTTTAACTAAATCACAAAAAATAGGGCCTAAATGCAAAAAATATGAGTCTCAATTTTTAAAGTGAGTAAATTGTATCATGTGGTATATCCTATTAAAGAGCTTCATTAGTACATGTTAAAACAGGTTTCCAATCATTTTTACAATGTGTGGGTTTCGGTGTATAACGAGAAACGTGAAAAAAAAACCTTTTATCGATGTTTAGATTGTTTATAGTATAGAGGTTTTAATAGTCATTTATTATTTATTTGATTAATAAAAGAAAAAATACGTGTACAATATTTTTTATGATATAATTAATAGACTATTTATAATAATCTGTTAATAATGTGTCCGCATGTGCCATGTGTGTAAAAATTCAGCCTGAAATTCCAATTGTTGCAAAATATTCTTTGTCCATCATTTTACAAAGCTTTTCGTTACAGTTGCTGTTTACAGTTGCTGTTAGGTACATTATCTCTATTTTATGTCTCGGAGAATTTAGTGCCATGACCTCCAAGTACATTAAATTTTTACAAAAAAAAAAATTATCGCGCGTTACGGAATTACTGAAATAATAGTTACAATTTTTGTCAGCAGCTAAATGTTATCAACTTAAAGTTGGTTAGTTGGTTAATTTATTTTATTTAAGTAACCTAAAATAAAATAACAGAAATACGGACTAGCATTTTATATCCACCAAGAATATTTGAACCAAGTGTATTTTGGTCTGACTCATAAAAAATAATTACAAAAGAGACGTCCACAAGTGGTATATTATTGGGAGAAAAATCTAACCAGGATGTAAATATACATCATTTAAAAGCTTGTTTTACGGGTTTTTCAAAAATATTTATTTTCTTTTTTATCATTCCTCCATTTTTTTAAAGGGTTAGGAGCTTTACGACTACGAGTACATCTCTATTTGACTAAGCAACAAATATGACTAGACCGCGATATGACTATATCGCGTTGCGGTTAAATGTGTTTCTATCGTTCTTTTACTTGCATTTTTACCTGAATCTTCCACGTCAATCTCTTATTTCGCTAAATTATAGAAACTATAATAGTGTGACGACCTGGGGCCTTATTGTGTAAGCGCTCTGACGTTCGGCTTCGCTTTTCCTCTCGCTCGCTCTCGTGGCGTGAATAACTGGTGCGAGCAGGAGAAAAAGCGAAGCCGAACGTCAGGGCGCTTACACAATAAGGCCCCTGGTCACACTAGTTTTTTATAATTTACAGTGTGTCTAGAAAATGCATAAAAAGTGGGTAAAAATGCTTTAAAATAATCATTAGAAAGTTACTCAATCAGAGTTGCCAAAAATAATCTACCTTTTCTGTCAAATATAGTAATTAATCCTAAAAAATTCAAAAATATTTTTTTAATAATCCGATGGCTCTTTTTTTTATTTTAACTGATGTAAGACTCAGAAAAACATGTACATTCTCGAGATGTAACGCATGCTGTGGATAGATTTTTTGATTATTATTATACCAGTCTCCATACATTTTGTGGACGTGTCCTTTCTAATATTTCTATCGCAAAGCATACATGCTTGTAGATAGTGCGATGGCGGCGCAATTTGTACCTGCGGCAGACTGACAAAATATTGTGTTTACGAACTTCTTTATGAGAGACTTATACAATGTAACTAGGTTATGAGCATTACCATCTCCAAAAGCTACCGTTATTTATCATAGACATTGCAGCCTAACGCCTAGATTGTTAACTATTATAAAAAATCTATTTGAAGAGTATACCCGCCACGAAGCTAATTTAGCTTCGTGATACCCGCCTTCAAATTTAAAAAATGTTTTTCACAAAGCTCTCAGCTAAACGCCCACTAGTCCGCGCCACAGTCGAACCGAACCGCGCCGAAAATGACAAATTGTGATAAGTAGTGATTCATACGATCATTACCTACATATAATTTTTCCGGGTTGACCCCATAGGAAAAGTTGTTCATAATAGCCTGAATCGCCCGTTGTCGGCATAGTGCACTCTTCACTATCACTATAAAACAAAGTCGCTTCCCGCTGTCTGTCCCTATGTATGCTAAATCTTTACAACAACGTTACAGATTTTGATGCGGTTTTTTTTAATAGATAGAGTGATTCAAGAGGAAGTTTTATGTATAATACACCTGTGCGAAGCCGGGGCGGGTTGCTAGTTTTGAATAATCCCCTATAGATTGCGCCGTGAGCGGATTCTTATTTTTTAACCGACTTCGAAAAAGAAGGTTTTCAATTGTTTGTTCCTTGTTTTTTTTCAATGTTTTTTTCTATCAATGTTACGCGATTACTCTGCCAATATTATTATTAACTGATTTTGATGATTCTTTTTTTGTTTGGTGGATCATACTTTATTTCATCAAAATTGGCTGTGTCGTTTATGAAAAATCAACAATAAAGTATAAAAAACTACATTTTAGTAGAAGAATTTTAGTAGAAACTACATTTAGAGCTTTGGCCTAGAAAGGCCGTTTGGCCTTTGGCCAAAACGGCTAAAGCTCAACGTCCAGGATGACTTGCAGCTTACCCATGATAAAGCAAGCGATGAACAGAGCAACGATCTCCACGCTCTTGAAGACGGTGATGACATCTTCTAGTAGGTTCTGCGCGGGCTGCTTGAACTGCAAGTCTATGCTCAGCATCAGAGCACCACTGGCTACCTTCAGCACCGCGTACAGGTAGAACGCTGGCCTGTAATAAAATATAATACATATAAAACAAAACAATTTAATTTCCACAAAAAACGAATAGAGATTTATAAAATTAGCAGGGGACTCGACTTAGCCTGTATCTTAAGGTCCGATGTTAAATTGGTAAATACGAAATAGAGGATTCATTTTTAGGATTATGTACCTACCTACCTCATAAACCTCAAACGGATCCCTAACCTATAGGATCACTTTGTTGTCCGTCTGTCTGTCCGTATGTATGTCAAAACCTTCTATCTCAAGAACGCATTAAAAATAACGCAGATATTGAATTGAAGTTAAATCATATACGCAGATCCGTAGTCTCTATTGCAGCTGTGAAAAAAACAAACTTCTCAGTCAGAGTAAAAAATAGGTAAAGCTATTTATGTCGCAAAAAACCGCATATTCGACACTCTCAAAGAAATTAAAACGAGTACTTCCCGTTGACCTAGAACTATGAACGTTGACTTGACATGGAGCATTGTCTTAGAGTACAGAAACACATATATTATAAGAATAAGTCTGAACAATTTTTACATTTTAATTTAATCACAACAAAATAGGGAATAAATTCGCGAAATGAGGGTTCAAATTTTAATGTGACTTAATCGTATCATGTGGGTTATCTTAAGAAAGACCTTAGGTGTGTGGTGTCATCCACATCATAGGAAATAGCTGTTTATATTTATTTTATGTTTTTGTTATCTACGGCATTCTTAGCTTCAAATTAACCCATAATTTCGCCTAAAAATATTTTGTCGCAAGTGTGTGTAAATTAAAAGGTATTATTAATTTTGATAACAATTGTTTAGACTAAGCTATGTTTCCCACGTTATCTTCAGACTTGATCAAAATGTTGTTGTGAATAGTTCAATGTCATAAAACCAAAGGCGCATTTAGGATGCGGTACACACGCAACAGTTGCGACATTGTTGTAAGATAAGCCTGAATGTCTAAGATTACCGTGCACATTGGCCTAGAGGACGGAGAGGTCAAGGCTGGTATGAGAGGAAAAAATCTTAAGCCACTATCTATAATAATAATCTAAGCACTTCATCCATAAAAACAACTCCTTTTAAAAAAACAAGAGGACAACTAAGCTAACCACAAACCCGTGGAAGTTTTTGTAATACATAAGTAATTAGTTATAATAAAGTGTATAAGTACAGGGTTATTTCTAATCAATTAGCATCCTTTTAGGGGCTTATTCTGTGCATTATAACTAACAACTTTTGTTCTACGACTTTTGCCAAAACTCAAAAAACAATTTTGTTGTTCCATAGAAAAATATCGTTCACCCTCGACAAAATGTATGGAACAGCTGATTTTTTTTTCTTGAGTTTTGACATAAGTCGTAGAACATAAGTTGTTAGTTTTGATGTACAGAATAAGCCCCTAAAAGGATGCTAATTGATTAGTAATAACCCTATATATATATATGTCGGATCATCTTAAGTGAAAAGCCAAAAGGGAAAACCGGGTCTTATTTGCTGACCCGTGAAAAGCTGCGATAGGCAAAAGATCGAGGTGAATGGCATAATATAAACAATGCGAAGTTTATGAATAGTGATAGACTATTAAAAGCTTATGATGATTATTGTGTTTGTAATAAGTTATTCGTAGATCCAGCTCCTATTGAAAGGAAATTCTATTAAAATAATTCTATTGAAAGAAAATTACTTAACTAATAAAATTGTATAATTTATTTATTTCTTTGCCTGTATGAAATTAGAAAATTTGTTAATTAAATTTATTTTTAGTAAATACTAGTTTTTACCCCGCGGCTTCGCCCGCATGATATTTTGATTTTTGACGCAATATCATTATAATTTATAGCCTATGTGTTATTCTGATATATAAGTTATATTATTGCAAAGTTTCATCTCAATCCGTTCAGTAGTTTTTGCGTGAAAGAGTAACAAACATCCAACCATCCATCCTCACAAACTTTCGCGTTTATAATATTAGTAGGGTGTTTAGACTAGATGAAGATTTATGGAAATTTAGAACTGATAATTAATTTTACAAGGTATTTTTTTCATGTCAATATACAATAATTCCAAATACCTACATGTCAAAATCAGGATTCAATACAATAAAATATAATCGTCAATTAGGTAGGTACTTGTCACGGACAAGAAAACATGTCAAAAAGCCCCTCGCGCGCAGACCGTTACCCAAACGTTCCCAACACACTAGCGGCATTTCCAAGCTGTATGGCCAATGAAATTCGTTGGACTACAAACCAGCCCTCTCGAGGATCCCGACCCTTCTCGCGCAAACGCTGTCCCAGGTCCTTAGCGTCGGATCGTCAATTAACTAATTGATTTTGTGATAGACAGTGCGCTTGCTTTACCTACACCACGCGCGGCAGGGTGTACAGATTCTATTCGCAATAATTAATTATTTTTAGCCAAAAATGGCACAACCGACTTCACCAGTGTACATGATTCGAATAGAATTCCACGAATCGATGGATATAAGTTGGTTAAAATGATAAACACTTCACGAATTCGACGTTATGTCAGTACTGCGAATTAGCTCAGTCGGCAGAGCGTCAGGCTAGTGATCCGAAGATGCAGGTTCGAGTCCTGCATTCGCGACGAATTTTCGAAATGTTTATCACTAAACTCTTTGAGATAAATCTAATGTGGGATGCACTATAAAATTAAAATCATTTCATGGATCATCGATTTAGTCATTTTCACATTATTCTTGATTTTTCAAAAGCGACTCAGGTTTTGATAAAATTTAAATGGGACCACCTCTGAAGTATGATCTACCAAACAAAAAAAAACATCAAAATCAGTTCATAATTAGCGGAGTAATAGCGTAACATGGATACAAAAAAAACAGTCTAATTGAGAATCTCCTTTTTTGAAGTCGGTTAAAAATGAAATCAAGTGACAAGAAGTATCTAAATCGTGGTGATGAAACCAAAGAACTATGACATGGTACTTATTGTTACTTGAGCGCCAATCTTCGTTCCAGGACAGGCGTGCTTACCAGCTTCGCCAACGCTTTCGCTTAATTTCAGGTCTTTCGTACCCCTAGTACTTCGTACCGTGGGTGTATGTGTGTGTGTGTTGGTATAATTTTATATCTCTACAGAAAAGCAGTTTACGCTAATAGGCTAGACTATAGTTATATCTCTAATAGGCAAGATATATCTGCTATTTTTTGTTTGATTGACAAAATAAAAAATTCCTACGTGTCTAATATTTTTTCTAATCTAACTGACAAAAACTAAATAAAATAATATTTTTTCACTCTATAATCATGCCTATTCTATTCAGAGTGTAAAGAAACTTGACAAACTGATATTAAGGGTATGTAATCAAACGCGATGCCTTATAAGAAACAATCGTTCCACTTTTAAAGTGTTAATTTTCTGATGGTTAATCTACTAGCGAATTTAATTAATAACCTTATGCAAGATTAGAATGTGGATACTGCAATACGTGGTCGTATGTAATTACAATAACGACCGAGTATCAGTTCTGAGATCGAGTGGGTAAACGACCTATGATAGGTATCCTATTCAATGTAAATCGTCGGGTATGGATTTATTACTACCACACGAGTCTAAATTATTGGAAATTCAGATTAACCACAAGATTAGGAGTAGCTATATGAATAATAATATGTATATTCAGATTAATATTTTGTGCACGTTACTCGATGTAACCTATCTATCAGCCAATTATGAACTAAGTTACTCGAGGCTACGAAAGATATAAAAGGATTCAAATAATCGTTTTTTTTTAATAATATAAAAGGATATGATATGATAAAGGATATAAAAGGAATATATAAGGATTATTCAAATTATCGTTATTTTTGATTCAATAATTTAAATCACATGACACATAATATACGTAACAAAAGCCTAACAAAAAACATTTTCATCCCCTCGGAATAGTACATTGTTCACCGAGAGGAGAAAGTGACCGATTACCGTCGAGGGTGTCGTTTGAAGCCCGAGCCGTAGGCGAGGGCTTTAAAACACCCGAGATCGGGAATCGCACTTTCTCTCGAGTGATACATAGTGCTTTATACTACACCTACGAGGAAAATAAAAAACTAAATCTTTACTAATTGAAATTTATATTGAAATTGTTGCAGTTAGTGAAGCTTAATGTAACACTTTTTCCATTTTTTTATGATTTTATTTTGAGTGCTTTCCACACTAGATTTTTATCTCAAAGAGTTATCTTTGTGCCACCAACGCTAAAAGTTGGGAAATGTAAGCACTTCAGAAATTTGAAGCTTGCGTAGGAGGCGGGCTGGCTCAGTTGGTTAGAGCGTCGGGCTAGTGATCCGAAGGGGCAGGTTCAAATCCTGCGTTTCGCTTCAGATTTTTGAAATGCTTATCACAAAGATAACTTTTTCCATTAATGATTGTTTGAGATGTCTGAATCCTCAAACAACACACAAATTGAAAATGGCGCCAATGGCGTCTGCAATTTTCACATGTTCTTTTTTCAAATTGTTTGACACCATCCAACACACAGCTAGTGGCCAGTGTCATTTTGCGAACTTGGAGATAAAAACTCACTGTTAAAAACTTTTTGGCTTTTGATATTTAGGTTACCAGCGCATAGTCTTACCCAAAATTAAAAAAGAAAAACCACGTAAGAAATGGATTTTCATACACTTTTCTCTCCCGCTCAGATGCGTTTTCTCGCCGCATATTTGTTCGATATGCAATGACGTACTTTCTACCGTAAATTTGATAAAGTATCAAGGTACTTTCCGAGGAGGTGTAGTATAAAGAGTATTTTTGCTCTTCGAAATCTGAGTACAAAAGCCGTTTTTAACCTAAAATAAGTGATTCTTGCGACGAGGAAGTTTATTTGATGCCAACAGAATTGGCTGAAACTGTTAAATAGTGCGCAAATGACCTTTCTCCTTTTAACAATCACGCGAGAAGTATTTGAAACAGCGCGGTATATGTAGACGACTTTAGTCATTTTCTCGCTGAGGTGGGATGAAAAGTTACGTATTGCACTCGAGTGCAAAGATTTTTTACCTTGTGCTCCTTTGATTCCCTCGGTAACGCTTACGATTCTAATTGTTAAATCACTCGCTGCGCTCGTAATTCAATTTTAGAATCCTCTGCTTGCTCGGAAAATTGAGCACGCGGTTAAAAATCAACTTTGCACTCTTGTAGGTATAACAAATAATTTATTTATTATATTTTTTTTTAGTTTTACATTCATACTTCGCTACTCGTACTCGTACCGTCTCGTATATTTTTTGTGAGTGAGATAAACTTGTGAAAGAGCAAATTCTTCAATAAGTCAGCCATGATTCATTCGATTTTGTGCTATTATTAGGTATCTAATACCTACACTATATTGCATACTGTTGGGTACATATGTTTCATCTGTAGAAACCGACAATAACATCTGGAACTCAAATTCGCCCACGATTGGAGATTTTGCAAACATGTTATCAAAAAGTGTTACGAAATTATTTTCCGGTGGTGCAGACCTTTAGAAAATATCACCTACCTGAAGTTGTATCTGCCATAGTCTGCCTTCTGCTCGAGGAATAATAGTGATCACGGCGCCTTTCTAATAAAACCTGTAAGATGGTGTCACATACCTGAAGTCTGTATATCCTTTGCCCCTGCTAGCATGGTCGGTAAAGAGGCAAATAATAGTGAAAAGATTATGCCGCCTAGACTGCTGTAGACCCTCTGCAGGCCTTAATCTGCCTTCTGCTCCCAGAGTATAGTGATCACGGTGTCTTTTAATAAAACCTCTAAGATAGTGTCACATACCTAAAGTCAGTATATCCCTTGCCCCTGCTAGCATAGTCAATGAGCAGGCCAGAGAGTGGTGAAGAGATCATGCCGCCCAGGCTGCCGTAGACCCTCTGCAGGCCGTAATCTGCCTTCTGTTCCCGGACTATGGCGATCACAGCTCCTTCGAACATAGCGAACGCGGTACCACCGATAATGCCGATGAAAACTCGCACCTGAAATGGGAAATTAAGCTGTATAGTTATAGAATTGAGGCTTTGAGTTAGATTATAATTGATTAGAAATGTAGTGTTTAATTTGTAACTTTATTGTTACATTCCCGTACAACGAGCCAGCGGAGTTCAATACCCTATAGATAGTTACGAAGTTCGAAAGTGTTTTTTTATTAATTGCATTATGCCTTTTGCCCATATACGACTATCGTTTAGTCAGGGACATTTTACGACTGGAAAGGAATATTTCAAAATTTTGATTAACGATGTTATTGTAACGCACAAGCGATTGGACAACTTTTAAAACTGGTAAAAATATTCAACTCCTAAGATACTGCATCCTAACTTAGGAGTGAAAATCTAGCTACGATTTTCCCTCCATATAAGAGAGTCAATAGCTGGGCTCTTCGTGGGCATATAACACGAGATTTTAACTATACAGACTTCGTCCCTCATTCATAGTCGATTATGTAAATCATTTAACGCTGTCCCCGGCACCTATCTGCAACCGACAGAGAAGAATATTTAGGCCATAAGCCTACTGCAAAAACGCCTACGTCTCATGAAATCAATTTAGGTCGCCAACATGAAAAAGGCCGCTTCCAACCGGACTTATTGGAAATCCATGTGGGAGGCCTATGTCCAACAGTGGACGTCCCACGGCTGATAATGATGATAATAAACATGTAAAAACGTGTTTAGAAAGTTGGAGAACCCCCCTAGAAATAACTGAAATATATTGAATTACCCAGATGAATCAAAATACCGCTTGCCTTGTCTTGGTCACCACTGTTGTGGCCCCACTCCGATGGTCGACGATGTATGTAAATTCGCGGGTCGAACCTGGACGAGATTGGTTCAGGGCCGTGACAAATGGCACCATAAGAGAGAGGCCTATACCCAGCAGTGTGATTTTAATCACAAAAATGCCAAGTCGATGAGTGTAATAAAGAAGGCTGCGCATTATGATGATGATCAATTACCACTGATTGAGGATTATTAAAAAAATCAAAAGTTAGAAAAGGAAAATCATGGTTTCTCTAACATGGTATAAAAATAATACATCATTTGACAAAAATTAATCAGTTTGACGATAAAGTATTGTACGCCATGTAAAAGACAATCAGCCAAGGTAAGGGCGTTCTGGGCAATGCTCGTTAGGGTTCCGTAGTTGCCCATTGTAATATACTTACGAAATAATAAAATGTTATACGAGTATTGTTGATGAAATATGTAAAAACTACGTTAATAGTATATAGGATTTATTATATTACTGTACGGAAGGAAGCGGGAGTGCCCCCCTGCAGTGGGACAGCATAGGTAAAGAAAACAAAAAATACTTTAGATATGGTAGATTATCATTTTAGAAACCGATATTACTTTGTAAATTTGTAAAATGAATACTTCGAAAATGTATTACGTACGCAACGTTACTACGTACTTGTACCAGTCATAAAATTATTTACACCGCCGGGTTAATTAAATGGCTTGTACGCTTGCTAAACTTTACCATCAATACTATTGTTTCAGTGCTTACCTGTTGAAACAGTATTGCTATTATATTTTATTAAGGAAAATTTATTTTTAATCATACCTACGTACATAAAGCACTATAAATAATAAATATATCGGCACAAATAAAGCTGAAATGTAGTTTTAACAATCGACATTATAGCCACACAATTATTTTCAAGAATGATTGTACTCTAAGCATTTGTAATACCTATACAAATTCTTTGTTTATCAAAAACAAAGAAAAAATATTAATATTTATTTTTTGTTTATCACACAGTCTGGAAATCACTATACCTAAAAACATGTAACGAACAACCTCTTTTCATTTAACTTGAAAACAATTTATCGCCTAACTCAGAAACATCGATTTACGTGTCTATAAATACATTATACGCAAGTGTTAATAAGCTAGCTAAAACATGACAATGTCAAGAAACAAACAGACACGACATACAGCTTAATATTGTGTATTGTATCACTGCGGAGTGTACTCGTAAATCTAAGCTCACGAGCATCGGGCACAAGGCCGCTCCAAGTCTCCTCCGATTGCGAAACGATGTCTTACATAAGGCTGCACGATTAAACATAAGCCATTCGATATAAGCAGTTATGATTTTACTAACTTCATCCTGTGGTGTCCTAGTCATCATCTTGGCCAGTTTATAGAAACTGGACTGAGTCCCACCCTGACTCTAGAGTCAGCTTATTAAATATTCTACGCAACCCTATATGTTTTCATAAGCGAGAATGTTTTCAAAAATGCTAGCATATACTAGCATTTTCAGTATAACATACTGTACACACTTAAAAGTCACGAGTGAGCTAACAAGTAAGAATCTTGTCTGCAGGAGCTGTCAGGGTTATCGGGATAAAAAATATTCAGATTTATAAACTAAATAAATATGTCACCGAACCTGCTTAAGTCCGTAGAAAAAATACGATCACGTATATGAATCCACCAGCCCGCAATGTGCCAGTGAGGTGAGGCCCAATCGCCCTTCGTGCATGGCAAGGCATATATAATATAACTGAAATGCTATTTTTTTACAAATGCTATTTTTTTATTGAGCAACAAACATACAAACTATTATGTTCACAATATTAGCAAGAATAGTTAGTAGGGTAGTAGGATGTCTAATATTAACCAGATGAGCAATTTAAAGAGCAAACAAAACCAGAAGAAGCCTACTGATTAAATAACACACAGATGGTTTAGTCAATAGTCATGATTGTACTATATTAACTCTGGTTTTATCAATGTGAAGTATTTCACAGAAAACTTATTACAGAAAAGAGCTCTGCGAATAATGAGCATTTGATGGCATTATTATGAACCCAAATTACGAAAAAAGACATTTGTTAATATTTCCTCATAAAGTATAATATATGTTTCTTTTATGGAAAAACTTTCTATCGGAATTACGAGGTAATACGTAGAGTTATGTAGTTATAAAGGTGTCAAATATAGTATGATAATTTCTTTTCAGTCCTGTACAGGTGTTCTGTATAAGTTTATATAAACCAGTATAACCACAAGGCTCAATTTAAATTCATTTAGGTACATTTACGTGTTAGCTAATAAAATTAGAATATATACGAAACAAACGAAAATAAAACATAGATTTAAATATTCCGCCAAACAATATGATGGTACAGTCAAAATGGTATTTCCAGCACTTGAAGTTATTTGAGTAACGTTGCCCACAAAAAGTAATGAGGCGACATAGCGGACACGAATACAACACAATACAAAGTTCAAGATGCCTCGACAAGCACCACCAAACCGCAATATAATTAGGCACTATTATTATATTAAGCTTATTTTGAAATCTAATAATTCCAAGAGATTAATTTACTGACAGGTACGTAACAAAAACTGTTCAGTTAATTGTACTTGCAAAAAAGTTCGTAACAACTTGCGGCTTCGTATTTTAGAAGCTTTGCTTTAGGCAGTGGAAGGAGAGAGGAGTGTATACAATTATACAGTACGTGTATATTAAAATTAAAATAGATGCTAGATTATAGGCTTTAAAGCCTCCAACATCCGCCGTTTAAAGTCGGCTAATTTAGCCGTGCTAGCCCGTCAGTGTACGTAGATGAGTCGGTGACTTTAGTATGTAGGCTATAGCTGCTTTATAAGGAGACATTATGAGGAAAATATTCAAAAGGATACGCAATATAACTTCCGCGAAAACATTGCTAAAGTAGCAAAAGTCTCATCAAATCTATTGCGTAATGCAAAAGAACTTAAATACAGACAGACGCTGAAAGCGACTCTACTACTCAGTTTTATTAAAAAGATAGATTAGATAGATAAAGATATAGAGATTTCGCCTTCACAAGTCTTCCAAACAGTGTAGAGGCGAGCCGTGATTAAATTAAGAGACAAGCAAGGGTCAAGCTCAAAGTATGGGAAACAACGCAACTCTACACCCAATAGGATCGCGAGCGAGGAGCGCTCCGGCAGCGGCGATCAATTTCGCCATTACCCAGTTAAGAGGCGATTAGGCGACAATCTTCCCATCAGCGGCCGCCGCCCAATCTGCGTATTTTTACGGCGCAGGGCCACGTGCTCCGCACTTGCGTCTACAGACACCGCACTAAAGTATGGATGGAACGAACATCGGCCTGCACTAACCAACTAATGGTTGGCAGTAATGATACAATATCTATTAACTGCACAATACAACTTTAAGACCGCAAGAACGGTCGGGTTGGAAGGGGTCTCCAGTATCTGAAAGCGTATCCAGAGGGATACAAACCGCTTCCAACCAACCTTATTGGAAATTCATAGTAGAGTCCAATGAGTTATTTGTAATTTATGTACGGATTATCACACCGCTGGCTTTTCGGTGAAGGAAAACATAGTGAGGAAACCTGCATATGTACGTAGAAGAAATTCGATGGCGAATGTGAATCCACCAACCCGCATTGGGCCAGCGTAGTGGATATGGCCCAATCACTCTTCATGAGCAGGCCTACGTCCTGCAGTGGACCATTAAAATGGCTGATACAGTACAGTACAGAAGAGTCCTATGTCCAGCAGTGGACGTCCTACGACTAATTCATGATTGATGGATGAATAAATTATAACGTTATTGATCATGGAGAAATCCAATAGCTCAATAAAAATGTAATAAGCCAATAATTCCTTATAAGAATTTTGTATAGACCTATGGAATGTTTGGTTTGAAAATGAATTGTCGTAAAAAGCTTAATCAACCAAAAAACTTTGAGATATTTACTCGATTCTATCATCGGCGGTGTTATTATACCTAACACTTCAACCTACGATTATAAAATCAATAAAATTCAACCAACACTATCATCAGGAGCTTTCGAGCTTTAAATTAGGAAATATTTAAATAGATCTTATTTCAAATTCAAATCAACATTCCAGTTCACTAAATACAAGCTGCTGACCGGAGCACATTTTCAGCAAACCATTCAAACAGTTCCCGAAAAACAGAAGTTACTACGTATTCCGGCAACACCTTCACATTCGGTAGTGTCTACGTCGCATCCTTATTCCACGCAAATTTCTCAGTAAGTAGCTCTGGGTACATCACAAATGAACGGAAGAATTCAATCTTGTTACAAATCATCACCATCATCAGCCCGTCTAAGTGAACGAAGTCCTCTTCCTAATGTAGGCTATTAAGCTCGGACGGTAATACTACGTATCTTTACCCCACCGACTAACTGATCTTAGATGATTGACAAATTAACTAGGTACTTGCAAATATTCGATTTCAACCTAATGTTTTCATCAAATGCATTCAAACGTGATGATGGATCAAGTATCACGATATCTGATTGCCCTGCAAACTTAAATTAGTAAAATTACCAAATAGGAATAAATAAATTCAAATCTTCGAAGAAGTTTCACCTGCAACCCTTTCGCACTTCATTTCTTCATTGGAGGTCATCGGTTACTCGTGATAAAAAATGCAAGCGTTTTCCGGTTTTTTACTATTTATATATAAGGAATTCGTAGAACGTATATAATAAAAAGATTTTATAGAATCCTATTGTCAATGGAACGTCTTGACAGTTACTCATACACTCATAGCGCTGGAGGTAGTAAGTAAGTAAGTAAGTAAGTAAGTTCGTATAGGCCGGGTGGCTAGCCCTGGTGTCAGAGTTTTTAGGCCGCCTGAAGGCCTGGAGGTAGTTAAGTATATACACAATCAATAAGCCAATTCAGCACGCACTTTCAAAAAAACCGGACAAGTGCGAGTCAGGCTCGCACACCGAGGGTTCCGTACAAATCCAGAAAATTTCACAAAATCGAGAAATAAGTTTTTAAAATCTCTTTACTATAACCATCGACAAAAAATTTTTTTTTTCACTTTTCTCGTCATACATCGAAAATTACTGAAAATGTTAAAATAATTAAAACCCTGTTTTAGCCTGTGCTAATGAAGTTCTTTTATATGATACCTTACATGATACGATTTACTCACTTTGAATTTTGAACCTATATTTTGTGAATTTTGAGGCCCTGTTTTTTGTGATTTAAATGAAAATGTACAGTTTTCAGATTTATTCCTATATGTGTACTCTGAGACGATGTTTCTTGCCAAATTTCATAGTTCTTTGTCAACGGAAGACCCTGTAGATTTTGATTTGTGTGAGTGCGAAATATGCGGTTTTTTACGACATAACAGACGGACAGACGGACGGACGGACAGACGGACAGACGGACAACAAAGTGATCCTATAAGGGTTCCGTTTTTTCCATTTCAGGTACGGAACCCTAAAAACGTGCCCATAGTTAACAAGCTTATTCGTAATTAACGCGAGGCAATACGTCAATATGCTAATTGCGTCGTCACCAATCACCAAAGCCATCTCTCACTATACATTCAATAATTCAATAAATCGGCACAAAGGTGTGGTAAAAAACGCTTGAGAGAACTTCACTTCAAGGGGTTATGTTCAACGAGTGACGGTTTTTAGCTTAGATTATAGAGGGAATAGATACGAAGTAAATTCTTATGTCCTCCCGCAAAGATTCAGACCTTATAGTGGTCGGCTAATTTGAGGTCCTGTAGGAACGAAGGGCGTGGATTATATTCTGATTTTTGCCCTCCAACTCTCATTACATCACCTCATTGCTTTAATTTTATTGTTTGCTTCCCTATATCTTAAGATTATGGCATTAAAAATATGTAATCAAATTCTTCGCCTCCCGCCATCCACTATACCTCAAAAGGCTTTTGACAGTTGTAGCCGTCATTATTCTGAGACCATCCAACCAATAAGAAATTATCTTCATATTTGTGTTTTGGCTATCGCAAAGCTGATTGTGATTTCTACAAATATTGTATTAAACGTGTAAATAAATAGAATTTATAACATTATAAGGGCACAAACAATAAAAAACAACCATGGTTACCTGCTGTGTTTGGGGCTGCGAATCGTGTTCTAAGAACAAAAGCGAATGTTTATAATTTTTAGGTTAGTCGTAGTTTTTGTATTTTCACGTCTATGTTTTTGAAATATGAATAAGTGTTCAATGCAGGAACTATAAATGACGTTTAAAACTATCTATTTTAATTCACAACACAGCATAAAACGATAATTTTGAGAAAAGCAAATATATTGAATGTTTACATTACTTCAAATAGTGATGGACAAAGTTACGATTTTATTGCATTGCAATTTGTTATTCGATACTTTTCTCGGTGCATAATCGGTAGAAGTCATAATAAATCTATGGTTGTATATACAACGTGTAACAGAACGGTTCAACAATACTGAACGGCATGTATGTGTATCCTGTCACGAATCACCTGTATGAATTTCAAACTTCAAAAGTCATCTTATTTTTTCCATATAAAACTAAAAAATATTTTTTTCATATTATTTTGGACAACCCTAAACTAGTGAGGTCGGTGGCCTCGTTTCAAAAGCCGCTGGCTCCGCGCCCCGCTGCTGGTTCCCCCGCTGCCGTCGGCCTGACACGCTAACTAGTTAGGCTACCTAATGCTGTTGAAGGAGGCTACTTACCTACAGATTCTCAGACCTAGTCCCTTGACCTAGTCGAGACCTAATTCAGTTTTAAAAACAGCTATAAATTCGTGGATCGCAAAAAGAAAGTAGGTAACGTTTTACTTTAGTGCGTAACTTGAATATGTACCTAGGAATTTTCATGAGTAGATAATCAATTTAGGTACCTATCCTGTTTTTGGCAAATATCTATTTACTTACCTAATTGTAAGGTTTCTTGACACTACTTAGCTTGTACTTAAGCATGTAATTACCCTATCTTATCGTGGCGTTTAAAATGACCTACATAGGTAATTAGGTCCTATGGGCACTCAGAAATGATAGAAAAAAACAAATTGATACATTTTTTTAAATTCACTATTTTTATTTGCCACATACCTACTTAGGAACCTACTTAAAATTAACACACACAAGGGCGTCCACAAACACTCAATAAAAGTCAAAGGAAAGGCTCGAAATGCAAACCTCCCCGGTCGCAGCACAACCGAGTAGGTACGTAGGTACGAGTACGTCGAGCCGTGGTCGAGCCATAGATTTTCTCACGTTCACCACATTTAAATTCCGCCACGATGCAAAGGGTTCATCTTCTCTCTGGACTGGAGTCGCACGGCACAGAATAAACAACATTTCAATGTACCATGATCAAAGGTCTAATCACGTAAAGTCCGGAGACCTGGGTGGTCAGCACACCGCGCCTCATGTAGGACCACCGCCCCGGAAACCGCTCGTCCAGGTGCTCGCGGACGCGGCGCGCATAGTGCGCGGGCGCTGTTGAACGTCCTTCGGACCTCGCCGCTCCTGCCCGACGCGTGCTGGTCCTTGGGCTATCTTCAAAATACTGCAGAATGCGCGTCTCGCGATTTGAACCAACTCGAGCACCGGGTCGTTTCTGTTTTCGTGAAAGTTCCCAGTAGGTACTGTGCAGACGTAAACACTAGACACATCCATCTAAGAAGTCCGCGTCCGCCACCGCCGCCACCGGCGCGCCCGCGTCGGTTAGAAAGCGGCCATCTTCAAAATGTTAGCTCGTGCGCGGCACCGTTGTTGCCATTCATATCACCAATATCATAAAAAAACATTTGAGAATGTTAGGTATCCTAGACTGCCTGTCTAGGCATCGCGATCGTCGAAAGAGTTGATAGACAACGTCTTCACTTCCGCAAGGTCAGAGAGCGACTGACTAAAATATTCTGATTATTTCTATTAAAATTGGAATCAAAATTTTAGGGTTCAGTAGTAGGTATTTCGGATTTCGTTTTTAGTGAAAGTTTTTTTTATGCGCACAAACTTCGCAAAACGGATGGCCGACGGGACCATACAGTTCTCAAATGGAGACCACGGACCAGCAAGCGCAGCGTAGGATGCCCACCGACTAGGTGGACTAACGATATAATAAAGATCGCAGGAACGCGCTGGATACAGGCCGCTTCCAACTGGCCTTATTGGAAATCTATAGGAGAAGCCTATGTCCCGCAGTGGAGTCTTACGGCTGTTGGATGGATGGATGGATTATTATTCTTTAAACTGATTTCAACGGAACCAGAACTTAAAGTAGATCAGGTCACTAGGTCAGCAAGCGAAATTCATTTTTTTTTGTACAATTGTACTGACGACTGAACTCACGCACGCACACTACGGCTCAAAACCGTGCGTAGCTCCGGCGTAACCTCCTGGGTAGAAACATTCTCGTTAACAAGCGCCCGCAAAGTACGAGTACGACGTAAAAGAGAGATGTTGTCTGGAAGAAATCGCTTTTAGCGATAAGACCGCCTTTTGTACCATTCTTCTGTCGTTATTTCTTCTTCTGTTATGTTTTACTTATGGTGTCAATAAAGTTGTTCTTGTATTGTATTGTAAAAGTTTCACGTGAAAGTGGCGTGACGTGGTACTTTATTAATAAACGAGCTATGGATAAGGCTATGCTTGAGTCTCTCTGCGAGATCGAATCAGGAATGAGGGAATCCATAGAAGAATACACACATAAGGCACATATCACGGAGGACTGGTGACCGATGGGGTCGAAAAGTTCTCGAGTGGAGACCACATACCGGCAAGCGCAGCCCACGGCAGCCGGACGTCCACCCACTATGAAGACGGACGACCTCAGCAAGACCGCGAGACCGCGCTGGTTTCAAGCCGCTACTAACCGGGCTTATTAGAGATCTTTTGGGGAAGTCTATGTCTAGCAGTGGAAATCCTATGGCTGATGGATGGATGGATGTAGCAAAAACTAAATAACAAAGCTTTAGACATTTTACCATAATAAAATAATACTAGTACAAAAAAATGTACGGAACCCATATTTTTAATTATTCATATTTTTCGCTCAAAAAAGCGGCGGAGCTCAAAGAGCCGCCATATTACCCGCTCATTCGTGATTAGTGCAGTGTTTGTTTCGGCTCGTTTGTCGGCTCGTTTGTTGGCTCGTTTGTCGGCGTGGACAGTCCACGTGGACTTCAAGCCGATAAAAAAGAATAAAAATAAAGATGCGTAATTGAAATGCTCCAACTTTGGTTTGATATTGATACCTATTGTTACGCGTGACTTCTATTTTAATGTAGTATTTTTGTGGTAACTAAATCAAGCAATTTAATGTATTTGGGGAGTGAAACTACCACAAGCTCTTAAACATTTTTACTTTAATATTACCTAGGTACTTGGCTTCTCTGCCTCGCTCTTTTTACAGTTAAAATAATAACTAGGTATTTCCGTGTCGTGTTTAAAATTTTTTCAAGCTATGCTTTGTAAGTTAAATACAATTTAACTTTCAATGCAGTTAGGTAGGTATGTATTTTTTATTTTGACATGACTTGGAGCCGGTGGAATAGGCAGAGTGCTTAGACGTGACAAGAAAAAAAATAACTTTGTTAATCTTTTTTTTACAGTCCTACTACATCGGAGAGGGTTTTACATAGACGATGTAATAATTTTATGCGACAGGTAGTACTTACAACATGTTCTAGTCTAGGCAGTTTAGATGAGTTAGGTAGATCAATCTAGGACCTTGTAACTTGTACCTATGACCATGTACCTACTTACCTAAATGTTTGTGTGTAAAAAAAAGCCCGTCCACGATTACGTAGGCAAAAATAAAATATTTCTGTACACTTATTAGTCTTTGTCATTACCGTCAGCTGATAAGTTTAGGGTTGACATCAGGTTATTTTACGCAAAACTTTAACTTGGTTTATCTCGTAATCTAACATACTGAGGATTGTGAGACCTTATGGGGTAAGTTTTAAATATGTCTGAGCATGCGTGGTTTAAGTATTGTTGAACCGTTCTGTTACACGTTGTATAGTACTCGTTTTTGCCAAACTTCCTTTTAACCCGACTACCAATGTTTTTAAATAGAATCTTGGTTAACTATTAGGTTTGTAAAAGACAACATTCATATTGGGCTAATCCTGATAATTCCGACCAAATAGTATTAATGCATATAATTCTCAACATGTTATACCATGGGACCAACCCTCTATGATCACTCCCTGCGTAGTTATCGAATTTTGAAATTAATTATTTTCATATATTAACAAAAATATTCACCAATTTACCTGCTTATTTCTAATAAGTTATTAGAACCGTTCATTGCATATTCAGTAGTATTAGACGCTTTTTACTGTAGTTAATATGTGTTGGCTTGTCATTTATTTATTTTATTAATATTAGTTTAACCTGTATGTTTGCTTGCTTGTAACCAACCCCTTTGAGCTCGATTTTGACCTACTTTGAGTGATAACATTTTCTTTAAATTTCCACACCTATCAAAGATGGATGACAATACATTTACTAAAAAAATAGAAAAAAATCTATAATTGAAAAATAAATACGGTAAAAAAAACCTAAAAAACACTCTTTTATTTTACTCTTTTTATTTGATATGCCAAGAAAGCGTGTTTTTTAGTATTTTCTAAACTACCTAATATTGATTTTGGATCTCGGAAACGGCTTCAGTGATTTTGATGATTGTCATTCAAATAAATGTTTTTAAGTTCAATAGAGAACACAAAAGGGTCTACTATCAAATATTTCAAAATATTCGTTCGCTGGCCTAAGTGTATGTTGATACATTAAACAGTGTCTCAGTTTCATTCATAGCTGGTTGATAAAATCTTTTTTTTTAAATAATTGTTTTCAAAACTCGGTAACTAACTACTGCACAGGAGGTGATTCTAGAGGGTTGGTCATGTGGGGTAAAATGTACAGGATAATATTATGTATCTACGAATATTACTGCCTAAATAATTGTTTTGGTCGGCACTCTTTCAGATATAGCCCAAAATGAATGATGTCTTTTGAACAGGGTTATTTCTAATCAATTAGCATTGTTTTAGGGGCTTGTTCTGTATATCAAAACTAACAACTTTTGTTCTACGACTTTTTGAGTGGTTAAGAAAGTGCGAAGTAATGAGGAAAGTTATACATATTTATGATAGTAAATTTAAAACGTGTCGTGTCAATCATGAAGGCGCCATCGTAATTATAATAGCTAATTAGCATATTTCTGTTTCTTTTTCACTTTAGGCATTCGATAGAGAGAACACTTTTTAAGTTTGCTATTTAATTTACGATAGCGCCTTCATAATTGGGCCTAGTATAGCTTAAAAACTACGCTTTATAAGTTTAGTACATCGGCAGTCACACAGAAGAGAGAAGGTCTCTTTTCTGTGGGCAGTCAGGTATTTCTGGGAAAAATCGATATTTTTATCGATTCGAGTTTCGAATCGATTTTCGAAGTATTGATTTAGCGCAACGCTTCAAGGGGGCGGGGCAAAATCGACGCCATGTTTCCGAGATATGCTATGACGTAGCTATGATACGTTATTTTCGTGCTAGGGCGCCCCTATGGTTTTTAGGCTATGCCGTTGATTGTATCGATCGCTCTTTGCCCCGCGGGTTATACCGACCGAAGCCGGGTAAATTAAAAAAAAACTGACATCTAGATAAGAAATATTGTCTAAAAAAAGTGAGAACAATCCGCGCTTTCATCACGTGCATGCATTTGAGTACAGACGTCAAGAAAGTATGAAAGAGTGCGTTTGCATCTCAGGTTTGCATGTATTAGTCCTGGGTGTCATAAAACGTCAGTAGGCTGAATGGGACCTACTTAAAGAAAATTTATTAAACTATATGAGTGGTACTTGCTGCAAGGCAGATCCAGAAAGTGAATGCGGGGTCCAAACTCGATCTGTTGCTGCTTGTTGCCACAAAGCAGTTTGCGTGGGATGGTCAGCGTACAGGCGGCCACGCGCCCGCTTCCACGCGGATTCCCTCACCGTCTCACTGTCGAAACATGTAATTGTACTTACAGCGAGGTAGGTCCAGAAAGTGAAGGAGGGGTCCAGCTCGATCTGCTGCTGCTTGTTGTCACAGAGGAGCTTGCGCGGGACGGCCAGCGTGCAGGCCGCCGCGCAGCCCGCCAGCTGCCTCGAGCCCGCCTCCACGCGAATACCCTCACCGTCTCCCTGGCAAAACATGATTTTTTAGTTACCGGCCGAATCAAACTTCTTGGCGGCTGTGAAATTAGCTGCAACTTTCAAGCTGCGTGAAGCCCAATCCTCGTGCAGTTATGTAAGATCCAGTCAGGATTGGGTTTAGCGCAGCTTGTTGCTAATTTCATTGGGCAGTCGGATAAGCCGTGGTGATCTAGTGGTAGTGACACCCGCCTTACAACCGTGAGGTCGTAGGTTCAAATCCCAGTTCCGTATCAAGAAGTTCTTTGAAATATTTGTGTACCGATTTTCACACCATTAGCTTTTCGGTAAAGGAAAACATCGTGAGGAAACCTGCATATGTTCGTAGAAAAAAATCGATGGCGTATGTGAATCTACTAACCCGCACTGAGCCAGAGTGGTGGAAATGGCACAATCACCCTTCGTGAGAAGGTCTGTTCAGCAATGGACTATTACAAAGCCGGCACAATACAAGTATAGGCCGCGGCACACAAGTTGGCGGATGTGAAGTTAGCTACAAGCTGCGCAATATCCACCCTGACTGAAGCTCACATAACGCCGCACGTTGATTGGCTATTGCGCAGCTTGTAGCTAACTTCACATCCGCCAACTTGTGTGGCGCGGCCTATACCAGAGTTGAAACAAAAATCTTTACAGGCCTTGGATTCACAGACTTATGCTATCACGTCAACCCGTATCAGCTAGACAGAACTTAAAAGTTAGAAAGGTTTCTCACTCGTAGCATTTATTCTAATTTCTATTTTTCCTTAAGAATATTGTTTATCAATATACTGTGGACAACCAGTTTTTATCAATGGCAACGAGTATCTCCATTTACATACGTATTATGTTGCGGTATTGCAACTTACCGCGTCAAAATTATCCTGACATGTTATACTTTCGACTCCGTCGTAGTCGTCGTCAAATTTCGTCACATTTCCAATCGCCAAGGCCGTAACCCAATAGTTCCTCACGTCGGCCGGGGGCTTTTGCGCATTATGCGTTATCCTCGCGCGGTACATCCGAGGATCGGCGGCGGTCTCCGCGAAAAGATCCGCTTTTCCAAACCGACAGGTGGCATTGGCGGAGTCATGGGAACATTCCACGTCGAAGAGTTGCGGAGTGGGGAAGAACACTTCCGAATCTGACACTTTGGATATTGAAGTGTTGAAATAAGGATCGTTGGTGAGTATTCTGGAGGTGCTCTGGTCGCGCTTGGGAGCTGCGGGAGCGAGGTGTGACGTCACAGTGTGTCGGTATAACAGGCGACGGGAATCGAGCCTCGATTGCAAGTGAACGTCGTATGACTGCGTGCGAAGGATCGCGTCCATCTCATCGCTTGTCGCCTCCTCTTGCAGGTCGCAGACGAAACCGCAAGAGAGGACCCTGCCAAAAAGAATTCATAGTTAGGTACTAATGATAAACATTCAGGTGTCATAAGAAAGAGAAAATCGAGAAAAAAAACCAAATGTAGATATTATAATAGAAGCAAGAAAGAAAAATTAAATTGGAAGGATGTGAAAATTGAATCACAGTAAAGTTAAAGATTATTGCAGAATGTGGCCACCACACAGTATAAGTAGGAAATTCAAAGTTCATGCATCGACACCAAAATTATCTAAAACGTTACATTATATTATCTAGAAAAAATTAAAATGTATTACAACAAAAATATTGGGTGTTTAGCTAGACATGTGACTGACTCATTCATACATTAACATAAAGTACAGCAAATAAATTAGGGGCTCTATTTTTGAAGCGATAGCCCGCTAATTTACCTACGTAAATGAATACTAAAATTAAACTAAGGAATTGGCTCCAAAATAAGCAATTCTATGATGTCAAAGATTTTTTGAAATTACCAGAAATTATAACGCGGTCACATTAACCCGACGCATCGCATTAATTTTTAAGCAATTTTTACTCGATCTTAATAAACAGGTAGAAACTTATCTTTTATAGATGATGGTTCGGAACCTTTCGTGCGGGAGTCCGACTCGCACTTGTCCTGTTTTTTTTACTGCACACCGTACTTGAGCGCCAAAATAACGTCACATGGTCAAGCGTCTAGTTAATGTGACCGCGTTGTATAACTGATTGACTTTTTAACAGATATAACAGATTAAAAGGAGATTGACATTATTAATTGAATATGATTGACGCTCAATTATTTATTATTCGATTTGCTGTAATATCGTAATTTGTATTCTTTTTTCTTTTTTGTAAATCGACATGTAACTATCGTGTTATTAATAAATTATTTGTATTTAATACAAGATGGATTTAAGCTGCTATTTAAGCTGATTTAAGATGCTCATGAGCATTGAAAAACTATGTTGGAACGAACGGGATGAGATCGAGTAAGAGCGGGAGCGAGCATTGAAAAATTGAGCATTGTTAGTGCGATAGGGATAACAAAGCATTCAATTATAAGAATAATTTTGTAACAAAAAATTATCTTCAGTACTCACGTGAGGTTGATATCATAGGCGTAGGGGTGTAGCGGCGAGCAGGGGTAGTCCTGCACGTTGCGCAGACGCAGCGCGGAGGCGTCGCACGTGGCCAGCAGCTCGACGGCGGGCGGAAACGTCACCGTGATGCGCCCCACCGGCACCGCCAGCAGCAGCAGTGCTGACGCGCCGCCCAGCACTGATGACAATGCTAGCAGGAGCTGCACAAGACACGCTGCGTTAGATACTCGCGCACTTACTCGATTAGAGCAGAAGCTTACATCCATCGTTTGCAAATTCATTAGGGTAAACGGGCCTAACGATGGTAAAAAGCGTTCACGGTTCGTTGCGCCCCACTGGCACTGCCAGCAGCAGCAGCGCCGATGCGCCGCCCAGTACTGAAGATAATACTAACAAGACTAACTCGGTTAACATATAGAAGATTACACAGGTTCTACTCACGCATAGTCAATGCTATGCGAGACGAACCCGCGTGCAATCTTGAAGAATATCGCCAAATGCCGTTGAAACTATCGTAGACTTGCCTTGTCTACCTTATAAACTACGCAGGAAACATCTATGTTATATTCTAATTAAAAATATGCAAAACCCTAAGTTACCATAATTAAATTTAATTTAAATTATTCAAAAAAATTCATGCCGATTTATGCTTCTCGCTTATTGATGGAGATGTACTCGTAAGCTGTTTCACGCTCGTTTAAGCTTACATCTCATGGATGTATGTTTATTCTTGATGGCACCAAACATACATATAAATATATACAAAAAAAATACACGAACACGGCTAACAGCTTAATTGATGAAAGTAGTGGATAGCTGTATTCAAAGAATACCACAAAACAGATCAACGAGTTATTAATAGTAGGTATATTTTAAGTATGACAAACGATAACTCTGTAAAAGATTGACTGACGCCTGGCAGACACTAATAAGCACCTAATAAGCTTATAACTGTTTGCTCTCATCACTACCGTCAAAAAACAATTTTGTCAACAACTACAAACAAGCTATAAGGATAAAGAGACGAGAGATTCGCTACTTGCTAAAACCTTGCTACTTCCGCAATTGTGTATTGAGCTCTACACGTGCTTTCTTACATGCACGTGGATATAGGCATATGCCGGTCGAATGAATAAATGAAAAAACGTATAAGTTACTCGTACCTTTGGTCGTAACAAATTACATTTGCATGTTGTTACATTTCTTTAACTTGAAGCCACTGTTTTGCGAGCTATATTATATTTAACTATTTTGGGAGCTCTATTATTTAGACCAAGTTGAGATTTGACTCATTTACACACCCAGATAAGAAAATTAAATTTTTACCTCTACAGTAAATTTGAGTTGTTGAAAATGACTTGACTTGATTGCTATGCGACGCATTAAAATATTTTACATACGCAAATAATACTATATTTACTGAACAAATGTATGGCGTGTGGAAGTTTTCGCTATAACCTTACATTAAATGAAGCAGTCGGTCGTGTAATAATCGGCCATTGAAAACACAAATTGCTGTAACTGAAGGAATAACAGGAAGCTGTATTTAGGGGCCGTGATCAATTGAGACTGCAAATTGTGGGTTCGAGGTGCAATTGTAGACAATATGTCGTGTCATCCAAACTACGAGTAGATATATGTACTCATCTAGTCGGAGGCACGGCGTCATGGGCGGAAAACGAATAGGTAGGACCCAGTTATTGCGCCATTGTGTATTCTTATAGAAGAATATTTCCCACGAAACTACGAGATGGTTGGATGTTTTTATACTTGACATAGCACTGGCACATTTTTTATTACTTTTATTGATAAATAATGACTGGATTGATATACTTAAGCCTTCGCGGAGGTGTTTGTCACGCGATGAGCATTAAATCCACAGAATTAAATCAATTCATGTTAAGCGACAACGACAACACACCTGCAACAGTAGGCAAAATCATAACTCATAACATAAACCTCCAACTAGTCAAAGAAATTTCTCAGTCGTCACAGAAATGTGATGCGCCGAAGTCTACATCCTATTCAAATAGGCATCCCAGTTGCTCAATTTTCGGTCGAATATAGCAGCAGGCAGACAATTTGACCTCGGCACGACATAATTATTTACCTTTCTTTAATTTTGCAAGAATTTTAAGCTGAGAGACAAAGCCTTCGGGTCTTCTAGACGAGATAATTATTGTTTAATCTGTATCTAGCTATATTTAGAGTGAAAGTGGCGATTTTTGCCATTCAAATTTGGCTAGCGACAAATGTCATCAATTTTCTGGAACTGCTTCAAAATTACAGAACCAATTTAAATTATTTTTAAAGGACCCTCTCGCAAAGCTACTCTACACTTTACAGCTGGAAAATACAAACACTATACATATAGCTGGGTGTACAAATAGCGGAAAAATCAGGTAATATCGACAAACATATAAATATATATTAACATACAAATAAATATTACTTATGTTATGTATAAATAAATGATTAAGTATTGGAGTCGATTAATAAAAAAGTAGAGCCTCCATTATGTACGCGCTTATTAGGGAAGCTATAATGGGATTGACGTAAGTCGTTCTCCAATAGAGGCTACGGTCTGGCTTCCGGCTGAGGCGTCCTGCAATCGACGCCGTGACGCACGCTGGACGCACACCCTGCCCGAGCTAGCACGAGTACATCGTTCCGTTACCTGTTAGGGACACTTCTCATGTAGTAGAGTTGATATACTTATTTCAATTATATTGTTATTTATAATTATGTATACCTATGTGGCTTGGGTGTTTTTAAATAAATAAATTAGATAGATATGATTTGTAACGTAAAGATAACTACATATACAAAAAGCTAGTTTTCGTACAGCTAAACTTGCATGATGCTCGTATAATAGGAACTGCAGTGGTCTTGAACCTACCGATTTTTCGGTACTTCTACCGATTTGGCACCGTGAAGTGCCTGTAAAGTTGTCTTTTGGGACAAATTTTCCCGATTTCTACCGAATTTCCAAGTTTTTAGCGAGCCGAGACGAAAAAGAGGACGTGGCTCTGTGTGGTGATCAGACTCTGCTGATACTCCATTGTGGACCTCCCCCGCCAGGATATGTTTGCCCTAGTGCCTTGACTCTAGACTCTAGTACTTACAAATATATAGTTTTTAGGTGTACTTTGGTGTTTTCATCGACAACAGCTATTGTAATTATTAGCAGCGACAAAAGTGTTATGATTTATAAAACAACAACAAATTTCCGAAGCGGAAAAACACTTTCCTCATAAAATTACCCGATGGCATACTTCATAACTCACACAACCTGTTCTTATTAGAAAGAGTACTTCAGACGCAGTGAAATCGAGAGTAAATGCTAATCGGAGGTGCGTACGCGGATCTGTGACCGTGCGATATCGAGGGCCATCGGTACGTGTGTCGGGTACTGGATATTGAGGCCTTAGCATAAGTTTGTATAGTAAACGAAAACTATAATCGTTTACGTGTAGCTCCATATTTTTCTTTTTTTTTTTTAATCGCGATCTAGCTCGTCCAAGCTTTGGCCGGTTACTAATGTATTATAGCTATAAACTTTGCGTACAAAATATTCTAAAATTTACTGAAGAACGCATTGGAATATGTATGTAGTTTAAAAGATCTAAGAGAATTCACAGACACACACAAAAAAGGTGATAATATGTAGTGATAAGTCCGCGCCACCAACTCCCTGATGGTAAGCAACGATGTGCTTGAAGATAAAGCACGCGGACGCAGATAACTATTCACTGTGACTTTAACACATCATTGTTAATTATTCCTTGTTTCCGTCAGGGCCGCTATACCAAATTTTAGGTACTCGTACACACGAAGACTACTGTAGTTTTCGTTTACGAGTAATCTCATACTAAGGTCTCTGGACACTGTTTACTGCTCGGGCCGAGTACAAGTGTCCACAATGCCACACAATGCAAGGTAAAGGTTATTGTAACCAGAATTGGCCGTAATTCGCGTTACGGAGGATGCGGATTAACTTGATTATATTGGAACGGGGCATTAGATCATTATTCGCATTGAATAGTTTAACGTTTTGGTTTCGCATGCGATAATTGAGGCGTTTGTAGCTTGAGCTAGGTCGTACTGTGACAATGGCGGATTGGCAACCAGATAATGATGTAGGTTTACAACTAGTTCAAATTACTGTTGAACGATTCGAGTGGTTGAGTCAGCGAGTACCTACTCACATACCTGCGCCATTTCTTTCATAGACACAAAATTGTAGATGTTCAAATTCAAATGTAATTGGGCACATAATCATATGAGTACCTACAATTCTAAGGTAGTATTTTCTTTATTTTTTTAGTAAGTATGTACTTTAGTTAGAGGCAATGAAACCGTTCAACTGCCACCTTAACTTATTTGCTGGTGATTTTGACGTATTTGCACCCTTTCGGCCGCCTATGTAACCGGTTACAAACGACACGTAGCACAGCTGATTATTTTTTTCAAAATAATGGTCTGCCTTTTGGCAGATTTTTATCGGTCTCCCTGTATTAATACAGGGAAACCGATAACTCTACATAATTATGGATAGGATATAACGGGGTTGACAACTTGTGAACCTAGCACAATATCATGTCATGATGAATTTACCGATCGTGCCTTCTAAATACAAGTAGGCTACTGTAGTAGTTATACCAGCCGCGTGACGATACACACGAGTAACGTGACGGTGCGAGCTTGAATCTTTCACGACCGAGATAATGTCACGCATTATCAGATCGGGTCGAAGTCATGTCGAACTGTTATTTATTTCGCGACATTTCATTAAATTACCTGTATATTAGCACTAGCTCTATACTCTATAAAATTTAACTTGATCTCTGCGACAGTGACATTGATATAGAAGATTGACATTTTTAGAGTTGAGATAGTGGTGGAAAAAATCGATTTTCATACAATGTCGTAATGAAATCGAATGAGTAGTTGAAGGTGAGAAATTGGATTTTATTTACTTACTATTATTTAAGATCAAGTATGTACACATGTAAATAATGTTATGATATTAATTAAATACTCATAATAATGTAAAGATAGTATTTTTCGACGTTTTTTCACTATTATCGATGATAATGTAACATATAATTGGGTTTAATTCAATTACACATGTAAAAAATGTTATGATATTAAAAAATGCAATAAAATTAATGATCAATAAAGTTTTATTTAAAATATCGTCAGTATAAACTATCGATATTTTAATTAAAAATCTATCTAAAACTCTGTGGTCACGATCATTCGTCGCCCATCACTAATCGGCACGCCCATAAAGTATGACATTGACAGGTACTGTCTGTACTATTAAGAAATTCAAGAGTTCATAGGCGTGATATTTCTGACAGCTGTCGCAGAGATCAAGTTAAATTTTATAGAGTATAGTTACTACAAGCACTAATTATAGGCCTAATCAATCTATTTGACGGCTGTGATGTTAGCCACAGGCTGCGGATAACCCAATCCTGATTGGAACTCACTTCACAGCTGCGCGAGGATCAGAATATCCGCAGCTTGTAGCTACCATCACAGCCGCCAAGAAATTTGATTCGGCCTATACATCGATGTATATCTACGCGGCCAGCGTGCGCACTATCACATAAAAAGAGGACAAATTTATGGTCAGGTTCAGGTCACATATTTTTCGCTTGTCAAAAAAAATATGTCGTTTGTGTGTTTGCTGGCCATGCTGCTAGTCCAGCATGCAAACACGAAAAGTCACGAAAAGAACTCGTATCGACGTCTGAAAAAGTGACAAGTTGATACTTTACCATAACGCTGTCTCGTTCTGACACGGCGACAGAAATATTCCGTGGTGCGCTTCCTAGCCCGGCTGGCTAGTTGCTTCACACTCAACGTGAGCACTGGTCTTTTTGGAAATTTTCAACGGCGGCTTATATCCAGCAGTGGATGACTACTGATGATGATGATAATTATGCTAACTGTAGAAGTTCTTTAGTATTTTTTGCTGGTAAAAACCATCTATAATATGATATAATGGTACTCAAATTCTTGCGAAATTATCGCTGGTCGCTCTATATTGATACCGAACTCTCGAATGTCAGTTATGAACAACAGCCAGTGCCAGTATGTCTGCCAGTAACGGCACACACCATAGATATGCACATAGATAAGCAGATCAGCTTTTTAGTTATATGCCATAGAAAAGTAATCTTCGGAAGTTTCTCCGCCATGTAGCGGAGACGCCAATGTGACCTTTGAACTAGTTGAAACGTACGTCGTTGTTAACATAGCAGTTACTATGCGTTTTGGACACCCCTTTGCCGGCCTTTGCGGCACTTTCTTTCATCCTCACCCCTCACAGGCAGACCTCTCACTTTCACATCTTTACCTGCTCTTATAGGTACTTTCGGCTTTCGATAATTAATCATAGTGAAGTAGGTATGCCGTCGCCATTCACCGTGACCTGTGACCTGAGATTACCCTAAAGTCAATCCAACACCACTATAGGACCAGAAGCAGCCTTCCTCAGCGGTGAAAAGTGAGGCAGTCTGCCAGTAGGTAAACGTTTTAGAATGTTGCTGACTCACCCTGAACTTGCCGATCTTGTCTGCTATAATCCGTTCCATAACCGCTGAGATTGGACCAGTTGAAAATCTATTGAAGAATTTGGCACAAGTTGTAAAATAATACATAATTATTACCTATTTCCTGTGCCTATTTATTAAGTTTTAAAAACTACCTACCAGAATATAGTGATATTTTTAAAGCAAACCTATTAGGTAATTTAGATCGTCGTGACCCTAGTTCTCAGCGGTTATGGGACGGACTGTAGCATGCCAGCCAACGACGACATTCAGCAGCGGCATGACGATTGACACGACAGCCGTAACGGCTGACATAAGTACATCCGGCACCACCGAAGGACGGACAGCCTGGTGGTAAACGGGTGACCATTATGCGATTCCCAAACTACCTCCCACCGTGGGTTTTACAGCATGTTAGACGTTTTACAATGTTGCTGACTCACCCTGAAGTTGCCGATTTTGTCTGCCAGCATGCCAGCCAGCGGCGGCATGACGATTGACACGACAGGCGTGACGGCCGACATGATCGCTGTCTCCTCGACATTGATGCCCAACTCTCGCATATGAATCGTCAGGTACGGGTACAGGACGAATAGAGCTGCAATAAAATACCTTTTCTCATCTTATGCAATGATATGTTATATGTACGTGTAATGCTGGGTCCTCACATCACTATCCGGTGTTCGTGTATTTTTTCGGCGTTGTTTTCTAATATTCGTGGTGGTGTAAACGAATAACACGAACACATCGCCCACAAAGCCGGTGGACAGGGAGTCATATTTGCGTATTCGTTTTATACGACCCAATAGACAAAATTAAATATAGGTGAATACAAACCACTTCACACCACTTTATTTGGAAAATAAGACAAATACGCGAACCCGAATGAAATATGAGGACACAGCATGATAATAATTATTATCATTGAGTGTATGTATAGCGGTAAATATCTTGAGCACAAGGCGGTAAAATCTCAATTAAGTAGCGCAAAAAGTCTAGTACTAGTCCGTAAGCCCATTAAAGAAATGCCTACGTCATTTGACGTGATTTTGAGACCACTGACAGCATGTAGTATATATAGGTATTTTTACCTTGAGGCTACCAGGAATTACGTTCACGGCGCATTTATTCAATATTCTAAACTAACTCGATTATCTGATTAAAGTAATTTTATTCTGAGGACGATTTATGATCGTGAACTACCTGAGAAATTTCTGTTAGTGATTCACCCCTGTTTGTTTTAGCTAAACCTAATGTTGGGAAAGGCTTTACGGTTAAACAGATTCGTAGCTCTTCCTTAGCACAATCAACATCAACACTGCAATCTACGTACAAAATTCGAATAGTTCGCTCGAATCGATGATGGCATTTTAAAGTTATTGTTGATTTTTCAAAAACTAACTAACCAATTTTGAAAAAAAAGTACATGGAACCAACTTCGGGTTTAAACAAATTATCAAAATCGGACTACTCTATATCAAGCTACGCGAATTCATACAAACAAACAAACAAAAAATATATAAAAAGAATTTTATAATACGAGTCGACTTGAGTGCCTCTTCCGTTTCGTCGGTTAAATAGATAGAGCCTTAAGCACTTACTTGACGCATGGACAAAGAAGAGTATTTTCAAAGGTATGAGCTTCTTTTGTTTGAGATCATCAGTGATCCTCTTGAAAAACGACCGCACAAACTGCATCTTGGCGTATTTTTTGATTCACAGGAGCGGACGGAAAATTTGGTAGGTCTAAGTAGGAAAATTCTTCGTCATCCAGCCTCCCTCATAAATGCTTGTTCGTCGATGTTCTTGATACATGGAAGATGGTTATTGTTGCAGGTTCCTGAAACAATTTAATAAGTGTATATTCTTACTTCTAAAAGATTTTAAATTTTGCGTCAGGATTTGATGATAAGAAACAATATGAAGAACTATCATGACTGCGAACGGACTGTACGTTGCCAAGGAAACCAAGGAATAAAAGATTATTTATTGATCATCAATAAATCATCTTTCAATATAAATATATATATATATATACTCTCATTTCTCAGGGGCTTTTTATTTTATTAAATAAAAAAAGCTTTGTTTTGTCTTTACAATTAATACATTTTGAACTCATGTATATATTATATATATATATATATATATATATACATATATATAATATATACATGAGTTCAAAATGTATTAATTGTAAAGACAAAACAAAGCTTTTTTTATTTAATAAAATAAAAAGCCCCTGAGAAATGAGAATATTAAATTATTCTCAATAATTTATCACCGGGGCATCATATATTAATAACATATTAAGGCACTCCCCACTCCAAAACGGCATTTTTGTCATCTTAATTTACAGAAACTACACCCATTTTTACCTTAACCTTAGCCCTTGATCTTTAAAATACTGATTTTACTGACCATTTTTCGAAAAAACTGACTATTACTGACCTTAGCCAAAAAAACTGACTTTACTGACCATTTTCCAGCCCTATGATCTTATTTTTAATATCAGGCAAACACATAGCTCGTCCCGTCACTCGATCGTGTAAAAAAACTTGGCACCAGGGGCCCTAGGGATTCATTTTCAACTTCGCACGCCTAGGAACGTATACGGAACTTTTAAAGATTGTATGAAAACACTCTATATTGTCTATGAAAGTTGCGAACGCTCCATACAAGTTCTGTATACCAAGGCGTGCGAAGTTGAAAAATGAGTCCCCTATTTTTCAGCTTCAAATGCCTGGGAACGTATACGGAACTTTGACAGATTGTATGGAGAATATCTATGTTGTCTATGGAAGTTGCGAATGCTCCATACAAGTTTCGTATACGACCAAGGCGTGCGAAGTTGAAAAATGAGTCCCCTATTTTTCAATTTCGAATGCCTGGGAACGTATACGGAACTTTGACAGATTGTATGGAGAATCTCTATGTTGTCTATGGAAGTTGCGAATGCTCTATACAAGTTTCGTATACGACCAAGGCGTGCGAAGTTGAAAAATGAGTCCCCTGCACGGAAAAGAAACTAGCTAGTCTAGCCGCATGATCAAATGAAATTATTCATTTCGCGGGAAGCAATTTCTCGTAGGAAACGTTCGTGTGGGTTCCATACACAGTTACTCAATGACGAACTGGCGAACAATGGCAGCGGACCGAGGACAATGGCAAGTTCGTAACAAAATAATAAGCAATAGGCTCACTTACGAGTAATATAATGAAAAGCCATCGATGCAAATTGACGCATTGACGGTACCAACATGCTTCTACATCGGCATCGTCTCTACGACGCTCTATCTGATGCCAAGTCACTAAAATACAACATCGTTACCTGTTTACAGCAAGTAAATATACTAAATACTCGTATGTAGCAACAAATCATTGACTATCGGTATAACGAGAATCGAGGTACCTAAACCTAACCAGCAGTGCTAGCATAAGGGCCGTCGATATCGATAAATCGGTAATTTTATCGTGAGAATTGCAATAATACTTATTTATCTACAGTTGTTAACATGGCAGTACAATATTACCGACGCGATACGACAAATGTGGATAAGAATGAATATTTATTTTATCTGTGGAACTTTTACCGACAATTGCTAACATGACCGCTTAATTTTAATCGAAATTTGACGTTTCAACGAGACTTTATTGTCTTCTATGATTTTGACGACGATATGACAGAAGTGTAGTAACATCTAAGAGTAACATTAATACTCGGATTAAAGTAGGGATTAACATTTAATTTTTCAAAAAGAGAATGGCAGTGCCCTACTATAATTATTTATCGACGGTTTATGAAGAACGCCAAAGGAGAAAAATACAGCGCAAAAGAATCAGAGATCTATGTGATCCCTTTGATTTACCGGACGTGGAGTTCCAGCGACTATGGAGAATCTCCAAGCCCATGGCGCTGTATCTAGTAGACCGCTTGAAATGCGATTTGGAGCCAAAAAACAGCCAGGGTTTACCGGCACACATAAAGGTATTTATGTGCTGTAACTACAATTTCCTAAGTGTTATTGCAACATTGGTGCCACATTCTATAATATCATATACTTAAGTTACTATTTTGTTTTAGGTCCTATGTTCTGTGCAGTTTTTAGCCAGTGGTGGTTATCAAAGGCAGATCGGCCAGAGCCATTCCATATGCCAGGGCCAAACGACCACAAGCTCCTACCTGAGTCAGTTTACTGACTCCATATATAGAAGGTTGATATGATAATCCACACAAAATGAACTATACTTGTCCTTTTAAATTTTCACTAAGACTCACTACAATACATACCTTTAATTTGTCAAATCAAAGGTCATTGAATACATATTACTATAATCTTAGTTCAATTTATTTACATTTTCAGGCTTTTTGCTGAGTGGGTTCACTTCCCGGGGACAGAGCAAGCTCGCCAAAATGTATCTTGTGGTTTCGAGGCAAAATTTGGTGTGCCAAACATTTTGGGGCTTGTGGACTGCACGCATGTCAAAATATTTCCTCCATCTGGGCCACAGGGGGCCCAGTATAAAAATAGGAGAAAGGATGCGCATACCATTAATGTGCAGCTGGTAATATTTTAAAGCAAATGTAATCATATTACTTTCTCACTGTGTTATTTTATTGTTTACTTTGATATTTACAAGTTATTTAACTTTGTTTTTATTTATAGATTGCTGATTCTGACTGCAAAATTATAAGTGTCAGCGCGAGGTACCCAGGGCGAGTGCATGACGCCTTCATATGGCACCACAGTAATGTGAGAGAGGAGATGAAGAGGCTGTCTGATAGAAGAATAGGGCAGTATTTCCTCTTGGGTATGTCTCATTGTACAATTTTAATTTATTCTACGAAAGACCAATTTTTCTGTCAAATAATATAGATTGTCAACATTTTTAATAATAATAATAATGCTTCACTCTCACAGCCCCCTATTACCTGTTCCTAGATAATGCTTCATCAGCAACATAATATAAAAACTTTGTTGCAGGTGACTCAGGATACCCTTTGGAGCCATGGTTAATGACTCCGATACTGCATCCTCAGAATACCCAGGAGCAGAAATACACTGATTGGCATTGTCAGGTTCGCAATGCTGTGGAGCGCACCAACGGGTACCTCAAAGGAAGTTTGAGGTGCCTGGGAATAGACCGAACACTGCATTACGCTCCCGAAAAAGCTTCCCAGATAATCTATGCCTCTTGCATAGTTTACAATTTGATGAAGCATTTTAGGTGAATGTTTAAAAATGACTATTTTATTGCAACCCATGTAAAATGTCCAGTTAGATTTAAAAATGTATTCCTGTTACAGGGTGCCAATGGAGGAAGTCAATGCTAGGCAAGAAAATGAAAGCATGCAAGATGTTATGCTTCCAGATGAAGAGTCACCTGCAGGCTTGCTTCGTCAAGCACGAGCCAGGCGCGCACAACTTCTCCAACATGCCATATTTAGGAACTGACCTTATTTTTTCAGTGTCCCAGACATGCCAAATTTCATTTAAATTGATTTAGCCATTATAAGATGGACAATAAAATTAGGAACACAAGAAATTTTGGCAGACTGCTATTGCCTCTTAATGTTAATGTCACTTTCACTATCTGGTTTTAAGTTTGTGGTACCAAATCAGATTTCATGTGATCCACTATAAACAACAGCATGGGTTTGGACATTCTCCTCACGTTGCTGAAACTCCACATCCGGTAGATCAAAATGATCACACACCTGTTATTATCTTGTGCTGTAATTTTCTTAGGCATATTTCATAATAATAACATAATAATATGTAATTTTTGATACTCGGCCTGAAAGGTAATAAAACAAAATATTAAATCAGATTCTTGGTTTTATTGTACCTACTATAATTATTTACTAACATATATCTAACAAAATAAAAAAACATAATATATTTAATAAAAATCTGCGCCGGGTAGATCTCTGGGGCCTGGCTTTCTTAGTTGTTACGCCTGAAAAGAAAACGACATATTAATTTATTTATATAAAAATGCTGCTCTGCAAAGGAAGTGATTTAAATGGGCAGTTGTATATGTATTGTAGTTTTTGTAAGTTAAAAATTACAAAGTGAACATGGTGGCCAATTTTAAAGGCGCCTTTGTAATTTTAATAGCAAAAATATTGCTGTTGTTTCTTTTGCACTATGTGCATTTGACAAAGAACATTATTAAAGTTTCTAATTAATAATCTTTAACTATCCTAAACAAAAAAATGGGTCGTTGAAAATTACACATGAGTAGTTGAATAAATGGTTTAGTCAGTAAAAGCATGAATGGGCAGTTGGTGTGGATGGTTGACCAATCGGAATTGTTCAGTAAAAGATCTCATTCTTGCCAGTTTTATGATGAACATCAACAATTTTTAGATGCTACATTGTATTATCAATGCTGCATAAAGTCATTCTTTCATTTGAAAAATCATCATCATGTCAGCTGTAGGACGACAACTGCTAAACATATTCCTCTTCTGTTTTCTAGCAGATTTCTATGTTTAAAAGCTGCTTACATCTAGCGTGTTACGTCATCCTTGGCCAGTTCATTCAGGTCCGCCATGCTGACGCAAGCCTGCGCTGCAAGTACGTGATCTCCATTCAAGAACTTAATGCTTTCTTGGACAAGACACACCAACACGACCGCCAATACGACTGCCACCGCCTCCACCATCAACACTACCGCTACTACTACAACCACCACCGCCGCCACCAGCACTAACGCCACTACAACTACCACTACCAACACCATAATTTTGTGTCTGCTACCCAAGTGACATAGGTCAACTGTCCACATCGAACTGCCCGTTCCATTATTTTACTAGTAATCTATTTATTAGAATATGTACTTTAAATATCATTTTTGCACAGACATTGATATAACCGAACAATTGTTTCATATTACTGACCATGTTTAACAGTCACATTATCTTACAAACTGCCGAATAATTAAATTTCTGTCCACTTTTTCAACTGATCATAATAATTTAATAATTTTTGTCCGAGTTGGTTCTATAGTAGAAGTTATTCATAATGATGAATATATGTTACAGCTAAAGATAGGTGTGAACATAAAGTTAAGATTAGCCAGCTAAATTTAGGTTTATCATTGGTAACCAACTAAAGTTCGCTAATATGGTAATTTGCGGCGTGATACCTTATCTTTAGGCAGCTAAATGTGATCATTAACTTAAACAAAGCAGCTAGTATAATTATTATTTAAACACAGCTGAACTTTTTGACTTTAACTTTGAGTACATAAGTGTCTGTAATGTACAGAACAGAGAGCTGTAAAGAAAGTGTTTTTTACAAAGTGGTTCTTTGATTTAATGATCGTTTTTTTAGTAAAAGCTTTACCAACTAAATAAGAAACATTTTTACATTGTTTCCTTTTTCATTTTCTTCTACATTTTTACTGTGATTACACTAAAGTTTATCTGGCTGACCTTATTTACCTTTAGCCATAACATATTATTATACATAATATACAGCAATACTTTGTACTGTACTATAAAATACACTACTACTACTGTAAAATACATAATAATATAGAAAGAAGAAATAATGGAATAATTTACAATAGGCTAATATGTTCTCGTCGCAACTCATTGGCTATGCGCACTTCAGAGATAAGTTCCTGAAATTCATAAAATATAGTTATAGTAATTTTACACTAAACAGTGACAGATTCGACAATAACTATTTGTTGTACAATTTTTATCTAACTAACCCTAGTTAGATTCTAGCTTTTGCCCATGGCTTCAACTGCATGATATTTTCGATTTTTGTACTATCCCTTGGAAAACTTTTATTTGTCTGGGAAATGTTTTCTCCAACCTTTGTATTATTAAAATTCATTCCAAAAATCAATTTTACTTGTCACTCTACAAACAAACCAGCACACACATCTATAATATTAGTGAGGATTTTAGAAAGAATAATTTTCATTGATTTTCCATTATTAACTAAATAAAATTAGAAAATTGTAACATTTAGTTAAATGAAGTATGACAAACTTACTTTCATCAACGAATTCAGCTCTAGTTGGGCACTCAAAAATTGATTTGTTGGCGTAGCCCTCGCACGAACTCTTCTGCGGAGTGCTCGCTGGCGAGGCGGACTGGCTGGCTCGTCAATCTGGCCTTGCTCCTGCTCTTGATGAGCCAACTCTTCATCAACAGCAGGGTCAAACTAAACAAAAAACAGTATTAGAGGTATTCTCAAGGATGTAAGTCCTTACAAACTATGTTGTCATGTAAATAGACTTACACCGATCGGTGCTTCATCGGGCCCCATGCCAGTCGCCATCTCAGGTCCAATGGCACTTAAAACTATCACTGAGTTGTCAGACAACTCTGGAACAACTCCAGAGTTGCCTGTTTGATTTACAGCGCGGTTACGCGCTGCACCTTCCGTGCGAGCTTTGCGCTTTTGGTCACGCCAACACTGAAAGAAAGATTAAAATGATGCAATTAAGTATTACCTACATCACACATGACCTACCAAAAATATGCACTCTTCTGAGTCGCAGAAAATTGTAACTAGTTTTCTTACAATCTTCCATTGCTCCACAGTTTTTGAGGGTCCCAGCTCGTCTAAAGCGGCTTTGAGGCGGGCCCACTCCTCAGCCATTCTAAGGGCCCCTTGCGGCCCGCGATAATCACCCGCCGCAAATTCTACGTTTTCGGCCATGTATTGGCACAAATATTTGATTTGTTCTTTGTTGCTTCGTCTGCAAAGAAATATTTAAACAATTACATCAAAGTTTACGATAAGTCCACTGGTTTACTCATTAGTACGTATCATCTATAACTTACATTTTCTTTGCTACTTCCATGTTTTCAGCAACACAACCAATTCGAGACTATTTTACAATAAAATGTAAACAGGTTATTTATCACCGAAGTACACAAACAATCTCAAACTGCGTAATTGTTGTGATGTCACTTGTTTTCAAGTTAAAAAAGTGTTACCAGTGCTTATTTTCTATAAAATACAATCCGAAAAAAAATGTGTGCGTTGGAGAGTGACAAGCTCAGAGCAAATAAAAAAGAGAGAGCGTCGTTGAACAGTCAAGTGAAGCCGGTTTTTTTTTACATGTGGTGAGTGCGTCGGTGTTGCGCCGCCATAGTTCGACTGTCAAGCCAAGGCATAGTTTCCTTGTACTTGATAGTAGGTGGATGTGTGATGTGTGTGTAATAGTGTCTGAACATGGCAAGGCGTTGTTTTGCCGGCTTCACCTGTTTCTTTCTGAACATTCTGTATTGATTTTTTTATTTGGTCTGAGGTGACAAGTAATATTTCAAATGCTTAATAAAGAATTTTATTGATGAATATGACGTGTACATTTTTTACTGCGGAAAAATATTTTTTGACATATAACGTCGTATAATTCAATGAACGCCGGAACGGCTGCATGTTCGAAAAATAATATTTTGTTACTTATGACGTTAATTACGTAAAATCTTGGAGGATTTAGCAACTTTTCATGGTATTAGAAAAATTGAACCTACATGTAAACGAGACACCAGACACTTCATTGCACAATTTAAATACCTACTACAATAATATTTATAACACCTTTGTACCAGTTTTATGCAATAAAAATTTTCTGATTCTGATTATACATATGCTTCTAAGCAATTAAGGCGAAAATGAATTATCAGCTACTGCATTGTTCTCGCTCGCAACGCTCCTTAAACCTCTCACCTGATAATATGACATTACAACATTACATTACATACTGAAAGTAACACTTTGCGTTACTTTAATATGCGCTTCGGGGAACACTGTATCAAATTAAATAAAAACAGCGTTCACAAAAAGATAATGAATGAACTTAATCGAAATTGCCATAATAAAATAGATGGAAATTATTACATGGGCAACACTAATCTTATCGTAGCGACAAGATTTTATCAAGGACGACTATTTTGTCTAAAGTGGCCGTCATGTTAACAAAAACGAGTATTTTGTACACGTCGGTAATATTTATCGCGACGGTAACGACAAGTGTCGTGCCTGCCATGCTAAGGCTGCTGGAGCCCCTGGAGGCGTGATACTCTATCGACAAAACGTAACGTAACGCGATAAGTATATTTTTATTTCCGTGAACTTCGTTTGGAGAAGTGTTTTTTAAATGTAAAAAATTAAGTTAAAATGAATTATAAACCGAGCGTAAGATATTTATTTTTAAAAAAATTGGTACAGAACTGAGAATGATATTAATGACCATGACTAGCTCTATCCCCTGCCTGCAAAACAGCGTACTAAAAAACTAGCGGAAGGGAATACTGCACAATAAATAAAATGGGCCTTACAAGGCAACGTTGAACAGTTATTTGTGTTGTCACAGATGGCAACGCGGCGGCGGTGTGGCATGTTGGGACCAACCTACTATGAAGCTAGTTATTTATTAAACATGTTACGGGTACGGGTAATGCTAGAAGAACAAATAAACTTCGGGTTCACCTAGTACTACCCAAGGGTCTTTGGTAAAGTGACCTAAACTATATTATCTTTCTTAATATTATCAATCCGGAAAGTTTGTTGGTTTGTTCCTCTTTCACGCAGCAACGGAGCAACGGATTGACTTGATTTTTGGCATGGATATAGTTCAAAGATCGGAAAGTGTCATAGGCTACTTTTTATCCCGAAAAAATAAAAGGTTCTTGTGGGATAGCACAAAAGTCAAAATACCACGCGGGCGGAACCACGGGCAAAAGCTAGTAATATAAATAAATTTAAATACTAGGGAACATCTTACAAACGGTTTCTTACCCCTAACTAAGCAAAGCTTGTGATATGGCTTCCAGAGACTGATATACTACATATACATAAATAGTTTTACATACATACTTATATAGATAGTACTTAAATACCACCCAGACACAGAGCAAACACCTCTGTTCATCACATAAATGTTTGCCCTGGGGGGGTATCGAACCCACGCCTCTTTGATCCAGAAGTCAGGTTCACTAACCACTGAGCCACCGAGGCAATCCACTACGGGACTTATCGCACAATAAAACTTGAGATATGGTACACCTAAGTTCACTTATTATTCTAGCATTACCTACATTACATACATGTATTTAAATACTGAACCTTTCCTAAGGATGACATTTAACCGAGTATACGCAAATATACATTTGGCCAATTTTTCGACCGGTAAGAGACGATTTAAGATTGAAATTGAAAAATAGGGTATAAAAACTGCTGCTTTGTTTGTTGCGTACTACTAAAAGGTTTTAGCAAATCATTATCATCATTAAAATACTAAAAAATATCTTTGGCTCTATAATTATGACAAGACATCTTAAAGTTTTTCGCGCTAGTTTTTGCCCTAGTCTATTCCTATTTGTACATATGGAAAAAAATCCTTTAGAAACACATACTTACTAATATGTGACTATATCTAACTGGGTCTTTTATTTCTAGTGAATCCAGCTTCTGTTTTAGTATTGTAGCGCCGCGCTACGATTTGAGATTTTGGCATCACCGCGTCGCAATATAGTAGCAACTCAGGCTAAGATAAATATTAATTAAAACATTTTCTTCAGATATGTAGGTAATTGTTACTTAAATACAGTTACAGTCGATATCTTGTGATAATTTTATTCGACAAATTTACTATTTTTAGAGCTTCTTAAAATCGTTATCAAAGTTTTGGCAAAGGGGTCCTTTCCATATAGGTGTCTCGACACAATTTTGAAGTTTTGTGTCGTCAGGGTGGATGGTCAGATGGATAATCGGATAGGTACTATTGTAAGTACAATCCTTTTAAAGTTTATTTTCTTTCTACAGACTCTTAAAAATAAATAAATAAATGATTAGTGATTTCTGTTATCGCTTCCGCGTACATTAGGTATATAGTGCATAAGCTTTAATATGATATTTTTATGCTGATTTTTATGAGTTCAAATAAGAGTCATTATATAAAAGGTCATGTTACACGTGATATTGATAGGTATCGAAGAGAACCTAATTGCAACTCACGTGACCAAACCGGATTCCATGAGGAACTTTGAGAAATAAATCCTAAACTCAAAGCTACTGAATCATGGATGGATGGATGACCTATGGTAAAAATTGACTACTATCAAATTTTAATTGGACATGCGTGTATTTTTTTTTTATCAAAAGTGAATAACGAAGCCTTGAAAATATAACCTACAGAATAATGCTAAAACTCGAGATAATAGTATTATAATTAGGACATACTAAGATGGTCATTGTAATGCGAGATAAGATAAGGCACTTAACATAAATAAAAGCTTCTTGTGTGCAAGGTTAATGATTGATGATCAGATAACAGTAGATAAATCTATTAAATGTGTAATTTATTAATAAAGACCTAAACTATTACGATCCAAATCCAGTTGTTTTAAGCCAGATCTCAGAATTGAAGTTCTTAAATTAAGACTACTTAGACATGAGACTACCTAGCTTCAGTAAGACTACTATTAATTTAAGAACTTCAACTCTCCTCTCTTAAAACACAGCACTCGATTGTAGAACAAAAGTTCTAAATTTAAAACTGCTTCAACTTACAAGACTACCTAAGTTAGTTAAAACTACTATTCATTTATGAACTTCAACTACTTTGCGCTCTAGCAAAATAACAGCACATGTTGATAGCTAGAAGTGATGTTTTTCGATAACTACTGCGTTTAGAATGTTTCCGAAAAAAAAAATTGAGTCATACTTATTCACAGCTTGGGTAAGTAATAAGATAGATTGCTCCAACAATGTAGATATTTCTGCCGACTATTAATAAAGAATTACTCACTTTTATGGAATTTGAAGTAGTATTTACAGAATCATAATTTTCTTTGATGTGTGGGTATAATAGACAATAGACATGATGGCTGCTTTCACTTACTTCTACATAACTATAATCACATCAAACATTATTGTCCTTTGATATGAATAGAGCATAGAATTGTGTTAGATCACAATCCTCGTAAATATAAGTAGAATTTTTAGCATATCTAGTAATTAAACCAAATAAGTGATTTTCAGTTAAAAATAAAAACGAACTGCGTAAATGCGGATGCGGTAATCAATTTAACTAAACTCCGTGTAATAACCATCTCACAAAGGAATTATAATGTTATTCGCCAAAAGATGTATCTGAACATTAGATACAAATTCCTCAAGCTACAGCTTATAACGTTAACAACGGTTCGTCCGTCAAAATCGTGACATTTACGCTATGCACTTTGCCAATCATACCTACATAATAGATAACGTACTATGGTATATAAGTAGGTATATAGCCTCGAAATATACTGTAAATAAATAACCCTACTCATAAATTTATTATATCGACCAGCTGCAAGGCGAGTCAACGATATCGTTGAAATTGCGGATCAAACCTGAACACGATTGATACAGGACTAAGGCAGCTGGCAGAATAAAAAAAACCGGACAAGTGCGAGTCAGGCTCGCACATCGAGGGTTCCGTACAAATCCAGAAAATTTCACAAAATTGGGAAGTAAGTTAAAGTTAAAATCTCTATACTATAACCATCGAAAAAAAAAGTTTTTTTTTTCTCTTTTCTCGTAATACATCAAAAATTACACATTGTTAAAATAACTAAAAACCTGTTTTAGCATGTGCTAATGAAGTTCTTTTATATGATACCTTACATGATACCATTTACTCACTTTGAATTTAGAACCCAAATTTTGTGAATTTTGAGGCCCTATTTTTTGTGATTTAAATAAAAATGTACAGTTTTCAGATTTATTCCTATATGTGTACTTTGAGACAATGCTTTTCGCCAAATTTCATAGTTCTATGTCAACGGGAAGTACCCTGTAGGTTTTGATTTTTGTGAGTGTCTAGCTATCTTTACGCGTTCCCGAGATAAAGAGTCTTGACATACACACAGACGGACAGACGGACAACAAAGTGATCCTATAAGGGTTCCGGTTTTTTTCCGTTTGAGGTACGGAACCCTAAAAATAGAGGAAAATAAATACACCAGCAGTGGGATAAAGAAAGCTGTCGATGTAAAATGGCGCTAATGCCACCAAAACTGCTAGCGCTATTCAAAATTAATTGCTATGTGATTAACAAGATCACGTAACAGTTCTTCTCAGCCTTTGTAACAACACTACAATAGTAATGAAATGTTGACCACTTGCGAATTTATTCCGGTCAAAGATACCATCGCGAAACGAACACGAAGAACCTACTCACTAGCAATGTCGTAATCACTTTAACTATGACATTTGTGTATTATATGCCTCAATAAAACATTACACAACGAGCGTAATTTTGCACACCTATTGTTGTATCTTACTTCCTTCATATTTCACAACACTAGCCGACGGTGCCGACGTCGGCGCAGCGTCGGAAGAATGTTGAAGAAATCTTTACATGTCTCTATGAAGACATGCCCAAGGAAGACTTTTTCATACATCGTAATGAGTTAATTTGCAGTCAATAAGAACTCGGCTATTGGATAAATATTTGGCTAGATACTGACCTACCGCGAAGCCGCTTTCCTATAGGTGTTGTGTATTTGTAGAGACTCATGAGTACCTTAAATCGCTAGCATACTGCATTTAGCACTAATATCGACCATTTTTTTAAAATACAACAACGAGCAACAACTTCACCAACACCGTGAAACCTGTTACCTCGTGCACATAATAAGTGGTTTTAGGACAAATCACTGCATTGTATAAAACAAAGTCGCTTCCCTGTCTGTCTGTTCTTGTGTATGCTTAAATCTTTATAACCACCCAACGGATTTTGATGCGTTTTTTTTTCAATAGATAGAGAGATTCAAGAGGAAGGTTTAAATGTATAATACACCTGTGCGAATCCGGGGCGGGTCGCTTGTTCATAATGTAAAACAAAACATGAATCCCAAAGAGATTTTTAGACCTAATATTTGAATGAATTAGTCAATAGGATGTTGTTGACTCTAGGCGTTCACTAAACTTGAACGTGAAAGTAAAGTCATTGCAACGCAGTCACAATACAAGTAATGAGTAAGATTCCATGACCTTTCTCGTTCAATTTCAATGAACATTTTTGTACAATACGATTACGATGCTATATTTGATACTTACCGCTTCACAAAAGTTTGACCATCAGGAGGGACCCACAAATACTCTATAAATATTTATCCTTTTTGTTTTTTAACATTTTTCAACTATAAATTATTACATTAAACCATAGATAAAGAAAATAAGGTAACTAGCTTTAGTAAACGCTAATTTAAACGAATGCTAAATGAAAGTGAACAAGATCTATTTATTCAGGACACTTAGGAAAAAAACTGAGGGTCTGTAAGTGCATCGAACTTCAAATTTCGCAACAAGCGTTAGCGTCAGCAACTAGCGTGTAAGACCTGCCATAAAAACTATTATTCTATCGAGAGGTCGTTAAGAGTTACGATACAACATACTTGCTACATTGAAAACAATGCAGCGATCATTTGTATAATCATTCAATAGTAATTTTAGTCTAAACTATTTGTATGATGATATGGACAGCGACATAAAACTGTTAAGGCGCGGTTCCATCGACGACGTAGAGCCGCTCACTGTTGAAGAAAAATCTCTCGGTGGAGACGGAAAAGAAAAACATCTACGAGTACAACGCAAATTCGCCCACAGTTAAAGTTTCTGCAAAAACATGTCAACAAACGCGGCAAACATATTTTCTGAACATATTCTTTTCGGTTTCGTTACACGCGCCGTTTGGTGGAACGAAACCGCATAATACGAGAGATCGCGACTCATGGAAAGAAATGGGAGGAGACCTTTGCCCAGGAGTGGAACAGTACATATAGGTTAAAAAAAAAGATAATCGACTGTACTGTCACAGACTTCCTGGAAATCTGTGTGTACTGTTTTTAGTGTTTTTCATTTTTGAGATGGAGACACTGAAACATGTACAACATGTAGTGAGTCAATGTAATCAGAAAAGGATTATATCTCACGTTCCAGTCTTGTATACGTGCTTGGAGTTTACGATAAAAATGATTTGATTTTTGTCTGTCTTAGCAGACAGATAAACTGCCAATATTGTTTGTTTAATTTGCTTATACATGGAGATGCTCATGTTGAATAGTGTTTTGTTAGGACACTAAAAACTGGGATTTATTCAACTCTAGCGCCTCTAGACAACACTAAAACAAAACTATTGCACAGATGCGGTTGTTTGCTACCCATATTTGAATAACAATGTGTGACTAAATGTGTGACTAGAAAACATATGTACAATGCACAGCGTACACGGGTACTACGTACAGAAACTGTTACCAATTTGTACTTAGAAAATCAGTCAAGTGAAGGTCTATACAGGGTTATTGTTAGGTAATCAATGAGCATCCTTTTAGGGGCTTATTCAGTACATCAAAACTAACAACTTTTGTTCAAGGACTTTTATCAAATCTCAAAAAAATTGTTGTTCCATAGAAAAATATCGTTCACCCTCGACAAAATGTATGGAACAGCTGATTTTTTCCGAGTTTTGACAAAAGTCGCAGAATTAAAGTTATTAATTTTGATGTACTGAAAAAGCCCCTAAAAGGATGTTATGCTAATTGATTACCAATAACCCTATATACGAGAACTAATCGTGTGTGATGGTCTTGTTACGTATAACTAAGAATTTTATATCAACTTTAATCAAACAATAGATACTTGCGAACTTTTGATCCGGGTTAAAAAAAACTATTCAGTAAATATCATTTTCAGGATTTGGTTACAACGGAATTTTAATCTGTCTGCCTAGGTTTCTAGCGTATAAATAAAATAATTTACAGATTTCACAGATCCTTTCTTTATGAAAACGAGCGAGTTACTTACGTGCCCTAAGTTTTGTTTTTATAAATATGCGTGAAAAATATTTATTTTTCAATAGTAAACTTAACTCGCATCATTTTTGATTTCAACGTAGTTTAAAATAATGATATAAAACATAACCAAACAAAACTCTAGACAATAAAAAATATTCAGGCACGTTACGTCACTTATGTCGATAAAGAATCAGCAGGGCCCTGCGAGCTTAGCATACGGACCATAAAATAATACTATCCAAGTGTCAGAACGTGACAGAGTTATGATGAAGCATATATATGTCACCTTTGCACACGTCGGTAAACTCTTGTCGTGGTCCTGTATGCTAAGATAGCTGAAATACCTAATTATCTATTAACTAGGTGCCCGTCCTCGCTTCGCCCGGTTACGGATGAATTATAGCTATAAACCTGAAGAAATATTCCAAAAAATAGTAAAAACCGCATTGCAATCTGTTGTGTAGTTTGGAAGATATAAGCGAATACACAGACACATACAAAAATAGCGATTTTGCTTTAACTATGTAGTGATTACCTATCTTCAATTAAAAAAAAAAAAACTTTTGTACAATGAGGCTCAAGACTACATTCGTCATTATTTGTAATGTGTGGCGTGCTAAATCACACCCTGATTATTTTCATACATGCGTGGCGTTGCGCGATATCGTTTGTAGTGCTCATGGAGTAGAGTACAGACAAATATACAATAAACTTAATATCACCCTTCGTGAACAAGCCAACGTCATGCAGTGGACTATTTTAAATGGCTGGCACAGTACTGCAGTAAATATAAAAAAGCAGAGCCACAGAAAAAATAATTCATAGGAAGATCACAATAGTCATATTTGTCGTCGGTTTTATCCTAGACACAAAACGAATAAGAATAATAAAATTTGTTTATCAATAACTTTTTCATAGACTATTGAAATGACTACAAACATGTTAGGATCTTTGCATAAATTATACAGTGCATTTAAATAACTAACACTGACAATGCCAAATTATCTAAAACTGTGACTAGAATATTTAAATAATATCGTACATGCGACGTCTTGCTAGAAAACTACCTTTTTTAACAAAGGAATACACTCAGAGCAAATAACACCTGGATAGGTAATTTGGCAGACGCTAGAATTGATTTATTTTGTGCGAATCCAGTTTGGGGTAGCTCTTTCTACCCCAAAATGAAATACTAAAACTCTCAATCTGTATATAACCATAGATGAATAAAGGTTTCGCTCCGCTAGACGAGGGAGACCTTCATTCATCTAAGTCTAAAAAAGAATGTAATTTAAATTTTAGTAGATACGAGTACCTTTTAGAAAATCAGTTTCTTTTTTAAAACTGCCATAAACATTTTCGCCAGAACATTTTGAGGTTTTGTTGCCTATATTTGTAAACTTCTAATGAAAATCAGAAACAATAAATAGTACCTATTTACAAATAGTAAGTATGCTAATTATCCTAATAGTAAGTGATTTCTACGTCCTATTTTGGTTGTAAATGATAGGAAAAAATAATAATTGTTCAAAAATAATGCAGCCCAATTTTTTTATACCGCTATATTTTAAGGCAGGCAGACCGCTCATGTAATGGTAAGCGCCATGTCAGTTCAGGAAACTTACGATTCATTTAAAACAAGCAAAACTCAGCGCGACAATACATCGCCTATTGTAGTCCATATTTCTATAAACATTGCCCTTCAATTCAAAACATAGAGTAATTTCACACTCTGGTTAAATGTTGTAAAGTTGGTAAAAAAGTAGGTACCTATTACCTATTACCTACGGAAAAGTTTTTCCACCGCAAAATTCTTGCATAGAGTTTAGTCACTAATTTTGGCCGCAAAATCTACAAATAAGTACAGATGACTACAGATAATTTATTTATACAAACATTGACATATTCAGTCAAGACCCAGAAACAGCCGAAACAGACCGCGATAGTTATGAAAATGTTTAATAACTAGGTACTCACAGCAGCTGTAAATTGAAAAACCTTATCAAGCCAACAAAAATTCACTTGAAATCTTATCGTCAATTCGCATAAAAGGAACACAAGTTGCAGTTCGTTTTTAAAGTTCGTTCATTGAATATTATTGTTTATTTGTCCAGGTGAAGCGTGTTATGTTAAAAGTAGTAACAACGCGCGTTTGGCGGGCGATTGCGCGTGCGGCCGCGACATGGAAAGTTAAACCCAAGACTGCCTAGCTGTGGTTGTCCCCACTCGCGCGCGCCCGCAGTTCAAACATACTATAGTTTGCATCACGTTGGCATATAAAATGTTAACACTCACCTTCAACAAAGCTAAGACATAGCTAGCGAAAATTGCTCCTCCGTTTTCTTCTATTCTTTTTCTTCTATAGACATTTTCCTGGCGAAAATTACTCTTCCATTTTCTTGCTTCTGTTGACATTTTTCTTTAGATCCGAATAGCGTACACCCGCACTGGAGTTCGATTTATGCGGAATTCCTGATCGCTTAGTAATGTTTGTCTGTAAAACATAAAAATAGGAAGTAATTTGATATGTAAGTAAATATTTATACAATTGGTATTTTACGAAACATATATATATATATTTATATGTAGTAGCTATACTAACTTTTGAGACATTTGTCGCTAACCAAACGGATCACCCTTCGTGGGTAGGCCTATGTCCTGCAGTGGACTATTAAAAGGCTGGTACAGTACAGTACAGTACAAACGGATGAAAATTTATTTTCTGAAATGATATCTTATTCTTCGTAGTATTTTTTGTGTAAATTATGGTAGACGAGTATAGAACTCTAGATTTAGTATATCTACGCTTTCGCAGAATACCAAAAATTCAGGTACCAATGACATTAAATGTCCTAGATATACCGTAACTCGTTAAGACTACTTGAAACCGTCTTCGGATCTCTTATTATGTGAACTAGGTACCTACCTTTTTCAATTCTTCCTGGTATAGTTCAGAGGATAGGTACAACCTGGTTGAAGACGGATGACCCGCAGACCCTTATTATCTACATGCATCTGATTATTTTCTTCGTATAGGTAACCTTCCTTATCAAAATGGTTCTGTCGGTCAATTTATGAGCACGAACCCCTCAAAACAAGAATCTATAGGGTGACATAAATATTACAATACGAACAAAATGAGCCTTTGTCTTGTACAAACTCATCATTACATAGGTGCCGACCTTCAATACGTAAGTTAACGTATTTCAATCACGAGCTATCAAGTAGGTATGTACTTACACTATAAGCCCGATTACAGAGGCGCCATCGTAATTATAATAGCTAAATAGCACAGTTCTGTTTCTTTTTCACTTTAGGCATTCGATAGAGAGGGCGCTTTTTATGTTGCTATTAAATTTACGGGCTTTATAAGTAAGTAAGTGTGTAAGATGTCCCCAAATATCTATTACATATCATTTTATTCAAGTAAAACTCACTAGCATAGCTTGGTCCTTTAGCAGGCGTCAGTGGGTCGTTCAAATAATGCCTCATTTCACAATATTTAGGCGGGTGGTGCCTTGCCATCCACTAAATGGGCCCCCATAAAGGCTACCGTGTTATTATTATTATAATAGAACTATTCAGTCTGAAAATAATAAAGTGATCACAGGCAGAAGGGATAAGATGCTAAACTAGGCAACTAAGATGTATGGGGACTGGCTCTCTTTTAGTTTAGGTGCTTAATAGTCGTGGTTAGGGCAGGAGTGGGACAGGCGTAATACTTATCTTTCTAATTTAGTAAAAAGACATCAATTATTCACACGTCAGTCTTTTATTTATAAAATAATTTATAAAACATTGAAGCTGATAGCTTAACTGCCAGAGACAAAATAGCGAGCAGAGGTAGAATAGTATGCAAATGCAATAAAACTATGAAACGGTAATTCTGGTAGAGGCCCAATCAAACTTCAAGGCGTCTGTGAACACGAGGCGAGTCATTGCGCAGTAGCAATTTCGTTATGTCAATAGGCTATTCGACTACATTGAAAATATTGTATTTATTTTGGTAATCCATACAGATAATAGCCTGAAAAAGACATATTTCACTTTATTTAAACTAAAATATGTCTAATTTTCGCAAATCGAACGAAATAAAATACGATATTTTTTTTATATTTTATCTGTGACGTAAACGCTCTAAGAAGGGCGGCAACTCTGGTGACGTCACGTGCTGGTAAATAAGAATTTCTCGATTGACTGTTGTTTGTGTAATTTGTGGTTTGAGATTTCGGAGTAATATTATTGGATCTGTAAGTTACTTTTAAAGTATTTTTTGTTAATTTTTAGATGTGAACTAGCGTATTTACCAGTATAAACTAACGTTATTTACTCGTGAGTGACGTCAAAGACATTACAGAATGTCGTTTTTGGTAGAATCTTGAATATCTATTCTTTAACACTGATTTTAATTGTTAATACAGTAGATCTCTCGGAAATATAAATGTAGTGTGCTTAGTATGTACTAACGAATAATTTTAAACGATTTCCAAAAAATTGTCAAATACCCTATTGTAAGAGGGGTGGGGTTCTGCGCAGATTGTAGCAAATTTCACAGACGCCATTAAGTTTGATTCGGCCTTATTATAGATATTGTACAAACTTACATTGCAAATACGTAAAGGACGATAGCAAATCAAAATTCGAATACTATAATCATAAATGCTATACTTTATTTAATTTTATCGAGCAAAGAACAATCTCGCGCTTTCACTTTGCAAAATAAAATTCCATTCTATATTTTACCTACTATATCAATTTATTATGTTTTACAGGAACTATTCTATACCGCAAAATCGGCATAAAATATTAAAAAACGTATCTCGTTTAAAAATTATCAAATCTGTTTCACTTGGAAGGTATAAAGCAATCACAATGTTTTCGCTATACTTTACACATTATTTTTGGGCGACCGAATGGCTTTTTTCAATTTCAGGGTCATTGGCATGAAAGGACACGTCCACAAAATGTATGGAGGCTGGTATAATAATAATCAAAAATCTAACCACAGCATGCGTTACATCTTGAGAAAGTACATCTTATTTTGAGTCTATAACATCAGTTAAAATGAAAAAAGAGCCCTACGATTTTTTAAATTAATTTTGTAATTCTTAGTATAAATTAATATATTTGACAGAATACGTAGATTCTTTCTGGCAACTCTGATTGAGTATTGCGGCGTTTCGCCCCGCAAGCGGTTCGGCCCACGGGGCGAATCGCCCATGACTCTTTTTGAAGGTCCCCATTCGGCCCGCTCCAAACAACACGGGGCGAATGGGGGCCTTCAAAAAGAGTCATGGGCGATTCGCCCCGCGGGCCGAAAAGCTTGCGGGGCGAAACGCCGCAAAACTCTGATGAAGCACCCTTGATATAGCTAAAATAAAAGCATTTTTATCATAGACCTACAAATTTACATAGAAAAAAATAAACTAAAACTAAAACAGAAAAAAATGTGAACTATATTTCCATTTTCAATACAATTTAATTTTATCATTTAAAAAAAAATGGAGGGATGAAAAATGTAAATCAAATATTTTTGAGAAGCCCATAAACCAAGCTTTCAAATGCATGTATCATCTTAGTTAGATTTTTCTCTGAATAATATACCATATGTGGACGTCTCTTTTGTTCGTATTGATTTTACACAATTTTCACTTATGGCTGTTTAAATGTTTTTACTCAAAATAATACCTAATACAGCTGAGCATATTTTAAAACTAGCGTACTAAACGAATATTAATTATTTAGAGAGTATTTCTGTTTCATCAAAATTGATTTTGCAAATCACACAGTCAAACTGTTAATTTTAAGTTTAAAGTCTATAAAATCACGACTGTAAAATAAAATACAAAATAAACTTGCATTAAAATTGTATATGAATAAAATTACGAGATAAAGCTTCAGCCTTGCCTATAGGTTCAGTATTTTGAAGAAATATTCTACTTCGAGAAGCCCGTCCTCGGCTAGGTCGCTGCAATGTACTGCATTTTGAACTTTTGTTTTACCTAATTTGGCCCGCAATGTGTGTGGCCGCAATAATCTGGCGATTTCCTGAAACGGATACAAAATGGATAAGTATAGGTACATCGCGCGGCATAAGCACAAACTTTACTTTATGCACCAAGGTGGCTCCACCTAGTGGTATTTGTTCGTTGAACATAGATACTAGTTTTTAGTTTATATCTCATGAACCGTGATAGCAAGACAGTTGACATTTTCACAGATTATGTATTTCTTCCCATACAACAAACGTGATTTTTGCCGTTTTTTTCTCGATATTAATAACGGCAACAAGTAGACGCTTGAAATGGAACTAAAGGGCCCATACGGTATGGCAAGTCCAACTCGCACTTGGCCGATTTTTTTTGAGTCTTCCCGAATAAAACTGTTTCAGCAATAATTTTTGCTATTGAATTTTTTTTAAATTCATATATAATGTGGTACTGCTTCCAAACTACAGTAAGATTCTTTTTACGGAACCATCTCACAACATTCATTTATATCCTTCTGGTTTTTAGAGGTAATGTCCTACCTTCTGGTTTTTAGAAGTTGGTTGATATTCATCACAAATTAGTTACGCAGGGGAGCCTGACTGAACTATCGAACAGTGTCATACAAAAAAAATCGCGCAAACGTCCGCGGCGGCGGCGCGGGAGGTTCAGCACTTGCCCGTCACTAAGGGTTGCATTTCAAGTATTTTTATTCTCGTCATGGACAAGTTATATCATCATGATCATATTTCAACTAGTAAATAGGTACATAAAACGGTAATATTAACTTACAGGGTCTGTGGGGCCGACTAGTTTCCTAAACTCAACAGCGCTGTTGTGGCTCTTGTCTTTGCACACGATTTCCATCGCCACACAGGGCCCGCTCGCCAGTTCTTCCACCATACCCTACGAGAAAAACCATAGGACAATATTAGGTCCAATTTTAAAAGCGCCATCGTAAATTAAACAGCAACTTAAAATATTGTCCTGTCTATCAATTTCATATAGTGAAAAAGAAACAGGAATACTCCAAATTGTTATTGTATATACATTTGGCCAAATTTTAGAACTACAATTCTAAAAACTTTCCTTTTACCTTATACTCAGGGACTATTCCTTTGTAAACTTCATAGAACTCAGCTGCATTGATACTTTCTACTATGAACATATTGAGTGCGGTGACGATAAAGCCTCCTTCGTCTATTGCCTGCAGCGCCGCCCCGAGCTTCCCCTCGCGGATCGCGTGGGGCTTCACGATGCAAAGGGTGCAGTTGGACAGGGTGGCAGTCAGGCCTAACCGGCTCACTTGCAGCGCAGGGGAAGGGAAGAAATATTCTATATCCTGGTAACAAAAAAATAAATGAAGTATTCAATGCAAATATCCTGAATCCGGAATCAGACTCCACAATTCAGATGTAGCCATGTGGTGGGTTTTAGCCCACCACTAGCTAATACCTAATTCCGTTATTAGCAAAGGAAGCTGAAAAGGGATGATTCTGATCATGATTATTAACATTTAGAATAAGGGGCCAAACCGAGTTAAAGAAAAAAAATCAGCCGTTTCATACATTTTGTCGAATCTAAATTGCGTTTTTGTATGGGAGAGTTTTTTTTTCTCTAATTGTGAGTTGGTCCTATGGTAAAAGTTGTCTATAGATACAATAGATAGTAATGGGCAGAGTCACCCCCTTATGGCCAAGAATAAGTTATGCGAATAACCCTGTATATCGTCAGTTACCTGATTTACAGTATTTTATTTGGGAATGCCTAGGCAACAAGATACAGGTGCTTTATTGTACCCAGTTTGAGAAATACAGACGCTATTCCCCAAACTGGGTATAATAAAGCACACATTTGTATATTTTTGTATCTTGTGACAATATAATTATAATTTTGTTTTTAAACTTTCGCAATTTGAACACATTATTATTATATACTACGGGACTAATTGCGCACTAAAATTACGAGATAAATAAATACCTCCTCATCCAGACCACCACCATCATCCGCGCCATTTGCAGTCGGTGCCCAAGGCGCTGTTGGACAGAGCGGATGCCCTCTGTGACGCTGAACATGTAGCGACTGAGAAAGCGCATGTGCAGGACGTTTTAATGAGAAATGGTTATGATGTGAAAAAGCGAGACCTAGACTCAGGTATCGGAAACACGGTTTCGACGTTGAGAGACAGCCGGCTTTCATGCCTTATGTTAAAGGAGTGACGGATAAGGTGGAGACTTTGCTAAAGGATTACTCCATCAAGACAGTGGATACTTCCTTATCCAAACTACTGGGCCAAGTCAGAACGCCGAAGGATGTCATTCCGTTTCAAACTCCTAGTGTTTGTATATAAAGTGGATTGCAGCTGCGGTAGTTCCTACATATAGGTCAAACGAAGCGTACTATTGCTGAACAGATCAAAAAACATATCGCGGCAGTCAAAAACCGCCAGACACAGAAGTCTGCTATAGCTGAGCATTTGCTTGACGGAGGTACTGGTCATTGGATCGAGCTCCACGACCCAAAAGTCCTCTCCACGGATCGACACCATTTTTCAAGAATAGTTCGTGAAGCAAAAAACAACAATTTCAACCTGGAGGATGGATTTAAGTTTTCGGCGTCGTGGAATCCTGTTGTCAACAAATGTAAATCGCGTAGTGTAGGTAGAAGGACATTATTAGACACCGTTGTGTGTCGTAGTGACAATTTTTCAAGTTTAAATTGTATTGGCGGTACCAGCTGTCGCTCATTCCAGTCTACCCATTACCACGGTCGATGCAACTCGGCCGAAACGTCGGGATGAGGAGGTATTTATTTATCTCGTAATTTTAGTGCGCGATTAGTCCCGTAGTATATAATAATAATATATAAATAAAAATTTTAAGTTACCTCTTTTGCTGACACAGCATCTGAAGAACAATCAACACAATTTCTGATAGCGTCAAGTCCATACATGGCCCTGATTGTATCTGGGGCCGCCTTCTGAGGGTCCTGGTGTCCTAGTAGCTTCAAGCAGTTAGAAACTGCATCTTTGCCCACCAGCTCCATTCCATAGACTTGTTCACCAGATAGATAGTCCAGTAAAAACCTGGCACAAAAAATAATAAAAAATTAATAGGTTAGGGATGTCTTACACACCTTACACATTCCACCATGGCACCGTAGCCAGTGTCACTAAACACAGGGCCACCGAGGCAGTCAAATGTATACTATATTACAAACTGAATAAAAAATTGTAGCTTTGACTACTTGACTACCATAATATTAATTTTATCAGTCTACAAATAAGCAAGTCAATTATATAAGCCACATATGAGCATGTTATCTAAACTCATGTTGGTATATTTATATAATCAAACAGAAGCTAAGTTACTATGGTCAAAACTGGCTTGGAAACATAATCATCATTTTACTGTGTATTCATTGTGACCAATTACTACAATCAATTCAGAGATATACAAGAAAATAATCAATATGGCATAGTCATACTCTTACAGTGAAAACTAGAAACCGGATTATACACAACATAAAAAGCTTGTTATAAGCATGCAAATATGCATGAAAAAAGTTTGAAAGATGCACAAAAATTAGCAGAATATGCTATGCTACCCAAAATAAGAAGAAAATTAAATTTTCATCTTTTTTATTTCCAAATTAGTATACAATTAGTAAATTATCTTTTGATAAGCGATAATAGGTAGGTACATTACATGACATTAAAACTATTTGATATTTTTGTAAATGTGAACAATCAAGTATTGTACCAAATGTTCAGTGGTCTTTAATCAATAAAAATGCTTTTATTCGATTTGGTCATATTTGTACTGTATGGATTATGCATCATAACTAGAATTAAGGTAAAATATGCTATTACCGCTGAAGATGGCTTAAATATGCAAATGCATATAATACGGTCTCTAGTGATAACAGACATAAGAGGTATTTCAAATCCTGTGAAGAGCTTAGTAATAAAACTTACGGGAAGGTGGCATCAGTCAGTGATGCCCTGTATAGAAAATTTATATCTTCAGTTGTAATTCGAACCTTCTTCAATTTTGTCACTCTTAAATTATTTTGATGGAAATGAGTTAAAATCTTGGCTGCTAGCGATGTGGCTATAGGTTTAATCAGCGCAAAAGTTCTGTAATGAATAATAAATGCAACTATTATTTTTTTTTTCAGATCACAACATTAATTTATTTTATTTTTATATATTGAGGCTGACCATTTTTCCTTCAATAAAGAGGCAAAATAATAGAACCTATTTTAATATGAGGTTCACAATAAGTAATCTTGTAATACTTTTTTTACTGAACATAGATTCGCATTTGACCACATCCTGGTAGAATCCATCCAAAATTCAAAAAATATGTCAACAGAATCCATCTATGCTGTCATGTTTGAATGTATCTTTTTGGTGTATGTAAATCAATATTATCGCCCAATTAAAAAAATATCGTTTTTAGTTCATAAGGGTAGATATACTTCCGAGGTGGTCACATTTAATTCTCATCTAAATCGGCTCAGCCATTTTTGAAATATCAATAATAATATAAAAAATTGTATCAATTCCAGCGAACTATTTGCATAATGGAAGTCAGTTTTTCTATTTTTACCAGATTCAGAGGCACACTAGCAAACTGGGCAGCCCTACACTATACTCCATATACTTTCAAGAGTGTAAGATGTCCCAAAATATTTTTTTTTTGCCCACTGTGAATGTGTGGTTATTTATTATATTTACTCAAATGGCCACCCCAAATATCTATCATTATAAGGCATACTGGCCTCAATTATCCGACTGGAAATAACACTATTCTTTGCCACTCTAGGTATTATTTCGGATTCGGATTTAAACCAATCTTATGCACTACTAGTCCTGACATCATCACATATACCATAGGAAATCCACTGTTAAGCATAAGCTTTAAGCCTTCCCTTTTTCCATGTAGAAAAACTTTCAAAGTGCATTGCATACACCACATCCTAGCAATATTTATTTTGTCTGCATGTTTTGTCAGTAACTACACTGCACTCGCTGGTACAAAGTTCTTAACCTTATGGCCCTATCAGGCTTTCATTCTGCATCTTGTGTGCTTTACCCTTATTTAAATGTGCCAATCCTCTGGCTTCCTCTGAGGCTATGCTATCTTGCCATCAGCCATATACTTTGACAATATAGTCTTTTTGACTTGTGGTATAATACACTACCTACATACTTACACTTCCATATCCTTGTGTAATTTATTTTTTGTGTCCTCACAGGCGAAATCAACAATCTTTATCAAACGGCCTAAGATATACAATGTGCAGCCTATGTAAAAATTATCCAATGTTATGCCATTCACTTTCACACGTCTAACAAAGGTTTTGCGGTTTCTCAAGTCGTACATCTCGAGCGTATCATCCACAGGGTAATAAAATACGTTAAACCGGCGTACGAGACTCGCTTGATTATCATACCACTCTCCAACGAATGAGTATTTATTATTATATGCCCCCTCCTGTAACATAGGCAAAAACGCAAGATATAATGTGGTAAATACTAAAATGTATCCATATTTTACACAAGAATCATCATTTTTACCATATTCAGAACCAAAAATTATGTTTATTATTTTTATTAATCAGAGTAACTTTTAATGCCACTTCCTAGTTTGATGCTTTATTAGAAAGTTGCGTATAATTTGATTAATAGGGTTTCTCGTTTTTATTTTCTTATTTAAATTTCTATTTTCTTGTTATAATTAGATTTATGTAAAATTGTAAACAAACAAAACTACAAGCACAACAACAACGGAAAAATTGAAAATACTCGGTTTTAGGGATGAGTGAGTGACTAGATACAATATCGATATTACGGAATCGATAGTGCATTATGTCGAATATTGCAATTTTGATCAAGACCACTGGTTTCGCCCAAATTATAATTTTATGGCGAGGCTAATCGAGCCCCTGAAAGAGTGAACTGTATTTTGATGGTAAGAAAATTGTGCACAAGAAAAAGAGTCGGGACAGGACAGAGAAAGGAACAGCACTTACATACTTGTATTAATCCAGCCAAATCCGTCGGGATTTCCTTGTAGCTTGCACGATACTTCCTAGCTAAACCATATGTTTATGTTGCTAAAACACAATGTCTGGCAGAAGTTTATCTTTAAAGTTTTCATAATAGTTTAACACTCGTATCTCCGTATAAGTAGTCAATTTATTAACTCGCGGTACTCGCGAGGACAGTTCACAATTAATATGTGTGTCGCATTGACAATTACTGGCTACTGACACACGCGTCACTCGCGGGGTCTATTTATAACTTCGCCGTTCAGTTCAGTCTTCGTGCTATTTTGAGGGTAGGATAAAGAAATAGGAGGTACACCACAAGAATAAAATCGAAATATTAATTTAGTATAATCTGGCGTAACCAAACACAGTAAATTTTATATTATAATAAATAAATAAATTACCTAGGAATCCAGCTTTTCCATACATTAGGTCGCGGGTGACCGATATATTTCTATGGACATCAATTTTTTTTTTTAGTTTTGACAAAAGTCACAGAACAAAAGTTGTTAGTTTTGATGTACAGAATAAGCCCCTAAAAGAATGCTAATTGATTAAAAATAACACTGTATTATTTGCGCCACTTCAACTGTAATTTTCATTATCGATGTTTTTACAACATCCCTAGTTTCATTTACCAAATTGACAGTTACCGAAATGTCACTTGTAAATGATCACAGACAACATAAACTAGACTCGAACACGTTGTGGAGCCACAGAGCTATTACAACTAGAGAGATAGCGCTGTTGTCGCTTGAGGCAATAGGGAAGTTTCCTTTGTCATAAAAACTAAAAATAATTACCTATATACATTTAAGAACGTTAGAATTATATTAGACATAGTGAAAAAATTACTCGAATATCTTAATAAATGACAGAGTTATGGATGTCTAAACATGACCGCACGAAATCAAAAAACCTCGCGACGGATTTACGCGTGTGACGTCATTCGGCTTCAGAGCCGCGCCGTAGGTTAGGCGGGAGTAAGGAAAAAAGGAAATAAAGTGCTTCATTCTATGCTGGGTATTTTTCTAAGCCACGAATACGTTCTAAAATATCATTGTACTTATCTTTATGTTATGATCAACATTTACTATGGGACTAACCTCCCAATATAACGAATAAAAAGTCAGCATTCCCATGATTTTGTCGTGAGTCAATGAACTTTATTTCTAAATGGAACAAGACTTGGCGTGTGTACCTACTGTTTTGCGGTTATTACATCTGTATATATTGACTAGTAGTTTTCCAAATAGTAGACCTCAGAAGTATACATTTTGGTGAACATTTTCTGGTAAGTAATCAGTTTTCAAAAATGCACAACTTGCACAGGCAAATATAATCATAATTACAATATTCTGTCCTAAAATATCATTGTAAATTATGACCAACTTTTACTATGGGACTAATCCCTTGTATAGGGTATGTAATTAAGGAGTACCGAGTGGTGAATTTAATAAGGCACCTAGACAAACCGAAAGGTTTTTTGGTGTTTTTACATGTACATTTATATTGTTAATGTGTGAGTTGCAAATAAAAAAAAAAAAAAAAAATCCTTTTTTCCTTACTCCCGCCTAACCCACGGCGCGGCTCTGAAGCCGAATGACGTCACACGCGTAAATCCGTCGCGAGGTTTTTTGATTTCGTGCGGTCATGTTTAAAAATTCAAAACTGCGTCATTTTTGAAGATAATTGAAAAATAAAAACACCATAATTTATTGCAGGCTTAGTGTAATTTAATAAAAATAAAACTAGAAAACGGGAAACTTCCTTATTACAAGCACAAAAATGTATGGAAAATCTTGCCCTGTACTGTACCAGCCTTTTTTAATAGTCCACTGCAGGACGTAGGCCTACCCACGAAGGGTGATTGGGCCATATCCACCACGCTGGCCCAGTGCGGGTTGGTGGATTCACATACACCATCGAATTTCTTCTACGGACGTATGCAGGTTGCCTCACGATGTTTTCCTTCACCGAAAAGCCAGTGGTGTGAAATTCCGTACATAAATTCCAAAGAACTCATTGGTACGGGACCGGGGATTCGAACCCACGACTTCACGATTGTAAGGCGGGTGTCACTACCTCTCGACCACCAATCTTGCCCATAGCTGTCAAAACGGCAAAATTGCTTGGTGCGGGTCTTCCTCTATTCTCACCGGCACCAGCGCGCACTGCTGCGCGCCAGCAGTCGCCCATCTGTCGGGCACACCACCACCTTAAAAATATCAGTGCCTCACACGGTCACACCCCCTGATCGATTTCTTTGCTGACGAATGGACAGCAATTGCTAAAAACATTATGCTGTATTCTGAAGAAGCCAAATTGTTGTTGTTTTTAAACTTTCGCGATTTGAACACATTATTATTATCGGCCGAAACGTCGGGATGAGGAGGTATTTATTTATCTCGTAATTTTAGTGCGCGATTAGTCCCGTAGTATAAAATAATAAAGCCAAATTGTGATTACAAATTTATAATTTTCCTATTTACTTAGCTGTTATTTGAGCTAGGTAAAACAGTATAATAATTCGTTTAGTCGATAGCATAATTATTGTTATAATACGAGTATGTAATATGTTGTTGTTGTTATTTATTAATTTTTTTATTAATTTTGTCTGTTTTAATTTGTGTAATAATTTAATTCGTAGTTTTTAAAAATCGTATGAAACAGCAGTTTTTTTTACGTTTTCAGAGTTGGTGTGATAGTAAAAGTTGTTCAAAATTTGCCATAGATGTCACCGCTTAATTAAAAAAAAACTCCCGCACACGTTTTCAGACAGAATCATCTTGCTTGCACCCAGTTCAGTTGACTGGAATCAGAACTTCCCTTCAATCACGATATCTGTGCCTTCAATTAAGCTTCCCTTAGATTATTGAAGGGAAGGAACTTCGACATCGAACCAAAGAGATTTCGCCACATTTCGCCGACCGCCGCGTTCTTATTTTGACAAAATCAAAATAATATTGAAAATCAAACCTATCAAAATAAAACTCATTGCTTATTAAACACAATTGTTTAAATCATAATATATTTAATAGTATATGCCTCGTGTCTGTTAAGAAAAAATTGGCACAGTATAAAATTAATATACCTAGCACCATTAGTGAACGTCCTTTTGTTGAGAAGAAACAAGATCTTAACTTTGATACAGTAACAACAATAGGAGTCATTTACTCTACATTTCCACTATGGTAAGCAGGAGCAAAACATACCTCGGTGCATCTGTAGTTGATACGGTGGAATGGTTCAGATCTTCATTATGAACAACTTTTACTATGGGGTACTTAGCATTATTATATCTCCTTTGCTCTGGGGCCAACCCGAAATTCGAGAAAAAAATATCAGCTATTTCCTCAGAGCAAGTAAAAAAATCAAGAGAGAATGTTGTGAACAAACAAGTGAAGCCAACCAAAACTACGCCTCGCCGTGTACAAACAATTACACACACATCCAGGTAACTATGAAACTACGCCTTGGCTTGTCAGTCAAACCATGGCGGTGCAACAGCGACGCACTCACACGTGTATAAAAAACCGGCTTCACTTGACTGTTCAACGACGTTCCCTCTGGATTTTTTTATTTGCTCTGAGGCTATTTCATACATTCTGTCGATTCCAATTAAGTTACGATTTCGTATTGGTCGAATCGTACATCTTGGCGGCTGTGATGTTATAGTTATACCTACAATCTGCGGATAGGTATAGGCCAATCCTCGCGCAGTTAAGTGAGCTTCAGTCAGGATATGGCACAGCCGCCAAGTTGTACGATTCGACCAATACGAAATCGTAACTTGGAATCGACAGAATGTATGAAATAGTACTACCCCAGAGTAAAAGTTGTTCATAATGAAAATCTGAATCACTCTCTTTCGGCTTCGTATACCCTTTCTAAATCACCCTATAGGATATTGTTTCGCATGGATAAGGTACCTAGTTATAAGCCCAGCTAGTCAAGCATACCTACAACCACGAAAATAACTCATTTCGACGCGTGAAAAAGTGTCAGATAAATACTTTGCCATAAGGCTGTCTCGTTCTGACACTACGAAAGAAATAATTCGTGGTGCGCATACTAGCTGGCAGGGCACGTAAGCTGAACTAAACAGCATCACTCTCTTCCTTTCGTTTGTAGAGAAGGCAAAAGAGAGGTAGGTAATTATGGTTTAGGCTCAGACCAAATAAAAAAATCAAGACAGAACGTCGTGAATAGACAAGTGAGGCCGGTTTTTTATACATGTGGTGTATGCGTCGGTGTTGTGCCGCTATAGTTCGACTGACGAGCCAAGGCGTAGTTTCCTTGTACGTGTACTGTACTGTACCAGCCTGTTTAATAGTCCACTGCAGGACGTAGGCCTACCCACGAAGGATGTTTGGGCCATATCCACCACGCTGGCCCAGTGCGGGTTGGTGGATTCACATACGCCATCGAATTTCTTCTACGGACGTATACAGGTTGCCTCACGATGTTTTCCTTCACCGAAAAGCCAGTGGTGTGAAATTCCGTACATAAATTCCAAAGAACTCATTGGTACGGGACCGGGAATTTGAACCCACGACCTCACATATTTGTTTGTAAGGAGGGTGTCACTACCTCTAGACCACCACGGCATTGTACGTGTATGTGTGTGTAATTGTGTCTGTACACGGCGAGGCGTAGTTTTGCCAGCCTTACTTGTTTTGGTCACAACATAGTCTTTATTTTTTTAATTGGTCTGAGGGTTTAGGGGTCAACTTATTTGCCGGCTGGTATAGGTACATGCTCCTCGTTATTAACAACGTAAAAGTTGTTAATAACGAGGAGCATGTACCTACTCGTATATATGGAACCAACCGCGTAATCGCGAAGAAATATCAAATGTAACTTGTTCCACACAAAGTTCATTCATAACTTTCGTACTGTTGGTCCCACGGGATCAATGAGCATAGGTAGGTACTCTTAACTGAAAGTTCTTGCACATTGCAAAGCAACAACTGATTTTATTTTTTTCTCAGGTGTACGATTACTTCGACAAGTACACATTTTTATGCGACATGTTCGACGAAGAGGCAGACGTGATCAGAGAGTTGGTTTTAAACTTTTTTCCGTTCGATAACTCCGTGCAAGTGATCGACGTTGCTAGAGGGAAGAACTTAGTGAAGCGCGTACAACTCCCTGCTATAAAACTGGCGATGTTACAAATCGGCAACATCGTCAACATATTCTCGAAGTTGCTGCACATCAGAGATTGTACACCGGCGACTCAAAAGACTATGTTTTATCATTTTGAAAGGTACATTTCGAATACTTTAGATATAAGTACCTAAAATGGAAATTCGACGTCGTACTAAAGTCACACGCATTGAATATTTGGTAAGTCAGGATGTCAACAGGTGGACCAAGGCAGTCACCGAGCGGTATCCAAGAGATGGACGAAGACATATAGGCAGCCCACCAGCCCGATCATCAGACGACATCATCAAACATGCAAGCAGTAGAGCCACGTGTCGGAAGGCCATGGGCAAGGCTAGCGCAAGACTGGGTTCTGAGGGGTGCTCTCGATCCGGGCGTCAACGTGACATGCTACGCACACGATACGCTTGTGACTGGCCAGGGCAAGACATATGAAGAGGCTGCACGACTTGCCACAACATCGGTGGAATTAATAGTAGGGAGAATAGCGAAGTTGGGACTGCGGGTGGCGCTCAACAAATCGGAGGCCCTGGTCCATGGCCCTCGTCGAGCGCCTCCAAGGGGTGCCAGCATCGCTATTGGGAGTGGATCGATTGAGGTGAAGCCGACAATGAAGTATCTAGACTTGCGGCTGCAGCTGGCGCTCTCAAGCGCCTCCTGCCTAACCTCGGGGGACCGAAAGCCGGTAGTCGTCGCCTGTATCTCGGAGTGGTACGGTTGATGTCCCTGTATGGAGCGTCCATTTGGGCAGACTCCTTAAATCGTGATACGGTCGCTTTGCTGAGGCGACCGCAACGCATGATGGTAATTGAGGTGGTCAGAGGATACCGCACAATTTCGTGCGAGGCGGCGTGCGTTTTAGCAGGATCACCTCCATGGGATCTGGAGGCGGAGGTCCATGCAAACATGTATGCATGGCGCATGGAGCTGCGATAAGGCGGGTACAATCCGGTACCCATGGAGGTCGAATTATGGAAAGCCCGAGCAAGAAGGACATCGATCGTGGAGTGGAAGGAGGAGCTGGCCCAGCCAAGAGCTGGCAGCTGGACTCGAGGCTGTCCAACCCGTCCTTGGGGACTGGCTGGACAGGGCGCGCACGGGTCGCTTACCTTACAGCTGGTGCAGGTGTTTTCCGGGCACGGATGCTTCGGAAAGTATTTGTGTCGAATAGCCGGAAGAGAACCGACAACCGAGTGCCACCACTGCGACGAAGACACGGCGCAGCATACATTGGAGGAGTGCCCAGCATGGTCGAGTGAGCGACGTGACCTTTTCCGGCGGCCGTTTCCTTTTGCGAACAAGTTATGTTGCAAAAGGAAACGGCGGAGCGCGAACGGGAGATTCTTTCGGAGCTTCCAATGCGCCGCCGAAGAACTGGGCGTCGGAGGAGGGTCTTCCACGCTCTTCTCCAACCTCCATAATACGGGGCTTGGGCGGTGGACTCGGGGAAGTCCATCACCCGACAAGCGTAGCCCCCGAGGTGTCGCGTACGGTGTTTCTGCGCGCCTCTCAAGGAAAGTAGGGTGGAGGAGCTCCATCACTAAATAGGACCGGGTCTTAGGGATCAGCGCCGCTGGAGCCGCGGACGAGTGCGAAAGCGTTCCCGCAGCTCCAGCACATGGGCGTCAGGAAGAAACACCCCAGGGTTTTTAGTGGCTACACCGACCAGCCACGGGACTCCCACATACTCACCTTCCCTCCCCCGGGGTAGGGTCTAGGGTGGTATCTATAAAGGATTTTCCCTGAAAAAAAAGGCTAGCGCAAGACCGGAAAGAATGGCGAGAAAGAGAGGAGGCCTATACCTACTTTTTGTTAGCGATTTTTTCTTTCATTCAATTTTCACCATACCATAGATAAATTAAGTCCATACATACTTTGAATCCCCTTCCAATAATACACGGTGTTGTTTTGAATTTATCACAAGTAATGATGAGATCTTTAATGTTACATGTAAATCTGTTCACAAATATTATCTTGACGTGGGTACAGACAGGCAAAAGGACGCATGGTGTTATAACGGTCGCTTGTTTCACTATAGAACCCTAAAGTACGCCCGTATGTGCATTAGACATGAAGTAACATTATTTTTCCAGTACATTTGCCTTAATCAAGCCAGTTCCACCGGATCAACATGGTAAAATTATTACATTCATAATGCAGAAAGGATTTCGAATAACGCGCATGAAGAATGGTAAAATCAGCAAAGATTTTGCGAAGGAGTTATATGCACACCTCTCTGGGAATAGCATGATGCCGTTAGTATAACTTAATTTCTCTTGAATGTCTAGCTTAGTCTAGAACCCTTAAAAGGTGAACATAGTCCTCGCCACACGTCATGCTCATGACACGTCCCACAGGCGCGTGACGTTTCCGACGAGTGCGGCTTCTACGGCGCAGATGTGCGACGGGTGCAGGTTCAGTCTACAACATTTAGCACATTAATGTGCCAAAAAAAATACGAGCACGTATGCAGCTTGCTTGTGACAGCTTGTAAGGTTGCAGTCCCTTAGGACTAGCCTACGACTGCAACCTTCCAAGCTGTATAAGCCGAATCATAATACTTGGCGGCTGTGGTGGTAGCTACAAGTTGCGGATAACCCAATCTTGACTTAAGTTCGCTTAACAGCTACGCGAGGATTGGGTTTTACAACCTTCACACAACCGCCAATAAGTTTGATTCGGTCTATAGTCAAACTATGCTCAGTTGACTGCCTCGGTGGCTCAGTGGTTAGTGACCCTGACTTCTGGATCAAAGAGGCGTGGGTTCGATCCCCACCAGGGCAAGCATTTTTGTGATGAACATAAGTGTTTGCTCTGTGTCTGGGTGTTATTTAGGTACTATCTATATAAGTATGTATTTAAAATATGTATATGTAGTATATCAGTCTCTGGCAGCCATATCACAAGCTTTGCTTAGTTTGGGGTCAGAGGCCGAGTGTGAGATGTCCTCTAATATTTATTTTATTTATTTATTTAGTTATGCCTATGAAGTTGGTGTAGAGTGCACTGAGCGTATAAAGTCTTAGTTTTCATTCCTCGTAGAATAATCATAGATTACGTGACCGGAGGCGAAGTGATAGGACTAGAGCTGGTCGCTAAGGATGCTGTGTCGAGTTGGCGCGAGTGCCTCGGAGTCACCGACCCCGCCAAAGCCGAGCCTGGGACTCTGCGCCAGCTGTACGGGGAAAACATACTAAAAAACGCCGCTCATGGCTGCGCAACCCCCGAGGATGCTAATAAGGTTTTAGTAATTCTACTTGAGTCTAGCTCACGCAGACAGGTGCGGATCCAGTCAAAAAAAAGGTTGTCGGCACAGTTCTCTGCTAAATTGCAATTATCGACGATAACGATGTTTTATTACATTCACTTAGTTACCTTACCTACATCAGCAAGCCTCATCGATCGCTCAAGGGTCGATAGTAGACAGGTAGCTCTACACAGGCCCAGGTGCATAGACGTAGCTAGGGACTGACATCTGGACATCCTTGATCACTTTAAAAATGTATTTACCCACCCACTCTAGAAAAGCAAAATGTCGCGATACCCACCCCAGAAAAACGGATTAGGTACTTCCAACGACCCCCAATACTAGGGGACGTCAGAGCAAAGTAAAAAAATACTTTTAACGAAATTTTAGTGGAGGACGCCAAGTATCTTTTATACTTAAGTATAAGTATTTTTTGCTGCCACCATAAAAAAATCTTTAGGGCCGCTGGTTATGCTTGAATTTGAATATAAGCTTTGCCTATAACGATGGATCCACGCCTGTGAGAGGAAGTCGCGAATCGAGTCTAGAATCTCAAATAACTTTCTAGATGCTGGAGCTTTTTTTCGGATATACCAAAAATATTGCAAACATTCCTTTCCGCGCTACATATAAGGAGTGCACCTGTTGTGTGATCAAGCCACACGCAATTATTGACGGCAACTTGGGAGCCATTTTGGAGCTAATAGCCACTTCTGGAAAATTCTATATTTCCGCCATAGCTATGTTTTTAATAAAACCGGATAATGCAAAAGAATTTTATGAAATATACAAAGGAGTCCTACAAGAATATGAGGTATGCTTAAACTCTTGCTTTTTTACTTGCTAGTTAGCTGTTAAGCAAGCTGCTTGTACTGCTATAATACGAAAAGTAATAACGCTTACGAAGCCGCCTAGGTAACAAGTAGAGATTTTTCTACCCACCGTCTTTTCCTCCATTTGAAAGATTTGTCTTCCTTTCAGAAAAAAATATGTGATAGATATTTGATCCCTCTTTCCCCTACAAAATATTCGTCTCGAACAAGCGCTCGAACGGGAAGAGCAAGCTTCCCTAAATGCGTAGTTTATGCAAAAAGAGAAGCGTCGTAGGTGAGGTCGCACGTGTGCCATTTTACTAATTTTGTTACTTGTCATTGCTAGTACAACTAAAAGTGTTTGATATTTGGTAGACACCAATTCGGTTTTCATCAGTACTCGCGTCTACCAAGTGTAGTAGGTGCCTTGGCAGCTGAATAAAATCTTATTTGTTAGTTCACCATAATACCACGACGGTTCTCTTTTTGAACATAATCTACGTCACTTGCGCTCCCTAAAAAACCAACCCACTTACCAAAAGAGATTTAACAAGCAAATGATTTTAGTTTTGTAAAAGGTATTCTTTAAAGTATTTTTTTTAGGTAATGTGCATACAGCTAGCTGAAGGAAATTGTGTAGCACTTGAAGTGAAAGCGATTGACCCTAAAATTGATATTGTGAATGAATTCCGCAAACTGTGTGGCCCGAGAGATCCAGTTAGTATTTATTTTGAAAGCCTCTCTCTTTATTTAAAAAAACTTTTTTATTAAATAATAAAATTAACACTCTCAGCCTCTGACTTTACCATAAAACCATGTACAAATATTGGTTCCACTTAATTATTGTTTAAATCAGTATATAGTGAGAAAACATTGACTGGTCGACTTTAATCTTAAATTATAGCAAAATTGACTGGAGTTTTGCTTTATATAGGGAATAAATGAGTAGTCGATAAACTCACTTATTTTTTAGTATGCTGCAATTGTAAATTGGATGAAGAATTTATCAGAAGATTCAAATTTAAAATGGCCACCCTGTAAATTATGCATTTTCGACTTGCCAATGTATTCATATTGTCTATGGAAATATAGCTAAAAGCTAAAATGAAGCAACTATTTACCTTTCATGTCAGTCAGATTTATTCATTACAGGATTTGTGTCGTCAGTTATACCCGGATACAATTAGAGCTCAGTATGGAAAGGATATTTTACACAACGCAGTTCACTGTACCGACCTTCCTGAAGATGGTGAAATGGAAGTGGAATATTTTTTTAAGCTATTAGCGACTCTTTAGTTTTCCATTTGTTATTGAATTGTTACTTTTTGTTGTATTCATTTTTCAACACAAAATCATTGCCTTCTATTTCAATTTTGTCATACATCCATCTTCTGTTTACTCTGAAATGAGATAGAATAAATTATTTATTTATGATTATACTTGAAAAACTTTTACTAATACTGTTAATTTCGTTTGTTCATAAAGGCTAGCCCTGGTGTCAGAGATTTTTAAGACACCTAAAGGCCTCTGACAACACATAGTAATTATGAAACAGAGAGAAACATTCTTAAACTGTGGGTAGTGTAGTCCAAATCATACAACGTGGTGGTTGTGATGATAAATAAAATAAATAATAAATAAATATTAGGGGACATCTTACACACGGCCTCTGACCCCAAACTAAGGAATGCTTGTGATATGGCTGCCAGAGACTGATATTCTACATATAGATATTTTTAAATACATACTTATATAGATAGTAACTAAATAACACCCAGACACAAAGCAAAAATTTATGTTCATCACATAAATATTTGCCCTGGTGAGGATCGAATCCGTGCCTCTTTGATCCAGAAGTTAGGGTCACTAACCACTGTGCCACTGAGGCAGTCAATGATGATAGCTACAATCTGCAAATATTTCAGCCCTCTCGCAGCTGTAAAGTGTGCTTCAGTCGGGATTGGGCTGGCAGCAGCTTGTAGCTAAAATTACAGCATTACACAAAGTTGTATGTTTCATACTATATCTGACATTAAACCATAGATTTCATCATAGAATTGGGGCCTATTGAACTATGTATTTAATTCTATGATTAAATCCATGGTATTATGAAGGCGCCATCGTAATTACAATAGCTACTAGAATATTATTCTCTACATCTAACATAGTTCAATGTCAGATATATTATAGCAGAAATTACTCAAAATTTCTGTTTCTTTTTCACTTTAGACATTCGATAGAGAGAACACTTTTTACGTTGCTATTCAATTTACTTTTTACTAAAGTTGCTTCATAATTGGGCCAAATGTCAGTATGAAGCTGTGGAAAAAGCCCGCATCAACAAGTACTATAGGCCGAGACATACAAGTTGGTAGATATGAAGATAGCTAAAAGCAGCGCAATATCCAATCCTGACTGAAGCTCACACAATATTATAGATATTACACACCTTGTTACTAACTTCATTTCTGCCAACATGTGTGACGCTGTTTATAGACAGAATTAATTTTTACCTGCATTCGTGTCCGCATTTAAGAGAGTTACATTTTGGACATGGGAAATGGCATCCTGGGCATGTGGCATCCAAACAGTCACATATATCTTTGCCAGTGGCTGATAGTTGGCCTCGTTCATTGTACAGGCATTTGGTGGTTTGCTTTTTGCGGCTGAAACAAGAAATTACCCAGGAGTATGTGCATCATCCATCAGCCAAAGGACGTCCACTGCTGGACATAGGCCTCCCCTATGGATCTCCAATAAGACCGGTTGGTAGCGGCTTGCATCCAGCGCGATCCTGCGGTCTTAATGAGGTCATCTGTCCACCTTGTGGGTGGACGTCCTATGCTGCACTTGCCGGTACGTGGTCTCCACTCGAGAACTTTTCGACTCCATCGGTCATCAGTCCTCCGCGCTATGTGCCCTGCCCATTGCCATTTCAACTTGCTAATCCATTGGGCTATGTCGGTAACTTTGGTTCTTCTACGAATCTCCTCATTCCTGATTTGATCCCGCAGAGAGACTCCGAGCATAGCCCTGTCCATAGCTCGTTGGGCTATTTAGAGCTTACTAATAGTATGTGCATAGTCACTCTTATCTAATGTGGAAAATACATGAAAACAGAAAAGATATACCTACAAATTATTTTTATAACACTTTAATATGATAAAGTATTATGATTATCACTACATAGTAAAAAACAAAGTCGCTTCCGTCTGTCTGTCCCCATGTATGCTTATATCTTTAAAATTACACAACAGATTTAGATGACAGAGTGATTCAAGAGGAAGGTTTAAATGTATAATACACCTGTGCGAAGCCAGGGCCGGTCGCTAGTTTACGATAGAGCAATGATATTTTATGTCAATCAACTCAATTCTTGATTTGTGGCATCTGCGAAGGTGTTTCATAATTTCGCCAATGTCTTGTGAGGTACTTACTGCCATCAAACATAGAGAATTTGTACCTAAGAAAATATTTACTCCTAGCGGAGATTTGTACGGTGTTTGATATGTTACATAGACTGTTTGATTAAGCTAAGAGTTATGCCTATTAGAACTGATTCACTTACTTCATATAATAGTTTTTTCGATTTAGTTTACGCCGTTCACGCTCTGAAGTTTCCGGGTCAAAATTATTTAAGAAATGCATATTGCTTTATAATTTCTATAAAAAACTACAAACAAATATCAATATGATAATTACGTACTTATTTATTAGTGTCTTGCAGGTTTCAAAACAAATTATTATTAACAAATAACAATATCGGCTAGCACTATTTAATTTAATTTACGTGATTCACAGACTAATATAGAATCAGACAGGAATCTTCGAACAACCAATAGCGGGCTGGTATTTTAGAGTTTGACATTTATTTATTTTTTAAAAAGATGGCGACCAAAATGGCGACATTACTTTTTTTGGCTTCATAAATATTTATTAATTCCTATATGTACCTATGCATAATATTCAATCCTCCAATTAATATTATACATTATTTTAATACTTTTGAAACCTACCTATAAGAAGTTAATTAATAAATAAAACTAAATATTGTGCTACTTCATGTTTATTCATCATTCACATCGATTTCATTTGGACATTTTTAGGTTAACTTTTATAAGATAAGGTTTTTCAGTTTTGCACAGTTATGATTGATAGTAGACACTCACTTGAGTTCTATTTAACTATTTTGGAATACGTTGTATCCTAATTATGCTTCGTAGGCAGTTATAGTTCGGCACATGACACAATATTTTACAGGATGCAAAAATACACTCAAAGACCAATGTATGAACACCAACGCATATAACACAATTAATTGGTGGTTTTGTAATAGTTCAGTGGAGAAGATAAGCACGAACACTTTACATAACTAACACAATAACTGTAATAAAACTCGAAAAAAAGCTAGCACAAAAACTGCCGAAAATTTTAACGCAAAAGATTGATTTAGGGATGTTCGTTCTGATCCGATACTTGTGTGGATCGAAACAAAAGGATACGATCCACCCGATTTTTGTATAGATACAATGGGATTCGATCCAGTAGTGAATCAATTCAAACTATATGATAGAGTTGTTGAATCTTCACTAACTCCATACGTAGCAGAGTGTCCTATGTGCACAGCTTCAGCATAGAAAAACCATAAGTCGCTTACAAAATAGTTATATATTGAAAACACTTAACAAAATACAATAACAGAATATTATAGCACAAATTAGATGTTTTTCACACAAAAGAACTTTCTTTAGTAACACTTCTCTGTCATCAACCTTTTGATTCAAACATACACAATTCTAACTGGTCACTGAATGTAATGAGATCTTAAATAAGAAACAAAAACTCTTTGCTTCAACACTACAGTCCCTGGCCAAATTATTAGACGCACTGTATTTAGCTGTTAACTTGGGCTTCCTGGCGGGGCGACAGGCCTTAAAATATAATTCTTTCAATTTTCTTCGAACTTTGCGCTCAGAAGCATTTACGCTAGCATCATAGAGTTGTGATTTTATCTCCTTTGTGGTAGCAAATCTGTTTTCTAGACAAATTTTCTTCAAACATCTCTCAGACCGTGGAGTGGAATGAAAATTGGTTGTCTACCGCATCTTTTCTTTCTTTTCTGGCTTAATTCTTCCCCTGAGTCAATTTTCTTTTTTATGCGTCGAACACTAGCTTTGAAACCTTAAATTTTCGTGATATTTGCCGGTTTGAAAATGTTTACGCATTCACAAGGGCCTTTACTTCAGCTTTTTTACGTGGTGAAAGATCGCCTTTTCTACCCATAATGAAAATAGTCTAATATTTTTTTTAAACTGAGTAGTTTAAAAACTGTTAAACAAACAATCACAGTCCATAAAGCCACAGAAACACGTCCGTATCCGACGCGACTCCGATCGCAACTGATACAGGTTTGTACTTGTTTACGTTCATGTATCACTTTGTCAACACAGTGTTGCCATATGTTAAAAATAAATACAAATAAGTAGTCTACAACAAATCTTTTAAACAAAAATCACTAATATTGTAGTTTAAATATACAATTACTGCATAAAAACTCTTAAGAAACATAAAATAATTTAAAAAAATACAGTGCGTCTAATAATTTGGCCAGGGACTGAAAAAATCGAAATAAACTAAAATCGAATCAATTAAATGTTTAATTCTAAAAACTATTAAAGAACCTAACCACAATATTAATACTGCATTTATTAACTACAGAGTATAGCAACTACTGTTATAACGAACAAGTTCATGTAATTTAAATAAATTGATGGGCGTAGATTTTGCTATACCTATCCTATCCTACTAATATTATAAACGCGAAAGTTTGTGAGGATGGATGGATGTATGGATGTTTGTTACTCTTTCACGCAAAAACTACTGAACGGATTGAGATGAAACTTTGCAATAATATAGCTTAAATATCAGAATAACACATAGGCTTTAAATTATAATGATATATTGCGTATGCGGGCGAAGCCGCGGGTAAAAACTAGTATTATATATTTTTAATCTGCCTTATATTTCAATATGCCTTAGTTTCAGCTTGGTTATCTTGTGATGACAAATAATTTAATTGTTGTGTATTACTTTTTGCTCGCTTGAATCGAAAATAGCTAATACGATTAATAATTGTGATGTGGCTATGGCTTCGACAAAAAAAGTAGCTGTTTGGTCGTTGCAAATTTTTGTTCCTAAAAGACTACATGTAGTATTAAAATTAACATTAATATGTAGTATTAACATTTTGGATCGATCCGGTATCGTATCGAAACAAGCGGATCGAGTGGATCGAGCATCCCTTTGATTGACTTTGACATTTGCAACTCGAGCAGCTTTGAATGGCCATAGAGAATGTAATTTGGAAAGTCAAAATGCAAATTACCAATTGTCTATGGTAGAAAATAAGGGCGATTTTTGTTCTTCTAAGATTCTAGCCCATGACGTGATTTAAAGTTTACCATAGATTATAGAAGGGAAGCAATCAGTGTTGTTATCGTAAAAATCTGGGTTGCCGTATGTCACATTCTGATTTGCCGTATTTTAAGGGAAAAATTACTAAAATGCCGTATATAATTTAAAAATGTTTATTCCTCATTTATTTCATCTCCATAAAGGTTTCTTATCGTTTCTATAACTTCAGATTCATGTTTATCTAGTGTGTACTTGTCCTTATTATTTATTTATTTATTATTTACAGTAAAATATAGCTTTACAGATTACACAAAATCCTTGCTTCTCATTTTGTCACACATGTCACGTGACACTTTAAACTTCGTACAGTTCCCTTGATTTTGAATAAGTTGTCTTGCTAATAGAGTTTTATTTACAGTCGAAGTCATTAACTTATTTCGCATCTTGGTCTTCATGTTGTTCACTTGGCTGAATATCCTTTCACAATCTGCATTACTGTGAGGAAGACATAGAACGTCCCACTGTTGTCGATATTTTTGTTTTATGTGTTTACCCTTTTTAGTCTTTTTTGGCAAAGAAGGTCCTTCAGAGTCACAATCACTCATGTTATTAATTTAAACCACAAATAAACACGTATAAGTAATAAATGAATTATTTATCTCAAAACCGTAACAAACGAATGAGCTCGAGTATTATATTTGAGCTATTCAGCTATTCGACTCATTGATTCAAAGATAAACCCAATTCCTACTTTAGTTCAATACGTTGTCTCTTTTATTTTTAACTAAAGCAAAGGAGATGGCACTATACTCGTACGACGATATGAACTTAGTTGCGAGTCGGGATTTCCCCGGCCATCGGCTGTAAGTGGCACGTTTAAAAACGTTTCGTTTCACTTACAGCCATTTGCCGTATTTTTTGATACGGCATTGAAAGGCCTGCCGTATACCGTATTTTGTGAAAATAAAACGTGGATTACCGTATATTACGGCAATTGCCGTATCAATAACAACGCTGGAAGCAATACAATAGCCAGTGCTACCACCTCAGTTTTACTAATTGAGGCCATACAGGAATAAAGGTCGATTCACACATATCAGTGAACCCACAGTTCCGGCACAGTACCGCATCAGTGATAATTATTCTTTCAAATATTCTCTATGGATGTATTCACACTTGTCAGTGTCAGTGTCGTCTCAGTACCGTCAGTGTCAGTGCCGGCACCGGCCATCACGGACGTGATCGGCGACGACGATATTTTATCACGGATCACTGACGCCGCTGCATCAAACACAAAATGGAGGACGAGATGTTGATTGAATTAGTTCGTGAGAATACTGTTTTGTATGATTTATTCTGTGTTATTGAAGAGTGCCATCAAAACAATCGACATCAACGCTAGTCTGAAGGGAACGTCGTGCACGAAGACCCGCAGAGAACTGTACTGTGCCTGATATGTGTGAATTGAAGCACTGATGCACCACTGTAGCACGTATCATCATCATCATCATATCAGCCATTGAACGTCCACTGCTGGACATAGGCCTCCCCTAATGATTTCCAATAAGACCGGTTGATAGCGGTTTGCATCCAGCGCGATCCTGCTGTCCTAATAAGGTCATCCGTCCACCTTGTGGGTGGACGTCCTACGCTGCGCTTGCCGGTACGTGGTCTCCACTCAAGAACTTTTCGAGCCCATCGGTCATCAGTTCTCCGCGCTATGTGCCCTGTCTATTGCCACTTCAACTTGCCAATCCGCTGGGCTATGTCGGTAACCTTGGTTCTTCTACGGATCTCCTCATTCCTGATTCGATCTCGCAGAGAAACTCCGAGCATAGCCCTCTCCATGGCTCTTTGGGCTACTTGGAGCTTACTAATAAGGCCCATAGTGAGAGACCACGTTTCTGTGCCATAAGTCATCACTGGCAACACACACTGGTCGAAAACTTTCGACTTGAGGCACTGAGGTATGTCGGACGAGAAGACGTTACGCAATTTTCCAAACGCTGCCCAACCGAGTTGGATTCGGCGATTGGCCTCTTTCTTGAAGTCAGACCTACCTAACTGGACTACTTGTCCCAGGTAGACGTACGAGTCAACGACTTCAAGAACCGAGTTCCCAACTGAAATAGGGGTGGGTACAACATGAGAATTACACATGACCTTTGTCTTATCCATGTTCATTTTAAGACCCACCTGTTTAGAGACTTGATTAAGGCCTTCGAGCATCGTGCTGAGTTCTTCCATCGACTTTGCCATGACCACGATATCGTCGGCAAATCGAAGGTGAGTGATGTATTCGCCATTGATGTTGATGCCGAGTCCTTTCCATTCCAGGAGCTTAAAGGCGTTCTCCAGAGTAGTAGTAAACAGTTTCGGAGATATTACGTCTCCCTGTCTTACGTCTCTCTTCAAAGGGACCGCCTTGGAGCTATCTTGCTGTACTCGAACCGACATAGTGGCGTTATTATACAAACACTTCAGCACTTCAATGTACCGATAGTCAATACGGCATCGTTGAAGAGACTCAAGCACAGCCCATGTCTCAACCGAATCAAAGGCTTTCTCATAGTGCACAAACGCCAAGCAAAGTGGCAGGTTATACTCCTCGGTCTTCTGTATAACCTGCCGCAGCGTATGTATGTGGTCCATGGTGCCAAAGCCCTTCCGGAAACCGGCTTGTTCGGGAGGCTGGAAGTCATCAAGCCTGCGTTCGAGACGATTCGTAATGACCCTTGAAAACAACTTATAAACATGGCTCAGAAGCGAGATGGGTCTGTAGTTTTTCAATAAGGTGTTGTCACCTTTTTTGAAGAACAACAACACCACCACGCCTCTGTTCCACGCTTCTGGCGTTATGCCCTCGAGAACGACGGTGTTAAATAGCTTCTGAAGGACTTTTAGTACCGGCGTTCTACCCGCTTTCAGAAGCTCTGAAGTAATTCCGTCGTCACCCGGCGCCTTATTGTTCTTAAGTTGGTTCAGGGCCATCCTAATCTCGTACAGGCTAATGTCCGGGATGTCTTCGGTGAAGTGTCGGGTTAGCTTGGCTCTTGGGTCTTTGGCCGCGCTGTTTACAGGCTTTGCTACCGAGGCGTATAACTGTCCGTAAAACCTTTCGATCTCCTGCAATACCTCTGCCTTGGTTGACGCTATACTGCCATCTTCTCTCTTCAGCTTTGTCAACTGGCTTTGCCCAATAGACAAATGCCTCGCGAACACTTTGGAGCCTTTGTTCCGCTCTATTGTCTCTTTAACATGTTTAGTATTAAAGAGACGAATGTCGCACCGCACCGATTTTGAAATCTGTCTATTGAGCCGCCTGTATGACTTTGCATCATCGGAAGACTGCAGTCTTAGCGAGCGTCGTTCGGCCATGAGATTTAGAGTATGATCGGAGAATTTCTGAGGTCTATCTGAACGGCGGGGTCTAAAGAACTTAGAACCCACCGTTTGGACAGTTTCTACGAGCCCGTTATTGATCTCGTCCACCGACGCAAAGTTATCCAGGCAAGCAAAGCGATTTGAGAGCTCGAGCTGAAAGTTTTCGGGGTTTTGTATGTGGGCACGAGTAGGTCGGAGCGTAGACTTCATCAGGCGGGACCTTTCGAGTTTAACGTTGATATTCAGTTTGCCTCGCACGATTCTGTGATCACTGCCGGTTTTTACCCTGTGGATCACGGAGACGTCGTTAAATATCCGTTTCTCGCTAGTCATAATGAAGTCTATCTCATTTCTCGTGGTACCGTCGGGACTCATCCAGGTCCATTTCCTGCGAGGTGGCTTCTGGAAGAAGGAGTTCATCATGAAGAGTTCCTCTTTCTCCAGAAAGTCTGCCAGCATGTGGCCCCTGGGGTTCCGTTGCCCATATCCAAATTGCCCCACTCTCAACTCATCATCGCTTTTCTTGCCCAACTTCGCGTTGAAGTCTCCCATAACAACCGTGAAGCGGGTCTTAGACGTATGTATGGCCCGACTTACGTCCTCATACATAGCCTCCACTTCATCATCGGGGTGTGACGAGGTTGGTGCGTATACCTGGATGACCTTCAACGAATATCGTTTGGATATTCTGAGTATCAGGTATACAACCCTGCTCGACACACTTTCGATGGTAATGATGTTGTTAACGAGAGACCTGTGAACGAGAAAGCCGACACCACCTTGGGACCGTTGGTCACCTTCCCGGTAGTACAGTAGGTTGCCGGATTTCAGGGTTATCGTGTCCTCGCCCTCTCTACGGACTTCAGATAACCCCATAATATCTCATCGCAACCTACCCAACTCTTCTTCCAGTTCCGCAATCTTCTCATCAGTCCTCATAGTGCGCACGTTATATGTTGCCAGGGCCAGTCGTCGTCGGTTGGGGTGGCAGCCGGATCTCTGCCGGGGATTCTTAGCACCCCTTGCTCCGCTGTTACCGTGGTCGCTGCCGGAACCAGGACTAGCGGAGCTGCCGGGGACTGGGGGCCTGGTTCTATTTTGTACAATCATAAGGGGGGGGTTTGCCCATAATTGCCGCGCTGGGCAAGCGTGTTGGCAATCGCAGGGCGTAGCTCTCGCGACGGGGTAGCACGGATACGGAACTGTAACGGTACTGTGCCGGAACTGTGGATTCACTGATATGTGTGAATCGACCTTTAATCATTAAGTTAATTGAGGCTGTTGAGGAACCTAAAAAGGGCTAGATGTAGCAAAAATTATCAAGATAAGACTTAAGTGAAAAAGACAAAAAAAGCATATTTCAATCAATATATATTTTTTTTAATTTTAATATTATAACATTTTTTAAAATTACACTGAATTTTATGACAATTGGCACATGAACTAATGTAATAATAGTACACATCATTAATTAGGTATTCGGTTCATAAGAAGAACACTAATCACATAAATAGAAATAAATAAATAGTCTATGACACAGATCGCGAAAATTCGATGCTATCGTAATGTTAGAATGGCGCAAATTTCAGTTTCTGGTGCAATATTTCTAAGAAAAAGAATCGGGCATAAAAGATAGCCCTCTCCGGGCTAAATCGTTAAACAACGAGTTCACCTACAGTAAAAGGTGCTGGAACTAGCCCCAAAAGGGCTAAGGTGGTAACACTGAAGAGCTAAAACAAAGTTGCCAAGCTTAGCTCTTAAATGTGCTTAAAATACAACCCGTACTTTGACATGATTTGTACCTATTTAATTTTAGGAATAATTCTGTTATAACTTTATTATTTACTTAGGTAAGTGCTTTTTTCCACATGCTAGTAAATGGCAAATAGAAGGAATGAATTAATCTGAAACACCATTTATATGTACTCTATTTTAGTGGAATAAATATTCCATTTCATTTCATTGTTTCATTTCATTTCAATGTAAACTTTAATGTATTTTATTGGAAATTCACAAGTACACACAATTGCCCAACAATTACTGTTACCAGTTTGGGGGGTTCCCCCACAATTAGGGTTTTCTGAAGCTCATTTGGGTTACATCGTTGAGGGGAATTCGAGGGGGGGGATTGTCTACTGGGTGTTTTTTTAAGTATTTAATAAATATAGCCCCTATTGAACGAGACCAAAATTATAATTAGATGTGAAATTGAATGAAAGAATCTAATTTCTTCTCTTTTACTCATCCTCCTCACCAAAACAGAGACAGAAAAACAAGCTGAGTATAGACCGAATCATTCAATATATGAATACTTAGGCATGTTAAGCAGAACTATGAGAATTGGATATTGTAGCAATTTTCACATCGGCTGACTTGTCTGAAGCATACAAGTCAGCCGATGTGAAAATTGCTTTACAGACATAAGTACTATTATCTATTAGTAAAAGGACTCATATTGAACCTTGCTTTTATGTACAAAAAATGTTTAAAAAAGTGTATGGAACTGTCGATGACATGTGTAAAGATTCCGGTATCAGTTAATGTAATGATAGCTTCAGCTGAGTATTAAGTTTTTTTTCGTTAATACTCAAATATATTTTCTTTATTGGGGTGTTTTTTCTTCAAAACCTGCATTTTGGGGGATTCTAAGATTTGATTTCAGGGGAAATCAAGACAGTCATCTGGTAGCACTGCCAGAAATGGGCGAATAAAAAAAAAGTACAATACTTATGTATTACTTTCTAAAAACATAACCAGTGTTAACAACTGCACCGTAATTATGGTAAAAACACTGTAATCAGCCTCGATCTACGACCTACCGTAGCAAGCTAATTACGGTAGCAAAAACACCGTAATACCCATTGAAAGATTTGAATGAATCTTATTTTTAAATCTAGTAGATACTGCCGAAGTAAGTGTTATAAAACGCCACCAAAATGGGAATAAACACATCAATAAAAGGATGATTTGATTTTAATCCCAATAAAGATAAAATTGAGAATCATAATATCGAGTTATGAATAAAAATATTGAAACAATCATACTACATATCTGATTCTAAATAAAAATATGAGTTTTATTTCAATTCTAATCATGAACTTGCTACTAAATGGGCAAGGAAATTCCACCGTATTTCAAATATAAATTACAACATAATATTGGAAAATCTACCGTATTTTTCGAAGAGTTCTACTATCTGATAAATTTTAGAGTTGGTAACACTGGTTTCAACTGATTTCACATTTTGTCATTGAAGTATAATACATACATTAAACATCATTGCATTTTGTGCATCGAATTCGTTTTCCATTTCCGTGCGAAAAATACTAGCTAGTTGTTGAAACCAGTGAGTTAAATAATATTTAAAATCATGGCTGACTCCAGCAATAAAGAACAATCGGTTACAAAAGTTCCCATGATCTACGTTTGTGGAGGTGAGCGTAATACTTAACCTAAAACGAAAACATAAATATTGCCTTTAGTTAGAAATTAGACTATAAGTGTTTCCTTCTGTGATACGGATATTTAGGTACTCATCTTACTAACAAAAGCTAATGATTATTATAGGGTGCATGAAAATATGCACATTTTTTTTTATTTCGAATAGGTTCGCATTTGACTGCACACTGCCTGATGTTAAGCAGATGTGCGGTCTAGGGTGTAGCACGCTTACCTAGAAGATACCTATACCTTGTTATACATAAGTTTATGTATAACAACTTACATACTTAGTAGGTAATATTCGTAATTTTTATCCAAATTTTTTGATAAGCCTTAACGTAGATTGGGTGCACATATTTAAGCGAAACAGTTACCAAACTGAAAGAATTCCATATTCCACATACATTGGAATTAAAATATGTTAGAAATTGGACATACTAGTTATGCAAACTGAAACCAACCCACATGTTGCGAAATTGAGTTAAGTATGCACATAGACCCCCAACAGTGCTGTGCACTATTTTAGAAAAAGTCCTGGTCAAAATACCAACCTACAACAAAAATACAAAGGACCACTTAAAGGGGGGACCCTTTGACCATCGCTCCGAATGAATTTGGTTAATGTTGCCAATTTTGTATAGTTGGACGTAGTTTAGCAGAAAGGACTCAACCCACACGGCTGTCCAAAATCAAAACGCAGCAAGTATCTTGCTATATCAAGACACTTGCTGCATTTTTCAAGCCGTGTGGGTTGAGTACTTTCTGCTAAACTATGGTCAGTTAAGTTTTGACTTCATGTTTAACACAATCATTGTTTGAACATACAGGTAACCAGAAATATAATGTACTGATAGATAAATCCATAGATGCTTAGTCACAAGTTAATCAAGCATGCTGCTAGATCATTTTTGTATCTAAAGCATTTAGTTATTCGCTAAAACTAAGATAAGTTGCCTTTTAGAATGACCAAGTCGCTAAATTGGTAACATTAAATGGATGTCACAAAATAAAACCTAGCCATATAACTTATTGAGGTGCTATTTTAATAGTCACTTGAAAAGTTAAACAGAATCATGCCATAATAATGCCTAAAAACTCATGATTTTAATATCAATGATTGAAAAGTGACTTGTTGTGGGATGATTCTAATTTGCTTAACTATATGGTTTATTTATTTGTTTATAGGCAAGCAGTGTATACTGATATGCCTATATCAAGCAGAATCAAATAGAATTAGTATTTATCTGTTAAAGAAATTTTTTCCTTCTTTATCCAAAGGTCCAGTCTATTCTTAAATGTGTTTATAGTTCTTGCTGAGACGACATCCTCCTATTCCAGTTGTAGACAACTCTATTGCATAGGATGAGGTGTGGAGTGTTGGTGTGTGATGGTGTAGGCTGCAAGATAAATTTATGGTGTCTGCTATCCCGCATATTGTCGTTTAAGACTATGCAAAACTGGTTGTAATTATTATATGGTACCAAATGTTATGCTTTCTATATGCTAAGTAAATGTGTAGTATAGGTGGAATCAAACATGGCGACTGATGTTAGCAACAAGCTGGGCAAAATCCAATCCTGACTGAAGCTCACTTAGCAGCTGCGCAAGGATTTGATTGTGCCCAGATTGTAGCTAACACAGCCACCAAGCAGTTTGATTTATTATTTACTAGTTTTTGCCCGCGGCTCTGCCTGCGTGGAATTTGACTTTTGTGCTATCTCACAGGAACCTTTAATTTTTTCGGGATAAAAAGTAGCCTATGTCACTTTCCAGCCCTTGAACTATATCCATGACAAAATGAAGTAAATCCGTTGCTCCGTTGCTGCGTGAAAGAGTGTGAAGAGTGAACAAACTAACAAACTTTTCGGATTTATAATATTAGTATGATGATATCCAAGGGCTGATTCAAAGAAAATGTAAATTGTAATTGATTGATTTGACAGTTATTTGATCGACAGTTGTTTATTTTGACATTCTTGCAGCACACGCTAGAATAGCTTGCAGATTGCAGAATTTTCCTACTTACTCGACACTTATCGTTATATTTTGGACAATTCACACAATATCTTTATAAATTGTAGCCTATGTGTTATTCTGATGTATAAGCTATATAATTGTAAAGTTTAATTAAAATCTATTCTGTAGTTTTTACGTGAAAGAGTAACAAACATCCATCCATACATTCTTACAAACTTTCGCGTTTATAATAGGAAGTATAATGTGCAAAAGTCCCATTAGTTTCCATAATCAAGTTTAATTCAGCCTATCAGTGCATAAAAAGTTTACTACAGAAGTTTGTGTCTTATAAATTGCAAGGGTAAATTGCAAAATACAGGGGTTTGTGTGATTTCCATTAACTCCTGCAGCCTACACCATCACAAACCAACACTGCGTACCACATCCTCTGCAACAGAGTTGTTTATAATTAGAATAGGTTGCCTAAGGATGTCATCTCAGCAAGGACTATAAACACATTTAGGTATAGACTGGACCTTTGGATAAATAAGGAAAGGCCTTAACAGATAAATTCTAATTTTATTTGACTCAGCTTGATATAGGCACATCCGTTTATACTGCTCGCCTATCACTACATAGTATAAAACAAAGTTGCTTCCCGCTGTCTGTCTGTCCCTATGTATGCTTATATCTTTAAAACTATGCAACGGATTTTGATGCCATTTTGTTTAATAGATAGTGTGATTCAAGAGGAAGGTTTATATGTAAAATACCTGTGCGAAGTGAAGGGGCGGGTCACTAGTAAACAAATAAAAATAAATAATTTAGTGTAATTAGCAATTAACTTATTCCTTTCCAGAATGCCACAGGGAGAATGAAATCAAACCAAGAGACCCGATAAGGTGCAGAGAATGTGGATACCGAATCATGTACAAGAAAAGAACAAAAAGATGTATCCTTTTCAATTTTTCGCTCATTCGTTGTCCATTTTCTAATGAGTGATATTTTATTGCTTGCGCTTAACTTTGCATCTCATTTAACTACATTTTTATATCTTCGCTTTTGATTATAAATAGGAACTGTATGATGGGTGAGCTTGTTGATTTGCTTAATTTTATTCCCAACTGTTCAAGAGGGAAAATGCTATGGTTTCTTGTAAGCCGCTTGTAACTTTTCAAAAGGGAAAAAAGCCATGGTGGCCTAGCGGCAGTAAGACCCGCTTTACAATCATGAGGTTGTGGTTTCAAATCCCGATCCCGTGCCAATGTTCTTTGGAACTTATGTACGGAATTTAACACCACTAGCTTTTCAGTGAAGAGAAAAATTGTGAAGCACTGCTATACTCTACTATACGCATCGTCTTAGAAAAAATTCGATGATGTGTGTGAATTCACCAACCTGTACTAAGCAAGAATGGTGGATTTGGCCCAATCACTTTTTGTAGGTAGGCCTGCATCCTGCAGTGGACTATTAAAAAAGCTAGTACAGTACAGTTCAAAAGGGAATGTCTGCACTTTTGGTTTTGTGACTTTTTGGATTTTTCAACAATATGAATTTTGCAAGTGACATGTCATTTTAATTGAGGTAAAAGTACAAAATTTAAAATAATGTCTTAAAAATCAATTAAAATATATATATGGAAATTGTCACAATAATGTAGTATAGAGGGTATGTAGAGTATTTATATGAGTGTTTTCTTATAAATACACAACATACCTTCTAAACTAGCAGTCTACAGAGATTTCTCAACACTTTTTCCTAGCATCTGCTTTGCTAAAACAAATGCTTGTATCATTTCATTCGTTTTGTGTGATTTGTTTCATAGTTATGAGCTAGATTGTCTTATTACCTATTACAATCAAATCCTGAAATGCATCAAACAATAGCATAATTGTAGTTTACAAAAAAGAACTAAAAAACGCTCTTTTGAGTCATCAATTTATTTTTTTATAAATGCATTGTCTTTGATACATGTGCAAAGTTTGAAGAAAATCTGATCACTCAAAGTAGGTCAAAATCGAGCTCAAAGGGGTTGGTTACAAGCAAACATACAATAAAACTATTATCAAACAATCTAATCCTCCTCTGAATCAATTTATTGATAACTGCTTCCTCTTTTGTGTCTTATTAATTTTCTCACATTATTTTCTCTCATTTACGTGCTTATCTCGTTTTATTCTTAATCTGATACTATATTTATATACACTGATGTAAACTATAATGTATGATGCATTTGAATGAACCTATTGTTATAGGCCGAATCAAATATCTTGGCGGCTGTGTGTTATAACCGCAGCGGATAACTCAATCATCGCAGTTAACGAACCTGGCCCTCTCTCTCTCTCGAGATCTCCTCCTCCTGGAGGAAGACGAAGAGGAAGTAGGCGACCTTGCATGAGGTCTTCGCAAGAGAAAGAAAACATCTGTGGGTGCGAGCATCCCACTCGCCCGCGAGAGCGTGTGGTATCTCCAGTACCCTCTCAGCTGGCTGCTGGTGGCCGTCACCACCTCGGTGGTGGTGGTGGTGGTGGTTGGTTTTGATGAGCCTGTAACAATGGCGTTAGCTGGGGAGGTGGGAATAGCGGGGGACTAACTGGGGAAGGAGGGGAGATGGGAAGCCAACCCACCCTGGGTTGGCTTGTGGGAGGAGCGAGCGTCTGACACGCCCGCGAGGGTGATTGGTACCTCAGCTTGTTGGCCATCACGGCTTTGTGGGCCATCATGCCATTGGTGATTCTTCTTCCTCTTGCGAAGGCCTCATGCAAGGTCGCCTACTTCCTCCTCGTCTTCCTCCAGGAGGAGGAGATTTCGAGAGAGAGAAGGCCAGGTTCGCTAACTGCGATGATTGGGTTATCCGCTGCGGTTATAACACACAGCCGCCAAGATATTTCATTCAGCCTGTAAAACTAGAAAGCGACTTATCAATTTTATGCAAGTTTAACCTGTGTCATAATATTATCACCACATAGTATAAAGCAAAACCGTTATTTCTGTGTGTCTGTATGTGTATCCGCTTATATCTTCCAAACTACACAACAGATTTCAATGCGGTTTTCACTATCATTTAGAACATTTATTCCGGAAGGTTCAAGGTATAATTCATTCGTATCCGGGCGAAGCCGGGATGGGCAGTTAGTTTAGAATCAAACGTGCAAATCCTATTACAATTACTACAACAAAAAAGTTTATTTTATCTCTTCATCTGCATGTGGAGTGGACTTAACATTATATTGCAAATCGCCTTATTTTAGACTAAATATTCTTCTAAAATGCACTAAAATAATATGCTAAAATAAATAATGTGAAGTGCATGCTGCGATGGGTGTAAGATCTTATATTTTGCCTATGTTGCTGTGCTTTTCAGTGGTCATCATTATTTTAAACCTCTTTATCAAGGTAAGTATTTATTTCAGTTGTAATGTTTTTTTATTTATTTTTCTTTTGTTCCCTTTAATGCTTGCCTTGCGTGGCGAAACGCCACAATACCCAATATTTTAACGCATGTGTGCTTGTGTGTTAAAAAACCATTCAAGGTTTGGAATATCAAAATAGAACAGTTTTAGCTGCCGGATCCAATTCCAGTATAGGCTGTGTCACACAAGTTGGCAGAAATGAAGTTAGCTACAAACTGCGCAATGTCCAATTAAGACTTTGTGTGAGCTTCAGTCAGAATTGGAAATAGCGCAGCTTGTAGCCAACTTCATTTCCGCCAACTTGCGTGACGCGGCCAAGCCTAGGCCTATACCCCCTAGTATATAGTCAAGTTTTCTACATGCTCAATACAAGGCTATCTTAGGCTTACCCTGTAGTAAGCCGAAGAAGGTAATTATGATCATCATTACGACTTACTATGGGGCCAACTTAAAATTCGAGAAAAATAATCGGCTGTTTCATACAAAATTGCAACTCTGAATCGACAAATGTATGAAACAGCTGATTTTTTCTCAAATTTTGTGTTGGCCCCTTAGTAAAAGTTTTCTATAATAATGGTCTGAACCACCTCCTTTCGGCTTAGTACACCAGTTCTGGATAACCCTGTATAGCAAGAGTAAACTTCTATTTTTGACCGACGAACCACCGGAAGAGGTATACAATTCGACGCGTATACATATATATATATATATATTTTTTTTATGTATATCCACGCATAACTTTTTTAATAGAGGTCCGATTTCAATAATTATTTTTTTATTGGAAAGAGTATACTTCGAAATTTGTCCCATTTAAATTTTAACGAAATCGGCTGAGCCATTTTTGATAAATCAACAATAATGTGAAAAATGCTACATTGATCCGTGCGAAATATTCGCGAATTCTGTACACGGGTGAAGTCGGTCATGCTAATTTTTACAAAAAATAATCTTGTGTATAGACATGAAACTGCTTCAACTCCATCAGATGGCACTGTATAAAATCCCATAGAAAACTGTAGTTTATGCTTATAGGTCGATTCAAACTTTTTGGCAGCTGTGATGATAGTTACAAGCTGCGTAAAACCCAATTCTAATACCTGACTGGAGCTCGCTTAAAGGCTCCTGTACACACAGGCGGTACGAGCGGTAAAGGGCGGTACGGCAGTACCGCGACCGGACCTGTGTGAGCCCTTCTTATATAACCAGTACAATACAGATGCCCGCCCGTCTGCTATACCGCTCGTACCGCCTGTGTGTAAAGGAGCCTTAACAGATTGGGTGTCTCGCATCTAGCTAACATAGGTAACAGCCGCCAAGAAGTTTAAATCAGCCTATAGCATATACTACAGTTTTTTATGGAATTTGTACAGTGCCATCTGATGGTATCGAGTTGTCGCAGTTTCCATATAAAATTGAAGTTTACTCTTACTATACAGGGTTATCCAGTTAGCGCAGCTTGTAGCTATATAACTTTACAGCCGCCAAGAAGTTTAAACCTCTATCGAGCATGCAAATCACTCAGACTCAGAAGAATCATACTTTTAGGGACGGGTACTGGTTTTGGCAGCTTAGACATATTATATATTCTAGTCAGATATTTGAGAATTTTAGAGAAACGCTATTTATCATTGAATTTTCCTGAACAAACATTTCAGTGGTCGTATTTGATGCCCGCTAATGGAAACAAGCAGCCTGGATCGTCGGTCTATTTTTTAAGTACACTATTCATTTAATTAATAAAGTTAAGTATTTGTAAATAAATTTTCTTTTATTTACTTCTATAATATTTCGTAGTGATGTTCTTATTAATGTTATTTTTTTAAAAGGGCCTGTGCCTTTATTTGCTTCCACTAAATACTAAACTTACATAATGTAAAACTACATAAATTACTATATGCTACATAACAAGCAATTAGATCATCTATAGACCCTTGAAGGTCTGAAGATCCAAACGCTCGAGCCCACTGCCAGTTGGCAGCGTGCCCAGCTTGCTGGCACCATTGCCACGCAGAATGGCAATACTTATGCGTCGAGCCAAATAAACACCAGCCTTTTTTTTGGTCACGCGTCGCGTCCACCAGACGCTCAGAAAGACAAAAACAGATGAGCTCCTGGCCCCCACGGACCCAATGTCTCAACTCCAAACTGCTCAACGTTATCGATTATATTGATAATTTGTAATTCAAACGACGTGATGTACTTATGATAATATTTGTTTTGCAAAGTTTCTGCCATACCATTTCGAGGTTTCTAGGCTAGTGCATGTTTCAAACCAAGAGCTAAGCTAGTTTGTGTTAGCTCGCATAGCTGACGAAATTCGCCAGAGATCTGTCCAGACTGGAAACTATACATAAGCAGCAGATAGCTCTACAATCTAGAGTCTAGATCTACAACTCGCATAGAAGCCCTGTACCTGAAAGTACTTGTAGATCGAATCATAAAACTTGGCGGCTTGACGTTAGCCACAAGCTGCCGATTGCCCAATCCTGACAGAAACTCACCTAACATCTGCGCGAGGATTGGATTATCCGCAGCTTGTAGCTGACATTACAGCCGCCAAGTTGAAGAAGTAACTATACTCTATAAAATTTAACTTGATCTCTGCGACAGTGACATCGACATAGAAGATTGACATTTTTAGAGTTGAGATAGTGGTGGAAAAATCGATTTTCAAACTATGTTGTAATGAAATCGAATGAGTAGTTGAAGGTGACAAATTGGATTTTATTTACTTACTATTATTTAAGATCAAGTATGTATACATGTAAATAATGTTATGATATTAATTAAATACTCATAATAATGTAACGATAGTATTTATCGAGGTTTTTCACTGTTATCGATGCTAATGTAACATATAATTGGGTTTAATTTAATTAGGGTTTAATTAAGATCAAGTATGTACACATGTAAAATATGTTATGATATTAAAATATACAATAAAATTAATGATAAATTAAGTTTTATTTAAAATATCGTTAGTAAGTAAGTAAGTTCGTATAGGCCGGGTGGCTAGCCCTTGTGTCAGAGTTTTTAGGCCGCCTGAAGGCCTCTGACATGGCTAAACGGTTAAAACAACCGGGAAAGTTAGTATAAACTATGGATATTTTAAATAAAACATCTAAAACTCTGTGGTCACGATCATTCGTCGCCCATCACTAATCGTCATGCCCATAAAGTATGCCATTGACAGGTACTGTCTGTACTATTAAGAAATTCAGGACTTCATAGGCGTGATTTTTCTGACAGCTGTCGCAGAGATCAAGTTAAATTTTATAGAGTATAGATATATTTCGAAAAGTTTAGTTTCTATAATAAATCATTTCTATGTAGGTACAGTACTTCACATAAATTATGTACATCATATACTTTTGTTAGTTCTACTTCTTTACGCTAGGGGTTCTACACAAAAATGTATGAAGCTACTTTACACAGAAACTCTGTCTACGCTTCACGGCTTTCGTTATTTTCCGGCGCGGTTAGGCTCCTTAGAGTGCTTCAGAACTACAAATTGTAATTCCTTTTGACGTTAAAACGGCTTATAAATCGAGGAACGCCGGCTGAACGCACGAAAAAGTGTCACGTTCCGCCTGAGCCTAACGTGCAAGCAGAGCGCGGAACAATAAGACCGTTATCACGTAAAATAATAATTATCGTCCGTTAACCGACTTTACAGACAACCAATTTTTTTATAAACCTAAAGATTAGAACTTTAAGGAACTACTTTTCTAATGTGTTCCGGCTGTCCCTGCGCGAAGTCTTGGAGCTGTACGGAATTCTAAAGTACCTACCCTATGTTTAAAATTTTGAATTAGTGCAGCATAAAATGAGCCGTTACAGGTTGATATAATTAGGTATTATACCTACTCGCACTCCAACCTTATCATAAGGCGACAAATGACGGACGTTTTCCTGTTTTTAATCCGATTTGCTCCATGCTTGATTTTTTTTTGTAAAAATAAGGCATAAACAGACTATGATATTTAAATAACTTCCAGCCTGCTGAAAACTGCTTGATGACCTTCGTGGTCCAGATAGTAGTGTGTCGGCCTTCGAAGCAGGCATAGCCGTAGGCATAGAGTAACTTAGGTAAATATAACAAGGTAGGGTAAGGGGGGCACGGTCAGGCAAAGCCCTCCCTAGAAACTTCCTTACCCGTCCCAGAAAACTTATAAGCTAATACATTCTATTTTCCAGCACCCCCAGCATGGCAAAGGGACAAATTGTCTTTCCTCCGATTTTTTTCCGATTTCTCCGATTTATACCTTCGGAGTGGAAACAAAGTATGAATTGACATTGACAATTGACACTAAAAGTGGGTAAAATATTTTATCCCTTCGCCATGCTAGGGGTGCTGGGGTGGGCATAAGTAGGCAGTTGTCCTCCTTATAGAACATTTCTAGCTACGCTAACGGAAGCAAGGCGTCCCGGATTTCATTCCCCACTGAGCAGTTGTTTAGGTGATGAGTTGAAATGTCTGTCCTGGGTCTGGATGTAATAGTCTTGTCTATAAGTGTGTCCTGTAGCCTTTTCGATACAGGTACTACAGTAGCTTACAGTACTAACAGTAGCGTTCATGGCGTAGTTTGACTAGGTGTTCTTTAGCGATCATCGACATTCTGGACTGTCGCTCGCCTTTAACGCGATTTGTACCTACTCAGCTGCCGCGAAGTAATCGCTGCGCGCGGAACGCGTAGTCAATTATTTTTTCTTTACGTTTAGCGAGGTCAGTCTTCGGATGGGTGACCACGGGTAGCATTTACAACTGAGCGCTACAGTGGCTCGAATGATACTTTAAATTGTAGGCCCCGGTTGTTTTAACCGTTTAGCCATCAGGCCGTTAGACGACTTCTTCAGGCGGCTTAAAAACTGTGACTCCGGCCCCCCGACCGCCTAAGCAATAGCAATCGTTTATGACATCATTTTAGTCATTTGGCACCGCCTATGTGACGTTAGCTTTGCGCGGATTGCGAAAGCAATCGATGAATGAACAACTTTGATGGCTAACGTCACATAGGCGGTGCCAAATGACTAAAATGATGTCATAAACGAATGCTATTACGATTGCTATTGCTTAGGCGGTCGGGGGGCAGGGCTAGCAAACCCGACCTATACGAACTTTTAAACCGAATGAAGTGAACACGAGGCAAGTAGTTGCGCAGTAGCAATATATTCATAATATATAATCAGCGGCGCGTCGCGGCTGCGCAAGTAGAGGGGCTAGTGCAAATTGTAGCTAAGTTCACAGACGTCATCAAGATTGATTCGGTCTACGTGAAGTACGACTAAGAATATCCGTTGAAGTATAGATCTGTCCTTAACTAAGTATTATTTATATATTATTTGTTACAGTACGTTAAGTATAAGGATAATCAAAAGATAAGAAAAGAAATAAATAAATAACTCAAATTATTTAATGTAACTTTTTCATTACATAGCTTTTCCAACAATTTTGTAAAATTTATCCCTCTCATATAGTAAACATCAGAAAATTTATAACTCTAAAATTCTACAATAATCGCAATACCACTTGGAGCTAATCATTCATGGTTGATACATACATCATTAATATTTGGGAAATATACAAATTAAAGGAGTCGCAATTAATGCGTAAAAAGTAAATTACGCGTCATTTACATTTAATATTAATGCTATTTTTAAAAGTAGCAATATTAAGGTTGATATATTTTATGTAGTACATTCCTTGATATGGATAGCTAAGTGATACATTATGTATGTACAAATAAATGTTATAAAAGACTAAATACAACATTCTCAAAAATGAACTTTACTATCATAAAATAGTAAAGTAATAAACTACGGAACATTACTTGCTAACAAGTAGTATTTATTTGTAAAATGTCGGTAGGTGTACATCACTCGTTAAATTTACCCATTTGAAGAGTAAAATTTACTAACAACTGTTCTAGCACAAACACTATTTTTGATATGGAAGACTCTTCAAGGATCATAATTACATGTCTAAAGTTTCTGGAAGTTGATATGCCAATTTTATTTTACATATTAGTATAGATTTTGGAAGTTACAATGTCTCGGATTGTAAATACATAATATAAGTAGTTTGGAGTATATACTCTATAAAAATATATACAAAATTAAATTAAGATCCTGAATCATATGATACTTGACTACTCTTTCAATATGTCTCATTGATATTTTGAAGCATTGTTTATCTAGATTAGAATATGGACCACAAAATGTTTTTGGAAGATCAATCGAAACCCCCAAATCGAAAGCTTAGGTATAGCACTTTCAATTGGGTTTGATAAATCGTATAGTTATGTCGTACGACTATTTTAGAGTTACAAATAACGAATAATATAAACGAATAAGCTTTACATTGGAAGCAAATTTAACAATGTTAAAATTATCTCAATTATTTACATTTTATATATTTTTATAATTAGGAATTACGTACAAACTATACATCATATGATTAAAGCGCATCATTTTGTTTTTTTTTTTCTTTTTCTGACCCATCATGAATAGTTACACCTTAAAATTAACAACAAAACAAAATTGCAATAACTACTTAAAGTAATTTTGGCACTAAATATCTGTGGCACTATAATTAACTCGCATTTCATCTTCGTGTCTTTCGCTACTGTCAATGTTTTTTAATTCACTATCTTTTTCACTCTCACTCATATTTTCGTAGTTGAGGGAAGTTTCCTCATCTTCGGAATATTCCCGGCCGGCGGGAGGAACCGGCGCGCTCCCGGGCTCGCGGTACTCCAGCTTCGTAGGATCCTTCTCGTGAAGCTTCCGCGCCAGGGACTGAAGGCTGGCCAGGGAACTCGCACAGTCAGTAGTGTCGATGTCTGTCAGACTGACACCGGCACGCTCGATTTCAGTGAATGTTCCAAAAGGCAATTTAAACAAGCATTCCAGTCTCATTACGTGCATTTTACTCCTGAGGTGTTTTGCCAGGTGACCGTGTATTCGGAAAGCGATATTACAATCCGAACATCGGAATGGACGTGGATTGACCGATGTCGCCGCACCGAATGTTGAAGTCATAGAAACCTTGTTATGGTGGGAACCAGAACGCTCATGTTTTTGCAAGTGACCACGTGTGCGGAAACTCACTGCACATACACTACACCTAAAAGGCCTCTCCATGTAATGAATATTCAAGTGCAGTCTTAATTGCGAAGGTTTGGTAAATGTCTTGTTGCAAAAGTCACATACTCTGCGTCCGTCTTCCATAAGTCTTCCGGGTGCATATGAACCACTATCAAACTCTTTTCCTTTAGCAACTTTAAAAGCTACGCCACCGACGCCAATCACGACCTTTCTTGCTATGGGCTCATGTTCCAAAGAAGGCAGTTTCGTTGAATCTGAATCTGATAAACTCATCTCTTCAGCTTTTGTATTATCTTCAAGCCCAATACTATTTCGGCTGGTATCTTCAGACGCGTTATCGTTTTGGATCGACAAATTCTCTTCGTGTGTTTTAATTTGATTGATTCGAGCATGTTTTAAGTACTCTGAAACTACGTGCTTCGCGTTCTCTGTATTGCTATTGCTTTGCCCTGGGTGACGTTTCAATTCCTGAACATTTTTTACATGAGATGAATCTTTAGATGGTGTTGTAACGCCATCATCCTTAGGAACTACTACAGATTTTTGTAAGTCGCTTTCGTTCGGATGTATCATATTTTTGTCTTTGCTAAACTGTGGCGATGGGATAGATACAACTACACTGTTATTTACTGGTTGTGTAATTTTGTTGCTGTCTTCCTTTTTCACTTTCTCAGGAAATGTAGAAGATTCCATATCGACTTTCCTTAATTTGCTGAAGTTGCATGTTAGTTGACTTTGTTTTATTTTGGTGTCTAAGAGCGCCCTTTCCGTTAGGTACGTATGTAACATAGGTTCACCATTAGTCCACTGACTTTGTTGTTGTGGCAACTTTGCCGTGTTCGAAGCGAGCGATGCGAGTACGCTCGATTCTCTAGGAGTAGTGATTTCAGGAATGTTCGGAGTTGGCGTTTTTACTTCGCTTTTGCTTAAATCCATGGGTTCATTTTCTGCTTCTATTCTGACAACTGGTTCAACTGGTGAATTTCGCGTCAAATGCAACGTTGGTCTTTCGGGTATTTCTAAAGTGGCAACTTCTAATCCCGCTGGGGTGTATGGATACGTCGTAGGCCGTGCGCTGGTGATGAGCCCCGGCGCTGCCGACGTCGTCGGCTGCGATCTGAGTGACAGCAGGCAACGCGCGGCTTCGTGTTCCGGCAAACGTGACTTACAAGCTTCCGTGTCTGAAAATTAAAATAATTTATTATAGTTTACAACATGACTAAACGACTTTATAACAGTTATTTTAAATTGTTTAAAAAATATTTAGTTTCTACTGGAAGAGCTATAATTAATGAGTGATCATGATCACTCACGAACCGTGAAACTACACGCGCCAATAGCCTTTCCGTAGAATTGTGCAAGCACTTCGCGTACACATTAGCCGTTACTACTAACGCATTATTTATTACTCGGAAAATTGAACGCATCAAGATTAATTAGGTATGAAGTTTTACTGTGGGAGCTTAGTCTAACTGATGTATATTTATAACACGGTAGTAAAAAATCGCAATACGGCTTAATTACCATTTTTGTCTGATGTACCCGTCTACGCGAAAAGACGGTTGTGTGTTATGATATACTTGTTTTAGTATTAAAATCACATATTATTAGAACATCCTCCTTTTTGAAAGTTGGAACGGAAAAAAATATTTTTAAATAATAGTCATCAACTTACCACTTGACTCCGTTTCCCCTTCGTTTCCCTCGTCGCCGTCGGAGTCGGTGTCGTCACCAGATTCCCCGGAACACGGCGCCATTTCTCCGTTATCCGCATCATTGCCTTCGTTCGGATTTATTCCTAACTCGCAGCATTTCTTGTAGTGAGCCTTACTCTTCATATGCTTCGTCAAGTTGCCTTTGGTTTTGAAACTGAAAATTTTTAATCATTAATAAACATTCTCAGCCCTGCAATAATATATCTACGAAGATAATATGTCCAATAACGTACTCATACCTGAAGGCGCAATGTATACATGTGTACGGTCGTACGTCTGTATGAGTGCGAATGTGTTTCTTTAGCATTGACGGCTTTTTGCAGCGAATTCCGCACTCTGAGCAAACGTACCGCCCTCTCCCGCGCCCGCGCACGTAAGTGTATTCCTCGTTACTTTCGAAGCCTCCCGCTAATTCCTTTTTAGGAGTCATTACATTATCAGAGGGCTGACCTTTACTATCTTCTAGTTTCTTTGTATCAGTCGTTTGTATCGCCTGAAATTTAAAATTTCAAAATTGTTAATTAAAGTTTTAGCCATTTCCCTATTGTGTTCTAATAATTATTTATCGGACTGCGCATAAAAGGGTCTCCCTCGTTGTTGATGATTGAACAAAAATAATTATTCTTAATTTACTAATTCCTTATCTTGTTGGAATTAGTAAATTAATCATTCAGTCATGAGTTCAAAATGTCATACCTGTCTGTTGTCTTTGAAATTGTTGTTCCACTGCGATGAATGAGTCAATATGAGATCCTGTTTAATCACAGCTCGAGCAACGTTTTGCGGTCGATGACGTGAGTCATATAAAGACATAGCAGACGAGGCTGACAGCCCCAGCGGGTCTGGCGTCAGCTCGGATAATAACTGTAAACATATTCACACATTTATCACACACTCGTGTTCTGTATTATACCACTAAGCATCAAAACATTGTTTTCGATAATTACCTGCCAATTACTGTACATTGACAGAAAATGTTGATTAGGAACATAAGTTGGTTGTGGACGATTGATGGTGCAGTAAAAAACTTTCGTTGAACATTTTAAGCCCAGATAAGTATACGCATTGCCATTTAAATATAGTTGGCCATATGCCTTAGCTGGACGTGGTGTTTCTGGTGAAACCAACGGCATTGTGTTTGCGTTAGGCGTTATTCCATGATGCCTTTTCGGCGTATAAGTTCCAGGTTTTAAAGGCAATGTGGAAGGTCTCAAAAATTTCGGTTTCCTTTCCTCTGAACTCGGTTTGGCTAATACATTCTTCTGGAAATACAGTGGTTCTGATCTCTCATTTGGAATAGTTGTAGGAGTTTCTTGAGCGTTCGTATTTTTTTGCACCTCAGAAGAACTAGGTATCTGGTTGTTGAAGATTTCAGCTTTAGTTATTAAATTTTCAAAATTAAAGTGCCTGTTGTCTTTTTCTGCTTTGATGTCAACAGGCTTTACAAGAGGGCTATTCACTCTATCACGGGGTTTTGATTTATTCAATGGATAATGCGTGTTATTTTCTTTTAAAACTGGCGTTCGAGGCACCCCATCTGCAGACCTTTTCAAAGCTTCTTGTCTAGATACCCCTTTAGTCAAACCTGGTGAAATCATTTTTGGATAAGGATTCACCTCATCGGCGCTTTTTATTTTAATGCGTGGCACTGTAGGAACATATTGTGAATGACCATATTGTCCATCATTATTACTGTGGTCTTGAGTTTGATTAATTTTATCTGGCTCATTGTTGATTAACCGTAAATTCGGGCTTCTCGTGTTACGCAACTGTTGTGATTCGTATTTCGTAAGCATCGATCCCTTTGGCTGCTGAACATTTATTTGTAACGCATTACCATGAAAATCATCCCGCACCGGCGTGGATGGTTTTTTGTTATTATGGTCAATGTTGATATTATTTTTCGACGCTAGATTTTGATGTCCTACGAACATTCCTGGTGTATTTGGTCCTGGAATTCCTGGCACATGCGGTATTAGTTTTCCTCCATGGAAAATGGTTGTTGCCCCATTAGGAGATAATGATGGACTTAGTGGTGGCAATGTCAATGGATTGAATGCTGTAATTGCACTTAGTGGTGGAAACTGAAAATGAGTCCTGTCATGAATATTTGGCAAATTAGAACTCGACGTTCCAGGCGTCGATATTATTATTCTAGGTGTTTGTGGCTGTGGCGTTCCCATAGTTTCTTTAGGCGTCGGAGGATTATGCATAATCGTTCCACCTGATTGTAGACTTGATCTAACTACAACACTACTCGCTTCAGCGTCATTCATAAGCTTAGATGGTGAAAGGTTTTGGTGTATTAGTATGGGCGACAACTGGTTCTTGTTCGGCTCAATGCGTAAAGTTGTAGTCCCTCCAGAGTGATCTACGATTTTAACTTCACCTCCGAACATTTGAAGAGATGTAGAGTTATGCCTCATGTGTTGCGTCATCTCTTCCACGGCGCGTAATGCTGCTGAATTTGCATCGATGCATCGTATTTTAGATGGGCCGTATAAATCTGCTGATCTAGGCGATATATTCTCCACAAGTCTAGGACTATATGTATCAGATCTGCTATCGAGTCGACGTTTTGGGCTTGCCATAGGTTTTAATTTGATGGTATCACTTTTTCTTGAGTAATCAGAGGGGACTCTAGTGTCTACAAGTCTAGTGTTTCCCAATAAAGGCCCCGGTGAAGGCAAAGGAGCAATAATATCGTTCGACTCCTGTTTCATGATAACCAGATTTTCTGGTTTAATCCTTAAAGGTGGCGAGCTATTAGCAACATTTGTCCTTACTAATGGTTGCGATTCTGGTAACCGAACATTGATGGAATTACTCCGAACAAATATATTTTCAGGTCTTATTACTTTTATTTCTTTTTGATGGTGATTTACCGGTGAATTAGAAACACTACCTTTGCCACAGTAATACATTCTATGGGTTTCTAAATTATCGGCACTTCGAAAAATAATCTGGCACAGCGGACAGACGTACAGCGACCCTTCTAATAATTCTCCAGTTAATGAAGCTAAACCATTCATCTTGGTTTTTAGTAACAAGTCTTTTATAATTGAACCTTCAGGATTCAATGGGTGTTTATGATGATCAGCATGAGAAAAGCTTTCAGAGTGAGACCTTTTTCTAAATGGATGGTCGTCTTCGTGATTGTTCTTAGTTAAGTTAAGCGGCGATGAGTCAAGCTTCATATCGATATTATCTTGCAAAAATTGTTTACTCTCTGCAATTTGCTTAATTTTGCCATACTTCTTTTGAAGTGGCGTTTCTATTACATCCACTATGGCCTCATTATCTGATATAATTTTAGAGATATGTTCCGTAAGAAAATCAGCATTCGGCGATATAGATTTCTTTAACTTATCTTTTTCATTAATTTCTTGATACAATGCTGCTCTAAATTTAGGTTTGTAAATTGATTTAGACTTGCTATCGTTTATATTAGCTGAAAAAGGTATAGGATACTGTACAATGTTTTCATTAATTGATTCCGGTGACACACTGGGAGACAATCTTCTATATTCATAATTATCGACTCGCACATTTGATGAGTCAGAGCCGGTTTCTGACAAAGCTGTTGGTGGAATCGACGTATCACTTTCGGATCCGCCAGATTCGTCGTCATTCATAGTCACAGGTACATCTGCGCCTTGTAATCTTAGCGCGTGTGTTCGAGATCTTCGATGCTTATACAGATTAGATTTCGTTTTAAAAGCAAATCCACAAGGAACGCAGGGGTAAGGTCGTTCATTTGTATGAGCTCTGATATGTTTTTGGAGTACTGAAGGCTTGGCACAAGATAATTTACAATAAGGGCATACATAACGCCCGCCTACACTCCCGTTGTAGTTATCCCTGATAAAATCATTTTCAAGGATCTCAGTCTTATTTGAAAAATCTTCAGTAAAACTGGTCTGACCAGATACTTGAACAATATTATTTACATTACTTAACCTAATATTTTCATCGCTATAGTTAATTTGTACATTTTTCTCCACTTCCTGAGCTTCCAAATGATGCCGATCTTCTTTTATTTTTTCTAATTCTGAGTGAGCCGCGGCAATATTCCCGTTAGTTATTGAAATGTTGCAAGTACTATTTGCTATATTAGTTTCTTTTTGCCTAGTGTCCCCGATTTTCGGTAAATTTGGAGGGAACACCGCAATAGTAGTTGCCATTTTCTTGAACTTCTTGTGCAGGTAGCTGTGGTCATTGTTGTTGGAAAAATTCGCGTCTAAACGCTTCTCTTGAGTGAGCGGCATCGTACCCACTTGTTTAGTACCTGAAATAAGCGAAACGCACATTAAAAAATATTGATCTAGCTACAGAATAAGACAAGTATATTTGCGGTCATAAAATCAAAATACCCAAATCAAATTAAACAAACATTTAAAAATATTTTAATACCTAAACAAAAGTAGTATGCTTTAACGTAAATCGTAATTTACCAAACAACGCTACTAAATAACAATGCTCATTATTGTGAATGTGTTGAAAAGCAGTCAACACAGCCGCGTTGCGTTGCGGTGAGCGAGTTGACGCAACGCGCATGTGCCGCCGTCTCTATTGGTGTTTGTGTGACATCATCGTGACGTCGGCGCTATTAGACGAGGATGTCCCCGGTCGCCAGCTGTACTCTATGAATTCTATCTCGTCTTTAAAAGAGTACACAATAGCCCAACGTGGCTAAGACTTCGAACAATTTAATTTAAAAAAAGCCAACAAGTGAAAAATAAAAATAAATAATCACTTTTCTTTGATCGTTTTTGAGTGTCAGCCAAAAACAAATAAGCTTTTGTGGCCTAAATAGTAATATAGACTTTTATTGGAATGCAGATAACGATTCTGCGGTATATTACAATCAATCATTCAGTAGGTACCTAAAGTTGTACTCGTATCGTAGCTCCAATAGTATGTATGAAGCATAATTCCGAGTAAGCAAGATATGGCCGAGCGACAGGGTGACCTCGCAGTGCGCTTACTTAAGTCGAGCCGCTCGTGGACAGCAACGTTAGTGAGTTCCGAGAAGGCGTTACAATTTCTGAGAATCGGAGACAGGCAAGCCAGCGGGAGCGTTAAAAACGAGCAAGCAAATAAGCTCGGTACGCACTTGCCGCTTACACACACTATGATGGGAGCAATACCGGTATTCGTGCCGTTCAGTTGTTTCTTACAAGTGTGTACCTTTACTTATTTACACCTACATTTTTATATTATGTCAAATAGCAAATTATATTTTAAATTAAACAGTAAGAGTAGGAAATAATCAGCTCAAATATTTGGTGATTATAATTATTTTCTATCTAAAAACAATTTGTCCCGTGTCAGTTTAAAGGGTAAATTGGAGGAGTGAGGGCTTTCGGCACGATCGTACCGGATCAGTGGTGTTGTAATGAGACAAAGGAATCCCGTCGACCAGCCGCCGCCCGCCGGCCTGGCGCCTCGCCAGGCGGCCCTGGCGTCGCCTGTTTTGCCGCCAGCACGCCGCCAACTTTCATTGCTTACCTACCTATCCCACCTACTCTACGAGCGGTACTCCATTACCCTTAATTACGAGCTCCGAACTTGTATACATTTACTGCACATCTTTATCATGACCTGATATCATTCTTTGTCTTTACATGATATTAATAAATATTGGTGTCTTTTGAAAATGTATAGTAGAATTTTTTTTAAATGTTCTTGTTTAAATTAGGATTTAGGACTACAGTCAAGCTGTACCTTATCGTTATTAGCTTTACTTATGGAGAGTTTCTGTTATTAGAGATGAGATGATTAGATTGATTAGTGAGCTGTCATATTCTGCATATGGTTTGTGTTTTAAATCATAAAATTTCCTTCCCTTCTTATTTCGTATCAATTAGCGTTCTAGCTATTAGCTACTATTTTTCTATAAGTTAACTAAAAAATAATGAAATCCTGATAAATCTTTGATTACTGTTTTAAATTGGTTCTAATAATACGAAGATAGTTTTACGTACCGCGGTGTTATAAATCAGTCCACCATTATTTGGCTATTGTTGTGATATCATTTGTTGACTCCTCCAGAGCGAATGTCAACAAGTCCGATAGGCAGCATTTCACCCGCGCGCAAGTGAATCATCGTTAATAATTACGCGACGATCCACGCCACTCGGCTCACACACACAAACACACCTGTATTATCGTCACTCGTCTCACTTGCACTCCGTCGCGGTCGCAACACTTCTTTTACACAGATCGATAGTCAAAAGAAGAATCTTAACTACTTCCTATTCGACTAATGTTATAAAATGTAAATATTATGTATCCTGGGTGGTCGTGTTCATTCGATTCGGTGCAGCGGCGGAGCGCGAGGTGGCGTCGCGCCGCGGATGAGTGTTCAACTGTTTGTTAATGTCGTTGGTTTGTTCGTTTCGTTCCGTGGTCCCCGCGCGCGCTCGCCCCCGCGCCTTCCCGCGCACCGCACTGACTCTGCGCTCGCTGGTAGTGATTCATGTCGCGTTTTATCTATCTCCCTCCTTCACCGCAACCGGATCGGTTATTCTTCGTAATCTATTTATACGTAGGCATCTACATTATATGCACGGACTTTAACCTGTGCGCCTAACTATTACAGTGCCTGTGCCACCCTCTTCTAAAATATGTCAGCATCGCCAGACCCCGATTGATACGTTGGCGTAGTAAGGAAACCCCTTTCCTACAAAACGATTCCGAGAACTGCTTTCTAGCAATAACAAAATGATTTATCGCTCGGTATCTAGTGATATCAATTTTGATTATATGCTTGCATTTTTTCCTTGAATTAGATCAGATATTTTTTATTTTCATTTGATAAGGCTTGGATAATTTATGATCTGCGTTCACTATTTTCTGATAACTAGATATTTTGAGCGCTAAGAGCGTTGGTCACCTTCTCCCTAGGCATCACAACACGGCAATAGCGTAATTTTCATGCAGCACTGATTTCGTAACGGTTGCGCTCGACTAGAACGAGTATCGGTTTGTATGCCACCGTCCGACCGTCCACCTAACATTCTCATTTTGTTTAGGCCCATGGTCATCAGCCTAAAATTATACAAATAATCTTACTGTGTTCATATTATACACATTTAACTGCGAATTACATGAAACAAAACATTCATTAATTAATCATGTGAATACAGAACTGTAGTTATTGGATAATTTTATGCTTGGTATTTTCCTATATTTAAATTTTATCTCGTGAACTGAGTAATCAGCAAGACCTCATTATCTTGTGAATGTTTATAAATTTACCTAGAGACAAATAAGCCTGGCGTAATAAGTATTAATCTATTTATGTTGCTTGCCTCATTATCAGACGATAAATTTTGTATAGCCTTTATTTTATCATCATCATCATCATGTTCTTGTCCTTATCCCACTAGGTGGGCTGTCTAGTTTTCTTTCTCTACATTACTGTATTATACGTCCTCTCAATCCTAGAGCCGCCTTTCTTTCAAACTACATAATAATTTTTCCTATGCATTTACATATGAAAGGATAACAATTGTGTACTCGTCTACATATATTTAAAAAATCACAGATTAGGTATTCAAACGTATACATATAAATAATATAAACAGAGTATTTGCAATGATAATTGGTAGGTGCTTATCAGCAGTGCGAAGCTGTGACGCACGCGTTTCATTCGAGGATGTTCAAGTTTGAATGGTGCTCCAGATAAATAAACTTATCTACCACAAGTTTTTTTTTCGGCGACCACAAAAGTTATCAGTTACAAAATCATGTTGACATTGAGAAGAAATTGTGAAATATTGACAAAACAATAAAAAGAAAATTAATAATTCTGCAACCAAATTTGTTACAAAAAGAAAACAGCTAAATAAATATGTAGGTACCTAAGCAGATTTAGAGATTTTTAAAACCAATAGTGTGTACCGTATTTAGTAAAAAGTATCTCAATACGTATCTACATATACGAGTATCTATGTACTTAGCATTTTGTTAATATTATTATGAAACATAGCAAACAGATTTTATGAAGTAATAACAAGCATTTAAAATTTTATTAACATTAAATAACATCTAAAATAATAATATATTTTTCTGAGCAATAACTACTCAACGAAACCAATAGAAAAAAAAACAAAAGTTAAATGAATTTTCACCGTAGAGAACGAAACACCGTAAGAACATTAACTGAAAATTTTACAGATAGGGACTAAGAAAAATGTTAAAATTGACTATTATAAAAGAAAAACTAGCAATATAAAAATATTTAAAAAAAAGTAGTACTATATTAATATAAGTCTAAAATGACTTCATAAGTAAATTTTAAAAATTTTAATAAGTCAACACCGTCTAGGTGTAGATAAGTACACATTGTGTAATAAAATTGAGTGACGCAACATCTGTAAGTGGCACTGTAGTAGATGTGTCCATAGTATAATTATGAGTATCTAATAATAATATGTCATTATGTTTAATTTCTGCATTGTTATGGCGGACAGTGCAAGCGTAGTGACGTTGGAGGCTGCCAGCGATCGTTGGTCTGGCAGCTGGTGTTTCGCGAATGGTATGCGAGACCGAGACGCGCGGGCGCGGGGCACTTGTTGCGTTGTTTGGTTGGCTCGTAGGTACCGCCTGTTGCCGACGACGTCACGCTGCGGCCTTGAGCCACGCGGCACGGGGAGTGTCGTTGCTTACTGTGTCCCCTGCATCTGAGATCATTAGTATTACGCCATGTTTGAATATTGATGTGCTAATCCATAGTATTCGACTGTTTCGGTCAGTATTCATATCGATTCTCCTTTTTTCTTGGATTTTCACCAACATAAATGATAAGAGTTTAGCGATCGTGTAGATCTACAACTTCATCAGCATTCCCATCTTTATCGATCAATGATTCAAAGCTTCGTCTTAATTCGTGTTCTTTTTGTATAGAAAGCTTTGAAAGTCGAATTTTGGGCAAATCAAAGGCACAACCGGAATTCAAAACAATTTGTATTCATCCACGCTGAAGCATTTGGCAACGCTGCTATTGAATAATTATGTCGGTCCGGTCGGGCGCCACGGAGTCGCGTGGGCGGGAAACCATGAAACCAGTCTTCGTAGCAACTATATCAAACTTAACTATCCAAATCAGTGTGAACCTTATTATTTTTTAATTTCTCTAATGTTGTCTTGATTTTGACATTGTTTTTATTGTTCTTAAGTGTCATGGTCATCGCGAGCTTATTTTACACATAAGTATGACATCAATAAAATGTACACGGTTAATGTTATCTGAAAGGTTTTGCGATTGATCAAGTGTGAGCGTTGTCAGTGAAAATATATCCAAATAATGTTTTGTTTCATATAAAGCCTTTCGAAATGACCGTTGTGCCGGGCTAAGTGTCGTGTAGCCAGTTCGCTCGGGCTTCCCTTGGAACCAGGTCATCGCCTGGCTGACTGGCTCGACCGCTTCGCTGACGCCAACTCGCCGCCGCCGAGACGAGCCGCACCCTACCAACCGATCACTGAACATTCTGATATGTTTTGTAATTGGTCTACCTGTACCAGATCTCTGAACTAAGGTAGAATACCTTAAATGCCGACGTATTTCGGTAACTGGCATTCACACTGAGAGAAAAACTAACAAAAAAATAGTAATCTTTACTAAAATTTTACTAAATCCGAGGACAACAAATGACCTGTAATAAATACAAATCGATTATTGTTAATGCAATTAGTAGGTATTACAATATCAGTTCTGTTATATGTAGTAAGGTCCCAGTAGCTTCAATAGATTAGCTTTGTAATATCTAGTAAAGTCCTTAGTACTCTTTACTAAAATGTTACTAATCCCGAAGACAACAAATGCCCTGTTAAAAATACAAATCGATATTTAGTAGGTATTACTAATACCTGTTTTGTTATAGCTAGCAAAGTCAAAGTAAAATCTTAGTAAAGAATACTAAAGATTTTACTAATTCCGAGGACAACAAATGCCCTGTAAAAAATACAAATTGATATTTAGTAGGAATTATTAATACCTGTTTTGTTACATGTTGTAAGGCCCCAGTAGATCCAATAGATTAGTTTTGTAATATCTAGTAAAGCCCTAGTAATTTCGAAATTTTAGTTTTGTATTATCTATAAATCCCTAGTAATTTTAATAGAATAGTTTAATAATATCTTGTCAAGTCTTAGTACTTTCAAAAGTTTAGTTCTGTATCATCTAGTAAACACCTAGTAATTTTGATAGATTAGTTTTGTAATATCTAGTAAGCCTTAGTACTTTCGAAAGTTTAGTTCAGTATTATCTAGTAAAAGTCTAGTAGTTTCAATAGCTTAATTTTGTATTATCTAGTTGATTTTTGTAATGTCTAGTTTAGTTCTGTGTTATCAATTTAGTAAACCCCATCCAAGAAAAAGTTATAAAACACTTCAAATTGAAATATTAAAAACTGTATACCTACTTATAACAATTATCTATAAGTATACAGTTTTAAATATTTCAATTTGAAGTGTTTTATAACTTTTTATGGAAAGGGTTTATTAAGTAGATATCACAGAACTAAACTAAACATTACAAAACCAACTAGATAATACAAAATTAAGCTATTGAAACTACTTGAGTTACATATTATCTTACAAAACGAATCTAAGGTTATAAACTAAAAAATCTAAATGTAAGTTACAAGGTGAATAATAATTACAAACATAAAAATAAAGATTCAAGTGAAGTCATATTAGATATTTATTAAGTATTACACATTTATAATATAACACACGAAACAGCCACATGTACAATAAAACATAATTTACATTGCCGGCGAGTATAATGTATTCACGGAGAAACCGTATCCGTAGATTCTGGGTAAAATTGACAATTTTCACTTACACTGGTTAAATCTGTACTTATGACACTACACTATTAAACACAGTTAGTTGGTACGCACTGAGCTTCATTCTCCATGTTTACTCTACTGCACGCAACGACGAAATGGCTGCTGGAAAGGCGGGATCGTATTCACTGAGACCCCAATTACTCAGTAAGATGACTGTATAGCTGTTATAACAATGACTCCTGGGTAAGATTGTCAATTGTCACTCACAGTGTTTAAATCTGTTGGTAAAACACAGTTTGTTGGTACTGAACTTCACTCTCCATGTTTACTCTACTGCAAGCAACTACGAAATGGCTGCTGAAAAGGCGGGATCGTATTCATAAAGCAAAACACACCGGACACTTTACTGGAAATAACAAAACATTTCGTTGAAATTACTTAGCTTATTGCTGGATTTACAAAATAGACCAAAAACTAAATGTTTCTGTTGCATTAACTAAAGTATTGTAGTAAAATTACAATAGTGTCTTGAAATTAATAAAGCCTCATGTTTGAAATTATTCTACCTTTCAATACAAATGACAATCGTGTTTTGAAAATGATTAAACCCACGCTTGTAATTACAAAACAAGGTAAATCATTTTTTTTTCATCTTCCAAACCAGTGGTATATCAGATACCAATACTTGTCTATGCCAGTACCTATCTAGGTACCAACGCGGTGGATTTTTTTTGTAAGTACATAGTACTAATCGCCTAAGAGCATGTCAAACCCTACGAAGTACTCGTATGATACTTAGTGTACTGAATTACTGAAACCAAAGCCAAAGCCGTCAAATAAGAATCTTTCAACGACGTTGGCGGGAACAGAAAACGCGGCATCAGAAAAAAATCTTAATGCCAATTAATGCAATTAGAATTAATGCATAAGTATTAATTTGAGATTTTTCGAGTATTAAAGTGTAAACTTATCTCGTATATTATTCCAGTAACTTCAGTGCCCTTACCATGACTTTTGATAGTAAACGTAAACTTTTTTCCGTTTCCGTTTAATAGCTTCATATATTTAACCATACCTTATTAAATTTTAAAGCCAAAAATTTGTTTTTTATTTGTAAGCGTTTAGAATCCAGCAGCTATGCTTATTCTTCATTTTTTTACTCTTTACTCAAGACTTGCCATAGCGTTAAATAATTTTATTATAATTTGTTCTGGAAAAAATATTGTTACTTACTACTACCTATGATCTAATATTTGCTATTGTTATAGGCGATAAGTTTACGTTTTACGGCTAATTTTGTCAATTTTATAACTTTGTTTGTTGTTGAAAAGCAATAATGCTTTGTTTGGGAATTTTGTCATCTTGTAATTTCAATTGAGATTATTATCGTAAGAGCGCTTATAATGTTTGTTTCTGAAAAAACAGTACGTCATATTTTGATTTCTGTAGGCCACGCGGGCGAAGCCGCTGGAAGCTAATAATAATTAAAGCTTGTTCCTTGGAATTACAAAAAGGGATAAATTAATTATATTTGTTGTACCAAATAAAGTTCTTGCTAAATTTTACAAACGTGTGTTGAAGTTAAATAAGCGTGTTATTTGGAATTGCAAAACGGGAATAACTAAATAATTATGTTGTATCAATATTCTTTACTCAACTTTACTCAATCAAAGTGCTTTATAAATTTAACAAACGTGTATTGAAATTAATAAAGCATGTTCTTTGGAATTACAAAAAGGGTAAAACTAAATATTATTGTTGTACCAATTAAAGATATTTCTAATATTTACAAACGCGTGTTGAAATTAATAAGGCATGTTGCTTGGAATTACAAAAACGGAAATACTAAATATATTTGTTGTACCAATTAAAGTTCTTTCTAAACATCACCAACGTGTGTTAAAATTAATAAAGTATGTTGTTAGGAATTACAAAAAGAGAAACACTAAATATTATTGTTGTACCAGTTAAAGCTATTTCTAATAATTACAAACTAGTGTTGAAATTAATAAAGCGTGTTGCTTGTTATTACAAAAAGGGAAATATTAGATATTTTTGTTGTACCAATTAAAGTTATTTCTAATATTTACAAACGGGTGTTGAAATTAATAAAGCATGTTGCTTGCAATTACAAAAAGGGTAAAACAAAATATTTTTGATGTACCAATTAAAGTTCTTTCTAAAAATCACAAACGTGTATTGAAATTAATAAAGCATGCTCTTTGGAATTACAAAAAGGGGAAAACTAAATATTATTGTTGTATCAATTAAAGTTATTTCTAATAATTACAAACGAGTGTTGAAATTAATAAAGCGTGTTACTTGGAATTACAAAAAGGGAAAAACTAAATATTTTTGTTGTATCAATTACAGTTATTTGTAATATTTACAAACGCGTGTTGAAATTAATAAAACGAGATGCTTGGAATTACAAAAGGTAAAAGCTAAATCTTTTCTTGTACCAATAATTTTAAATTTTCTAAAAATTACAAACCCGTGTTGAAATAAATAAAGCGTGTTGCTTGGAATTACAAAAAGGTAAAACTAAATATTTTTGTTGTATCAACTATAGTTAATTCTTATAATTACAAACGTTTTTTAAAATTGATTAAAAGTATTACTTAGAATTACAAAATAGGTAAATTGTTAGAAACACAACTACCTTTTCTTGAAAATAGTAATCGAATTTGCGGAATTTACAAAACTCTAACAATATTTACTATCCATTTGTAATAAATATTAAACTTTTGCAATATCTGCATTTACTAAAATCGTATTTTAGGAATTACAATTACAAAAACAAAACTGTTAGTAAAAAATAATAAAAATTGCAAATACAGCAAAACTTTGATAAATTATACTAAAATTTAGTGTTTTCGCCAAATACAAAGCACTTTTGTAATATTTAGTGGCGATTTTTTTCTCAGTGCAGTTTCAATTTTGTATTTTCTAGTCTTGAACTGAAAACTTATTTAGGTAGATAAGTACTCGTATCTATGTAGTTTATCATCCGCGGGTACTGCATTGGATGTATTTTTAGAAAAAGGAGATATTCTAGGCTAAGTTATATTATTGTATTTATAATTATGTATGGCCAATTTTTAATCTATTTTCTTAGATTTATCTAATAAATGACTTTAACTACTACTATGAAGCCACTTATAACCCATACTAAAGGTCATTTACTTTCAAGAAAACTTAGAGAACTTCGTATGATATGATGAGTAGGTATATCAGCGACATCCTGGCATATTATGTTCTTCGTTTGAGATATAACTCGTTCATGATGCGTAATTAGCTAGAACACTTCCTACTAATATAAACGCGAAAGTTTGTAAGTATGTGATGGATGGATGTTTGTCACTCTTCACATAAAAACTACTGAACGGATTGAGATAAAACTTTGCAATAGTAATGCTTATACATCAGCATAACACATAGGCTATAATTTATAAAAATATTGCATGAAACAAAGTTCGCCGGGTCAGCTAGTTGTGTATATGCAACACTTGGATGACATTGACACAGGACAGAGATTTAGCGTAAGAGGAAGGAGGCTGACGATGATGATTGTTTATATTATCATTTTTTATCTGGGTTTTTTATTATTAAAAACTAAAAAAAAAAGAACTCAAAATCATTTATAAAATAAATATGTGCAGATACACTAAGCCCATCGTAATTATAATAGCTAAATAGCATAATTCTGTTTCTTTTTTACTTACGCATTCGATAGAGAGAACGCTTTTTACGTTGCTATTAAATTTACGCTTACGCCTCTGTAATCGGGCTTATTGTTCCAAAGGCTCCCAAACTAGTCAGAGACTGTATGTCAGGAGCCAATGGCTTCTCCTGTTATTTCACAAAAAGATTACAATGAAAATAAACAACTGGTCAGTATTATTTTTAACAGAGTTGGATTTAGAAAGCCGAACAATATATATATTTATTTGAAACATGCAGCAAAAAAAGAATTATTCAATGGAAATAAATAATAATATATAATTATTGCTATTATAGGATTGTAATAGTATTAGTTCATTCACAGTGAATTATATTATCGTTATTTGTAGTAACAAATAATGAATTACAACATAAATAATAATTTTATTGAGTCCCATAACCACAAACTGATAAACGTACTGTGTGAAACATTAGAGACTTGAAATATCAATGAGAATGAAATAGGTACATACTTATAATGTTTTTAAGTTTCAGTGGTGGTTGTAGTAAGAGTTTTTAATTGTAACTAAGTACCTAGGTACTCTAAGAGGATCGTGAATCGACCAGTGTTTTCGCAATTTCCGTAGATCATCGAGAAATTTTTTGGTACATTTTTGATAAAATTTACGTTTCGGGAAAAAACTTTACACCTTAAATGGTAACAAAACTTTTAAAAAAATGTTTAGTTTTTGGCGTCAATCGTTTGAGTGAAAAATAAGGTTTAAAAATATTGCATTTTTTTTTCTGAAAAGAAATGTTTTTATTTTATGTATTCTTTCCAGCCAAAGTTTTGCGTAAAAATAACTTTAAGGTCATTTTATTTTGAGGTTTTTGACGCTTATAACTTTAAGGTCATTTAAAAAACTGTAAAAACTAAGATGTATAATCCTAGCGAGTGAAGTGCTGATTATATGATAAAAAATCACTCAAATCAGATAATATTTAGAGGTAGATAAGAACTTATTGTTTTTGTATGGTTAATTTGGCGCCTCACGATTGCCTTATGACAAGTGTAATATTAGGCGCAAACTGGAGCTACTCTACTTTTTATATTACATGTATGTACACAATTAGCTCAGCTTAATTTGGTTTGTTATTATAAAATATAAATTCATATTTTAACTCAATATCTTTACTGTTGTTAAGTTGTTATAGGGTTCGGAGTAATGAAAATTTCTTTATTTTCATTCTTGAAATATGTGTTTTTTTTTGAAAACCACGTGTACAGCTAGTTATGCATAAAGACATTATCTACTAATCAAAGTATAGTTTTGGCTTCGATAATTTTCCGAGTTCAATTCAATATTTCCATAAAATGTAGCTTTATTACCTTTTACCTTTAAAATAATAAAGACGATAATATAGCCGGTTACTGAATCTTTTAAGCAGTGGGGTAATCCACTCTTGTTATGTACAGTACATTAGTAATTTATATTAACCTTCCCAGAATATGTCTTTACTATTTTTAAACGACTCATTAAGAGCTCTCTTACTTTTTCTTTTGAATCGGTATACGTCTAATGGTAACGTTTATTATGTTGTGTCAATGCTTCCATGTGGGCTCAACAACACAAACGACCTTCCAAATTCAGCACAGAGTAGGTAACTTCTCTTTAGCCAGGAATAAATAAGATGGCACGCACGCCAAACTGTGGTGACGACGCGGTATGTTCCGTGATTATTGCCAAAAATATTTCCATTAATTCCGTCGGTATGTATAACTTTGTTAATCGCCAAAATGTTTGCTACTTTTGTATCGCTCTGATCTTTGACCTAAATCGATTATACTGGAGGCCCCAAATTAAGTATAAAAACAATCAACGCAAGTACTTACGTACATCATACTGAGCAACGCTTGAAAGCTACTATAATATTAATACAGGTATTCTGTCTGGTTAAGCCACAGAATAAATAATAGAATCAAGTTACGCGCACGATGTAAAACAAAATAACATAGTTCTGCACAGACCATAGACAATATTATATAAACTATACACCAAGTACCTATATTACCCTACTTAATATTCCGCTGCATAAAATATAGAGACTCACTGGCGAGCATGTAATATGTATAAGCACTGGCATCAAGAGAATGGCGTCATTCTCTGCGAATTCCGGCGTTGGCATATCAACGACTAAAATACGCCATATGTATGAATGTGACAATAATATTCGTGAGTCAGACGGAGCCGGGTAGCACTTGACCAAATAAACAACTATTCACACAGCTCGCCAGTCTTTCCTCAATGACGCTAGTCAATTGTAATGTATTCTGTTAAACGAAGTTATAGATTTAATACACAATTAACGAGCAATGTAATAAATCGTATTCTTGTTGTATTAATTGTAACAACACGAGTACTAACCAGCATTGCCAAAAATAGTATCTGACGCGCAACGTCACACGTATAAATTGTACATCCGTGTTTGTATTTGTAGAGTTGCGTCTGTGCCGAATTGTTGAACGGACGCAAGAACTTTCACCGGGTCTTCTTCTCCTAATAAGCGAACCGTATCCTCGTAATATTAGCGACACCTATTGGAATCGCATTCTCGCATATCGACGACGTAATTTTATTTCAGTGCAAGCGTTCGCTCCGATATTATAACCTGTCGCCCACATACATAAACGTCTAAAGTTGATTATTCGATTCAAAAATAAAACATATTTTTGCGCGCCCGATGCCGAAAATAGAACAGTGGATCCCCGCTACCTCAATTACGCAAAGACGGTACTCGCTGTGGACGGGGACTGACGATACTCGGAATCATCTTTTGGAAACTCGCCAAACGGCCCGAGAGGTGTTCCCACTTCCGACGTGCATTCTCTACAACTCTACATTTATCGATTCAAAAATATAATCATGTTAGCACATTTTTTGGCAAACGCACAATACAGAATGATATTGTTATTTATCGTAGCTGCATCATAAATATTTACAGCAAGTGATGGGTATAAAGTGTAACTTTAAGGAATGCTTGGACATTTTAAAATACATAATAGAATAACGAAAACTATGAACCTAACGTCATCGGGCTTCCCTGTGATTTCACCACTTAACAATATGGTGGCTCCAGTTATTATTATTTACTATAACATAACGTCATTGATCACAATCATTGCATCAACGCAAAAGAGTACAAATAGATTTTTAATCCGGCACGTAAATAATCCGTACTAATATTATAAATCCGTGTGTGTTGGTTTATTGGTTTGTTCCTCACGCAGCGACGGAGCAACGGGTTGATTTAATATTTGACATGAACTTAGTTTGAAAAGCGGAAAGTGACATAAGCTACTTTTTATCCCAGAAAAAAAAATCAAAGAAAAGAAACATAAAATTATGCTTTTGCTCTATGTGAAGTCCTATAATATATAAATGTATAATTTGAGCAAGTTATTTACATCGTATTAATATTAAAAATATATTCGCTTCATCATTCCGAAATAGAAAACCTTACCTTCATGACTCCTTCTGCCCGCTCCGAATTATTTTACGGCAGGTCCTTTGCTTTCCAAGCTGTTCAGTAATTATGGAACGCGCTACCTGTTCCTATTCGACGTGCTCCTTCTCTTGCTGTCTTTAAGGAGCAAGTCATAGAATTTTATTTGTCGCAGTTGCCTCCATGTTAGAAAGTCATTTTTAGTTGATTTATAATATTTATTTTTTATTATATTTATTAATATGTGTTTAGTATATTTTTTTTTATTTATTTAAGTATTAGTATGTTTTTGTATGCATAATTATTATTATTGTTGTAATATTAAATTTTTGTGTATATTGATATGTATGTATATATCTTATGTATATTTATGACTCTTTATTCAAGTGTATTCATTTTTGTTTTAATTAATTCGCCATTATTGTACACCCCGTCCCTTACCTTCCTCTATAATCCTTTCCTCTCTTAATCAGGTTGCCTGGAAGAAATCGCTTTAAGCGATAAGGCCGCCGGTTGTCGCACTATTTTAATTCTATTGTATTCTTTTATTGTTAAATTGTAAATTGTGTGAACAATAAAGCGTTTTCTATTCTATTCTATTCTAAATAGCAAAATTATCCATGTCGCCGTAGTTATACAGTTAGTCAAATATATTGTCTCAAAAAACGTTTTAACATTTTATCGTGCAATTTCAAAGTTAAAACCACAGATTAGAGAAACAATGTTGTTTTTCTGATCTATGGTGAAAAGTATACAAATAATTACGTATTAAATATACAAGCTTATATAAAATTATTACTTTATAAACCTTATTTATAACCTTCCCTTTACCTGTAGCGATATTACACTATATTTTGGGAAACTAATTTATTTTATTTAATAAAACGACCGACAGACATTTTTCAACACACTGGACAACTTGTAATCTTTTTTTTAAGAATGGTGAAGTGCGAAGAGTCATTAATGAGGTCCACAGCTCTATGATGAGGTATTATTTCAATAGTACCTTTGTAATCATCCTCATCTGAACCTATGTAATATTATTATTTCAAAGTGAAGCAACATGCAAAATCATGCCAGTTTTATCGTACTTGAATTAAACCAAAGATAACAGCCTCATGACGTTCAGTGGTTACATCGGGTGATATACATATAAGTCTGATAACAATACTACTATCTAGGCAAACACTGATAGTAGAACAGTGTTCAAAAAGTCGTGAGTCATCCGTCTAATAACTTTTATACATTATTTTACCATATAAATATAAAAACATATTTTTGGACAACATCCTCTTTCATATATATTTTTACCTTATTGGTCCATTATATCCTTGGTAATATAAAGTTTGAATCTTAACGGATATTTTTATATGGACCTAAAGTATTTTAATTTTCCAACACATACATTTATACATATGTGTAAATGAATACAAGTCATTCGGAATTCTGTAAGTACTTTACTCAAATACCTATACTATACGCATAATGATATACCTAGTTTGCGTGTTGTATTCACCACGCCCGTCAATTGTGTAATATGGTTTCTCGGAATTATTTATGTATAATTTCCTCCAAGAATATTGTGACCGCAACTGTCCCTGATTTTCAGACATTAGTTTTTCAAAACACACAACGCACGTTTGACAAACAAAAATTTCATAAAAAAAATTAAATTTTGTTTTAACCCCTCGCCAAAAGAGATTTTACATGATTTAAGAAGTGTCTATATAAACTATTTATTTGGGGTGGCCCAAACGAATAGTCTTTTTGTAGGAATGGGTCCACAGTCGAATTAATTATTTATTATTCTATTTTATTAATAAACAGCCAAACGTAATAATATGGTTTCTACATCAACATTTTGAAACAGTGATCTTCTTCCTTCCCATCTTAATGTGATATAACGAGAGGGCTACGAACGTCATTAACAGTAACCTTTTTAATTTCAACAAGAGAACACATTCGAACAATAACTGAAAATAAGTGTTAATAACACTGTAATTACAACCTTGCTTAACGTACCAAATGGGTACAAGAAATAAACGACACAAGTTTAACAAAGAGTGCTTATTATTTGTATAAGTTCAATACAGGAATTTTTGCCTACGAGTGGCAGCCATTAGAGTAACTGGCATGTCCAGTCAGTGTGCGATTCCCAGAATACCCCGAAGCACGCGCCGCCAACGGCGACCCTCGGCTGTCGGGTATAATAAACTCACGTCTGCTCCTACCCAACAAGCCTTTTCACATTTACCATTCCGATATTTCTGAGAACCTCTTCGATTCCCTCTGCTATTATTAGAGTTATTTTCAATGTGCAGGGGCGTTGTTTTGTTTCTTTAACTTCTGGCTAAACGAGACTAAAAACTAAATTACGTTTTTCCTGAACACAACAGACGAGTACCGAGAAATTTTACTTGGCTCAGTTCTATGGAAACTAGAGTAAAGAAGGCGATGTGTTGCGCATCATTTAATGTGTCCTAATTAGGAAGAAAATGTAAAGAGCGACTGAAATTTCGCAGAACTTTTACAATGCGAACGTTTTAACAAGCGTTTGTCTGGTGCACGCCATAAAATTAACGGAAGCTATCTGCTTGACCGGTGGCCCGCAAAGCAAATAAAGTAATCCCTGAAATCGACTCTACTAAATAAAAAAAAACAATAATCCTCCTTGTTTTATTTTATAGATACTCTGGAACAATTTGTTTCTCATATTTTTAGGGTTCCGTACCTCAAACGGAAAAAACGGAACCCTTATAGGATCACTTTGTTGTCCGTCTGTCCGTCTGTGTGTATGTCAAGACTCTTTATTTCGGGAACGCGTAAAGATATCGAGTTGAAATTTAAACTGTATACGTATATTTATGGTTATCTTTTGCAGTTGTGTAAAAAAAAACTTCTCAGTTATCGTTAGAAAGTTAGAGCCGTTTATGTCGTAAAAAACGCATATTTCGCACTCACAAAAATCAAAACCTACAGGGTAGTTCCCGTTGACATAGAACTGTGAAATTTGACGAGAAGCATTGTCTCAGAGTACACATATAGGAATAAATCTGAAAACTGTACATTTTTATTTAAGGCAAAAAAAATAGGGCCTCAATATTCACAAAATATGGGTTTAAAATTCAAAGTGAGTAAATGGTATCATGTAAGGTATCATATAAAAGAACTTAATTAGCACATGCTAAAACAGGTTTTTAACTATTTAAACAATGTGTTATTTCGATATATTACGAGAAAAGTAAAAAAAAAAACTTTTTTGTCGATGGTTATAGTATAGTGATTTTAACAACTTACTTCCCAATTTTGTGAAATTTTTTGGATTTGTACGGAACCCTCGATGTGCGAGCCTGACTCGCACTTGTCCGGTTTTTTGTACTAGGATTGTCGTACATAAAGGCAGATTTACATTGAGCCAGTAACTAACGTCAGTGCACTGCAGAGTCAGTACTGACCTAGCACTGACATCGTGTAAATTGATTTCGGTACAATACTCTAAGGGTACAGTACTTTCGCGTCAGTACTGACTTCAATATTCCCGCTTCATATTATTCGGCGTCAATACCTACAGAAGTTTGTACCCGACTGCCAAGAAGGGTATTGGTTTTCACGCGTATCTTGTATGTTTGTAAATTTCTTTTCCCCGCGTATCTTCGAAACAACTGGATGGATTTCAACAGTTAAGGTCGTTAGATTCATTACAAAAACCTAAGGTCCTTAAATAGGTATTGAAAACAAAACAACAGAACGGCGGATTCCTGGCGCAAAATTGTGAGTAAGTACATAGTTCAAAATGTGTTTATAACTAAACCTATGGAGGAGGATATCAAAATAAATGAAATGAACAGGAGATTAATATTATGATTTTTATTTTGAGTGCTTTCCACACTAGATTTTATCTCAAAGAGTTTTCTTTGTGATAAGCATTTCAAAAATCTGAACAGGACATTATAAAAAATCATAAATTTAACAAGGAATAATTACAACAATTTAATGTTTTTTCTTTATTTTGGTGCATTGCTCTGTTGATTTTTTGCAATCGGGTTTTTTGTTGTAGAGAGCTTTAGATATTCTTGTTAATTGAGCTTTTGGGTTTGCTTCAATACAAAAATCGTTTAGTACAAAAATTGTTTGAATTAAATTGATTGATTAGCTACTTAATTATTCTGTACATTTTGGACTATGTCTAAGAGCAACTACGAATTTGGTAGTTTCGCGCAAAGCTGCGTTTGTTTTTTTATTTAAAAAATAACAATAATTCAGTTTTAAGTTGCAGTGTAATGTTACGATTTCCATTTCCATGAAATTGGCTGGCGGCTCATGGTCAAGAGAGTTGCTGTCAATTTGCCATTCATTACACAACCTAAGGGCCACTGAACTATCAAAATTCAATAAAATGTAGAATACGAACTAGCATTTATGAAATCCGAAGTTATTTGTTAGAAAGGAGAGTAAAGACATTCAACGTTTATAACCCCCCTCATTGTGTTCGTCGTGACCCCTGTGACACTTACATATTTAATTAAGTATTCGTTGCCGTTGGAATCTACACTAAAATACGTATATTCCTCTATCACGTTGCTATCACTCGACTAACACGCGGAATAATGTTAATAGTTCCTTGAATTTTGTACCTTAAATCACCTGTAGTACTTTCGAGAACGATTCAATAATGATATTACCGTATAATGCTAAAGAATACTGGGCAGGATCGGTAAAATAAGTAAACCTAAAGGGGCCGCCGCCTATGCACCTGCCGACCGGACGGCGCGCGGTTGCACCAACCTCCTATCCCATGTCCGGTTTAACAACCATCATTTTTATTGCTGTTACAGGTGCCGATCATTATTTATTATTCGACAATCTTTAAAAATTGGCTTCTTTCACATAACGACCGTGAGTTTTTGTATTTTTGGATGGTCAAAATGATAGCACCTATGTATTTATTGCGTTTAGCAATACTCAAAAGGAGTTCTCTTATTAATATCGATATTGTTATACAGAATTATAAGAAAATGAAGAGATGCTGAATGGACGGTAGCGGTGAAGGCATGTAGCGGCTAGCGACCCAAAGACTCTGGAACCAGTGGGACCGGTCGCGCGACGAAGCTTTTTGTACCGGCTCCTTTGTCGCTCTTGCAGAGTCGGTTACATACACTTATTTCGCCAAAACAAAACTTACTTAATTCAATGTTAATCTCATCAATTGATTATGAATCAACTCATTGACATGCTCTAGTACATAATTATTTGCGGAGTTGCAAAGTTTATGCACATTCTAAATAGGAAGGAATTCACGTTTAGTGGTCAAACAGACTGAATGATCCGGATACAAAACTTGAATTATAGAGCTTGAATAAAAAAGGCGATACGATCGAGATCAAAAACACCTAAACTTTAGATAAACAGAAGCGCCTTCAGTCACCGATGACGTTAACGTAGGTACCATGTGTGAGTAGGTAACTTATCTGAACGCAGATGGGCAGAAGGGTATACTTCTATAGTAGATGTACTTTATAACAGAAAATGCTACATCATGCAAACGTTTCGTTCGAGGAGTGGAGATTACTAATTGAGACCGTCGCTAAACGAACGTACCATCGACGGAGAGGTAGCGTCGCGAGATGGGAGATCGGCACGCGGCGGGGGCGGGCGGACGTGCCAAGGCAGGCAGGCAAGCAACATATTTACTCATACGGCCGAGGCGTAAATCACCGTGCATCTATTTCGAGTTGGCCGGTGCGAGTGGAGTGTGGGCACGGCGCGCGGGGCGCGGGGACAGACGCCGCTGCCGGTCTGGCGCCAGAAGGATTCCCCAGCGCCCCGCTCCCCGCGCGCCTCGAGGTCACACCGCCCCGTGGCAGAACTGCCTCTCGCAAAACACTCCGCAATTTATTCACGAAACAATTTCGACATTTGAAATAGCTAACAGTGGACTTCACAGTCCATGGAATATGGCTTCGTATCTGGCGACGCAGAATGTTTTGCATTGCCAATATTAGCATGTATATGTATACCTGGTAAACATTTCAAAACATTTAATGTGTCATTAACGAATCTTGCATCAACTTTATTGAATGGCAATAAATAAATTACCTAACTAGGTTGATAAATATCTTAAATATTTGAAGGAAAATAAATTCCATGAATCAGTATCAAAAAACAAACATAAAAGACCGTCTGAAATTCACCGAACATATGTTTAATATATAACCAATTGCGTTTGTTTATAAAATGTGTAACGTGGTAATAATAGTAAGCAAAGCGTACTACAGGTACTATAATTATTTACCTGGACTTCCGATATGCCCTTGTAAACAATGCGCCTTCCAAGAAAAAAGATAAACGTTTCGAAAGGAGTAAAAGTTCACCGTACAATCACTCCGAGTGTGAACTCAATAATGGGCTTATCGCGCGATAGATATCGTGACAGATATCCGAGCATATGCAGATAAGGTTTCAGCATCTAATTTTCGCTGGTACATACTTTCGCGTTTACGTATTTTCGCGAATCTTGATTAGATACAGGGAATTGTCATTATCAACTTCGATTCCGGCTAAAGTCTAGTCAGTGTTGCGAAATATATTGATATCGATTTATAAGGAATTGTGCATTTTTATACCTAGTATGGTAAAATATGTGTATGTATACTCACTCGTCATATAATGCGTAGGATTGAGTGCGAGCGAGAGCAGGCCGGAGCCAGCGCCCCGCTCCCCGCTGCGCCCGCGCAGGGATGCCCTGCGGTCATTGGTTACTCATACATCTTGCAAAACTTGAATCCATTCCATTAATCCAATTAACAACCGTCGTTTACATAATTTTGTGGCACAACACTATTCTACGGAATACACTATTAATAATACCAAGTAATTAAAAAAAGAAAACATTTAAATCGTATTTACGCGGTGTAAATAGACAACACGAATGCGCGCGCTCCGTACTGAACGCAGACGGAGAATGAATATTACTACCGAATTGAAAGTATTACATACTAAACATCTACATAGCTGGACAGATGTTAAATAGATATTGGTGCCATGTTCGCACTGTGTTCCTTATTCTCTTCCTCATAAGGACTATAAAGTGTTATTTTAACTGCCGATCTACGTTTGCAGTTGTGAGCTCACTATATAATAATTTCTAGTCCGTCGAGAGAATGAGTCTTTCATCTTACACATTCAATACCAAACAGAATGAAGCAGATAATGGACTCATTTGATTGAACATAATTGCTTTGACTGGCATTTCTAAAAATATGTTTGCAGAAGGTATTCCGGTATGAGTCGTTCTACGCATTCATTAACTACGTCACGAGAATAACAGGTTTCAGTGGCGCCATCTGCCTACATTATGTGGAAACGGAAGTAAAAAACTGAACCAATAAGATGGCGCCATATTATCTAAAGTTATGAGTTCACTTTATCGCAAACCAAAATAAGTCAAGTCATATTGATAAGAGGAAGACTTAAAACCGTTATCTGGGGGTCTAAGTAGCATGCTACTGATAGGTGAGTGGCGAATACATTATTTGTGTTTGCTTATACTAATAATGTATCAACCGTAATAGCAAAATCTATTACGTGGATTATGAAATCAGTTTTGACTTGGGTATGAGATAATAAGAGACTTGATAAGCGGCAAAGGGGTAACTAAAATGAGTCTATCCGGCTGGTACACTTATCCCTAAGGAGCTATCCCCCCTGGTAGGGATAAGTTCTACCATTTTATCCTATAATAAATGAAGTAAAAAATCAATGGATTTGTCTTCTTAAAGTACTGGTAATTTTAATTCATCAGATAACACAGGTATTAAAAATTCACTACTATTTTTTTTACTGTAGGTACCTGAGATTAGAAATTAGATCTATGTAGAGAGAAAAGACTGAACTTGAAAAACTGACTTCTTTTGGAAATTAAATCGTTCAGGGGACGACCTAGTCGGTCGTCGCTAAAAAAAATAGCGACAAGCAATTCGTATTGATAGGTAGGTACACGTCGACAGCTCTTTATCAATTTATGTCTGAACTATCACTCAGATGCACTGCGAGACTTCTTATCACACGCGAGCTACTTATTTGAGTAGGATATATTTAGATGAAAAAAACTTACTGTCTGTCTACATAGTGATTAGTGATCAAACTTACTTTGATCACTAATCACTATGTAGACAGACGTACAAACCGTCTATTCCTAACGATCTACCCAAACCAACCCTACGTGGTCGGTTAGGAAGAAAATTCCTAATAGACCACCTAATTTGGTGGTCGGTGTGAACATCGTGTATTTGGTGTAAGATGTCCAAAAAATATTTATATTTAAATATACCCTCCAGATAAATATCCCTAAAGAACAATTAATAAAACAAATATATTTTTCGAAAACCTTTATTTATTATCAATTAGTTTAAATTGCAAAGTGCATTCTATTATATTTTGTTAAAAATATAAAGCGATTTTATATGCGCTTTGAATCGTTAGCTAAGCTAATCGAGTGCCATATCGGCGTCATCGTCTTTTTTGTCTTTTCCGTCTGGACCCTTGGGCTTGTCGTCCTTCTTTTCGGTTTCAGTCGAGCTGCCGCCGTCGCGCGGGGCGGACGTCACTTCCAGAGCTTTGAAGAAGGCTTGCATATCGCCCGAGTTGGCCGCCGCCGCCACTTCCGACGGTAGACCGAACTGCGATATCACCGGACCCATCTGGCCGGATGTTAGCGCCGACGAGAATTGATTCGCCGCCTGGAATACCCGTTATCAGCGTTAAATCGTAATATATTTTCAATAATTAGTAATTATTTTTGATGATGTAAGATTGTGTTTTTGGAGATTTGTAAGGGACAAAATATGTACTTTGAAGCTTTAAAACAAAATAAAAAGCATGCCAAGGAAATAAAAAATCTCACCTGGGTGTTAGAACATAAACAAAACAAACCAAAGAAAACACTAAAAATGCACTGATTAATAAGGTTTTGGTTAGAATAAAATGAAATAGCAAAGAAATCCCCGATTACCAATTTGAAGCGTTATTGGGCAAAATCGCATGCAATTCACAGAAACAATAGTCGACCAGTCTGTGATATCTTGCACGATGGCTGGATAGAATTCGTTTAGTTCTACAATTTTAGGATTGTTTAAAATGTACGAAAAAATTGAACCAGTGACCCGCACTAAACTGTTTAGGGATAACGTTGTTCACACTTAATTCTTGGTATAGACTAAATCGAAACTTAAAGGCGTTTGTGAAGTTAGTTACAAGCTGCTCAAATAACTTCTCCTTGCTTCGCTGATATAGGAGTTTAATGCTATTGCGCAACCACTTCGGAGAGTGCGCCCAGCCCCTCTACCGCCTAAAGCAATAGCAATCGTAATAGCAATCGTTTATGACTTCATTTTAGTCATTTGGCACCGCCTATGTGACGTTAGCCATCAAAGTTGTTCATTCAACGATTGCTTTCGCAATCCGCGCAAAGCAATTGATGGCTAACGTCACATAGGCGGTGCCAAATGACTAAAATGAAGTCATAAACGATTGCTATTGCTTAGGCGGTAGAGGGGCTGGAGTTGCACAATCTAGTCCCCCTTGCCCCTTTCTTCTATCGTACGGCTAGACAGACGCGACCAAAGCGCCACCCTTTTATGGTGGACATTCCGCGCGTTAGAACCAAGCGTTTCGAATCCTCATACGAACAGCCGGAATGTGGAATACTTTGCTTGGGTCTATCTTCCCGTTAAAGTACAACGTGAGTGTCTTCAAATCCCGAGTAAATAGGTATCTTTTAAGTAAGCGTGCTACACCCTAGACCGCGTTCTGCTTATACACCAGGCTCGATAATTTATGCAACCAAAAAAAATAATAGTAGGATGAAACCCATTAGAAAAGGAGGGGAATATTATAAAAATAATTTACGGGCGATCTGAGTTCGGGAAGGGGTTGAGGGGGGGGTTTAAGGGGAAAAAACGGTTTTTCTCGATTTCCGGCAAAACTAAAAGTCCTATCGAAAAAAGTCAAATGGCAAAGTTGTAGGTAATAAAAAGATCTAAAACTTTTGTGTTGACACTTTTTTCACATAACCTCAAAATTTATGTGAAAAATCCAAAAAACCGAGTTTTTGGTTTTTTATTTTTATCTTTTACAATAATATTTTTTTTTTAACAAAATTTGGTGAAAACTTACCTTTTTAAATCCCAAATACGCTGTAATTTATTTGATTAAAAATATTAATTTTTTCACCTTATTTTGAATGAATATCGAAAAAACACCCTAATTTTCAATCGAAAATTCAACCGTCAAAATATCAGCTTTTTTCAAAAAATTGGTATGTTTTCTGTTTGTTAAAATCTCTACTTTTCGATGGTGAAAAAAAATATATATGTTACTATAGTAAATCTTCTCAGAAAATGCAAAAAATCGAAAATAAATATTAAAGAAATAAATGTCAAAATGTACAAAAAATATATTATAAATCTATTAAAAATGTATAAAATATATATAGAAATCGGCCAAAAGTTTGTTATTAAAAATATATTTACGATATATATTTTATATAGATTTTTAATATATTTTTTATGTATTTTGAAATATTTTTTTTTCATGGGATTAACTAAATTTGTTTGTCTAAAATTAAGGAGATTATTATTTTTCTATCTTGTACTAAAATATCATTTAATTTCAATCTTTAGGTTATGTTACGTTAAGCATACTATTTTTTAAAGAAAATATTACGATTTTTATGTTGGAGTTGATTGATACAGATATAAATATGAAGCATGATGCGTAGGAAGGTAAATACTATCTCTATCAATCAACTCAAACATAAAAATCGTAATATTTTCTTTAAAAAAATAGTATGCTTAACGTAACATAACCTAAAGATTTAAATTAAATGATATTTTAGTACAAGATAGAAAAATAATAATCTCCTTAGTTTTAGACAAACAAATTTAGTTAATCCCATGAAAAAAAAATATTTCAAAATACATAAAAAATATATTAAAAATCTATATAAAATATATATCGTAAATATATTTTTAATAACAAACTTTTGGCCGATTTCTATATATATTTTATACATTTTTAATAGATTTATAATATATTTTTAGTACATTTTGACATTTAATTCTTAAATATTTATTTTCGATTTTTTGCATTTTCTGAGAAGATTTACTATAGTAACATATATATTTTTTTCACCATCGGAAAGTAGAGATTTCAACAAACAGAAAACATACCAACTTTTTGAAAAAAGCTGATATTTTGACGGTTGAATTTTCGATTGAAAATTAGGGTGTTTTTTCGATATTCATTCAAAATAAGGCGAAAAAAATTAATATTTTTAATCAAATAAATTACAGCGTATTTGGGACATAAAAAGGTAAGTTTTCACCAAATTTTGTTAAAAAAAAAATATTATTGTAAAAGATAAAAATAAAAAACCAAAAACTCGGTTTTTTGGATTTTTCACATAAATTTTGAGGTTATGTGAAAAAAGTGTCAACACAAAAGTTTTAGATCTTTTTATTACCTACAACTTTGCCATTTGACTTTTTTCGATAGGACTTTTAGTTTTGCCGGAAATCGAGAAAAACCGTTTTTTCCCCTTAAAACCCCCCCCTCATCCCCTTCCCGACCTCAGATCGCCCGTAAATTATTTTTCCTTTTATTTTTATAATATTCCCCTCCTTTTCTAATGGGTTTCATCCTACTATTATTTTTTTTTCAATCTTTATTATTTTTAAAGGTTCTACTCTGGCCTATTAACATCAGGCAGTGTGTAGTCATCGTGAACCTATTCGAAAAAAAAAAAAAAAACACTTGCCTTGTGTTCACAGTTTACTCGTGGCGGCGTTTTGTCAATGTCGTATAAGTGCTAGCTAGATTTAGTTTCATTTTTACCTGACTCTCCAATTATTCTTATCTCTAGTAATACTTGTAGTTGTACTAGTAAAAATCATTAAATCACTGAATTAACGAGTTTTGACGACAAGCAAAAAACCGTTAAAAACATCCAAACTTTATCGCTACACAGAACCCATCCTTCACCATTGACACATTTTATTTGTTACTGCGCAGCTACTCGCTTCATATTTGAAGCCGCCACTAAGTTTGAATCAATAAAGTAGCGCCGCCTGGTGTATTTTTTCGTCCATTTTTAGATGATGTGATATCATTTAAACAATAACATGTGATACAGTTTAAAAATAACAGTTACACGCAAAGTGCAAGGTATCGGAAATATGTGGACCGCAGTTCAGGCGAGTGAAATAAGCTATAAACCAGTAAAGCCTAAGCCCAAAGTAAGCGGGTTCTGTCCCGGGACCAGCTGGGTAGCTGCAAACTTTTTTTTTTATCACGAATTAGTCCGCGCTTGATGTAAGAAAGTCGTTACAGGTCTCAATTGACATATCAATTCGGATAGAGCTAAGTGTCAACTCTAGTCTATTATTATGTGTGCTGTGATCGCCAATATTTCTAAATTTCATCTCTTGTTGCCACCAGCTTATCTTAATATTTTTTTCTAGCAGTGATTTCAAAACTCAAGCAAAAGTCTCTTTAGCAAACAAAAGTAGACTTGATAGAACGAGTTGATTAAGGGATAAAGCAGCGCCTAATTTTCATGAATTAAATCTTGCCGTTTTCAAATGTTGCCAAGTTTTGTCAAAAGCAGAGTATGCATAGCGCCAGTCGCAATGAGGCAAACAGTATAATGTATAAATCGTGGTGGTGTTATATTGTATGTATCTATTAAACTATGACGGATGGAGATTTATTCCTTGCAATTGGCTAAAATAAAGCTACAAATTATGAAATACTGCAACTAACGCGAATATTATGATGCATGAGTCGCGGTGAGATGTTGCCATGTATCGCGGTTACATGTTGCTAGTATCGCGGGAAAATCCTGTAAATATTGCGGTTTGATAATACGTCTGTACCGCGACGCGAAGTTACACGTGTTACTGTTACATATCATAACGTTGTTATTGGCACTATTGAAGTGACATTTTACATGTGATAAAATGTTGTAATGTACTATTCCTGTCCATTTATGGCATAGAGATATTTGAAGTATATGGGAGAAAAAGTTGTTTATAAAGATGAGAGATCGCCGTGACCACGAGGTTAGTGTGTGACCCGCGATGACTTAGGAAAGATAGGTTTTTCATCTGCGCAAAGCGAACCAAAGTGTATCGTGAAGATTATTATGTCGCGTGTTAAGTTATTTATACAGGGTTATCCAGTACTGATGCTAAGCCTCAAGGAGGTCCTTCAGAACACCAATATGAACAATTTTTATCAATGGGACCAACCCAGAATTAAAGATTAAAAAAATCAGCTATTTCATATTTTTTTTCGATTCTGACTTGCAGCTTTATATGGAACAGCCGATTTTATAAGCTTTTATTTAACTTGCAATGGATGTATGTAAATTCGGGCAGAATCTTGCAAGTTGAATTTGACCAACTTTCTGGTTGCCGATTGAGCTGAATTTTTGCACGCGTTCGTATATCGCGTGATGATGCACTAATGGTACCATAGAGCTGATCTGACGATGGAGTCGAAAGGTGGACATGAGAACTCCTGTACTAAACAAGATAGATCCGTCGTGTTTGGGCTCGTTTTACTTGTCTTGGATGGCACTCTGCTGCTACATGATATCCAGGATCTCAAAAACTTGTATTCTTATTAAGTTATATTTTTATAATAATTTATTATTTCTCGAATTTTATGTTGGTTCCTCAGTAAAAGTTGTTCATAATGATGGTCTTAATGACCACCTTTCGTCTCAGTACAGGGCTAGCAGATAGCCCTGTATAATGTTGGTAAAATGGAGCACGTGTAGCGGTGAGTCGGTAAGTCGCGGCGAGACGGAGCGCGGCGGGCGGGCGCGGTCGCTCGGCGCGGGCGCTAGTGTAGGTGGTTCACCTGCGCGAACTGCGGTGAGAGCAGGGTGGTCCTTACATCGTCCTGCGATGCGCGGGGCGGCGCGGGCGGCAGGTGCGGCGCCAGGCGCGCGGCGTGCGCCTCCTGGCTGGCAAGCTCCGCCACCTCGGCCGAGCCCAGCGCCGCGCCCAGCTCGATCCTCGGCGCGGGGCTCGCGGCCGCGCCCGCCGCCGCCCCGCCCTCGCCCTCCGGCGCCGTGCCCAGACCCGAGAAGTAGCGCTGCAAGTCCGACAGGAAGATCTGCCCGCCTGCAATCACACGGACCCTATGTGAGCGGGAAGGGACGACTGTTGACCGATTTAAAATCGTCACTGTGTTTAACCTGTTCGTTGTTTAAATTCGACTCTTTAGTTGAAACGATTGTTGGCTGAACCTGTGAACACTACTGTACTGTACTGTACCAGCCTTTTTAATAGTCCACTACAGGACGTAGGCCTACCCACGAAGGGTGATTGGGCCATGTCCACCACGCTGGCCCAGTGCGGGTTGGTGGATTCACATACGCCATCGAATTTCTTCTATGGACGTATGCAGGTTGCCTCACGATGTTTTCCTTCACCAAAAAGCCAGTGGTGTGAAATTCCGTACATAAATTCCAAGGAATTCATTGGTACAGGACCGGGATTTGAACCCGCGACCTCACGATCGTGAGGCGAGTATCATTACCACTAGACCACCATGGCTTTCAATCTGTGAAAACTGATTTACAGTAATTATTTTTTGCCAACAATGGCACAGCCGTCGCAATCGCACGGCTCAGACGATTTCCATAAAATTTAAATGGGACCACCTCTGAAGTAAGTAAGTTCGTATTGGCCGGGTGGCTAGCCCTGGTGTCAGAGTTTTAACCTCTGAAGTAGGATTTACCAATCAAAAAAAAAACATTTAAATCGGTTCATAATTGGCGAAAAAATCGTTGAACATACACAAAAAAAATAGATACAGACGAATGTAGAACCTCCTCTTTATGGAAGTTAATAATTATTTTTTGCAAAAAAAAATAACATGCCCGACTCCACCCATGTACAGAATTCGCGAATATTTCGCTCGGATCGATGTAGCATTTTTCAAATTTATCAAAAATGGATCAGCCGATTTCGTTACAGTTAAATGGGTCCAATTCGAAGTTATACTCTTTCCAATAAAAAAATAATTATTGAAATCGGACTACTATAAAAAAGTTATGCATGGTTATACATAAAAAAATATACATAATATACAGGGTTACAGAGTAAGTGGACCTATTCCCGTTAAGGGTGTGTAGTTAACTTTGTTTCTCACTGATTTGACTATGAAACACAGTATAGTAAATTAAATAAAATACTAGAGATTTGAAATTTAAAAAAAATACCCAATTTTCGGCTATCAGCTCAGATATTTTGAAAAGTGTAAGTCGTATAACTATTTTTATTTAATTTTTACATCTGAAATAATGTTTTATGACCTCACTACCCAATACTGTCCGTAAAATGAACCTTTTTTAAAAAGTATTTGAATTCAAAGATCTCGAAAACGGTGAGATTCAGGGTATGGTGTTTCATAGTCATAATCAGTCAGAAACGTAATAAACTACACACTCTTAACGGAAATAGGTCGACTTAGCCTGTAACCCTGTATATACGTGTCCAATTGAGTACCTCCTCAGGTGTTTCGTCGGTCAATATACAGGGTTATTGGTAATCAATAAGCATCTTTTTAAGGGCATTTTCTGTACATCGAAACAACTTTTCCCAAATCTCAACAAATTTCCCATTTTTAGGGTTCGTACCTCAAAAGGAAAAAACGGAACCCTTATAGGATCACTTTGTTGTCCGTCTGTGTGTACTCTTTATCTCGAGAACGCGTAAAGATATCGAGTTGAAATTTAAACTGTACATGTATGCCTATGATCTTTTGCAGTTGTGTAAAAGATAAACTTCTCAGTTATTATTAAGAAAAGTTAGAGCCATTTATGTTGCAAAAAACAGCATATTTACAGCATTTTTTACACTCACAAAAATCAAAACCTACAGGGTACTTCCCGTTGACATAGAACCACTTTAGAACTATGAAATTTGGCGAGAAGCATTGTCTCAGAGTACACATATAGGAATAAATCTGAAAACTGTACATTTTTATTTGAATCACAAAAAAATAGGGACTCAAAATTCACAAAATATGGGTTCAAAATTTAAAGTGAGTAAATCGTATCATGTAATGTATCATATAAAAGAACTTCATTAGCACATGCTAAAACAGGTTTTTTATTATTTTAACATTGTGTAATTTTCTATGTATGTTGAGAAAAGTGAAAAAAAAAACTTTTTTGTCAATGGTTATGCCTAGTATGGAGATTTTAACAACTTACTTCCCAATTTTGTGAAATTTTCTGGATTTGCACGGAACCCTCGATGTGCGAGCCTGACTCGTACTTGTCCGGTTTTTTTTTAAAAAGTGGATTCAATATACAAAAATTGTTGTTTATATGGGTACCTTGTGCACTCGTTTGCACTGCGTACACGTACACAGTAACTTCCCTGGCAATTTGCTGGTCCAACACTCGCGAGATGCGGCGCGCGTGCTTTTTACTTAGAACTCTATGTTAAGACCAATCATTTTTTTAAAATTTTGTATGGAAGAAAATAAATACGAATATTTATCGAGTATAAGTTATCGAAAAAAAGATGTTTGTTTGATGAATATGTTCTTAAAAGGATGCTAATTGATTATCAGTAATAAACAGAGCAAACTACACACTAGCTACCTCTCAATGGCTATATTTGACAGAATCAGGGGCTCAGTCAAAGGGTGTGCCGGAATGTGGTCAGTCACTAACGGCGGTTCCATATGATGAATACAATTTCAGTACATACTGCGCGGTGGCTGCGTGGCGGTGGCAGTGTTAGGTGGCGTGGCAGTGGCGGGCGGCGCGTCACGGGCTCGCGCGGGCGTGCGCGGAGCCTCGGCGGCCGGCGCGGGCGCGGGCGTGGCCGCGGGCGCCGCGGCGGCCGAGCGGGGCGCGCTGCCGCCGCGTGATGACGCCCCGCTGCCGCCCGACGGACGCGCAGACGAACTGCTGTTACTTAACAACGTGATACATTTAACATGACATTCGTGTCGTGGCTGTTTGCAATAAAACTAAATTGTACAGCATGTTCTGTGGCATTGCAAAGCCACAGAAGACACTAGAATAGCTAACGGATACATGCGTCATGCGCTTCTGCATTGGCATTGTCATCCACATAGCCATCATCTTAATCACCATCTGGGCCACTGGAGCAGTTATGCCAGTGGATGCTGGAGGGGAAAATGCACAACACCCCCATGCAGGACGTCAGTGCAGGACTTATCGCCCCCACATCTAATTCGTGAATAAGAACATGACATTCATAGTTCATCAAATAGTGATTACGCTGGGGCTTAGAAGTACCTCCTCAAAGATTTGCATAAGTAGAAAGCGTCCTGAGTATCACAAGTACAAGCCCATACTAAATCAGGTCATCTGTCTAATTTGGTAAACATGATATTTCCAGTGATACTCAAAAAATAAATCTAAGTTATAGGCAAAAAAGACTTTAAATGTGATTGAAAGACACTGATAAAAAACTGGTCCTATCCATATACCTATGTGATAATGTTGATAGATTTTCAACAGATAGAAACAACAACTAGAAACCACCTTTATTATTTTTAAGAGCAGACGCTGAAAAGGAAATGCATAAAACACTACATCAGTGTAAGACTTATAGCCTCTACACCAGGTATACTAAGCACCACACAAATCGGCGGATGAGAAGTTATGCGCAGACAGAACGCTGCGCAAAAGCCGAAATATAGGTATGCGCCAGAGCCAGAGAGATGAGACGCCAGGGCACACCCGCCCGCCAACCTCATGGCTCCCGCGCGCTCCCTACGCCGTGCTCACAACTATGACACGCGGCGTCGGAATTGTGCACACATACGCAATAATTAGCAAATCACGGCGAAGTGCATCGGCGGCGAACTTCTCATCCGCCGATTTGTGTGGCTCTTAGTTATACCTATATATAAGATTAGAATACAAATAAAAAAATTAACATACAAATGGCATAGATCTTAAAAATTATCAACATTCAAACTAAAAACTCCATTTTATTATTTGTTAATTGATGTTACAACTTCTCAACTTTCAAAATCCTCACCCCATAGTTCCAAGGAGAGAAGAAAGGCCTCCGATCTGCCCGACGCCTCCAAACAGCTGCATGAGTTGCTCCTGAGACATGTTGTTGAGCAGATTCTGCAGCTCTCCCTCCTGCGTGCCGCCTGCACCGCCACTGCGCCCACCGGATGTCGGAGGGTTGTTCAGAGCCTCATTGATGCGGCGGCAGTAATCATCATCTTTATCAGTCTTAGGTTCCTAAAAGATTCATAAGATTTCAGTTCAGTAGAAAAAATCTGCTTTCTACATACTAGTCACAGATAAAGCCAAGAATAATTGGTGTTGTTTTTAAACTTTCCCGATTTGAACACATTATTACTATATACTACGAGACTAATTGCGCACTAAAATTACGAGATAAATAAATACCTCCTCATCCCGACGTTTCGGCAGAGTTGCATCAACCGTTGTCACGGGTAGACTGACTGATGTCGGGATGAGAGGGTATTTATTTATCTCATAATTTTAGTGCGCGATTAGGCCCATAGTACATAATAATAAAGAATAATTGGCTCAGTGAGAGTCAGACTCGCACACAAAGGGATCCACACCACATGGAAGCCCCCTTTAATAGATTTTATTTTAATAAATTAATTATTTTTGAAAGAATTCAGAATTTGTTGTATGGGACCCGTTACAGAAAAAAAAATATTTATGGCCTTAAGGGGAAATATTTATTTATTTATAGGCGAGCAGTGTATACTGATGTGCCTATATCAAGCAGAATCAAATAAAATTAGTATTTATCTGTTAAAGAAATTTTTTCCTTCTTTATCCAAAGGTCCAGTTTATTCTTAAATGTGTTTATAGTTCTTGCTGAGATTACATTCTCAGGCAACCTATTCCAGTTGTAGACAACTCTATTGCATAGGATGTGGTGTGCATTTTGTTCTATTTTTAGTATTTGTTGTTATAGTGAGCAGCAACAGAATTACGTCATCAGTGAAAATATCAACATTCTAGCTATTATGGTTCATGAGATACAGGCTGGTCACAGACAGACAGACGGACGGAGTCTTAGTAATAGGATCCAGTTTTTACCCTTTGGGTATGGAACCCTAAAAATAACAGTGCCAGCATTTGTAGCTGAGATCTAGTGTTTAACCTAAAGAAAATGTTAGAACTCCTGTCAGTGTATTTACCTGCATCCAGAAGAAGTACTTCTTAGAGAATGACTTAAACTTCAGAACATACACTCTGCCAGTGGTGCATTCGTTGACTCTGACAAATTCACAGTCATCTGGGAAAATCAGCAAGTCATCTTCCACTTCTCCAGTAGTGCGATCTTTCCAGCAGAAATGCATTAAGGAGTCTTCTCCTTGGTAAACATACAGGAGGCCCTTCCTCTTGTCTGGGTGTACCATACGGCCTTTCAAAGTCATCCTGCCGGCCCGGAACTCAACCAAATGCTTATTGCCACCGGAACGACCACCCAGGGCCGAAGTGTTACCAAACAAAGCTGTAGCAGACATCTCGTACCTGAAAATTAGATGAATTAGTTAATTACTTAATTATCTCCGATTAAAGTGACACTTTTTTTATTTGTGTTGAATAATGGCCACTTCCTTAATAATGGATAATAATAAAGGGATATATCGATTACACTACGAGGTTCATCCAGTGACGCAGGTATAACAAATAATCATACTCACAAGGTCTAATGGTTCCGTGCAATTTAGTTTTGAATTTAACAGAAGAATCAGCAGTTAATTAGGCACTGTTTCGACACTCAGATAGCCCAAATTAAAATAGAAATGAATCCAAAAACTAAAACAGCAAAATCATGCAACCACGATTTCACCAGTGCTACCAGAACTGTATTATTCAATTTCCCAATTTTTCTGACAGGAAACAAAATTCCTGGTTATCAAAATACCCCGGCTTGGCTCGTTCTATTTTCCTGGTAAAATAATTATGTACGAAGAGATGCGTACTGTACAGTTATTTTTTATGAATGAGTGTGACCATTATTCTCTATGCATTCCAATTCCATAATAATACGAGCGATCATATTTCCTCAACAGCTAATATTTTTGTCATCTTTTAGTCGGACGTGACGATATGCCCTAAATATTTAAATTGGTCTACAATTTTGAGAGAAATGCCGATATAAAAACTAACACCTCGCTTTTTGCAGAATTGTACTGAAGACCATGATTTTCCGTATACGACTCGCATTCGTCTACAAGTTTTCTCAGACCACTAATTGATGGACTCAGCAGCACTATGTCATCTGCATCGCTCAAATTATTGATTTGCAGGCCATCAATAGAGCACCCAACATGCATGCTGCTGAGCTTTTCTAATTAGTTCATTTATATACAGACTGAACAATTTTGGAGACGTGATTCCTCCCTATCTTACCCCATATTCTATTTTGTACATATCTGATTCCCCATTTGACCATTTAACACAGTTTTGCTGATTAGAGTACCAGTATCGGAACAAATCGACCAATTCTGGTGGCAATAGTCGTTCCAACTTACCCCACAAATGCTTTAGAGAGATCTAAAAAATAAGCGTATATTGGGGTGTTTCTCTCCGTGTAGTACCGGACAGTACACTTCAAGCTCAATATAGCTGCCTCTGTTGAAACACCTGCCCGAAACCCAAACTGAGCATCGTGCAAGTGCAACGCCTTATCTAGGTGAGCATCAATCATACTGTCAAGAACTAGCTGTTATTGTCGTCGTCTTCGACTTGTGTTGGAGGAGAAGACTGACGAACATACAAATAGCTGTTATTGTTGCTAAGGAAACCGGCCTGTAATTATTTCTGTCCGATTCATCCCCCGTCTTATTTTTTAGAACCGGGACTACCATAGTTCTCATCAGATCCTGTGGAAGGTAAGAATGCCCTATACAAAAATTATAAAATATCGCCAAAATTCGAGGTAGGTGTCTCCTAGCGTAGACAAAGTGTTCGATAGAATACTAAGTCCATCATGACCCGGCGACTTGCCCTTCTTCATACTTTTAATAGCATGTACTACTTCTTTAGGCGTTGCAGTAAATCATCGGGCTTGTCCAAGGGACTTGTCCGACTTCTTATGCTATTTAACGTCTGTGTTGGGACACAGACGTTAAATTACCCGCTGAAAGGCTCCTTTACACACAGGCGGTACGAGCGGTATAGGCTCCATCAAACACAGGCGGTACGAGCGGTAGAGCGGTACGAGCGGTAAAGGGCGGTACGGCAGTACCGCGACCGGACCTGTGTGAGCCCTTCTTATATAACCAGTACAATACAGATGCCCGCCCGTCTGCTATACCGCTCGTACCGCCTGTGTGTAAAGGAGCCTTATAGCAGACGGGCGGGCATCTGTATTGTACTGGTTATATTAAGGTGGGCATACACGGTCAGTTAAACTGATCAGTTTTTCGCGTCACTCCAACTGGGTGCTCATTCAGTTAATGAAAAGGTGGGAATTGGTGGTTCCATATTTGAAGACAGTGGAGCCATGATATTTCTTCGATAACTTGTGTTAAGTGTTTCAATTTTTCATGAGAAATTATTGGAACCAAAGTTGTTTGAAATTTGATTTTCCACAACCACAATTCCTATTAACTTTTTCTAGGATCGATATTTTTTAATAAGCCGGTGATGCCATGATGTTTCTTCGATAACTTGTGTTATTTCAATTTTTCATGAGAAATTATCGGAACCCAAGTTGTTTGAAATTTGATTTCCTATAACTGATTCCCATCAACTTTTTCCAGGATCGATATTTTTTTAATAAGACAGTGGTGCCATTTTATTTCTTCTATAACTTGTGTTATTTCAATTTTTCATGAGATATTTTCGAAGCCGAAGTTGCTTAAAATTTGATTTCTTACAACTTTGATTCTCATCAACTTTTTCTAGGATCGATATTTTTTTAATAAGCCAGTGGTGCCATGATGTTTCTTCGATAACTTGTGTTATTTCAATTTTTCATGAGAAATTATTGGAACCAAAGTTGTTTGAAATTTGATTTCCTACAACTTTGATTCCCATCAACATTTTCAGGATCGATATTTTTTTTAATAAGTTAGTGGTTCTATTTTATTTCTTCCATAACTTGTTACTTCAATTTTTCATGAGAAATTATCGAAGCCGAAGTTGCTTGAAATTTGATTTCCTACACCTTTGATTCTCATCAACCTTTTCTAGGATCGACATTTTTTTAATAAGCCAGTGGTGCCATGATGTTCCTTCGATGACTTGTGTTATTTCAATTGTTCATGAGAAATTATCGGAACCAAAGTTGTTTGAAATTTGATTTCCTACAACTTTGATTCCCATCAACATTTTTCAGGATCGATATTTTTTTAATAAGTTAGTGGTTCTATTTTAATTCTTCCATAACTTGTTATTTAAATTTTTCATGAGAAATTATCGAAGCCGAAGTTGCTTGAAATTTGATTTCCTACACCTTTGATTCTCATCAACTTTTTCTAGGATCGATATTTTTTTAATAAGCCAGTGGTGCCATGATGTTTCTTCGATGACTTGTGTTATTTCAATTGTTCATGAGAAATTATCGGAACCAAAGTTGTTTGAAATTTGATTTCCTACAACTTTGATTCCCATCAACATTTTCCAGGATCGATATTTTTTTTAATAAGTTAGTGGTTCTATTTTATTTCTTCCATAACTTGTTATTTAAATTTTTCATGAGAAATTATCGAAGCCGAAGTTGCTTGAAATTTGATTTCCTACAACTTTGATTCCTATCAACTTTTTCCAGGATCGATATTTTTTTATAAGTTAGTGGTTCCATTTTGTTTCTTCCATACTTGTGTTATTTCAATATTTCATGAGAAATTATCGGAACCAAAAATGTTTAAAATTTGATTTCCTATAACTTTGATTCTCATCTACTTTTTCTAGGATCGATATTTTTTTTAATAAGGCAGTAGTGCCATTTTGCTTCTTCCATAACTTGTGTTATTTCAATTTTTCATGAGAAATTTTGGAAACCAGAAATGTTCGAAATTTGATTAACTGCAACTTTGATTCCCATCAAATTTTTCTAGGATCGATATTTTTTTTGATAAGACGGTGGTGCCATATTGTTTACAATGGCACCACTGTCATATTCGAAAAATATCGATCCTACAAAAGTTGATGTGAATTAAAGTTGTAGTAAATCAAATTCCAAACAACTTTGGTTCAGATATTTTTTCATAAAAAAATTAAATTACTGAAGATTCAGTTAATCATCGAAGTGGTACAAACATGCAAACCATCGCAGTACCTATCGGCAATAGTTGACTACATTAGGACCCCGCTGCAATTATTTGATGAACTGATGCGATCATTTCATCATGTGTGCCCAGCTTCTGGTAGTGGTTTATACATGGAGCCACCAATTCCCACCTTTTAATTTACTGAATGAGCCCCAATTGGAGTGACGCGTAAAACTGATCAGTTGAACTGACCGTGTATGCCCACCTTAAGAAGGGCTCACACAGGTCCGGTCGCGGTACTGCCGTACCGCCCTTTACCGCTCGTACCGCTCTACCGCTCGTACCGCCTGTGTTTGATGGTCCCTAAACAGTTATAATATTATTTGTGATACTTGCAATAGTATAGACAAAAATCATGGATGTGAAAGTCAGTATCAATATTGTACAACTACACAGATATCTGTAAAATAACTATGATTTTTGTCTATACTATTATTTTTTGGAAGACTTTACAGCCAATTTGTCATAAAGAGAGAAAACACTTGTATTTATTTGAATTATACTTACTCTTGGACGTAATTGTTTTATAAATTATTGAATATTCTGGGAAATAAATTAATCTCCAGCAATTCATATTGGCGCCAAAACTGATACCTAAATGCTGACGTTGCTTCGAAAATGTCATATGTCATTCATGGACCAATCAGTCAATTTTCCAGTGTTGCCAAATAAAGGAATTTTACCTTGTCAGGTTCTTTGTATCGTGCTCAGGAACAGCTCGTGCCTTTTTACTCAGGGACATTTAATTTTAATCTTCCAAGTTTTTACTTATTAACATGATAACGTCTTATAAATCGATGAGCGCCGGCTGCACGCGTAAAAAAGTGTTACGTTTTGCGTGAGCCAAGCGTGCAAGCGATAGCGCGGAACAAGCGAGGCACAATCGGTCTAAGCGTTTGGCTTGTTTCAATTGTTGATCCAACAATGTTTTCATATTATTATGATGCATGCAGATGGCAGTAAAATCATCGTCCGTAAACCGATTTTACGGACAACTAATTTTTTTATGGACCAGCAACCAGAGCAGGTTTTTGTGCTTAAGAATTAAGTCCTAAAAAAATTCGATGGCGTTTGTGAATCCACCAATCCACAACAAACATCATGTTGGATAGGGCCCAATTGCCTCTCGTGGGTAGGCTTATATTTAGCAGTAAACTATTAAATAGGCTAGTACAGTTTATCGTCATGTTAGTACAAAAACATCAAGCAATATTACTTTATTTTAGCATTTACTGCTTATGATATCATTCTACTTCAGCATCAGGCAGTATAGTCAAACGCAAAGCTAGTTGAAATTATAAAAAAAGAATGAATTAAGTATGGCATATTGTAATTTTTATATGGAAACATTATTTTCAACATTCTTACATTCATTGTTGCTGAGAGAGTCGCTGAAATTAAAAAGGAAACTAAAGAGCTTTTTTTAATAAGTTTTGCAATACTATATTTGTTAGGAGTATTCGCAATTACTTCTTCATAAATTATATTCACCAGAAAACACCATGAGTGGCGTACAGACTGGTAAGATAACAGAAATTAGATTAAGTTTTATTGTGTTTATAGTTCATGCATGGCTGTTCCAAATGGATAATGAACTCTGCTTATATGTCGTAATTTTTTTATGCTGTAACTACGACTGTTTTTGGTCGAAACGAAGTAGAAATGCAATTAACTTATTTAATAATAATTCTGATTTAGTTCGGCTGTTATTTGGTATTACAAACTTAGGTATTTTATGCCAATAAGAATCGGTTCTCGGTATTAGTCATTCTATAGATCCGTGGAAAACGGTAACAACGCTTAAATAGTTAGACACTAAAGAACTGTTATGTGCTTAAATGGTTTGGTAATGAAGAAAACCACCTACAAGGGTCATATACCTTCAATACAGACAAAACTTTTCTGCTAACAAACCCTATATTAGGATGTTTCATAACCCTGTAAAAACCAATAGTTTTAAGTTATATGTTATGTTTGTATGTCAAGTCAATATTTGAGAAATCTATCGTGTCAATTTTTCAAACTAGTCAGATGATTTATTTTCTAGGTCAAAAACATGCTTTTTCCACATTTTTTTTCAAACTTTTTCAACATTATTCCTAAAATCTGGATGCATTGAACTAATATGAGAATAAAATTTTGTAAAATTAATCTCTTGATAGATAATTATACAGCAGACTCGATTAACCAGACTAATTCTTGTTGTTGAACACTCGGAATGGAAAAATTGTTTTCTCTTATTATCTTAGCTAACTTACTACCAGTTTCTGCTTTTAATGAATCAATAATATCTATTTTATCTTTGCAATGACAGCACTTGCTTATGCTTCTACATTTGTATATATCTACAGAGATAGCGCATAGTAGTTTGTCGATCATAGGTAAGTAGTAAGGATAATCGCGAATCCATATAACTGAAGGCTGTACAATCACATAGCATAATGATGCCTGAACATGGTATGATTAACTGCTTAATATTAGGGGCCTTTTTTTCTGAGCGAGTTTTGGCTAAATGTATTATGGTTATTATTGCTATAAAATGTGGCTCTGCTTAATGTGCCTTTTGGCATAGGCCTCCTCCAACTGTCTCCACTGTGCTCTATCTTTAGCGACTCTTGTCTAGTATGGTCCCAAGGTTAGTCTGATATTGTCGTCCCATCTTCAGATTGGACATCATTGTCTTCTAGTGCCATCTCTTCGGTACCATAGTGTGACTAGTGAACACCATTTATTTGCTTTACAATGCAACATGTGTCCTGTCCAGCCCCATTTCTGAAAATCTATACAAGCAAGTAAATCGGCGACTTATTGACATCTGTATGTAATAACATAACCAGCAGCGCGAGTACTGTTCATATATGATCGTTAATTTGACATTTCAATTGCTAAAATTTGCTAAAAATCATAGAAAATACTGATTTTTAGCAATTTAAATGTCAAATTAACGATTGTATAAGAATGGTACTTGCGCTGCAGGTTCATGAATACATTTATATAGGATGTTTTTCAAGATTACTTTTCTTCTAAGATATAATTTTCTTTTAACTAAGATATTATTGTATGATTTATCCTGGAATATGTCTGACATTTCTCTGGTCAAAATCATTATAAAAGGTCAATATATCCCATAGATATTAATTTGTTTATACAAGTTACTTTTCAATGGGCGAGTGTGCCTTTATCAACTGCAATAAAATATATTTAATCAACTACCACATGAGAAATTAGGTCATACACAGATGTCATATCCCCAAAAGTCTTAAAATAATCCAAATGTTCAACTGCCACTAAGCAGCATGCCCAGTATGCTAGCAGAATTACCATGCTGCATGGCAATGCTTACATATCAAGCAAAAAAACTCTGGCATTTTGGTCATGTGTCACATCTACCAGATGCTCAAAAAGATTACAAGTTTTGTAGTGTATGAGTATTGATTCAACATCAGTGTCTTAATCTATTGAGTGTGAGTAACCTACTTGGGAAGTGAGTTATCATTATCAGTTTCTAATCAGACTGACTCATTGAGACAAATTTATATCACGAAATACTAATGTATTGCAGATAAGGTATTTATTGTAAATAACAATAGGTGGTATTGTGTAAACCTTCCATAAAGTCTATAAGTAACTCTATGAGTCTATATGTAACTCAATATTATGATTCACTCACTAAAGCAAAGTTCTATTTGGTTCATTTACCTTTAAGCCTCTTCACTTCACTTTATAATTAAAACTCTTTTTTATCAGAACAATGCTTGGTCCCTTGACCTTTGATATAAAGAATTTGCACTGTATTAGCATTTTATCGAACAAAGGTGGATATTATTATAATTCCAAAAATATTCTTCACACTTGATGACAAACATGTCATCTAGTTCTGATTTAAATCACTGCACCTATGTAACATAACTGTTGTAGTAAGGTGGTAAAAAAGAAGTAAGGTGATTTTAAAGTGTAAAGGAATTTTTCATTGGCATAAATAAGATTTCAGTACAAAACTTGAAACCCTTACTTAATGAGTTTGTTATTGAGCAACCTAATATTGTTATCTTTGTCAATATTATGTAATGTGACAATGAAATAGGTACCATATAGAATTCTAGGTATTTCTTTACAGAAGCATCATGTATTGACATTTATATTTATCAATACCTATCCACTGCCCTATTTGTGTAAACCTGAAGGTTGTTTGTCTCAGTAATACTATGATCTTGTTGTGCCATGAAGTTTCAGCCACGATTTTCCAGAATTGTTGGTAATAATAACTGAAGATTATTACTGAAAATTATGCACCTTGTAAAATTATTACACTTTTTCCTCCCATTTGTAATCATGGAAATGATGTTGATAAGTTCTCCTATAAAAATTTAGTTACTCGAATATTCTGTTCAGTTCACTGAACTACCTAATGAATCTTTTAGTATTCATTGGAAATGGAAGTTTTTTTAGTGTGTCCATTACGCGATAAGACCTTTCAGAAAAGCTTCTAACAATACGAATAAGCTAGCACGACTTCAGCGGTGACTCACGCCGCGCCGCGCAATTTATATTTTTTGTTGTCTTCGAACAAGTTACAAAATGACGCAACATTTCTTGCGGTCCGGCTCTCGCGTCGGTTGCCTCGGGCACTGTCAATAAACTTTATCCGGCGAGGTGAGCTCGGCCAGTTTTCGTCGATTTGCGCGTGCCGCTTAGAACTCGTCCGGCGCCATGGTTCGTTAGGAAACCAGTACACCTGCACAAACTCAACGGCTTTTGTTATAAAATTAGGGAGCATTATATTTTGGAGGTCAATCATACTCATTACAATCGGCAAGATCAGCGCTCGCGTTGCCGGTGAAAGTGGCGAATACGAGCAGCAGGCAGCGGCGCGCGACGGGCGCGGGCTGCCCGACCACTTCGCCACGCGACGTGGCGGAAGACAGAAACCCACTCCGCCGTGCGCCGCCAGCGCACGTATTCATGTCCGTCGCGTCGTAATTATTGCGAAAACAATGTTTATAATGTGACAGTTCGCTCGATCTGTAATGTAGGGGATCGCGCCTTATTTTATGTTTGGAATAGCGAACTAGGGCATGTCCGATGTGCGAATGGTCATTTCATGAGTGGAGAACGTTTCGCAACAGATAATAGTGCTGTGGAAATGTGTTAGACGGTCCGAGAGAAGACAGTGATGTCGAGCGAGGGGCGGTGTAGCACGGGCCCGGCGAGCCTGGAGTACATGGAGGACCCGTACTTTGTGCCTCCGGACGACGACTCCACGCCGAGTTTCGACGTCGCCGTCGACGAGCTGGACGAGCTCGAGGAAGCGGTGCGGTGGACACGCGACGACGCGGACGCCGAGTGGCGCGCGCTGCCGGACCTCGCAGATTCCGCTCTTTGCATAGAAACCGAGTTCTACATGGACAATCGACGCCGTAGACTCCGGATATTTAGGAAAAAAATGCGCGACGTACGGGTCACGTTCCAGGATCTCTCCAAGCCCTATCTTGCCAAGATGTCCAGTCATACCAATTATAAGAAGTTTTTAGGTATCGCGATCGGAGGTTGGTTCTGTGTTCCTTTATTGGAGATCCTGGTTTAAAACGCTGCTTTTAGCGAACTTGATTTTATGTTAGAACATGACGATAAACAAAAATATGTTCTGTTAGGATAACATTACATTCATGATACGGGAGCTATAAATCAATCGTAAATTGATTGCCTGATTCAGAAACTTAGGTATGATGTAAAAAGTAAATGTAAAAAGTCGGTGAAATACGGTAGGAGCGGTAAGGCGGTATTGAAATAAGACCAGCACACAAGGTCACAATGAAATGTGTATTGCTCAACTAAAAACTGTTCCTAATTGCGGTCTCGAGTCTCGGCAACTGGCTAACAGTACATTTTATTATAAAAATTTGGCGTAGACTAGTTATTCGTTATAGCATTAGCATGTCTTGCAGAGATATTGTCGATTGATATTTCTTACGTGTATAAATTCAATAAACTCGTTTTCTTGTTTATTAAATAATATTCAGAACGTGATATTTCTCAGACGTTTTAAGAATAAGGTAACTAATAAAGTTTATCGACAAAGTGCATAAAAATTAATGTGAAAGAATAATTTTACCAAAGTTATGGAGTTCAATATTTTAGCTGAAGAAATTGTGTAAACTTATCCCTTAAACATTTTAGAAATTATCGGTTCTAAAGATTGTAGAATAGGTTTTTAAAATGCTGCTACTTCTAGAAACAATATTTCCAAAATCTGTGGGGCGTATAGTTTTGTTCAATGCGTTTTCAACCACCAACTCGCCTAATGGCAATCGACATTGTGATCGAAGATTAAACACGCTGACTTAAAAGATACTGGGGCCTTAGACAATGTTACATTTAACTTTTTCATGAATGGAATCCTCTTGTGTCATTCGGTTCAATCCTTGTTTTCTGGCTTCTAAGTATAAATGTGTTTCACAATTTCGCCACTGCCATGTATTTTCGTTATAGTCATCAAAAGTAGAGATTTGTACGGGTTCAATTACTGTATTGTATTGTTAATTTTAACGAAACCTAAGCATCTTTTGACTTTGTAGTCATCGTATTTAAATTTGCCTAAACCACGTGACATATCCATGTAGCAAATGTAAATTCCTTATAATATTTCCGGATTTATCGCTTACCGAATTATTATAAATATTACCGCTAATGGAATTTGCCTAGGCTGTATACCTATCTAGCACAAAATTTAACATAGCTTCGTGTATAGCAAAATGGATGATGATGCATAACACATAAAATCTTACGGAGTACATTAAATGTTGTACTAGGCATACTAGTCTTATAGCTTATCCATATAAAACAGATCCATACATTTTGTAAAGTCAATGATTTTTTTGTATAAAACCTGAATATTTTTTCGCGATTTTGCAGTTGATCCCACAGTAAAAGTTGTTCACAATGATGAGCGATGAGTAAATATCTACACTGAAAGTGCAAGAGTGAATTTGTTCACTCACACACACGAGTTATACACGCCTCTGAAACTCGAAAAGAAAGGTCTTGCACTTTACAAAATAATACTCTATTAGTTTATATGTAAACGAAAACTATAGTAGCTAACGTGTGGCTTTTTTAATCTCATTTTTTTGTACAGCGATTCTGACAGAAATGATAAATAACTAACGAAAAATTATGGAGCCATACAATAACGATAATAATAATCGTCGTTTACTATGCAAAACTCCTATGACTTCTGTACATAATTATTTTTCGCTAAAAATAGCATAGGCGTCTTCCACCGTGTACAGAATCCGAATAGTTCGCAAGAATCTATGTGTCATCCATGTAGTATTTTTTACATTATTGTTGATTTTTAAAAACATAAATTTGACCCCCTCTGAGGCTCCAAACAAAAAATAATCATCAAAATCTCTTCATAATTAGTGAAGTAATCGCGTAACATACATAAAAAAAGAAACATACAGCCGAATTGAGAACCTCCTTTTTTGAAGTCTGTTAAAAGATATACTCGTCGACATGAGTACCTCCTCCATTTCGTCGGTTAAACATTGGACTGCTGGTCTAGTGTAAGTACAAAAAGTGGTGTTTGTTGGTTCCAGCTGAAGAAGCGATGAGCGGAACAGGCGCCGCGGGCGACGTGCACACTCCGGATGAGCTCGCGGGCCTCACGCCCGAGCAGGCCGAGCAGCTCCGCGCCGAGTGGAGCCGCGAGCTTGCGCGAGTCGAGGACGAAATCGCCACGCTCAGGACTGTGCTGCAAAGCAAGGTAACTACCGATTCATCATCGTCGATATGTCAGGCATAGAATGGACGCGGCGGGCGAAGTGTACACTCTGGACGAGCTCGCGGGCTTCACGCCCGAGCAGGCCAAGTATCTCCGCGCCGAGTGGAGCCGCGAGCTGGCGCGAGTCCAGAACGAAATCGCCACGCTTATTGCAAAGGTCTATACCGACTCATCGTCATCAATGTCAGGCGTGGAACGGACGCGGCAGGCGACGGGCACACTCTGAACGAGCTAACCGGTCTTATGCCGGAGCAGGCCGAGCAGCTCCGCGCCGAGTGCAACCGCGAGCTAGCTCAGGCCGAGGACGAGACGCCCGTCGCGCCATCCGACCGGACGTCCAAAGTTATGCTTGCCTGGGGTCGTTCCCGCTCGATAATACCTCGTTTTGACACTATTAATGACTGAATGTTTCGTTTTAATTTGAAGTAGGTATTTTTTTCCAATCGTTTACCCATTTGTAAGATATGTATTTTGATTCTGATAAAACCTATTTACTAATTAAGCTGTTATTAACCGTTGTAAATACCCTGAGGCCTGAATCCTTTAACTAGACGAGGAGCAAGGGGTAAAGGAGTGGGAAAATATTATCTCGTTCGAAAGAAATCGAAACATTCGTTCATAGTGTTAAAGACGCGGGGATTGAATACTTCAATAAAATATATTAACTCTATTAACAACGAGGAAGTTTCTGTGTAGTTCTCCGTGCTGTTTTCTGCCCACTGCTCTTTCAAACGCATAGTGATATGATCGTTGTATCAAAGGGACGATCACTGTCAGACCGGCCTCCCCAAGAAATTGTCCTTGCGTTGGTTGTATGTGTTTCAAATAATGAGATTAACTTTGATATAAAATCTAAGGGGATTAAATTTATGCCCTGAGTGCTCCAAAACGCCGGGCGGCCTCTACAAATCATACTCAGCTGTTGATTCTGAACTTATTACAATCTGTATACTTTTAAGTGTTCCAAATTAAACCTCTCTCATATCATACCCTGATGTTCTTTCGAACGTTTTTTAATGATTTTAACTCATATTTGCTAGTTATTTACTCTGCCCAAATTAAACATTCCAGATGCGCCAAAGCTCCGAATTAAAACGAAAACTTGGTATCACAGTATGGAAAGAAATTACTGAAGATGTGAATCAAGGGTTGAAAAACGTGAAAGAAAGCCAAGTGTAAGTAAATTATATTTGTTTGTGTCTACTCATTAATTAGAGATATTTGATACAGATATTTCTTGAGGGTTAGAACATTTTTCTTTGCCGACGGTAGCGGTGGCTTTGCTTTATACTTTCGCTGATTTTAGTAGAATAAGGGCAAAAAATGTCAACAGTGTCGCTCCACATTGGATTGGGTTGAAATTGTAACAATTACATGCCAAAAATAGGACGAAAAAGCTAGTCTCGATGTATTTTTTGGTATGACAGAATCGTTCAGTCCAATCGGGTGACATCTACAGGGTGGAAATCGATGACAATAGAGACATTCTACTTATCATTATGACCAACGTTTACAAAGAAACCAACCCCGAAATGGCGAAAACAAAATTAGCTGTTCTCACGTTGCGTTGGCGTAAGTTGAACTTTGTCTATGGAACAACTTATTATTTTTCCGCAATTTCTTTCGGGAGTCATTACCCGTGGTCCCGGTGGGTCGACCCAGGGAACAATTCCTAGTGCCATGGGACCACTGGTAATTAAAATTACCCGTTGACCCGGTAATGGGTCGACCCACTAGGACCACGGGTAACGTCTCAATTTCGGAGTTGATTCCATAGTAAAGTTAGACCTAATAACTCATCATAATCAACATACTCTAGAATATCTCCGTCGTCATCTAAATGAGGCATTGAGTTCATAAAATCGAAAAGAGACAGCGCGACTGCGCCTACCTACGCCATACAAGTGTAAGCGAAACAAAAAAAATTGACCCAACGCCTCTAATTGACGGCATTATAATAAGCTGACTTTTTTGCCCTCATCTGGTGGAGTTTTAGTTTGGTTTTATTTTTCTTTTGGTTTGTTATACGACAGCTATCAGTCGATAGAAACGCGAGCAGCAGCGCTTACAAAGGCCATCACTGAAGCACCTATGTAAGTCCACTTGTAAATTACATGCCAATACTAGTTTCTGCTTTTTGGGGTTTTATTTTTAAGCTATTTCAATTTCTAGTTTGTATATTTTTGTTCTAACCCGAAGGAAAATTAAAATATGCTACGGTTCGCGAGTAATTTAAATTAAAGTATAATAATGCATGATCCTGATTTGGAATCACTAAATTTACTAATTCTTATGACAGTGAGTTTATTTATTATTATTCATGTCGATTTTACGATAGCGTACTTCACCGACCTTAAAATTTGGTATTTTAATTATGTCATATATGGACAATGAACTTATGTAAGGCTACTGTGGTACACTGCAGGTCACGAGCACAACCCACAAGTACGTTCATATAAGGTTGTTGGTAAATAATATAATTAACTGACAACTCTCATAAGTAGCCGTCCTATAATAATAAAAATCCTAATGTTCACTAGATTAAAATCTGTACTAATCGCGTCTAGTAACTATAATCAAGAAGGTCGAGTATCTATAGTACAAAGAAAACGGCGTGTGAAAAGCTTTACTCTAAAATTATGCTGGAGACACCATTCTCTTTTCGATTTTAAACAAAAAAAAATGTTCAGTACAATATATAACGGGTCTGAACTCACGTGTAGGGATAGTCGTAACGACTATAGTTTCGGTCGCATTCGGCGACCTTTCTCAAGTTGGCGAGTGCTAGCACGCGGAGCCGTCTCGCAATGAGTGCATTGCAAGTTATTGTCGTGAATTGTCGTAGTGCATTGTCGTTACGACTATCCCTACATGTGAGTTCAGTCCCGTTATATATAGTATAAAATGTACAGTACAATGTGCCGCTATATGCGAGTGCTTTCTACCCTTCCTTGCTGCTTATACTTTGCGGCTTTGTTATGTTACCTCGAGCATCTAATTCAGAGAGTCGCAATGATATTTGGCTTGTTTAACATTATTCCTTGAATTTAGGTTTTGACATGACGTGCCATAAGCCTCAGTGAAGCACGTTCTCTAAAACTCACCTGTGGACCTAATTATCACTTGATAATATATATGAGTATTATAATATTATGTTCTCGTAATTATGTATAATGTTGTTTAAGTATATTATGCGTAACCACCATATTGAATGTATTCTATGATAGCGTAACCATATGTTGATTTTTTTTGTGTATTTCATACTTCCACTTAACAACAACTGCACCATTTGTGATGAAATTCTGTGAACAGTGGCATCTGCGATGTAACAATATATTATCCTACTTTAGTGTTATACAATCACGGTTAGTGTCATTCGTCAGTGTGTTCATGCCTTATAAATATTATGCAACTTAATTAAATTATTGCTGAATCGAACAGACAATCGCCGCTCTCGTAGTTAATGCTCGGTGTGTCATGCTTTGTTGCAAATTTCCTCATTCCCGCTGAGAATTGCTTTGAATACGGCGAGTTTCTTCAACTGCCTTCTATTGGGTCCACAATAAAATTCTTCGGACGGGACGGGTCCCATGTGTTTGGCAGCAAATAAAATCCTTCTTGAACCATTAGAGCAACGCGACCCAATACGGGGTCGTCAAAATAAAAACCGGATCGGGCGGATCGCAATAATCTGTCGATCTTTACAAAACTATATTCAAATAGGGCGTCGCTTTGTAAATGATGCCCACTTTCAAAGGTTATTGCTAAGGTACTCTCAAAAGTAAGAATAACTTTCACAAATCTATAGGTAGTGAATCAGGAAAGGGTTCTATGAAAACATCGAGCCAATCTAAACTGCTCGCATTTGGGTACTGCTGTTTCCGGAAAATTGCTTTTTTGTGTCGCTCACAACTTCTCGCCGAACGTTTCTATGGATTATTAACAACTACCATCTTTTTTTGCTTAACTTTTAGCTTCTTTTCTTAATATTGAGTAAAAATATGTTAAGCCGAGCGCAATAGCCGAGACATTTCCGACATCAAATCCACGTCTGCCATGTTTGTCTGTCCTGAGCACACTAACGCACTTACAAGCGTGTAAATGGCATCCAAGCGTTTGGAAAGACTTGGAGTTCGTGGACGATTGCTTTTATGTAATATATAGCGCATTAAGCAAGCTCATATTAATAATAATGTTGTCTGTCGGACAGATACCAAAAAACGGAATCTGTGATAAAGACGACGGCGGAGAAGACGACGTCGATCCTGGGCGGCATCACGGCCGGCGTGTCCACCAAGCTCGGCCAGATGCGCAACTCCGACTCCTTCCGCTCCATCGAAGAGCGCGTCGGCTCCGCCTACGAGAATGTTAAGGTGAGACACAAAATGATGCTCACTATTAAAGTCTTCTGTGGAGTTCTGGAAATAAAACGAAAGGATATATCTGATTCTGGACCGCTTCTATACCATAATCTGCCTGAGATTATGGTTACCTATCTTATGGTGTCCACCAACCTGCACTGGGCCAGCGTGGTGAATATGGCCCAATCACCCTTCGTGGGTAGGCCTAAGTCCTGCAATGGACTATTAAAAAGGCTGATACAGTACAGTACAGTACCTGGTAAACCTAGCGGCTTGCATCCAGTGTGTTCTTGCAGTCGTAATAACATCGTCGATCCACCTCAGTCGTGCCATGAAATTAGTTGCGATGTAGTATGATGAGTATGTCTACGTATGAACGCAGCCATCGCAGCGCGCACGCCAGCACCGCGGCACCCTCGCCCCCCTCACCGCCTCAGACCCCGGACACTTATACAGGGTCATAGGTATTAAACGCAAAACCTTTTAAAGGCAGGTATAGTACATCTAGACAAACAAAACTCCGTCCTTAAAAGGTTTTGCGTTTAATACCTATGACCCTGTTTATAAGGGCATGCGAGCGCCCGCTCGCCTTCTGTGTAATCGACTTCCAAAAAGGAAGAGATTCTACGAGTATGTTCGTCTATATGTATTTTTTTTTTGTGAATGTTCATCGATATTTTCGCCAATTGTGAACCGAAACTAATATTTTTTTTATTTCGAAAGGATATAGTCTCGAAGTGGTTCCATTTAAATTTTATCGAAATCGGCTGAGCCGTTATTAAAAATTCAACAACAATGTAAAAATTGTATACATCGATCCGAGCGAACTATTCGAATTTTGTACACGACGGAAGTCGGTTTGCCATTTTTTGCGATAAATAATTATTTCATATTTTCTCCAACCGTCAATAACGTACTATATATACGCATTGTTTGTCTTCGATCTAACAGCTGATTAGCAAGTAATAATTCTTTTCTTAAGTCATATTTATTGCAGTCCAGCGTATTCAATATATTCAGTTTTTATTTCGCATTCCCGATAGGGATAGGGAAGTAGGTTAACCCTAGTATCCCCCAAAATGAGTCTGCTAAGTATAACCGTGGTGTGACGGTGTTTCCAGGGTAAAGTGTCGTCGAGATCGAACTCGACGCAGAGTTTCGACGAGGCGCTGCGCGACGCGAGCCGCGCCACCAGCGGCGCCACCTCGCCCTCCATCCCCGAGCACAAGCCCCTGCCTTAAGCTGCTCTGGCCGAGCGGACTGCGCGGGCACTGGGCGGTCAACCTACGCATTCACAAGCCTTCGCGTTTTGATAACATGGGCACGGTTGTTATAAAACTTTGACAGTCAGACATGTGCGACTGTCCAAAATCAAGCAAGTGTACAAGTGTACTGCAAGTCATATGATAAACAGCGTATGTGTCTTACGACGTGATCTGAAAACTCAACCTTCTGTCTCCAGTCAGGAGGTTCAGATTTCAGAACATATCGCAAGACACATGCACTGTTTCACTATCACTAAATAGTATAAAACAAAGTCACTTCCCGCTGTCTGTCTGTCTCTACGTATGCTTATATCTTTAAAACTACGCAACTGATTTTGATGCGGTTTTTTTAATAGATATAGCGATTCAAGAGATTGGTTTATATGTATAATACACCTGTGCGAAGCCAGGGCGGGTCGCTAGTATCATATGAAGGGCAATACACCTAGGTTTTGATTTTGGACAGCCGTGCGTTTCCCGGTAGACAAGCCGCACGAGTCCGGGTAATTAACATATGAAACCCACGCTTCACTTTTCGCAAAACTATCTGAACCCACGGAACAATTTTACCTTTGTATGGAGACTGTTAAAGTGAAGTTCTTTTATCAATTATATAATTTTAGAGAACGAAGCATTGCGGGAGTGACGTGCCGACTTTGTTACTCAAAAATGCCCAAGGTACCACCAACTAACTCGGGAGCTAGAACCAAAATGCTTCCCCCGTTATTATCCTATCACCAACGGCTATAAAACTTGAGTTAAAAGAAGCGAGTATATCTTTATCGCGTTCTCTAGGATTTCAAGAACGAAATCTCCCTCGACTCTGTGTTACAACTCAGTATACTAAATTTGACAGTTGTTGCCCGGCTCGTAGGTAATAGAATCATCGTGTCCCGAGTCGTTATCAAGCGTGAAGCTTGTCTCTCGGCGAGTTTTGTTCGCTTCGTCACTCGGTCGTATTTAAAATATGATTTGAGCCCTGACGGAGTACACCGTCCCATTGTGTAGATGTCGAAGGGATGTATGGTGTATCGGACCCCGATAGCCCAGCGCAGTACGTTGCACGGTTAGATTGTAATGCATTACGCCGCGCCGCAAGTCGCGTTTAATTTCACTTTCACACTCATCTCTTACCTAATTTACGATCAATCACAACATACATGACATTACTATAAACTCTTACGCGATTTTAATAAATCAGTTCGTTCATAGATTTTACTCGAAATATTCCATTCTAAAATTGTTATGGGCCGAATCAAATTCTTGACGTGTGTGAAGTTAGCTATAAGCTGCGCACATCCCCTCTCTTGTGCCGCTAACATATGAATATATTCCTACTGCGCAACCAGTCGTCTCGTGTGGTCACAGTCGTCGAGAAGTTTGATTCGGCCTTATATTATATTATTTTCTTTACATTCGTTTCATCTATTTCTCATAATATTGAATCAATTCATATATAAACTTTCTTTTTGTGATAAACATTTCAAAAATTGACGCGTTCGCAGGATTTGAACCTGCATCCTCTGGGACACCGGCCCAGATGCTCTGTCCAATTAAGCTAAAACGCTCTCTGCGAACGCGCCGAATTATTGAGTCTTTATCATTTTTACCAACTACTACATTGTTGGAAGCGCCATTTGTGAGAACTGCTTTAAACCAGTCAGTCACTGGGCATCAGAGCATCTGGGCCGGTGTCCCAGAGGATGCAGGTTCAAATCCTGCGAACGCGTCAATTTTTGAAATGTTTATCATAAAAATAAAGTTTCTATACACCTAGTGTGTGAAGCACGATAAAAATAATTTCAATTCATATATGATTAATTTGATTTCATAAATATTTTCATATTGTTATAGTTCATTTGAGACAAAATAAATGGAAAGTATTATTAAGTTGATATTGATGATCATTATTTTCAATGACACGTGCTATCATTTTATGTCGAACTGAATTACTAATTAAGTGAGTACTTATTGGTGGTTTTTATAATTACGAACAGCGGTCATGGGCCTATTTATAGTTTCGTAATTTTAAGTCATATACAATTTGAGCTTGAAAGATATATTTAATTATGTATTCACGCTTTAGTTGTCTATTTATTGTTAAGAACAGCGGCGTGGCTAGAAAACGAGACTGCTCATTATGCTTGCGTGGTTTACACACAATCACGGTTCATGTCACTTGTATCTTTATATTTGCATTCCATGTAAAGTTTATTCGCTCACAAAATTACACATTACTATTATGAGATGACAGTGTTGAAATTAAATGTTAAATTATTACACTTTAATATTATAGAGGGATCGGTCCGAAATACGTTAACATTGCAATGATAGTTGGTGCGGCGTGAAGTTTTGTTTGTGTTGTGTTGGTTGTCGTGACGTTTTATAGACCTGTGGATTCTCGTACCGTCTCCTCGTAAAAGCGTCCCGCAGACAAAGCGGGCAAGACGCGGACGCGGCTGCGTCCTAGTGTCCGACCAATCACAAAACCTGACATTTAAATCGAGGTCTATGACTATGGATGACTATACAGGGTTACAGGGTAAGTCGACCTATTCCCTTAAGGGTGTGTAGTTTACTTTGTTTCTGACAGATTTGACTATGAAACATTCTATCCCAGATAGAATTTTCGAGATATTTGAAATTGTTATTTAAAAAATACCCGATTTTCGGCTATCAGCTTAGATATTTTGAAATGATTAAGTCTTGTTACTATTATTATATGGTTTTCACACGTAAAGTAAGATGTTTTATGACCTCAATGAAACTTTTATAAAAACATTTAAAATCTAATATCTCGAAAACGGTGAGATTTAGGGTAGGGTGTTTCATAGTCAAATCAGTCAGAAATAAACGTAGTAAACGACAGTCTTAACGGGCATAGGTCGACTTAGCCTGTAACCCTGTATAGGCCTTGCACGCAGCTGTCTGCGGGACGCTTATGGTATACATACTTATGTCTTATTCTGTTCGTTATTTAGCGTGGTACGCGATTCACGAGTGTATAACCTTATTACCGCAGTCTCTGCTCTGTTAGCATAATTCGGACCGCGCCCATCATGGTGTGACACAATTGTAAAACGTTTTTGAATTTAAGAACCAGTAACACGATTGTAATGCCGTGTTTGTCACCCACGGATGTACCTATATCGTTGAAAAGACAATTTGCCGATGCCTGTTAGGTCCATTTAAACTACATATAAAAATGATATTTTTGTAAAACGCTTAGCTTTCCTTACTTATAAAAATATTTCCACTATTTACAATACCTTTGAGAATGTTAAATAAAGTTTATGTATTAATTGAATGGTCTCTTATTTCTACAATTTGTAAGTGCTTTTCACATGTACCGACTTATTTAGAAAGGGTGTATAGGCCGAATCATACAAGTCGGCGGATGTGAAGTTAGCTACAAGTTGCGCGATATCCAATCAACGCGCAGCTTTATGTGAGCTGCGCAATATCCAATCCAATAGCTACAGTAGCTAACTTAACATCTGCCGACTTGTATGATTCAGCCTTTACTGGGGAGACCCTTTACAGCCTTAGTACACTCTTTACAAATAACCCTGTAGAGGTTTTATAAATGAAAGCCACTTGTAATATTGCTGATGAAAATTTTATTATCGTGTAGCTAATATAACACTAATTGATGATAAATAAAACAAAATATTCACGTGGTTCCTGAAGTAATATTTCAGTAATTTAATTATACACACGTATCACAATCTAAGAACGGATGCAAGCTCCAAGTTTCCTTGATCTAAATAAAACTGGTCTATAATTTCATGAAAAAATAAAAAAAAAATTTTTTTTTAATATCGTGTTCTTCAGTTTACAACCAAAAGATAGGCGGATCTAAGGCCACATTGAGAATTAAACGCAAAAATTGTGGCATACATACTTTGGTTGATAGGTTTTGAGTCTTCTAATCTAATAAAATGAAACATTAGTTCATTTTTAAACCAATAAAATTTAACCAGATAATAAGCCTGATTATAGAGACGCCAGCCTAAATAAATAGCAACGTAAAACGCGTTCTCTCTATCGAATGTCTAAAGTGAAAAAGAAGCAGGACTATGCTATTATAATTACGATGGCGCCTCTGTAATCGGGCTTAATATTTATGTATGTGCAATCTGATAGTTGGTCAGAAATCATAAATAGGATTAGGTTGTACTAATAGTTACATCATACATGAACAGAACAACATAATTCTATGAGAACGGATATAACCGAGTTGTACTAGCCCCACTCCCTACAAAAGCCGTACGATGACACTTTATTACGAATTTCTCAAATGTTTTTCACGCCTTTAACCTTTTCAACGCCAAAGACGAGCACATACGGTTCATCGCCAACGACGGATTAATCCGCCTTAAAAATCTATACAAATAAATAAAATTGGATTGTCTGTTTGTAATATTGAAATAACCGTTTTTTACTAAATGCATATGAATATATATATGATACATACAACAAAATAACATTTTTTCCAATTTTTGTCTGTGTCTGTTTGTTCCGGCTAATCTCTGAAATGGCTGGACCGATTTTGACGGGACGTTTATTGGCACGTAGCTGATGTAATAAGGAGTAACTTAGGCTACGTTAATCCCCTGTTAGGCGGAACGAAGTTCGCCGGGTCAGCTAGTTAAATGTAAAATCAAACTCTTGGAATCACTATTATCCTATTAAATTGTATGTTCAGTGGCTTGGAGAGTGGAGAGCCTGTCACTAGTAAAGTTGCAGCGATGAAAAGGTTAAAAATCTATATTTCTCATTCTAGACTATTGGTCATTTGCAAATTGCAAAACAGTTTTAATAAGGAGAAATTCTAACAACAATAAAAGTCAAATATATATATATATATTTTAAAAAGATTTTGATAAACATAATCATGATTTGATTCGTACAAAGTAAAACATCTGTAATGTTATATATGTATTGCATTTAGTTTTAATTTAAAACTCACTTAAACTATGTACAACTATTAGTAATACATGATAGGTATCTCTAATAGATTCGGTATTGTATAGTGGTTATCTATGACTCATGAATTGCAAACAAAAGCGTTGTATTCAAGCTTTGTTTTATATTTCTCTTTTATTAGCCTGCTTTAGTGATGAAACCATCTAATTAAAGCTAACAACTAACATACAAGTAATGAAATTATACTATAAGTACCTATTTTTACATAATTAAGATATCATAACAGATTTCCAGATTCATGTTTATTAAAATTAACTGAAACAGCTTGCTTTATATTACGACGTGGGTTTAGCTCCTAAACTATCGAAGACCGGAAAGTGATTGGGTTTTTCTTCTTAGAATAATGAAAGACAGTAGAAACGTAAAGTAGAAAAGTTGTAACACACGATCACAGCAAGATGACATCGAGAACGCATAGAAACTGCTATATAATGACTTTGACACAAGTGACACTTGAACTACTGATCCATAACATCACTGTCACTAACATCACAACAATATGGCGAACAAACTAGGCGTTCTAGGCGGAGCATTTCTTACACCTGGCCCACTCAATAGTACGTTAATCGAGCAAACTTTGTAACTAGGGCGCCGGGCGGCGCCACTTTAACCTAAGACAATCATTTATTTCATCACTAACACAGAGCAGCGCATTTACCTACAACGATTTCATACATTGATTGATACTTCTTTTTTGGTAAGATATTTTAAAGAAACGGCAAGGCTCATAGGCCTGCATCAGGCCGTGGCGTGTTCGGACAAGTTAAAGTTAGAGTTAAGCACCACTATGATGCTTTTTGCCTCAGTATAGAAAAATCGTATAACTGAAGTGGAATAGATTAGGCGAACCGCGATGATTTAGGCGTGGGACTGATGACCGTTAAAACGAGAAAATGAGAGATTAAAGTGCTGCAACCGACAATCACTAATTTTTAAGCCAGTAATTACTGCAAGTTCGATAGCAAGAGGTAAATCTGTAATGACATCTAGTATTATAAAATATAACAGTTACACGAATACAACACAATGACATCACATAGTATACATTTTCAAGAGCCATAACAATTTATAGAACACTGGCTGTTGCACGTCACTTCTCGCGATTAATTTGAAAATTCGATAGTAATGTGCAAACCGAAAACGAACACACACAAATTGAACCAAATTAAATACCTATTCAGATAGAGTGCTCCGTTCGAGTTCAAATGAATATTTAACATAAAATACAGAGTAATTTAAGTTCCTCTTAAAAAGCGAATAACATTTATTTATAAATTGATTTTTTGCTAAAATGTCAACCCAAAGAAAATCCTGGACATCGATTATGAACATGATTTTGTTGATATATGTACATAACTAATATAGTTTGACAAAGAAAATCAGGCACCGATGTCCAGTTGTGACTATTCTAATGAATTCATAAAGCAACTTAAATTACTTACTTTCTAGTTCACGATACACAACCACACAAGAGCGAAGGTTCTAATACTATCTTAAATTTAATAGCCGTAGGATCATGGATCCATTGGTCTTTTTTATTTGCATTGTGGTATCACAAAACGTGTGGTTGTATATCGTGGGGTTTTAAGTATTATTAACATTTTACGTTATAAAAATACTTAATCTGTAACTGGGATCATTGAATAATTGCGTAAATGCATCAGCAAAAAATAAATAAGGGTCATTGTATAATTGCGAAAATGCACCAGCAAAAAAATACATGGGATCATCGTGTAACTCCGTAAATGCATTAGCAAAAAACATTGGATCATTGTATAATTGCGTAAATGCATTAGCTTTTTCATTGGATCATTGTATAATTGCGTAAATGCATTAGCAAAAAATACATTGGATCATTGTATAATTGAGTAAATGCATCAGCAAAAAATACAATGGATCATTGTATAATTGCGAAAATGCATTACCGAAAAATACATTGGATCATTGTATAATTGCGTAAATACATTGGATCATTGTATAATTGCGTAATGGTGACATTGAGTAATCAAATTATTTTGATTTTAAAATTAACTCGGCAGAAAATTAAATAAAACATTAAATGCAAGGCTCAAACATTCTTGATAATCTATAAAATTTCATGGATTTGTGCAGATTATATGTATACAATATATATTTTTTATTAGTCTAATGTTTGAATGTTGAAATTGTTATCCGATTAAAGCAAGAGCGTTATTACATCACCATTACACATCATAAAAGTTTTAGGATCTACAATAACAGGAGTCATCTAGTACATAACAATAGGTACTAGAATTCAGGCTACAGATTAGGCTGTCAAACAAAAAAAAATTATGGCGGTAATTATGAGCTTCAGCTACAAACTGTCAATCTAAAGCAAATTTTGAAATTAGATTTTATAGATCGGTCATTTGGTTATGAGTCGTTGGGTCGTACCCACGTACTTTTGGGTCAACTTTTGTTTGTCTCGCTCGCACTCAATATGCTTACGGAGCGCAATAGTAAAGTGCATGTGATGAACAATTAAGAATTACTTATATGTCCAACAGCTCAGTTTTAACCTTTTGACCTCTACGCCTCATTCTTTTTTAATTTTTTTTTTATGGTGCCAGTTTTTAACGACTATACCTACATCGTTGGCGCTCTGATCCAAATCGGGAGATTCGCTTCGATATCGCGATATAAATTTATATTTATTTACGTAGAACTATCTGCTAAATATTACTGCAAAAATCTATGAGGGACTTTTAAATCTAAATTTTTAAAGCTTTTTAGCTAAAAGTGAAAATATAATTTGTTCAAAAAGCTGTGAAGCCAGAATACTACTAGCACTAATAACTGACAACCATACAACTACTTACTCTAGGTACGATAAAGACGCTTACATACTAAGACCTCGGCTTTTTATTACAATCTAATAAATAAATCGTTTCATGGTGCATCAATTCTCAATTAAGTTTTTTATATTGCTACAGTGAAGTGTTTATTAAAAACCTCAGAGCAAATAAAAAAATCAAGAGGGAACTTCGTTGAACAGTCAAGTGAAGCCGGTTTTTTATACATGTGTGAGTGCGTCACTGCTGCGCCGCCATAGTTCGACTGACAAGCCAAGGCGTAGTTTCCTTGTACGTTGATGTGTGTGTAATTGTCTTTACACGGCGAGGCGTAGTTTTGGTCGGCCTCACTTGTTTGATCACAACGTTCTCTTGATTTTTTTATTTGCTCTGAGTTCAAAACTATATCCCAAAACGGAATAAGTTTTGCGATCAGAATAAAAAAATAATGGTAGGTATTTTAATTGAGCTAGTAAGCCAATTTGTAGTTCCATTGGCAATAAAACTTCATAAATCGGTAATAAGTAATCTACTGCGTGTCTATAACTAAGTGCGTCAAAGTTCATAAATTATTTATTTATTATTTGGTGCACAACGAAGAAACACATTATTTTTCACCCGGCAATACATTTATAAAAGCTTTTTAGATATAATAATAATTTGTAAATGACTTAATATACTTTTTATACCATGAAATCTTTAGAACACTTGCACTCCCTCAAAACCGTAATAAATCTGTAATAATATAACTTATAACTAGGCATACCTAATATTATCTACCTATTTCATTTTGTATGCGCGAAATATTAAAATCGTAAAAAGTAATTTTTAACTTAAGATCTAACTAATAAAGCATTTTTAAAATGTAACATTTATTTATCTATTTTTTTTTACATTGCAAAGAGTAAGACACTTATTTACACTAAATATAATATTGTTTGTATTTCCCGGTAAGTACTCTATATTAATATTTAAGCTTGGCAATAAATGCAATAAATATTAAATGAACAAGTATTAGGTACTATAAAAAAAAACAAATACGTAGATAAAAATATAACACAGAAATGTAGTATGTCATAGGTAAAAATACTATTCTATCTATGGACAAGATCAATTATTGCGTTTTTCGGGAAGTCAGGTCATAAAAGTACAGTACAATATTGTACGCTAATGAATAATTTGAACCTATTAGCAGCAATATAATAATGATAAATTAAAATGAACGAGGAGTTTGATCATTAGTGTTTTGTATTGCATGCCCTTTTTTCAGGTTCGAGAAATTACGCCATAGGTAAATCTGTGTCAAATCTTTAAAGATCCAACATCAATTTCATATAAGTACCGCCAGATAAAGAATACAGTTTTAATGACCAACCCGATTTGATTAAAGAGATTTTCATGTTTATATGCTAGAAAGAAATAAAAATATAATACTTTTACAGCAAAACTTACTTGGGGCAATATTTTTACTTTTTACCAGATTACCTATGGTACTCCATAATAGAGGGCGCCACATTTCTCGTGAAGTCGTGACGCAACAAGCTGGTATGATGTTTGTAAGCAAGTATCGTCATTGTAACAAAATGATGTATTAGAAAGTAGAATAAAGTTAACTGATTCTGATATTACTTCCTCTGTAGTACTCGTATTTCTTTAATTCTCTCACTCTCACAATGTCATGGTTATTTGGAGTGTATGCAAAATCGATTGATCTTTTTATTTATTCGGTGGATACTAATTAATACAGCTTGAGATAAACTAATGAAAAATATGGTCGTCACAGGCTCTTAGGCAATAATGAGTAAAAACAAACTATGAAGTAATTTGGCTATTTTTATTTATATTAAATTTCATCTATCTATTTGAGTGACATACGATGGTGCTAACTTATACAGGGCGAGGGTCTACGATTTTAGATATCAGTAGAATTATTTTAAAAAATAATTAAGGAAGTCCCCCGTAAGTTTCGGCGTTGAGTTTACAGCTTGGAACTAGCAAGCATATTATCATTCAAATTGGTTACCAGTAGCAAACTGACATCGACCCATAACACACCAAAACTGGGCGACTATTGAAAGTAAACCAATTGTAGTGGCGTTTAGAGACAGCTGAAATACTTTAAGTACGATATTATGAAAATTATGAATAAAATAACACTTCAAAAGAAAATCAAGTCAAGATAATTATTTAGAGCACAATTTAATTAAAGTAGGTTTCCCGCAAACAGCTGTGACTAGCACAGCATCAACCGCACAACACCAGGCCGCCTTTCGACCAATTTCAAAGGCCGTAATGGTCAAACCAATACCTGTGATTGGTTGACGACTAGGTCGCAGCCGCAGGTCAATTGTCTGCGGGACGCCGTATGAAGGCTGTATTTTTTCATAAACAGAATCCAAGGCTTCTTTTCTTGGGACAATATTTAATCCATTTCTTTTTTGGGCATAATTTTCGTTTTTAGTTCAGAAAGTTGTGCTATAACATTTTTGGCTTATTCTATCTTTGGATTATGGCGTCAATAGTAGCAAAATTGAAAGCAGCACATAATAAAATGCATTTCAAAGTACCTACGTGTTTCTCAAATAAGATATCAAGTGGTGCGGAGAGGCTTTATTTTTCTCTTTTCGTCTAATAGCTTGAAATTTGAAATAGCGGTTTTTTCAAACATCAGTACTTAACATATTAGGTTTAGGAGCAGCGCCACGAAGAAATTAATTTTATAAACAAAATAAACTGATGGGTAAAACATTAAGCTGCTTGATAATTTTTAAGCTGCTGAATCTAAAGTGCAAAATCAAATACCCAGCTCAAGACAACAATAAACTTATTACTAAAAAGCATTTAATTACAATTTGATTAAGTTAATCTAAGATATTCAATAGATGCTTTAGCCACACAGTGAGTCTCTCACCCGAATCGCGGCACATTCTTTCTTACTTCATACAAAACTGATTTTTCAATATAATTATATTTAGACGGTGTTTTCAAAACCTGTTCATATCGTGTATTTCATCAAGCGATTCAGATCTTTGGTAATCGATCGACGTTTTTATAACATACATTTTTAAACGTCTATCCCCCGTGACTCAACTGCTTGGCTCAACCAGTAGAGCGAAGGGAAATTTTACTTTCCCGTGACACTACTAATAGTGCTACGGGTAAAAGTACATTTCCCATGACACAACTCTGTTTCCAGTAGTGTCATGGGCAATATTATTTCCTGTGACACAACTGGGCTAGCTAAAAATAATTTTATTTGTTATATATATAAAACCATAATATAATCATTCTTTATAGCCTTTTTTGACCCGTAGTCAATCTTGACATAAAAAAATCCAATGAAATAACAATTTGTACTATTTAATTATATTGTTTACTATAAAAAATGACAGATATAAAAGTAACAGCTGTTATATTTTATAAATCGTACTAGAATAGCAGCTGTCACATTATCTCCGTAACTATCGAACTTAGACCATTGCTGTGTTTACAAAACGGAGATAATTCACTTTTAAGTTCGACAGCCCTCATACGAAATGTAGATCTCGTTGAGTTCTATTACTATTGTAAACACAACAATGGTCTAGATTGGATAGTCACGGAGTTAATCCACTTTTAAGATTGACAGCTGTCATCCGAAATGTAGATCTCGTTGAGCTCTATCACTTTTGTGAAGAAAACAATGGTTTATAATCAATATAGTTACGGAGATAATTCACTTTTAAGTTTGAGAGCTGCCATACAAAATGTAGATCTCGTTGAGTTCTATCAGTTTTGTGAACACAACAATGGTCTTGGTTCGATAGTTACGGAGATAATAAAATTTTAAGTTTGACAGCAGTCATACGAAATGTAGATCTCGTTTAGCTCTTTCACTTTTGTGAAGAAAACAATAGCCTAGCTTCGATAGTTACGGAGGTAATCCACTTTTAAGTTTGACAGCTGTCACTTTGACACCTGTCATGCTATTCTAGTATGGATTCTAGAATATGACAGCAGTCACTTTTACACCTGTCACGCGACTCTCATATGAATTCTAGAAAATGACTGCTGTTACTTTGATACTTGGCATAAAACTCATACGAATTCTTGATTTTGACAGCTGTCATTATGATATCTGTAATTTTTTAAACTAAAAAATATAATAATTTAAGTTGAAAATTATTCGTCATACTAAATTCAGTAGTGCCACGGGTAATGACCAAGTTCACGGGTAATTAGATTATATAGACTAAGCAGCCATAGAAAATTAATTGTGCCACGGGAGAGGGAAATTTCCTTTGACACTACTAGTTGAGCCAAGCAGTAGAGCCACGGGGGATAGTAAAGACCAAAGACTTCTTGCTGCTGTTTCTCACACATCATACTTAACTGAGTTACCTACCGACATCAACTTTGCACACCATAATATCGGGCATGTCAGAAAATAAAAATATTTAAAACCTTGTATATACCTATATTTTTATTACAAATATGCTTCGCCTAAGTTTCTCCACATTAAAGCCGGAAACATACTATCGGACGCGGCTGACGGACGCGGCTGACAGCCGCGACTTAGCAATGTGCACAGTCTTAAAACATCCGGTGCGCCAGATCGCTCGCGACTTATGTCCCATAGTGTGCACGGCTCAGTGTACTTTCATATTCATTCATTCATTCATATATTGTCTAGATACCTATCAGTCGCGTCCGTAAGCCGCGTCCGATAGTATGTTTCCAGCTTTAAACTGTGTAAACATTTTCGGAGCCCTAAGAAAAGCATCTATTTGCATGGAAGATCAAAATGATCACAAAAAGCTGGAAACATACTATCGGATGCGGCTGACGGACGCAACTTAGCAATGTGCACAGTCTTATAACATCCGGAGTGCCCACAGATATCTCTGTGGGTGTGCCCAGATCTCTCTCGGACGTCCGAACGCTCAAGGTCAGCCCAAGGTGACCTCCACGACTTATGTCCGATAGTGTGGACGGCTCAGTGTACATTAATTATCTGGATACCTATCAGTCGTGGCTGTCAGTCGCGTCCGATAGTATGTTTACAGTTAAAGCATGGAACTAAAGTAGTTAAGTATGATGTAGATTGTCTATGATTTTGATGATCAAAATTAATCATAACAAGATAAATATATCGTCCGTTAAATATCCGATAAGGCGGTTTCAGCTCCCGGACAACAAAAGGCGGCGGCGTCCGAAGGCGCAGAGACGCGCTTAATACATAAACGGCGAAACTAAATAAGGACCCAGTTTTCACTATATACCAGTGAGATTGAAATTCTGATCGAATGAAACGTTCCCAGACAGCTGCGGTCTAGCTGCGGCTGCGACCTACCAAACGAAAATTTCTTTCGGCTTTGTGATTGGTCGAACAGTAGGCTGCGGCCGTCTGGAGGACGCTTCAATCAGTTCCGTTTGAATAAGTATGGTAGATCTGCTTGAGCTTACCAATAAAAATTTTAACTAAATGGAGTGCTAACTTACCAAGCATGTAAACAACACTGTACAACGTGTAACGGAAAGGCTGTATACATAAAAAGTGGGTTGAAATTCCGAGCCAAAATAACAACATTCACTTTAAAAAAAAAAATATGACAGACTAGAAAAAAAAAGGACAGCAGGAGGTGTGGTCTAATTTTGATGGGCAAGGTCGTGTTATTGACCTCACAGCTGTTTAGTGTGATAGTCCTGTGCAAATGTGAATTAGTCATAAAAATGACTAGTTTTTCAAAAAAAGATTAAAAATCAGCAAACGAACTTACACGGCTAAACATGCCCCCATCTAGTTTGTAACCGTTATCTGATTTAGTACTTTTAGTATGTATTCAGTCTTTCCGTTACACATTGTATACAAAGAAATGTTTTGTAAACTCTTTACAACGAACGAAACTCAGCTTATAAAATGTATGCACACATGTACAGTGATTAAATCGTTATATCGAATTACGTTATATAAAGTTTACAGTAAAAATAAAATTCCATCTTACTGTACAGTGAAAACATACGTCCTTATTACGGAAGTCTGATAGTGAAAGTTTGTCATCTAATTTGGTGTATTCGTTCAAGCTGGATGACGGGATGCCACGAGATCGCGATCACTAACAGGTTCCCATAAGCCGAGGTATTGTTTTTATAAAAGGGTCGCGCCGCGAGAGTGGCGAGTGTGCGGCAGACGCTTATTGAGCTATTATACACTAGAATGTACTAGAGGCGGCACTGCGCTACACAGCGATCATTTATTTATATACGGAATAACGGTCGTTCTTCAATCTGCAGAGTTCGGTGTGTCATTGCGTTTTATGACAACTTCGGTATATTTGTGACTGTTTTTAGCGACCGTGTCACAGTGTAGTGTCACCTTATCACTATCGGCTTATATTGCCGGCACAACCAGACTTGGCTTAGCGACATCAAGATATAGTACGCCGAGGCATAGCGTCCCATTATTATCTTCGATTTTAGCACCCGACGGTACCGAAGCATCAGCCGAACACACGCGCGTTTACAGCAGCGTATCGACTTGCGAACTTGACAGCCGCTCACCTGGCGCCCGCTCGTAACTCGATACTCAGCTTTAGCCGGAACACAGCAACGCAGCGCAGTGCCGACCGTAGCAAACGAGGCGGTAGTGGATTACGCAAAGTACATGACCTTTTTGGTGACGGCGTGAACGGTGATGGCCCGCGCCATGGCTCCGGGCGTGCGGTCTTCGCTGGTAGCAGACTGGTGGCTGCCCTCGCCCGAGTCGTGCTCCTTCTCCACGAGGTGGTAGCGCGCGCGGAAGGCCACGAGGTGCGCGTAGTAGGCAGGCGCCGGGATGGACACGGAGCGCGTGCAGCGCACGTACGTGTGGCACAGCTGGTACGTGAGGCACTGCAGCTCGTCCGAGCCGAAGTGGTTGTCGTCCCACAGCACGTGGTAGTGGCTGGGGCGCGACGTGCCCTGGATGCCCTGGTGCGAGCACAGGTAGAAGTCGAACTCGGTGGGGTGCGTGATGCCCAGGTCCACCGTGGTGCCCGCCGGGATGTTGCCCGACTTGCCCGACTGCTCCTTCTTGTCCGCGCAGAACAGACGCGTGTGGTGGCGCTTCTGGACCACGATGAACGTGATGCCCGGCTTGTATTCCGCTTCCAGCTGCGATAATACAAAGCTCGCGTTTCATTTCGAAAAGTACCAATATGCCCATCCAAATTTTACGTACCCACTCGATAAACTTCGGCGCAGACAGGTCACCGACCACAACTACCGGTGACCAGCGACAGGCAGTTCACACGATTATTCATAGAATTTTGTTAAAACGCGGAGTACACGTGTAACCGGTGGCGGCTACTCGCTCCGTAGTATCCGCGATACATAACAGATGTAGCGGTAGCGCGCGACCGCCACCGGTGGCTCTAGTCAGTGGCCCGTCTGCGCCGAGCTGAAGTATACATAACGATAGCAATTTACTGATAAACATGCAGAAATGCGATTTGTTGAGAAAGAATAGAAGTCAACGTCACAGTCAGATCACAATGGAAAACTTGCATGGGTGAAAATATCTAAGCAATTTTAACTTACAGGATTCATAAATGAATGCCATAAATTTCAAGTAACTCGAGTCAAATAAACATTATGAAACAAAAGATGAGAGAGCGTTAACAAAGTTATACGTGTCCACTGCATCAGAATCGAGACAAGACATGAGATAGCTAAAGATATACGTGTCCATTGCATCAGAATCGAAGCGTACATAGTAGATCAATTTGTGTGGGCAAAAAATGGCAATCCAATGCACGCAGTCCATTAAATTTCATACAAAGCAACAAATTTATCTGCTCCTAAGAGATCTTGGAAACTTTGATCCATATTTGACATTGTTTCAAATTAAAAAAAATCCAAAAAAAAACATTTTAGGCCTAATCAAATTTAATGGCTTTTGTAAAGTTAGTTACTCAAAATCTAGCAAGTGTATTATAGGAGTATTGCCCTTCCTATAATAAACCACCACCGACCAAACAAAAAAACCTTTAAATAAGCCGAACGGGATCAAATGAAAATATCACAGAAATATCCTTAGGAATGAATGAACAAGCTGCATATATTGTTCATTACTTCATTCATTGCCCTCGCCATCCGCCATCTTTTCTCTTGTTATTTTACAGTTTTACGGATGGAATTTCACGCCAAAGAGGTCTTTGTTTCACGCCTTGAAAACTTCGAAAAGTTATTATATTGGCATCCTCGATTAATCTTCTTCCTGTGTGTGCATCTAGTGTCTTCAGTAACTTACTTCAATATTGAAGTGAACACAAATTCAACGTGTTTCGAGATGACCGGCTCCTCTAAATAAATTGGATGAAAAATTACCAATGCAGTGTGTATGTATGTTTGTTTTACATCTAAGAAATAATAAAGTGCAGTGCAAAATAGTGATAAATTTCGTTTCATTTCCGCCCATAGTCTTTTCAGTTTCTCAAAATATTAAATAGAAATACTAATGTATAGAAACCTATACCTATAGATAGATTTATAACTATAATTACCTATACAAACTTGTGCGTTTTGATGTCACAGAATAAGAAATAAAAAGTATTTATGGCATTGTAGGCCGAGGGGTGAAGTATGCGGATGGCGAGGTTCAATTGGCACCACCACAGATAACGTTACGGCCTAAAAAAGTCTGTCTTCGGCAGTCGATCGTCTGATTAGTCTTCTTAGTTTGTGTGATAAACAGCTTACACACAACGCTGTTTATAAAAGGGGTTATTATGCTTGATAGGTTTTGATTTTGGACAGATCGATTTATGATGTGCACTAACCTTGATGCAAGCTTCCCTGACGGCCGTGAGCTCATGCTGCAGCACGTGCATGAACTGCCGCCGAGATGCCGTCGCGGTACATGATGTGCACTAACCTTGATGCAAGCTTCCCTGACGGCCGTGAGCTCATGCTGCAGCACGTGCATGACCTGCCGCCGAGATGCCGTCGCGGTACATGATGTGCACTAACCTTGATGCAAGCTTCCCTGACGGCCGTGAGCTCATGCTGCAGCACGTGCATGACCTGCCGCCGAGATGCCGTCGCGGTACATGATGTGCACTAACCTTGATGCAAGCTTCCCTGACGGCCGTGAGCTCATGCTGCAGCACGTGCATGAACTGCCGCCGAGATGCCGTCGCGGTACATGATGTGCACTAACCTTGATGCAAGCTTCCCTGACGGCCGTGAGCTCATGCTGCAGCACGTGCATGACCTGCCGCCGAGATGCCGTCGCGGTACATGATGTGCACTAACCTTGATGCAAGCTTCCCTGACGGTCGTGAGCTCATGCTGCAGCACGTGCATGACCTGCCGCCGAGATGCCGTCGCGGTACATGATGTGCACTAACCTTGATGCAAGCTTCCCTGACGGCCGTGAGCTCATGCTGCAGCACGTGCATGACCTGCCGCCGAGATGCCGTCGCGGTACATGATGTGCACTAACCTTGATGCAAGCTTCCCTGACGGCCGTGAGCTCATGCTGCAGCACGTGCATGAACTGCCGCCGAGATGCCGTCGCGGTACATGATGTGCACTAACCTTGATGCAAGCTTCCCTGACGGCCGTGAGCTCATGCTGCAGCACGTGCATGAACTGCCCCTCCGAGATGCCGTCGCGGTACATGATGATGCGGTGCGGCTTGAACCCGCCTGTGCTCTTGTAGAACATTATCAGCAGCTCCTGGACCATGCTGCTCATCTCCTGTACTATTTCTTGTCTGAAATTGTCATTACTGAATTGACAGAAATTTTATGATCACTCAGTCATTTATAGGCCGAATCGAACAACTTGGCGGCTGTGCTGTTAGCTACAGGCTGCGGATAACCCAATCTTTGAGCAGCTGTCAGGTGAGCTTGTGGATTGGCTTATCTGCAACTTGAAGCTAACATCACAGCCACCAAGTTGTTTGATTCGGCATATACATAGAAAGTACATTCGCGTGGAAATAAATAAGTAATTAATGTGTTTGGCAGTCATAGAGGGTGATAAACGATATCAACGCATGGAGGTTTTTAGTCATGTACACAAAAATAAATGATTTCTGCATAGCAGACGTATTTTAAGGGGAGATAAACATATCAGCTGTATCTTTTATACAGGGTTATTCCTAATATTTCTAATCAATTAGCATCCTTTTAAGGGCTTATTCTGTACATCAAAACTAACAACTTTTTATCAAAACTAAAAAAAAATGTTATTCCATAGAAAAATATCGTGACAAAATGTATGGAACAGCTGATTTTTTTTTTATTTTTGACAATAGTCCCAAAACAAAAGTTGTTAGTTTTGATATACAGAATAAGCCCCTAAAAGGATGCTAATAACCCTGTATACATATGTAAAATGTTTTCGTAGGGATGCTTCTGTTTGTTGTATGTGTGTGGGTGTATGTCAGGTGTGTGCGTTGCGAATAGTCACCTGTGTTGCTGGACCCGGACGGTGGCCGCGTAGCGCGAGGGGTGCGCGTCCATGGAGCCGACGACGGCCGCGATGGAGGGCTTCTTGTTGTCGCCGGCGGGCGGGTGCGTCACGTCCACGCCCAGGAAGATGACGGGCTCGTTGAACACCTGCGACAACGAGCGTGTACCGTCTCCGTCTGTCCCGCTACTCTCCCCGCTCACCTCGCTCGCTCGCTCACCTTGGGCCGCAGCGACGGCACGAGGATAGAGTTGATGCCGCCCAGCTTGACGTTGATCTTGAGGCACAGGTTGCTCAGCGTCTGCGGCGACGTCTTGTTCACGTTCTTGGCTTGCACGCACTGCGTCGCCATGCCCAGCACCGTGTCGCCGACGCGCTTCACCTCCGCTGCGGGCGAGAGAGAGAGGGTGAGCGCGAGCGCGCGGGCCGCGGGAGCGAGACGGCGGCTATGCTCACCGTAGACGGGCGTCTTGCCCGGCAGCACCACGACCACCAGCTGCAGCTGCACGAACGTGGACTTGAGGTACTTGAACATGGGCTCCACCTGGTCGGGCCCCGTGGCGTACTTGCAGAAGCACGGCTGCCCGATGATCGGCATGCCGGCGTCGTTCGAGATCTTCTGCAGCTGCTGCGTGAAGTTCCTGCGGGCAGAGGGCAGAGAGGGTCGTATCGCGTCGTGCGTCACGCGGGTATACGTCCACGCTCGAACACTCACTTGAGCGCGTCCTCGCGCACGGTGCGCTGCGGCGCGAAGCACGCGATGGCCCACACGCGGATCTCGACGCCCATGAAGAACTGCTTGCCGCGCATGTCCCACACGCCTTGGTTGGGCAACGCCTGCTGCTCGCATGGAACAAACACGCATCGTAAACATTAGCACGCAGGGACGCGCGACGTACGCGACACCGAGGAGAAAGAACGCATTACTTGTCCGCCCAGCGAGGAGACGCGCCCGCCGTACTGCAGCTTGGGCGGCGGCAGCACGCGCCCGCGCACCTCCATCATGTTGTTGGAGATGGTGAGGCCGAACTCCTTCACGTAGAGGTCGGTGTTGAAGTTGGCGCGGCGCACCAGGTTGTTGATCTCGCGCTCCCTGCGGACAGACACGCGGCGTGAGAGCGGGACGGGCGCGGCCGGCGGCCGGGGGCGGGAGCGGGACGCGCGACTCACCGGTCGGGCGCCGAGCGCGCCGTGGCCTTGATCATGGTGGAGGTTTGCATGTCGGTGAGCTTCTTGATGCAGCGCTGGCCCGGCACGATGTTGCACACCTCCAGCGGCAGGTACGTGTGCTTGTGCTCCTGCCCCACCTGCAGGCACGGCAGGTGCGGGTACCGCAGCTTCATTTTGTATTTGTCACAGAAATATTTCGCTACTGTACATTCTACCGTTTGTCCATTTTCTAATTGAAGGGGGAACCTGCAATAAAAAAAAACATGATACTTATAACATGTTTGAGCATTACATCAGCAGTGTGATTATTTTTTACGGTAATGTAACGAGCGCCAAACCAATCGAATAAGAACGCGGCAACGTCTGTGATTGGCTAATTCAAGCGTGTGTGTCAATGTGCTCGCGTGTGTGCGCGGCGCGCTCGGTCAACGCGACGTCAAAGTAATTCGATTTGATTTGCAAATCTCCCACTTGACACTCAGATCTATAAAAGCTTTCAAAATTGAGCATTAATGAAGCTACCTCACTATGACACCAGGGTGGTGCAACCACCCTGGTGTCATAGTGAGTGGTTGTTGTGGTTCCCTCCATACAACTGTGTCTATTTTGGTGATAGTACAACCATGGAAGCACTACCTTGGTGTTCTAGAGAGACAGAGCCCTAACGGTCGCGGAACTATCCATAACTAACTATCTGAATTATATATTCATCAAAGTCCAGTAGGTACAATGTTATAATGTAATAGGTTAATAAATAATCATTTTCCCACATCCCACAAAGGTTATCAATATGGAACATGAGTAAGGTATAAATTCAATGCTGATTACGTATAAGAGTAGATATAGTCAACCAAACTAATATACAAAGCTTCATCATTAGTAACAGGAAAAAAGTTACTCACGACTGCATTTGTGCTGGCCTCCTGGTTACATTACAAACTCTGTATTTCCTCTTCATTGTACCACAATGTGTGATTTCTATTTTAAGTCCTTTTATTTCCTTAGTAAATTTTACTCTCTGTGAGTCTGTCAGTGGTTTTCTTTGGTCATTAATGTCTCTTATATCTAACACTTCACACATAAACTCTATAACGGGTTGTGCTTTGTAAAAGGCGGTTGCAGATACTAAAATAAAAGCACTTCATTAAATACCATTACAACAAATTAATCAAGAGATATTTAAACTAAATTCCAGTATCATAAATTAACAAGTTTAGAGATTTTATACAAGAAAAAAGGACTGTATATATTTATATGCTTTTAGATGACTGAAAATATTAGGAATGACACATGAAAGTAACACAGTATTAATCTGGAAGAGATTATTTTTACAACCCATTTTGCATGAATGAGGACAATTTATCAATTTGCTGACAGTCTAAATTAGAACAATGAGAAAAAGTTGACATAAAACCCACCATCTATATTTAACATCATTTTCCATTGACTTGGCCTCACAGACTGGTGGAAACCAAACCACACTTCCCTACCACCCCCGAGGGGATGGTAATACCCTTCTGGCGATGAGAAAAATGACCTCCCCACTGGAGTGTACATCATGGATGGTAGATGTCTCATCACCACATCCAATGCTAGGATGGCATCATGAGGTATTTGTCTTGTTCTACCTTCTAATGCTTCTTCTAGTGCAAACAGCGATACCTAAAATATGATTTAAAGTTTATAGGTACTTCAACAAAGAATTTATTTTTAGGGAGCATTTTTTTGTTTTTATGCTGGTTTGTTTTATACCACTGTTACATAACTGCATTGCATTGTAATTCAAAGAGTATATAACGAACCAACTTACCACAGTAATTAAATGCTGTAGCATTTGATTTAATCAAACTTATCACCAAGTTAAATGTGGCTTTTACATTTTATTAAGCTTTTTAAATGATTTACTCACCTGAGCTACCCATTTAATAGCTACCCGGAATACTCTGTCTTTGCCCTCCCCTGGCAATGTCACTTCCAAATCCACTCTGTCATTGCCAATAGGTAGGGGGTCCCTTGTGTATAAGTTATTTCTACCATCAAACACTGGCTTGATGGCTCCAAATATTTTGTTATAGCTGTGCACCATACATTCTACAATTTCTCTATTGACCTGCAAATAATATTGCATTTAAAAATTATTGTAGATATTAAAGAAAATATTATAGGCTTAGATTTGTTTTACTATTGCAATTACATTGATTAGAGTTTACTGTATCATACCTTTCTTGGACATTTATCAGGCTGTATACTGACATCATAATGATGAACAAATCCTCTAGGCATGGATATTTGGAAGTGGTTGGCCCGAAGCATGATAGGTCTTCCTTCATGGCCGAGGTTGGGGCGTCGGGGACATGTGAGGACGGGCAGGTCGGGCGGGGGCGCCACCACGGGGGATACGAGTGCCAGCGCCCCGGGAGCGCCCACCGCCACGCCACTCGCCATTGCGCCGGGGCTAGGGGTGGTGGCCGTTGCGCCCAGCGCCCCCGCCGTCGCACCGGGGGTCACCGCCCCCGCCACAACAGTGCCACTACTGGCTTCCCCAGAGGTTGCTACAATTCATACCAATAAATACTTTTAATGCTATCAGCCACATAGTTTTGTCTTACACCCTACTACCTATTTTCGTACAGATAAACGCAATTTTGTGATTAAATCGTTAATAAATAATTCAGTCCATATAATATTATAGTTCTATTTCAATAATATATACCTACATGTTGAGCCTATATTATTGTTTTTGTTACTTAGGTGAGAGTATCTATCTTTGAATTATAATTTTGTCACAGATCTTTGCCAATGCCAAAAGACCTATGTAATCTCATTAAAGCAAACGTAATTCTGCCAAATAATACATTTTAACAAGAAGCACACCGTCAACAAATTAAAACACATTTCGCATGAAGATAGTGTGAGGTCTTTGATAAAATTTTCGTTAATTTTGAACGGCTTGAAGTGTTGTAAACAGCACATAGCTTACCTTGTCCACTGGGAAACATATTAAAATAGTAATTGTTTCGTTGATTTTTGTCTAAAAGCTAAAAATCAACCACAAAATCAACGAAACAACACAACATAACCCACTTCATTTAACCACGATGACAGAAAGCTAGTGTTGCAACCGCCCACCAACTATATATCCCAATGGGGCGAACAACCTACAATCGCTCTTTGAAAAATTATATTTTATACTTTACCCGTATAAATACGGAATTTGGGCTAAACGGTCATGAAATCATTATTTTTTAATGATTAGTAAGTTTGTTTCAGTGATGTTCCTGATTTTAGCTTTCTAGCGAACGAAAACCGTATCGGTTTTCGTTCGGTAGAAACCTAAAATAAGGCAAAACACGGCTTGCGGCTGTCCTTTTAAAGGCGTATTTTAATACAAATATTTTGTTTGAAAATTACATTTTTAAGGATACGGCATTGTATTTCGTATCCCTTTGATTTTCACTAAAATACGACTTTTTGAGGTTGACGTAGGGCCACTCTAAAATTGACTTGGAATGGAACATGAACAGACAACACTGGCTTGTTTACTACGCAGTGTCACTTGAGACACTACGCGTTATTGAGCTCATGTAAACAAATAAACTATGCCAGTTTGTGCAGTGAAATTGTGCCATAATCATGCTGGAAAAAGGAATAATAAGTCAAATATTACTTTCCATCGGTAATTAGTTAATCCTATCAGTATATTTCTATCAGAACATAATTTCGTTTCGATATTTTGTACTTATTCCAATGGAGCGGCATTGACTTGGAACAACACTAGCTTGTTTACTACGCAGTACGCAGTGTCACTTGAATCACTATACGCGATATTGAGCTAATGAAAATATATAAACAATGCCAGTTTGTGCAGTGAAATTGTGCCATGGACATGCTGGAAAAAAGGATAATAAGTCAAATATTATTTTCCATCGGTAATTACGTAGTTAATCGGTTATCGGCATATTTCTCTATCAGACTATAATTTCGTTTCGATATATTTTGTTTCAATGGAACGGAGCTGCCAGTCGAGTCCTTAGATTCTTTTCCCAAGTTTTGGGGAAGTGTTAGTTTTAAGTGAATATGAGTATAGACCGAGTCATACAAGTCGGCGGATGTGAAGTTAGCTACAAGCTTCGCGAAACCCACTCGACGCGTGTGAGCTTAAGTCAGGATTGTGCTTCAGTCAGGATTGTACATATATTGCGCAGCCTTTAGCTAATTTCACATCCGCCAATTTGTATGATTAGGACTATTTACATACATAACACAATACAGGGTTATTTCTAATCAATTAGCATTATTTTAGGGGCTTATTCTGTGCATCAAAACTAACAACTTTTGTTCTACGACTTTTGTCAAAACTCAAAAAATTTTTTTGTTGTTCTATAGAAAAATATACCTAGTTCACCCGCGACAAAATGTATGGAACAGCTGGTTTTTTTTTAATAATACCCTAGAAGGATGCTAATTGATTAGAAATAACCCTGTATAGTAGCGCTTATAGCGTAGTTTCACTAGGTGTCTGTCTGCGATCACCAAAGTAAAACAATGTTCGGCACGGTCAGCTTTCGGATGGGTGACCGCGGGTGGCATTTACAACTGAGTGCTGCCGTGGGTCGGATGACAATTTAAATTGTACGTACCGATTGTTTTAACCGTTAAGCCATGTCAAAGGCCTTCAGGTGGCTTAATAACTGACACCGGGCTTGCCATCCGGCCTTTATGAACTTCACAATATTTTGTGGTGACTGGTGTCCCAGACACCCGAAATGAGGTTTATGAGTTTATTTATGTTCTATCGTAACAGAAACCCATCAGAAACCATTACCAACTCGTAATCACACTATCAAAATTCAAACGATTTCAAAAATGACTGATCAATGTCAATGAGAGAAAGAGAGAAATAATGATGATTATGGTGCTGATAACTCCTAAAATGTAGAAAAATATCATTATTGAACAAGAGACGTGGCTTGTAATCCGTAACGATGCTAAAGAAAAGATATTAAGTAGGTACTCGTATACCTTCAGTGACCACGGATGGTAAGCGATATGGATGAGATGATGATGATTAAGTTAGCGATAATACTTAAAATATTATTAATTATCACTTGTGAAGAGTTGTCGTGCCTTATATCATAATCAGCAACAATTCTAAAAAAAAATTATGAAGTATGGCTTCTGTGGGCACGGAAGGCAAGCGCCACGGAGTACTTACTTTACAGAAGTGGTTACTACTAGTTTATTTATTATTGTAGGGCCACGTTATTGGGCTTAATCAAAAGCTAGAAAGACATTCTATGTTGTTTAATTCGATAGACCATATATTTTTAAGTTATGTTGGAAAATAGACAAAAGTGTGAGAATAAAAAAATGATTTTTTGAAAATATTTTAATACACTTACGTGACAGATGTCTAAGAAACAATAATGGATAAATAAATACTTATCAAACCACTATCAAACGATACCAATGACGAGCTATTTGATGAAATAGAACTCGAGATATACGCAAATACCTACAACGGTCGGCGGCTATTTTTGTGACGTCATAACTTATAAAGTCTACCAGTTATCGCTTGACGACCGCTGGATCTTTGGTCTAGAAGTAATAACGAACACATGATACTAATTGTAGGTAAGTAAATAAAAGAGATGGCTACGAAAATCAAGAAGGAGAGCACTTTTTCAAATCTCACCTCGTATCCATAAAGTAGATGAAGTAAAATTACAGTAAATCTGCTGTATACTGAGCGCCACACAAATTGGCAGATGAGATATTAGCCGCAGATCCCACTTTGCCGTGATTGGCTAATCATTGCGCATGTGTGCACAATTCCGACGCTGACTGTTGTAGCGTGTAGGGAGCGCGCGGAGGCATGAGGTTGGCGGGCGGGTGTGCCCCGGCGTCTCGTCTCTCTGGCTCCCGCGAATGCCTATATTTCGGCTTTATAACTTCCCATCCGTCGATTTGTGTGGCGCTCAGTATAATTACAGTGAATCTGGAATCACTGCACAGCACAGAGATTCACAAATACAACAGTTGATAATGCTGTTGTCACTTGAGGCAACTCACAACCACAAAAATGCATGGAAAACACAGAGATACCAGAGGGGTAATGTGGTCGATCGAGAAAAGGAAAAAAGAGATGCATCTATTTAATATGGCATGAGTTAGAAAGAGACATAAACGCTATCTTGATTCAGTGGCTCGCTGAGAATCCAAAAGCTTACGCCCAATTCAAATAAACCAAGTGTGATTGTAATAGTTCTGCTGTTCTGTGATTCATCATACCATTCTGTCATAATAAATAAAGCGCCTACATCTCAAAATCGAAAGTTAGAGATACAAAATTGGCTTACATTGAATGGTTTTTCATTTGAAACATACAATTCAAAAGCAGAGTTGCTTAAGCTTAGTAAATCAGAACACACCAGAACCTATTTATGAAGGTGATGAACTTTGAAGCCAAAACGGACATGAAGTGGTAAGACTTCCCCCTTATCATTGTAATTTAAATCCAATAGAACTCATATGGAGTCTAGCAAAAAGAAATGTGGGAAGCAAAAATGTAAGCCGAACTCCAAAAGAGTTACGAGGAGCTTATAAAACACTCGTTTGAGTGTATTACAGCAGACGATTGGAAAAAAATTACCGACCATGTTATTCATGTGGAAGACAAGTAAAAAAAAAGAAACCATTTAACTCTAAATAATTTAGAAAGCTTCATCATCAACGTAGGATACATCAGCGACTCTAGTGATTATGACTCTTCACTTCACTTATGTAGAATTTTTAGATTCAGATTTTGACTACAGTGATTAAAATATTACAAAAATACATGGTGATGTTTTCTTTGATATAAACTCACATAGATTTACACATATTTAAACTAGATAATTATCAGATAGGCAAATCATAGCTAGTAGGCAACTCATGATAATAGTGTTTGATGGTATGTTTTTTTTCTTTTATATACCGCAATGTAGTTGACGCATCCTTGTAATGCTTAAAAGTGATATAATATTTTTTTGGAAAATTAGCATGACCGACTTCACCCGCGTACAGAATCATTACATAGTATAAAACAAAGTCGCTTTCCGCTGTCCACATGTATGCACTATCTTTAAAACTACACAATGGATTTTGATGCAGTTTATTTTAATATAAAGAGTAATTAAAGAGAAATGTTTATGTGTATAACACACCTGTGCGAAGCTGGGGCGCATCGCTAGAACGCAAATATTATGCACGGATCGATATAACATTTTTCACATTATAGTTGATTTATCATAAATGGCTTAGCCAATTTCGATAAAATTTAAATGGGACCAATTTCGAAGTATATTCGATAGCATAAAAAGAAAAATTATACAAAAATTATATATAGGTATACGCGTCGAATTGTATACCTCCTCCGGTGGTTCGTCGGTCAAAAAGCGATTGCGATTTCATCCGCATTGTGTCAAGATTAAAAGTGAATATTGACACAACGCGGACGAAATCGCAAGCATCCACTATGTTAAAGTATCAAAGTGAGTTGTTCCAACTTTCCTTTTCAGTTCAGGGCTGCCATAACACAGAGTTACCAGATATTATGGATAATATGGGCGATAGAGAAATGAAAGAAAGAGATGCATTGATATAATATGGCATGAATAAGAAAGAGACACTAATTTTAAATTTGCCGCGCTTTGTCAACTTTCGTTAGCCAGACTCTAGTAATCTAATTGATAAAAATGTTTTCATTTTAGCTTTTTCGAGGTTGCATAGACAGAGTTGACAAAAATAATCTATCTATTCTATAAAATATATAGAATTTATAAATTCAAAATTAAAAAAAAATCGAAGCGCTCTTTGTTTTTAACTGCTATTAAGACTCATAATGACATGTACTTTGTCGAGATGTAACCATGATGTAACGAGTTCTTTGATTCGATTTTTCGATTATAATAACAGCCTTCATGCATTTTGTGGATGTGTCCTAAAAATTTCTATGTCAAGTGGTCCCATACATTTTACTCCTCTGATTGCCTTGTTTATGATAGGGATGTTCCGGAAAGTTCTACCATGTATTTATGTATGTATATGTATAAGTCGTGCCACCAAAGATGAGACTTGACGAGTGTCATTGATGGGGGATCTTGCGCAGGTACAGTAGTGTACAAACTAATTATCCAGAATTTGTTTATCTATTGAACGTTTTTTAAACGTTTGTATATCTATTAACCAGAATTTGTATATTTATTAAAAACCAAAGTGGTTTCTCAAGTCTCATCTTTGGTGGCACGCACTATACCATGTTTTGTTATTACTCTGTGGTTATTACCGAGTTGCTGTTATTGCTGTATACATGGATTTATTACATAAATAGGATTGAGCACATGGAAAGAAAAACGTTGGGTGTAGATTTCTAAATTAGCATCCATTTTGGAATTAAGTCGCCACCCAATCTCAAAATTCCTTTATAGAGCCCTAGTTAAACTGATTTTTCTCCATCAAATCTTGAAGTTGTCGAATAAAAATAAAATACACAATATTCTCAAAACTATACCGTAGGATTCAATTACTCGAAACAGAATTAAAAAAACTTCGCTTGATAGAAATTAAATGCAAAGATACCACTTTTTAGAACAAATTCATGATTTCTAAGAAAGTTTATTGCATTTTTGGGCACATGTTTACATTTTTTTAAATCTGTTATTTATGCACATGAAATGAACTGCTATCTCTAATTCCAAAAATGATGGCATTTTTTAAATCTACACCCCTCCAAAAACCTCGAAAATTACACTCATGACATTTTCAAAGAACTGATGTCCGCCATCTTTAATTGCAAAATGGTTGCCAATTTAGAAATCCCCCCAAAAACCTAGAAAACGACACCCATGACGACGAGTCATGCTTTTTCGCGCGTGCAGCTGGCGTTCATAGATTTATAAGACGTTATCTCGTCAAAATACCTTTTACCTTCTAAAATCATCGAAAAATAAAGATATTTTTATTTTATTCTGTTTCACATGAGATTGAGATATTATAAATTAATATATTAATCACTTTTTTATCTGGTATAAATCATGATCATCTACCAAATATGCGATTAATTTACCTACATATTCTGGGATTTTTAAAGCGTTGCTCAGTGTAATTATGCCAAAGCGTTAATGGGCAAATAATAATAAATATCATAGTTATATAATATGTAGATACATTTCATGTTTTTTTTTGATATTTATGCCCGAAAAAGAAGAACACCTTTGTAAAACTAATTAAGCGCGACGAAATTATATTTTAAGATATTTCTCTTTAATTTGATAGTTCATTACACAAAAACCTAAGTTTGATTTTATCTTAACGAGAAAAAAAAATCTGAATTAAAAAATCTGTATCTCTTAAAATTTTTACACAAGATAAAAGCTTTAATAATAATCTTACATAATTTACGATGATTCATAGTTTTCTAAAAATAATGACATAGCGCCTGGTTTAAAAAAAAATAGGGATTTTTTTAGGGAGTATAATTGTAATGGCACCACAAATGTTTTGAAATTCATAATACACATTAAAATTACAATAAAACTTGAAAAAATACAGCTTGGGAATCAGAATACCATTGTGTAGTGATTGATCTGAACAAAAAGATATAAAATGTGATATCTACAGTGTAATTCCATTGCGATTATGGTGAAAATGTGACTACTTACGAATGAAATGATATTGCTCATTTATATCGTACGCCGTTGCTTTTACACCCAGTCACGCTGCTTGACACATTGTGTATTGAACTCATAAATCACGAACACAGTAAGTTTTTACGAAAACGTATGCTCAACACTTTATTTTAAATAAAAATTGAAAAATTGTTGTGAATTAGAAAACCGAAGCTGTTTGTTCTCGAGGATACTGTCAAAAGTGACGAGATCCTTAAAAAAAAGACGGCAACTACCACCGAATCGAGATATCTCTTTCTATCTCATGCCGCATTAAATAAACGCATCTCTTTCTGGCTCCGCATTATCCCTCTGGGAACTCTGTGGTATACACCATTGTACGCCATTTGCAACCGACGGTGATACTTTAGTCAAAAATAAAAAATGACCATTAATTATAAAGACTTATATTCAAACAAAATAAATATCAAACTTTGTTTTATTAGCATCTATTCGCAATTTTAACTAAAATCTTATCAAACTACATTGTTATAAAAACTAAGAAATGGTTAAAATAGTCGCGGCTCTACTAGTAATAATTCTACCATTTATAAGTGTTGTTTCGAAATGTCAATAGTGCGAGCGGGACACCCTCATCTCTCTGGGAAGTCTCACTCGGCACGGCATCTCTCTTATGCCATTTCAAAGAAGTATATGTTTTGTTGCAACTTATTAAGGTTGAATTTTCCTAAGCTAACTTTGAGTCAAATATCGTCTTTGCGCAATCCAGATAGTATACAAAATCCTTGGCCGTATTTAACACTGCAATGGCAACTCTGAACCTTTGACTTGCATCAAAATGACATAATTGACAAATGTCAACAACCTGTCAGTTTATCATCAAGCAAAATTCAGTTTTCTTTGTGCAGGGAAGAGCAGACCAATGTTCATAAAATTGTTATGTAGCGTTGTAAATATAATAATAACTCGCTTTCAGTGTAGTGCAGTCACCGTGCATGCTAGAAATAAATAACATTAAAAGAAATGTTTCCCGTTGGTCAAGGTGAGTTCATATGGCTACATGACTCGAATAGGAATTCTGCATATTTTCGTCAAAACTCCCTAAACCCTTATTGTTTCTACCTTGTTTAAACAAAACAAATATATTTAGCTTTATATTTAGACTATTACATAGGACGCATTACATGCATTGTTTTGAATTTCATCTAAATTGTACATGGGTACTCTGTAAGGTCTGTTGAGCTTGGCCTACTTAGGAATTAAATGAGGACTTGAATGCCAATAAACGTATTACGTCCCTAAACTATTCCTCAATAACATCAGTTGATGAAATATTCAAATTTTTTAAATTCTATTCTAGGGTAATCTCCAAAAAAGACCCTTGATTAAAGCTAATTTTAGTTTGCTAATACCACTACATTATTGTTAATGTAGGTATGCAGCTAATGCATTTTTAATTATTATTACAATTCTTTGCATGACCATTCACATTTCTATCTAAAAAACCAGTTTGTCTACAGAGCCCTTAGTCCAGGTTTTGATCGTTTACTTAAGCTTTCGCGTTTGCATGCAGCTCCATGCATTTCGGTTAGTTCTTCCTCGTGTCTGCCAGGGACGCTGTACAGTAATGTATGAAGCTATATGGAAACATCAGTAGTTTCAATTTATGAGTAAACCTGGACTAAAAATTAAAAACAATAAAGGGAATAGTTTCTTCTTTTATGAGATGTTGTCTTGATGATGATGATGATCAAAGGAAGGTAGTTATTACTATGTAAAGTTAGCTAGGGTGAAAACTGATTTTTTCATATTTCTAACTGTGTCATAGTTAAAACTAAAAATGAATACTGCATTTTGTTTTTTATGTAAATATATATAGGTGATTATAACTCTGTTACAATTATAATTATTCTAATGAGAATGTAATACACCAAATATGTCATGGTTCGGAAGTCCAATTATTACAGTCCAATTGGTATCCAGGAGTTGGTTGTGTTACGATCTTATTGGCTTACAGAAGGATTTAATAAATGACATAATTTGTATTGCAGCTCCATCAGGTGAAACATGTGGAAGCAACATTGGTGTCGCAGGAGCAGTGAGTGCAACTTGCACCACAAGTTCAGTCATCGGTCCACAGACCACCACTCCCAGTGCTGGGGCAATCGTCCCTGCTGGGGCAGTGGGGGGCGTCGGGGCAGTTGCCCTCGTATCCCCTACCCTACCTTCACTCAATCTACCCAACCTCCCCTGTCCGCGCCGCCCTGACATCGGCCATGAAGGAAGACACATCACGCTCCGAGCAAATCACTTCCAAATATCCATGCCGAGAGGATTTGTACACCACTACGAAGTCATTATACAGCCAGACAAGTGCCCCAGAAAGGTTACCTATTTGAGTTTTAATTTATATTAACCTACACAGTATACACATGTTGTAAACAGTTATAACATTATAAACACATCTGTGCGACCCACTTTTAAGGTTTAATTGTATTTCAGGTCAACAGAGATATTGTAGAGACTATGGTGGACCGCAACAGTAAATATTTTGGTGGACTCAAGCCAGTTTTTGATGGCAGAAGCAATATGTACACGCGAGATCCCCTTCCTATTGGAGGAGATCGACTAGATTTAGAAGTCACACTGCCAGGAGAAGGAAAAGACAGAGTATTTCGTGTCGGTATAAAATGGGTTTCTCAGGTATGTTTAAGAATCTTCTCTTTGGCATTGATATATGTTCTGTATGTTATACTTATTAGTTGTTTGCATGAATTTTAGGTGTCATTTTCGGCTTTGGAGGAAGCTCTTGAAGGTCGAACGAGACAGATCCCGCATGACCCTGTGTTGGCATTAGATGTGGTTATGAGACACCTTCCTTCAATGATATATACTCCCGTCGGTCGATCATTCTTCTCCTCACCTGAAGGGTACTACCACCCCCTCGGCGGTGGCAGAGAAGTATGGTTCGGCTTCCACCAGTCTGTGAGGCCAAGTCAATGGAAAATGATGCTAAATATTGACGGTAAGATTGTTGAGAGTGAATCATGACCATTCAACTATTAAACAATTCATTTTTCTAACAATGAGTTCTTTATTTCAGTATCTGCCACTGCCTTTTACAAAGCTCAGCCAGTTATTGAATTTATGTGTGAAGTGTTAGATATAAGAGACATTAATGAACAAAGAAAACCATTGACAGACTCACAGAGAGTTAAGTTTACTAAAGAAATCAAAGGACTTAAAATAGAAATCACACATTGTGGTACAATGAAGAGGAAATACAGAGTTTGTAATGTGACCAGAAGACCTGCGCAAATGCAGTCGTAAGTGATTTTGTTTACTTGACAACATGCAGCTTATGTGCTTACTTAATGAAATTGGTACCTACTTAATTCACCTTGTTTTTGTAGGTTTCCTCTTCAACTAGAAAATGGGCAGACAGTGGAGTGTACGGTGGCGAAGTATTTCTGCGACAAGTATCGGATGAAGCTGCGGTACCCGCACCTGCCGTGCCTGCAGGTGGGGCAGGAGCACAAGCACACGTACCTGCCGCTGGAGGTGTGCAACATCGTGCCGGGCCAGCGCTGCATCAAGAAGCTCACCGACATGCAAACCTCCACCATGATCAAGGCCACGGCGCGCTCGGCGCCCGACCGGTGAGTCGCGCGTCCCGCTCCCGCCCCCGGCCGCCGGCCGCGCCCGTCCCGCTCTCACGCCGCGTGTCTGTCCGCAGGGAGCGCGAGATCAACAACCTGGTGCGCCGCGCCAACTTCAACACCGACCTCTACGTGAAGGAGTTCGGCCTCACCATCTCCAACAACATGATGGAGGTGCGCGGGCGCGTGCTGCCGCCGCCCAAGCTGCAGTACGGCGGGCGCGTCTCCTCGCTGGGCGGACAAGTAATGCGTTCTTTCTCCTCGGTGTCGCGTACGTCGCGCGTCCCTGCGTGCTAATGTTTACGATGCGTGTTTGTTCCATGCGAGCAGCAGGCGTTGCCCAACCAAGGCGTGTGGGACATGCGCGGCAAGCAGTTCTTCATGGGCGTCGAGATCCGCGTGTGGGCCATCGCGTGCTTCGCGCCGCAGCGCACCGTGCGCGAGGACGCGCTCAAGTGAGTGTTCGAGCGTGGACGTATACCCGCGTGACGCACGACGCGATACGACCCTCTCTGCCCTCTGCCCGCAGGAACTTCACGCAGCAGCTGCAGAAGATCTCGAACGACGCCGGCATGCCGATCATCGGGCAGCCGTGCTTCTGCAAGTACGCCACGGGGCCCGACCAGGTGGAGCCCATGTTCAAGTACCTCAAGTCCACGTTCGTGCAGCTGCAGCTGGTGGTCGTGGTGCTGCCGGGCAAGACGCCCGTCTACGGTGAGCATAGCCGCCGTCTCGCTCCCGCGGCCCGCGCGCTCGCGCTCACCCTCTCTCTCTCGCCCGCAGCGGAGGTGAAGCGCGTCGGCGACACGGTGCTGGGCATGGCGACGCAGTGCGTGCAAGCCAAGAACGTGAACAAGACGTCGCCGCAGACGCTGAGCAACCTGTGCCTCAAGATCAACGTCAAGCTGGGCGGCATCAACTCTATCCTCGTGCCGTCGCTGCGGCCCAAGGTGAGCGAGCGAGCGAGGTGAGCGGGGAGAGTAGCGGGACAGACGGAGACGGTACACGCTCGTTGTCGCAGGTGTTCAACGAGCCCGTCATCTTCCTGGGCGTGGACGTGACGCACCCGCCCGCCGGCGACAACAAGAAGCCCTCCATCGCGGCCGTCGTCGGCTCCATGGACGCGCACCCCTCGCGCTACGCGGCCACCGTCCGGGTCCAGCAACACAGGTGACTATTTGCGACGCACACACCCGACACACCCGCACACATATATACACACGTTACATCCCATGCCATATGCGACGTATGCTTTGTGGTACGCTGTCACTTCCCTCATTGTCATTGTTGCTTCTCTCATCTTTTGTGTCAAAGAACTATCCCCTGTACATCATTTTGAGTTTTAATCACCTCGAATATTGTATTGCGCGCAAACGTATTTTTTTTTAAAGAAAAATACGTGTTTGTTGTACTTTACCTTTACTTACGAGTAATAAGGTACTTGGGTCGAATATGGCCAATACATTTATGTTTTCGGCCTTACGATATTCGGTATGAATACGCCTCTTCTATATCATATTACTGCAAAAATAATCCTGTAGATAATTGTGTGTGTAGATTTCGTGTCGCTAGTTGCGTGGAACCAAGATGAATATTTTACATGTGAAATAGAAAGTATTCATGAGATATTGACCACGATTTTCCGCACTTGCGCGGCTGACATTTCGATATAACGTCTTCAGTCGGAGATAGATGTTTAAAGAGAGAAATGGGACGAAATATCTTCTCCACCGTTTGAAATAGAGTGGTGATATTTCGTGAGTACTATTTCAAATGTTTCGTGAAAGATGAAGGTATTCTAGTTTGATGTCGTTTGTTTTCGAAGGCCGGCGGCAGAGTGGCCGCCGAGCAGGGACTCGAGCGGCTCACAGGCGAGTCCGGCGTGCCAGGATTACAAGAAGTAAGATCGCATTACCTCACTGACACTACTTTAAGTAGGCCCTGACTCACTGGCGATATTCGACCATGGCACCTTATCTGATGATTCATCTATTTAACGCACTAAATGTCAGGGCATTTCAGGTTTTGAACAATTAAAATAATGTAATTATTTAACTACAATTTATTAACATTATTTGTCATAAGGCTGTTTTACCCAGTTTTAAAATACCATATTTATTGCTGTATGGAGTATTGTAACTCATTGACGAGTTCTCTCATAGCTGAAAAAATCACATCACAATAAATTATTAAAATTGGCATTTGACATCATAATAGATCTTGTGGCACAAGTCAGGCTCGCTTAAGACACATTTTTAGGGTTCCGTACCTCAAACGGAAAAAACGGAACCCTTATAGGATCACTTTGTTGTCCGTCTGTGTGTATGTCAAGACTCTCGTCCTAACGGATCTCGGGAACGCGTACAGATATCGAGTTGAAATTTAAACTGTATTCGTATATCTATAGTCTCTTGCAGTTGTGTAAAATAAAAACCTCCCAGTTATCGTTTAAAAAAGCTAGAGCCGTTTATGTCGTAAAAAACCGCGTATTTCGACACATACAAAAATCTAAACCTACTGGGTACAGAATTATGAAATTTGGCGAAAAGCATTGTCTCAGAGTACACATATTGGAATAAATCTGAAAACTACATTTTTATTTAAATCACAAAAAATAGGGCCTCAAAATTCACAAAATATGGGTTCAAAATTAAAAGTGAGTAAATCGTATCATGTAAGGTACCTATCATATAAAAGAACTTCATTAGCACATGCTAAAACAGGTTTTTAATTATTTTAACAATGTGTAATTTTCGATGTATGACGAGAAAAATGAAAAAAAAAAAACTTTTTGGTCGATGGTTAGTACCTATAGAGATTTTAACAAGATACATCCCAATTTTGTACGGAACCCTCGATGTGCGAGCCTGACTCGCACTTGTCCGGTTTTTTTCTAAAAAATAACAATAAATATATTTATTTTCATCAAAACTATAAGATAGCATTTAGTGGATAGCAATCGATCACCGCAGTTTTTATCAAATAGGTTTTTATTTTAGCCTCAGTCAGTGAAAACATGCCTTTATTTTTTCCACTTTGTCGGCATCAGCTAAACTTGATCGTGTATTGTAAGGTGCTTTCCATTATGCTAAACTTAAAGCTCAACAGCTTGGCTTAGCTAAATGGAAAGCGCTCTTGCGGCTATGTAATAAAAACTATACGGAAGTGAACATTCAAACTTATGCACTCGTTAGTTTCAACGTTTTCAGACAAGACACCGTGCAAGAAATGAGCAGCATGGTCAAAGAGCTGCTTATAATGTTCTACAAAAGCACGGGCGGGTTCAAGCCGTACCGAATCATCGTGTACCGGGATGGCATATCCGAGGGACAGTTCCAGCACGTTCTTCAGTACGAGCTGATCGCAATAAGAGAAGCTTGTTTAGCGGTGAGTACATAATTCCGCACACGGAATAATCTTCGATTACTTGCGCTCGAAGGACCATATTTATATGGTCCTTCGAGCCAAAGTGGCCGTTTTGATCCCGCTATTCCTTAACGTATTGCGAGATACATAACACAACTTCTGTACGATCGGTGTTTTGTTGTTTTAAGAAGATTTTGAATCGACCACTATTTTCACGCATTCTGTAGAACATCGGAAGATAAGAAAGGTACATTTAAGATACGTTCCGGGAGAAAACTCTTTTCACCCCTTGAATGATATTTAAATGTTATTGTTTTCGGTGTCAATCGTTTGATTAAGAAATATTGCACGCTCTTACGTCTTATTTTATTTTTCATAAGTTTCTGTATTCTATCCGGCCAAAATTTTGCGTAAAAATATGAGTTTTTAGAGACTTACAACTTCAAATACATTTAAAAAAACTGCAATAACTAAGACGTTTAACTTTGACAATGAAATATCGATTACATAAAAACAAAACATTCAAGAAAACATTCAAATCGGTTAATAAATATTTAGAGGTAGGTAAATAATAGAGCTTATTTTTGACCGACGAACCACCGGAGGAGATAAACAATTCGATGCGTATTTTTTTTCATGTATAATAACGCATAACTTTTTTCATAGTAGTCCGATTTCAATAATTCTTGGAAAGAGTATACTTAGAAATTGGTCCCATTTAAATTTTATCGAAATCGGCTGAGCCATTTTTGATAAATCAACAATAATGTGAAAATTGCTACATCGATCCGTGCTAAATATTCGCGAATTCTGTACACGGGTGAAATTGGTCATGCTAATTTTAGCAAAAAATAATCTTGTTGTATTGGCCAAGTTCGCGGTTCACACTAGCCTTAAGTTTCGTGCGTCTTATTTTTTTCAGGCAAAGGTATTTAAATTGATGTATTGTCTGGTTTTATTTCAGCTGGAAGCGGAATACAAACCCGGAGTGACATTCATAGCGGTGCAGAAGCGCCACCACACGCGGTTGTTCTGCGCGGACAAGAAGGAGCAGTCGGGCAAGTCGGGCAACATCCCGGCGGGCACCACGGTGGACCTGGGCATCACGCACCCCACCGAGTTCGACTTCTACCTGTGCTCGCACCAGGGCATCCAGGGCACGTCGCGCCCCAGCCACTACCACGTGCTGTGGGACGACAACCACTTCGGCTCGGACGAGCTGCAGTGCCTCACGTACCAGCTGTGCCACACGTACGTGCGCTGCACGCGCTCCGTGTCCATCCCGGCGCCCGCCTACTACGCGCACCTCGTGGCCTTCCGCGCGCGCTACCACCTCGTCGAGAAGGAGCACGACTCGGGCGAGGGCAGCCACCAGTCCGTCTCCAGCGAAGACCGCACCGTGGTCGCCATGGAGCGCGCCATCAAAGTGCACGCCATCACCAAGAAAGTCATGTACTTTGCGTAGGCGTATTTGTCTAATCCATGGATTGATTTGTACAGATTACGAGAAACCCCATCGTCGGATCGTGTTCGGTTAGGAGCTTCGAGCAAATATCTACAGAGTCACAGTCCCTAAGTGAAAGTAGTCAATAAGTGAAAAAAATGTCCAAGCGCCGTCATACATCCCGACCAGCGACCTTAAAGATAGACACCTAATCGTATAAAATGAAATATCACTGACCAACATCAACCAATAATAGAGAAATTCACCAATCCAATAAATAGTCTTCATTATCCTGGCGTAGTGGTCGCGTCTCAAAGAAACGAGTTAAATATGGTGAACTGCGTAATTTCATCTTGCCGAAATTACACGGTTTCCAAAGAAATAACGAAAGGCACTGTCATAAGTATTAAAAATCTTTCTATGTGATTTACAAGTAAAATAATGAAAATGAAATAATTTGATTATGTAAACAAAACAGAGTGGAAAATTTCTTACTTTTTTTTTACTCTAGAGTCTAGATAATAGTAAAAACCTGCATAATACTAATAGAAGTGGTAGAAAATGGATAATAGTTCACAAATATGTTGATTTACTTAAGTATCTCATCAAAAATTCAACAGTAGTTTTTTTGTCTGACTACAACGTCTAGGCCGTGCGTAGTAGTCAGACAAAAAAAACGTATACGCAAATATTACTTTCGTCCTGTTCACTCTTTATACTTGTACATCTCGCCTTCTCTTTCTTTTGTAATTATTATTATTTAGCGCCCTGTCTAGTTATACTTCACTATGACTCGAATCAATTTAGGAATCGATTCTTTTCATCATATATTTTTAAATCCCTATTTCAAGTGGCAAGTTAAATACAAAATGTATTTGCACATTTCTAAGCTTTGGTTTGTATGAAGAGGCTCCTTCTGTGCCCTGTGTAATAGGGCCTATTCTGTGATCCCGACTTAGATATTTACATTAAATAATTCACAATGACCCACTTTCACGAAATTTGACGTTATATGAACTATTTAATGGTTGTAACCAATCACTTTGGCATTGCGCAGCGTCGTTGTAGTAGACTTTCAATTCCTTTACGACTAACTAAAAAGCCTGCCCACTACGTAGGTTGTGCAAGATTTTGGGTTGGACACTTTTTTTCGCACGATTGTAACTCTACAGATATTGCTCGATGGTTAGGACTCATGAATTACGTTTCGCTATATGGGCAAGAAAGAAAGCAATATGACAGCTTCGTCTGAAGCGTAGGGGGGTCAAAATTACGAAATTCGTTTGACGTAAATAAGCCCTTATGAAAGTTTACGTACATTCTATTTAAAATCCGACATCGAATATTGAGTTCGTAATTAAATGTTTGTATAGAAATAGATTGTGAAAATCTAATAAGCTGAGTAAAATTATGTTTTTATTACACAGTCTACAGTCTGTTGATCACTTTCATGGCATCTCTATAAATAGTGTGGCGTCCTGGTAACTAATATGAAATAGACAAAATAAAATTGAAAAGTCAAACATCGAATGATTACATTTTAAAATTACTCGAATTTTCGTTAGGGCTGCCACGGAGCATGCTTTAAAAACAGTCCATATTTATTGACCTGCAGTACTGAATCGGAACAATATTTTTTTAACTATTATAGAAACACTTTGTGTTTGCAATAAGTGTAGCAAATTACATGTATATTAATATAAAAATAAGTACTATAAGATAGTCAGCATTAGAATTATCTAATTAGTTTAATTAAACCTCTGTAAATTATTATTTTTTGCACATGAAATTAATAACTTACGTTATTTTTATTATAGCCGACCAAAATACAACAGACTTGTTTTATTTCGTATCGTGGCACGGTAATGATATCTAATTACCGTGATTGGGGTATCTAAGCATCATATATATTAGTGCAATATGTGTGGAATCTGAAAGTCAAATATTACCCCATTCAAAGGCCTGATTCTTTATCTACAAAACGTAACATACGCGAAATATGTTTTTCATATTTACGCAAAAGAGATAATGCAAAAATACATCGAGCTTAGGCTATTACCTTGTACAGTATTTAATTATTTGTTTTTCAAAATGATTTCCCTATTGTTTTCTTTCATAACAATCTACATTATAAGGAATTTCATATTTTCTCTTATTCTGGATTTTATCTTTTGACATTGCTTGTAAAATATGGCGGAGCGCGGCGTGATGGCGGCCTTAAACAAAATTCAAATTAGAAAATCTGTCGTATTTAAGCATCATATACCGTGGTATTTTTGTGAATTTGTTTACGATATTTTAACGTTTTTTTGGGCTACTGTACAAAGTCTGGGCCTACTTTGCAAGATCTTCTTTCGTTTGGATAAATATTTTTTAAATTAACATTCGGTACGTCAGTCTTTCTTTCTTAGCGTCTGGTGGACGCGACGCGTGACCAAAATGCTGGTGTTCATTTGAGGAGTTCCTCTTGTACCAACTGCTTTCGCACAACTAGTTGGACATCCAAAATACGTATTCCTAATGGCACAATTACATCCAACTAAACACAACAATGTACAATTTTTTTTTTAGCTGTTCCTTGTGACACAACTACAATCAAAATAGATACCTAGTATTCTTTTTAAAAACCTCTTTTGATGTTGGTGTGTGGACTAACCACATTTATTAAAATTCAAATGCGTCCACCAAACTGTCGACACAAAATAAATATAGGTCGAATCAAACATAGTGGCAAACTTTTAGTTTAAAAAATGACAGATGTCATATTCTAGAATAATACTAGAGTTGCATGACAGGTGTCAAACCGACAGCTGTCATACTCTAAATGACCTATCTCCGTAACTATCGATTATAAACCATTGTTGTCGTCACAAAAGTGATAGAGTTCAACGAGATTTACATTTCAGATGACAGCTGTAAAACTTAAAAGTGGATTATCTCTGTAACTATCGATTGTAGACCATTGTTTTCTTCATAAAAGTGATAGAACTTAACGTGATAAATATTTCAGATGACAGCTGTCAAATTTTACGGAGTTAATCCAATTTTAAGTTTGAAAGCTGTCATCCGAAATGTAGATTTCGTTGAGCTCTATCACTTTTGTGAAGACAGCAATATTCTAGCTGCGATAGCTACGGAGATGATCCACTTTTAAGTTTGACAGCTGTCACTTTGTCACCTGTCATGGATCTCTTGTATAATCTAGAATATGACACCTGCCATTTTTAAAACTGAAGGCGGGCAAAGCCAAAATTTTATTACACTTTTACCTTTTTATTTACGTCTAAAGCTATTAAATAAATGTATGAGTAAGAATGGCGGATTTTTGTTACCAATTGTAAGAAGTGATGTGTTTACTAGCTATGTAAATAGCAATTTTAAACGTATTATATTTATTTTGTCAATAAAAGTTAAAAGACAAAGTAACAAAAAAAAAAGTTCATACAAAAAATAATGTCCATTTTTGCTGCTCGAATATGTCGAGTCTCCCTGTGAAGTTACCAATGCATTTAAACTAAAGTTTCTAATTCAAATCTTGGTGTGATGTTACTGGAATGTCGATTTTATTACAAACGCTGAAAGATTCAAATAAAATGAGCATTTTATTAGGTTTTATTCTGATGTCTCAAATTCTTTCACTTTTGCGTTACCCTATTTATGTTACTGATTTTTCATACAATTTCTAAACGTAATATAGTAGTAATTAGTTTTTTCACAATAGCAACACTTATAGCAGCTGTCACTGTCAAAATTCTAGCCGTTAACCCATTTGTTTTGTTTGTTATGAACAAGTGAATTGGCGGCGTGTTTTCGTGATAAAAAAACAGTAAACTGATACCTGTGGTTTACAAGGTAGGTTTAAGTTATTTTACTACTTGTTACTGTAAGAATAACGTTTGAGTATATAAGATTTGTGCGAACATAGCAGCAGCTAACAACTCTTACCCGTTTTCATATAAATTGTGGTGATGCTGTAGGCAGAAGCTTTTTGTGTTACTTTTATGATACTTTTGCGTTACTTTTATGGTACTTTTATGTTACCCCTCTTAAAAGTTTATGTTACGTAACGTAAAAGCATTATAAAGCTAGGAGCATACAGTTAAACTAGCAGAACATCAGATGAGAACAATATTTGTAGCATTCCGCGAGAAAAGGGACCAGTTAAGTATGATTGTAGTTATAATTTTTTGTGAGTGTGTCAAAATTATATCACATTATGAGATTTTTACATATTATATTTGTATCTGCAATTTAACTAGATTAGCATCTTTATATGACCAATAGTACGTGTCAAAAACGCTGTTTAAGTTTAGCAAAAAGGGACCAAGGTATATCTTGATGCCCGCGGCTTCACCCGTGTGGGTAACACAGTATGGTGGAACAATATTCTTCCGGGATAAAATCTATCTTATAAAGTTCTCTTTACCACATGTTATCAAAATTGGTTGTGTCTTAGCCGTGGTAATCACAATATTTTATTATTTTATTAATTATTATTCAATGCTTTTTCACATATTTATTGCAGATGCCATTAACACCAGCCGAAAAACAAAAAAGTACAGAGAGAAATTAAAACTTGAAAATCCAGAAAAGTATGAAGAAATGAAAAGAAAAAAGAGTTTATTTGATTAAACCTCTGAATGAAACATTTTACTTTGTTTTATTTTAACTAACAAGACTGTCATACATAACTGGTGTCTGGCAGACAAGTAACTAAAACTAAATTAATTTGATGGGCTAAAAAATCTAGCTATTACTTTTAGTCCTACGAACATTTTGATCCTGTTAAATTAGTTTTAGTATGTTTGTGTAATTCTTTATCTTGAATCATTATTTGTGCATGCAGCTTTATAACACTTTTATGTTACTTTTACGTTACGGTAACATAAAAAGATTAACGTTACTTTTGTGTTACTTTTATGTTATTAGGTGATAAAATTTTGGCTTCACCCAGGCCATGTCCAGATAAAAATATGTTCTAAGAAGATCCTGTACAAACTACTACGGGCAACAAACGTGTAAAACACTACTTAGGCCCCATCACACACAGACGGTACGAGCGGTATAGAGGACGAGCGGGCATCTGTATTTTACTGTTGTCTAAGAAGGGCTCACACAGGTGCGGTCGCTACTCGCGTTGGGGCTGACGGGCACGCCGGTAGTTGTTCACTCTTTTGACTGAAGTTTGACGTAACCAAAGAGTTTGGATCTTAGATTATAGAGGGGTTTGGATGGAGCCCCAACAGCTCTATGGTGCTTTTGCGGTCAGTTGTGATTTTATACAATAAGGAAGTTTCCCGTTTTCTAGTTTTATTTTTATTAATATACGCCAAGTCTGCAATAAATTATGGTGTTTTTATTTTTCAATTATCTTCAAAAATGACGGAGTTATGAATTTTTAAACATGACCGCACGAAATCAAAAAACCTCGCGACGGATTTACGCGTGTGACGTCATCCGGCTCCAGAGCCGCGCCGTTTGTTAGGCGGGAGTAAGGAAAAAAGGAAATAAAGTGCTTCATTCCATACAGGGTATTTTTCTAAGCCACGAATACGTTCTAGGATATCATTGTACTTATTTTAATGTTAAGATCAACATTTACTATGGGACTAACCCCCCAATATAACGAATAAAAAGTCAGCATTCCCATAATTTTGTCTTGAGTAAATGAACTTTATATCTAAATGGAACAAGACTTGGTGTATGTGTCTAGTGTACTGCGGTTTTTACATCTGTAACTATTAACTAGTAGCTCCCAAAACAGTAGACCTCGCAAGTATACATTTTCTTGTAATAATTTCTCAAAAATGCACAACTTTCACAGGTAAATATTATATACTTAATCATAAAAATAGTAAGGTTCTTTACTAAGATATTATGGCCAAATTTTACTATGGGACTAAGTAAGTAAGTTTTTATAGGCCGGGTGGCTAGCCCTGGTGTCAGAGTTTGGAACTGATCCCCTATACAGGGTTAGCTAGCTAGAACTGGTAGAGCGTAATATATTTTGTTCTAATAAAATACTAAAAATATTTTTTTTCAGGGCTTTTATTTTCTAGTTTCAATAAGTTGTCAAGTGCGTGTCGAGACATGCGTATGATAGGCTTCCGCAGACGTGACGATGATTATGATGATGATAAAAACCAATTTTTAAGATGGTTGATTACTAAGAAAACGTAATTTAGTATGAATTCTTGGTTGCCTGGAAGAAATCGCTTAAAGCGATAAGGCCACCAGTTAGAAACCTATAAATTGTATTGTTTTGTCCCCGTAATTTTTTTTTTAAATTTATGTGGTTGTCTAATAAAGTGTTACTGTTTGTTTGTTTGTATGAAATATACTTGTGAAGTCGATGACCTCTAATGTTTAAATAATTCAATTTTCCTTTATAGCTCAAAAATTTATGATTCTTCAGTGCTCAAAATAATTTTCAGGGAAAGTTTTAATATGGTCTATAAACGGCGTCCGTCCGTTACACGGATATAACGATGTTTTAAAGGTCCCTCGTTTTACTACGAAACCCTAAAAATGACTGAACAAAGTGACAGCTGTCATATTCTAGAATCCATACTAGGATGACATGTTAGGTCTCAAAGTGACAGCTGTCAAACTTAAATGCGGTTTATTTCTATAACTAACGATTTTAGACCATTGTAGAACTCAACAAGATCTATATTTCGGATGACAGCTCTTCAAAGTAATTTATCTCCGTAACTGTCGTTTTTAGACCGTTACTTTAGGCACAAAATTGATAGAGCTCAACGAGATCTACATTTCGGATGACATCTGTCATGCTACTCTAGTATGAATCCTGTAATAATATGCCATATAATGGCAGCTGTCACTCTGACATCTGTCATTTTCGGAACTAAAAAATAAGTCCTGAAAAAACCTATTACCTACAAGTACTTTATAAGAACAAATATTAGGCTGAGAAGTTTTGGATAACCCTGTACAGGGGATTAGTCCCATAGTAAAAGTTGGTCATAATATACAATGATATTTTAGGACAGATTATTGTAATTATGAATATATTTGCCTGTGCAAGTTGTGCATTTTTGAAAACTGATTACCAGAAAATTTTCACCAAAATGTATACTTGGAAGGTCTACTATTTGGAAAACTACTAGTCAATATATACAGATGTAATAAGCGCAGTACACTAGGTACACACGCCAAGTTTTGTTCCATTTAGAAATAAAGTTCATTTACTCACGACAAGATTTATGGGAATGCTGACTTTTATTCGTAATATTGGGGGGTTAGTCCCATAGTAAATGTTGATCATAACATAAAAATAAGTACAATGATATCCTAGAACGTATTCGTGGCTTAGAAAAATACCCTGTATAGAATGAAGCACTTTATTTCCTTTTTTCCTTACTCACAAACGGCGCGGCTCTGGAGCCGGATGACGTCACACGCGTAAATCCCTCGCGAGGTTTTTTGATTTCGTGCGGTCATGTTTAGACATCCATAACTCCGTCATTTATTAAGATATTCGAGTAATTTTTTCACTGTATCTAATACATTTCTAACGTCTTTAAATGTACATAATTATTTTTAGTTTTTATGATAAAGGAAACTTCCTTATTGACTGCGACCTTTTTTTTTAAATTTCGTTTTCTCGTAGTAAGCGGTGAAGAGACGAGAAAAATTGAGTAACGGCAAAGGATTTTGTAATCCATGGTTGCGGCATAGTAATAACTAATAGTTCTACAGACAGTAGACTACACAAGCACCCACCAAGGACTATAAAGGTGCATTTATTATTAGATATTGTAGTAACAATAAACATTTAAATATGCTTTGTGTAACTATGGATGAACAAATTATTATTGTCTGATGTACTTACGCCTTCAGAAATATTTATAGAAATTCAAGAAATGTCATGTTTCTATTTATTTAATGATTACATAGTAGTCAGTAGGTAGTAAGTATATAATTATTTTCTTTCTATTCTATGTTAGAGCCATTCTAACATCATAGAATACGAGAAAAAAATAGCTTTTCCACACATAATTGCCGTTCGAAATCAACAAAATGTATAAAACAGCTGATATTTCTTCTATTCCGGATTAGCACCATAGTAAAAGTTGTTCTTATGTGATGGTCTTAATCACCTTTTCTTGCACAGCGGATCGTTTGTAGTTTATCAGTCTCTGGCCGAGATATGACAAGCATTTTTTAGTTTTGAGTTAGAAACCGTAGAAGGTGCCCCCCTAATGGACATTCCTGCTAATCATAGATATTCGTGTATTTAAATCTATTTCTAGAGTTGCTGATGATTCGAGAATTGCTTAGAAAGAAAATTAAATTGTACTACCTACGTGAGTCCACGTAGTAGAAAATTATTTTGGAATTATGTGATTTCGATAACTTTATCACATTCTGAAATACTATCCCATAGTTATTAGACCTACCGGCATAACGCCACCTAGTGTGAAGCGGCAGAACTTTGAAAGATAGTGCCATCTAGTGTTCAGTAGCAAAACTATGCCCGCGCCCGTACCGCTCGTACCGCGCCCGCCGACCGCGTGGAGTCCGGACGGGCCGGCGGACACGCGATCTAAGGTTACCATCAAATAAAAATTCACCCGCCCGCGTCGCGTTCGCCGAGTTCGCCGATCGCGCCCTCGCCAGTGTGTGCAGGCATGCCGTACCGCCGCACCGCTCGTACCGCCTCTGTTTGATGGAGCCTTGTTGTAGTAGAGTAGGTCGTCATATGGAGTCTTGCACACACTGCACAACTAAGCTTAATTAAGTACAACCGTACTCAATTAAGCTTAGTTGTGCTATCGGGAACTAAAATTAATGACATTTATTTAGTTGTGCAATCGGGAAAGATTTTAAAATAACATTCCTGACGCTCAAGGTCGTCCGAAGGTGACGTCCAAGACTTATATCCGATAGTGTGCACGGCTCAGTGTACTTTCATAGTCTAGGTCGCGGCTGTCAGTCGCGTCCGTAAGCCGCATCCGATAGTATGTTACCGGCTTTAAGCCGGAAAAATACTATCGGACGCGGCTGACGGACGCGACTGACAGCCGCGACTTAGCAATGTGCACAGTCTTAAAACATCCGGTGTCCCAGATCGCTCTTAGACGTCCGAACGCTCTCGGACGTCCGAAGGTGACATCCGCGACTTATATCCGATAGTGTGCACGGCTCAGTGTACTTTCATAGTCTAGGACGCGGCTGTCAGTCGCGTCCGTAAGCCGCGTCCGATAGTATGCTCGAAACATAATATCGGACGCGGCTTACGGACGCGACTGACAGCCGCAACATAGACTATGAAAGTACACTGAGCCGTGCACACTATCGAACATAAGTCGCGGACGTCACCTTCGGACGACCGAGAGTGATCTGGCACACCGGATGTTTTAAGACTGTGCACATTGCTAAGTCGCGGCTGTCAGTCGCGTCCGATAGTATGTTTCCGACTTTACCTTTTTCTGGACTTTCATTTTCCCGAAATCAGTGAAAAATACATATCAAACTTTTTTCCTAGCGCAAACTTTATAATCGTAGTGGTGTAAATTCACATAACCTCACTTTATCCGTGTTGTTATGTTATGTCTATAGAGGTAGTTATTTTTATCGATTGATTTTATTTGTCTGAAAATAATGTCTATTTCCTTTAGTGGAACGCTTAGAAGGTCCGGTGGTGTAGTTTCAGCAATTGGAAAGCAGTTGAAAAGTGTTAATTTGAAAGCGGCGAAGCGAATTACTGTTAAATTCGACCCATTTGGAGATAATGTAACACACACAAGGTATCTTCTATTTTAATCTTGTAGCTTGTAAATTACAAAAAACCGGCCGTTCTCAAAATATCAATCGGACCATGGTCAAAGAAGATATAATAATACTACCCATGGTTCAGCAATAACAATTAACAACATAATTCTGTGTCATTACTAAAAGCTTTCTGATTGTGATTTGGAGTAGGATGTGATATTTGCGCATTTAAGATTATTGTTATTGGTTCCAGAAACTTCCTACATTATATTAGTTCGCCAAAGATAAGTCTGACTAACCCAAATTGTGTTCTGAAGACCGAAGTTGTTTGTGACCGCAGCGAACCTACAGTAGAGATAAACATCCTACCATCTATTGCAGGTATGTAGGTATTCTAAATATAAAATCGATTTGTTATCCAAATGTCAGCTGGGGAGCAAGAGTGGCCATAGGTCAAATTAAACATCATGGCTGTTGTGATGTTAGCTACAAACTCAATCCTGACTGAAGCTCTCTTAATGGAGTATCCACACTCTCCCCGAGGCGACACAAGCAGTGCTGCTTGTGTAGCAATGACATACAAGTTGCCGGATGTGAAGTAAGAAGCACGATGCTTGTGTCGCCTCGAGAGTGTGGATACTCCATAACAGCTGTACGAGGGTTGGGTTTCCTGCAGCTTGTAGTTAATATCACAGCCACAAAGATTTTGAAGGGCCAATATGTTCTATTCCTCTATCTATTTTTATTTACCAACTAAATCTTTTTCCAGAAACTGCTAAAGTACAAAAAGTTATACTCAAAAGCGGCAATCTCACATGTCTAGAATTGTTCCAACTCCTGAACAAGCACGTTTCTAGACTAGCGCCCGAAGAACAGCCTGTATCAACCATTCAAACTAAGTTAGAGAAAAAGAAGACCAAAAAGAAGTAAACCGAAGATGGGCAAGCAAAAGGGAGCTCACAAAGTAATCAGTGACTTGTATCATCACATACCAGCGTTCACTGATGTTTTCTCTGAAGACTCATTTTATGTCTTTGTGGTTATCTTTGTTTTGTCTACAATACTTGTTGCTTTTATTTTGTCTAGATTCATCACTATCAAACCTGTAGAAGATTAGAATTAAGAGTTATTTACATTGAGGATGTAGTCATAATAAAATATTTATTACAAATTTGTTTTTATTTCTCTTCAGAGTACAGTCACGAGCTAGGTAAGTTCTGCACTGTTTTGGTCATATCAAATAAGAAAAAGTAATACTAATTTTGCAAATAGCATTAACTTAGATTCAGTAGGCCAATAAGCCCGTTGAAAACTTATCCACATTATAATTAAATAGGATTATTTTATAATTTTAACAGCTGATCATTAATCTTAATATATATAAATCTCGTGTCACAATGTTTGGGACTCCTAAACCACTTAACCGATTATAATAAAATTCGCACACCATGTGCAGTTCGATCCAACTTGAGAGATAGGATAGTTTAAATCTCAAATTATAGTCGTAATTTTAATTTATTTAGCCACAGCAACGCGTGGCTGGGAAGCTAGTATTAACTATATAGGAAGTTTTAAATCATTACATATTTAGTTTATCTGATGCCCTTGAATGAAATAAAACTGGTATTACCTAGTTCAAACCGAGAAATCAACTGTTAACTGTGTACATACTAATTTAAATCAATCAATAAAATGTAAGCAGTTTTATAAATATGTATATTTAATATAAGGTACCTCATAACAAGAATGAAATACTTATTCAATAATATGTATGTGAAGTTTTTGCGACAATTTCTATGCAATTGCAATTAAAAAATGAAACGTTGCAACTGTTGTTGTTTAGAATTCTTGTGCGCTCCAGCGAATCTGTAAAAAATGTACAAAATGTTAAATAATGTTCACTTAGAAAAAAGTCATGATGTATATAAAACAAATAGTCCAACAGAGTTAAATAAAAATTCGGACCTCAGAAAAGGCTCCAGTAATTTGGTATTTAACTGTTTGAGTAATTTTCTAAAACGCAAATTTGCACAAAAAAAAATTGTCATCTGTAAAGGTTTACGGACAATAATATTATTTTACGTGATAACGTCTATGATATGATAGTCAAACATTGTTAAATTAAATCAATAACTGAAACAAGCGAAACACTTTAGTGATGTAACGAATGTTAATTTTTAGGCATTCGCGAAAGCGAATGCGGATGCGAACAATATCTGCCGTCGACATTCGCGAATGCTCTTTTGAATTTGGCTCCATTTATTTATGGCTTTATCGAAGCATTAACGAGCCGATCCGAAGGCAGATTGATGTTGTACATGGGGCATGCCAAAAATCTTAGATACTCGAAAATTATTACACATATTGCTAATACTTTGTGTCTATCTTAATAAAAGGTTCACTCTGAGGATGTTCACACTTTCCTAAGGCTCTAAATTAATTAGAAAGTACCTCTCAGGACAAATTTTTATATACTTAAAAAATCCCATCAAATCTCATTTTACTTCCTCTCACTTATTTTTTATATTTTCTTAATTATTAATTAATTGACTAATCGTTGTAAGGTTTTAATTCGATAATGACTCATAAATCTATGAACGCCGGCTGCACGCACGACTATGTGTCACGTTCCTCCTGGGCCAATCGTGCAAGCGAGAGGACGGAACAAGCGATAGAGTCGCTATATTTTGTAATACTTCCAAAGCTCAAATAATAACATCACACATAGATTGAATTGTTATTTCTTATGCTAGCACAACTATACCTATTTCGAAACTAGTAATACTACATTTTTTTTTGTAAATACTTATCTTCTCAACGTTACTTGTTATTTTCTTCTTCTTTCCGAATTTCATAATTGAAAATTTGCGACAATCTACTTAATGGTATTTTTGCTCGTTGGTCAGTTTGTGAGGCGCCCATCTCGGTCAAAGTTTAAAGAGAGGAGACGACGCACAGTTATCTTTTTTGTGCCCAGTATAATCTCAAAGCGTTCTAAGTGAAATGTGTTTTAACATCAAAATTGCCAGTGATAAACCAGTGTTTTCGATGACGTTTGAATATCTTGCTTATGAATATCGGATAAGCGATTAAAGGGAATCTAAGTACATTTGCCAAAGCCTACGTATTTTTATTTAATGAAACAGAAATGCGGATCTGTCACGATCCAGCATTAGATTTCTCCGGCTACTTTAGTTATTGACTTACGTCTTGGTTACGTGTCTTCTGCTTCCTTTCGACGAGCGAGGTGAGCGCCTCGGAGCGCACGGCGAGCGAGTCGGTCCGCTCGACCAGCTGCTGGTACGGCGACAGCGGCTGCGCGCCCATCACCACGTGGCCGAGCTTGGAGTCGATCTTGGCGTCGAGGCGCGCGTTGCGGATCAGATTCACGATCCAGCATTCCGCCTCGTCCGGCTGCATGTTCAGGTTCTCGGCTAACATGCTGGAGGATAGAATATCATTGGTAAGTTCGTATAGGCTGAGTGGCTACCCTGGTGTCAGAGTTTTTATGTGTGGCTAAACGGTTAAAGCAACCGGGACCTACAATATGATTATGATTGTTATGAATATCATTGAGATTCGAATCTAAGATATAATCCGCGTCACACAAGTCGGTGGATGGAAAGTTAGGCGCAGAACGCTGCACAAATAGCAAAATATATAGTAGGGGCACACCCGCCCGCCAACCTCATGCCCCCCGCGCGTTACCTACGCCCACTACTTCACCACTTGCGTAGGCATTGTGCACACATGCGCAATAGTTAGCGAATCACGGCGAAGTGTTTATCTGCGGCTAACTTCTCATCCGCCGACTGTGTGGCGATACCTATATGTAATTTGATGACATACCGGTTTTTTCACATCAGATCAACCAACAAGGTTGATATACAACACATCAATCTGCTAATCCAATGACTGCCTCAATGGCCCAATAGTTAGTGATCCTGACTCCTGGGTCAAAGAGGCGTGAGTTCGGTTCCCACCCAGGGCAAGCATTTTTGTAATGATCATATATGTTTGCTCTGTGTCTGGCTGTTATAGGCCGCGCCACACAAATAGGGTATTTGACTAGTTTTTGGAAATCGTTTTAAATTATTCGTTAGTACATACTAAGCACACTACATTTATATTTCCGAGAGATCTACTGTATTAACAATGAAAATCAGTGTTAAAAAATAGATATTCAAGATCCCACCAAAAACGACATTCTGTAATGGCGCTGGTCTTTGACGTCACTCACTGGTAAATAACGTTAGTTAATACTGGTAAATACGCTAGTTCACATCTAAAAATTGTCAAAAAATACTCTAAAAGTAACTTACAGATCCACTAATATTACTCCCAAATCACAAAACACAAATTACACAAACAACAGTCAATCGAGAAATTCTCGTTTACTAGCACGTGACGTCACCAGAGTAGCCGCCCTTCATGGAGCGTTTACGTCACAGATAAAATATAAAAAAAATATTGTATTTTATTTCGTTCGATTTGCGAAAATTAGAAATATTTTAGTTTAAATAAAGTGAAATATGTCTTTTTCATCATCAGCTGTATGGATTACCACAATTAATAGAATATTTTCAATGTTGTCAAATAGCCTAATAGCGGATGTGAACAAGCTGCGCAATAGCCAATCAACGTGCGGCGTTATGTGATCTTTAGTCAGGGTGGATATTACGCAGTTTGTAGCCAACTTCACATCCGCCAACTTGTGTGGCGCGGCTTATAGTATTTATATAACTATGTATGTATTATATCAGTCTCTAGCAGCTACATCACAGCTTTGCTAATTTGGGGTCAGAGAAAATTTGTGTCAGATGTCCCTGAATATTTATTTTTATTTATTTATAGTTTTATAAATTATGGTGATTACATGTGGGAATTAACAATTTTAGACCGGTCTGGTCATTGCTGGTCTGTAAAACGGGGCTAACCCGTAACTATGTTGCCCGTCTATGTCGGTGTGTTGGTACCTATACATGTAAATAAATGTGCTGTTGCTCACCCGATACTGATGACCTGATGAATGCGGCAGAAGGTCTCGAAGATCATGAGGCGTGCGTTCTCGACGAACTCCTCGAGACAGGCGATCAGGAAGAAGTCAGTTAGCAGCACGGCCTGGCACTGGTTCAGCTTGCGACGCGCCGTCTCGAAATCGAAGTTCACGTACAGGTGTTCGATGAATTCGGTTATCGGGTCCCTGGATAGGAAACAAACATACAGAACATTTTGATTTGCATGTCAACACAGTAGGCCCAATTATGAAGACGCTATCGTAATTGTACTAGCTAATTAGAATATTTCTGTTTCTTTTTCACTTTTGGCATTCGATAGAGAACACTTTTTACGTTGCTATTAAATTTACGATGGCGCCTTCATAATTGGGCCTACTAAACCACTGAACATAATAACTCAGTAAGCCTAAAATTAATAGTACCTTGATGGTGAAGTGCTGCAACGCTTAATAAATGCCATGTACCTAAAATTACTGTCTCAAACTGGCCCCAATTTACTGTAATACTATTTACGTCTCGTAAACTCATAAAAATTTGCATTAAGTAAGTTAAAAAGTATAAACTAATCCTCTTCTAAGTTAAACCTCCTTTTTAATCAATCTAAACAAATAATTATCATACTAAAGTTGACAAAGAATACAGACTCCATAGCTGTGAAGCTGTAATAAATTAACTAAAAAATAGAAGTGAGGATTTTGTTGGATCAATATATCTATCAGCTAAATATAGCTTTAGCATGGTTATTTGAAACTGCATTGTAGAGTCTATAAACACAAAACAGACAGAAACTAACATGACCCGGTGACTCAATTGAAAATGACCAATCAATAAAACATTATATTGAAATCTGGGTTATCTCGGTCATTAAAAATTTCAATACTCAATTTCGGCTCGAGTTTACCCGTGAACATGACTTACCTAGTATTAAGAGCGATCTATAGGTACTTTTGTTCACTATCCTGGTATTATACTTTTCGAGCAAAAATCTTTATACTGCTTTTAAGTTGTGCGTGCATATAACTGATATAGCCAATTTTTGCACAGAAAACGCGAGCGAAAATTGTTCATTATCATATTGTTACCTGTATGTGTAGGCCTCCTGCTGTATGACCTTGACGAGGTCCTTGAGCGCGTTCCTCCGCGAGCGGTTGATGATGACGGCCGTGGCCAGGTACCGCAGGATGTGCGGGCACATCGTCTGGATCGCGTTCAGGTACCTTACGACCAAAACAACATCATTATAGTAACGCTCATAGCGTAGTATGACTAGGTGTCTATTACCGATAATTTCGGCAAGGTGACCGTTATTCAATGGTTGAGGTGTACCAAATCAATTTTAGGGTGACGATATTAACTTCAAAATAGCCGTAAAAATAGGCAAAAAAAAAAGTTTTTTTTTTTTTTTGCAAAAAATTGCAAAACCGAGTTCTGTCATGTATGTACCAAATTCTAGTTTGCTCGAATTGGTGTATACAATTTTTCATTATTGTTGATTTTTCAAAAACGGCTGAGCCTATTTCGATTTTTAAATGAGACCACCTTAGGAGTATACCTTTTCGGAATAATAAATATTTTTTTGATAAAATAACGATTAATATATGCAAAAAAAATACAGACGAACATAAAACTTCCTCCTTTTTTGTCAAATACATGTAATTTTGAAACGGCTTTAAAAGGGGAGCTGTAAGCCGTATTTAGGGTTCTTAGAGGGCCTGAAAGCTGTACAATACGGCAATTGCTGTATCAGGAACATCACTGCGGTTATTGTATTGTATTAATTCTTGTAACTCACTACGGTTTTGTAATGTCCTAAAGCGTTGCTGATAAGCTATATACGAGTACTCACAGTGGCTTGTAGAGAAACATTTCGATGATGAGGTCGCGCCCTTTGACGTGGTTGAAGAAGACGAATAGAGACCAGTGCACGAGCCACGTGCGCTGCTGCAGCGCCTGCATGTTGGTGGCGGTCGCGCCGCCGCCGCCGTTGTCGATGAACTCGCGCAGCTTCGTCAAATCTTCCAGCGCACCATCCCAGTTCTGGACCAGGATCTCGCTGGCCAGCTTGCCCCATAGCGCCGGCAGGTAGTTCTGTAAAAAACGAGAACTTTTATATTCGGTTACTGGTGTGGGCGGAATTAATCTTGGCAGCTGTGATGTGTTTTGACTGCCTCGGTGGCTCAGTGGTTAGTGACCCTGACTACCGGATCAAAGAGGCGTGGGTTCGATTCCCACCAAGGGCAAATATTTATGTGATGAATAAGTCTTTGCTCTGTCTGGTTGTTATTGTAATATTTACTTATTTCTTTGTTTAACTACAAACTGAGCATAACACAATCCTACAGCTCACTTAACAGTTACTCTTGGATTGGGTTGAATAGAATAGAATTTATTTATTTGCATAGTATACATAGCATTCTTACGCTAAGTACATACCCTGCCTAATAGGGCATAGCAAACATTGAAATATTTGTTAAATATTTTAAAAATGACTTACTAAACCTATCTTATTTTAAATATATAATAATATAATAATAGTACACATTTTACTTACAAAACATAATTATAGATTAGAACTAGTTTGTCATAGATTCTTGGCCGTACTACAAGTTACTATTATTACTATTAAATGTTACTATAATTTAATTTTATCAGTGAGGTACTCGCGTGACTTGTAACTTATCGTGAGGTTTCGCGCAGCTTGTAGCTAACTTCAAGCCGTTAAAGTCTAAACGACAAAGTGTTCCAGCGTGCCGCCCCAGTTTTGGACCAGGATCTCGCTGGCCAGTTTGCCTCACAGCGCGGGCAGTTCTACATTAACGAACGAGGAGTTGTACGCATCATACTGGGGCATGATTTTTGAATTTCGCACGACTTGGCAATACTCCATACACGTTCCGTATACGAAATACGTAACGTTTATAGACATTAAGTACCTAACCAAAAGGAGTCGACACTGCAAAGCGTACGTAAAAGTACGCGACCGGCAGTCATGCTCTTTATATAAATATATCGGTCTGGTTGCGCTTGTGTTGTGTTAATTTTCAGCTAGTGTTAGTTAATTACATTTGTGTGCGTGTAAACTTGCTTATATTTTGGTTTGTGTGCGTTTCTTCACCCCCCACTGACTTGACTTATTGGATGTAAGTCTGTCAATTTATATTTATTGTAAATAAATAAATAAATTTGAATTTGACAGACTTCGGTGCTTAGGCGTGTCGACTCCTTTTGGTTAGGTACTTGGGCTCGATTTTGATGACACCAACTAACTAGCTAACCTAACTAAAAACGTCAAAATCCCTAAAAATCCTAATTATCCTAATTCTAATTTTAGTGAGACAAATTAGAAACGTCAAAATCAAATTTTTAAAGCGAACGAACGAAACCGACTAAATCTATTCAACTTAGCGATTTTAAGCGAAATTGGCATTTTGGAGGCACAAATTAGAAACGTCATACGTCACTTTTAAGCAAATTGAGGTTAGAATTTTAAGTTTTTTAACGAGTACCATTTCAGGTGGTTGTTAAAATAAAACTATACCAAAAAGTAAGATATACAGGATAAATACTGTGTTTTGATCCAAATAATTGTTCATAATTATGTTTTATGTAGCTTATCGTGCTCTTTTAATAGTGATTTTAGTTGTTAAACTGAAATTCGCGATGACAAAAGATATTGAAACCGTATTTTTCAAGACAAATCGGAATGAAATAATTAAACTAGGGCATTAAAATCAATTTAAGCCAATTCACTAATATTTAATGTGGTAAAACGATGAAAAGGCTTAACTTTTTTATTCAGGATTATGTACCAGGCAAGAGTAAGTTTTATTTTTGACCTTTATCTTTCTATAGTAATAAACGTGTTGAAATAGCAGTCAGTGGACAGGGCTCATAGCAGGGACGATTGATGAGGTCGAAAAGTTCTCGAATGGAGACCATATACCTACTGGCAACCACAGGGTAGGATGTCTAGGTTAGAGTAGTAAGGACAGCAAGGTTTAATATTATCAAGATTGCAGGATTATACTTCTTGGCATGAGGGAGGCCAGTGTCCAAAATAATCCTTCTGTAGATTCAACTATTATGGTAGAAATGTGCTTAGCAAAATCTAAACACATACTTACAAAAAATCATGTAAAACTACAACTAGTTTTTGATGACTCAAGCGGATCGATTAAAAAGTACTTGTGGAAAAGGCCTACATAAACAAGTAAGGTGGGTCAATCTTGGTGATACTGGAAACCGTTTGGTAGTTAAGTAGGTACTTCAACTTAGGGTATGCTATACTGTATACATTTGTTTATACTTAAAATTTGTCAAATAGGAAAACAAACATTAATTTATTCGTTGTAGTTGACATGTATATGATTTTCATTTCCAGATAACCATTGATGAGTTGATGTCAGTTCATGGGACCAATGTTTGAATGTTAGAATCTATTCTAATATTCGCAGAGCCAGCTTGATTTACAAGAGACAAGATGTAACAAGAGGCGGCCTTATCGCTAATAGCACTCTGCCAGGCAATCTTTGGATGGAATAAGAATATAGAACAAGTAAAGATGGGGGTGTGCGTTACCAAAAATATATTTGTACTTACAAAACATACACATACATACTAAGTAAGTTTGTGTAGGCCTGGTGGCTAGCCCTGGTGTCAGAGTTACTACATATATACATACTAATAAATACATATACATACTTAAAATAACAAAAAAAAAATTACACACACTACAAAATTAAAGCGAGTAGTAATTTTGCTTTCTTTTTCATGAATTCTGGGTTAGCCCCTTAGTGAATGTTGTTCATAATGATGGTTTTAATCACCCCCTTTTGGTTTAGTACCTACAGGACAAACAGATATACCCTGTAGGTACAGGGGAAACCAATGTCATAAACATAACACATCCTTTTTGGAAGTCAGTAAAAAGCAATTAAATATTTCACAATATTACTTATAGACCACAGCTACATTAGCTACGCAATATCCAACCAACGTGTGGCTTTGTGTGAGCTTCAGTCAGGATTGGATATTGCGCAGCTTGTAGCTAACTTCATATCTGCTAACTTGTGTGACACGGCCTATTCTTTAAATATTTCATGTAGTACAATAGTTATATACATGTTTTATACACATGTTAATCTATTATTTTCATTTCTAGATGAACACTGACGAGTTGACATCGGGGACTGCACTTGTGTTGTGTACTTAGGCCAAATTATACGACTCAGCGGATGTGAAGTTAGCTACAAACTGCACAATATCCAATCCTGACTGAAGCTCACATTAAGCTGCGCGTCGGTTGGGTTTCAGTTAATTAGACAAATAGTACATATTACATTTATATTGAAATAAAAAGTTGAGTATTGATTGTAATATAGTTTGTATTTTATTCATACCAAAGTAAAATAGTACTTACAAAGAAATAAAAAAGTACAATAGATTTTATTCAATACAAAGTATTATTGTCAGCAGTATAGGTTGAATCAAACTTAACGGTATCTGCAAATTAGGCTATAAGCTGTGCAAATTCTCATTTCTAGTGCCGCTGACATCTCAATTAATTGTTACTGCACAAATGACTTGTTCATCCATTTAGTTTGATTCAGCCTATGAAAGCTTCACATCTCCTATCCATCGACAAAGGCAATTAATAAAAAGAAAAGTTATTTCAGTATATTCATTAAGATTAAGTTTTACAAGTAACAGCCTAATTAAAGATTTTAGAACAATTATCTATATCAGCTAAGGCAACCAAAATTTATGTACTATCAACTTCGAGCAAATATCTACAGAGCCACAGTCCTTAAGTGAAAGTACAAAGTATCAAAGTAAGTGATGTCCTGCATAGACTGAATTCATCTTGAGAGCTGTGAAATTAGATGCAAGCCGAGCGAAACCCAATCCTCACAGAGCTCTTAAGCGAGCTTCTGTCAGGATTAGGTTATCCGTGCTTATAGCTAAATATCACAGACACCATAAAGTTTGATTTGGCCTATACTAAGGGTTATACACACTTTGCTTAGGCTGGCGAAACACAAAAAGCTTATAGCACATACACACACTTTGTTCAAGGTTCAGCACTTTTTCTTCCTTAATGATCCCTTCGTCTTAGTGCACTGGCAATGTTTTTAGAACTACCAACCAGCTATTTTTGTGGATGATTTAAGCACAGTCATCAATTGACTTGTCACTGTAGTATGAAGATGTTTCTGAGCTGGAAATAAAAACACAACATTAATGTATAGGAATAACCTATGTATCTTTTCTTTCCTTTGACAATATGAGTAGACATAGGCTCAGCTGAATCTACAAGCTGCGCAATAGGTATATAATCAACGCGTAGCTTTATTTGAGCTTCAGTCTGGATTGGATATTCCTATAGCATCCACCGACTATATAACGGCTATGGCGAACAATTTTTGCACATTGGTGTAGTATTATGATGTATTCTTTACCTGGGTGTTATTGATGACGTCCTCAGATAGGTAATATACATAATTTTCGGAGTAAACGACCTAGTAACGTAGTCCAAACTGATAAATCGTCAGTTCATAGCTGATATTCAGGTTATGATGGTTTGTTTCAATGGTCTTATTAAGCCCCAGGCACGCCCCCGTCGTAGGTACCCATATACAGCTACCCCTTATTTGAATACAAAAATATGTAAAATGGTTTAAATATTATGATCATTACATTTTAGAATTAACAAAACAAAAACAAAAAGTTTGAAAAAGCTGTGAGAGAGAAACGTCATAAGGTGTTGCCATCATGGGTTATCAAAATTACCGCATTTCAGTACGACAGAGTACTAATATTGAATTTTTATTATCACAACAAAACTTATAAAACATCAAAACTTAATTCTAAAAACTATAACTATTAAAATTAACCTACTTAAAATAAAAACTAAACTTATATTACTAAAATAAAACTAATCTAAAAGACCCGGGGCAGAGGGTAACGTGGCCAGAATGCTGGCGGCGTTGCCTCGTTGAATTGAAATGCTTATTTTTTGACCAAAATAGATGCCAGCATTCTGGTCACGTGTCACCTCTACCAGCCGCCTAGCCAGATCCTTGTATAAAAGGTGAGCGTCCGGCCCCCACGGACCTAAAGTCTCAACCCCAAACGGCACAAAATGGTACATTCTGTCCAACGACTCATATTTGTGCCGTTTGAGGTTTTCAGCTTTAGCTGCTGCAGCGCCAGCTTTTTCTGTTGTGCAAGGAAGATGGGACAACGCCAGTGTGTCAACACATGTAGCGTCCCACACCAAAGGTCGTCCCATCTTCCATGGCACCAATGTCATTCCGTCGGGCCTCTTACCGTCGTCCCGCGACAGTCCATTAGGCTCTAAGACTGACGGGACGCCGGCACTGACAAAGGCCCGGCGGATAACATCGTTCAGGCTGGCGTGTCGCGAAAAGCGTCCTGCACTTTTTGCGCAAGACAAAGAGTGGTGGCCGAATCGGTCGACCATTTCGCCGCAATGGCAGCGATGCGGGACAAGGCATGCGGCACCTAAACGTAGTACTAATATTATTTCTGTAAAGCGGGATAAAATAAGACATTTGTTTAAATTTATCAAATTCCCATACGATACGTATACTACCATATTGATACGTATACTTTGTTTATTATTTCGTTCATACTGAACAACTTTTACTATAAGCCCGACTCGAAAATTGAGAAAATTAAACCAGTTGTTTCATACATTTTGTCGATTCCGAGTTGGAATTTTGTATGAAAAATATATTTTTTTTAAATGCTATGTCGGTGCCGTAGTAAAAATTGTTTACAATGATATAACTCATTTTGGTTGGGAGTTTTGCCACAAAATAACAAACGTTCCAGTGGCTCTATTTTTGACTCTTAAACGCTAGCCCCTAGTCGCTTGATAAACATATTTTTATAGCCCGAAATACTATTACGTAAATTGTTTAAACAATAATTAATTTGTGGAAGTAGTGATAAGCTTGCAACACTGTCTACCACTCTAATTATTTTTAAATCAGCGAAGCCACAGATAACATTAAAAAAATGAACTAAATCACAGTCAAACCGGTCACTTGATAGTGTGTTGACGGTTTGTTGACGGCCTTATTATTATATTTTTAAGTAGTTTTTTTATCTGTGAACTTCCTTTAGGGTGAACCCAAACTCTTTAATCATCATTCAATTTTTAACTAGGTGGACTCTGCAAAATTGCTATTTCTAGCTAAGCGAGTTAAATTTAAATAGGTTAGGATTTTTAACTTAGTTAGTAAGGTCGCACCAAAATCGAGCCCAATGTGTATAGAGTATTCGCAACTTCTATAGAGATATAGAGATTCTCCATACAGATCTATAGAGATAATCAGTCAAAGTTCCGTATAGGTTCCGTATAGGCGTTCGAAGGTGAAAAATAAAGCCCCTGATAAATGACCTGTACAGGGTTATCTGCTCACCCTGTAATAAGCCAAAAACAGGGTGATTAAGAACAACTTTATTATGAACAACTTTTACAATGGGACCAACACGGAATTCGAGAAAATAAATTCAGCTGTACCCACAGAATAGGCCCTATTACACAGGGCTGAAGGTCGCTGACTGTACCATACAAAATTGCAAGTCGCCATCGAAAAAATGTATGGAACGGCTGTTTTGTTTTTCTCGAATTCTGGGTTGGCCCCACAGTAACAGTTGTTCATAATGATAGTCTGAATACCTCCTTTCGACTTCGTACACCAGTTCTGGATAACGCTAGAATAAGTCTTATTTTTTTATATCTAACTTTCTTTTCTGTTTAATTAAACGTAGGAGTGTCATAAACATTGTATGGAATAAAGTCCCCAAATTGACGTAGGTAAGTCGGCTTTAAGCAGGGCGTAAATTATGTGCAAGTATAAGAATAATTTCCCATGAAAAAGCAAAAACTCATCATAGCTTTTGTAGCTGCTTGCTATGTAACAACCTTTTTTGTATATATTTTTTTCAGGGGAAATAAAACCTCATTTGATTCTGACAATAGCGATCTAAAACTTCAAACCTCTTTCAGTAAAACAAGTTCAAACTTCATAGATTTTCAGTGTCATTTCAAGAAAAGATGTCAACTACAACACTACGAATTAATAAATTTGAAGACGGCGAAAACTTAAAATGTTTGTATATTACAATTCCAAAAGAAGATGACTCGTCTAATATTCAATTTAGCGAATGGATCGAAAGCACGAACCATTCCAAGGAGGCGAAGAAATCTTCTCGTTTAGTCGTTAAAATAGTTTCCGGAGAAGAGTTGAAGAAGATCGACTTGGATGCTTGTTCCGAAGAGGTACCTGAACCGAACATCTTCCTGAACAGTTCAAATATAACCGCTGTGACTACAGAACCGATCAGTAGTCCTGCAAAAGCTTACAGTCAACCTGACGCGACTGATCCTACAACATTTGCTTCAGAACAAGATCATGCGAAACATGTCAAAATACAGACACTGAGCCATTCATTTGAGTTCTCGAATTCTCTAGAACACAGCTTACAAAAAGTTAAAGAGAACAACGCTCGCATCATGGAAAACATAAACATGTTGAACAGGACTTTAAATTACACTAAAAAGAAGGAGATACTGGACATTATATGCCCGAAATCGATGCGCACTTTTCCGTGTAACAGTTGCGGGAAATGTTTCGTGTACGAGACGGGGCTGAAGCGACATTACTCCATGCGACACGCAATAGCAGAGTCGCAGCCTCGCTGGCAAGTCGTCTGGACCTGCATACAGTGCTTCCAAGTGTGGCCGGGGCAGGAGCAGGCGGTAGCGCACGCTGTCGAATGCTGCAAGAATTTCGCTAACAATCAGGAGTGTGTCAGGGAAATCAAAACATCATTGCTGTTGCAATGCGAGTTCTGCGAGATGGTTTACACCAGCATCCCCAGACTTTTAAGACATTCGAAAATACACACTACTGCAAATAATTACGAATGTAATAGTTGCGGACTCTCGTTTACGTCGTATAAAATAGCGGAGCAGCACTGGCCTGTGTGTCCATGGCTGAATACGTCGTACTGCTTTTCCCTCCCCAAGATGTTGCTTTGCAACGCGTGCGATCGCAAGTTTAGAAGTTACGAACAGCTGTATAATCACCGGTGAGTACGTAAATGATCACAGTCTTGGCATTTAATAGTAGATTGTATCAAATGAGAGCATAATCATATTTTTACGGCGAGGGCACTTTTTTGAATCCAAAGCGAAATGAATCCTGAATTCTCTAGTAGAATCCTGAATGTAGCGAGGGATTCAAACTACGTCGCCCGAGCCAAAATTATATTTTTCATCACATCGATTCGAAAAGGACTACTTAGTTCGCCTTTAAGTGCGCCCAAAGGTGGTGTTTTCTATAAGGAACTTTATAAGTGCGCCGGAATTATCTTTGCCGCGCACTTTTTGAACTTGGAAGTATTTGTAATGTTAGTGTTAAGCGCCGAGAAAATTAACGAAAAGAATGTAAATATAAGTTTTCATTTGTTTTATTATTAGGTACCATTTAATTTCAGTTTAGATGTTACTCTACGTTCTATTTTTTTTTTAATAATAATACTACAATAAAATATGAGGCGCCTTTTATTTACTCATAGAGGTGATGAAAAGTAGAGTTTACCACTCGGGCGCAAAATACATTTTTGGCTAAGGCGACGTACTTTGAATCCAGAGCGAAGTGAGGGATTCTAGGGTAGAATCCCTAGCGTAGCGAGGGATTCTTTAGTAGAATCCTGAACGTAGCGAAAAGCGCCCTCGCCGTAAAAATATTATTTTGCTCCCATATGATACAATCTACTATTGCGCCCGAGTGGTACACTCTACTTTTCATCACCCTCTATGAGAAAATAAAAGGCGCCTCATATTTTATTGTAATATTATTATTTAACATAGAGACATAGAGTAACAACTAAATTGAAATTAAATGGTAACTAATCATAACACAATTGAAAACTTAAAAGGATTAAAAACTCATTACTGCCCGCTAAAAGTTCCTTATTGAAAACACCTCCTTTGGGTGCACTTAAAGGCGAACCAAGTCGTCCTTTTCGAATAGATGTGATGAAAAATATATTTCTTCATTAGACAGTGACGTGACCTTGTTGAGTAGGTTTTACAACAGTAGGCTTGCAGCATATCATGCGAGTTTTTACAGGGGATTATAGTTTAAGGTGAACACTTTAGACAGCACTGGCAGGGTTAAATAGCCATAGACCATAGAACACCTTTGCGCCAAGATCCAATAAGTGACTAAGTTACAGATGCAAGTGGGATGCAGAAGTTTAATATTTGTTTCTATTGCAGATATAAAGTGGGTCATTTTATGACAAAGACTCATAGTACTCCGGGGAGATTGGTATACCAATGCGAGCTATGCGCTCAGTGGTACAACTCTATCCAACAGACAGTTGGCCATAGGAGCCAACACCATCCACTTAACGATGTCAGTATTTATAACAAAGGGGTATGTTTTTAAAGCATTTTTGGTAAAATAAGCGAGATGCAATAACTTAAGACTAACTTTGTTCACTATATATGTATTACTATGTTACTATCCTCAGCAAGTTTGTCCAATTTATTATTATTATTATAATACTACGGGACTAATCGCGCACTAAAATTACAATATCAGTCTACCCGTGACAACGGCCGATGCAACTTGGTCGAAACGTACTGTACGCCACATTTTATACAGCAAAAAATATTAACTCTACCTAGTATATACATCCTTGAATCAGCAATGTTCGTTAAAAAATATGCTAATCATTTTACCATCTCCGAAAATCCTCGTCAAAAAAGCAAAATAATTACACCAGAGCCAAAACTAGAAATTGTAAGGAGAAGCTCTGAATATATGTTGATAAATATTTTTAATAAACTACCTGAATATCTACGAAAGGAAATGAACCACCGAAAATTCTATAGAAGTCTTAAAGAAATACTGATCAAAAAATGTTTCAGACTCGCGGAAGTAAACAGATGATGAGTGTTATAGTTATAAGTCTCATAAGTTCCTATTTGTTTTATAGTTTCAGTAAGTGTAAAACTCTTTAATTGTATAATAATTATACTTGCGACGCCCTTACAGGGTTGAATATGTAATTAGTGCTAAGTGAGCAAATTTTTACATATTCATAAATTTAATGCAAGGTTTGAAATAAATAAACGTCGGGAAGATGAGGTATTTATTTATCTTGTAATTTTAGTGCGCGATTAGTCCCGTAGTATATAATAATAATGTGTTCAAATCGCGAAAGTTTAAAAACAACAAAGTTTGTACAAGTCTCCCAACTTCCAACTTTGAGCTGATCTTCAACCACATATCTATTCAAAAGAAAACACCGGTTTTTACTCACGTATAGTATCGCGGCCGGGCCGCTGGGAACCCGACCGGTATCGGAGTAATTAGTACTCCTTCGTCAGGGAATACGCGCGCTGCCGTCGACTGGCGCACGCGCACTGGTCGGGTTCCCAGCGGCCCGGCCCGATACTATACGTGAGTAAAAACTGGTGTTTTTTTTTTAGTATAACGAATTCTCACGCGAGTTTTGATGAAGTGACATATCTCTTCATATAAACTTGGGATATCCAATAAGCTTTCATCATTCTCACACACATTCACATTGTATATCATTATGTCATGTGGCATGTGTGGTTGTAAATGCAAAAAGTAATCAATAATACATTTAAGACATTATTTCGTACACTCAGACTACACAGAACAAAAAACATAAAATAACAGTGATATTTTTACTACCATCAGCATTTTCTATTGCATCAATATAACTTTATCTTTCAGGATACAAGTGATGGAAATGAAAACACTGACAGTTATCTGATACCTGCTGATAATGAATACTATAAGAATTGAGCATTCGTGGATGTTAAGTAATTGATTCAGATGCTTTATTTACTGATATTAAAATAAAAATATTTAGATTTTACTGTATCAATTCTATTTATTATGATTATAAGTTATTTAAACAAGTTAAGGCCATTGTGAGGCTCCAACTTGACCATACAAAAACAATAAGCCGTTATCTACCTCTAATTATTATCTGATTGAGTGTTTTTTTTTAAAGTAATCGGCACTTCAACTGCTGGGATTAAAAGTCTTTTTTACAGTTTAAAGTTAATATAACCTTAAAGTTATAAGTCATATTTTAAGCTAAAACTTGGTTGAAAAGTATAAAGAAACTTTCTGAAAACAAATAAATGTACAAGCATGCAATATTTCATACCCAAGCAATTGATACCAAAAAACATTTTGTTGTAAATTAAGGGGTGAAAAGAGTTTCTCAGAATGTAAATTTTATCAAAAATATACCATAAATTCCCTTGATTATAAAGTTATTATAGAAATATAACTTGTTAAAAATACAAGCTTTTGAGATCCTGAATTTCATGTAGCAGCTGAGTACTAGCCAAAACAAGTAAAACGAGCCCAAACACGGCAGGTCTATCTTGTTTAGTACAGGAGTTCCTATGGCCACCTTCCAACTCCATCATCAGATCAACTCTATGGTACCATGTTATTCCATTTTCACGCGATATACATATGCATGCAAAATTTCAGCTCAATCGGAATCTGGGAAGTTAGCCAAATTTAACTTGCAATATTACACCCAAACATAAAAATGTATATAGTTCCATACATCCATTGCAAGTTGCTGTGGTCGCATTTAGGGAATAATTCTATCGAGTTTTGTTCAAGAGTTTACTAGCATATAAATAAGTAGTTAGTTCCATTTCCTTACCTTGTCAGTGGGTGACATGACTAGCTGGCAGAAGTACAGGTAAGAAGCAGACTCTACGTAGTTACCACACTCATACCGGTATTTGGCCAGCCGGTACATGCTGTCGATCATTTCAACTTTGAACTGGAAAGTAAAGATTACATATTTATTAATTTTAACCTCTTGACACCTGTGATGTCATCGGCAACATCGCACTCTTTGCGAAAAAAAATAGTCTAGAATTTCAAGTTATTTGAATTTGAACCATGAGTTAAATTTGATACTAAAAGTAATCAATTTGTAGTTATTTTACTGCTATTTTTCTTCAGTTAAAAATAGTTTAAAAATATGGTGGGTCTCAGGAGGTATCAAAATTAAATGGTTACAATCAAAAATATAATGTTTGTCTAAAATTCACTTAAACAACAGAAAACACCACTTTTACACAATACACAATTACTTTACACTGTTACTACTAGGCCAAGCATTTTTGGGAATATTATTACAGGTTGAATCAAATGGCTATAACCACAAGGTGAGTTATTGCGCAATATCAAAATCATATGTCATGATAGATAAGGAGTGGGGATTTTCACAGCTTATAGTTAACTTTACAGACTCCATTAAGTATGCTTATACCTTTTTCTTCTTCTGTTCAAGTCAGTGATTCAATCATAAAATTTCTATACAGAATATGCCCTTAAAAGGATGCTAATTGATTACCTAGAACATTAAAAACAATAAATGATGATGATGATACATCAAGAAGAATCACCCTGTATATAGATCTAAACTACAGTGATAAGCATTACTGTTTTTAGTCAGACTCTGGATATATTTGAGGCTAGAATGAATAAGTGCCTTTTCGGTTCATTCTAGTTATATGTATAGAAAACTAAAGTCCAACTTATTTGACAGCATTTTGTTCCCTATATTCTTTCTAGTGTTGCTGTTGACAAAGGATGGCAGAATTAAGTATGGTTTTACAAAATCTCAGGGAATTGATCTCAGATTTAGTTCTAATTTTACCTCAAACTCTTTGTTAGTGGTCAAATGGTTAATGAGTGCTTTAGGATCTCTCATAGTTTCCACTGTCTTCATGACATCATCTCTCTGCATTAGCCTTAGCACAGGTTCTACAGCATCTTGCAATTCTTGGAGTTGTGAAAGTACCACCTCTCGCCGGGATTTTATTTCCTGCAATTAAAATAATAATAATTCACATTAAGTTCGTACTAAAAATGTGAAGTTACAATGGGCAGCACATACAACTAATAGTAATGAGTTCTTGATTGGCAACCACATGCAGACAAGTGCACAATAGAATATCCACCAACAAATGTGTATAGATACCATATTCGAGTAGTCAAACCAGACCATATTCGAGTAGTCCAAACCAGAAGTCTCCAATTTCAGATTGACTGAATACAATGTCAAAAAATGAATTACACGTACCTCGGGTGTGTCTTCATCAGGGTATAGCATTCTTCTGATATCGATAACATAATCTATCATGTTAGTTTTGCTAAGAATTTCCAGCTTTGCTTGCAGTAACTCTGACTGGTCATATGTCTGAAATTACGAAGAAAATACATGATAACTACATCAAGATAGCTCAATATTACCACAATTTACAATATTAACTAAGGTTACTGCAAAAACATATATGAAATACGACGGAAACATTATAAATATGATGATTCAAAACATAACCTACATCTTTTGCAGCCAGAAATTCCAGGAGAGGAAACACAAGGTGTCGGTCTAAATATTGACCTATTTTAAATGTTAAATCAAACTTTGAGTAACTCATCTTGGTTTTGTAAATAATTTACTCAATTTTAGAAACATGTACGTGCTGGCGTGAAAGTTACGCACGCAAAAGAACGCGTAAAGTAGTATTGCCAGAACGACTTTACCGAAAATGGCAGTCAAGTCAAAAATGTAAGTTTGTAACTAACAAACGATTTGTAGTGTCAATAAAATCTTTATTTTAAACATTAACCGTTTTACCACAAAAGTTTAACGCACGCTTTAGACAATGTTTAACAGTAAGGTTGCACGGTTAAACAGTGTTTAAAGCATGATTAAATCTTTTGTGGTAGGGCGGTAATCTTCAAGAAATGCATGGGACGTACTTTTTCGATGGACTAGCCACGAGAGCTTGACTTAAATAAAAGAATAAAAATAAATAAAGAGCTCTGTGAAATAACGGAATGAGATAAATAACTAGTTTTGTAATTATTCAATTCTGGCAAGTATGTGCTTAAAACAATGACAGTGTCAATGACTGTTAAGTAGCTATTGACAATGACAGTAACTAAAAGAGTTGTAATAGCTCTGTGCCATGAAGTTATAGGTAAAAATGAAGCCAACACTCCGAATACCTACTTGAAGCAAATACCTATTTGTCGCCATCTCACTGTTCTGGGGTCCAATCTCTCTTTTCAATAGGGTGACATTACTCTACAAAAACCCAGGTCTTTGTCTAACTATGCAAAAATACTAGGTACAAGAAAAACGAAATATTTTTTTAAAAATATGCTTTATGTACTCTTAATCCTAATTCATATTATTAACACGAAAGTTTGTATTGGATGTTTGTTACTCTTTCACGCAAAAACTACTGAATGGTTTGAGAATTTGCGATGAAACTTTGCAACAGTAATGTTTATACATCAGAATAAAGCTCGAAACATACTATCGGACGCGGCTTACGGAAGAGACAGATAGGTATCTAGACTATGAAAGTACATTGAGCCATGCACACTATCTGACATAAGTCGTGGACGTCACCTTCGGACGATCTTGAGCGTTCGGACGTTCGAGAGCGATCTGGCACACCGGATGTTTTAAGACTGTGCACATTGCTAAGTCGCGGTTGTCAGTTGCGTCCGTAAGCCGCGTCCGATAGTATGTTTCCAGCTTAACACAGACTATAATTTACAAAGATATATTGCGTGAAACGAAGTTCGCCGGGTCAGCTAGTTACAATTAATATAATCTTAGTTAAAATAAAAAACAACATGGAAACGAAATTCTTTATTTATATTCTAGTTAATTACTAAAGAAAAATACTAAAAACCGGGGTTTCATTGACTGATTCACTCACTGACTTATAGATTAAAAACCTAACCTACTTCCAGACGACCTAGAAACTTGATATTTGGCATCAAGGTTGACTATTTATTACTCATATACAAAGGAAAAAATCTAAAACTTCGTTACCCCTTAACCCCATGAACTAGGAGATGAAATCTTGTATGAGACTTTCACTAATTTTCATGCTATAAGTCTAAAAATTGAAGTGAAGACTCTTTGTTGTAAATAATAAAATACGTATTTTAGGGTTTTCACCCCCAACCCCTAACTAACTGGGGGATAAAGTTAGTATGAGACGTTTGCAAATTTTGATTCTAGATGTCTGAAAATTAATAAAGGCTCTCTATGTTATAAATAATAAAACACGTACTTCAAGATTTTTAGCATATCACCCCCAAACCTTAAAACTGGGGGATAAAAGTTGGTATAAGACTTCCGCAAGTTTTGAAGCTTTTGGGGATTTTGCCAGATCCCAAAAAATGAGTAATTCTTGTACTCGCTCTACCATGATAAATTGAAAATATGTTACTCGTAATGTCGTATGCAATATGTTACTCGCAAATCATACAATTTCAACTGATTTAGACTCAAATCACTATTTGAATCTTAACTAATCTTTGAAGTAAAAAATACAATGTTTTTATGATGTCTGCAGACAACCACCACAGACAACCATTCATTTCTTCGCACACTTTTGGGAATCTGAAATAGAATATAAAAATCAATATTAGTAAAAATATAACCAATACTTGGTAGCCTCCTAATAGGTACACATTCTGGTACTTTTTCATTTCAATATTATATTTTATCGGTTTCTAGTATAATCCTACTAATATTATAAACGCGAAAGTTTGTGAGGATGGATCTTTCACGCAAAAACTACTGAACGGATTGAGATGAAACTTTGCAATAATATAGCATATATATCAGAATAACACATAGGCTATAAATTATAATGATTCATACATACGCATATTGCGTATGCGGGCGAAGATATAGACAGAAGCCGCGGGTAAAAACTAGTTTATGATAATTTTGCCAGGGTGGCAATAAGAAATCAATAAAACACTAGAGTCTCTCTGAAGTATCTCTCTTCCAGTTGTTATTCCTTAATAAATTAGACATTGGAAGTTCCAATGTCTAATTTATTAACGACAATAATTATTGACTATTTCGTCTTTTCTAAAGCCAGATGTCTGTCTGCGAAAGAAGAAAAACTTGGTTACCCTACAGATTTACCCTTAGATTATAGAGGGAACCACCAAACACGTATGTAACAGTGTTACCACTTTGGGGATTATGCCAGATCCCAAAATATGAGTATTTGTTGTACTCGCTCTACCATGTTAAAATTAGCACTCGTATGTTAAATGTTACTCGCAAATTATACTATTTCGACTGATTTAGGTACAAATCACTATTTCTAAAAAAAAACAAATTTAAAATTATCTCATTTTGGTATTTCACTTGAAGTTCAATATGTGAATTAAGTATAATTTGATAAAAATTTCCCACATATCGGCAGTTTTTAATTTTTATATGGTGCTTAGCAGACCACACGAAAGAGAGATCGGACCCCAGAAGAGTGAGATGGCGATAAATAGGTATTTGCTTCAAGTAGGTATTAGGAGTGTTGGCTCCATTTTTATCTATCACTTCATGCTCTGTGCTAAATGATTATCAAAATGTTGCCTATGATCTACGATGATCGGTGTAGTGTAAAAGTCAGTGGAATTCTCGAACAGCACTAGATAATCTAAAGGTAGTCACAAATCCAAAAACACAAAGCTACAGCCGCAGGCTGCAGCTGTCTGCGGACCGCACAGAGCTATTAGAACTTGAGCGATAGCGCTCTTGTCGCATGAGACAATCTTCAACCACAAAAATGTATGGAAAAATTGGCTTAGCGCTGTCAAAACTGTCAAATATGTGTAGGAATTTGACACTACTGAGAGAAAAACACGCCACTGAATCGAGAAACTTATTATGTCTCTTTCTAACTCATGCCATATAAAATTATTGTATCTCTTTCTTTCTTTTCTTCATCGTCCACGTTAAGGCTCCTTTACACACAGGCGGTACGAGCGGTATAGCGAACGGGCGGGCAACTGTATTGTACTGGTTGTCTAAGAAGGGCTCACACAGGTCCGGTCGCGGCTCGCGTTTGTAAACAATTGCCCGCGCGACGCGCCTCTACCGCGGACAGACCGCGCGGGGCCATAGCAGGCCTGACGGGTACGCCGGTAGTTGTTCACTCTTTCGGCTGAAGTTTGACGTAACCGAAGTAATTTCATTTTCTCATAGTAAGTAGTGAGGAGACGAGAAAAATTGAGATGCGGCATAGTAAAAACTAGTAGGTTTACAGACAGTAGACTACAGAAACACCCACGAAGGACTATAAAGGTGCATTTATTATCAGATATTGTAAGTAACAATACACATTTGAATATGCTTTGAGTAGGTAACTATGGATGAACAAATTATTATTGTCTGATGTACTTACGCCTTCAGAAATAAAACTTCAAGGAATGTCTTGTTTCTATTTATTTAGTTAATAAGAGTAGTTAGTAAGTAGTAAGTATAGAATTATTTTCTTTCTATTCTATGTAAGAGCCATTTTAACATCATCAGCAAATTCTAGAAATAGGTTTAAATACACGAATACCCATGATTAGTAGGAATGAGTATTCGTCGTGAGTCGGAAACATCCGGCTCGCTAGATCACTCTCAGACGTACGAACGCTCAAGGTTAGCCCAAGGTGACGTCCGCGACTAATGTCCGATAGTGTGCACGGCTCAGTGAACATTAATCATCCAGATACCTATCAGTCGCGGCTGTCAGTCGCGTCCATAAGCCGCGTCCGATAATATGTTTCCAGCTTTACTCACGGTTTTTTACCACAAACAAGAAAATGCTCGCTGCTAGAGACTGAAGACTACATACAGGGCTATCCAGCTGGTGCAAAAGGGAGGTGATTCAGACCATCACTATGAACTTTTATTATGGTGTCAATTCAGAATGCAAAAAAAATCAGCTGTTTCATTACTACTTCCGAGTTACTAATTCCGAGCGGCAAGTATATAAGGAATATCTGATGATTTTTCCTTTTATTCTGAGTGGTCCTCATGGTAACAATTGTCAATAATGATGATGTTACATCAGCGGCTTAGTATTTTTTTTTTTTTTTTTATTTCAAATAGGTTTGCGTTTGACTACACACTGCCTGATGTAAAGCAGATATGCGGTCTAGGATGTAGCACGCTTACCTAGAAGATACCTATTTACTCGAGATTTGAAGACACCTACATTGTACTTAGTATTGGACAAGGAGATGATCCTGATCCTGTATAGCTACTAGACTACAGAGAAGTTAGGCTTGTTTCTACTTATGATTAGAAGAAATATAAATAATTGTTTAAATAGAAATAAAAAGGAAAGAGAAAGAAAAGTAGTAAAACGAGTGATGGAATTTCATTTTATCACTATCACACTGTCCCATCCCTATTAGTACGACCAGCATGGCCCATGGCGCCACTTAGTGTAAAGCGGCAGAACGTTGAAACTGTTGAAAGATAGAGCGACATCTAGTGCTCAGTAGCATAACTATGACCGCGCCCGTACCGCCGTACCGGCTGTACCGCGTGGCGACCGCGTGGCGACCGCCTGGTGGTGACCGCCCCGTGACCGCGTGGCGACCGCCTGGTGGTGACCGCCCCGTGACCGCGTGGTGACCGCCCTGCGACCGCGTGGTGACCGGACGGGCGGGCAGACTTGCGATCCAGAGTTGCCATCAAACACTGTAAACTACTATTTTTTTCAAAGTAGGCAAAGTAGGTTGCCGTCAAACAACAATTCATTGCCGTGTTTTGTATAATAATATGCAATTGTCGTGTTTAGAGGCAAAAGAGACGTCCGCAAGTGGTATATTATTCAGAGACAAATCTAACCGAGCTGATTTATACATCATATTTTGAAAGCTTGTTTTATGGGCTTCTCAAAAATATTTATTTTATTTCTTTTTATCCCTCCATTTCGCTCTGTGGCGGGAGTTCTGGATAACACTGACGAAAGGTTTCCTTTCTTTACAAAAGGTAAAGTATTTACGCTTTCTTTGTTAAACGAGTGTTATGATTTCTTTCATCGTGGCCAGATTTAGCAGAACTGAACCCTGAGATTGCAGCAGAATAAGGTTCCTAACTGAGAACTAATCAGATTATATCTAATAGCAGTTTTTGATATATTTTGACTATTTTACAAAATAAAAGATCCAATAAGGAAGTTTCCCGTTTTCTAGTTTTATTTTCATTAAATTACACCAAGTCTGCAATAAATTATGGTGTTTTTATTTTTCAATTATTTTCAAAAATGACGGAGTTGCGAATTTTTAAACTTGACCGCACAAAATCAAAAAACCTCGCGACGGAATTACGCGTGTGACGTCATCCGGCTCTAGAGCCGCGCCGTGGGTTAGGCGGGAGTAAGGAAAAAAGGAAATAAAGTGCTTCATTCTATACCGGGTATTTTTCTAAGCCACGAATACGTTCTAGGATATCATTGTACTTATCTTTATGTTATGATCAACATTTACTATGGGCGTAACCCCCCCAATATAACGAATAAAAAGTCAGCATTCCCATAATTTTGTCGTGAATAAATGAACTTTATATCTAAATGGAACAAGACTTGATGTATGTGTCTAGTGTACTGCGATTTTTACATCTGTAACTATTAACTAGTAGTTTTCTAAACAGTAGACCTCGCAAGTATACATTTTCTTGTAATAAATTCTCAAAAATGCACAACTTTCACAGGTAAATATATTCTTAATCATAAAAATGGTAAGGTTCTAAGATTTTATGGTATATTATGGCCAAATTTTACTATGGGACTAAGTAAGTAAGTTTGTATAGGCCGGGTGGCTAGCCCTGGTGTCAGAGTTTGGGACTGATCCCCTATACAGGGTTAGCTAGAACTGGCGAAGCGATATATATTTTGTTGTAGTAAAATACTTTAGATAAATATTTTCAAGGCTTTTATTTTCTAGTTCCAATAAGTTTTCAAGTGCGTGTCGAGACATGGCATTGCGTATGATAGACCTCCGTGACGATGATTATGATAATGATAAAATACAATTTTTAAGATGGTTTATTTTTATTACTAGGAAAACGTAATTTAGTATGAATTCTTGGTTGCCTGGAAGAAATTGTTTAAAGCGATAAGGCCACCAGTTAGAAACCTACAAATTGTATTGTTTTGTCTCTGTAATTTTTTTTATGTAATGTGGTTGTCTAATAAAGTGTTATTATTTGTTTGTTATTGTTATTGTTTGTTTATATGAAATAAACTTGTGAGGTCGATGACCTCTAACGTTTCAATATTTCAATTTTCCTTTATCGCTCAAAACTTCCACAGTGCTCAAAATAATTTTCAGGGAAAGTTTTAATATAGTCTATAAACGGCGTCCGTCCGTTACACGGACAAAACGAACGACGTTTTAAGGGTTCCTCATTTTACTACGAAACCCTAAAAATGACTGAACAAAGTGACAGCTGTCATATTCTAGAATCCATACTAGGATGACATGTCAGGTCTCAAAGTGACAGCTGTCAAACTTAAATGCGGTTTATTTCCGTAACTAACGATTTTAGACCATTGCTGTCTTCACAAAAGTGATAGAACTCAACAAGATCTATATTTTGGATGACAGCTCTTTAAAGTAATTTATCTCCGTAACTGTCGTTTCTAGAGCGTTACTTTAGGCACAAAATTGATAGAGCTCAACGAGATCTACATTTCGGATGACATCTGTCATGCCACTCTAGTATTAATTCTATAATAATATGCCATACAATGGCAGCTGTCACTTTAAAAGAACAAGTGTCAAGTACTTTATAAGAACAAATATTAGGCTGAGAAGTTTCGGATAACCCTGTACAGGGGATTAGTCCCATAGTAAAAGTTGGTCATAATATACAATGATATTTTAGGACAGAATATTGTAATTATGATTATATTTGCCCGTGCAAGTTGTGCATTTATGAAAACTGATTACCAGAAAATGTTCACCAAAATGTATACTTGTGAGGTCTACTATTTGGAAAACTACTAGTCAATATATACAGATGTAATAACCGCAGAACAGTAGGTACACACGCCAAGTCTTGTTCCATTTAAAAATAAAGTTCATTTACTCACGACAAAATTACGGGAATGCTGACTTTTTATTCGTTATATTGGGGGGTTAGTCTCATAGTAAATGTTGATCATAACATAAAAATAAGTACAATGATATCCTAGAACGTATTCGTGGCTTAAAAAAATACCCGGCATAGAATGAAGCACTTTATTTCCTTTTTCCTTACTCCTGCCTAACCCACGGCGCGGCTCTGGAGCCGGATGACGTCAAACGCGTAAATCCGTCGCGAGGTTTTTTGATTTCGTGCGGTCATGTTTAGACATCTATAACTCCGTTATTTATTAAGATATTCGAGTAATTTTTTCACTGTAAGTATCTAATATAATTCTAACGTCTTTAAATGTATATAATTATTTTTAGTTTTTATGATGAAGGAAACTTCCTTATTATAAGGGATTCATCGTAAAAATAGCAACGTAAAAAACATCTCTAAAACTAAACCAAATAAAACTAATTTTTAAAGATTGTACGTCAAACAGCGGCTTTTGCCATTCAAAGTCCATAAATAAAGCCCCTCTGGCGAAATTTTCTAATTTAACAGCGATTACAAAATATTGTAAAACGGTAACACTGAAAAACCCCAAATAGCAAACAAGCACAATATACACACAGGGATACCAGACTGGGCGGCCAGGTTTAGAAACTGTGTGACCGTACACTGACTGTAAAAGTTCGTATTCCAGGGAAATATGCATAAGAAAAAATGTACAAAAAGTTTTATGGCATATGTTTATAATTAAAGCAAAACGGGACGCTATCTTCGACTTTTAATGTTTTTTAACTATTGATGGTCTTAAATAATATGAAAAGATTACGAAGCGTTGCGCGATGATGCAAGCAAATGGGAACATTCTTTAATATCTAATCTACAGTGCGATATAAGAGACTAAATGAGGTCGCCACGATCGTTTTATTAGCATATTTACCATTGTTTTTTGCATAATGATACAGTTTTCCTGTCCACAATCCACAAAATAACACAAAACGAGAAAAATGCTAGGAAGTTAACAATGATTGACAGCTCCGGTTGTGGTTCCAGCAAAAGTGATAATTTAATTTTAGTTCACGAATAATTCATCTCTTTAGTGTCGCACTGTACATTATGGCAAATCTTGTTTTAGGTGATTAATATGTAATGTACTATTATGCTAAAATAAAATAAGGATGTGTATGACCTATTAGTTAAACCTTGAATATTTAAATCACATACTCATCATATATACCAAAATATATAATGGTACCTAATAATACAGCTATAAATAGATTTTTGATAGTTATAGTTCATGTTTATAGTTTTTGTTATACTTTTAGGTACCTTACCTAGCTGTAATCACAAGAAAAAAAATCCTTTGATTGGATTGGCAGTTCATTATTAGTAGTACATAGTAATGGGTCCCAAATAATTTGATTTGTATAGGTAAGTTTTATGTATCTGGTTGATAATATTATTTACACTTGTATTTAAGTAAAATTTAAATTAGGTCTATAATAATTTCAAACGAAATTTTAGATAAGTAATATTAGAAATAGAAACCTAAATTGTCGTAAATATAAGAGAAGACGCTGGATCCCGTGGTACAAACTCTGGCTAGTTCGGGAACCAGAGGTTTCATTATTTTTCATGTAGGCATCTTATTTTCATTTAGGTATCTTATTAGTACCTAAAATGTCATAATTTGTTGTAAATATAGAAGAAGACGCTGGTTCCCGTGGTTCAGCCTCTGGCTAGTTCGGGAACCAGAGGCTTCACTATTTTTCATGTGGGTATCTTATTTTATGTCAATTAAAACCTTTTGATTGATGATGATTGATATTTCTTCACCATACACTAGGTGCGATCGGGTAGCCTATTGATAAAACGTCAAAACTATCACATTCAGCGTTAAGCTAGAAACATACTATCGGACGCGGCTGACGGAAACGACTGACAGCCGCGACTTAGCAATGTGCACAGTCTTAAAACATCCGGTGTGCCAGATCGCTCTCGGACGTCCGAACGCTCAAGGTCGTCCAAAGGTGACGTCCGCGACTTATGTCCGATAGTGTGCACGGCTCAGTGTAATTTCATAGTCTAGGTCGCGGCTGTCAGTCGCGTCCGTAAGCCGCGTCCGATAGTATGTTTCTAGCTTAACGCTGAATGTGATAGTTATTGACGTTTTATCAATACGCTACCCGATCGCTTGGAAATGTGTAAGCAAAAATTGCAGTTTAAACTGTTTTCATTCACCTTTCGGATAGCTCAAAAACAGCTAAGAATGCCATCGTGAACTGCCACTTTTGACTTTTAATTCGTTGCTATCATTGAGGAAGGATGGTTGCTATGCATACTAGTTCAACATTCCATTGGAATTTCCATTTGGGACTTCGTTATAAAATGCCTTTTTTTACCGTACATACTTACATGGCCGCCTCACAATGTTCAGTGGCAACACTGAACAACACACGTATACCACCCCTACAAGACTGCCTAGTTGGTACGTACTCGGGTATTCCCCGACAAGCGACGTGGTGGGCGCAAGGAAGTGGGACGTATTGAGGATGGACCTTTTTCGTTTGCGAGCGAGGATGGGAATGTGTTCACAGATATGTACCTATACTTTAATATAATTATTGTATTACAACATTTTGGTAACTAAATGATATAATGGTCAATGTAGGTACTTATTACTTACTTATTATTAGGATCGTGGAAATCTGAATGCATTGATATATGGCATGAGTTAGAAAGATAGGTACATGAAAAATATCGCGATTCCGTGGCTGTTGTCGAGTTTTTCTTCCGATAGTGTCAATTTTGGGAGTTTTGGCGCGAACGCAGAAAACGGCCACCTTATTGTATTATTTTGTCAAACTTGTGTTTTTATCAGTGATAATTAGTGAAAAATTGTGTGACATTTCAAAATTGTCATCTATTTTGGAATTTAAGATGGCGGACGTTACTTTTATGAAAAAGCCGTCATGGGTGTTGTTTTTAATTTTTTTGAGTTGTAGATTTCAAAAATAGCATCTATTTTAGAATTAAAGATGGCAGACGTGAGTTTTTGCAAAAAGTCGTCATAGGTGTAGTTTGCTAGATTTTTGGTGGTGTAGATTTCAAAAATGGCATCGGACGTCACTTTTTTGAATAAGTATAATACATAGCAATTATCATTAGGTATTAAATAAAAATTCCAGAAATGAAAAAAATTCTAAATCAGCTTAGTAGATTGACTACAACTACAGTTCAAAAATTTCATACCTAAGTACAACGACTAATTTGTATGGCGACCATGTTTTTTTGTATGGGAGCTATGATTTTTTTAAAGTTTTCAAAAAGTGCCAAAGTAGTAATTAATATGTTGTCAAGAAAGTACTCTCTAAACCCCACCGTTTTTGAGATCCGTTGGGGGCCAATACGAGGAATTGACCTTCCGAAATTTTACCATTTTTTTCCTTAAATTAAAATGCAATTTATATACCAATCTGCAATCAGTTTTTCGTTACTGCTAATAGTTTTCTCAAAACAACTATCTAAAAATGAAAAAGATGCAATGTATGGCGGCCATCTTTAAAAAAAATATATCAAAAACTGATTTCAGATTCGCAGTAGGCGACCTCAGAAACTCCCGAATGCAAAATTTCAAGCCCCTAGGACCATTTTGAAAAATGGCGGCCATCTTGGATCCGCCATTTTGAATTTCCGCCATCCCTAGCAGTTGTCCCTATCGATTGGCTACAACTTTTGTTCAAACAGTTCATACCTAAGTATAACCGTTTCGAAGTTATAAGCATGTCAAGTTTGTATGGCGGCCATGTTTTTTTGTATGGGAGCCATGTTTTTTTTTCATTTTTCCAAAAATTACCAAGGTAGTACTCTCTATTTAGTTGAAACAGTATACCCCTAAACCTCACCGTTTCTGAGATCCCTTAGAGGTCTAGGTTGAAGAGTTGAGATTTAAAGATTTTGGGATTTTTCCTACCGATAAATTTTTATTTTTTCCCCACCACTTCTCCATCCCTCTAAACAACTATCTATATGAGTCAGTGAGTGAATGGTAATTTAGCTTTATTTAATACAAAACTAAGTACCTATTTCTTGGACTCTACTACATACTAGTCTCAAGTAGATGTATCACTGTTCACTGTGGACACCTTTCAATCGTCCCACACAAAAAATATACAAAAAAGTATGTCCTGAATACGTCCCACTCTGTCGCGCATGCGCGTGGCTTGTCGGGAGGTCCGATATGGGGTGCCGAAGACGCGTCAGGTGGATCAGTTCGTCCGCAGTGATGCCAGATATTACAGATTTATTTGTATATAAGTACTTGGCTTCTGTCACATGTATAGTTGGAAATAGTTTAAGATAAAAATGACTTAATTATATCTCCAACTCTCGCCAAGCCCTTAAATTAACACGGGACCACTCAAATACCTATTGCTACTAAGTACCTACTGTTGAGTTATTTTTAAGTTCAATGTACTTATTTTTTTTTAAATGTATCTAATGATTAATATAAGAAATATAATTAAATACCTACTACTTCTAGTTACAAACAAAAACAATTTAAGTAAGTAATTTAACTTGTTGGTTTTCTTTCATATCTAAAACTTTGTTTTTCATAGATGAAGTACTTGTACTGCAAAAATTTGTGTATTACGTACTAAAGATTTTTGGATAAGAATGGATAAGAAATTAATTTTTGACAGTTTTAACAATTCTGGCACGGTAATGTTAACTAACAAATACAGTTTATCATTAGACTCCGTACAAATTATCTACCTACGTTTGATGGCAGTACTACACAAGATATTGGCGAAATTGTGAAATACCAGAAGCCACAAACAAGATTTGAAGTTGAAGTTACAGTATTGCTTATTTTATAGAAGGAAGCAGTATTGTTACTCGGCACCATAGTCAAGTATTATAAATTAAGTAAGTACGCCGCACTTTGCACTAGGTCTCCGAGGAGCCCATCTTGCAGAGTACTAAAAATTCTTTTAAGAGAACATTTCGGCATTACTGACTATAATATGAAAAAATATGGAAGTTGTTTTTTATGCTTAGAAGTAATAGTAAGTGTAAGCTTTTTACAAAATTATGCTCCATAAATATTTATTAATGAAAGATTAATTTATTAAGAAATGCAGTTCCACAGAGTCAACAATATTTGAATTATTTTATGATTTAAAAATTGTTCTTCTGAAAGTACTATCGGTTTTATAGAGTACGTGAACAAGTGTTAATATATAGATAGGTACTTAGTATTAGGCACACAAAAAAAAATTGATATACCTAGATATAATATTACTAAGATCTATGATTATGATCATCAGGTGGTAAAAATGAAAAGTTGGCTGCAGCACCACAGTTAGGCGCCCAACGTGGGGCCAAACTAGTCCCTACTGCAACACTACAATATGCACATATTGAAAACCGATAGTTCTTTATAAATAAATTATTAAATGATGTATTCAATTATTGACTTAAAAAAATTAATTGAGCAATCGTGATTGCAACTACAATGATTAGTTATTAATCAAAATATTTAACTACCTACTTTGATTATTTTATGTAATTTGAAATCGTGATTGCTATTGCTAACTACAATATGTATTTAATCGTAATTAGTAATTAGAAGTTCTTACTTCTAATTTTCATATTGCCCAACTTTGTTATAGGCCAAATCATACAAGTCGGCGGATATGAAGTTAGTTACGAGCTGCGCGAAACCCAATCAACGCGCAGCCATAAGTGAGCTTCAGTCAGGATTGGATATTGCGCAGCTTGTAGCTAACTTTTCATCCTCCGACTTGTATGACTCGGCCAATACCTACACAGATCCTAATAGATACAATATAGCGTGTTTATACACAGTAGGTAGCAATACATACTGTAACTACAAGTGAGGTACATCATTGTAACCTTTGACTATTTGCCACTATATTTAAAGATTGTAACATTTGAAACGTACCTACAAAATTGTAAGTTAGAATCGACAAAATGTATGAAAAAGCTGATTATTTTTCACGAATTCCAAATTAAAAGTGCCTGCATCAACTGATTTTCACGCTACTTTTTAGTTTAATTATTGGAATAATAGGTAATTATTGGATTGGAATAACTCAAGTTATTGAAGAAATTTGTCTTAAATTAACTATTGGTCTTATAATAATGATGATTGACTCGCGTCATCTATTATATAAAAGGCTTCCCTGAGTGACTGACTGACAGACAGCCTACAGCCCAAACCGCTAAATATATAACGTTGAAATTTGGAATATAGGTACATTGTACTACGTAATGGAGCACTAAGGACGAAAATTTTGAACTTTCGACCTCTAAGGGGGTAAAACGGGCCCTTTTCGTTTGTATGTAACTTTTTATTCCCTGTTCCGATTGACTTGAAACTTCGTATACATGCTTTTAAAACAAAATAAAAGTTACGTTTTATCCTGTTTTTCCGAATTTTCCTTATCTAAGGGGTCAAATAAGGTCCTAAAGTTGGTGAAAAAAGCGTCTATTACATCCAACCAGCTGAACGGTTATGGTTGAAATCTGGTATGAAGAAAGCACACAGCAGGTTTCAATACAGGAACTAATAATATCCAGGAAAATCTGTAGGGTTCCTGAGGGATAGCCAATATTAATCAGTTTAGGCTACAGCCCAAGCCATCGATGATATAAACTTGAAATTTAGAATATACGTACATCGTACAACATCATGAAGCATAAAGGATGAATATTTTGAAAAATCGACCTCTTACGGGGTAAAACGGGCCCTTTTCGTTTGCATGTAACTTTTTATTTCCTGTACTGATTAACATGAAACTTTGTAAAGATGCTTTTGATACTAAATAAAAAATATGGTTCTTCCTGTTATTCTGAATTTTCCATAAAAAACTTCCTTAGGAGTCAGATAAAGGAATAATAAAGTTGGTGAAAAAGCATCGATTACAGCCAAGGAGCTGAAAGGTTACGAATGGAAACGGGTATGTAGAAAGCACACGACATGTTTTATTACTGGAACTATTATTATCCCGAAAAATTTTCAGGTTTCTTAGGGATAGCCAAAATTAATCAGTTATAATTATAATGAAAAGCTAAGTTAAAATGGTTAAATAAATTCTAACGAAATTTGGAACGAAGCTAGACAATAACACACATTACCACTTAGGGTACTGCCATCCCGGAAAATTATAATGGGTCCTTCGGGATGTCAATTTCTTAAAAAAACACTAAAAACTGTTTGAAAATCTCAATGAATTCAATTTTATGTTAAAATAACCACCATTTTAACTAATAAATTACTAACTATTGACGTTCTGGGAAAAGTTGCGTATTCCTTGTGCGCTAGACCAATCGTAACCTTGAATAAGCGTAAAAAATAATCACAAAGTTTTTTTTTATAATATAGTGAAATATCTAGAATAAAATTAAGATAAAAATTTATCTGAATCTGAATGATTTATGAAATATGGGGCAAAATGGGTCCCTAATAGCTGACGATTTTTTTTCTATTTTGTGAGCCAATAATCTTAAGATTAGGGTACGAGTACATACGAGTCAATATATGTACTTTACTACGGGATCAACCCTAAAAAGCGAAGATTACCTACCTATTCCATAGATGTTGTCGCGTGTCGATGAACTTTTTGTGTTGAACAGTTGATTTTATTTACGTGATTTCGGGGTTGGTGCCATAGTAAAAGTTCGTCAAATGATGAGTATAATAGCATCCTTGAACTGACTGACTGTCTAGAAATACACTATGTGTTTCTCGACAGTAATAAAATATATTTTTTCATCTGCCTGGGGTCAGACAACGTTTGAAAGTCCTACAAGTGTCTCGATCACTTTTAACTGGGTGAACGGTTTTGGGCGAGATTGTCACAATATCTCTCGGGAAAAATGAGTTTAGAAAAATCGAAATTAAAATTCTAATGACTGAATGAAACATGTCGAATACATATACCGGCCTTAATTAATAGTGCACTACTGAACGTAGGCCTACCCGCGAAGGGTGATTAGGCCATCGGCCATATCCATCACGCCGGCCGAGCGCGGGTTGCGGAATCTGTATACGACATTGATTTTTCTCTACGGATGTACCTATACATGTTGCCTCAATGTTTTCCATCAATAAAAAGCCAATAGTGTGAAATTTTTAACATTGGCACTCATACAATTATTATTAGTATTGAATTAATTACAAAAATTCAGCAATTTATCATTCAAAAATTCACGTACTCCGTAATAAGCTTTAGATACAAGTACGAGTAAATTAAATACGCAAATACTAAGACAATGCTGTTTACGACCAGTGTGTGTTACCATTGGTGACTGATGGCACAAAAACGTGGTCTCTCACTATGGGCCTTATTAGTAAGCTCCAAGTAGCCCACCAACAAATGAGGAGATCTATTACCAAAGTTACCGACATAGCCCAACGGATTGGCAAGTTGAAATGGCAACAGTAAAAGTTATTCAAAATTTGTCATATAATATGTCACCACTTAAGGCTCCGACACCGGTAGACAAACACATTGTATACACGAATATCTATGATTAGCAGGAATGACCATTAGGGGACATCTTACAGACGGTTTCTAAACCCTAACTAAAAATGCTTTTAATATCTCTGCCAGAGACTGGTAGACTACAAGCAATCGAGGTAGCTGTGCAAGAAGAAGTGATTCAGACCATCACTATGAACAACTTTTTTTATGGTGCTAATCCGGAATAGAGGAAAAGTTAGCTGTTTTATACATTTTGTTGATTCCGAACGGCAATTATGATTTTTCTCTCGTTTTCTGAGTGGGCTCCGTACTAAAAGTTGTTCATAATGATTGTCTTACGTCACTCCCATTCGGCTTAGTACCTATAGGACAAGCAGATGACCCTGTATAACAACAAAGAAGTTAGATAGTAAGAATACGGCTAGTTTCTACTTAGTAGAACCTAGTATTTTTAAATACTAGAAAAGATTTTATTTAATTTGCAATGTTTATAAAATTATGGGTATTATCTATGATTTATATCTAAGAAAAACGGTAAGTGAAAGAAACGAGTATAACAGCAGCATTTAGCATTTAATGGCAACCCTAGACCGCATGTCCGCCCGCCCGTCCGGTCGCCACGCGGTCGCCACGCGGTACGAGCGGTACGGCGGGCGGGCGGTTCGGGCGCGGTCGTAGTTATGCTACTGAGCACTAGATGTCATGCCGGTAGTACCAATAGTGATGTGACAGTTTTAAGAATGTGAACAATTTATCAAAATTACGTCACTTGTTACACTCGTTTATTTCACTTACCAATTTTTTTAGATATAATTAAAAGATAATACCTATAATTTTATTTATAAGAAAGATTAGATAGTAATTCATACATACATTGCAAATTAAATAAAAGCTTTTAGAAATACTAGTTTCTACTAAGTAGAAACTAGCTGTATTCTTACTATCGAACTTCTTTGTAGTTATACAGATCATTTGCTTGTCCTATACTAAGCCGAATAGCGGTGACGTAAGACAATCATTATGAACAACTTTTAGTATGGAGCCCACTCAGAAAACAAGAAAAAAATCATAATTGCCGTTTGGAATCAACAAAATGTATAAAACAGCTGATTTTTCTTTTTGACTGAAGTTTGACATAACCAAAGAGTTTGGATGGAGCCCCAACAGCTCTATGGTGCTATTGCGGTCAATTGTGATTTTATCACAGAACAGCGAACTACTTTGAGCGAACTACTTTATTTAGAAAGGAAATCGATGACAATTTTCCATGAAAACCGCTGTTGCCAAGTATGTATTACCACTGTAAAATATCTGCACAATAACTGTGCAATTTCCACTAGCTTCGGAAATATTTTTTTTACTTTAAAATAGAGCGTAGTATAATTTCTGTCACATCACCAAGATACGTTAAGCCCATAACATTAATTTGGTCATAATTTAAATGCCGTGTTTAAGTTATTAAATACACTTTATTTTATTAATGTTACATCACAATGGCAAATGCACCAACATGCCAAGCCAAAAAAAATAATAATGGGCCAGTCTCGAATTTGAATAGGGTATCACAGTTATTTTTTGGCATTTAGATAGTGATGGGCGATGTGATTGTGCAGTTTAATTTTATCGACAACGTGATTTTATACTTTTTGCATAATATATGGAATACTAGCTTTTACCCGCGGCTTCGCCCGCGATAAAATTTAATTTATGTTTATCTTGTCAAAAAATATGGTAACTAATACAGTAAGTGCGCCACAAAATATTAGCCCCAATTTAATGTGAAACGGTACACAAATATTGTAGCAAATAATCATTTCAAACCCAAAAAACAGCCAATCTCAACTAATTTGTTTCGTCATCGTTATCATCCGCAGGTTTCTTTGACCCACTGTTGGGTATAGGCCTCTCTCTTGCAGTGCCATCTGCCTCAGCTCTTTGCCGGTCGTGACCAGCGGCCTTATTTTGTAATCGCTCTGACGTTCGGCTTCGCTTTTTCTCCTGCTCGCGCCAGTTACTCACGCCGCGAGAGCGAGCGGGAGGAAAAGCGAAGCCGAACGCCAGAGCGCTTACAAAATAAGGCCCCTGGCTCGACCGGCGGTATTGATGATATCGCCGAGATAGTCGACCCACCTTGCTGCCGCGCCGCACATAGCTGAGCGCTCTCACCTATTCAAGTACCCTAGTTGACCAGCTTGGTCACCACCGTCTTTCTTGGTCAAGAAGCGCTGGTCGAATTAGTTGCCACGCCATTGTGAACGATGTCATACGCAGGGCTTTTGCGACCGCCAATATCGCAGCCGTACTCTAACCGAATGGGTTTGCGCGTGGTGATGGCAAAAGGCCTGACGGTATGAAGCTGGTCCCATGGAAGTGTAGACGGCCCTTAGTATGGAACGCGACTTGCGTCGATACTTTGGAGCCGTCAGCGGAGCAGCACAAACGGCGCAAATATGCTAACCTCGGCAGTGGTTACATATTTGAGCCGTTTGAAATTGAGACATTGTGCGCGTGTTGGCCGGGAGCTCATCTTGTTTTCAAAAGTCTTTCTGAGCGTCTCGTGTACCCGCCGCGTTTTAAAATGCTGGTTTTTATTTGGCTCAACGTATAAGCAGCATTGCCAAGCTGATTGGCAATGCTGCCAGCATGTTGGGCACGCTGCTAACTGGCAGTGGGCTTGAGCATTTAGAATATCTTTAGACCTTCAAGGGTCTGTGGATGATCCAATTGCTCGTTATGTAGTAGTAGTTTATGAAGTTTTACGTTATAAGTCTGTATTTAGTGGTAGTTAATCACTTAAGCACTTGCTCTGTAAAAAAATCAAGTACCTTGCACCTTGTTGTCACTGTTCAGACCTATCCCGATATCAAAATACCTTATACTTATAAATGCTTCTGTTGATTAAGATAAGGTTAGAGTGTACCCGCCGATAGGTTTCCGCCTTGTCGTGGCAGAACTTAGTAGCCGAGGCCTATGGGCGGCGCGGGAATCCCAGGTAGAGCAGCTTCTCTGGGTTTTTTCTGAGACAGCTGAGAAGGCGGCGCTCGAGGTCTCCCGATTCTTTTTGGTCTTTTCCCCCTAGGCAGTTTAGAAGTTTGCACTCGAGGTTAGGCCGATTTTTTGGGGTTTTTAAATATAGCAGCTTAGAGGCTGACCGGCAAGTTGCGTGCCTCATGAGGAGTGCCGCAACTGAGCCGGGCTGCACTTTTATCACTGTTCAATCCTAACCAACCCAACAGAAATTTATGTTCGTGTCAAGGTCACAACTCAGAATCAAGGTTAATAACCTTAGTGTCAAGATATTCATACTCATGCCATACTACTTTTAAAAATCAAGTCGATCCGTTTCTTCGTATATTAGCATGGATTCTCTACCATAAAGGTAGAATAAAGAAATATGTTTAACCTCTAATGGTGGTATATTTAAAAATATTTTTAATGTCAGACGAAATGACGGCCCAGTATTAAACGTCATTGTAATATGTAGCATGGCAAAGGGAAAACTATTTTGTCCAATTTTAATGTCAGTTATCATTGTCAATTCATACTTTATTTCCTCTTCGAGGAGCTATAATGGTGGAAAGACAATTTGTCCCTTTGCTATGCTAAGCGAGACATTTATAAAAGTCTGCAGTCAATGTATGTCACCTGTCATCTAATTACGTTTTGTAAATCCATGTTTGGCTCAATCAACCCAATTATGAATGCGCCATCGTAAATTTAATAGCAACGTCAAAAGTGTTCTCTCTATCGAATTCCGGAGGTGAAAAAGAAACAGAAATAGTCTAATTAACTGTTATAATTACGATGAAGTATTCAAAATTGGGCCTTTTAGCGTCGTTGTGATAGGTGACAGTTTTGCTAACGCAAGATTTTGTCCTATCCAACGGGAATTATGCAATTTTCGGGATAAAATGTAGCCTATGTCCTTTCTCAGGCTCTAGACTATCTGTGTACCAAATTTCATTGAGATCGGTTCATTAGTTTTGGCGTGAAAGCGCGACAGACAGACAGATAGAAGAGTTACTTTCGCATTTTGTGGTGATATGCAACCTACTTTAGAAACCATAGCTTGTTACATCGCTTATGCCAGATCTGTAACTAGCTGTCATTACTTAATATTCATATTCTTGTACGCCGTATTTTTGTCGATTAAAGCCATAATTATTCAGAAATGGTTTAGAATTCTACAATTTAATCGACAAAAATAAAATGGATAAATATCTAAGACCAGAAAGATTCGAAGCCGATCCCTCAGCAAGTTCGGACCAATCGAAACTATGGATTCATTGGAAGGCAACTTTTAATTATTTCATTCAAGCTATACAAGACAAAGAAAAGATAAGTAATGACTGCAAATATCAATTATTAGTCAATTACTTATCCCCGATCATCTACTCGCACATCAAAGATACAAAAGATTATGACGCAGCTATACTAAAATTAGACGCATTATTTTTGAAACCAGTAAACGAGATATACGCCCGTTACCGATTAGCCAAAAGTCAACAAAATCCTGGAGAATCTATTGATCAATACATACAAAAGTTAAAACTCTTATCGAAGGACTGCGACTTTAAATCGGTAAACGCTGAACAAAATGAAAGTGAGTACATTCGAGACGCCTTCATCTCAGGGCTATCGTCATCAGCAGTACGTCAGCGACTCCTAGAAAACAGTACTCTAACTCTTGATGAAGCTTATAAGCAAGCACGGGCTCTAGAAATGGCGCAAATTAATAATGAAAATTACCGACGAGAACCAACGCCTATAATGAATTGCGCTACGAATTCTAATAAAAAACAAGAAACATGCTATTTCTGTGGAAATCGTCGCCACCCTCGGAGCGAATGTCCTGCTTTCAATACTATATGCACGAAATGTGGAAAGAAGGGACACTTCTCGAAAGTGTGCCTTAGTCGAAATCCTCAAGTAGCAGCAAGTGAGGCTCCAGAAGAAAACGCTACTCATGCAATGTCTACTTCATCATATCTTTCTTGCATATTGTCAGCAACAGATCTTAACAAAGCGACACTACCAGTTATCATAAACGGCAAAACTACAGCGAAGGCACTTATCGACACTGGTAGCACAGCAAGTTTTATCGATCGACGTCTTGTTAACTTATGCAATTTGAATGTCTATCCCTGCAAGCAGAGGATTACAATGGCAACAACAAATCTATGTACGCAAGTGATTGGATCATGCAAACTGACACTAAATATACAAAATCAAAATATTGATGTTACTCTCATGATTATGGATGGACTTTGCTCAGATATTATACTTGGACATGATGTTTTGCAGAACCATAAGGCTTTAGAAATGGAATTCGGTGGTTCTAAACCAACACTCAAACTATGCGCTATATCCGAAGCAAACATCAAACCAGTCAGCTTGTTTACTAATTTGCTACCATTTGCGAAGCCAATTGCTGTGAAGTCCCGAAAATACTCTGATTTAGATACTATATTTATCAAAGCTGAAATACAAAAACTTTTAGATGACAAGATAATCGAACCGAGTCTATCACCATGGAGAGCACAAGTTCTTGTGACGTCTAGCGAGCATCACAAGAAGAGGATGGTCATCGATTACTCACAAACAATAAACAGATTCACGGAACTTGATGCTTATCCGTTACCGTCAATGGATGGACTTATCGCGAAGGTAGCTAAACATAAAATTTTTAGCAAAATAGATTTACGCAGTGCTTATCATCAGATACCAATTTTAGAGCACGAAAAACCATATACAGCTTTTGAGGCCTGCGGAAATTTATATCAATTTCGGCGTATACCGTTTGGTGTTACCAATGGTGTGGCTGCTTTCCAACGAGCTATCAATACTATCATAGAAAAAGAACATCTGCAAGGAGTATACGCTTACTTATATGACATAACAATATGTGGTCAAGATCAAGCTGAGCATGATGAGAGATTACATTCTTTTCAAGAGATTGCAACTCGCTACAATCTGACTTTGAACATTCAGAAAAGCGAATTTTCCAAAACGAATATAAACTTACTAGGCTACAACATATGCAATAACGTTATTAGGCCGGATCCTGAACGCCTGCGCCCTCTACTGGACATGCCGGTACCAGATAATCTATCCTCACTCAGAAGGACTATGGGCGTTTTTGCACATTATTCAAAATGGATCCCAAAATTCTCAGACAAGATAAAGTTTCTTGCAAAATCGGAGAAATTCCCGCTATCTACTGAAGCAGTACAAGCGTTTCAATCTTTAAAAACCGAAATAGCTAAATCAGCAATCAACGTTATTGACCCAAGCATTCAACTAACCGTAGAAACCGATGCATCTGATCACGCTATTGCAGCTACTCTTACCCAAGAAAGCAGACCAGTAGCATTTTTCTCGAGAACTTTGAGCACTGCTGAACGCAATCACTCAGCAATAGAAAAAGAAGCTGCAGCTATCGTGGAAAGCATAAGGAAGTGGAGACAATTTCTTATGGGCAAAACATTTCGACTTATTACCGATCAGAAGTCAGTGGCGTTTATGTTTGATCAAAAACATAGTTCCAAAATAAAAAATGATAAAATTCAGCGATGGCGCTTAGAATTATCAAGTTATAATTTCGATATCATATATCGTCCAGGCAAAGATAACATAGTAGCTGATGCCCTTTCTAGAGCGTATGTAACGGCAACAACACAAACAATAAATGACAAAATTTTTCAACTGCATAAAACTCTATGCCATCCCGGTATAACACGCATGGTTCACTGGGTTCGAGCGAAAAATTTGCCATATTCAGTCGAAGACATCAGGCGAATCACAGGGTCATGCAAGGTCTGCGCTGAAATAAAACCTAGATTTATTAGAACGAAGGGTACTTTAATAAAGGCAACTGCTCCATTGGAAAGAATATCAATTGACTTCAAGGGACCACTACCATGTGATACTGGCAATCGCTACATGCTCACTATCATAGATGAATACTCCAGATTTCCTTTCGCGTTTCCTTGCTCGGACCTAAGTTCAGAAACTGTTAAAAAGAAGTTGACAGAGTTATTCTCAGTATTTGGTATACCGAGCTATGTACATTCAGACAGAGGAACTGCATTTGTATCTGCTGACCTCAAAGATTTTCTGCACGGGATGGGTGTAGCTACAAGCTATACCACACCATATAATCCTCAAGGCAATGGCCAAACTGAGAGGTACAACGGTATTATTTGGAAGACAGTGCAGCTTTCGTTAAAAACATTAGATCTGCCCATCAGTCGCTGGGAAACTGTTCTCGCACAGTCACTGCATTCTATAAGATCGTTATTGTGCACAGCCACCGGTTGCACTCCTCATGAGCGAATGTTTACTCATCCGCGCAGATCCGCGAACGGAGAGTCAATGCCGACGTGGCTCACGCAGGCGGAAAGAGCACTTTTGAAGAACAACGTAAAGAGAAGTAAATATGATCCAATTGTAGAGGAAGTCGAACTAGTCGAGACAAATCCCATGCACTCGCATGTGAGATTGCAAAATGGCAGAGAGCTTGTTGTCTCCAATCGGCATTTAGCACCCACTGGGTATGAGCAATCCGATACGGAGGATCCAGATTTCGAAGACTTGGGAGATGATGAGCAATATGCTACCCCAGAACAATCTCCAGAAACATCTCATCGATCATCAAGAGTGCGGCGCCCTCCTGCATATCTCCAGGACTACGATACATCTTAACCAGGGGAGAATGTGGTGATATGCAACCTACTTTAGAAACCATAGCTTGTTACATCGCTTATGCCAGATCTGTAACTAGCTGTCATTACTTAATATTCATATTCTTGTACGCCGTATTTTTGTCGATTAAAGCCATAATTATTCAGAAATGGTTTAGAATTCTACACATTTATAATATTAAAATAGTAAGGATAATATATTATCAGTATGATGATATCCAAGGACTGCTCGTCGATTGATTTGACAGATATTCGATCGACAGTTGTTTATTTTGACATTCTTGCAGCGCACGCTCAGTAGCTCGCAGATGGCAGAATTTTTCTACTTACTCAACATTTATCGTTATATTTTGGACAATTCACAAAATATCTTTATAAATTGTAGCCTATGTGTTATTCTGATGTATAAGCTATATTATTACAAAGTTTCATCTCAATCCGTTCAGTAGTTTTTGCGTGAAAGAGTAACAAACATCCATACATCCATCCATCCATCCATCCATCCATCCATCCATCCATCCATCCATCCTCACAAACTTTCGCGTTTATAATATTTATAATATAATATAATATAATATTAGTAGGATGCAAGGAAGTTTCATACGAGAACTGGAAAGCTTACGAAGCAAAATTTAAAAAAGAAAAATGTACTTTCTTTCTATACGAAAAAGGTTCACATTTGTTTCTTACTTATCAAATGGGAAAAACATTCCGAGCAGGACAGCAACAACTGGTGGGCGTTGTCTCTTTCTCGAAACTTACCAGTATTAATAAAACTATTGGATGGTAGATTATCTTATACATCTGGTAATCATTAAATCGCATTTAATCGTACATGTTGATAAATAGATTGGCATAAAATGTATTCTAATTAACGTAATAAGTTCGATAATGTTCTAATTTGAATATTGGTACGTAATTATTTTTGCAATACAAAAACTGTTTTTTCATATTAGTAGAATTAGTAGTAATTTACCAACTACGCACGGCCGCACCTATGGCACTTCCTAAAACAATAAGGCTAATAATTTATGCAAAAGTCGTAATTCTGCTTGCTGCTTAATATTTTTATAAGTTGAAAAATGGTGAAAAATTGTTGCGTTAAGGGAAGTAATAGTGAAGCTTATGCTGGTTGTGGAATTTCATTTTTTAGGTAAGTTTCTTGGTTTATTTACAAATTTCTTGTGTAGGGTGACAATAACAACAAAACATTTCGGGAATGTGAGGTTGTAGAGAGAAGTAATTACTACTTATAAATAATCTGTACTACGTACGTTAGTAAGTCATTGTAATCAATTAAGAACCTACTTCTATGAACTATGCACTTTTCTTGTATAATAGCAAAATTATGAACTGTGTTGTACTTAGTAACTAGTACAGCTCGGTAACTACGGGTAGATATAATTTGCTGTCGCGCTATTTATCAGCTAATTTTTATGATATTTCGCAAGATGGTTTAGTATATTCTAACAAGATTTGTAAATATGAGCAAAACTGGTCAAAAGCGAGTCGAGATTTTCAATTTGTTTATTTATAGAAAATGTAACTTACAGCACTTAATACTAGGCTTTATATTTTTTATCCTTAAAGACTACGAATTAAAAAAATACATTAAATAGAACAGAATAAATACAAACATGAATTAAAAGTTATAAGAACAACAACGTGTTATTATTTTTTTACGCTAACTATACCTACCGTTAAATTTTAGGAATATTTTGAGATCACAATTTGACTTCTTCGCAAATGAAAAAATATTTTTAGCAATTATTGTTGTCCATTCGTCGGCAAAGATGTCTACTAGCGGGTGGGAGGCGCTGAGGGCATTAAGATGATGGTGTAGAGATAATATTACAATGAACTGATGTACTCAGCCGAAAGGAGGTTTACTATAAGGCTATAGTTTGAGACTAGACCTTAATTTGAGAAAAAAATCTGCTGTTACATACATTTTGTCGATTTCGAGTTTCAGTTTTGCATGAAACAGCTGCTTTTTTTCTCGAATTTCAGGTTGGTCTCATAGTAAACGTTGTTAAAAATGGTCTTAATCAAGCAATCATTTTTATTTAATACAGGGTAAGCAGATGACCCTGTTTATAATAATATTTGAATTTCAGATTTATCCCACCTGAAATAATTTTATATAAATTATTTCCCTCATTCTTTTATTGACCTTTCGACGGTATATACTTAGCGTTTTGTGGATTGTCCTATTAAATGAAATTACTGTATGGATACACTAGTAGAAAGAGATATATTCCAATGTTGGTGCTTTACTCTTCGGAACGTTTTTGGGATGCTCGTAATCATTCCAGTTCTCGTATGAAACTTCCTTGGGAATATGTAACTGAATCTATATAGTGTATAATTGATGATAATGATTGTGCAGTTTTATTAGTATTTAGGAAGCTTTGGAATAAACACTGAAAAATCATGTCAACGCGCCGTATTGTATTAATTTATAAAACTTGTGTTTCTATCAGTGGTAATATGTGAAAATTTGTGCTATTTCGAAGATTATGAGCTGAATTACGTACAATAGTGTAGAAAAAATAATGTAATGTGTAACGTGATTTTTTGTGTTGTTACAAAAACTCCATAATAATAATAATAAATATAACAACATAATAAACAATAGCGCCGCCCTTTGGCGGCGCTATTAGTAAATTCGCTACTGCTTTACTCAGGCATGACTTAGATGTGACAGTGACTTTTTACCTACTTCCAAAAAGTGAAGGTAGATGCCTACTACCTACCAGGGCTAGCCACCCGGCCTATACGAACTTACTTACATACTACCTACTATGTTCGTCTGTATGTATGTTTTTGTATATTTTCAGCGGTATTTTCGCCAATTATGGACCGTTTTATTTTTATTTTAATTTTGAAATGGTATACAAGTACACCCTAACTGATGTCATTTAAATGATATCGAAGTCAGCTGAATGAAAAAAATGTAAAATCAACAATAGTGTTAAAAATTACTACATGGATGCCACATCAATTCCTGCGAACTATTTGGATTTCGTAAACGGTGGAAGTCGGCCAAATGCCATTGTTGGCAAAAAATAATCAATTGTATCTAGATTTTTGTGCTGCCTACGACTGTGACTATTTATAAAATGATAATATCATAATAGAAACATTTTAATAAACAACACCATAATTACATGTAACAATAGTAGTAATTATCATAACATCATAATAGAACTTACACTTGACACTGGCAAATACATATTCCATGCGACGCCAATAATTAAAAGAAGCAGAATAATTTTATTACAATCAAATTGTTCTAGTTTGGAGCTCTATAATTGAATCATTGGATTAGCTGAATGTATACGTAAATGGTTACGTGGCCGAGTGAGAGCGCGTGCTTGTGTGAGCGGGAGATTTTTCGAGGTGATTCGTTTACATCTTTTAAATTTTAGCGTCTCTTAAGTCAGTAAGTCAGTCAGTAAATTTTAGTAATTATAATTATAGATATCTTTTAAAAACGGAACCGTTATACCTAGACATACCAAAATTTTTTATATGAACTATAAAATTGTATTAGGTAGGTACTTCAGAAAATGTAAATCTTTACTGAATAATAGTACGGCATCCTTCGTGCGCGACTCCCACAAGGCCGATTATGTAAATAAAATCAGATTATATTTTCAAACACGCGTCAAAATAAAATGTAATTTAATTCAAAGGCAAATCACCCCCAAAATAACTCATATTTTAACAAAACACTAAACACGTCTTCCATCAATTCTATTACAGAATATATTATGTGTATACCTTATCATCGAATGTATAATTACGGTTTCTAATTGAGGTATTGAAGGTGGCTTCAGGCATCTTTATTATGTGAGCAATCACTTTTCCAAAAAAAAATGTAGGAATCCAGTCATGTCGTCCAGCCATTTACTCTTTGTCAGTGCTGGTCCAGTATGCGACCACGAAAAGCCACAAAAAGAAATCTTTCAACGTGTGAAAAAGTGACAGATATATACATCGCCATCACGCTGGCCTAGCCCAGCTGGGAACTTTTATTCATAAGTAGTATAATAGTTAGAATGTGGTGCAAATACAATTATATATTACTAAAAAGTACACCACAATCACAAATATTTTACCAAATATGCAGATAACAATAAATGTCTAATTTCGATAATATTAACTTACTATCAAAATTTATCAATATCGATAATTTTTTTGATTATAATATGCTATAATTACAAAACATTTGAAATTAAAATAATTATATTGACATCGATATTTTTTTTATTCCGACATATTATTAACTTAGTAGCAAAATTTATCGATGTCGATAAAATGTTTGCAAGTTTTGTCACCACTATCAACGAAATTCTAGGCAGTAAAAGATAACGTTTATATAAAAAAATGCCCACAATTAAAACTTGCTATTGGAAGGATATTCCTCCTTTTTGTAAACTAAAGTCTTTGCTCTGTATTCGACACGTTACAATAGCGCGAACCGGCATTTTTGGGCAAAAATTACCTCTGAAATCTCTTGAACGACTGTGACGGCAAATGTCACGGTTCACGTATCATGAGTATACACTCGTGATAGTGGCTACAACCCCCCCCCCCCCCCCCCCCCCCCCCCCCCCCCATATCCTTTCTATTTCCTTCTCTCTTCTGTGGATTTTATACAATTAACCGCGACCTTTTTTTTTAATTTCGTTTTCTCATAGTAAACGGTGAAGAGACGAGAAAAATTGAGTTGCGGCATGGTAATAACTAGTAGTTCTACAGATAGTAGACTGCATAAGCACCCACCAAGGACTATAAAGATGTATTTATGATTAGACATTGTAGTAACAATACACATTTAAATATGCTTTGTGTAACTATGGATAAACAAATTATTATTGTTTGATTTACTTACGCCTTCAGAAATATTAATAAAAATACAATAAATGTCTTGTTTCTATTAATTAATTTATTAAGAGTAATTAGTAGGTAGTATGTATAGATTTATTTTCTTTCTATTTTATGTTAGAGCCATTCTAACATCATAGAATACGAGAAAAACTTAGCTGTTCCACACATAATTGCAATCAACAAAATGTATAAAACAGCTGATATTTCCTCTATTCCGGATTAGCACCATAGTAAAAGTTGTTCATATGTGATGGTCTGAATCACCTCTTCTTGCACATCTGGATTGTTTTCAGTTCATCAGTCTCTGGGAGCGGTATGACAAGCATTTTTTAGTTTCGAGTTAGAAACCGTCTGTAAGATGTCCCCCTAATGGACATTCCTGCTAATCATATACATGCGTGTATTTAAATCTATTTCTAGAGTTGCTGATGATTCGAGAATTGCAAAGAAAGCAAATTAAATATTACTACCTACGTGTGTCCACGTAGTAGAAAATTATTTTGTAATTATGTAATTTCGATAACTTTATCATATTCTAAAATACTGTCCCATCACTATTAGAACTACCGGCATGACGCCACACGACACAGAACTTTGAAAGGTAGTGGCATCTAGTGCTCAGTAGCAAAACTATGGCCGCGCCCGTACCGCGTGTACCGCGTGGCATCCGGACGCGCGGGCGGACCGCGCCCGCGGCAGTGTGTGCAGGTACTGCCGTACCGCCGTACCGCCCTTTACCGCTCGTACCGCTCTACCGCTCGTACCGCCTGTGTGTGAAGGAGCCTTTATACCTCAGGTATCTCTGTGGCGGACCGCAACATTAATTTGACATTAATTTGTTAATCTGTGAAGTGTGTACAAGCGTGCTGCGTTTTGCGTTTTTTGATATTTCCAAGTAATTTGAGACTATTCATGAAGAAATTCTGGAAACAAAACGTTATGTTTGGTCCTGCGAATTATTTAAAACATCAGTCATTTCAGTACCATCGTTAATAATTGAGAAAAACTGTAATTTATTACATTGTGGTTCAAATTGTACAAAATGGCGGCATCTGCCAATGCTTTGGGTTGGATTGAGTGAGATGCGTCAGAAATAGATGCACGCCGTGCAACTGAAACTCTTATGGCTATTTATAGAGGAGTTGCATAGTAGTGATTTAACAAAAGTGATGAAAAATGTCTAATACAGTGATAACAAACTATACGGATCTAAACGGTCCCTCGTCCAAAGCGGATAGTTCTGTTGTTGTTATTGTAAACAAGGATGGATCTCTCTCAGTAGACCAGAATTTGCTGGGTACCTTGATGGGTAAGTCAACGCTACTTTATGTAAGAACATATTACCATGAATAGTGGGAATAAATCTCCCACATACTGTTTAAATTCAGTCAAAAGTTCATCCTAAGATATTGTTGATTCCTAACTTTCTCACGTCTTGAGTGATAAACTCCACTATATTTAGTGTATCTAACGGCCGCCGTCGTAAGCACCTAGCTTTAGTATTTCACACATATCCTATGAATTAAGTTAAAATTACTTGATTTTCTAGTTTATTTATTCTTTGATTTTGGCGCCAAATTTAAATTCTCTTAGTACCACTAGCTTGTAAATACTAAACTTGCTTAATTAGGTACTAGCCATAATTGTAGCGTACCCCTAGTAGATGCATAGATTTGGTTATCATCAAATGCCTTCAATATTTGTGAGGAATAAGTAGTGTTGTAATGGTTTCTGCTTCTATGCTAATAAAGCTAGAGACAGATGGAATGCAAAGATCATATTTAGCATGCTTTATCAAAAAGAATGCAGGTCCATTGACAATATTTTAGATTGTATACTGCTTTGTAATGTGGTAGATGATTCTGTGTCTGGAATTTCAAACCTATACAATTTTCTTCAGCTGTCTTGGTGCACAGTATTTCTTTAAATGTATGAGTCTAGAACACAGAGATGAAAGATTAATAGTATTCGGATTATTTTCCAATAAATTAACTCTGGTATACTTACATTTTTTTCCATGCTTACATTTCAGGTTTTCATTAGGTAACTACAACTTATACATACAATCTAACACCCTAATCTAGTCAAAGTACTACAGGAATAGCAATTAAATAAATCTCAATGGTCAAGTCCACAGTGAACCAGCTTGCCAGCAGTATTACCAAGCTAATTGGCAATGCTTGTAACCTGTTATATTGATTTTATTCTACATACAATTCTATAGACAGTTGTATGCAGCAGCAGAATATGGTGTCGCCGTGACACTACTGGTTTCTATGTTGTTCTATGACATACCTACTGAAGCTAGCACACAGTGCCTGTTTACATGTCGCCCAACAACACTAGACTGCTTGCTGCTGCTGCTGCATTCAGTTGGATATGAAAATGTACCTTTAACAACAGTGTTTTTAGCACATCTTATCCCTTTGATCGCCCAGTGACCTGTTTCAGGCCGCTACCGAATTTGACGCATTCGCCCAGTGGCCTGGAAAAGGTCACTCGCGGATTTTTTTTTGTTTATTTTAATTGAAGTCTAAGGAATCGTGCTATCCTGTTTTAACTTATGCCAATAGGTTGCCAGTGAAACAAAGAAAGAAATAGTGGGGCTCGTCTATAATCGTTTCATACTCTATGTCTTCGAAAATATGGCTTTTTGATGGGGGTCGCCATTGAAGTAATACAATTTTTTTTAATCAAATTAAATTCATTTACGAATTGTTGTGTTATGTGGTGTTTGTTATGTTAATAATGTGTAATAGTTATTACTAATGTAAATAAAACAATCAGGAGTTCTTAAAATTGCTTTTGACTAATAATACAAATATTTTAGTAACAGGAGTAAAAACATTAATTTTTTTTAATTTTTTCGCCTTTAACCTAAGCCTAAAGATACACTGAATTAATATTGCACATTCGATTTATAGACTCAAATAGGCTAATTCAATACGGTTCTAACGATACAACATTTTTTGGGTCGTCCGTACAAAAGTTACGAGAAATCTCGATTTTAGTAGGTCGCGGCGCAGATTCGCAAAAAATAAAAAAAAATTCGCGGCACTTGGGGCTCTCGGGCGAAAACGGCGCGTGGCAGTTGGGCTGCCAAAGGGATATTTATTCTTACACAGTTAAACATGTCTTGTGTATTTTCGTCACTGAAACTACTGCACCTATTTAATAAGTGTTGTATTCCAGATGTTCATAGTTTATTTATCTACATTGTCTATTACTATCTACTTGAGTATAACTCGGCCGAAGCTTTTTAAGGGCATTTAATTTTAGGGTCAAAGTAACTAGAAAATGAACAAGCTTTACTTGGTGTTTTATAAGCAACAGTTTGTGTTTTTATCATTGTAATAAAATAATAATTGATATCCTTATCTAAAACTAGCTACCCTTCGCACAGGTGTATTATACATATTAAACCTTCCTCTTGAATCACTCTATCTATTATAAAAAACCGCATCAAAATCCGTTGCATAGTTTAAAGATATAAGCATACATAGGGACAGAGAGACAGGGAAGCAACTTTGTTTTATACTATGTAGTGATACAAAATTTAACCCAAATCAATCCATCCCTCACCAAGACTTAAAATATAAAATAAATGTATGTATAATTAGCACATAGCACTGGAACAGCACTGGAAGAGCACTGGTGGCACTGGAAAACCAGAGACGGTGAGCACTAGTAACTTCTAGAGGATGCCTATGTCCAGTGTGGACAGCCTAGTATTTAAGAAATAGAAACAAGCGCAATGTTTTATAAGGTTATATATTTAATTTTATTAAACATAAATAGCTCATTTAGGTATAAGATAAAGTTTTTATATTGTTTGTTATATTTTTAGGTACAGATGGCTCTCAAAGTGCTGGCATTAGTGTAGTCCGAGTTGGGCACGAAGGAAAGCCCGATGATGCCACGGATTCAGAAAGTGAAGATGATAAAATTCCACATGTAACTCTTACTGTGGACAGTTATTACAATGAGCCTAATAGTATCATAAAATATGGTAAGTTTGCCTTAATATTTAACCTATTGTTTATGCTGTAACTTCAATGGAATTTGATATATATGCTCCCTTGAATGTACCAAGAACTTTTAATATAATTACAGTGTAAACTCTCTTCATGTAACAATAAAAAATGCTCAACCCCTTTAGATTCAATAATTATTTTGTAATTATTGATTACAAAACCAAGTACAATTCACTTGGAGTTCAAATTAAATTGGACCCTAGAAAATAATTTATATGAGCAAAGATGCCTTTCTCAAATTATGAATATAAATACAATTTCAATGAAATGTTAATGATAGAACTATTTTCATATTCAATGTAGCATATTGTTTTTTTTGGCCATATTTTAGACAGTGGTGCAGAGATGTTACAGTCACTTAGAATAGAAACAAGAGAGAATAGCTTACTTGGTTTTCAAAATGACCATTGCTATACTCCTCTGACTTCTCCAAGACAGGCACAGCCACAAAGGAGTGAGAGTTTTACTACATTTGACGAGCCTGTCATAGAGATATCTCACACTCCTCCCCCAAAACCTGTACCAAGTTCTAAGAAAATCACAATACTAGAGCAAAAAATCATACCCAAGGGTAAGAAGCTCCATATTAACCCTCCAGAATCACCAGTTATTCTGAAAGGCAATGATGCCTTGAGTAAACCTCTACCAGTGACTAAAATTAAAGAAACTAAGGAAACTGTAAAAGAGTTGAAGAAAGCACTAGAAAGTAGTGAGGAAAGTACAGAGTCAAGTTCCTCTGGGGAAAGCATCCCTGATAGGGACTCGGATTCTGACTATACAGAGAGAAAAGAACCTAGCTCTGCTAAGATTAAAAAACCCAAAGCAAAAGCTCGAATATTGCAAGCTCCTATGCTACCAAAGTCTAGGAGAGCAGACTCTAAAGTATCCAAGGCTAAACTCACACAGCACATAGTTAAAAAAGAAATAAAGGAAATTAAGAATCAAGCGAGACTCTTGAATAATCCAAAAGAAAATAAGAACCTACAGAAACCTTTAGCTCAGCCTGAAACAGATGATTCATTAGTGGACCTAGAAAGTTTACTTCCAACTTCTAAAATAACCGTGAGCACTGCCCCAGCCCCAGAATTTAACAAAATTGTTGTGAAACAAGCTAAAACGGTGAAGAAGGAAAAGAAACCACCTGGTGCACATCCGGCTTTGTTAACAGATATGACAGCACTATTTTCAACACCAGATGTGATAAGAAGAATTTCAACAGATACTAAAACACCAGGAAAACCAGAGAAAGATGTTATGTCAGCCGATAAACAAACCAGCGGGACTCCCAAATTACAAGAAGTTAGCGATGGGAAAACGGATATTCCTAAGAAGCAGTTGCATCAGACTAGACTCGTTCTTGTAAAAAATAGTGATACTACAAAGAAAGAAAAGAATCTAAACCCCGTTGAGAAAAGCTCTAAAGGGTATGACTTGATTCCTCATTTAGATGATGCGAGTCTGGCTCAAATACTGCAGGACACCACTGGTATTTCGAGTAATACGGTGAAGACTATTATTACTACTCCTACTAGTATGGCTAGTCCGGGATTGACTGGCCCTTTGTCACCCACACTCGACCTGCTTGGCGGACTGCCACCAGAGGAAGATCTAACAGAGGATTTACTCATGCATGTGGCACAGCTGGTAGAGAGTTCAGAAAACTTGCAAGAAGTAATAGACAAGCAGGTGCTGGGCAAAGTCGATGTGCCTGCAAAAACGATTCAGTCGCCTTTCCAGCAAGCGCATGCTTCTAATTTATATGCTCAGACGCTTTCCAAGACTGCCCAAAAGAATGTTCAACCTAAAAAAGAACCTATAGAGATCGTGAGACGTGATGGGCGCGTTATTACGCTGCCGCCGATCGAAGCACCTGCGACCAGATCTTCCAAACGAAAGAGTCAAGTTACGAGTGAAGCGCCCGCTCCCGCGCCAGAAGCGCCGCCGCCCATGGTACCAACTTCAGTTCCGATGTCGTCTGTAACGCCAGAGCCCCAAATAGTTCCAGCTTCGATCTCAAAACAGTATGTAAATAAGAAACTCGTTCCTAAAAGGCAAGAAGCACCGGTCAAACCACCTCCAGTTGTTGAAAAATCATCAGCTGAATCGCAAGAAAGTTGGAACTCTGAAGATGATCCCTATAGGTATGTACTTAAACATGTATTTGATTTTAAAAATTAATACGCCATTGGCTAAATCCTTCCCATTTAGCAATCCACCAACTCACACTGGGTTAGCACAGTGGATATGACCTAATCACTAAGGTAGGCTACCTTTGAAGGGTGTTAGCCTAAGTTCAGCACTATTAAAATTGGACTATCAAAAGGGTGGTACGGCTTACTGTACTGGCCTTTTCAATTTTTAGTGCCATCTAAGCAGACAGAACCTAGGATTGAAACTTGAATGCATGATACCATCAATAGAAATATTGAAATGCTTCACTTACAAAACATCACACAAAATCGTATGCCAGTACAAAAGCTGTCTTTTTAAGCGCTTAACAATGTTCTGGTGGCTAAACATTTTCAATATAATTTCAGGCTATGGTGCATCTGCAAGCAACCTCATAACAATCGCTTCATGATCTGCTGCGATGGATGTGAAGACTGGTTCCATGGCAAGTGTGTGAACATCACCAAAGCCATGGGCCAGCAAATGGAAGAGCAAGGCATTGAATGGAGATGTCCTAATTGCATAAAAAAGACTAAGCCATCCACTCCAAAATCAGCTACTAAGGTAAAAATTCAAATTATAATCAGTTCATTTTATATTTATGTTTGTGCAATTTATTCATTATTGGTGAAAAAGATAATTTTAGTAACAGTACTTGGCTAGTTATTGATTTGATGCATTATCTTTCTTAATTACATTACCATCGAAATAAGAAGCAGGTTCATTCAACTGCATGTAACAAACAATTGCCGTCTAGATGTGTCCAAGTGTTTTCATTTGTGTAAACTATGCACTTATCTTTCTCTTGTTCTTTTGTCTTTTTCATCCCTTATCAGGACTGATTTGTGGCATATCGTGAGTTATGCCACAGTCCTGATAAGGGATGAGGGACGATTGGCGACTTTGCGTTACTTCAAACCTGCATTAGACCAATGCAATCTATTTAATAATTACTGGGGAGCTGCAATTGTTTTCCAATGAAGTGTAACTAAATTCAAATTGCGCGGCAAATATGTTACCGTAAAATCTAGATAGCAATGCTCTAAACCTGATTGCTTGCATTTCTGTTTAATCATTTACATTCCCAGTTCTGAATGAAAATCACTAGTTAACTAATACAACCAAAATTGCACGAAAAGATTTCTTAAAATTGGAGAAAACTGACGCAGATTAATTTTGATATTTACGTGCGAAATGTTCAGGACACGCGCAGTGCATGTCCAAATTTTGAATCGTAAATATACATTGCAGACTCCGATTCCAAAGAGACATGAGGCTGCTGAAATTTCGCCAGAAATGCCTCGGACTCCGCTGCCCAGTAGCTCCAAAACTGGGTGTATCGTGTGCAAGAAGGCAGCGCGCCTTAGTAGCATATATTGCAGTGACGCGTGCATTCTCAAACACGCGCAAGACTCCCTGGGGAACCAAGGATCCCCTACAAAATCGGACGCCGAGCCGGGGAAACCGCAGGACAAACAGAAACCGGATTCGAGGGTAAGTACTGTTTTAACAGTTCCTTTCTATATGAAATGACTTTGGAATGTGTTGAATCTTCTAATACTGCATACTTTATTGTTGTCCTCATCGTCGCTTGTGGTACCTGCTTATGCGGCAACTTTGTACCATTTCAAAGCAGTTGGCACAAAGTCTGATCTATTGGATCAAATGATCCAATTGGCGTTTGTTTGGTCCAGAGATAAAATATATATTTTTAGCATGAAAGCAAAATATACAGCATAGTTTTACTTTGTATCTGGAAATGCGTTCGAAGCGGTATTGGTCTTGGTGTGTTTTAAATATGGTTGCCTGGCCACCTAATTCCTTTAAATAAATAAAATAAATATAAAGCCCGATTACAGAGGCGCCAGCGTAACTAAATTAGCTAAATAGCATAGTTCTGTTTCACTTTAGGCATTCGATAGAGAGAACGCTTTTTACGCTGCTATTTAATTTACGCTGGCGCCTCTGTAATCGGGCTTATTGTCATGAAAGAAAATATGTAATTGGAAAATCATTTTCCAAAGCAAATAATTGAATACTGTACAAGGTAATGACCTACTCTCTATATATTTTTGCATTATCTCTTTTGTTACCAGTATTCCATAGTCACTCATTATTTTAATATTCTGATTGCTGATAGTTATGCATCAAACATGGACCAATCCAAACAATCCATTTTGTTTCTAATCAAGTATGCACATATGTTTGTTCTATTTTTGTCTCTTCACAGGAGATAATTTTCAGAGCTTTTTGTAGAGGAAAACAACTAAGAAATTCAAATTAAAAATTATTTGTAGGTCATTGTGTATGAGAGAAAATCTGGGAGATTACTGGCTGGCCCCAATGCTCCCACGGCCGAAAACTTAAAAGCTTGGCTACAAAAGAACCCGACATTCGAAGTGGTACGGCCGGGAGCTCTGAGCTCGTTCCGACCTGCCTCAGCGAAGAAGAAGCCGGTAGATTTGACGCCGAAAATCCAGACGACGCTTAACTTTGAACGGATACCGAAGAAATCTCAAGAGCATGCGACCCCAACTCGCGGAAATCAGTTTGAAAGAGAAAGGAGAGTTCCGCCGTCTCCTAGGGAAGAAAAACCGCCGACCCCGAAAACGCCAAACATCCTCAAATCCCAGTTACAAGCGCCGGACACACCGAAACCTAGCACTTCCTCGGCTAGACACGGAAATGAACCTCGCAAACCCGTTCGAAGTGCAAACCGATCTCAGTCTAATGAAAAGGTAAGATTTCTCCAATTTTGAGGTCGGTATAAACCACACAAGCTATGTAGATTAAACCCATAGGAACTATTTCATAATTTATGCTCACATGGGTTGAATTGTGTACATTGGTGTGTCACCGCAGGACTGAAATCAATATTTCTATGTTCGTAATATCTAATTTCATTGATTTACATTTTACTGAGTATATCGTGTATATTATAGCAGTCTAAAATATTATTCCATTATCCCCAAATAACACTAAAACATTATGATGTTCGCGTCTACAGCCGATAAGCATTTTGAGTCATCTGAAATGACGTAACCTTCCGCGCCATAAACATGCAGCATGCTACCGGCGGCCGGTCAAAACACGGAAAGTTACGCATCGCGTGCTCATACAAGGTTACACGCCTTACACCGGCCGACGCTCATTCAGTGTCCAGTAGCCGGTGAAACACCCATCCGACAGACATTAAAAAATTAATAAAACAACGAAGTGAAAACTTGAATATATAAAGTACTAGCATTTATGTGGTAATAGTACATTATGATATAAGTGCGGTAAGTTGAAAATTACGGCCGAGGCGATGGCTATAAGGAAGCAGAGGCTGTAATTTTCAAAGCACACGTATGTCATACGACGTTTTATAACATATTTGCGAGGAAATTAATAAAACTCTGACTTTCTTAAACTAATTAATCTTTAATTACTTGTTAAAGCAGTTATAGAAATTTGAACAATTTTTAAAAGTGATTGTTACGTTGCCAGAATATTGACCACTTTTATGACATAAAAACTCTTTGCTAAGATTATAAAAAGTATCGTTCATTTTTGGACAGAGCATCTTAAAAAACCGTGCATGTTACTTTATTAAAAAAAAACTCGTGCGTTTAACATTTTTATTTATTACAATAACGCACATAACGCACATTTTATTACAATAACGCACAAGTGCGTAATGAAATACATTACGATATTGAAATTGGTGTAATTACAGCCACTTTACGAGCAAATATGTTATAAAATACAATATCACACACACACACACACACACACTCGTGCAAACGCCCTGCACAGTCTTACGAATTTTCGATCAGGTCACGTGTTCTGACGCGAGTTTAACATTTTTTACCATCTCAAAAGCGCACAACGCTGCTAAAGAAGTATTCACTTCAGTTACTAATTTATTAATGAATAATTTTTATATTGATTGTTTGGTACAGAAATCATAAATCGCGTAATAATGCCTCTTGAATAAGGTTTGTTTCGTAAAAAAAAACTACTTAAGTAACTTGAATTTTTTTTTTATAAAACTGCGCTAATATTTTTCCTATCTAATAATACTCCAAAATCTATTGTTTGAACTCTGTCATCGTAAAACAATAGCCTTGGTCGTGTTTGCATTCCGATTATAGGTCCAGATTGGCATACTTATGGTAATTGTTACGTTACAGCCTTCGCCGTCTACTTCGCGCAGGAAAGATTCCACTACGACCAAGATGACCGCGCCAGAGCTCGATATCAGAGAAAATGTCAGGAAATCTCTACAGGAACAGATGAGTTTGCGAATGGCAGAGAAGAAGAAGTCTAAGTTGACAGAGGAGGAGATTCAACAGTTCGCTGAAGACACAGAAATGGAATTGCACGAGCTGTTTAGAGATACCGGCATGAAGTACAAGGCTAAATACAGGTCGCTTATGTTTAACATCAAAGATCGGAAGAATTTGACGCTATGGGATAAGATATGCGACAAGTCGATAACTCCTAAACAGTTGGTAAGTATACAGAAGAAGCTATTGTTGTTTGGAGCTAAAAATTGTTGATTGTTTTTTTGTATGTGTCCCTGAAACTGTGATAAAAATATCTGTTGTCTTTATACTTAGTAATAAATATGTTTAGATCAGCAGATGATTATGCATCAATGATCTTTTTATAATTTTTGACCGACAAACCACCGGAGGATGTGTACAATTCGACGCGTATATTTTTTTTATGTATAATCACGCATAACTTTTTTCATAGTAGTCCGATTTCAATAATTCTTTTTTTATTGGAAAGAGTATACTTCGAAATTGGTCCCATTTAAATTTTATCGAAATCGGCTGAGCCATTTTTGATAAATCAACAATAATGTGAAAAATGTTATATCGATCCGTGCGAAATATTCGCGAATTCTGTACCCGGGTGAAGTCGGTCATGCTAATTTTTCCAATAAATCTTGTTAAAGTTGGGTTACTAAGTCCATATTATGTGTGCTTATTTTTTTCAGGTGAGACTGACTCCTGAAGAGTTAGCTAGCCAAGAATTGGCTGAATGGAGGGACCAAGAATCCAAACACCAATTGGAGTTGATCAAAAAATCAGAACTGGACTTGCTCGCTGCCAGCAAGACTTATGTCCTCAAAACACATAAAGGGGAAGAGGTATGTGATCTCGGAAAGCAAAAATCGTACCTATATCATTTAAGATATGCATGATAAGATATACTAACTAATAAGATGACTAAAGCTCACGTAAAGCAGCATGTTGATTGGTTATTGCGCAGCTTCACATCCGCCAACTTGTGTGGCGCGGCTTATTCCTGGATTTTTTTCTAGCCTTTACGGTCATATTTGCTTTTCATTTTCAGGTAATGGAAACAAAAGAGGCTACAGAATTAGAATTGGATCCAAATGTACCCGTCGAGGATGTGGTCACTGCTTTGAACGATTCCACCGTGGGAGAGGAGGTCACTAGAGAGGTCTTAGATGAGTAAGTGAAATAATCAAATGTAAATAATTATTTATTAATAAATGGTAACACTGACTTCCATCGTGTACAAAATTAGAATAGTTCGCTCGAACTGATGTATAAATTTTTTACATTATTGTTGACTTTTCTTAAATGGCTCAGCCGAGGGAGTATATTTCGAACAGATTTTTTTTTATTCGGGTCACAATTGGCGAAAATATCGATGAACTTACACAAAATAAAAAAACATACACAGGAACATAGAACCTCCTCCTTTTAGGAAGTCAGTTAAAATGTAAATAAATTAAATAAAATGTAAGGAATTTGTACTAGTAAAACTAGCTATTACAAGCTTAAACGTTTAAGAAGTATATTACAATCCAGCTTGTACTAGGCTCATCAATCATGTCATGTCTCACCAGTAGCTATAAATAACTTCAGCTTCATAAATATTTACTGCAAATATTTACCGTGAAATACGTTTTCAGAGGCAAACGCAAATCTGAAGAAAAAGAAGCCAAAAAGGAAAGCAGCAGAAAGCGCGAACGAGACAGTAGCTCCAGCCGCTCCAAACGGAGTCGGCGGGACTCGCGCCGCGACTCCGACAGAAAGTCGCAACGTTCCAGGAGAAAGTCAGATTTGAAGGAGAGAAAGGAATGGAAAGAGGAGGAGAGCAGGCGATCGAGCAGGAGAGCAGATAAAGAACGGGCGAAATCGTCGTCGAGATATGTGTCGAAGTCGGAATCGAAGGAGAAGTCGGATTCGAGCGAGCGAGGGGAGCGGTCTCGCCACCGGTCGCGGTCGAAGGATATGGTTAAGAAACGGTCGAAGTCTCGGGAATATTCGCGGTCGGCGTCCAAAGGGCGGGAACGGTCGCGCTCGCGGCGGCGCTCCGACTCCAGGGACTCCCGCCGGCGCCGCTCGCGCTCCAAACACACGAGAACCGAGGAAAAATCCATCCACCGGTCCAGATCTCAAGAAAACTACACTAAAAATAAGACTGAGTATGTTTTATTATAGTTAGTTTGCTGTTTTCTATCTATTGTATTCTGTTTGTAATTCTAATTATTTATCCTAGACTTAGACTGCCTCGGTGGCTCAGTGGTTAGTGACCCTAACTTCTGGGTCAAAGAAGTATGGGTTCGATCCCCACCCAAGGCACATTTATGTGATGAACATAAGTGTTTGTTCTGTGTCTGGGTGTTATTTAGTTACTATCTATATAAGTATGTATTTAAAAATATGTAGTATATCAGTCTCTGGCAGCCATATCACAAGCTTTGGTTAGTTTGGGGTCAGAGGCCGTGTGTAAGATGTCCTCCAATATCCATTTTGTTTGTATGCTTACTTTTGAAAGGTGTGGGCTGCGAGGCGACGTTAGGTTCCCTCGTTTTTTAGGGTTTCGTAGTAAATTAAATTAACATTTTTTCTTCTATTTTATACTAACTCCTTGCAATAGGTTAGTTGACTGGTGGTTTATATCTAAAATAAGGCTAATAAAGTTATAAGATACATATGTTCACTGTGTTTGCGAGTTAATGTTCAATCCCTACATGACAAAAGATTTCAATTTACATTGCTTTTCATGGCACAGTGATGTTGATAGTAACATTACATTGACATGTGTCTCGTATCAGGTTATTGTACCGGCTTAACGGATTTGTCATTGAATTTAGATACAAATCAGCTACGTAAATAAAGCTTTATTTATAGTCGTTTTTTAATGAGGCATTAAAAACCGTCAACTGACTTATTGCATCGCAATTTTTTCTGTCTAAAACATCTTTAATGTATTAATTAATATTTCTGGGTATTGTAACCTGTTCACTAAGGCTTCTCATGCTACATTTTTCCCAAGAGTTGATTGGAAACAATCTCACATTCATATCACACTATGTGATAGGAAAAGCACCGCCATGCATCAAGCAAAAGCCTCATCTTTTTCATGACAAATATATCATAAAAATGTTGAGGCATGGCTCCAAAATATTGGAGCCCAGTATTTGTTCACTAAAAACATCGTTTGCTCCCAGAAGATTTGGTCTTTTGCATTCAAAATGTGAACGCTGAAACACCAAAGTAATAAAACCCTTGTATATTTCCAGTTCTACAGACTCTGACTCCGTGGAGCGGCCGAAGTCCGCGATGCTCAAGGAGCCCCACCCCGAGTACGACCCGCACGAGCCGATGATCACGTCCGCTTTCTCCGAAGAAGACCTGAGGAAGGCAGACGACGCGTACGACGAGCCGTACAAGCCGGATGTGGACGCGGGCTCGGAGTACGACCCCACTAAATCCTTCACGCTTGATACTAGTGTCATCTTGCCGAGTACGACGTTCGCCCCACTCCAGGACAAGCCCACTGGTCAGTTGAAACTATTAATAATACGATCGATTTGGTTACCTGGAAGAAATTGCTTGAAGCGATAAGGCCACCATTTAGTATAACTTATTTATAATGTTTTTTTTTTTCGTGTCTTTTGTTTTGTAATTGTGGTTAAGCTAATAAATGATTATCTATCTAACTATCGACGATACCACTACCTTCTCCGAGGAGGACCTGAGGAAGGCCGATGAGGAATACGAGATTCAGATAGTACTGGACCTAAAATGATTTATCATAAATTTTTTCAGCAGTATAGGTCTCCTATAGATTTCCAGTAGGAACCGACCGAAATCTGCCTGCACCCTGCGCGATCCTGGATCGATAATCGACACTTCGACAAAATCGAAGTGTCATTGTGTTTGTGTAAATAAAATCCGTTGTATAATTCCGCTTATGGTACTATGGTAAACAACAAAATACACCTACGACAAATCACAATTTTAATGTTCTAGATGTACTTAATAGACAACAATGAATGTTTTGTTTATATTCTTGGACCTAAATCTTTATCAGGATTATTATTATGTAAATCTCTTTTTATATAGGTGCTGATCAGTATTGGAGAAAAAAAAGTGTTATTATAAACCTGTTAAATAAGTTCAGTTTTTTAGTTAATGATAAAAAAGTAGTATTTACGAGTAATCTTTGATTAGTATTCAATTTTGACAATGCTTTTTGCAGAAGTTGAAAGCGACCAAGAGCCAAGCAGTACAGTGGACAATGCTGCGGCGACGGTTTGGAACGGCTGCATCAACATGGTGGATGTCGCCAGGTTCTATGTGGCTGCACACGAGGTACCTACATCATTATTACAATCACGAACATGTTCTTTAAATTTTACTATTAATTGTTAGGTTTCGTTTTAGAATAATGAAAGATAGTAGAAACGCCCTAAAATAAAAAAGTTGTAACACACGATTACAGCAAGATGGCGTCGAAAAAATCATAGAAACTGCTATTTAATCAACGACATAACTTGACATAACTAACAATTGAACTACGTTTTGGGTGCGTGTACGCACTCCAGATTTTTTTATGCTGAATAAAAATCAATCTAAAGTGTGTCCGTGAACGGCGTCATAGCTCTAGACCTATCAGAGCTCTTAAATCTATTACAAACTAATCACATGTGTCAAACTCTGGAACGATCTGTCGAATTCGATTCCTTGGCAACTAGCTTACCAATCTGAGACAAGATGAAATGTATCGACCTAAAAACCTTGCTAAACCTTAGCCCAGTCAGGAGAAAAAATATACCCAAAATATAAGCTCACGCACTCCCCGCCTGAGCTTATATTTTGGGCAGATAATTTTTTAGCCAGAAAGTTTTTTCGCCTTACGGATGCCCTAAATGGGTGATATAATAATTTGTATCTTAGTCTAGAGTGCGTAAACGCACCCCTGGTTAACTGACACATTGACATCACAGCAACATGGCGGACAAACGTCAAAGGCGTTCTAGGCGGAGCTTATATTTTGAACCTTATAGCAATAATGTCATCTCATTTCTAACACCGGGTCCAATCTCTAGAACATTCATAATATTAATTAATTTATGTATACTTTTTCCAGGTGTCTGGAAGCGCATTAGATTTAGAAGAAGATCTCAGTACAGAATTAGATATAGTCGGAAGAATCAACCCGGACACGGTTTGGGATTACATCAACAAAACAAAGAAAACTAGCAACAAGGACATCGTCATTCTGCGGCTTCAAGCTGCCAATGACGAAGAGAAAATGCAGTACATCGCGTTATATAGCTATCTTAGTAGTCGAAATAGGTGTGTATCGAGCTGTAATAAAATTGTCCCAACCTGGTTTCCTTTCATTTGCCATGCGTTTTTGGTTTTATTCTGAGTCTGTTCCAGTTTTAGGCCTAATGCTCACTGAAACAGCGCGTCAACGGCGCGGTAAATCAATGTCTGTTGGAAAAGGTGGCTTTTCCAGATTTACCAGAGTTAATTCACTCAAAACAGCTGAACTGAAACTGTAAACCGGGACAAGTTATCTTTCTGCCTTTGATTATGCTGCGAATCCGCTATGCCTCTTCAGTGAGCATTGAACTTCGCCTGTAATCTATTACGCGAGCCATGATAAATTTTTCATTAATTTTGTCTCCTGAAACAGAAATAAAGATTGACATGGTTACGCAAGATCAGTGATAGACCTTACTGATCGGCTGCGCGATATATATTAGAACATATTAATTATCTGTTATAGAAATCACATTACGATTTAGGACACGATTTCTCCTACCCTCATAATATGAGTGAATTTTGGTAATAGCATTCTTGATACTATAGTTTTAGGAAACTTGCACCTACCCTTCCAACATGAGCTAATTATAGTTTTCTTATAAAATTTCTATGGAATCGAAAGAAACGTAGTTGGTCTTCGCGCAGCTTTGAACAGGCTCAGAATTTTTCGGCAGTTCCACATATCCCTAATGGTAGAGATGGATAGATTTTTTCCCACCTATTACCACTAGGGGTAATGTGGAATTATTTTTATTTTATCATTCGTAATAGGTCACCTACAGCGTATTTTCACAGCCATTTTACCTCTGTCAAATTTTGTCACTGTCTAGTCGGCACACACCATCACAGGTTAGACAGAGACAGCGACAAATTTCAGAGGTAAAAATAACGTGCTGTATTACGAACTCTACACGATTATTTTTATAATTACAGGCTAGGAGTGGTAAAGGTGCCAAACACGACTACAGTGAAAGATTTCTACATCGTACCATTGGCAGCTAACACGGGCTTGCAACCCGTGCTGTTACCACTGGACGGCCCCGGCCTCGGGGACGTCAAGACCCACCTCCTCATAGCTGTCATCATCAGGCAACGGAGGAAACGACTGGCCCATCACATTCCTAAAGATATCATACCGGCAAAGGTTAGTTTGGCGGATGATGAAGTGTAAATAAATATGTATATATTGCTCGATTGTTTATTTCCCACATCCGCATGTATGAAATTAAATAGGAAATAAAGATACTTATACTTGCCTACTATCCTTACCTTACCTGTACCTACTTCCTTTCAAGGCATATCATTAAATACAGTTATAATTACCGTCCATAGATGGCGCCACATATTTTATTATAACTGCAAGCATGCATCTTTCATTACATAGAGTTAGGTATTGATAAGCATGCATTTTTCTTTACAAAATGTGAATAAGTATTTATTTATACATTCATAGCATGAAATACAAATCGATAATTAATAGTTAATTGGAGTAACATTACTCAAATTAACTTTGACTTTGTTTCATGTTTTATTGTTTGACCGATTTATTATTATCAATATCAAACTTTGTCTTGTCCCCTATATCCTATATAACCTCGACTCAGGTGAAGTTCATGACGGCAGGACAGTCAGCTCGTATGTCGTCTTACATTATTTTAGTTTTAGAATGCATGCTTTATCGTTATAATTGCCACACGCGATACATTATTTTTATGAGAAAGGAACAGCAAGTACCAGGGCAAGCTAAAGCCGAGAAAAATTCCATACATCTTGTAGCCCATTAGCCTTTTCTATGGAACAGTTGATATTTTCGCGATTTCGTAGTTGATCCCATAGTGAAAGTTCGTTTTGATGAATATACACACCTCGTTGAATCAATATTTCTGATTCATACGGCGAGGGTAAGGAATATACTGCCGGTTTTCCAGTCTCCTGACAAATATAATCTAAAGCTTTTCAAAGTTAGGATGAATAGGTTTCTTCTAAGTCTGCGTGCTTCATCTTCTACCAGAACGTCGCTTACCATCAGGCGAGCTGGTGAAAAAGCGCGGACTCATTCTTAAAAATTCTTACACTTTGCAACTACACAAACTGCAATACTTTTTTAAAATTAAATATAGATTTGTGTGTCTGAAGACACCTATGATGTACTTTAAAATTTAAAGTACATCATAGGTGTCTTCAAACCTATAAAAACTATTGAGATTTGAAGACACCTATGTATGTTGTACTTTAGTGGAACATGCTACACCCTAGACCGCACAACTATTGAACATCAGGCAGAATGTAGTTAAATTACAAGTAAATAGGTATAATATACTTATTTCCTCAAGATTTGAAGAGACATATGTTGTACTTTTGAATTGAGGAAAGAGACTCAGGTAAAGCGTTACATATTCTAGTTGTTCGTATGAAGAATGAGGATTCGAAACGCTCGGTTCTAACGCGACGAATGTCCAACATAAAAGCCATTTAGTATAATAATGTATGTGTTAACCCGCAGGTGTCGCGCGTGTCCCGCAAGCGCTCGTACACGCCGCCCACGTCGCCGCGGCGGCGCGCGCTGCCGCTGCCGGCTTATTCTTCCTCAGCTCTCTCTACTTCGGTCAAGGACAAGATTGCTGCCTCTTTGGGTGAGTTTTACATATTAGACTTGATGTGATAAATAATTATATATATTTTTTTTTATTTAAAATTATCGTCAATATCTGTTCACACTGAGACGGTGTGAATCCAGATCTCCCGGTGGCTATATAGATAGCAATATCGTAAAAACTAATATACACTTAAACGTTAAAATTAAACTGTGCTGGTACTATAATCAATCTTCGTTATGTTGCCCACATTATTTTAGCGTTGTTGGTCTGGCCGTATTTTTATATGGGAGGCTTGAAGCAGTCGACTTCAAGCTCTGTGATTGGTCGAAATATTATCACATCACAGTTCATACTATTTTTTGCCTAGGGAAAATTCTATTCGGGGAAGGCAGGGTGGTTATGTGGAAATCCTACCTACTGGCGGTGTACCCACTCAAACCCTGGGGGTGTTCTGTCTCCGGGCATCTTAGTCAGGATTGCGGGAACGCTTGCGCACTTTTCCGCGACAATAGATCACAGTCCCATGGCGCAACAGTCTAGGACGGGTAACCCTGCCCTTTGTATAGCCTACAACCGGCGGTAATAATGATCCTCAATATTCATTACAATGAAATGAATGTTTCCAGCGAGCGCAGACATGGAAGAGGCGTACAGTCCGGGCTCGTCGAGCAGCAGCGGCGGCGGCGGCGGCGGCGCGCCCACCAACCTGCGCTCCAAGATGGAGGAGCTCAACCGGCAGATCGAGGAGCAGAAGCAGCAGATCATGAAGATGGCGCAGGCCGACTCCTCCGTCGCCGGGGAGGTACGTACATCGTACAATCTCATATGTCGCGTCACGTAAAAAGAACTCTAGTGTCAAGCTGCACACAAGGAAATTTAACTCCTATTGCTTGTTAAGAGTTAAATCTTCTTGTTACATTTAAAGCTGCATACTAGGATATTTAACACTATTGTTTGACAGACAAAAGAAAAAATATGTGTCTAATATTTTTTATACCTTGTAAAATATATCTTGATACGCGAGACATTGACATTTTCATACGCGTAATGACTCACGCACATCAAGTAAAATAATTTTTATAGTCAAAATGTTCGGTACACAATGTTGTACTTCATGGTCGAGATTCACTAGCATGAAGTTCAACATTGTGTACCGAACATTTTGACTTTAAAAATTATAGTACTTGATGTGCGTGAGTCATTATACGTATGACAATGTCAATGTCGCGTATCAAGCTATATTTTACAAGGTATAACAATCTAACTAAGGGATTAATAATTATAATTAAGTTTTTTTACCCAGTCATCATGATTCGTCATGCCTATTATAAAATGAATATGTCGTTTTTGTGTTCAGGACGACGAGGCGTATTCCCCGTCGCGGCCGATGACGCCGCCGAGCGTGCCGTCGGCGCTGGCCGACATCTCGCTGCCCTCCAACCTGCACGAGATACTCGCCACCATCAAGCAACGCTCCGAGCCCGCGCCCGACCTCGCTCGGAACACGCCCCTACAGTAACCGACCCTCCCCTTGCCACTATAATAAATCACAATAATACGGGGTTTTCTCCCCGCTCGCTCTCGTAGCGCGAGTAACTGACGCGAGCAGGAGAAAAAGCGAAACCGAACGTCAGAACGCGTACACAATACGGCTTCAGCACGAGTAGCACGGCAAAGGGAGAAAACCATTTTATCCACTTCTAACAACATTTGTCATTGTCAATCCATACTTTATTTCCTCTTCGAGGGGATATAATGGTGGAAAGACAATTTGTCCCTTAGCCATGCTACCCGTGCTGGTGGACTAAGCTGATAGGTGATTCAAACCATCAGAAACTTTTCTATGGGACCAATTCGGATTTAGAGATAAAAATAACTGTTTCATATATGGTCGCTTTGGTGGTGAAGAGATCTAACCCACAAAATCAAGTTTTGAGATAATGAGCAATTAAGGGACAAGGGTCAACTACAAAATATATTTTTTATAATATCTTCTAAACCGTTGGTCCGATTTTGATGAAAAACGAGTCGTATAAGGAAAATAGGCTTATTGAATCCCCGTTTAAATATAATAATTGGTAACTATCTATGTAACTAATTTGACTAAAAATGTGGGTTGACCTGCCTGTTGGTCTGTTCACCACCAAAGCGACGATATTTTGTCAATTCCGAGTTGGCTCCATCGTAAAAAAATCTTAATGACGGTCTTAGTCACTCACCTTTAGGCTCAGTATAGGGCAAGCATATAACCCTGTATAGGCCGAATCAAACTTAATGGCGCCTGTAAAGTTAGTTGTAAAGCTGTGCAAATCTCCACTCCTTATCACCGCTGACATTATGAGTCGTCTCGTGTCCACAGACGTCATGTTTGATTCAGCCTATACTAGCCGAGTCGTAACTTTTGTTAAGCAATAAATTAACTTAAATACCTGCATGCATGATACTGTGTTTTAAAAAAGAAAGAAAGGAAATATGTATTATAGCCACGGTATACTTAAAGTTCAGAGTAGGTAGATTACAAACAAAATAAAATTGAATTTTACATACAATTTCTTGTAACTAAATTAAGATATCTATTTTTGGATATCTGTCTCTGACATTTAACAAAGACTTTATTACAATAGGTTCACACATCAAAAACAATGCAGTCATTTCAGATTGTATTGATTAACTTTATAAGTATACTGACGATTTACTACTTTATATTTGAAAGAATCGGTACTGATTGTAACTCTATTAGACATTTTTTTATAAAAGCACAATATTTAATTATTTGCAGTGCAAATATTTTAGTTTATAATATAAGGAAGCATTTTACTTTTATGTTTAGTTTTAATTTACAGAGGACATGTTTATTTACTTTAGATTCTAAAATTCAGTAGAATGCAAAACTTTTTGACTGTGTGATTAAATTAGACTATGTAGTTTTTTAACTATGGAAAATTTAGAACGCTTAAAATGTGTGCAATATCAACATATTTGTTGCTATTGGATTAAAAATCAGTATGGATGTTCTACAAATCATTATAAAATTAATAATTAGAACTCCTTGATTCTTCTTGTACATAAAACAAGTTATATTATAAAATAGTTGCTTTAAATCTAAATATTAGTGTACAAAAATAGATTAGTTACAGATTATTAGGTTCTATATCGAATAGCAATTATTTCTTTTTTTATGTTTTATCTTTTATCTAAGAGGTGTAATAAAATTAAATAAATTTACTATGTCTTTTATTTATACATTGTCGTCGTCATACAATGATCTTTTAGATTTGGTTTTTCTATCTTGTAAATTTAATCTAGGACCCTTTGGCATATTGAAACCTTTGAATGGATCATCACGAAATGAAGAGCTGTACCTTAACTTCTTTTCCATGCCTAATATTTTAGTTTCCATAAGCTTTCTTCTAGGGATGTGCTTCAGAGAATATTCCCAATCACTGGTAGCTTTTAAGTCCAGCAAAATAGGTATCATGTGATTTATGTTTAGGTTTTTCTTGGCTCCTGGTCCCCATTCTAGATATCTGTCCAGTGGTAATTTGGCCATTTTTAATCCGTCTCGTTTTGCCTTGGCTAGTGACAGGGGCTCATTATTTATCTAAAAATAATAATAAACATTAAAAAAAACCTGTCGAAATTGTGTTGTGAGGATAAACTAATTAGTATGCGGAAAAGAGTAAAATCATACCTTATCCACCATACAACCAACAATGTAAATAGCATCATGATCAAAACTAGTCAGTTCATCCCGGCAATGTGGTGTGAGATACACTAATTTCTCTTTAGGGAAGTTTTCTAAGTAACTTTCAGTGTGTATGTTCAGTGGAAACCATGGTTCTTCTAAAGATGGAATATTTTTCCTTAGTTGCTTCATAAATGTACCATTTAAATTGACATTACACAAATGTAAATTAAATGGGTTCTTGTGGATTCTGTTGTCACCAAAGACAAATGTCATTTGCTTTGCTGCATTCACAGTTTCTCTATAGACCATGTGCTCTTCATATGAACAGTCTACAATTACAGACTGTCCATGTGATATTGCTTGTAATGCCCTGAAACAAAAAATAATATAACTCATTGGTACATGTATAAAATTCTATATAAATAAATAAATATTTTGGGACATCTTACACACGGCCTCTGACCCCAAACTAAGCAAAGCTTGTGATATGGCTGCCAGAGACTGATATACTCTACACATACTTATTTTTAAATACATACTTATATAGATAGTAACTAAATAACACCCAGACACAGAGCAAACACTTATGTTCATCACATAAATATTTGCCCTGCATGGGGATCGAACCCACACCTCTTTGATCCAGAAGTTAGGGTCACTAACCACTGAGCCACCGAGGCAGTCACAGAAACAATGTTCCTATAAAAAAATATAGTGCGTTTAGGAATAAGAACTATTTAGAGTTGGCGCGTGTGGTAACCAGGCTCGATAGAATAAAAAAAACCAGACAAGTGCAAGTTAGGCTCGCACACCGAGGTCAAGGTTCAAGGTTCACACTTTCGGATTTACAAAATACTAAGTTATACCCGCGACTTCGCCCGCATGATATTTTGATTTTTGACGCAATATCATTATAATTTTTGCAAAGTTTCATCTCAATCCGTTCAGTAGTTGTTGCGTGAAAGAGTAACAAACATCCATCCATCAATCCATCCTCACAAACTTTCGCGTTTATAATATTAAAGTAGGATTAGTAAGGATTATCGAGATTCCTGTGCGCACTATATAATAATACATATTTCTATACCTATAGTTGTCAAACATATTGATAGACTGATCACGGATTCTTATAAACAATGATTGATGTTTAATGCCATATAGCAGGTCATCTGGATTTTCTTTAGTTATTTCAGCAGGATTTTCTTCCATCTCTTTTCTTTTGGCCTCTTTTTTTGCCTGAAAGAAACAAAAGTTAAAATAAAAGGTTGAGGTAAGCTTTCTGCAATTTTTACTAGCTCACTAGGCTCGATTTTAGAGGCGCCATCGTAAATTTAGAGTAACCCTGTTATCTTTTTCACTATGTGCATTTCATAGAGAGAGCACGATTTTACATTGCTATTAAATTTACGAAATTGGGCCTACTGTCTAACATTCAAAGTAAAAATATATAATACTAGCTGACCAGGCCACGCGTTGCTGTGGCTAAATAAATTAAAATTGCGAATATAATTTGAGATTTAAACTATCCTATCTCTCAAGTTGGATCGAACTGCACATGGTGTGCGAATTTTATTATAATCGGTTAAGTGGTTTAGGAGTCCATTGAGGACAAACATTGTGACACGAGATTTATATATATTAAGATTGTCCGGTTGATTTGTACTATAAATATTCGGACATCTCTAACCATTATCATCTGCCAGCCCTTATCCCACATCAGTACATATGTTTAGCCATGTCAGAGGCCTTCAGGTGGCCTTAAAACTCTGACACCAGGGCTAGCCACCCAGCCTACACAAACTTACTTAAAGTAGGTATATACACACATACATATGGGGTCAGTACAGCAACTTTAACCATTAGAGCAAATAGAAGTTACTCCACATTTCATCTGTATCTTTTAACATTTTGGCTAATCATAAAACTGTTTTTCAATTAAATTAAAAATTAATCTACTTGAGGTGCGTTCGGATAGCCTACTGGTGGCAAAAATAACAGTTCAAAACGCCAAAAACGATCACATTCAGCGTTCGGTTTGGGAATGTGTGAGCAAAAGTTGCATTTTTATATGTTTTCATTCACCGTTCGGATAGCTTGAAAACAGTTAAAAATGCCATCGTGAACTGTTAATTTTGACCCACGTGAGGAGGTGGGTTCTTTGTGATCGTTTACTGGCATTTATGAGTTTGATGTTTTATTGTTGATAAAATTTTGCGCGTAATCTAAAGTTTCAAGCTTTTTAATAATTTGTATGGTATACAATTAATAATAGATGGTGTTTAAGGCAGAACAGCGAAGCAAAGATAATGTAAATACTACTAGCAAATTGCGTATTGCTAAAATCGGATAAAATTGTGTAATTTAATGTTTATATTTAATTGTGTAGTGTAATGTCCTGTGAATTGATGTTTCACAATGTTACTACTGCTACGAGTGACACGTGGGTGATTGACCGTCATAAGCAGATGTTTAAATCAGAACGAATAGCAAAACAAAGAACATGTAAGTTTGCAAAACAAAAATCACATCTCGCGAATTTCTGATATTTCCAAGTATTGCCGCCATAATTATGTATTTGACATTTGACGCACCGCAGTTTGTTCCTTTTGCGTTCGTTTTGGGAAGTGAGCAAAAGTAGCATTGTTGGCGAAATGAACAAAAATCCCAAACCGAACGCTTTACATCAACGCTAATTTTGCAAACGCCAAAAACGCCACCGAGCCCAAACCGAACGCACCTTTGTTTAGAGAAGACTGTAGGATTGCACTGGATGCAAGCTGCTACCAACCGGTCTTATTGGAGATCTTTATTTTTTTTCAATTTCAAAAAGTCTTTATTACACATAAAAGTTACAAGAAAAAGTACAAACACCAGTGTGAATTATATCCTAGCCGTACATTGCAATATCTTACAAATAGTTTAGCGAGCACATAGGCTCATATTAAACTTAGTAAACATGTTTGTTAATTTTAGTTTAGTATTTTAGGTTTAAGTTTTAATTGGCTTAAGATAAAAACACTTACACTTTAGAGGGAGAAATACGTATTATGTAGGTATATCTTAGTAAGCGAAAAGAAAAAACCCAAAAGTCGAGGGTAGATCTTGAACGTGCGCGTGCGCTTGGGCAGTCCACAGGTAGCAACAAGAACGCGTCATGCGATGGTCACACAAACAAGCTCGCGCGGGACGGCGCGGCCGCGCGCGCCATCCCCGCCCGACATGCTGGCTAGTAATACGGGCGAGAATGGCGCGCGCGGAGCTCGCAGCCGGGCCGGGCGCGCTCACACGGACAACTAGTCGTGTTCATAGCACTCTAAGAACCAGTGATGAGGTAATTTGTACCGACCATAAGTATCGATGTAAGGAATATTATTTTTACGAGACTTGCATAATTTTCTGATTAGTTGATTTTTATTATTTGGATTTTTAAATAGATAAAATTTTTCAGAAAGTTTATAAATGTATATGTCTATTAGTTTTAGGCCTATTTCAAGGTGAAGCTTTTGGAGATTAGTACGAATGGGTGTTTTAAAGGCGTTGGAGATCTTTAAGGGAGGTCTATGTCCAGCAAGGCCTACCTACCTAGGGCTGAAAAGAATAAGAATCTGCTTGTTTACCTGTATAAAAGCATACCTTCTGATTTTCTTTCGACTTTTCTGTTTTCCACAGATATGTTAAGTAAGATGAGCGTTGGTTTCGACTCTGTAGTGATAGTAAATGTTGCCACTGTTCTGTGTTGAGGTTGTCTGGGGCACACCTACCATCTTGCCGCATCACCTCTACTTCCAACATCAATATTCTAAGCTTTTTCTCCATTTCAGAATCACCACTGCAAATTGCTTGGACTATTTGATCTGCAACCAATTAAGTATTTATTTATTTGTTTACAGGCGAACAGTGTACGCTGATGTGCCCATAGGAATTTTTTTCCTTCTTTATCCAAAGGTCCAGTCTATACTTGAAAGTGTTTATAGTTCTTGCTGAGATTACATCCTCAGGCAACCTATTCCTATTGTAGTAATTATTATTGTAGACCTCTATTGCAGATGATATTATGCAGTGTTGGTTTGTGATGGTGTAGGCTATAAGAGGAATTTATGACGTCTGCTTTACTGCATAATATTAATAATTTACTAGTTAATGATTTGTGTTGAAACATTCAGATTTAGAGATAAAACTTTTACATTTGTGTCGGAAACAGGGAAGTCATATTCATGGCTATTTGACATATTTGAAAAGAATGACTTAATTGTGATGGCTTATCAGAAAAAAAATGATTTCCATCATAGAAACCCATTCTCTGAAAAACCTATTTTCAAACCACCTTTCATTGAAGTGTGCGTTTCAATGTGGCAGGCCACCTAACTGATAGATTTATGACATCAGACCCATCCGTGGATGAAAAAAAAACAAAGATAAGGAACAATGACAAAGAAGAGGATGCTCTGGCTTACAGTGGGGTGATACAGCCTGATGATGGAGAAATTCATGAAAATGACTGAATATTAGGTAATATTAGATCTCCCAGCAGAGGGTCGTTGCCTACGCTAGGTCGATTTTAAGTGCGAGGCCATAAGGATTCGTTTTGACTATGATATGCCTAGATTCGCCATTACCTTGTAAGTACTTACTCAGAAGAAGTTGCAGCTGATAGGTTATCAGTAAAGCTAAAGTCGAAATGTCATAAGTGAAATAAATGAAAACGTACCTGATTCATCGTGAATTTCTACTTGCGTTGAATAGAACTTTGGAGGAATAAACAGTTTTGTACTTTTCAGTGGTTTTTTGAATGGTTTTATTATATCATGTGCTTGTCGCATATGTGAAATTATTGCTCTTAGACAATACATATTTTACAGTTTATTCAAAATACTCCAGTAAACATTAATATACTAAGCGAACACTTTCCTCCTTTTACAATTATCTCTGTAAATTAAATAAAACTAAATACCTAGGTATTGTTCAAACAAATTTGTTTACCGTTTTTTTATTTTTTCTTTTTCAGAATTTCTAGTGTGACCCTTTTCAAAACCATGCTATTCTATTTCTACTGACGTCACTTATTTTCTAGTGAAGGCTCCTTTACACACAGGCGGTACGAGCGGTATAGCAGACGGGCGGGCATCTATATTGTACTGGTTATATAAGAAGGGCTCACACAGGTCCGGTCGCGGTACTGCCGTACCGCCCTTTACCGCTCGTACCGCTCTACCGCTCGTACCGCCTGTGTTTGATGGAGCCTTGAAATGTACAACGCGGAGCCTCAGAGCAAATAAAGGCTCCTTTACACACAGGCGGTACAAGCGGTATAGCAGACGGACGGGCATCTGTATTGTACTGGTTATATAAGAAGGGCTCACACAGGTCCGGTCGCGGTACTGCCGCACCGCCCTTTACCGCTCGTACCGCTCGTACCACTCTACCGCTCGTACCGCCTGTGTTTGATGGAGCCTTTATTACACACACATCCAAGTAACTATGAAACTACGCCTTGGCTTGTCAGTCAAACTATGGCGGCGCAACAGCGACGCACTCACACATGTATAAAAAACCAGCTTCACTTGACTGTTCAACGACGTTCCCTCTGGACTTTTTTATTTGCTCTGAGCGCGGAGCCTGCAAAGTCACCATCCTAGGAGTCCACAGCGCAGAGCCTCTGGTTTCACCTTGGGTTTCACAAAATGTATCTAGCCATCCTCCAAAATAGTAATCCTAAAGCCCCTGATCGACTTACAAAATAAAATCGCGGTTTTAAAGTTTTCTCTGTATACCGTCACAGTATCGTCGTCTTGTTTTCATCTCTCTCCTGTACTGGGAGCGAGATTGCAGCCTCGAGGATTTTCTCTTTGCTGCGGCTGGACGCTGCGGGAACAGAGATAGCGCTGTAAAAACGTATGGAAAATCTGGCTCAGCCACGGAGCTAAAACAACTCTAGTACAGCAATAGCTCTATGAGTTGCAAAGAGAATGTAAATAGGTAGATACCTTGTATTTCTATGGCGAGCTGCTATTTTTTAGTTTTCTGGAGTTGGTAACACTGCCTCCTAGCGAACTTTGAGAGTTGGAGATTTTTTAGGTTATAATTTGATATTATTCTGATTTATTCATTACAGTTCAATTTTACAGCAGTAATTGATGTGCATTTGTTACCTAAATAACACTTATTTCTAATTGTTTTTTTTAGATTGTAGAATAATGGCAGTGACAGCGATGTTACGCCGTACGTTTATCAACGGCACATTGTATTCTGCTGCTGCTTTGAGATTTGCCTCCACTCAGCAGGAGAAGAAAGTATTTTTCGATGTGACTGCAGACGGCCAGCCACTTGGCCGCATTGTTATGAAACTGAACACTGAAGAAGTCCCCAAGACAGCTGAGAACTTCCGTGCTTTGTGTTCTGGAGAGAAAGGATTTGGTTACAAAGGTTCATCGTTCCATAGAATCATTCCAAACTTTATGTGCCAAGGAGGAGACTTCACGAATCATAATGGCACCGGAGGAAAGTCTATTTATGGTCGCACTTTCCAGGACGAGAACTTCAAGTTGAGGCACACTGGACCTGGAATTCTGTCTATGGCTAATGCGGGCCCAAATACTAATGGATCTCAGTTCTTTATTACTACAACAGCCACCCCTTGGTTGGATAAAAAGCATGTTGTATTTGGATCTGTTGTGGAAGGTATTGAGGTTGTTCAGAAGATGGAAAGTCTGGGGTCTAAGAGTGGGAAGCCATCCAAGAAAGTTGTCATAGCAGACTGTGGTGAGTTGGACTAGAGTGCAATAGTGGTGTAGACTAAAGTAGCAGTTAAGTACAAATGTTATTGTTAATGTTTTTAAACAAATAAATGTAGTTATCAGAAAAGTAGTTATTATTTCATTTAAACTTAGTACTATTATGTAGTCTTTTGGTAAAATAGATTGTAATAAAACTTGCTAGTAGGTGCTATAGCTGTTTTTAGTCATCATCAGTTATATTATTATATACTAGTTTTTATCCGCGGCTTCGCCCGCAAACGCAATATATCATTATAATTTATAGCCTATGTGTTATTCTGATATATAAGCTATATTATTGCAAAGTTTCATCTCAATCCGTTCAGTAGTTTTTGCGTGAAAGAGTAACAAACATCCATACATCCATCCATCCATCCATCCATCCATCCATCCATCCATCCATCCATCCATCCATCCATCCATCCTCACAAACTTTCGCGTTTATAATATTAGTAGGATAATTTATAGCCTATGTGTTATTCTGATATATAAGCTATATTATTGCAAAGTTTCATCTCAATCCGTTCAGTAGTTTTTGCGTGAAAGAGTAACAAACATCCATACATCCATCCATCCATCCATCCACCCATCCATCCATCCTCACAAACTTTCGCGTTTATAATATTAGTAGGAAGTAGGATAATTTATAGCCTATGTGTTATTCTGATATATAAGCTATATTATTGCAAAGTTTCATCTCAATCCGTTCAGCAGTTTTTGCGTGAAAGAGTAACAAACATCCATACATCCATCCATCCATCCATCCATCCATCCTCACAAACTTTCGCGTTTATAATATTAGTAGGATAATTTATAGCCTATGTGTTATTCTGATATATAAGCTATATTATTGCAAAGTTTCATCTCAATCCGTTCAGTAGTTTTTGCGTGAAAGAGTAACAAACATCCATACATCCATCCATCCATCCATCCATCCATCCATCCATCCTCACAAACTTTCGCGTTTATAATATTAGTAGGAAGTAGGATAATTTATAGCCTATGTGTTATTCTGATATATAAGCTATATTATTGCAAAGTTTCATCTCAATCCGTTCAGCAGTTTTTGCGTGAAAGAGTAACAAACATCCATACATCCATCCATCCATCCATCCATCCATCCATCCATCCATCCATCCTCACAAACTTTCGCGTTTATAATATTAGTAGGATATATATCATTTATCTAGTTATTATAATATATATATATATATATCATTTATCTCATCAGTTATTCAGTTCTACACATTCATGTTTTTGATTTTAAATCAGTAAAATATAATAATCGGCCAAGTGCGAGTCGGACTCGCACACAAAGGGTTCCATGCCATATGAAAGCCTCCCGTAATATATTTTATTTGAACATATTATTCTGTGTATATTTCAAGCATCTTCCTGGTGCTGTTATTAATATATACCAAAAAAATCACTAAAATCACTTTGTTGTTGTGTGGGAGCCCCCTTTAAATATTTATTTTATTTTAATTTTTTATTTTTAAAGTATCACATGAATATTTTAAGCATCTACCTGTTAAGTACCTTATTAATATCGTGCGAAAAACGCCTAAAAATTCAGGTTTTATTTTTATGTTTTTAGTATTTGTTGTTATAGCGGCAACAGATATACATCATCTGTGAACATTTCAGCTGTCTAGCTATCATGGTTCATGAGGTATAGCCTGGTGACAGACAGACAGATGGACATCGGAATCTTAGTAATAGGGTCCCGTTTTTACCCTTTGGGTATGGAACCCTAAAAATATTAAGAACAATAGATTGAAAGAATCTTACTAATTTACTTCGAGATACACTAATTTAATATGGCATAATTTGTAATCATGTCTGGTATTTACAAATACATCAAAAAGACAAAAGTATTGAAAATCATTTATTACACATTTTAACACCTTACCCTTGTCATGGTGGATCTTGCTATGCTTTGTATTTTGGAGAACCCCCATCTCCCATCAAATGGGTAACAGATAGGCCGAATCTGATTTCTTTGTGGTTGCATGAAACTCAATCCTCACGCTGTTGTTATTGGCTGTAGTCAGGATTGGGTTATCTGCAGCTTGTAGCTAACATCTGTCAAGAAGTTAAGATTCGGCCTATAGCATAGGTATGTTCCTGAATGGAGCCCCTCTCTTTTTCTAAGAGGGGAGTCCATACAGTCAGTTATTTACTGCCTTTATTTAGAAATTAGATTAGATAATTTATTTTATCTTAGTATTCACATTTCCCTATCTCATCTGATGTCAATGATGATGAAGTTCCAGTATACAGAGCCCTTAGTCCAGGTTTTGCGCAGTAGGTACTCAAACTTTCGCGTTTGCGTGTGGCTCCATACATTTTGGTTAGTTCTTCCTCATTTCCACCACAGGTGCTGTAAGAAAATGTATTTACCCATACGGAAACAGCTGTTGTTTCAATTTACATGGACTAACCCTCAGATTGGAAACATGCAACAAATATAGTGTAATTATTGCAAATGTCATTCATAAAAATAGAAATAAATTAATGCTGTGGGCCAGAGGATTTGCTCCAATCACCATTTGTGGTAGCCCTATAATATTCAACAATGGTCCATTGAATGTATAGGTTGAACAAACTTGTCGATTTTAAACAAGTCGGCGGCTGTCAAGCTACGCGAAACCCTAGGACCTATTATGTGAGCTTCAGTCTGGATCGAGTTTTGTGCAACTCATAGCTAAGATCAGAGTTGCCAAGATGTTTGATTTGGCCTATTCAGCTCTAATGGGTGTTTTCTGCTTTTTTTAATCCAGGTGATGTCCAAGAGGATATTACAGCATTGAAGACAGCCCAGTAGCAACACCTTATCATTTGAATTTCACATGTTATTTAAGATTTGTAGTCAGTAATTAAAACAGTATGAAAATAGGTATGCAATTTTTATTAATCACTAAATGCAACAAATTAGTTTAAGAGTTGCTATCATCAAATTTACTGGTGTGATTGACATAACAACATACTTTAATTACATACATCTAAGTCAGTATCTATTGAGTCTTAAGACCTATTGTAGTAATAAGGCATTTTTAGATAAAACACTCTCTTTCATATCAAACTATTAGACCTCTCTTACAAGTACATATTTCACAAAAATTTACACACACCTTTTGTCTTTTTATGATTATCTATGATAAATATATTGCTTTATGCACATCTCATACTAAAATAATGTTTCTACGAATAGTAATTGCATTTTTATCAAGAAGAGCAGCCTACAAATTGACAATGTTAATTTTAAAAATATAATCTGATGATAGAACTTTGGAAGTACATACTTGCAGTGATAAAACTTTAAAATTTGTCTTACATCAATATCTGGACTTTATCTAATATCTTACGAACGTAAACTAGTTTTTGAACATGGGTAATTTTAGCTGTGTTTTAGAAGCTGCACATATGCTAAGTTTTTGTTAATATAATCCGCGCCACACAAGTCGCCGGATGGGAAGTTAAGCGCAGACCGCTGCGCAAATGGCAAAAATAGGTATGCGCGAGACGAGACGCCGGGGCACATGCGCCCCCCAACCTCATGCCTCCCGCGCGCTCCCTAAGCCCGTGCTCATCATAACGCCACTTGCGTCGGCACTGTGCACAAATGCGCAATAATTAGCGAATTATGGCGAAGTGTCATCTGCGGCTAACTTCTCACCCTCCGACTTGTGTGGCGCTATACCTTTAAGATTCTAGATTTTCTATCTACATGGTGGTAGATATATTTGTATGACAATAAATTAGAAATAAGCACTACAATCACACATCTATAAAAAATCCCTTCCTCACATTGAACTAGTAAAATTAAATTAAATATTTTCATTTTTAATTGACTCTGTGTTCACAGAATTTAAACATAAAAATACAGTTAAACGTCTAACAAATACAAAATATACAGTTAAAAATCAAAGCTATAAGGCAGTATGGGTAAAATTACCATAGAAAGTATACTAATCAATCTAAACAAAAAGTTAGTCTGAAAAGTTCACATATGTCACTGGCACAGATGACATCATCCAATCTATAACGGAATACCTATAATCCGACCGTGAAGGGGACTGAGACAGGTACGGGCGGCGAGGACCCGCCGTCGTCCCCCTTTGTCGTCTACCCCCGCGCACCTGTACCGCGCAGGCGAGGACTGAGTTAAGCGGTCGGACTATAGGGAGATTTGTAATCAAAGCCCTTATAGACATATGCACATGGTACCTGTTAAAGGCTGTTCAGACATGTATTTTCTTTTTATGAATTAGGTTCAATTTCGATCCCAAAAGGTAATAAAGAAGAAAAAGAACAGTATAAGAAAGTAAAAGATGTCCTTAAAACTAATCAAGATTCTAATATTAAGAGATGCAGGAGGGCTGATCAGTTTTAGATTGGACAATCTGCATACACATTAGGAGCGTACAGTACTTGATATGCAGGATGTAAAGCCAGTTTCACAAAGATTAAATTATAAATGCGACTTCACAAACAAAAATTATCTACTTATCATGCCTAACCATTAGGTATTTATTTTCGATATACATAATACAATCTTGCTGTTTGAGATCATAATAAATACACTGGTCCTAAACAACAAATCAATGTATTTAAACTAGCTACAGTTTTTTTGTGCTTTATTATGAGGAATGTTATTAAAAAGAAAAATACAATCTAACTATCAAATTGATAAAATAAAAATAGAAAAATCAATGGCAATGCAAGGCGAGCCTCTAGATTGAAACATCAGTTTGTGCTATTGAATTAGTATTTACATACATACTATTTTTGTGAAGAGAATAGCATAATATTTCAAGAGAGATGAGAAAATGAAACATATGCCATAAGGCCATAGTAGAAAATATAATTATTCCGTCAGATAGACTATTAAATTTTTAGACATGTATTTTTTCTTTTGTCAATCAAACAAAAATTGATAAAGATATAGCCTGTTAAAGTTCCGCGTGACGTCACAAGTGCTATAGAAATGTATGGACTTCTGTAAGAGAAGTGACGTCACAACCCCCACTCCCAAACTTTGACAAGGTTTATCTTCGTCATTTGTTGTTTGATTGACGAAAGAAAAAATACGTGTCCAATATATTTTGACAATTCAACTCAAGAACTAATTAAAATAAAGAATCATAGTTAAATTAGCAATTCAGAATATTTCTGTTTCTTTTTCACTTTAGGCATTCGATAGAGAGAACACTTTTTACGTTGCTATTAAATTTATGATGGCGTCCTTCATAATTGGGCCAAGTGTTTCTTTTATTCTCATGAAATTTATATTTAGCTATCCTGTTCACTCCAGATATGATACATAATGATCATATAGAAGCCTTTAGAATGGTATAACGTTAGATACAAGCTATGGATAACCCAATCCTGGCATAGCAGTCAGGTGAACTTCAGTCAGATTGGGTTATCCGCAGCTTGTAGAACATCACGGCCACCAAATAGTTTGATTCGGCTTATATTTATCTAATCAATGTCATGACATGTCAGATTCTTTACCATACTCATTGTTCCACTTCTAGTTCCCGTGATATCACCTCAGTTTAAACGTACTCTACAATCCTACCGACAACATTATTTCTAGACTTACCGATCTTTTAAAAGCTGCAAAGAATCTTCTTGAACACTATTGTGAAGTTAAAATGCTATGAATTTATTATAGCGGTCATTTATCGTGCCTTCAGCAGCATAACTATTGAAAAGTTTGACAGTAAGAGAAGTTATTAAACAATAGTAAAAATTAATTTAGTTGGATAATTTACTGAAACTGTACTAAACTGACTGTTAAAATGTGCATCCCTTTTCGTGTCATGGCAAAAGGATGGCAACAATTTTATTTTTCAGTGATTGGTTTAGTATGTAGTGGGTAGTGCAGTAGAAGTAGAAGCCGTGGTGGTTTAGTGGTAATGACACCCGCCTTACAATCGTAAGGTCGTGGGTTCAAATCCCGGTCCCGTACCAATGAATTCCTTGGAATTTATCGGTACGGGACAACATCGTGAGGCAACCTGCATGCGTCCGTAGAATAAATTCGATGGCGTATGTGAATCCACCAACCCGCACTGGGCCAGCGTGGTGGATTTGGCCCAATCACCCTCCGTGGGTAGGCCTACGTCCTGCAGAGGACTATTAAAAAGGCTAGTACAGTACAATACAGTGCAGTAGAACCAATGTGGAAATATGAAATTTTTATTCCATTTATACATTAATCTTAATGAACAATTATATGAAAGCTTTTTTAATAGTTGTGCTGCTAAGAGTGCTGAACCACATAATAATTTCACATCACACATCCATTGGATATTTTTATACATTTTTATATCTTATCATAATATAATAGGTACAACATAAATACTTCCTGCGTTTAATACAGTTTTGATCTATTGTATCATAGTAATTATGGTTGTATTTTAAATCTTTCCGATGTAGAATAATTGTTATCGCACGCGTATTCGAGCCGGATATGCATAGTCAGAATAATTACAGATAATTAAGTACAAGAAGCACTATCACTTATCATTAAAGAACTTTCGTTTAGCGTTTAAATTGCACCAGGTTTTCTTACTTTAAGGTCTATGTACATTAGAATTTAGAAAATTATTTTGATATCACAACAAAAGCGTACAGTTTTCAGCGTATAACGATGAAAATATGTGATCGGAAACTTAAACTTAAATTTCGAGAGTCACGGTCGCCGATTCGGCGTTTACATTCGAGAGCACTCATTTGAACGCGAGCACTTTAAAATTCGACTACGAAAGTTACATTATTATTATATACTACGAGACTAATCGCGCACTAAAATTACGAGATAAATACCTCATCATCCCGACGTTTCGACCGAGTTGCATCCATTGTGGTCACGGGCCGCCAATTCAACCCGAACTTGAAAAATTGTCACTACGACACACAACACTGCCGGTATCTAATGTCTTACTACTAATATATTAATCTCGTAATTTTAGTGCACTATTAGTCCCGTAGTATATAGTAATAATGGGAAAGCTACGTCGCTACGATATGATTCGGAATCACTCATTTATCTAATCGGAACATAAGACGGGGAGTAAGTTCGTCCTCGGGCTAGAGGCGCGGCTCGAGCGCGGGCAGCTGGTCCACGCTGCGGCCCTTGTGCATGGGCAGCGTGAGGTCGTGCGGCTCCAGCGTGAGGTGGTGCGAGGAGGTGCGCTTGTGGCGCGCGGCGGGCGGCTTGAGGTCGCGCGAGCCCGTGCGGCGGTGGCGCAGCACGCCGGCCGCGCCCTCGATGAGCCGCTTGGTCTCGTCGTGCGGCGGCGCGGCCAGCTGGCGCAGCGCGTCCAGCGCCAGGTCGCGCGAACAGCGCCGCCGCGGCTCCAGCTGGATGGTCTTGGAGTCGTTGCGCAGGTGGCGCGAGGCGATCAGCACGCGCTCGCCGCCCGCGCCCGACAGCTGCGAGTCGGTGCGCGTGAGCCGCGCGCCCGCGCCCGCGCCCGCCTCGCCGTCCAGCGGCGTGCCCGTGCTCGAGCTCAGCCCCGACGTCACGCCCGACCGGAACCCGCTCGCGTTGTCCGCCGACGGCAGCTCCTCGAACACTGCAAACAGAAATGCCGCCGTCAATACACGTTTATTGATCTTCAGTTTATGAGCTCACACTCGTTAGTGCTTTAATGGATTTATCAGGCGTATAGATATACCGAGTACAACCCAACTTACGTTTGTCGAGGCTGATGATGGAGCCGGCGATGTCTTTGTGGTCGAGCGGCGGCGCGGCCTCCAGGTGTCGCCGGCGCCGCACGAGCCACCAGTCCGCCATGAAGATACCCAGCGCCACTATCTTGATACCGCCGCACAGGCCCACGTACCTGATACGAAAAACAAACAATACAATATTTACTTGTATACATTGCCCTTTTGGAACCAAGTAAGCAAATCACACCGACTTTCCATATCAATATAACATACATAGGTACAATTAAAAGTACTGCCAAACAGCGCAGCGGTTTGTAGGCAGGATAGCTCTCACGTTAGGTACATAACTTAGTAACTATGTACAAGCGGATAGAAATACATTCCCGTGTTATTATAGGTACATGTGGACAATGTAATGTCGTTATCAATATCCAGTAGTTATAAAATACCCAGAAGGATAATGGACCATGCAAGTGAAAAACCCCTTTCCATAAACAACTACTTTCGCGATTATTTCTGCCTGAAATGTTAGAACTATTCCAATTCGATGAAAAATTGATATAACTAACATTTCTTGCTAGCTGCTGCTGGCGGGTGAGGCCAAAGTCTCGGGTTCCACTCTTATCATTATTTGAATGCACAATTTATCCTGCCAATAATTTTAATATGACCCAAAAAATCTGCTAAGCTGACGACAGTATAGAAAGTAGATAGATGATTTAATTTTACTCAAAATCAAAATTTGCTTTATTCTTTAGACATATGGAAATGCGCTTAGAATCGTCGTTTTACAAAGGTTTTCGATAACATAATTACTGATTACAGTTGAATTAATTAGGTACATAAATAATCTGTTACAAATTAGAACACCCTAACATAAAATAATCTAAAGAAATAAAATAAAAACAATATAATTGGTATCTGCAATAGCATCGTCATAAAAAGATCAAAAATAATTAAAATTATATAAAATTAAGACAGCATTCAGTCAAATTACAAAATTTAAATAATCCTAACCTAAAAAAGATTGTATCACTGTTACTGTTACCTATATCGGAATTGTTCAATGTCGTAGAGCAGACAGCGGCCGCCCTTTTCCCCGCTGCAGGACTGCTTCCACAGGATGCACGTCGAGTCGATGAGGTTCCCGAACAGTATGGGGGCGGGGATGTATCCGAACAGACGGAATATCACGAACTGCATGCCGAGCGCGAACGAGCGCTCTTCTTCGCTAACTGATCTGTAAACCATCGAACAATATCGTTAGACTGTATTAAATTATTATTATTATATACTATGGGACTAATCGCGCACTAAAATTACGAGATAAATAAATACCTCCTCATCCCGACGTTTCGGCCGAGTTGCATCGACCGTGGTCACGGGTAGACGAGTAGGTAGGTTGAGAGGTCGGCCGAAACGTCGGGATGAGGAGGTATTTATTTATCTCGTAATTTTAGTGCGCGATTAATCCCGTAGTGTATAATAATAATGTGTTCAAATCGCGAAAGTTTAAAAACAACAGTATTAAATTATCTCCCAGTTGATGTGAAATAACAATAGAGTAGGTAGTTATTAACAAACAAACAATAACACTTTATTAGACAACCACATTACATAAAAAACAAATTACAGGGACAAAACAGTACAATTTATAGGTTTCTAACTGGCGGCCTTATCGCTTTAAGCGATTGCTTCGACCAGGATTAACTTATATGGTGTATTAATGTTCTTCCTGACAACACTCAGCTATGTAGCAAACAAGAACAGAGTTATACAGTTTGATAAATCTAGTGGACAGACAAGTGAGGTCGTGGTCATCTACCAACTCTTAGCCGAGCTTGCATATGCATCTCACGCTATTGAATATATCACGATGGGGGTGTGGAGAATGACGTCTACAGCAATCTTTCATTTACAAAGGAGCATTTCTTCAGAGCGAAGTGTTACGCTCAAAAACAGTGAGTGAGTAGTTAGAACATGTACTGGGCTAGGAACATCAATTGCGGGATATGCAGGCCCAGGCGCCACGGCGCGTGTGGCTGCCGGGAGGCGTCGGGGAGGAGATGATCAGGATATCTCGATCGACCGCGTTAGACATCTGATTGCTCTAGCGAAGTTGTTTGCTACAATGTAAGCGTACCTGAGCACGATCATGAGCAGGGGCATCTGGGTGACGGCGACGACGAAGGTCATGAAGAAGAGCAGCACGAGGAAGGGGAAGATGGTGGTGCAGGGCGGGTTGCAGGCGCCGGCCGTGGCCACCGGCACCACCGTCACCTCACTGTACTCGCGCGCGACGCCGCCCGCCGTCAGCGCGGCCGCCGACGCGCCCTGCACCACGCCCACGCCCATATCGCGCACGTTCTCGTGCACACCTGCGGACATAGGTACGTACACATTTATTTATTGTCACTAATTCAAATAAACCTTATCCTTACTATAGGCCGCGTCACGTAAGTTGGCGGAAATGAAGTTAGCTGCAAGCTGCGCAATATCCAATCAACGCGCGGCTTTGTGTGAGCTTCAGTCAGGATTGGATATTGAGCCCCTTGTAGCAAACTTCATTTCCGCCAACTTGTATGACGCGGCCTATACTGCCAGTAGTTCAGAGCCACACTCAGTTATTTTAAAGAGGTAGGCTGACTCGCGCAGAAGCTACTCAGACTCTATTCCTCTAGATTTGCAACAAAAAAAGTGGTGTGGCAGTGTCATGAACACGACTGTGTGTTGTAGGTACGTGAATACGTTTACGTAAGCAAAATGACTTCGAAATGGCGGCGCTTCCTTCTCCACTCCCCGCGATGCGTCACTGTCCTCACTTGGCGTAATGAATTCTTAAAGCCGGAAACATACTATCGGACGCGGCTGACGGACGCGACTGACAGCCGCGACTTCACAATGTGCACAGTCTTAAAACATCCGGTGTGCCAGATCGCTCTCGGACGTCCTAACGCTCAAGGTCGTCCGAAGGTGACGTCCGCGACTTATGTCCGATAGTGTGCACGGCTCAGTGTACTTTCAAAGTCTAGATACCTATCTGTCGCAGCTGTCAGTAAGCCGCGTCCGATAGTATGTTTCTAGTTTTAATCTTTGATTTGGCTATCCAACGGTGTAATTGAATTTAGGATGGAGATGACAGATCTGAAGCTGCAACACCAACTGTATCCCCAAATCTTGCTATCATTCGTTTTTTTTGACTTGCCTCCCTATATTGCAATTTTAAAGATGTATTCAAGTCAAAACCGGCTTGCATTGCCTATGAGAAACAATAATTCAGGTACAAATCATGCTGAGCCATTCGATCGATCATCAGTTTCGCATGCTGTAGGCCCTGCCCATTGGACCCTTCAATTTGTTAATTTTCTGAAACGTGATCCCTTACTAATCTTGATATTATTATTAAGCTCAAAATATCCCAAGACTCAATGCGGATGTGGTTAAAATTATAATAGCAAGCGTAGCCGATAAAGTAAGATAAAGTCGGTAAAAAAGCTTACGACTCTAGAACATTGCTATTCTAAATAGCATGTGTTTACAACAGCAAAGATCGAGAGGATATCTACACGCCCACCACCGCCGTAGATTAGAAAAAAACACATGATTTATTGATCGTAAACAAAACTTGCGTAGGTTAGATCCCGAAGTGAACTCTGACACCTCAGATGTTTTGGTTCACAGAAAGGTTGCACGGCTATTTTAGTCGCGGGATCACGCCGACGTAATGCAAGATAGGTCGTTAGCACAGTTAGCCGCCGGGATATAAATGGCACTCGTGCACTGCGGTTACAATGACTCCTATAATTCGTTTCAATGAAAACCGTGACTCAGGATCTAGTTGGAAAACGAGAACGACGATAAATCTGAATAGTTGACAAATTATGATGTGTTCTAATTTTATCAATCAATTTGATAGATACGTGGAAAGCTGAAATACAGTAATAAAGATTCGTCCTACATTAACCATCATTATATCCGACTACCACTACTATAAGACTTCTTTATAGGTTTCCAAACAAGTGTCCATCTAAAGCATTCTTGAGGTACACTAAGTTGTCCGTCGAACTTGTAGGTGGAGGTCCTAATTTCAAATAGTGACTGAACCATAAAAGTCATAAGTTGCACGATTAGAAACATCTAAAAATAAAACTACCGTCAATTTCCTCGAACTCTGGTAGAGTGCGAAACTAGAATGACTGTAGACTTAATTTAGTGTCATGTCAAGCGTATTTGTTTTAGCTTTAAGTTCGAGCAGATCTAAAAATGGGACATGACTTATAACCATAAGACCTTGGTTAAAATTTCAGTAAATACATTATTTTGATAACAAAGTGAATTCAATTCACTACACTCTACTTCTAAAGCTTGACAAAAAGACGTAACAAGGCGCCATTATAGCATAATATTTAGCCGCGCAGCCGGCGTGGCACGGCGAGAAGTAAGTGAGGCCGATGTTGCCGCACACGGGCTCCATGTCGGCCTCAGTACACAGGCAGTTGAAGTTATACGCCGCTGTCAGCTAGATGTCATGTAGACTATACTCACAGGCGTCTTTGGTAAAGTTGGACCGCGAGGAGAAAGCTGCACAGCCGGCGTGGCACGGTGAGAAGTGAGGCCGTTGTTGCCGGTCTCAGTACACAGGCAGTTGAAATTGAACGTCGCTGTCAGGTAGACTATACTCACAGGCGCAGTTAGTAAAGTTGGACCGCGAGGAGAAAGCTGCACAGCCGGCGTGGCACGGTGAGAAGTGAGGCCGTTGTTGCCGGTCTCAGTACACAGGCAGTTGAAATTGAACGTCGCTGTCAGGTAGACTATACTCACAGGCGCAGTTAGTAAAGTTGGACCGCGAGGAGAAAGCTGCACAGCCGGCGTGGCACGGTGAGAAGTGAGGCCGTTGTTGCCGGTCTCAGTACACAGGCAGTTGAAATTGAACGTCGCTGTCAGGTAGACTATACTCACAGGCGCAGTTAGTAAAGTTGGACCGCGAGGAGAAAGCTGCACAGCCGGCGTGGCACGGTGAGAAGTGAGGCCGTTGTTGCCGGTCTCAGTACACAGGCAGTTGAAATTGAACGTCGCTGTCAGGTAGACTATACTCACAGGCGCAGTTAGTAAAGTTGGACCGCGAGGAGAAAGCTGCACAGCCGGCGTGGCACGGTGAGAAGTGAGGCCGTTGTTGCCGGTCTCAGTACACAGGCAGTTGAAATTGAACGTCGCTGTCAGGTAGACTATACTCACAGGCGCAGTTAGTAAAGTTGGACCGCGAGGAGAAAGCTGCACAGCCGGCGTGGCACGGTGAGAAGTGAGGCCGTTGTTGCCGGTCTCAGTACACAGGCAGTTGAAATTGAACGTCGCTGTCAGGTAGACTATACTCACAGGCGCAGTTAGTAAAGTTGGACCGCGAGGAGAAAGCTGCACAGCCGGCGTGGCACGGCGAGAAGTAAGTGAGGCCGTTGTTGCCGCACACGGGCTCCATGTCGGTCTCGGTACACAGGCAGTTGAAGTTACACGCCGCTGTCAGGTTCACCTTGAACGGCTCTAGGTTACTGCAACAAATATTAAGTTTTCTCAACACCTTATATAAATAAACCGACGTAAAAATGAGATAAAAAATAAAAATAAAAGTCAATCAAACAATATCGAAGCTAACTCTTCGTAAGCATCATATTAGCCGTAGGACGTCTGCTACTGGGAATAAATCTTCCGTATGCCTTTTCAATATAGTCGATTCAAAGTGCCTTCCACGTCCCGACACCCTTGATTTGATCGTCGGTCTATCTTGCTAGTCTGATGTATACAATTATGTCATTTTTGTTGTGAAGAATAACTATCAATAAAAAGCGTCGAAGTACATTTTAAGAGGAAAAACAGCAGCGTGCAGCACGAGCGGCATACGATGTTGGAGATGAGCACGAACTGCACGGATCCTTCGGTCCGCCGCTCGAGCCGCTTTAGCAGACGCTTATGAAGATACCACGTCAATAATAAGTCTGTAAGGTTTGTACCTATTATTGGTATATGGTATGGTAGTGCCGGCCATCTTGATGTTGTCGCAGCCGAGGAAGAAGAGCAGCGCGTAACACGAGAGGCACACGATGTTGGAGATGAGCACGAACTGCACGGCTCCTTTGGGCCGCAGCTCGAGCCGCTTCAGCAGGCAGCCGCCCATGAAGATTCCGATGCAAGCGCCCGGGATCGCGATCGACCCTGCCAAAACACAGTTCAATTCAACGTCCGTCATTCAGCAGTACCAAATTTATATGTAAGCGAGGGTGTGGGGTTCTGCGCAACATATAGCCTATGCGACCTATATAAAATATTTGCCAAAATGCCAACCTTGAAACATTCAAAATGATTCAATGTTGGCGTTTGGTAGGTAGCTTGTCTTTTACTGACGATTTAAGCTATGAATAATACAGCTGATTCGTATAAAAACTGTTCTGTAAATATCTTGACCAACTCATGCATCTACCACTACATATTTCTTCCATTTTTTTTTAACTCAAATTGCATCTACAAAGTCTCGTGTAATCCGAGTACTAATTCAGATGCAGTGACCTACAGCAAATTGTGTACATTACCGACATCCTAAACAAGGGCAATGTATTTAACGACTGTATGAATTTAACACCAGTCCTTTTTGACAGTGTAAATGTTAATGACGACTACCTAGGTAAAATAAAAATTATTATAACTAGTCTCTCAGTTAGATTACAAAAAATATTGGACACATATTTGTATATTTATTTTGTCAATTAAACAAAAAATAGTAAAGATAAAGTAAGTCAAAGTTCGGGAGTGGGGCCACATGACGTCACTACCTATATGGTAAGGAGTCTACGCGCGTCTAAGCGTTACGTCATGCGTAACTTTAACGGACTGTCTTCATCATTTTTGATTCAATTGATATACTGACGGACTAACTATATTTTTTTAATCGTCTAGCTCGTTACAATGTTCGCTTGATCAAAGTTTTTGTAACCAACCAAGCAAAATCTATCGAAAGGTACCTAGGTGAAGATTCCAATTTCATTAGATACACGTAAATTGTTTCACCAGATTGCGTGGACAATAACTGTCTACCTATAAAGCTATAAATCGACCAACCTAGGAATCCTAGAGCCAGTGACTAACAGGCGGTCTAGTTTATCCACCTTTGCGTGCCTCGGCGGTGCGGCATGGAGTAGGGTTTGATTGATTGCCACTACTGCGTTACAACACGTAATTTTTGGCAGTTAACATAATACCTATTATTACTTCATGCTACATAGCTCAAACTAGTACTTGTATAGTAAAACTTTGGGCATTTCCTTTTAATAAAGAAACTGAATGAATGTAATAAAATTAAAGTGCGTTTAGGTTAGAAGTCGCGAATGATAAGAAAAAAGGTAAGGTAGTCGTATGAGGTCGTCTGCTTGAATAATATTTATTTTTACTTAAGTAAAATGCAGAGGTGCCAATATTAATAAGTCTTCAATTAATTTCAATTTTTATGATTTTAGAGTAATTTATTAGGATTTGCAACGCTGCACAGTTGTGCAACATCCTACTAATATTAAAAACGCGAAAGTTTGTGAGTATGGATAGATGGATGGATTGATGTTTGTTACTCTTTCACGCAAAAACTACAGAACGGATAAAGATGAAACTTTGCAATAATATAGCTTATATATCAGAATAACACATAGGCTATAAATTACAATGATATTGCGTCAAAAATCAAAATATCATTCGGGCGAAGCCGCGGGTAAAAACTAATTGTAGATAATTTATAACCATATTCCGTGTCGCTACACAAGTTTTGTATTATGTTTGATATCGTTTATGGTGGTTACAGAGACATTTTGTATGTCAAACTATAATCAAGCTACAGCCTAGTAGTATACTAAGATATCGTCTGATTCACTTAGTACCTACGAGTATATCTACGTAGAACCGTACGAGTGCAATTTATTGTATACATCGTAAAATTAAGAAGCTCTGTTACACTAGGAAACGTTTCTCGCCACTTAAGATGCATACATATGGCTTGTTACCAAGAAGTTACATGTATACTAGGTCACCGTGTACACGTATATTAGGTCACCATGTACACGTATATTAGTTCACCGTGTACACGTAAATTAGGTCACCATATATACGTGTATAAGGTCACCAAGTACACGGATATTAGGTCGCCGTGTACAAGTATATTAGACACTCACCAGTGAAGACGCTGGCCTGGCTCTTCCCGAGGCTGAACTGCGTCTCGAGGTACTTGGGCAGGAACACCACGAAGCCCGACACTATCATGAGCTCCATGCAGGCGCCCAGGCACGTCACCACGTACACCGGGTTCTTGAGCAGACGCCACATCGACACCGGTATATCTGCCGAGAGGAAAATACGTTAAGAGAGCTATTACAAAAGTTAACGACACGATTAACCCCGCACTGTTGTAGGGCAAGCCGTTGTTTCGGTAAATAAATAGATGCATTTTTATTGTTTTACAAAAATAATACATTTTTTAAAGTTGCAAGACCAAATTATGATAAATAAATAATTGGAAAATGAAAGTTTGTTCTAGTATTATAAAAATTGATGGATTAATATGGTTGCAACTATAAAATTTAGAGGTGTTATTTTTTTGTGCTATACCAACAATAAGAGAAGAAAAATAAACGCAAGAAAACACTTCTCATATCCCACATATCGTACTTAATTTTTTTTTCTTAGTGATTAATTAATCAATATTAATATAGCCAAAAAGTGGTTTTGATCGGACGCTATTTTATCGAATTCTCAGTAATAGCCGCCTCAAGGAAATCATAGTGTAGTCGAATTTTTTGCTCAATGTCAGATCAGCCGTAGGACGTCCACTGGCAGACATTGGCCTCCCCTTTACGAGTGTCTGTCTAAACGACGGTAAAAATGTTAAGGTACCGACATACCGGCCAGCGCGGCAGCGTTACGGGCCGTAATAATGTATTCGCAGAAAATTTTAAACTCTTTCTATGCTAAAATCCGGTCGATTCGTTGGACTGTTGCGGCGTGAAAGAGTAACAAACAAACCAATAAACACACTTTTGGATGTACAATATTAATAAGGATGTTGTGGCTACCTGAAGTATACTAACCCTTAATGTCCTTCCCATATCCAGAGTCCTTAAGTTCCGTCTGCTTCGGCGGAGGTTTCGAGGTGGAAGCTCCGTTGGCCGCCGCAGCTTTCTCCACCAGTCTGATCTTCTCCTTTTCTCGCACGAGGACTTTGGGGAACGAGAAGAAAGGGACGGCGACCAGGATCAGCAGGAATCCGCAGAGAAGGAAGCCTCCCCACCACATGCCTACCCAGCGGTGGTCGCCGGGGTCTGCAAAGAATAGTATATTAGCTCAGTTTAGCCGTTGAGTTGTTAGCATAATTCTATTAAAAACTTTGACGTACTAAGCTCTGCTTCGCATCATGCGGCAAAATTAAGATCGAACGTAATTTCCAAATAAGTTTGTTTGGTCAAATAATTTTGAAAAATGTATCACTCAGCACGGGCTTTCCCTTAAATTTTACAATCTTGGGATGTTTGTTAATTTTTATCGAAATAAATAATAAATATTTTTGGGACATTTTACACACGGCCTCTGACCCCAAACTAAGCAAAGCTTGTGATATGGCTGCCAGAGACTGATATACTACGTATACTTATTTTTAAATACATACTTATATAGATAGTAATTAAATAACACCCAGACACAGAGCAAACACTTATGTTCATTACACAAATATTTGCCCTGTGGGGGGATCGAACCCACACCTCTTTGATCCAGAAGTTAGGGTCACTAACCACTGAGCCACCGAGGCAGACTCGAAATAATTTGTTGTGCTATTTTGAAGCATGTTTCTTTATCCATGAATATTTGATATGATTTTATAATTTCAAAGAGAGAGTTAAGCCTTGGCTATTTTTGAGCTTTCATTTAAAGTAGATTGCAAAATTGTTACAAAAGAACTTAATATAATGGGTGGTGAATAAAAAAGGAACAAATGTCTAGGCCGCCCGTCATAAATAAATTGCATTTTGGAGGATGCCTTTCACTTAGAATCGATAAGAAAGAGCTTTACTCTATAGTAAAGCAGCTACACATTTCGTTCTTGAACTAATTTAAATCACGTTTTGCCTTCGATTCGCCTTGTTAAAATCGGTTATAACCTAATCATTAAAATCGGTTACTAACCTAAATGCCATTGAGCGATTGTTAACGGTTCTAATTTGGCGAACAGTGGTAAAGATCAATACCCTGATTGGCCCGTGAGATTGTTGTTTCCAATTATGCTATTTTCGTCCTGTAAGAAACCTGAGAAATATCCGATCAAACAATAAAATAACTTGTGATGTTTAGCTTCACTTAACTTTGATCGTCAAGGTTCGTTTATAGAGACTTCATTTCAAACATCGGCATCTGGCACGAGACTGGCTAAAGGTAATAAAAACTAGTCGATTTAAATAGCTGTTTCGAAGCCATAATTATAGATTTTCTATTCTATATTTGGACTGTTTGAATTTCTTCATAGATAATGATATGTTAATAATTAAAGCTACATATTATTATAATAATATTCATATTCTTACCGATCGATATAATTTGTCCAGAAAACGAGTCCATGTGGAATGAGAGCAGATAAGCCCCGAGTAGGAAGCCCAGCACGGGTCCAAACGCTGCCATGCTGTACATACATCCTGCAAATAACACGACAAATATTTAACTGCAACACACTGCAAACAAATAAACACACGTGTTTACCCCGCGACGAACTCAAATACGCAGTATAACAAGCAAGGGTAACATTAGGTATAATAGGTATGTCCACGTCTCTTTCACCTACTTCGTACCTACCTAAGTATGTATAATAAGTGCCCATATCAAACGGTAGTGACTCGCTTTGCGGACCCAGAACTGGGTCACAGTTGTTTTGTGCGCTAACAAATGGTGCAGGGTTTCGCCGGTAATATCAATGACTTATTGCTGCCAAACACTTTGCACTTTAACTGCTTCAAAGTTCTTGAAAACTTTTAACTGCGCTGTTTGCTTCGAAAACGGTACCAAGTAAAACAGTTACAGAAAAACCGTTTTCATTAACTAAATTGGCCGCGAGAATGAGGAGTGTTTGTGACGTAATATTTACGATGTAGAGGTGGGAAACCGATATATTGTTATGAAACGGTTGCGTGTCTGCTTCTGTTTCTACGCTGCAATTTCATTATCGTCATCCGTATAACGTGTAATTGTCGTATGTACTCGTCCAGTTTTTAAAAACATATTATTACACTGAACGTGTAATTTTATCTTGATGAACGCAAGGTGAGCCTCTCAAAGAGCCGCGTAAATGTCAAGTGTTTTTTCCACAACGGCGTAAATAAGAGGGAAAGAATGACCTGCCGCCAAGCAGCGCTGGAGCCTCTTGGCTTGAGGTCGTGTCTGCGATCTCTTGAACTCGAGGGTCCTATTATGTCGCTTTGTGTAATGAAAATAATTGAAAAACAGAACAAGTTTGAGAACCTTGTAATAAGTTTTCATCAAAAACTTATGATTTTAATCTTTGATTTGAGAAAGAAAATTAGAAAAGTAATAATGTGAAAGCACAAACATACAACAAGCACAATAAACTCTAGGTACACCAAAGATATAAGACAAGATTGAGATCTTTATAAGCGCATTACATAAGTAGAAGAACGCATTCATGCGTTCTGCGCACGAAATGAGATACACATTTTGCAAGAGATCAACGATATCGAAAGTGGAGTTGCTAGCGTACAAAATCTTATTTTTACGATTTGTGAAATTGCCGTAATGTTCGGCGCAACGAGACTTGCTGACCTAAATATTTTATCGCTATTTTGTCGCAGGATACGTTACGTGGTGTAGCGCTGTGGTTTCTAGAATATGGGTGAATTTGGCTTGTCGCCCGTTTTGGGCGGAGGACGGGCGACCTCTGCACCTCGGGCTGACCGTGAACTGTCGTTCAACTTGAGACTAAGTTTTCGGATCTAAGGTGAACCAGTCTAGTATTCTAGCCCGGTCTAAATTACCTGAGAGGATTGACAAGTCTGCAAGCTTATTAACTTTCTCAAGGGCGTTCGAAGCGCTGAAGTTTGGGTGTTATAAGTGGTAGAATGAGGCTAGGTTGATTGGTGTTTGTTTTTCGGGTAGTAAATTCGATTAGTGTTGTTATGAGTTTAGGCGCGAAGCGGCGGGTGCCGGTCAAGGCCGCCTCGCCGCGGAGTGAAGCGCCGCGTCACGGCACCTGGAGCGCGCCAACTCGCCCTAATGGATTCGACTCTCCCACGCCACACGACAGTTCACCATAACAACCTTCAAATCGCTGCAGTATGCCAACCAGCACGCTATCCACAAAATAATTATAAATCAAGAAAAAGTTAACCTACTCAATAAATAACAGCAAAACTGCGGTCGCAAAATAAATTGTAACAGAACATTATGCACGTTTTGCATTGACCTGATGCTTTGTAATAAAACAGCTGGACTGTTATCTCTGTGTCCACGCCTACGTTCAACTAATCGTCGAAAGGGCAAGTTCGTGACGCGACTGCAATTTGGTTTTACGAGTTTGCCCGTCGCACCTCTGCAAACTTTGAAGATATTTTATAGCGTGTCGACATGGACATGGAGAATGCAGAGTTTCGAATATAGACGCGACATGACACCGCACGTGGGTTCAACAACCCGCCTCGTGAATTCGTCGAGCAAATGGTCCGATCCTGCAATATACCAGCCCCCGGCCAGCCAGGTTATGAATCAGCACCGTTATATCGCGGCCGAGACGTAATTCCCCTAACTGTAGTTATCAATGCTATCTATATTGGCATTTTTTAAAGTATTTATACCTTTACATGATAGCGCAATCGAACATCTGTGTTTGCGCTGACTAATACTTATCGTAAGCAAATAAATAATTTCTTGAATTTTGTGAGCAATACAAACACGATAAGAATAAACTCGACGGAATTACCCTGTCATGTGAAATAATTTTAATTTTGTCATTGATTACTTTCCGAGAAATTCTGTGCAATGTGTCATATTACTCGAAGTAGCCATGATATCCGCTGGACTTTGTAATGATACCGAATTCCCAATGCCTAATAAGAGTGATCGGCGAAACAAAACTTATCACAAGACGCTTAAGAAACACCAAATAAAAAAAATAACACATCTCCGTTTGGTCTAAGTTCAACGACTTCAGTTTCGCGAAGTTTACGAGACACCGCAGGGTTACGAAGTAACGATCCAGCCAGTACGACAATAAAGAAAACAACTCATATGATATCAAATTATCAACGGATCGATAAAGGGCAAGGAGAAAAGCTAAAACATGTCTTTACATATCGATTTTTTCGCCCTTGAGGCGATTGAGGTCGGAGCGATTGCTTACCGATGTACATGCTGGAGGATTCGGGCCGGACGTGGTCGTCTACGTATGTGGTGCCGAGGGTCAGGAGCGGGGAGCCGCCGCAGCCGAGCAGAAGTTGCGCGACCACGAATACCATCACTGGCATGAACGTGCTCGGCGTACTCTGCGAAATGTATTCAGTGTTACTTGTCATTGTGATGCGATATCCTTAAAGATTACTGTAGATACTCATTATTAGAATTGTAGCGCGCGGTCTTTATTCACAATTGAAATAAAAACACGAAATATTTTGGAACAAAAAATGGTAATTTTAGTCACCCGACCAGAGTCCCAAAACTCATAAGAGAAGAGTGACTCAATGTACGACCCTTGGAGTGACTCAACGTACGACCCTTGGTGACCACCAAGGGTCGTACTTTGAGTCTTTAAGATTCCCAAAATAATATCATTTTGTAGTCTTTATCAGGTCGGGTAGGCCGTCTTTCTTTTTTATGGATGGCCATCTTTTAATATGGACTTGAAGCGTGGTGAAGACGTATAATCAAAGAGGTAAGACTTCGTTTTTAAAACCAATAAAACTTGCAGCACTTAGAAAACTCGAGTGATGTAATCGGCCGGTCAAACTATCGAGATTTGCATTTAATTGGCGCTCGTATTTTGCAGGGTTCAACGTATAGTTTAACATGGAAAATATGTAGTGTTTTTCGCTCTCCGAACTATTAAATTGGGTTTATCAGTTTGAAATTGGATGACAAGTAATTATCAGGTCTATTAAAGTTTCGTTGTTTCCTTCCGCTTTGTCTATTACAGTTATTAATTTTAGTTGGTAATTATTGTCGATCAAAGTTTCGCTGTTGCCTTCCGCTATACATATAGTTTATTTAGTAAAATTTAATGTAGTTTATAATGTAGTGTATTTTATTCGTTATCTAGGTGATAATAAGCATTCATTTATTCATAAAACCTTACAAAAAAGGTTATATTACTATTCGTAAGTAGATACAAATGATTTGATAATTTCACTGCGGGCCCCAAACTAAGCAACCAAGCAATAAGATCTTGGGTGCCCTTGGGTGGTTACAACATAATTACAATTTTCTTTCAATTTACTCAATATTGCTGTACATGTGCTTGGACCACTTACTTATCACTTAGGTACTTACTTAACGAAGAACGTTATAATGTTTTTAACTTTCGTGATTTGAATATATTATTATTACACATTACGGGACTAATCGCGCCCTAAAATTACGAGATAAATAAATACCTCATCATCCCGACGTTCCGACTGTGGCGTAGTTTTAGTGCGCGATTAGTCCCGTCGTATATAATATTAACGAAAAACTTTTTACGAATTGTATAGATATTTTGTTTGTGAATCGATTTGTTGGCACATACCTTGATACAGTTATCAGGTCTCAAGTTGCTAGGCGGCAAGCCTTGCGACAGTCTGCCGAGTCCGCCCATATCCTGCTCCAGGGAGCGCGGCAGTCGGCAGATGTTGTCGTCAGTTTTATTGTTCATCAAAGTCTCGCTGTTCACTTCCGCTATAAAATGCGGAACGACGAACACTAAAGACCCGATACCCATTATTACAGCACCTGAAATATTGAAACTGAATCAGTGATAAGCTTAAGCGTGAAAGAGTAATTAGTAAATAATGCGCCAGAAGGTGTTAAGCGGATGAACCTTTGCGTTCGTGATCGATTTGTAAAAGATCGCTGAATGTCACCGAAAATCGTAATCTGTACTGTACTGTACCAGCCTTTTAATAGTCCACTGCATGACGTAGGCCTACCCACGAAGGGTGATTAGGCCATATCCACCACGCTGGCCCAGTGCGGGTTGGTGGATTCATAAACGACATCGAATTTCTTCTACGGACGCATGCAGGTTGCCTCACGATGTTTTCCTTCACCGAAAAGCCAGTGGTGTAAAATTCCGTACATAAATTCTAAAGAATTCATTGGTACGGGACCGTGGATTTGAACCCACGACCTCACGATTGTAAGGCGGGTGCCACTACCTCTAGACCACCACGGAAAATCGTAATCACTACAAATTATAAAACAAAGTCGCTTCCCGTTGTCTGTCCCTATGTATGCTTATATATTTTTAAAACTGCAACGGATTTTAATGCAGTTTTTTTTAATAGATAGAGTGGATCAAGATGAAGGTTCATGTGTGTAATACACCTGGCGAAGCCGGGGCGGGTCGCTAGTCTCTAATAAAATATGATTGAAAGTTTTTCTTGACGTATCTTTAGACTTTACGGATCCTTGATGAATCACACATCTAGTATGAGTCATCAAGGGTTTAGGACAGCTCATCTTATTTTATCTATGCGGTTGCGGAGTATATTATGACCTCACCCCCCTTTCTTTGCACTAAGTTACTACCTAATTTATTGATGACTCCTACTTGATATTAGAGCACGGCGTCAGCAAAATATACACTGACAATTCAAACGTCAATGGGGGTGAGAAGTGGGGTTTTCCGCAACATTTAGTTAACTTCACAGACGCCAATAAGTTTAACTTTGACACCAGGGCTAGCCACTTCGCCTTTCCAAATTTACTTAAGTTAAATTCAGCCTATAACTAACTTATTGACGACTCCCTAATTGGTAATCATTTTTAACGTCGTGCTGTTAAGTGTTAACAACATACTCGTACACCAACAAATCTAACATCACAAATGGTATATGTCTAAGCTACGATAGTTCTTACCGACAGTGATCCAGACGGGAATGTGTCTCCTACTTCCCGAGGTACGAGACAAAGATAACAGTGATGACATTTCCAATCTCGTAGCTGCTCGCGATGAGACCCGAGAGACTCGAGGGGATCTCGAAACGCTTCTCGATCGTCGCGACCACAGAGTTAAATGTACAAGTACTAACATCAATATACCCAAGTCTAAATTACGATAGTTCTTACCGACTGCGATCCAAACGGGAATGTGTCTCCTACTTCCCAGGTACGAGACAAAGATCACAGTGATGACATTTCCAATCTCGTAGCTACTCGCGATGAGACCCGAGAGACTTGAGGGGATCTCGAATCGCTTCTCGATCGTCGTTATTACAGAGTTTATGTATCCCGAGCTGAGGGCTTGCTGCAGCGTCACCAGGATCGAGAGGAAAAATACGAATACCTGAAAAAAACCTACGGTTAATGCTATTCAAATTACAGGGTGTTTTTTTAAAGAAGCGAGAAAACTCATGTTACAGTCAAGGGTAAAGTATTAGTGAGCACAACTAAAAAAACTGGGATTCTTTTATGGATCATTTTAATTATAGTTTTTGACAGTTTCTTAACATAATTTTGCTATAATGTAGAAAATATAACCCATAGAAAACTACATTTTATGTAACGTAGTTGTTACAACAAACATAGATACTCGTACATCACTAAACTTGCTAAAAAGTACAGTAGGTAAGATTTAAATGAAATCTGGCACAGCGCCACTACCGGTAACTACATGTAACTAAAAATATCAGTAAAAGTTGACATTGTATACGATTCTGTCAATTCACGACGCAATCTCATATTAGAAGCACTGTAACGAAGTCAGAATCATGGAATGCATTTTTTGTCACAGATATAATTTCTGCTTTCGGCCGCGTATGCAACCAACGTTCGCAACTGGTCGCGTACGAGTTTTTCCTCTTCGTAGGCAACTAGTTGCCATGGAAGAATATTTTTTACATTACTACATTAGGTAGTAAAATAACATATATCTGCCAAATATCGATTAATAAAATGGATAAACTAGACACGTAGTGCATGTATCACGAGGAATACCTGCATAATGAGCAAAGCATGATACGGGTGCTTTGTTGTACCCAGTTTGGGGAATAGTGTATCAATGTAGAAGTTGTATAATTTGTATCTTGTGACAATAAATTATTTTGAATTATTTTGAATGTACTCGTACCATATAGGAGTATGGTATTAAATGGAAAACCTTTTAAGGGCGGGTCTAGTAAATCTAGACAAACAACTTATGTTCTAGGTCTTTTGGAAAATCACGATTAAAAAATCAGCTTTTCTTTTTCATACAAAAAGTTCGTCAAATTGTACGGAAAAGCGATTTTTTTTGTGAATTTTCAAAAGTCGTAGTACAAAAGTTGTTTGTCTAGAGTAAAAGGTTTTGCGTTTAATATTTATGACCCAGTATATGTGTAAATTAAGCCCGATTACAGAGGCGCCAGCGTAAATTTAATAGCAACGAAAAAAGCGTTCTCTTTATCGAATGCCTAAAGTGAAAAAGAAACAGAACTATGCTATTTAGCTATTACAATTACGATGGTGCCTCTGTAATCGGGCTTATTGTGTACCTATGTTCGTCCATTTTCCAATATTCATTCTCAAATTAATTAAAACCCTGTAGTGCTGGACACACCGTAGTTACGAAAGTTTCATATGCATTTAAAAAGCACCCTGTACGAATAAGAATAACATAAGGTCGCTCGGTTCATTACTTACTTTAATACTAGAAAAGCTCTGGATGAATAGCGGTCTCCAAGTCAAGATACCGCAGTCTCTTGCGTCATGAGGAATGTCTAATATTTCTGGGAACATTTGCCGAGGCTTTTCTCTTTCCTTTTCTCGTTCGCGATCCCTGCGGAGAGAAGTATTTCGATATTAAAGCTGACAAACTTCGACAACGTTATTAAACTGGACGGTGTTTCCGAGAAACTATAGGAAACTGAAAGTTTTCTGTACATATTGTTCTCTTGATATAGTTGGAACATAATTTACTAAGTTGAGCGTAACAGACATCAAAGGCATGCTACAACTAACAGCGGACTAAAACATTGTTAACACTGAAGACAAAACCAGGTCCGAATATCCTATTGATTCAAATTAATCTATAGCTTTTGCACTACATAGCACAGTATTGTACCTGATACAGTTAAAACTTCAAAAGTGTTTACGCATGCAGTAATTCCTTTGATTGTAATCCAACCATTAAAACAGATTACATTATCATATTTATCAGACAAATAGTGATTAGTGAGAGAGGCAAACAGTGACTGTGATTATGGGTATTACGTAGTATAAGAATTTAAATAGGGGGCGAATCACAATGGTTTATACAATCTAATAAATATAAAATAATAAATATAAAATATGTATCATTGTACTATTTATTACTAGAGATTTAGTATCAGAAAAAGCGATTAATGAATATCAATACATACGTATCTAAAAGGTTAGATACAACAAAAAATACTGTACACATAGGTACTTTTTGTTTAGTCTATTAAAAAAAAAATATGATGATGAAGATATAGCCCGTTAAAGTTACGTGACGTGGCTATATTTTGATAAATCTAATTGACGGACTAATTATATTTTATTTTGTCGCCTAGCCTATTAATCCGCAGCTGCGTGTTACCTGGTGCAACAATAATATTTGTACGACAGCTGACGGGTTCCGGCTGTGGCACTTGATAGTCGCGGGGCGGGTGCGACACCGTCGGTAGCGATTAACTTCACACAATCACTTTTCTATGATCAATTTCCTTTTCTGGCATGTCATCTTTCACACAGTTCATAGGGCCGTATGTGAGTTACTTGTCGCAAATGCCAGCTGACGGGTTCCGGCTGTGGCACTTGATAGTCGCGGGGCGGGTGCGACACCGTCGGTAGCGATTAACTTCACACAATCACTTCTCTATGATCAATTTCCTTTTCTGGCATGTCATCTTTCACACAGTTCATAGGGCCGTATGTGAGTTACCTGTCGCAAATGCCAGCTAACGGGTTCCGGCTGTGGCACTTGATAGTCGTGGGCCGGGTGCGACACCGGCGGTGGCGATTAATTTCACACAATTACTTCTTTATGATTAATTTCCTTTTCTGGTATATCATCTTTCACACAGTTCATAAGGCCGTATGTGAGTTACCTGTCGCAAATGCCAGTTGACGGGTTCCGGCTGTGGCACTTGATGGAGTCGCGCGGCGGGTGCGACACCGGCGGCGGCGATTAACTTCACACAATCACTTTTTTATGATCAATTTCCTTTTCTGGCATGTCATCTTTCACACAGTTCATAAGGCCGTATGTGAGTTACCTGTCGCAAATGCCAGTTGACGGGTTCCGGCTGTGGCACTTGATAGTCGCGGGGCGGGTGCAACACCGGCGGTGGCGATTAACTTCACACAATCACTTCTCTATGATCAATTTATTTTTCTGGCATATCATCTTTCACACAGTTCATAAGGCCGTATGTGTGTTACCTGTCGCAAATGCCAGCTGACGAGTTCCGGCTGTGGCACTTCATAGTTGCGCGGCGGGTGCGATTAACATCTTTTTCTCGTATAGGTACATAATCTTTCACATAAACACTGCTCTATGATCTAATTTCCTTCTCTGACATAATCATCTTCTACACAGTTCATAAGGCCGTATGTTTATTACCTGTCGCAAATGCCAGCTGACGGGTTCCGGCTGTGGCACTTGATGGAGTCGCGCGGCGGGTGCGACACCGGCGGCGGCGGCGGCGTGCTGGGCCCAGCGGACTCCTCGCCTTCGGCGCCGCCTGACTCGGCGTACAGCCCCGTCATGGCGTACATGGACTCTTGCCTCCTGGAAATTGCCTTACATTGAACTTATGTGAAGCCAGGGTCGTCGGGCAGCATGGTGGGTAGACCATATCGTTATTACAGCAAGTTGAACACAGACGTGATTGGCATAGGACCGAGGAAAATGGCAAGAGCAGCCGAAGACTATAGATGGTAATAATGAATTTATTGTGGCTATTGTGCAAAGCTTCACAAAAAAAATGCAGGCAAAAAGCTCGAATGAAAGAGACTACACAGATCTCGCTTAGAAAACATCGTCTGATCAAATTCGAGAAGTTTAGGATTTGACATAGCTTTAAAAGTTTGTGATTATTTTTGCAGAAATCTGCACTGAAGATGAACTGCAAATAGACATTACGAGTAACTTCATTATAATGAATACGTATTTGAAAATGTTATCGCAATAAATTTATATGACCGATACTAACTGATTGCCATTCTGATTGCTATGATTCCACCCGATGAGGCTTGTTTTATACAAATACATTTTTATCACATTTATGTTGTCTAACGTCACTAACTTGTTTTATTATTACCTCAATTCAACGCCTTACATAAAGGCATAGAAATATCAGCTGCATAATAAAACAAAGCTTCCAGATAAAGTTGACAATAAACATATCTATTGACATTTGTGTCGCAAAGAGGAAAGTGATGATGAAAGCGTGGGATATATTTTCATTCGGCATTGTTTTGTAGGCGCGTAAACAATTGTATGAGCAACTCGGAGGTATTCAATTCACGGCGCATCAGTAAGATAATGGGCATTCAACCGTAGCAAGAGAAATAAAAAAATATATTATGACGATTTTATACACAAACACACCCTCATGGCTAATCGTTGTTCAATTGAAGCAAAGGCGTGAAAAATATCATCCCACTGAAGATATAAACAGGACAGACATGATATTAATTAAACATCTTAAATGTTTAATTAATATCATGTCAGAGACCTAGGGGTAAAGTACTCTATTCTGAGTACTTACTCATAATCATAAGACCTTGACATAGTAACTGAGAAACTAGGAATATGAAAAAGACGAAGAAGACAAAATCATACTGTACTGCTGAAGGCATATGATATCGACTGTATTAAAAGTATGTAATATCCTACAAATATTATAAACGCGAAAGTTTGTGAGGATGGATGGATGGATGCATGTATGGATGTTTGTTACTCTTTCACGCAAAAACTACTGAACGGATTGAGATGAAACTTTGCAATAATATAGCTTATATATCAGAATAATACATAGGCTATAAATTATAATGATATTGCGTCAAAAATCTAAATATCATGCGGGCGAAGCCGCAGGTAAAAACTAGTCGAATATAAGACAATAATATTCTAAAAGTGAATTTTCATATTAAATTAAAGCAAAATTACCTTTCCAATAAACGACGACATTGTTCTCCCATTTTTTCCGACATATTCGATACACTCCACGATTTCACATCTGATAAACATCTACTTGAATCTGTTATTCGATTTTATTGTCGAGTTACGATTATGAACGAGGAAAGGCGCATAGATACAGGTAGCGTTTCCTTGGCACTTGTTAACACTGACGAATTTCGAGAGACGAACCATGTCGCGTGCCCAAACCAAACATTACACAAGGATGACTAACTTAGAGCTTTGTGTACGAGTGATACGAGAATAACGCACGATTACGCAGAATATGGGACAAGTGTTGCAAACCTTTTTACACAGCGTAAGCAACGCAGTACTCAATTCTGATACGAAACATTACAAGACATCGCACGGTGGAGCGATGCATTCAAATTATGAAAGATTTTTAGCGAGACCGCAAATAGATGTACTTTTGGAATGATAAAAAGTTGTGTAAATAACGTTGTTTGACCATGAGAACCGAGATACTAATGTGTGGGTGCGGAGTTGGTTAACCGTTTGCTGTTGAGCTTCAACTGCGTTATCAGCTATCACATATCAGTGATACACGCGCTTATCACCAAATTTTAAAGGGAGCGATGGATTTACATTGAATCAGGTCGTGGATGAATCACGAAGTTTGTTGTTTATTAAAACGTATGATAGATAACTTTGACAGCAGACTACTAATGTTGTTTGTGATTGTGTGAGTATGTTTGTTGTTTATTGCACGGAGTGGCGTCTTAAAAAATTTGAATCACGTTTAGGATAGCTGGTATCTAATGGTAAATCAATGAAAGGGTCACTACCCTTTCCCATTATTTTCTTAAATATTATAATTTACAGTTGTATGTTTCAAATGATAACCCTACAGATATAAGCATATTATTCAGACAAGGCGTTGATAAACATAACACCAATATAATCCGATCCGCTTTATATTTGCTGATGTCTCTAAGCCGTGTCTGTTCCATCTCAACAGAAGTGGTCTCGAATACAACGAGTGGAAAAACACAATAAAAGGGTTGGAAAGAGCCACTTTCGTGGATCTTCAATAACAATACTGATTCTGAAATTGTATGAGTATAGCCACAGGTACGTATAGTCGACTAGCTAACACCGCTTACGTATTCCTTTTCAATGCTTACTTAAAATTGTCATTTTTCAATGTCAAGAAGACCGATGTCAAATGAATAAAAGAAAAGTCACAGTTCAAATATTACAACAGCACAACAACAGCAGGCCAAATTCATAATTTTAATCGGTATTTGTATCAGTTTTTATTTACTTAGTTCATAAAATTAGGTAGGAAGCCGAAGTTGTAAAATTCCACCTTGCAACCACTAAGTACGAGTACATATAGACCTGACTCACTAACTAGAGGTAACCTACGTATAAATAGTTGTATTGTAGGTATTGTACCTAGAGAATTTTCTAATTACATTAATAATATGACTTTTGTAATAATAGAGTTGTTGATCATTGCTTTTTTAAGTACTTATAAGAATCTAGCAGGCCATTTTAAGATTACGGAAACAGAAAATTTGTAGTTGGACTGAAACATACAATACTCATCAAATAACAAACAGTTACGCCCGTATTTATGAATTGCTTACTGATAAGACAAATATGTGCCCCGGCTACCACACCTGTTTTATCGCCCTCTCATAATAATTAAATTGACAAACGCTTAGTTAATATTTTATCCACTACCTACTCGTTTATTCTACAGTAAGTTATTTCAGTGAATAAATGATGCATTATTTTTCGCAAAAAACAGTAAAACCGCCTTACATCGTGTAAAAAATTCGGATGTTTCGCTCGAATTGTTTACATTATTGTTGATTTTTCCAAAACGGCTCAGCCGATTTCTGTAAAATTTAAATGGCCACCTTGGGAGTATTCCCTTTCGAACTAAAAATAATTTTTCGAATCGGTTCACAATTGGCGAAATTATCGATGAACATACACAAAAAAAACCATACAGACGAACATAGAACCTCCTCCTTTTTGGAAGTCGGTTAAAACATAGATCAACAAGAACAAATCTGCACTGAAATGTCAACTCGGATGAGTACCCACTCAACACTTAGATATACATAGCGACATAATAAATATAGATTTATGGAAGAAACCAACAACACCGGAGTCTGCGTGGGTTGAACTCAATTTTCTCGTATTAAGTCGTTTATAAAATCCCTTTGTTCAGAATAATTATCTTCGTATATACTACGCCTACATTAATTTTTGTTATCAAAGCGGAGTTTACGCATGAGAGCGCTAAATTTGAGACGAGAACAAGATAAAAAATGTAAATCCGAGACAGTCTGATTTATTTAAAGTCTGGGAAACACATTTTTTGTGGAATTAAATGTAATTAGAGAAACTAACTTTGTGTAGAGCTTGGAACATAGCAACCAAAGATCATTTACATTTTACTATGAAAGCATTTGTAGATAACTTGACTACAATTTTGTGAAATGTTTAGTTGATGAATAATTCTAATTAATTAGAGTTAGATAGACATTAGGCAAGCGGTATGAAGGCAAAACGTTGTCTGGACGACGACGTCTATAATAGCCTAATAACAACACAAAAATACAAAATTATTATCTTTAGACAAAATGTAAAGAAATAAGAATAAATATGTTATTTGCTGCATTTCAAAACTGCTAAAAACTAAAAGATAGTTCAAGACTCAAACTTTTTTTAGTCATGTTCGAGATTTTTAATTGTTTAGAAACTTATGATTAGAGAAATTGCTTTTACTCTACCTATACATACATTGGGTTCAATGAAATCAAATAACCTTAATTGCCAAATTATTATGCTCCTGAATAGGTGCTATTTGAATGTGCGAGATGAAATTAAAACGGCCACTATAATAGAGGCTGCGGTCATTATTCAAATCACTAAGGCCACATGCAATCAGAGCAGAGCGAGAATAAGTGGGTCAAAACATCATGATACAACAAACTGATGTATGATATAGGAACTGAATGCGATTGAGGCTCCTGGAATGAGTTGGACAAATCAGATAAAGTTAATGCGAACCTTGTCATGTTCCTTCAAAGGTCAAAAGCAGTGGGATATGTCTATTTTCAGTCCGAAGCGACTGAGATCACAATCGTCTCATCCGGTTTCTTTTCACTGAACTCTTTTATGTCACAGAGCAGTATATTTTATACGAGTTGTGTTCGTAAAGGTTTTCTATAAAATTGATTAATCGACGTTTGTAGTATCGTTGCGCAAAAGACCTTGTTGGAAAGCGCACCATTCCGCCCAGTAATGATGTAATAACTAACGAAGATGTTGCAAAGGCGTATTACCAAATAAACATCTCAAGATAGATGGACCGTTAATCAGTCATACTTATATATACTTATTTAAAATTATGATTGTTTTCAGGGAAATTTTAGTTGGCCTCGCATCCAGCTGTAGAAGTTACCGTATATTTTAATATCTTTGAAGTTTTGTTTTAGAGCTGTCTCGATGACTGCACTGCGCTGTGAATTGTCGGTGCGGCATGGACTGGCTAGACTAGACGAACAGCTGCGTTTACCGAAACTATTTCATAATGAAATTCTTTAACAGAATTTTGAGGATTTCTAAGACTTTCTGCGCAATGAAGTTTTATAAGAAAAGAGTGCTGACCTGTGTCCTTTTCTGTGCTGAGGAGCGGCGTTGGTGCCGCCCACATTTTGCTGCTTCTCGCCCTCTATCATCTTTAGGCAGTGATTCGAGTCTCACCGCGCGCCCATTCCAATCTTCCGCGAACCTCTCCACCTATAACAAACAACACGATTGTTATGACACTGCGACATTTGGAAGAGGAAAAATTAGCATGTTTATATGTGTGAAATGTCACAGTGATATAAAATATTTGTTATGTGACGTACGCATAATTATTATTATATGTGAGCAGTTGTAAACACGATCTAGATGATTGAATTTAAATTAAATTGGTTCAGACCAATTTTTCACCTTAGGAAGGTACGGATTTTAGTATGAGTATTATATTATGAACGACAATATCGTTTCTAAATGAAACCATACAAAATCGATAACCATATAATGCTTATCAATTTTGTACTTAAAGGCTAGAAAGCCGAAAAATATACATTCGCAGAAATCAAACCATTTCGGCATAAGACGTTTGGCTGCCAACACGAACGACTAAGCCGACAAAGCTCTTTCATCTGCAAGTAGGTACGCCGTTAAACGTCATGTAAAATGTTTTGAAGAATGTAAATCATACAGACAAGTTTAGAGAATGGCGTTTAAAATTAGCATTGTCAGAAGCAACTGGCTCTTCGTTTTGGCAAGTGAGAAACTAGTTGTGCCCCACAGCTTGAGATTTTTAAAGGTAGCAGTCACGAGTCAGGCACTAATATCTAGTCTAATTTATAATTTAATATTCTATTATATTCATATTATATAACATACAGGGTTATTTCTAATCAATTAGCATCCTTTCAGGGGCTTATTCTGTACATTAAGACTAACAAGATTTGTTCTGCTACTTTTGTCAAAACTAAAAAAAAAAATCAGCTCTCCCATACATTTTGTCGAGGGTTAACGATATTTTTCTATGGAACAACAACTTTATTTTGGGAATTAATAAAAGTCGTAGAACAAAAGTTATTAGTTTTGATGTACAAAATAAGCCCATGAAAGGATACTAATTGATTAGAAATAAATAACCCTGTATACAGCCCAATTTATACGGTGTTTTATTGACATGCAAGGCCGCTTTGATAGTCAAGACTGAAATGATTTACCTTAGTTATAGTTATGATAGTACCTATTAATTATTGTTCAAAGTGTAAACAAATGAGACAAGACCTATGTAGATTTGCAATTCCTAAAGATTTTAGATTCATCAAGAATTAGACTCTTAGATTTGAAAATACAAAAATGTCAAGTATATATTCGAATTAAAATATAGCACAGGTGTTATTCAAGTATTACGTGGGTACGTATTTTAATTAGAATGTGCGAAAATCACGTTGGTATCCATAATCAAAGTAAATATTATACAAAAATCTTCTAGAGCTCTAAAGAACATTTCAACACAACGATGAAGAAATGACAGACAGGACGGAGCTGCATTCGTCCAATTGAAGATAACGTTATAATATAAAACCATCGCCGTTTAAAAAGTTTATTTTTAAAGCCGCCTCACAAAAAGCTGGTTTGTTTATAAACGGGGCAATCGCGGCGCAGTGTGGTCGACTGTTTATTATTAGCGTGTTATTTTACCAGGACTTGACCCCCAACGTTGTTAGCATAGGTATCACCTACCATGTGCACGGTGACGTCATAATAATCATAACCTATATGGAAAAAATAAAATTACAAATTAAATTAAAGGAGAATTTTTACTCCACATTAATATACTTACTAATATTATAAGTCCTCTCTTTCACGCAGCATGGGCATACCTAGTTTGAAAGACGGAGAGTGACATAGGCTACTTTTTAACACGCTTTAATTAGTTGCACCTGTATGTTTGCTTGCTTGCTTGCTTGTAACCAACCCCTTTGAGCTTGGCCTACTTAGAGTGATCAGATTTTCTTTGCACACCTATCAAAGACAGATGACAATGCGCTTCTATGAAAAAAAAAAATGAATCCTAGGCGTGTCTTTTAGTTTTTTTTTTAAACTATATTTTTATATCAGAAATAGGTCCCCTTGGTAGTAACACAAATAGCACAAAAATCAAAATATTACGAGGGCGGGGCTGCGAGCAAAAGCTAGTAATAATATAATGTTATTTTGATTTCGTTAATTAACTGGAGCTGTTGGGCGCAAACAACAGATTTCCTGATGTGTTTAAAATGTAATAATAAAATTGGACATTTTACACAATATAATGATGTACTACATTTTGTACATAGTGTTGAAAGGGAAACATTTTAGCATAAATCATGAGTAGGTATTTCATGCAATGTATGTGTCGAGTTGATGATAAAAATGAATTTCCTAAATTACTTTTATCTTTCTACAAATAAATAGGCACTACTTCGGATAAGTAGGTAGGTACCGCGTTATCACAACCATGACACCGCTAGTTCTATACGTGATAAACGATAATAATTATTCAATTTGATTGATTTGTAATCTATCCTAGTTGTAGGTAAGATTAATTACTAGTATAATGATAAAAAAATGAATACAAGTTCCCGTGGCATCCTCTCAGCGACTAGAACGGGATTGTTCACATTTCTAAGAACAAATCACAATTTACTGATTGCGGTCAAAAGGCCGTTCAAGTAAACGTTTCTCCGGGCAAACAATAACGGGATATATCGACGTCGACAATGTCGACATTACTGTAAGAGCTAGACAAAATAGAACACAATAAAAACTTGACTAATACCGCTATTAATTAAAATAGTTTCGAGTCTCATTTTATTTTAATTTCTGAGAAAAAGATGACACCATTTTTGAAGACTGCCTTTACTAATAACGAATCGTCCGAATTTACATAATTTCGTTTACTCTTACAATAAGTCATGACAATAAGTAATACTATTGACATTTAGATTGCGATATGGATCTCAATGGATATGGATAAAGGGTAAACTGAAATTTTAAACCGATTTAAAATAACTGGTAGGTATTTGCTACGCCTGCGCTATCCATTTCTCAATTTGCATTCGAAACGAATTGCCTATGATCGAAATAAAACATAGTTCGGTACAATGATCTCGCACTCGACTAATACAGGCATCTAAAACATCTATCGATAGACATTATGACCCAGATCGCCAATGGCAATTGTAAATTGTTTGAGATATCTTCAAATTGTTTCAATAGCTGATAAAATAGACAATACAACGATGTCTTTGTTTGTTAATGATCATATCAACAATTTGACAGTTACCTACCTACCTACCAGCCTTTTTAATAGTCCACTGCAGGACGAAGGCCTACCCACGAAGGGTGATTGGGCCATATCCACCACGCTGGCCCAGTGCGGGTTGGTGGATTCACATACGCCATCGAATTTCTTCTACGGACGTATGCAGGTTTCCTCACGATGTTTTCCTTCACCGAAAAGCCAGTGGTGTGACATTCCGTACATAAATTCCAAAGAACTCATTGGTACGGGACCGGGGATTTGAACCCACGACCTCACGATTGTAAGGCGGGTGTCACTACCCCTTGACCACCACGGCTTATTTGACAGTTAGTCACGAGAAATACTTGATGGTGGAAGATGACCTCTTCACTGATACTGGTCGATCATTACGTGTATACTTCGGTGATATTCAGAACAAAATATACTAGCGAAGCAGGCACTATGGAAGGAATATCTCGAATTTTGGCAGTGAAATATACGCGGTTATTCAATTAAGCCGGACTCTACAAAACGCTGTATGCCAAAGTGGCATACACTGCGGTAGCCAATTCAAGCCGTGCAAGCTTTATTCGGTCTATGGACCGCAAGCGAGACTAGATTTTCTAAAATCATACAATATAACTTGACGTTTAATGGCCAACTTATGCTTTTATAGCGTCTCATCGGTCAAAATTTGCATACTTGTCTAATGAAACTCTTCGACTCCAACGCTGTATTTGGTGAACTATTCCATCATCTAAAAGGTGGGCTAGTAGGTACAAGTTTGAATATTGTTGTTAATATTACCTATTGTCTGTAGTTCTATTTGTTAATAGAGGAGTTCAGTGAAGAGATCTTTAGGTTTTTAAAATCATTGACGTGAGAATGGTGCTACAATTTGCTACAAAGCTAAATGGCACAGACAATAAAATACTATATTTATAGTTGCAATGACACGACACATTGCTTTATGGGTTTTCGCTTCACGTGAATAACGGGAATCACAGTGGTATTAGTAGCGAGCGGTTTACTACGGTTACAATGTAGGTATAACTGTTTGTATACCTTGCAGTACTAGTTTGATGAACAATACATGTTAACAATAGGTCCGTGTGAATAAAATCTACCTACTTTACAAAATTCCAACATTAAAAACGTCAGATGCGCTGTTTTTGAAGACACGTTCACAAGTCTCCATTCAAATGCGTTGTCTGCGTCTCGTGCAAATTACAGGGATAGTTTGAGAAGGCACATAAAACCGTATTGAAAATTATAGGTGCACCAGCTGGTTTACGGCACCGTTCACCTTATGGCATGGTATAAATACCAGGGCATGCCGAATCGATGTCAATGATGTGGAAATTGGGCAGTTATTAAACGTTTTTCAAACGGCCCTGCGTGTTTAATGTATTTTGAGGTTAAATAGAATAAAAAGAGATCAAAGAAGACAAGGATTTATTAAGGCAATATGTTTGGTTACATTGGGATTGATGAAACATTTAGAGTTCGATGTAGGAGCATACCTGCATTGTTATGTAATCTTTTTGCAGAGTAGGACGGATGCCAAAATTTCACTCAGATTCGAATATAGCTGCCGCTGAAAGTCAGCAGGACACAGAGCAGTGCTGCCTCCATAGAATTTTAGAAGTCAGCTTCAGTGGTTTTTTGAACAGCTTAGCATGTTTTTCCCAAAATTTGTTCTATTTAAAATGCGCCATCATATTGACATACTTAGATGCATTTGATCATATATTTTTCATGTCAGGACGCCTCTGGAAGCGTCGCGTATCATGTTGCTAAATCCGCCACGAGGAGCCTAAACTAATAAGGATTTTACGAACTTCTCTAAAAGTTCTTCTTTTTTGACCGACGAACCTGAGGAGGTACTCAATACGACGCTTATATTTTTTTCGCATAATTTTTTTTCATAATTGTACCATTTCAAAAACTGTTTTTATTGTAAAGAGTATACTTCGAAATTGGTCCAATTTAAATTTTTTCAAAATCGGCTGAGCCATTTTTTATAAATCAACAATAGTGTGAAAAATGCTCTACATCGATCCGAGCGAAATATTCTGTACACGGGTGAAGTCGGTCATGCTATTTTTTGCAAAAGATAATCTTGTTATCATTATGCTAGAGTCCTTAGAGAATCTAGCGCGATTTTAGGATAATCTACTGTCTGATACCAAAGCAGATGACGGTAGAGGCGGGGAGTGTCGATCGGCGGAGGTACTGCGGGCACGTAACCGCATTTAATATCATTCTGCTGTCTCTACATCATACTAATGAAGTTGTTTCGCCGACTTCGCCATTTGCTCGCGAACCATTCGTGAAATCAAGAAATTTGCATTCTGGGGCGAATGAGAGCAAAAATAAACCTCATCATGCAGAGAAGATCAACAAACTTATGCGCTTCTGACGTTAATTAGTTTAGTTCCAGAGTTTGAAGATATATCAAGAATCTAACCAAAATTACTGAAAAAAAGATCATATAAAATATGAATGTGCAAGTGAATAGGCTTGAAGAAATACTTACTTTCAATAAATTTGCATACATCAGGTAGGTACATGTAGGTACCCTAATGCTTTTTCGTTAAAAACTGGTTACCACAAAGAGGTTGCATAATTTATAATCGTTTTCCGCTTTCTGGGTACGCGAATTAAACATAATGTAACATACTAATTTAGAAAAATAATGTGACGCAAGAATTTATGTCAATGTAATGTATGTATGCACAACATAATAGATAACTTTGGACATTTTTTATGTGGACAAGACATTCATTGCCAAAAGGCACGAACATCGAAATGATGCTAATAAAATATTACTTAAACAAAACGCTCAATACATTGTATACAAGTTTATAAATGAGCGAGTGCATGTACGGGATGTATTTTACGTTGAAACGCAAAGAAAAAGTTACATCGTAGTGTCAGTGACTTGTATTATATATTATACTACTGATTAACCAATACATTTTTGAGCAGAAACAAATCAATGGCCCCTATATGATTGTGGCTAAACCCAGAGCATAGCTAGTGCCTGGACGTACTCTACATAACGATGTAAAAAAACATGACCAAGAAAAAGAAAGTAGAACACCGATCCGCATCGAATCTATAATTAAGTAAATCAATACACATTACAGAATGGAGATGTTTATTACGAAGGATATTCCGTGTGAATCGGGGTGTGCGACCAAGGTTAATGGGACCGTGGCCGTCGTGCTCGTGCGGTCGATATTAGAGCCGTTCTGCTGGGAATGGCTTTAGGATTTCGATCAAGTTCCGACGCATAAACCAGGAAACAATTGACCGCACGGCTAAGTTTCGAGAAAATTGAGGATTATTATCTTTAAATAACTTCCGCTTCCGGGGCCGCTTCCAACCGGGCTTATTGGAAATCCATGGGGAAGCTTAAGTCCAGCAGTGGACGTCTTACGGCTGATAATGATGATCTCTAAATATATGCCTGGAATCGAACAAAGTATGGAAAAATCTTGACTTGGGTTTATCAAATGCAAACACAAAACAATTACAACTAGAGAGATAACCCTGTTGTCGCTTAAGGCAATTCTCAACCACAAAAATGTATGGAAAATCTAGCTCAGCCCTGTCAAAACTGTCAAATATGAATTGGAATTTGACACTACTGAGAGAAAAAACACGATAACTAGCTTCTCAATCGAGATATTTTTTATGTCTCTTTCTAACTCATGCCATATTATATAATTGCATCTCCTTCTTTCTTTTCTCGATCGACCACATTATCTGAAATCTCTGTGAATGCAAACATTTAAATCTACGCCTCCAAAACGAGGATTGAGAGACTAATAGAGAATCGGCTGATTTTACCATCATATCGCTTTATTCTAGTGACATAACGAATAGTTATTCAACAAACGTGAGAATTTCATTAGGTAATTGGGCCTCTAGTTTCGCTAAAACTAGTTTCCCAGCTAGAACCGGATTTTGATATTCAAATATCTCTATCAATTTACAATCTTTAATATATGACCAATGTTCACAAAATTGTAAACTCGACAACAATGTTGATTTCGTGATATAATTATAAGAATTTGAGCATTAAACACTAGCCGTCTTACCACAAAAGTTTTACGCACGGTTTAGACAATGTTTAACAGAACAAATTGCTCGGTTAAACAGTGTTTAAATCTTTTGTGGTGAGGCGGTAGGATTTCAAGTTATAAATGCCAATCACAGCTCACCCAGCCCTTACTTTCCTGCACCACTAGCATGACAAATGGATAAAACCATTTTATCCACTTTTAATGTCAATGTCAATCTATACTTTCTTTCCTCTTCGAGTGTATAAATTGGTGGAAAGACAATTTATCCCTTTGCCATGCTAGAGCTGCAGGTACACTATGTGTATGATGATGCTGGGAAGGTGACGGGAGAAATTTTGAAGAGCATCAACATGCGGTTCTAATGATAGGCTTTGTGGACGCCAGCAGCTCGTCTTGGTCTCAACAATCAAAGTGACTGGTCAACTACAAAAAACAACATTGCCATTTTGTATGACATGGCTGCACAGAGTGAGCTTGAGCATTTGGATTGTCTGGTCCTTTGGAACTTATCCCAATCGCTTATCATGTAGTGTGTGGTAGATAATTCTGTTAAATTTTACTTATTGATTGATAGTATTTTGTTATTGTTAATATTGATAGCACTTGCCCATTTAAGTAGCTAACGTACATATACCATTATGTATTTATACAATCGAGTAATCATTTCAGCTTTGTGATTTCTATTCATGTTTTGTTTGTTATCGCGATTGCTTTTATTATCTTATGTTTTGATTTAGATTGCCATTACGATAAGCGGCATTCAAATGTATTTTGTCCGTATTATGGGCAATCGGATATTTAAAATGGTTTTATAATATTTAGGACTTGAATGTTGCGAGTCATCGTATACAGATATCGAATATCTATAGTTGTCAGCCAACGGTTTTCGTTGGGCACACAGTAAAAACAAAGACAAAGTAGAGTTCGTGTCGTATCGTTTACTTACTTCCGAAGGCTCAAACAAGTAAATAACTCTTTATATTAATTTATTCTCTTTAGCACGTTATGCTTTAGTGCTTAATCGTTTGTATTTCCGCAAGTAATGTTATACTAAAGAAAACACCGGTTTTTACTCACGTATAATATCGCGGCCGGGTCGCTGGGAATCCGACCGGTTTCAGAGTAATTAGTACTCCTTCGTCAGGGCTAACACTAGTACGAGTACTAATTACTCTGAAACCGGTCGGATTCCCAGCGGCCCGGCCGCGATATTATACGTGAGTAAAAACCGGTGTTTTCTTTAGTATAATGAATTCTCACGCGAGTTTTAATGAAGTGAAGTAACGTTATAGTTAAATGTTCGTTGTGTGCGTTGTCAAATGTGTCCGCATTTGTGCGTGTGGACTGTGGCCTCTGCATGGACGGCTCACGGAGGGAAAGGCCGCCGAGGCCAGTCGTAGGTGTAGCAGTTGTCCATACAAACTATACCATATTCTCCAAAAAACCTATAGTAACTGTTTCCTAATCTACGGTTTTAGCAACGGTAACTACTCTCAAATCTGTAACACAGCCGACTTTGGATTGATTAAATGTCACGTTCAGGTTTCCTTGAAGTTAATACAAAACTTGATCTTCGATTTCATTGTTCGCATAAAGTTTGTAATTATAGCTAATAAATTGATTTGCTATTGACGTCGTTAATTTTTGCGTCGGTTTATATGTACTTACGAGGGGTGATCCAAAAGTAATGATAATCAATAACAAACACAATGAATAAAATAAAAAAAATAAATTTATTTCTCAACATAGTCTCCTAGCAAGTCTATACATTTAGTCCATCTCTTTTCTAAACCTAAAATTCCCTTAGAAAAAAAATCTTTATCTTGACTCTCAAAAAAGTCCTCAACCGCGGCCATCACGTCGCTATCATCGTCAAATTTCTTGCCTCGGAGATGTTCCTTGAGTCGTGGAAAAAGATAAGTCACTGGGGGCTAGATCTGGTGAATAGGGGGGGTGATCCACCAGCTCAAAGCCCGCTTCCTGAATGGCAGCCATGGCAATTGCAGCTTTGGGAACCGGTGCGTTGTCTTGATGGAACAGCACTCCAGCCCGCAGTTTGCCTCGCCTTTTCTCCTTAATAGCCTCCCGCAATCTTCTTATTTGTTCTGCATAGTAGGAGCCTGTAATAGTGGCCCCCTTTTCCAAGTAGTTCACCATGATTATTCCTTCAGCGTCCCAAAAAACAGACGCCATAACCTTCCCTGCTGAGCTTGACACTTTGAATTTCTTCGGCGTCGGTTCATCGGATCGTTTCCATGTCATCGATTGTTGTTTTGTTTCAGGATCAAAATGGTGGATCCAGGTCTTGTCCATGGTCACAAAACGTGAAAAAAAATTATCCTTGTCTGCCTGGAAATTTTCGAGATTTGCTCTTGACATGTCGACTCGTTTCTTCTTTTGCTCGTCGTTTAACATTTTCGGTACCCAACGCGCGGAGACCTATCTCATATGCAATTCGTTCGCAAGGATTCTTTGAATGCTGCCATATGAGATCCCTGTGACCTCAGCTACATGCCTGATAGTCACTCTTCGATCTTCCAATACAACTTCTTCAACTTTTTTCACATTTTCTTCAGTGAGGGACGTCGATGGGCGTCCTTCGCGGTGTTCGTCTTCCGTCGATGTTCTTCCCAGCTTAAACTCCTTAGCCCAGCGTGCAACTGTGGAATATGGAGGAAAAGAGTACCCTAATGTTTCCACCAAGTCGCTATGTATGTCTTTGGTAGACATTTTTTTCAAGCAGAGGTATTTAATGACAGCTCTGATTTCGTGTTTTTCCATTTTGATGTTCACTCCTTGACAGTCCGTATTCAAATCTCCCGGGAATCGTGGCCTATTTATATAATTTTTTTTTCCTGAACTAGTTGGTAATTGAGCAAGTGACTGATATTTTTTTTGTATTTTTGTGTGCAGTAGAAATAACTGATTATCATTACTATTGGATCACCCCTCGTAAGAGTTTTTATAGACGTAATGCTAAGATTGTCTAGTCATAACATGTACTTTATGACAGCATACTTTGTAGTTCAGAAGAGGTTTTTTGATGATTCATGCGAAAAGTTGCGGAACCTTTTAAAATGTCAACAAAATGCATCCGTGAACCTGAGAGAGCCATGAACATTACGTAATGTCAGGGAAGGTCAGGTCTGCTGTCGCTACGTGTTTACTGTTGAATCAATAAAGCATATTCTTGACCAAGCGTTTCTGAAAGTGACACTTGCATTGCACTATGCTACGCCTACAGGACATGGAAAATGTGTGGGATGGATTTTGCTGAATCTAGTGCTGGCAGCTGGCCACAACACGCTAACAAATAGATTGCTGTCTCATTTTATTTCAGTGCAAAGAAATGAGAGAGAAACACATTTGGTGTGGTACAATGGCCAAATATGTAACGTAGCAAAGTCTTCCATGCCGTGATGCCGTAATTTTCATATCAATGCTAAACATTGAGGCAAAGTGTCATTTCTCACAAACTACTATACCTAGAAGTATATTTGGTAGATAAATACATACAAGTCTTAACTAGATGATGTAAAAATCATCATATATCGTATTTTGGATATCCCAAGCAGTGATCCCCGTACATGGAATGGTTAAAAAAGTTATCATTCGGGTCGCATCAGGTCAGAAGGTTGGTTATTCGGATGCCATTAACCTATTAATATTCAATTACATGTATTCGGAAAGGCAGAAAGGATCCATTTTGTTGACATGGGAACGAACAATGAGGACGTGAGGCTACTAAAAATATATTCGCCAGGCGCGATCGATGACGTCTCTCCAGCGGTGGAGCTTGAGATTGATCGCATTAGGTCAGCACCGACCGCGACACTCGATTCGGTAATAAAGTCTCCGATATTGGCCTAAATAAATTAAAACGCAATTTATGTTGTGTCAGAGCAATGCATCGTCTGTACTTCACCAAATTTATCAACAATTCTAAAATAATAATCATCTCTAGACGCAGTGCTATGAAAAATAATAGTACGTGTTTTAATTTCCCACTGCTGGGCAAAGGTCTCCCTCAATTCCTTCCATTCCTTTCTGTTCTGTGCTACCTCCGTCCAATCCTTTTTAGGGTTCCGTACCCAAAGGGTAAAAACGGGACCCTATTACTAAAACTTCGCAGTCCGTCCGTCTGTCAGCAGGGTGTATCTCGTGAACCGTCATAGCTAGAGAGTTCAAATTTTTAGACGATGTATTTCTGTTGCCGCTATAACAACAAATACTCAAAACAGAATAAAATTATAATTTAATCTACACAACAAACGTGATTTTTTTGCCGAGGAGCTCTACGGAACCCTTCATGCGCGAGTTCAACTCGTACTTGACCGATTTTATTTACGAGATTACGCCGCTAATTTACATATTCATTACATATATTCAATACATATTCATTAAAATGACCTTTAATTAGTATAAAAAAAAACCTTGACAAAACCTAGAAAAACACTATGGAATGCAAATGCAATGTGTGCCAATCAATTTTATATAGGCAAAGCACACGTAAGTTCCGATCAAACCTTGAAGTTTCGCTGATCGACGCAATTTGTCTGTAAAACAGGTTCGATTATTTCTTTATCTGGCTGTATTCTTTGTTCAATTCTTCGCGGAGGGTCGGTGCAGTGGCAATGAACGTTGGCCAACGCTACGCGACCAGGGACCGGTTATGTCCGCTCAGACAAACATCGGCGGATCTACCGCCGAATCAATAGCAATCGCAATAGCAATAGTTTATGACGTCATTTTAATCATTTGGCACCGCCTATGTGATGTCAGCTATCAATAGCTTTGCGCGGATTGCGAAAGCAGTTGTTGAATGAACAACTTTACAAAAATGTACTATTGACAGCTCGATTTGGGACCGCCTAATTATTCAAGATGGCGGAATTGCTTTCGTTGACAGCTATCGCTACGCAATGAAAGCAGTCACCACGAACCAACTGTTTTCATAAAGGCTTTGGTATTTTTTGGATTTTAACTTGGCTATTATTAATTTTGTGACGTTATTTATGTAATTCAGTATTCATTAATTCAACAGCACATGTAATAGATTACTGCTTGTGTTTAATTTTTCTGTTTTATGTGAGAAATGGCGCGAATGTTGTTGCTGGTTGAAGCTGAAGAAGAAAGGCTGAGTAAGATGCTGACTCTACGGAGGAGACAGCTGCGAGAAGAAAGCGAGCCCATGCTGCTGCCGGAGAAGACGTTTATCGAGAATTTTCGCCTTACGAAGAACAATTTTCTGCAACTTAGTGATGACGTAATTCCTCTTTTGCATTCTTCACAGAGAACAACGGCTATTAGGCCGGAGATCAAGGTGTTTATGAATTCAGTGCAACTTACATGATGTGTTAAATAGTGATAATAACAAACATTTACCCACTGTACTGTTTTACAGGTATTGGCGGCATTACAATTTTATGCTAGTGGCAGCTACCAAAAATGTGTAGGCAATGACTTCAGCTTAGGATTGTCACAGACATCTATGTCTGATTGTCTTGCGGAAGTAACAGAGGCATTGAATCATCCTCAGATCTGGAGGAAATATGTCACTTTCCCAAAAACTTCAGCTGAATGTCATCATATGGTGGATCAAGTCATGACTCCCATGTATGGAATTGTTGTCCGGTGAAATCTGGGATACAAAGACTCCATGAGATGGGCGAAACCTACTGGTTTTTGGGTAAGTGTGGAACCTGACAAATTCAGTATTAATAAACTCATGTTTACTAATATATATACCTAATGTCTATGATATGTTTTGTTATAATTTTATTAGCCGCACCGTACGTAAAACTCAAAGTATTAGAAATGTAAGCGTCCCTGAGTCGGGCCCTGCGATAAAGGTCATCCTAGTGCAGGGTCCACTGGTATTTTGGTATATCTGTAATCTTTTGGTAAATAAAACATTTTGTATTGTATTTTTTTGTATTTTACATACTTATACTAGCTATCACTGGTTACAGACAGGAGTCCTCTAACCTAACAACAACAAGTATTTTAAAAATGTTAAATTATTACAGGTGATTCTGGTTATGCACAAAGACCGTGACCGCGAACGTCAGCCAGAGCATTCTCTGGCCACAGTCGACCAAAGACGTCCATCCGCAGTGAGGCAACAACTTGTAGACAGGCTATGGAATGCTCACATGCGCAACCATTGAAGTCATAGGTTAGTAAAGTAGAATGTATCTACATTACATTCATAATGTATATCCTAATCCTAATAATATTATAAACGCGAAAGTTTGTGAGGATGGATGGATGGATGTATGGATGTTTTAAATAAATAAATATTGGGGGACAACTCACACATGGTCACTGACCCCAAACTAAGCAAAGCTTGTGATATGGCTGCCAGAGACTGATATACTACATATACTTATTTTTAAAATACATACTTATATAGATAGTGTCTAAATAACACCCAGACACAGAGCAAACACCTATGTTCATCACAAAAATGCTTGCCCTGGGTGGGGATCGAACCCACGCCTCTTTGATCCAGAAGTCAGGTTCACTAACCACTGAGCCACCGAGGCAGAGTTTGTTACTTTCCAAATTTTCATGCAAAAACTACTGAACGGATTGAGTTGAAACTTTGCAATAATATAGCTTATATATCAGAATAACACATAGGCTTATAAATTATAATGATATATTGCGTATGCGGGCGAAGCCGCAGGTAAAAACTAGTTTGTATATAATAACTATTCTACTAAGTCGCCCTAGTATAGTATAGTTTCATAATTTTATAGGATGGTGATCTATCCAGCCAGTGGAGCCAAAGCCAGGAGCGGAGCCAGGAGCGGGCCGGGACCCAGGAACAGAGCCGGGAGCCAGGAGCGGAGCCAGGAGCCAGAAGCCGGAAATATATAATTTTTGTTTTATGTTCCATCAGAACAAAACTGTTGATACCGCCACTAACTATGTAAGACCTACTGTAGGGGTGTTAGGGGAGCTTTGGGCACTTTTTTACATAAACGGTGATAAAACTGTTATTTTTTATCAAAATGAAAATTTTATTTCAAATATATTAAGCACACATATTATTTGGTACCTAGTAATTACAGAACAGAATAGTTTTGGTATTGTTATCAGTTGCAAAGTTAGAAAAGATCTTCTGACAAAACCTCCCGACTGCCCAATGCTCAAAACTCCCGTACAGTTTTTACAATATATGATTTTTGATTCAGATGTAAATAAGTTGCCTGAATAATAACTCTGGAAAACCTTTCCATAAGCTGTTTATTTATTTAATCTATAAATTAGTTGAAATTAAAGAATTTATATAAAATCAATGATCTTTGTAACTTTATATAACTAAATTACACTTCCAATACATAGATATTCTAGGTTTTAAGGTATTAATTGTTATTATGCACCTTTCCTATAGCTGCAAGTTCTATAATGTTAAATTCTATATACTTAATAAAAAAATGTTTGATCTGTGTATTAGAGGTATTTGAAATAAAACAAATCCCAAGAGATGTATGTTGTTAGAACAGGAGTATTAGGGTGGTACATGTATATCCTGGCAATTCCCTCTATGATGACCCAGCTACAGTAGTGATCTCTCTCATGAGGTGAAATCTGAGAAGAGTACCTACTCCAAGCCGAGTAATTTCCTTTATGATAGAGTGGTAGTAGATTAAATGATACTGAGCGACAGTCTACTGATCCCTGTTAGTTTAGAGATTAAATCTATGACTAGAACCCGACGATCGACGGTCTTCTTCTAGCTGCTCTGCATCTAAGGCCAGCCGCCTCTCCTCCAAGTCCAGCGCCCACTGTGGTGGACCTGTAATAGCAATTTGTTTAATGTTAGAATATGATCAAATTCTAATTCATTAGCGCCCACTGTGGTGGACCTGTAATAGCAATTTGTTTAATGTTAGAATATGATCAAATTCTAATTCATTAGCGCCCACTGTGGTGGACCTGTAATAGCAATTTGTTTAATGTTCGAATATTATCAAATTCAAATTCATTATCTTTCTATCTAAATAATAGAATATATACAACCACTTTCACACTCATAGCTACCGCTATGGCACTGATCATTGCTGAACATAGGTCTCTTTGCTCAGGGTATTAGATAATTATATTTCATGACTGATCACTGCTGGGCGTCTGCCCTGCTATTACTGCTTCTATTCCTTCTATTATGCTCTGGCTGACGTTCGCGGTCAAGGCGCATAGCCTCCTCGTCGATCTCTGCATGCAGCTCGCAAATGAGTTGTGAAGAACCACACATGCATTTACAATGTTCCCTGCCTTCTTAGGGGTATAGTGCACTGTCCGATGTGCCAATAGGCACCGAAAAAGTGACCAAGACACCAAAACATCTCTCCACTACATTCCTTGACCACCACCAATCATAAACACCTTGATCTCCGGCCTAATAGCCGTTGTCCTCTGTGAAGAATGCAAAAGAGAAATTACATCATCGCTAAGATGCAAAAAATTGTTCTTCGTACATAAATAAACTTTACTACTTTTAACTACTTTGTAAATAATAAAGAGATTAATTTGACGTCTATGTTTCGAGTCCCTATATTGTACGGCACGTATTTGGTGACACCAAATCGTGCGGGCAGGAAAGCACGGCCCGTATTTCATGTCCCATGCCACCAATTATCAGGCTGTACCATGAAGTTATAGGTAAAAATGGAGCCAACACTCCTAATACCTATTTGAAGCAAGTACCTATTTATCGCCATCTCACTCGTCTGGGGCCCAACTCTCTTTTCAATAGGGTGATATTACTCTACAAAAACCCAGGACAGATTTATTATGTAAGCGATACAAAAATACTAGGTATACGGAGCGTCACACTAATCGACGTATGGGAAGTTATGCGCAGAGAACTGCGCAAAACCCGAAATATAGGCCAGAATTTCCACGACGCCGATAACTTAAATCATGATGGATTCAGATGTAAATCTTTAGGCACAGACTGCAAATGGCACGGATAATGGTGTGAAGTTGCGTGTAGGTATCTGTCTGTGTGCGTAGACTTCCTGTAAACTGTGTATGCCAAGGAGCCATCGGACCTCACCATCACCTTGACCTCTAAGAATGGCAAAGTTTTCTCCACTTCCATCTCATAAGTGAACTTAATGTTAGGATGAATAGAGTTGAAATAATCCACAAACTGGTCAACCCCTTCTTTGTCTGCCTTCATTACCCAAAAGTCCTCCACGGATCGACACTATTTTTCAAGAATAGTTCGTGAAGCGGTGGAACTCAAAAAACATAAGAATTTCAACCGGGGGAATGGATTTCAGTTATCGGCGTCGTGGAATCCTGTTTTCAACAAATGCAAATCGCGTAGTGTAGGTAGAAGGACATTGTTAGATACCGTGAGTGTTGTGTCGTAGTGACAATATTTCAAGTTCAAATTGAATTGGCGGTACCAGCTGTTCCACATTCCAGTCTACCCGTGACCACGGTCGATGCAACTCGACCGAAACGTCAGGATGAAGAGGTATTTATTTATCTCGTAATTTTAGTGCGCGATTAGTCCCGTAGTATACAGTAATAATGTGTTCAAATCGCGAAAGTTTAATAACAACATGGAAACTAAATCTTAAATTTATCATTATTCATATTAAAGGTAATTGAATCGGTGATTTCTAAGACCCACATGTTAAACTTTTCTTGAAATTGAGTTAACTCACAATGATTGGTCACAATTGGTGGGACACAAATTATCATGCCATACACTATCAGGCTGTACATTATCATGTCGTGAATTTTGGGTCGTACATTATTGGCTCCCCATGTTTCCCTCCAAATAAAAATCAAAATGTGAAAAATGCAAATGTCAATGCGTTTCATTTATGCGAATATGCCATGGAATTTTAAAAAATCCCATTCGCATGTATACTTTGATTATAAGTTATATTATAGAAGAAATTCATTTGAAATGTTATTTTCTTATCCTTAATATTTTTTTAATCATATTATTGAGTAAATAAGAAATAAACAAACATTCTGCAAATCAATTGTAATTAGCGGAAACTAAACGCAGAATGTGTCAGAGCACAGATTACAAAAACACAGGTTATCTGTGAAAGCTATAAGCAATTCTCACCAAAACTATTACTTCTATGGTAGGCGGTACCGATAAGCTATTACGATTGCTTGCGAATTGCAATAGCAATAGTAATCGCAATAGTGATAGTTTTGAGTAAGGCGGTCGGCCCGCGGATCGCTTAATGGTGACTCACTTGTAAGCAATTATTGCGAATTTGCTTATTTTTGTCATGGCCTAATGCAATTTTAATACGTGGTAGATAATATCTGACAGAGATAGTTTGTGATTTGAAGGACCAAGATAATTACTTTAAACATGTTTTTAAGAAGTTACAGGAAGGAATGGCATAAAAAATCGAATGATACCAATACCAATATCGATTCTCCCGTTTGCGACTTTCGGTGGAATAAAGAAACATGGTTACATACGTACATACTCGTACAATATACTCAGATCACATGAATCCTGAGAACATTACACTTCTTATTTTGGGCAGTCGTGCAAAAAGTAAACAATGTCCAACATAATTGTCTCGTCCCCAAATCTAAATTTAAGGGTGACCTATTTTATAGACGACATTGATGTAGATAAATCCTACCTTTATCACGGAGTTTCACTGAAGAAGTGTTTTGTTCGCATTCCAGTAAATATCTGAAACAAATAAATTAAACATTTTTAATAATGGGAAATTAATTATTACCAATAGCGTCCTTAAAGGTAAAATATTGTGAACGAAAGTGAAGTACACCTACTATGTGTCACGACCTACTAACCTACATCGGATTTGGCTGTTAACTAATGTATGTGAATATGAACAAACTTCCTAATTTCGTAATGGGAAGGTTCCATGTGGATAAACAAACCTTTAACTTAGTATATGTATAGAAGTAACTTGTTGGCTTGGTTCTTATAAACACCTATATTCAGCAATAACGGTAACAAAAAAGGTAAGATAGTATAATTATAGTTTTAATATTATTTTCGGTAGAAAGCCGAAATATTTATGTCATAAAGTAATTAAGATAATTGTTTTAAAGGTCAGCCACGTCCTGACTAATTAAATAAAATTATTCTATGAACAGAAAATGTGTACTTGAATTAATGTATAAATTAAATTAATACTCTAATGAATAATTTTATCTTTGCGTTATTCGTGAAGACTAGAAGTTTATTTATTCTCTAAGACTAGAAGACTGTTAGCACCCGGACTGTGCCTCAATGTTATCTAAAAGCAAACAAGTCGGGTGATTGTTAACGTTAACGTGTGACGTTAACACTATAAAAATTTAACAATTATTTCTGTGGCACATTTTACCAGTAAACAGACTACCGTCTAGTAAATATATACAATCCATCGAATGATCAAAGCAAATGGCAACCGTAGAGACGAAAACGAAGGACTCTACATCGCACCGCAAGTAATTCAAACGTGTAGCGTTTAGAAGAAAAACTATTCCTGATCTTTCTTTGTACCTTTTATTTTGCGACAATGTATTAGAGAAATAAAGAAACAGTACACTGTATTTAGCTCTATTTTTGATAATTTATTCAACATTGATATAATATATGACAAACTACTTCCTTCGACCCTCTACAAAATTAATACGAACAACGTCAAAATTCTAGTACGCCATTTTTCTCTTCAACAAAACATTGGCGTTTGGGTACCTAATAGGTATACGTATCTCGTGAAATATCTCAGTCCGAAATTACGCAGCAGTATTTCCTCTCGCAATATCAGAGGCTTGGCTACGCGAAAATTGTATCTTACTCCTGGGGAAAGGAAATTGGGACGCTCAGGGCGAGGAAGGCATTATAGTTCATCAGCACCGCTGGACTCAATAAACAGACCAATGACATGACATTGTTGTTTTTGGTTCGGTTCAGTCATTTATTTACTCTACCGTAACTTATTAGTACAGGTCACGGAATTAGCATATTTTCAAGACGAATTTATAAGCGAATATTGAGCTAACTGAAATCAGGTTTTTTAGCTCGAACTTTTCTCTTTGTGTTTCGACATTGATCGGCATAATTTAAAATTTGAGTTTTGAGGTCATCAATTCTAAACTTTCTCCTTCTGTGACGCCGTTTGTAAAGTATTATAATGTATCGAAACGCTTTTACTTTTTTGGGTTTCGTACCCAAAGAGTAAAAACGGGGCCTTATTACATCCACTCAACTCCTGCAACAAGACTCCGCTGTCCGTCCGTCCGTCTGTCAATTTGTTTGTCCGTCTGTCTGTCACCAGGCTGTATCTCATGACCTGTTACAGCTAGAAAGTGGAAATTTTTACAGATGATGCATTTCTTTTGCCACTATATCAACAATTATACTAAAAACGGAATAAATTAAATATTTAGGAGCTCCCATACAACAAACCTGAATTTTTAACCGTTTTTCGCTCGATTATAATAATGGTGACAAGTAGACGCCTCAAATATCCACTGAATGTTTAGTTGTATATTCATTTAAAAAAAATATATATTAATTAAAATCCCATACGGTACGGAACCCTTCGTGTGCGAGTCCAATTCGCACTTGGCCGATTATTATTTCTAAGCAAAATATTTCCCGCACGATCCCATACGGCACGGAACCCTTCGTGTGCGAGTCCAATTCGCACTTGGCCGATTATTATTTCTAAACAAAATATTTCCCGCACGATCCCATACGGCACGGAACCCTTCGTGTGCGAGTCCAATTCGCACTTGGCCGATTATTATTTCTAAAAAAAATATTTCCCGCACAATCCCATACGGCGCGGAACCCTTCGTGTGCGAGTCCAATTCGCACTTGGCCGATTATTATTTCTAAACAAAATATTTCCCGCACGATCCCATACGGCACGGAACCCTTCGTGTGCGAGTCCAATTCGCACTTGGCCGATTATTATTTCTAAAAAAAATATTTCCCGCACAATCCCATACGGCACGGAACCCTTCGTGTGCGAGTCCGATTCGCACTTGGCCGATTATTATTTCTAAACAAAATATTTCCCGCACAATCCCATACGGCACGGAACTCATCGTGTGCGAGTCCAATTCGCACTTGGCCGATTATTATTTCTAAACAAAATATTTCCCGCACGATCCCATACGGTACGGAACCCTTCGTGTGCGAGTCCAATTCGCACTTGGCCGATTATTATTTCTAAACAAAATATTTCCCGCACGATCCCATACGGTACGGAACCCTTCGTGTGCGAGTCCAATTCGCACTTGGCCGATTATTATTTCTAAACAAAATATTTCCCGCACGATCCCATACGGTACGGAACCCTTCGTGTGCGAGTCCAATTCGCACTTGGCCGATTATTATTTCTAAACAAAATATTTCCCGCACGTGAGTTACAAAATAAGAATATTACGATGCAGTAAGAGCACGCTATTTATTTTGAAACGGCCTCGGAATAGAACAATCCATAACAATGAGGCAGCTTGAATCACCCGAGTGAGAGTTGTTTACTACTCATCGCCGCTTGACCACTTAACTGTGCCAAGTGACATCGCTGGGTCATGCCCTGCGTTATCTTGCCAAGCGCCGATACCCAAACGGTATGATACAACTTTTTCTGGCAATTTGGTAACGATAGAATTTTTAATATTGGAATTCATGCGGCTTCTTAGTTTAGTAGACTGCCTCGGTGGCTCAGTGGTTAGTACCTTAACCTTTAGGTCAAAGAGGCGTGTGATGTGTTTCCTCTGTGTCTGGGTGTTATTTAGTTACTATCTATGTATATATAAGTATGTATTCATAAATAATTACATATATGTAGTTTGCTTAGTTTGGGGTCAGAGAGTGTATAAGATGTCCCAAAATATTTGTATTTATTATTTATAGTTATGTATTGATAATAATAAGTGGACAGAGGTCCAGGTAGTGTGACGAGGTGAGCGACCGGGACTTGGGTCATCGTCGCGCACATCTTCTGCCTCTCGCGTGACTCATCTCAATATACTATGTTGCTCTGCTCTTGCTTCGCTGTTGCGCAATTTCTGAACGATCCTTTTTCAAATCAAAATAACTGCGTCGGAGTGATTACTTCATTCGTATTCGCTCCAATAAATCCAAATCGCCTGAAGTGATTTGTGATCTTTTAGTACGTAATCCGTAGAGATGAATAACTAGAAAGTGTACAGGTTTCAAAATAGCAAGATTTAAAAAGTATGAGCAAGCGTACGTAAATGAGCATCGTTTTGTATTTAAGTAGTTCAGGTGTTGAAGAGAAATGCGGAGAAACAGTTTCTCGGTAAGTATAGTAATGTACGTACCCATTATGTTGATTGGCGATGAAAAACAATACCACAAACTGAATACACACGGGAAATAATTTACTGTTCAAATAATGTGGCCAATGTCGAAACCAGCAAGGTACGAGTACAAAACGAGTACGTAGGTACAATCTCGCATACATAACAAATTCATATTACGGTGATAAAATCAGTTTCGTAATTATAACATACAATACGGTGTCGCTATTGAGTTGGAATTAGAAGTACGATAAAATAAATTAGTAGGCAAATTAGTTATCGCTCGACTTTCGCAATATGAACTTTGCGAATGTAACAAGGTTCGCAAATGGTAAATAAATAATTAAACAACTTAAAGAGCATGAAATTGATTTGAAAAGAAACCATTGTAAATAATTGCTACTAGTAAAAGAGAAAGTAACAGTTATACAACAGAAAATATTATCAAAACTCCTGTAATCATGGAATAGTGTCGGTCGAAGGGTCGTGCCTTGCGAGAGGCTGTGAAGAAAATGCAGTCTAATTAAAATATGTATATCGAAGGTTTAAATTTTACTTCATGAATATGGATGTGAATAGAATACGTTTGGTACCTTCCAGTAAATTAGTCCCTAGCATGTCCCACTTTGAATAAAAACGGCTAGCCAGTCGTCCTTTCCAAGAACGAGCGCAATTAAAATGCTCGTCGTGATCCCAGTTCTTGCTGCACTTTCTAAGCCGAACAATACACACGTGGAGTGCTTCTAATATCAGCTCTATAGTTGACGCGATAAGAGCCAAAGACCGAGACACGCGAACAAAGGACGTTTCTATCCAAACTGGTGTGACTGTGACATGAGGTTGAATGCACCCGAAGAACACTTAATAATGCCGCAGGTGTTTCTACATCTATTATAATAAGATTTGGAGTATATAAGATTAAGCGTAATCAATCCGGATTTTAAGAAACCGTCCAATGACATTTACTTAATTCTGGTTGAATTTAATATTTGACTTTGATTACGCCAATGTTAAACTAATCGGAACAAACCAGGGTCAATATATGTTGGTGTCACTAAGGAGATTAAAATTCAAAGCAGACAACAAATAACAAGAATCAAATACATTGTGAAGGAGGTCAAAATCCCTTATCAGCAGTCATGTGTGACCTCGCGATATCGTGGCTGCGCAGCTGTTTCATCAAATACGGAGAGGAAGTTGAACTGATTTCGAATCTACGAATGATTTATGAATGTAATAGTAGTCAGTAGGTATCTATCTACACTGTATTTGTAAAGAATTAAGCAACCTGCCTTTTTGTTCGCCCGATTCGTGACGCTTGATTAAAATTGAAAACACTTTCCAATTGTGTGACTAAAACTTTAGCAGCCGTTTCAACATTTGTTCTAGTCATTTAGAACACGTTACTTGTGTGAAAAACAATTGATTACCATCCACCAGGATACCTACTAAAACAACAAACTATTACTGAAATCAAGTTGTCGTTAGCATAGTGTTTATGGACACGGAAATCGATATTTTCGATAAAGCAGCAGACAAGGTCAGGACGTTGTCATTTTGTATAGCCGCACCCGACGTCCATGTATAAAACAGGTCCGAAAAGCTTTTATAATGCCGTCGACTTGGTCAAATCTGCATTCATTTATGATTACGTTTGCGAAGTTGTCATACCTATTACTCATATGAAATGGATAAAAAAAACTTACTTGACTAGAGCATTTCAGCATGGATTAATAATGATATAAGTAGGTAGGTATAATAAAACTATAATGCAGCAAGATCTGCACTGCAATAACAAGCTTTCTAGAGTCATTCCAATTTAACCAAGAACGAAATCTCTAATTTGGCTTCTGAACATTTTAAAAAGAAAAATATAATATTGAATAAGTGATTATGCGTTCAAATGCGGTCTGTGTAGAGGAACTAGGTGCGTAGTTTGGGGCATGCGGCAAAGCAGCGCCAACGACCTTGCAAGGTCGCAAGTTTCGCCCTACCTAATAATTTTCAATGGCTTCTTCGTAATTTCGCGACGACTTTACTGCGATTTTTGTACGGCTCAGAGATATTAGCAAAGTTTTTATGACTTCCCAACAACTGCTAACTTTGGTATTACTAGCTGTTTACGTTTGGTGTTTTGATTAAGAATTGAAACCACTCGAAATGAACGATTTACCATGGTCTGGAAACGTTGCCGAAGCCTTGCTCAAATTGTGACATTGGCACGCAACATAAAGCGTGTCGATTTGAGATTTCGTTTATCAGCCTAAAATGTTGTACATTTTGATCAATGGGATTTTATACAGATTCTAGAACCGCGGCTTGTGCTCTCTGTAACCTTTTTAGAGAACAATTACTTTTTATAACAAAGGATTTTAAAACGAGTTGTATATTCATAATTTTAATATATCTTTTAGTTACAGCTTATAATGGCGATAATAGAGTATTCAATTTCGGTTCAATTAAAGTCAAGGAACGGAATAAGCTAGAATGTAAAAAGAGCCATTTAAAAATGTCTACTAGACAAAATACAGCCCATTTTTGAGGCGACGCAAACAAAGCCTCGTAGATCAAACAATGAACTGACACCACAATAGTTCCATAGGGCCGACTTGCTATCTAGCCGGCCTTGTCCAGCCCATTGTGTGGAGCACTATTAACCCGTGAGGAGGCGCGCCTTAAAACCTAACACGGACGGGCGCGCGCGAGCATTTCGCTCACGCTATTTCAAATGTCATTATCTACCTATTTGTTATATTAATTGATTGAAAACTGGTTGGTATAAGTAAAACGACATTATATTTACTATATAATAGGCGTTTTATTTAAAATAAGTAATTAAAATACAGTTTCTCTGCAAAATTAAAAATCTTACAAACTTTGGTCGACTTGTTTGGCAATCGAAAAGAAAAAAAATTGTGAAAAAATAAAAGCTGCACCCAAAAAAAAAACCAACTCTGCTATCAAATTTTAAGAAGTATACCTTTCATAACAAGGTTGACACATCAACGTGACGTGCTCCGTGCAGAGTAATTTTTGACACGAAGTACACGCTTTTTAGACGGTCTATTTTTCCTTCTGGGGCATATGTCTCTTGACTTTTTATGACGGAACAGTCGCTTTCTGGGCTATTGACACGAGTGTGGTCTTCATCATCAGGGTCTAGTACCGAATGATCATCAAAAAACTCGTCCAGTCACGAAGAAATTTGTTGATCTTACCTTTCATATCCATCGCCCATTTAACTAATACTTGTTAGCTAAAAAACGAAATAAACATTCCACAACAATATTAATTTAATTGTAAAATCATATAATGAAAAGTATTAACAGATTTGTAAACGTTCAAACACAAATTAAAAGTACTAATCATAGAATAAAATAGATACACATTTAATTATTGAAGAAAAAAATACTTACGCGGATAGGCGCGCGATGAGCAAAATGCCGCGCAGCGGTTCACACGCCCAAAAAGTACTTCACTACGGGGCCACCACGACAATAAGCGGCGCGTGAGCTACGTCAGGGGAGAGGGGTTGAATAGTTAGGAAGGTACCTAGACGCTTGACGCACTATGAAGTCCGTAGTAACAAAAATATTGTTAAAGAAGTTTTCGTGAGCAAAATGCTCATAGCGCGCCTTCTTACGGGTTAAATCATAAGCACTTACCTAAATGGAGCATAAGTGATGGCCCAACTGTGATGGGGCATGGGGAGTTGTAACATTATTATGATTGTCTTACCAAAAGTTATGCACTAATTTTGTTGTTCTTCATCACTAGGTACTTTAGGCACCTTTTCATGTTTGTACAAAGTAAATACAAATCGAATAACTCTTACACAAATAATAAATATGCATGAATGGGAAAAGAGGACGTAAACATTTTTGTTTTAAGTGTATTTTTGAACCTTTGCCAAAAATATTATTGCACATATAAATGCTTTTACGAAACTGATTGTGGCTGATTGTTTGTATACATGCACCAATAATAGGTACATGTTCGGTAGAAACACAAGGATGGAGAATTCCAATATTTTGCGATGCTTGTACGGCGCGCGGCGGCTGAACAGTTCCTGGAAATAATACGGCATTTTGCTCAAATTTTTTCAACTTATTTATTTGTACAGTTTGAAATATTACATTTCAAGGTGTGAAAAGAATACATTTAATAAATTCTTAGTAGGTAGAGTAGGTACTTATAATCATTACCTACCAGAAAACTGTGCTTACTGACTTATTCAGACGCAGTAAGTGCAAATTGCAGTACGAACGAATAAGGTGAATTTTTTATGATGATACAATATTTATGATAAAAAAGGCAAAGTTTAAGAATAATAAAATTGTTAATAAAATCCCCGTTTGTCACTGGTGGGGGAAGAAGGAGCAATCTGAATAGAATGAAAATGAATAGAATAGAATAGAATGAAAATGAATAGAAACTTAGGGTTGCAGTAAATGCAGTTGTCGATGGGCAACTCGTCCGCATGTCCCTATCTCATAAAAAATATCTACTGTACCTTGCCTAGGCTACACCCTAGACAAATAGGCTCAGCTACCTTGTCATATCAATCATATCTTTACACTAGCTGCGCCCTGCGGTGTTACCCGCGTTAATCCGAGATAAAAAGTAAGGGGCCATTCAAGTATTACGTAAGCACTATAGGGGGTGGAGGGGTTCATCATTTGCTTATTTTTGATGACATGGGGGATGGTCTAAAAGTTGATTACGCCAGCAATAGTTATTTATTTCTTTTCGCATATGTGTGTTAAAGTTCACTATGCTAAATATATTTTCTTATTTCTAGAATTAAATCTGCTGCTCATGAATCCATAAAAAAAGAAAAATGTATACAGGTACCAATGTTTACGTAAGAATGGGGGGAGGGGTAAGAACTTTGCTTACTTTTGCGGTCAAGGGGGGAGGTGGGTATATAATTGTAATAAATCTGCTTACGTAATAGTTGAACAGCCTCTAAGTCTATGCTAACTTCATACCGAATTTCATTCAAATCGGTTAAGTCGTTTGTGCGTGAAAGAGTAACACACATCCATACGTACTCACAAACTTTCTCGTTTATAATATTAGTAGCATAGTATGTCTAGCAGGCTGAATTGACGCAAGTCAATATTAGCATTAGACTGCAGTGTCTTGCATTTAACTACCGTTTTGCTTATTGACGTAATTGAGGGCATGTAGTTTACAACTACGAGTATGATGCAGTTTCCATCTGGATTGCCGAGTAAACGAGCTAAGACCTAATATACATCATTACCTACAATGTCGTGTACTTGTACAAACCGCGTTTTAACTTCGTGAACATGTATTTTAATTCCAAGATACACGTATTTGGTCGACAGAACCAAAAATACTGTCGTCCTTTTTTAAATAGTTACATCATCTATTTCTACGAAGTATATATATAAAGAAGTTGGAATTCTGTAATAGGCATGAGGACTAAAAATAAGTCCGTCAGATAGATAGATTATCAAAAAAATGTAGACAAGTATTTTTTCTTCTATCAATTAAACAAAAATTGTAGAAGACAGCCCGTTAAAGTTCCATGTTCCATGTGACGTCAAGAGTCACATACAAATGTATAGACTTTCGTGAGAGAAGTGACGGCACAACTCCCACTCCCAAACTTTGACAACGTTGATATTTGTTATATTATTGACAAAAGGGAAATAGGTGTCAAATATTTTCTGTACGGACTAAAGCCGGAAACATACTATCGGACGCCGCTTACGGACGCGACTGACAGCCGCGACTTAGCAATGTGCACAGTCTTAAGACATCTGGTGTGCCAAATCGCTCTCGGACGTTCGAACGCTCAAGGTCGTCCGAAGGTGACGTCCGCGACTTATGTCCGATAATGTGCACGGCTCAGTGTACTTTCATAGTCTAGGTCGCGTCTGTCAGTCGCGTCCGTAAGCCGCGTCCGATAGTATGTTTCGAGCTTAAGTATAGTACTGTTTTTTTTACCCAGTCATTATGCCTATTCAAACTTTTGGTAATTTCCACCGAGCCTGTTTCCTTCTTGCAATCATCACAACACAAAGTACAATTCCCGATACCAAGATTGCAACATGGCTAACTCGTGAACTGTTGCACAATACCACGAGCGTTATTCTGCAACAAAAGAAGTTCATTCTATCTAGATACGATTTACAATGCTATCTGTAGCAGTATGTACACGACACGAGTGATCAGTAACGACCTTGTTAGATCTACTTTCATACACGGAGACCGGAGAATGTAGACTGTGAACTCCGTGGAGCCAGGGCTATCAGATGGAACCAAATGCGGGAAAAAATCAGGAGAGGGAGAGAAAAGCCCTCGGTAGAGCCTGTTTGATGTGATGTAAAAGTAGGCATCCAATCGGCAGCGACTGAGCTCTATATTGTACGGGTCCCTCAAAATATGGTTGATGTAAAAATAGCTATTTTCCTTCCAATAATAATTATAAATAGCTATTCCGCTCCAACTGTAGATATCCTAAAATTTCCAGAATCCGGCCGAAAACCTGATGAGTCAAAAACATTTGAGATTTCAGGATTCTGAAATATGGCAACCCTACGTAAAGTACCTTAGCTACTTAGTATTAGTCTGCAGCACTGCTATGCAGCTAAAGTAGGTAGTGTACCGCAGACGGCGGCGGACCTTGTCTTGGCTTTAGATTTCGATCTACGGTTATACCTACAGCTGACGTCATGTTATCTCCATGCAGTTTGCAGAACTTTGTATATTTGTGCAACAATGTCGCGGGACACGAAATTTCAAGTTCCTACAGTAACGAATAAGAATAACAATTTTTAGATTGGAGGAAACTGGTTGCCACATACCTATTTGTAAAATAATAAGAAATTGTGACAACCAGTTTCAAGCAACACTGCTCCAAAAGTCCGGACTAGTTTTTTCATCATTTGATTAGGTTAAAAATATTGAGAACAAGTTGATGAAATAATTGACAGGCCATCCCACAATCACCCTAAACATAGAAGAAAAAGGAAGACGAGCTTCTCAAAACGAATGTCACGTGAAAAAATAACATAACAGTCAAATGGAGAGCCTGTTCCTATTCGGAAGAAGCTTAATTAGCAGGCTTAATTCGTATAGGCAGGGTAGATAGCCCTGTGTCAGAGTTTTTAAGGCTCTGACATGGCTAAACGGTTAAAACAACCGGAAACTACAATTTAACGCATCAGTATATATTTTTTTATGTATAGCCACGCATAACTTTTTACATAGTAGTCCGATTTCAATAAAAAAAAATACTGGAAAGAGTATACTTCGAAATTGGTCCCATTTAAATTTTATCGAAATCGGCTAAGCCATTTTTGATAAATCAACAATAATGTGAAAAATGCTACATCGATCCGTGCGAAATATTCGCGGATTCTGTACTCGGGTAAAGTCGGTCACGCTAATTTTTGCAAAAAATAATTATGTTCATATGAGCGGGTTAAGGGTTACCAATACGCCCCCGGTTTTTGCATTAAAAAATCAATATAAAATTGATATTACCACTTTTTCCCAAATTTTATAAATGAAAGCTATAGTTCAATTCATGTGCATAAATAACAGATTAAAAAAAAATTGTAAACGTGTAGGAAAGTGCCCAAAAATGCAATAAACTATCTTAGAAATCATGAATTTGTTCCAAAAAGCGGTATCTTCGCATTTAATTTCTATCGAGGGAAGTTTTTTGAATAGGCTATTTGACAACATTGAAAATATTCTATTAATATATTAATTCTATTAATCCATACAGATAATAAATATAAATAGCCTGAAAAAGACATATTTCACTTTATTTAAACTAAAATATGTCTAATTTTCGCAAATCGAACGAAATAAAATACGATATTTTTTTGATATTTTATGTGACGTAAACGCTCTAAGAAGGGCAGCAACTCTGGTGACTTCACGTGCTAGTAAACGAGAATTTCTCGATTTACTGTTGTTTATATAATTTGTGTTTTGTGATTTCGGAGTAATATTATTGGATCTGTAAGTTACTTTTAAAGTATTTTTTGTCAATTCTTTAGATGTGGACTAGGGTATTTACCAGTATTAACTAACGTTGTTTTACTAGTGAGTGACGTCAAAGACCAGCGCCATTACAGAATGTCGTTTTTGGTGGGATCTTGAATATCTATTTTTTAACACTGATTTTCATTGTTAATACAGTAGATCTCTCGGAAATATAAATGTAGTGTGCTTAGTATGTACTAACGAATAATTTAAAACGTTTTCCAAAAACTAAGCAAATACCCTATTGTGTTTCGAGTTATTGAATGCCCTACGTATAGTTTTGAGAATATTGTGTATTTTTATTTTGATTCGACAATTTCAAGGTTTGATGGAGTCAGTTTAACTAGGGCTCTATACAGGTATTTGAGATTGGATGGCGGCTTAATTCATTCATCTCATCTGAGTCCTAAGTGATCGAGTCTACTACGCCTTAGTTTCGTTCAGTGATAGCGTTATGCGTGGGCAGGCTCGGGCAACGAGGTTTACGCAACATTATCGGGTTGCGTCAGGAAAAGTCTCACAGCCGACTAGTCGTTGCGCTGACGAGTGGCGCAGCGCACTCAGCAATTTGTGAACCTACCGCAATATTTTACAGATCTTTTCTTATTTTCTATTGTTTTCAAATAGTTTAGTTTAAGCCGTTGCCGATTTTTAATCAATTTTTGTATTTCCTTCCGTACTGTACTGTAAAGAATTTCTTTCGGAATAGTCTGTCTAATTTGTACCAATTTAGGCTAAGATAAAATTAACTTTCTTCGTGTATAGTCTTCTGTTAATAAATGTAAAATTAGATGTAAAGACACGGACTCTGAAGTCTGCGAAGCAATGTAAAATAAATATATAAAAAATAGTCCGTCGAAGGTTTCATTGATTTTAGGTTTGTAACTAACATGAATCGGTCTCTCGCAGGTCTCTCTCTGTATCCAATATAATTATTACATCAGAAATGTTTTGAGACGGAAGCTCCCATAGTGATTTATCGATAACGTCTCTAGCTGTTTTTGAGCGCAGCTGTGTAAAAACACACACAATATAACTTCGTAGATACTACACAAGTACCTGAACTAAATAGATTCATAAAATACGTACCTACTCTTATCAGTTAGTAGTATAATGCGCTACCTACCAGTGACAGACTGTATTATGAAAGATCATGTTTGCTTTTGACTGTCGACGAATGTAAACAGCACGTGAGATTTCAAGCGATGAATGAGTAAATAAACGCGAATCGAGCTCGATGATTTGGGTCAAGATTACACCGGCATAGTGCATGCGTGCGATCAATGCAGCATACGGTAGTCATTAAAAACAACCAGCGCCCCAAAAAGACACGGAAACACATACTCTAGGGCATAAAAATCCTTCATCAAACAGTTTATTTATAACTTGGTTGTTTGGCAAAGATAACGCGTAGGTATGTATTTTTAAATACCATCAACGGATGTATCGGTCTACGACACTGTTGTCATAGGAAAATGCCAAAAATCTGAACAGTGATATTTTTAAAAGACGTCTATTTTAGAATTGAGACTTTCCAGCGACACAAAAGATGAAACACAAAATCCTTTCACGAAGCATATTGAAGCAAACGTCGTAATATGATTATTTTTCGCCAAAAATGGCATAGCATCAACTGTTTACAGAATTTGTATAGTTCGCACGAATCAATGTAACATGGATGTAGTAATTACATTAGTGTTGAATGTAACATGGATGTAGTAATTACATTAGTATTGATTTTTCAAAAACGACTCAGCCGATTTCGATAACATTTTAAAAAAGGTTCCATACTTTTGAAGTATGATCTACCAAAAAAACTAACTTAGAAAAACTAAATTACTAACTAAGACTAAGATTTAAACTAACCTCTCTCTATTGCACAGTCGCATTCTTTCAAATGTAACTTTTTAACAAAACGTACAGAACTACAGACACAGACCCTGGAGTCTGTGGGTTATTAATAAAAAAAAAGTCATCAATATCGGTTCATAAGTGGCGGAGTAATTGCGTAACATAACTACAAAAAAAACATAGTTGAATTGAGAACCTTATTTTTTGAAGTCCGATAAAAACAGGAAGCCAATGGCAATGGATTTCATGGACGATGATGAATAGGTAGGGGTTATCTGTATGCTGATAATATTAGCTCGGTGCCCTTGACATGATATTGTTAACAAAATATCCTATTTTGAAAATAATAATAACTAGCACGTTGTGAGCCGACGGCGCGGGCGTTTACGCGGAAGCGCATACTGACCCACTCTGGCTGACGATGCTGTTGGCGCCGCTCTACCGACTGTGCAAATCAAATGCAAGTTTTCAGACCACTCTCTCACGGATCTAGACCCTATAATATAGCGTTTTCTTTTAGAAACTCAAGTTCTTCGGGAGGTGATAAGCTGACTTCGATTAATGTACAACATAAGAATTATGTAGGATTTTTTCTATAGAAGGAAGCATAATTCTTAACTGAATGATGTTAGGTATTGTTAGGCTTTTCTATTCTTGGAGTGGCATTTAAAGATAATATTTGCTTTAAAGTACCTAGCCTACCAAGAGCATTGAATAAATTAATCAGATCAGATTTTAAAAGCTAAAAAGTAAGTGCGCCTAAGCTAAGTGGCTTGCCCTGGTGCCAGACTGTGCCCTAAAGGTCTCTGACATGGCTAAACGGTTAAAGCAAACACCACCAATTTAACATATCATCCATGGCAGAGTAGCTCTGATGATCTCTGATGATGATCGCCTATCCGAAGAATGACAATGCCAAATAATAAATAAATATTTGGGGACATCTTACACACGTTGTTAAACTTCAGTGATTGCAGAGAAATACCTAGTCAAACTATGCTATGTAATTATAATCTTTAAGCCGCCATCCAATCTCAAAATACCTTTATAGAGCCCTAGTTAAACTAACTTTTCTACATCAAACCTTGGAGTTGTCGAATAAAAATAATATACACAATATTCTCAAAACTATATGGTAGGGAAGTCAATAACTCGAAACACAATCCAAAAAACTTCGCTCGATAGAAATTAAATGCAAAGATACCGCTTTTTAGAACAAATCCATGATTTCTAAGAAAGTTTATTGCATTTTTGGGCACTTTTCTACACGTTTACATTTTTTTTTTAATCTGTTATTTATGCACATGAATTGAATAAAGCTTTCATCCATAAAATTTTGGAAAAAGTGGTAATATAAATTTTATATTGATTTTTGAATGCAAAAATCGGGCGAAACCGGGGGCGTATTGGTCTTCACCAGCTCATATGAAAAATTACGCTGATACTATGGCGCCTTAAGAATTAACCTAATAAATTATGTTATGGCATAAGCTTTGGATTTACACCAATATTCATGTATTATATTATATTGAATGTAAAGATAGAAGTCATGGGACATTTAAATTATTTAAAGTTAAGTAAGTTGGTATATCGGGTGGCTAGCACTGGTGTCAGAGTTTATAGGCCGCCTGAAGGCCTAAAACATTGTCCTGAGAGTCGTTTCGGTAAACGGCTTAATAGATGCAGAAAGCAGTTGTCCTGGACACGGCGCGCTTAGTCAGGAGGGTCCTCTCGCTGTAGCCCTAACCATTGGTAGCTAGGGCCCTGCCCCGTTGCTGACGGCACTACTAGGTAGGTACTATGTTTAATGGTGGTATGAAACTAAGTAAAAACAGACATAAAAATCTTTTATTTCTAATATAACAAGCAAACTATCACGAAATGTCATAAAATGCATTACCAGCACAGATTCCTTTTCTTATCTATGGAATTTTTCCTTTGTCAGAAATCATGCTCATGTAAAGTCTATTAAACAATGATGTACTAAAATGTGGTTAAAATTCTATAATGGTGCCAAAAAGCCACCATCTATGTACCTTTTTTTAAATAATCAACAAAGAAGACACCAATGTAATCAACTAATGACACATCATCCTTTTGTATCAATAACTTTTATATTTGGTTTCTGTTTTTGTCCTGCTCAATGTATCATCATCATCATCCGCAGCCTTCTCTATCCCACTGCTGGGTATAGGCCTCTCTCTTACAGTGCCAATTGTCTCAGTCCTGTGCTAATCATATCGAGGTTCGACCTGTGATTTCACTATAAACAACCTATATCAACCCATCTCGCAGCCGGACAACCAATGCTTGCCTTGCCTCGGTGACCACTCTGTTACTGCCCTGCTTCACCTGGCCTAAAATTATACTTAATTGTAATTTACTAAATGAATGTTTAATGCTATAATAATATCATACAATTAAATAAACTTTTAATGCTATAAGTAGCGCTCATAGCATAGTTTGACTATGGTTTGACTACAGTAAGTCATAATATGGGTGAACGTGTATGTTGTTTACAACTGAGCGCTACCCTGGCTCGGATGAGACTTTAAATTGTAGGTCCCGGTTGTATAAGCCGTTTAGCCATGTCAGAGGTCTTTAGGTAGCCTAGAAACTTGGACATCAGGGCTAGCACTTAGCCTATATGAACTTACTTTAATGCTATAAATAATTATAACTATGTGAACAGCACACATATATGTATAACTTCTGGTTGCATTAGGTTTATTAATTTGTGAATTCCTGAATCTGAATCATGGAATTATGAACTACAAAATTAGGAATAAAATGATTACATGTGGTTTCCTATTATTACAATTTAGTTTATCAACTGTTTATGTACACCTACACATATTTTTAATTTACTACCTTTCCTCAATGATGTTCACTGTTATATAGTTTGTGTAAAACATTTATTAAATTATTTAGGAATACAATGATTACATTTGGTTTCCTATTAATACAATTTAGTTTATCAACTGTTTATGTACCTACACATATTTTTAATTTACTACCTTTTCTCAATGATGTTCACTGTTATATAGTTTGTGTAAAACATTTATTAAATTATTTTCAGATTCCAGTATGGAAGAATGACTGAACACTTTTTCATTTAATTCAAGCTCACAACAATATTAATCATTGGATGTTTTTTTATTCTTAGGCCTAGACTTTAGCAAACCTGCAGCATGAGTACCGTTATTATATGATGGTTAATTTGACATTTAAATTGCTAAAATTTGTTAAAATTCATAGAATATACCGATTTTTAGCGATTTAAATCTAAAGGGCTAACTCATTTATTTATGTCATACGCAAGTCCTTTCAGACAGTAACAATGGATGTTTTTATTAAGATTTACAAAACCTATATAAGGCCTCTGCTAGAGTATGGGTTCCAGGTGTGGAGTCCTTACTTTAAGAAGGATATTGATTTGCTTGAAAGTGCACAAAGAAAAGCCACCAAGATTCCGTATGCTCTGTGCCACAAAACCTATGAAGATAGGTTAAAAGCTCTTCGTCTCACGACCCTCAAAGAACGACGAATGCGTGGAGACCTAATTGAGACCTTCAAGATTCTCAATGGCTTTTATAATCTTCCGCATATTCACGAAATGTACACCTTAAACGAAAATATGCGGGATAGCAGACGCCATAAATTTATCTTGCAGCCTACACCATCACAAACCAACACTGCACACCACATCCTATGCAATAGAGTTGTCTACAACTGGAATAGGTTGCCAGAGAATGTAATCTCAGCAAGAACTATAAACACATTTAAGAATAGACTGGACCTTTGGATAAAGAAGGAAAAAATTTCTTTAACAGATAAATACTAATTTTATTTGATTCTGCTTGATATAGGCACATCAGTATACACTGCTCGCCTATAAACAAATAAATAAATGTCAAATTAACGATCATATAAGAACAGTACTCGCGCTACAGACTGGAGCATTGTAGTCCAGTCTACTGCATTTATATTTGCATAGAAAGAAACAAAACAGCTGTGCGTGGCACAGAACTGTGAGTCAAAGGCAAATATGGCATAACCACAATGGGATTATGTACTAAAATGCCTTGTCCAGTTCCACTAATCTCTCTTTGGTTTTTCTTTGAGTCTGGGCCTAAGACATCTGTGACACCACTGAATATTGATTTTGTTTTTGACAAATAACAGTTTAGCTATAAGATAGTTACTTATAATTTTTAAATAGGTATTCTTCTTGCCTTTAGTTATGTCAGTATAGATGCTTAATGGACATGTGACTTCTTTCCTCCCATTGACTCGACACAATGCACCTATTGAAAGCAATGGACATGTCCTTAACTGAAGCTAAAACATTACTAAATTAGGACTTAAGATTCAAATTGTCTGTATTTTGCCTTGACTTAACTGAAACATAATTATATTGGTTATCAGTCTTGGGAAAATAGCCAGTATTTAAAGCAAAATAGACTTTACTGAGTAGGTTTGATAGGTGCCTCTAAATATATATCATACTTTATTATTAAGTAAGTTCATATAGGCCAGGTGGCTAGCCCTGGTGTCAGAGTTTTTAGGCTGCCTGAAGGCCTCTGACATGGCTAAACGGTTAAAACAACAAGTTAATTATTAGGTAAAGTCCTGGAATTAATTTAAATACATACCTAATGAAATCATTGTGTATTTTATTGAGTGGTTTCATGCTTTATGTGTTTTAACACAGAGTTTGTTTTACAGCTGTTTGTATATTTTAAATGATTCTAAATAATGACTAAATTAGATTTACACACAAAGCAAGGACATTTTTTGAGGATTACTAAGCATCTACCTACCTGTTTTATAAAATATATGCTCTAGAAATGCCTAAACAAATTGTACAAGATTAATGCAGTGATAGGAAAATGTAGGCCTATTTACCTACCATGATGGCAGAAAGACGATAGGAATCGAAATATATTTAAATCGGAATTTAGTAAATACAAAAACAATCAAAATTAATGAGTGAGAAAAAAATCGCCACGATCGAGTCACGAAACTTCACTGGTCGAAAAGTAAAAATCTAAATCCTGTGCAAAAAAGATCTAAGATTTTATACCTAGCATAAAATCAATCAAATGCAATTGTTCTACTTACGTATTGCACGGTGATGTGGTGAAATGTTCGCGGATGAAACGGATTGCTTTGCTCCCGTCCTGTATCCTTTGTGAAAGGAGCCAGGTAAACGCACAATACTTTTTTTCTAGCACACTGTTTTTTCAACAACTCCGAAGTCCTTTGTGGAGTTACAGGTTGTACAAAAACTAAACAGCTCGGTAGTCCATATGTTTTATCAAAATAATCCAAATAAATCGATGTAGCACAACACAGCTCACGAAACGAAACACGAATTTCTCACTCACTGCTGCTTGCTTACTGTTTGTTTGATTATGCAGCAACGCAAAGCAAGCAAGCAATGGCGCTGATTGGCGCTGGTTGTAGTGTTGACACCTTAGTTTTAGTAATTGGGGCTGTTGAAGAAGCTAAAAAGGGCTAGATGGAACAAAAAATATCAAGAAAAGGGCTACATGGAGCACAAATTACGACGATAACACTTGCAGTAAAAAGGTCAAAAAAAGACACATTTACTAAATAATTTCAATTAGGTATTTTTTTTTTAATTTGTATCACAACATTTTAAAATTGTATATGAATTGGATGACACATTAACTAATGAAATAATACCGTCTTTCCACAAAAGTTTTACGCACGCTTTAAACAATTGTACTGTTAAAGCAGTACAAATTGCACTGTTAAACAGTGTTTAAAGCGCGTTTAAATCTTTGTGGTGAGGCAGCTGGAGTTTTGATATAAACCTCTGATTAGTCGGTTCGTGAAGAAGATGAAGAACATTAATATCACATAGATAGAAATAAATCGATAGTCCATGTCACTAATCGCGAAAGTTCAATGTTATCGCAATATTAGAATGGCAAACATTTCAGTTTCTGGTGTAATATTTCTAAGAAAATGAAAAGGGCAAAAAAGGGCAAGATAACCCTTTCTGGGCTAAATCATTAAACAACGAGTTCACCTTCAGCAGAAAGTGCTAGATCTAGCTCTTAAAAGGCTAAGGTGGTAACAATGGCTGGTTGGCTGACCGAAGTGACAGTGACAGTTTGACAGAATGAAGTTAGCAACAATTTCGAACAAAAACATTTGACTTCTCAAATCTCAGCATCGAACAGCTGTTTCAAGACTTATAGCGACATCTAAAGTTCTTTTTATGAAACTTTATAGATGGCGCATAAGCTAAAATATCGTAAAGCAAATCCGTCTTGGGTTCCACGTGATTTTTATATTCACATCTCAGAACTGAGTTTTTAGGTTCGTAACATTTTCACAGAACGTCAGTAGATGGAGCACTTTAAAAAAAATCATTTTTTTTTTTTAAAACAATTACCTCTAAAGTTAGTCTTAAAAGTTAAAAAAAATCTAATGATAATTTTTTTTAAATGTTATATATGTAATACAAAATTGTGAATTAGTGAAACAAAAAGTGGGCCCCTCCGGGATTTGAACCCGGGACCTCCTGCACCCAAAGCAGGAATCATACCCCTAGACCAAGAGGCCACCTGACAATGAAAGTAAAATTTTACATTACACCTTTACTAGCATTAAAGCCGTTATCGCGGGATCGGGCTGGGTGCAAGTCGCTACAAACCGATGATATTGTAGATCTATAGGGGAGACCTGTGTCCAGCGGTGGACGTTCTATCGTTGATAGATGGATGGAGCCGCTATAAAATTTAGATGCCACAGTAACACTACGTCAGAAACTTGGTAGGTAAGTTAGTGTAGGTACGTAACGTGGGCACCGTTTCTATCTGTAATTTTGTACGAAAGATTTCTCTTTTCTTTACGGCTTCTCCTAGAATACTTAAAATATAAAAAACAACTACGATAGGAAAGCCATCAACAATTGATTTACTTCTATATAATATTTTATTGAAATAGTGAATTGTCAAATCATAATGAGCTTGAGTCCATTACCTTCGCAAGCTAATTCGTTAGCACAAAATTATGTATTTATTTTTTTGAATAAAAAAAAATAAGCCCTAGTAGATTTGCGTCTAGGTATGACCCTACCTACCCAAAAAAGTATATAAATTTATTATTTTTAAAAAAGTATTTAACCAATACACGTGTTTATGAAAGGCGTAGACAGGTAGGTACCTATTGAGAATTGAACAATGAATTATGAAGGCGCCATCTAATTACAATACTTCTGTTTCTTTTTCACTTTAAGCACTCGATAGAGAGAACACTTTTTAAGTTGCTATTAAATTTACGATGGCGCCTTCATAATAGGGCCTAATATCTACTTATTAACTAGTAGTCTCCGAACAGTAAACTTCGCAGCACACCTCTTTAACTGAATGTTTATAAGCCCATACCTATCTCGACTCGATTTTGACCGATTAAAGTCGCAAATGTTAGGATTAGATACTAAACGATCTTTCTAAATATTTTCGAAATAGGCTGATAAATAGCGCGACAGAAATATTCCCACTTTTTGGAGGCAGCTTACACTTACGCGATTTTGATTTGGCAGCCAATCTAAAATCGTAGCGCGCTGATGACAAAATATTCATTAAAACCTAAACCTAAATCCATTAGAACCTGTATTCAACCTACCAAGTTTCGTCGAGTATCGTTGAAAAATGCGACCTGTATAAAAAAAGCAACATCCGAACAGATGAAAGCAAAATCCTCGACATAAAACGGAGATCAATCATATGTACCTTCATCAATAATACTTCATTATATTCATTTTATGAACAACTTTTACTACTAACCCTGAAATCCGTAACAATAGCAAGTTAAGGTTTTACCTAACAAATATTGTATAATAAAATATCTAGTGTTTAGGTACATATAATAAATACTAAAAAGTAGAACAGATAGCTAATAAGTTTTACAACTCAAATAAACTTCAGAAAATATTTAAAAAATTGTCAGTAATTTTTCAAATTTAAACAAATCTTTTAAAATAAATATAGGTTGTATGGGCGTCTCACATGTCCACGAGACTGCGCTGTTCCAAAACATTTTTTTTAGGTAAAATTTCTATTTAATGGACTCAATATTAAATCTAACGATGTACAATACGGGTATATTAAGAGTATTTTAATACGCTTTTATAGTCTTGTGTTGTGAAGCTGGCACTGAGAACTTTTTGTTGACTTGTGACATGTTACTGGTTATTAAACCTGTTCCTTTTAGTGGGTTATCAACAAGTTTGACCCCGTAAAAGCCGCCAAGTAAGTTAAAGTAAGTAAAAAAATAAATTATTGAGCAAAATCATCAAACTTTTTTTTGCATCGATAAATGGAAAATAAACTTTTTTCTCAGAAATGGTTAACTTTTGCACAGGGTTTTAAGGGGTCAAATTTGTTGATAATAACTCCCTCTATAATCCAATAGAAGGAATAGGTTCAATATTCAGTAATCATGTATAACGGACTGACATGAAAAACTAAACGTTAAATGAGATCAAGTAGGTAAAATATCAATAAAATAACAGCTAAGTACAAATCGAAATATATCTACGAACATAAGAATCGCGTGTTTAAACAGAGTTTTGATAATTACCTATTATTGTGAAGCCGACGTTCTTATTATATTCTGTATACAACCAGCCATGTCGAACAATGTATACCTAAGTACACAAAATAACTTAGGTGAAACTAGTTGACGGCACGAACTCATATTTGGCGCAGCTTAAATAAATAAATCATATCTTATATCTGTCTTGTCTGAAGAAGATATAGATTCGGTGCGTGCATAATTTTTTTTTTACCTAACACTACTGCGTACTAAATGAGTTTAAGGGTTTTCTCTGTAGTAAATTATGAAAAAACTGTTGATATATTTATTTAATTAACAGCTATTTGAACTGACAAATATTTAAACTAGGCCGCTATTTTCTAGATGACTAAGTATAGTTCTGTGTTTTTTTTACACCCAAAGTTTCTTAAAAATTTGAGTCAAAATTCAAAAGTTTCAAGGCTTAATTCGAGTGTATAGATTTTTTACCAACGTGCATAGATTTTTTAAAGAAAAAATTATAAAAAAATTAGTTTTAGATATTCAACAACAAAGTTTGTATGGAGCGACTAGTAAGAGCCCTTAAGTAATTTATTGTGATAGGTAAATCAGGAAGCTCAATATATATTTTTTTTAATTAATTGGCATAATTGTGTATGATAAATAATTTCCAGACAAACTGTACTTCCTACGACGTATAACGAACTTTTCATTCTTCTCCCGGACGGCCCTCCATAGACCCTGGTGGTGAGTGGTGGTCACCCGACTGTACTTACTAGTTCAGCAACCCGGTGTCCTCTAAGCAGAAGAACTAACAACTTGCGGAATACTGCTAGCGTCCTCAGCAAAGGTGACGTCCACAAGTGGTATATTATTCAGAGAAAAATCGAACCAAGATGATATATACATAATTTGAAAGCTTGTTTTATGGGCTTCCCAAAAATATTTAATTTCGATTTTTTCGCTCCCCCATTTTTTTTAAACGTGAAAAATAAATTGTATGAAAAATAACAATACAGCTTATTACTTTTTCTAGTTTAGCAATGATAAAGTGCTTATATCGTTATTTAACTTGCATTCGTAGCTGATTCTTTCACATTCATCACTTAAAAATTACAACCTACCAGTGTGACCAGTTAGTAAGTACAATGTGACAAAAAACCACTTTAAAACTGTGTCTAATTGGTAAAATGCTTCTATTTAACAATTTGGAGGTTACTTAATCAGAGTTGATAGAGATAAACTACCTGTTGAGCCAAATATATTTATTTATCCTAATAAATTCAACATTATTTTTTAAAAAATCGGAGGGCTTTTTTTTTTAACTGTTTTAATAGACTCAGAAAAATATGAACTTTCTGGAAATGTAACTAGTGTTGTGGTTAGAATTTTTGATTATTATTATACCAGCCTCCATACATTTTGTGGACATGTCCTTTGGTTTTGCGCTGTTCCACCCGACCATGAGGTAGACTTTGTCCCGTTGGAATAAGTAAGTAAGTTCGTATAGGCCGGGTGGCTAGCCCTGGTGTCAGAGTTTTTAGGCCGCCTGAAGGCCTCTGACATGGCTAAACGGTTAAAACAACCGGGACCTACAATTTAACGTGTCATCCGAGCCACGGAAGTTGGAATGAAAGTTTAATAGTATGGATATACATACATGTAGGAAAAAAGCTTCGGAAGTCTTGTCTAGAATGCCTACAGCCTACGTTCGGTGCTGACCCAATTACCTCGTTATAGATATTACTGATCTATTAGAAAAAAATGTAGACTTTACACCAATAAAAATTTCGAAGAGCCAGCCTATGTAACCAGCTTATGTACTGAAATGAAATTATATTTTGATTTTAATGTACTGGTATGTATGTAGGTAAAGTACTTAAGTATTCCAACTGTCCACCTATTTTACTATTACCATTATGTACAGTTGACATGCATTAGGTAAACTGAGTACTACAGTCCACGCATACATAGCTCTCAGGGCTGCCAAGTAGACATTTTGACCACGACACCAAGTGTTTTAAGCAAATTCCTGAAAAATTCTATGACAAATGTGTTTGATACAGTATTGAACGAGTAGGCTGCATTTTTTCTTCTACACTTTTGTATTGAAGTTTCGAAAAGTGATAGTAGGTATTGGGTACCTATTTGCCAAGTTGCGTCCGCAGTCTGGCAGCCCTGGGGCCTAATAGTAGACCACAAGATTAATAGCGTCACTCCCGCCGCAGTAAATTACCGCTGTCACATTCGTTAATTTGCAGAGCAGCGTCTTCAACTGTTTAACAGTCCACGATGCTCACCCGCGTATCGCAATGAAGCCAGTCCACGTTGCGTTTGTAAAACAAACTGTAACCACCTTATGTCATTTTGGCCACGCAATTTGACGTAATGAGAAATTACATGCGCACGAAACTATTCAGGCACCCGAGCGTTACACATGGTAATCAATAAACCGCTATTATTGCCCAAATGATATAATAGTAGACCATATTTATCAGCTAGTTTGCAGAAGGTATGAGGTGAAGAGTGACAGCACGTGCGTGTTGCACCTACTAGTTACTATATTATTATTAACATGTAAGTTTAAACTATACCTAATATTTGCATACTTGAGTAAGTATATGTGTATTATCTTACCCTACTCATGAGGTTTGATTTGGAAAGATTTGCTAATGAACTTTTTTCTTACGTAGATGATGGTTAAAATAGTGACAACTATTTTTGGTACAATCTAATTGAATAGTAGGAATTCTTGATTTTTGTCACACTTAAGATGCTACCTCTAGTATGAATGAGTAAATAAATATAGGTACCTAAGTTTCTTTTAAATTCCTTTTGTAGAGTTGGCGGATTCTTTTCATGGCTTTGCGAGGGTGTGGCGCCAGCGTCGCATAGGTACCAACCTGATAAACATTTAAGTATGTGTAATTTACGTATAGGTAAATAACTAGGTATTTCTAATATTTGTTAACTCATAAGATAATGTTTATCTATACCTATACTCGCGACTTCCTACCGCCTAAACGACTACCACGATTTTGGATTGCCAAGCGTTGTTAATTTGCCTAATTACACAAAATACCTAGTGGCTGTCAAAACGATCGATTTTTGAATCGAGGCATTTTAAAGACAACGCTTCTACATTGTGTTTTAGTTTTTACCGACTTCCAAAATGGAGGAGGTACTATGTTCGTCTGTCCTACATATATACTTTTTTGTGTAGGTATGTTCATCGATATTTACGCCAATTGTGAACCAATTAAAAATATATGCTTTATTTCCAAAGGGTAGGGTACTCTGGAAGTGTTCCCATTTAAATTTTATCGAAATCGGCTCAGTCGTTTTAGATATATCAACAATATTGTACATAAATATCACATAATTTCGTGCAAACTATTAATTCTGTACTCGGTAGAAGTCGGTGGTACCATTTTTTGCAATTAATAATCATCTTTTGTAAGTCTAATCTCTTATCTATGTAATTAATAAGCATATCTATTATTAAGTTAAAGGCTTGTTCAATAGAATCGTCGCGGTTCATATATGAGCACACTTGGGTGTGTCATTCTCCTCTAGATTGCAAAATATGATGTCTGTTTACATTACGGACAGACAAACGATTGAACAAACACGGACAAAGGTCGTATCGATTATTAGAAAATTAGGATTTACGATTATACTGCACTTTACCAGCCTTTTTAATAGTCCACTGCTGGGCGTAGGCCTACCTACGAAGGGTGAATTACGATTATAACGAAAGTATAATATCGTATATCGAATAGGTAGTAGGACTTTTTAAAAAGCTTTGGGGAGTAGGTACTGAGTGGCCCTCTCTAAGTGTTAGACCTTCTTGTGGAAGTTCACAAAAACAATTTTCCTGAAATGTATATATCAGCTCCCTACAAACTTTACAAAATGCATAGTTTAGCTACCTAGAATATGTTCTAGTCTAGTGTCTATCGTAGCTGTTGGGTTGTTTACTTAAAAACTTGAGATCCATTACCTAGGTAGATGGAACTTACTTGACCCACTTAAACGTTCAAGAAGTCTAGAGTTATAGGTAATGTATAAAATCGAACGTAGCGCAGGATTTATGATTCGACAAACCGGCCTGATTTTTAACTCCCGTAAAATGAATGGTGTCAAAAGTTAAAAGCGTGCATTTATACCTTTTAATCGGTTTTATCTGTTTGTGGCGTGGTAAGCATTGTAGTTTCTAAGCTAGCAGGCTGATTTCGACCTCATTTTTTTGTTTGAAGGCTGATGTGATTATGATATTTTTCACTCATAATTCAATGTAATTTGCTATTGAGTGTTATTCCAAACTTTGCGTCTAATTGTTCCTTTTTCATCCGATAACACTAGCATGAATGGTACGATTTTTTGGACTGGTATTTATTTAAGTAGTCTTAGCGGTTTGGGGTCAGAGACCGTGTGTAAGATGTCCCTATCCAATATTAGGATAATTTTTCATATCAGAAAAAACCTATATGGTTCTAAACACATGAATATTGGGGACACATCTAATTACTGTTATAAATGCTAGCTACTAGCTAATAACCAAGCACTGTAATTCACGCTACGTTATTACCATAATTATGCAAAGTTCAAGTAACTTTTAATTTAACCTTCCTGCTACTCAACATTACATCAAAAGAGGTATTACCAGTTCTATAGAATACGTGGACCTTCCTATTATTTGATTATCACATATTACCACACCATGTGTGCCATCTACTGGCCATTGAAGGTTAGGTATCGTGACTCAGCAATATCGACACCATTTTACGGATTTTATTCTATTTTGCTTTCAAGAGTAGTTTCTCAAGCTTTGCACGTTTCGTGCATTCTTTAAGCAGTGTCAAGAGATTTATTGCTACAAGTACATCAACTTAAGATTTACTTAGAATTTTCAGTGAACACATTCCCTTTAAAAATGGATGACAAAAGCATTCGGTATTTTTATGCTTAAATATAGCTTGCGCTGCGAAAAACATTAAACTGGAAGCAGTGTACTATGAAATGTGTTTCCCGTCAAATACTGTGTTAAGTATAGAGATCTTTAAGTGTAGAGTTACTAAGTAAAAATAATTTTAAGCTTAATGACAAATCCTACGTAGACCGCATCAATACTCATTTTTTAAAGTTGAAGCTGAGACAAAGATATTAAATTAAAAACTAATGATTTTTAATACTTTTGTTTAAGCTACAACTAATTCAGGGAATAAGTAGATAGCTTAATTACCAATGGTTTGGCGGCTTAATTAATTTTGTTGAAGTTGGGCCCACATCAGTTTATCTAAAATGTATGCAAACAAATTGAGATGAAGTAGAGCGCTAACTGTAAAGATAGAGCTCTACTTCATGTCAATTTGTTTGTCAAGTACCGGAGATGATAATATTGCGGGGAGGGGCTCCGCTATTTGAATGGAGATATACCTACCTATGTACCTAGGAGTTACGGCACTACACAGAGTTGAAAATTTATTAGCTTATTTCCAAGGTTAGGAATATAACAAAAATCTGAGTTGATACCTGATTCCTTCATCACCTTTTCACAATAGAACAAGCCGGACGTCACATAAATACCATCCCTACATAGTCTACGTACCACCTGCTCGTACTAAGCGATTCGCTTCTTCCTTCATAATGCGGACCGCCAGGGATTGGAATGCCCTGCCCCCGTCATTATTTCCTGACAATAACAATTTGGATATCTTCAAGTCAAGGGTAAATAGGTATTTTTTAGGTCTACATACTCCATCTTTGGCTACAAAATCGCTTGCCATCAGGCGAGTTGGTGGCCAAATGTAGCTGTATTTTACATTAAAAAAAAGATATAGCAGTTTTCGAATAAACTGTTACTTTCATCAAAGTATCGGCTATTACTTAGTACGTCCACTGCCGAGATAAATCTCTTCTAAAAAAAACCAATAAGGCAAGTTAGAGTGGATTGCATCCAGCGCCTTGCTGCGGTCTCGCTCTCACCAGGTCGTCTGTCGACCTAGTAGACGTCCTACGCTGAGCTTGCTAGTACGTGGTCTCCGAGAACTTTGCGGCGCCATCAGCCATCGCGCTATGCTCTGCCTACTGCCACCTCAACTTCCCAATCCATACAATACAATGGGTACAACAATTAAAATATTCAAGGAATTTATTACGGTATTTTCAATGAAACAAGTTAATCTTTCCATATCGATCTCTCTTAACAACATCATAATACTATTAAAAGTAGGAAAGGTATTCTAGAGATGCGCTCAAACATTTATAATTATGGCTTATTATAGTTATTGTTGATGACATCGGCACTTTATGATAATTGCCGACCATCTTCCTGACACTCTTGTAGGTACGTATTAAATTTTACTTTCAGGATTAACGATCGAATTGCTTCCGAATTATTAAAAAAAAGACAACACAAGGATGCATAAGAATGAATTGCAATCAATCAAGTAATAAAATGGTCGAAGCTTTTTGTGGATCATGTTTTACAAAGGACTGTCGGAACATGTCAAAATACTCGTAATACATATTATACAGACTCTATCTGCCTTACCACAAAAGATTTAATCACGCTTTAAATGCTGTTTAACCGTGCAATTTGTTCTGTTAAACGATGTCTAAAGTGTGCTTAAAACTTTGTGGTAAGACGGCGATGGATTTAACCCCCTTATCATCCATTTTTTTTTTTTATAAAATAGTGATAAGTTGTATATTCATTACTTAGTCTTACCAAACCTATACGTAATAATTAATAAAGGGAGCTTTTTTCAAGAAGATTACATAGTGTTAATAAGACAAAGTCTATAAAAGAAACCTTGTTACTATGTTGTTTGAAGATTTGGTTTATTTCTCAACTCGAAATATTTAACCTTTGATAGTTATATTAATAAATAAGCAATACGAATTTCGTTAGAATAGGAAATTTCTGTGAATCCAAATAATATAGATATTTCACAAGCTAAAGTCCAGAAACTGAAACGGGAATTTCTGCCCACTTACAATGTATTCTAGGAACCTTGAAATGATCGCTTCGCTTCTAAAGGTTATTCTAGATCAAGTTTAATAATAATTCCAAATTAAATAAAAAATAGGTAATACAGTCAAACCTGGTTAACTAAGAACTGGATAAGTGAGAAACCTCTATAAGTGAGAGACCAAAACCTCTATATGAGAGAGTCGTGTTTCCCTCATGGACCTCTATAACTGAGAGTACTACTTGTTTGAACCTTTATAAGTGACAGTTGAGGGTAATGAAACATCTGCCCTTTATGACCCATTCTTAAATTTCGTGGAACTAAGTAGTACCTTTGCTTTCGGATCGTGTTCTATTTAAAAATTTTTTTAATATTTTGTCGAAAGAAGTAACATTGTTTTTGTATCGCATTTTATTGAAGTGGCCACACGTGCGTCCATGCTATCCTGTTTGTTGAAATAGTGCTCTATTTATAACTTTTTTGTGTTTTTTTTTCTACCTGACATTATTTTTGTATTACATTCTTTCTATCTAACTACACTATCGTATTGACCGAACTTACTACAGTTGATTTGTATCAATTGAGGCGAAAAGTTCAGTGTTAACAAATAAATCTTTTGGAATAAATAAATCATTAAGTGATAAGCTTAAGGTGAGTATCGAATGCTTTCTAAAGTGGAAAAACTACAAAAACTACAATCAATAAAACAAACTACCATATATGTTTAATTCTAATCAACACAACCCGAACAATTAGTACCTATCTACCTATGTATAATACTATTTATAAACATATTATCAATATGTATATCATTTTTCACGCATGTGATACCTACATACAAATTTGACCTATTTTTTAACCTCTATAAAAGAGAGAGAGAAGGTACTTCTGAAACTGGATAAGTGAAAAACCTCTATAAGCGAGAATGAGACGACAGTCCCTTGAACTCTCTCTTATCCAGGTTTGTCTGTACTAAAAACTCCTCTAGAATATTCAACCACAGATTTAAATGTCAATGCAAAGAGCACTGATTTAAATAAAATCAACGATATAAGTACTTATATTTTTGCTCGATGGCGATTATCATACTGCAACATATTTAAAGAATCTTAATACCTATAATATTATAAATCCGAAAGTGTGTTTGTGTTTCTTTCTCGCAGCGACAGAGCAGACTTGATTTTTGGTATGATTGTAGTTCAAAGGTGGAAAAATTTAAGGTTTTTATGGAAAATCACACAAATAAAAATACCACTCGGGTGACGCCGCGGTTAAAAGCTAGTAATACATAAACTACGTAGTTAAAAATGTATGTGTAACATATATTTTTAGCGAATGTATAAGATGACATTAAAGAGCTTTATAAGGATAACTACTTTGGCAGACTTGTAAATTTTAAATATGAATCGTATCCTTGTCGTGTGACTCTACTAAGTTTATGCTTAAAATGTACCTAAAATACTAGAATGTACTTTTTTAGTGAAATAAACATTCAACAGCTCTTATTAAAGAAGGTACTTTTAATTATTACACTATCGCATGTATACGTCTATTTATAAGTTTGTTTATACTGAGTTCAATGCAAGAGAAATTAATAGAATTCGGTCAAGGTCAGCAGACATGTGCCTATTTGATTCACGTGTTCAGTGATGCTTATCGGCAATTGTTCACATCTTATTGTAACCATGATTGTGTCATTGAATCAATGTAATCATCCATCTTCAAACCTCTTTTGTATCTTTTCACCTAATGCTAAGCATATTGCTTTAAATGTTGCGTTAACTCCAATTAAAGTTATTGTTGACAGAGAGCCTACGAAAGACAAGAGGCCAAGAACCCCATTTATAAGATCGTAACTAGCCTCCCATGAAATACCGATAATGTCTTCAAGCACTTACGATAAATCGTGAGATATTGTTCCGAGAAGATGAGTTAATGAAGAGTCAGTAGCCAGTTTAAGTTATTCCTTGAACCCTACGGTCGGTGGAGCCGGGTGTAGGTTGGTAGATGCCGCCCTCCCCTCGTTTCAGTATTGCAGTCTATAAAAGAATTGGAGAAGGAGGCTTTGTCATCTGTGTGTCAGTGACTGCAGCAGTGCTGTGTTGTGTGCATATCTACACTTGACTTGCCAAGGTACTTGTGAACTGTTTGCACGACTCATCTTTTGTTTGGATTGCGCGGTGCGTGGGCGTGCGAGGATTTGGACTTTGATCTGAATTTCGACTTTGAGATTACCGTGCTCTAATGAGAAATTTAATTGTTAATCCACATTCATCCAGCATGTAACATTAACTGATCTCTTAATCAGCTCGTTTAAAATACCAAATCCCAATGATTAATCAAAATATTTTCTCCAAGAAATCGGGAAAACATTTTGGAAAGTCTAAGTTTAAACTTGGACAAGCTTTATCCAACAGATTGGAGAGGTTTTATGTGGGACCACGTGGGATCAAGACCGAGCAAGCTTTGCAGTATTATCGCTAAGCTTTAAAGAAAATTTATGGGCCAAGTTTAGAACACCGAATTCCTTTTGATTTAAAATCAAGTCAAGATAAATATTCAATTATTTAACGTTTCCATGCATCTGTGTGTAAAATTAGCTGATTCTAAGATAGAAACTTTCAGGATATGGATTGTTTAGATTTTCCTTGATAAATGTTGGTAATGACTAATTAAACTGTTGTATTCTAATTGTACCTATGTTCTGATTGAGTAGATAAAATGCTCATTGCAGACTTATTTGTGTAGTTTAAGCACGTAAATTATATAACGGGACTTTATATATTCTTCTACCTATCAAATAAAATAATACATTGATCATTCCTAGAAGGACCTAGGCTTTCATAATTATTTTTGCATGTTTCTTTTGATTATTATGATCTGTACTTGCGTGTTACTAATAAATACAATTGCAGTAATTAAAACTAAGGCAAATTAAACTTTACAATCTAGATTTAAAGACGGTAAGCAATAAAAAATTAGGTAATCGCTGCAGATAATATGTATTTAGATAATTGAAGATATTTTGTAGTATTCATTAAAAGTTTTTTAAAATCTAATATTACATGTTCTGAACCATATTCTGTGATATGGTTACTATTCGTATGTACAAATTAACTTAAGTAAATACATAAAATTATTATTTTAAAGAGTTTATTGATTACGTTTTCTATAAATTGGTTGGTTATCTATTCTGAAGGTGGTGGTTAGCTGGGTAGAGCTCAGAGTTCATCGCTTTTTCGTTTTCGATTTCAATTTCGTGGAAGCATCAATGATCACCGAAGCCGGCATTTTCATATACCTGAACGTAATAAGTATTTCAGTGCACTTGGCTGGATAGCAGAAGCAAATGTTTTCCCCGCCAGCCGCAACCGGATCCGCCGAGATGGCTAGGAAATGTTCACCCAGACCAAATAGAAATGTCTCAATTTCCGTTTGAACGCTTCTTACGAAAATTGCGACGTTTCTTTTTACTCAATTTGTATCGAAATATTTCCCACATCTCGTATTACTTGCATGCTCTAGGCGAAATGCAAAATTCCATAGCGCGAAATGTTTTTTGATCGATGCCGTATATTTTTAATGTTGCCTGTAAATTATTCAAGTTGGTAGTTTTCCTGCGGGAAAATCGAGAATCGGAACGAATGTGAGAAGTGAAATATGAATTGACACCTGTCACAAATCTGCCTGCCGAGCTATTTTTGCCGACCTACGGGCATACATTTCAGAATCAGTCAGAATGTAAAAATAAACTCGCTTGTGCAGGACTTAGTGCTTATATATATATTGCATTTTTGTATGAAACTTTTGAGACTGCTGAAAAAGTAATTTATAAAATAATTTTTCTAAAATAGTTTTGAAGTTTCCCTCATCGTTATCTGACGGCAGCATACGATAACTAAATTGTCACTACACAAATAGAAAACAATTTGAGATTCGGTTCGAGTGTTGGTTCAAGAACTCAATGGCTCTTTAGATTACATCACAAGATGGTGCTCTTTGGCCTTTTGCCTTTTTGCCATCCCTTCCCAAATAAATGGAGGAGCCAATTTTAGTGCGTAATGTGCCGAATGTCATGAGCAAAGCTACAAATCACTTATTATTTTTCACTTTCTTTGGAGAATAATGCCTTTTATGCTCTTATGAATAACAATATATGTAGAGTTATCTACTTGCCGGATAGTACCTAAGACGATAACGTTTAACCGAGACAGTACAGTGGGGTTACTCCAGGTTTACACGAAAATTGAAACTGCAATTGTTTCCGTATAGCTCTATACATTTTTGTACAGCGCCCCTGGCGGATACGAGGAAGAACTATCCAAATTGTATGGAGCCACACGCGAATGTGAAAGTTTAAGTAAACTATGCAAAACCTGCACTAAGGGCTCAGCATACCCCAAATTTTCAACTTTGTTTATTCGTAATCCTATTTAGTCATGAGTCATGACAGTCAGCCAAGAAAGTTATTGCCAAAAAGGATTTTAAAATTACCCATTGCCTTGATTCAAAAGTTGTGAAGTCTTTTTAAGCCTATTTTCACACACGCCCCTCAATCTAGTCAATTCTATTCACATCACGGTGAGAACTAAAAGTCATTGATAATACCACAATATCTATTTGCATGCAAACTACGAATACAAGGATACGCCAACATGCGATCAAAGATGCTCCGTACACCTTATCATTTTCACCGCTAGTTAGGCTACTTACGAATACTGTACAATTTACATATTGATGTTTCAATCTCAATAGCAAGCGGAGTTAGTTGTAAACTGACTGACTGACTCTTCTTCATAGCTCATGCAACATAATATTGTGTTTGCAAATCGTCTTTGGATCGTTCTGCGGTTTTGTGCAACTTAATAGTATGTACCTACTTATTAAAATAAAACTACTGACTATGATAGAGATTTTACGATATTATAGATAGAGCACACAATCGCTTTACGTTTTTGAAATTTTAGAATCGTGTCATTCTTGTTATTAGCAAACAAAAGATGTTTAAACTTATAAATTTTGTTCATCCAACTCCCCACACTTTTGACTTTATTCATAGCATCCGTAAGAATCTGCACATCTAAGTAGCACTATACTCTGTTTTATTCTGTTCATCTTTCTATTTTCAAAATATACCTTTGTTAAAAATTACATCATCTTTCTTTTCTCAAAATACACCTATGTTATAAACTAAATAGTTATTCATTGTATCAGCCTTATTAATATTATAGTCCACTCAAGTACCTAGACTAATCTTTGTAGAGCAATTGGATTGAATAGCTATTAGGTATCCACCACGCTGGTCCAGTTGCATTTGGTGATTGGTAGAGTTAGTGATTACATCTTCTATTGTGAGTGCACGTATAACCACCGCTACTGGTAGTGGTAACCTGTTTGCCAGTGCAAGTTACAATGGTTGCATCGATATCAGACGTTTTTTTTTCAGAAAACGCAATAATGCAGACGTCAACGGTGATCGTCCTCGCTTGCCTCCTCGCTGTGGTGGTAGCGGCGCAGTACGAGCACTACCCCGCGGCGGAGCAAGCCTACGCAGCCGAGCTGGACACCCCGACCCACGACAGCAGTCCACGAGCCAAGCGAGGATTACTTCTGCTTAAGAAGAAACTTTTACTCGGTAAGTGGAACTACAGTTAAGAGAAATGAACGCGCTTCATGTATAGTTAGAAATTTGTAAAGTTTTGCAGGATGCAGTAAACATGCAAAAAATGGTAATTATACCTAGGTGTAGGTAGGAGATTGAGAAGGCGATCTTTGTTCAACAGAGGTAAAAATAGATAAGAGATCATTGCAAGTTTAGAGTTGCTTCCAATACAGACCTCATTTCAGAGGCATTGATAAAAATGGCAGGCATAGAAAGAGTGCAGCAAATAATTACATTTTTTACATTTGTAGAACGAGATTGGAACCACGATTTGTATCTAATTAGTACCGATGTAGCAGAGCTAAATATCGAAGCTCAAGATAGCCTCTTCAGTGGCTTACAAAATTGGTTTTCTTTTAAATAACTAATAACAGTGTCCTCTAGAATTTTCCCAAATAGCCTATAGTTTTACCAAAGCGGCAAACAAGATCAAAGTAATCTGAAATTCAGTTCTCTAGAAACGAAAACCCTTTTCTACTTTCTTTGTCCATTTATTTTATGCATTGGACAATGACTAGGCAATTGTTTCATAAATAATAATAACTGGATGTACCTATATATTATTTTTTAATCGAAAAATATAAGTTGTAAAAGTAACGTAACCGGGAAGTTCCCAGCATAAATTTTTGGCACACTTACTAAGGTAAAAGAGAGAAGTTGTAAACCCTTTTTCGAGCACACCTTTATTCACTTTTCTAAATATAAATGTCGACATCTCGGGTTGGGTTGTGTCCCTCTCAAAGTGGACAAACATAAAGAAAACTCAACTGTGACCTTCCGCTACCTACCGGACTTCGCTAAAAATGAAAAGCCTTCAAGATGTTTGCTCTAGCCGGCAATCTTACGGATCCAGCGCAATTCCCGCTTTACATAATACTTGCTGTTTGTTTTTATTTAGTTTAGCCTCGGCCAGGGTCAGACTTATTTGCTTTTGTTCAAATATTTTATGCGACGATGTTGCATAATACATCTCTTTATTCAATCTATTAGAGTGTGGATGGGATGCTTTTATGCATTAACTTCCGTTAAATGTTTTAATTTTTAGTTAAATTTGGGCATTAAGAAATCTCTTGCAAAATAAATTTGACGACCAGCCTTGTTGCTAATAGAGATCTCTTCCAGGTGAGCGTGGATGAAGAGCACGACGTGTGTCGTGATGTAAAATAACTATAATTTTCAACTTTTAGTGGTTTTATTACATTTCTATAAACTGTTTCAAAATGAAAGTCTGAGTAAAATTATCAAGTCACATTGCCAGCGGGACGCTACAATTTACAGGCCCAGGTAGCTCTTGAAAATACAGCGTATTTTTACGGTAGAGTACCTAACCACGCGGAGCAACAACGTAAAATCTCCCCCTTTTGAAGAATACCATTTTGCTAAAGCGAAACAGTATTCCAGGTCCTTTTTGTGATCAATCTGTACAAAAGACGTTTGTTTGCTCTCAAATAAGGATTTCCGGAATTTGTGATTGCTGCCTAGCGAACGTCTTATGTGTACTTTAAGTTTAACGACGCCTTTATGCCCGTGGTTGGAATGCCAAATATTTGACTCAATCTAATTAACAACAAACATAGAATTTCGAACATCACCAAGGCGACTGAGAGGTGATCTGTGCGCTTACTTCTATAGGTAGGTACAATAGTTCAACGGGTAGGTATTATTTGAATAATCGGGTCAATGTCATTCGGCCAAATCGCGTCACCATATGTCAAATCGCTGAGGCGTTAGTTTCTGGTTTCACATGGCATGCTCGAGGAATTGTTAAGTAGGTATTTACGTAAAGCGCTGGGATTCAGATCCATTATCGAATATTGGTATGCTGCGCATGGAATGTACGGACATAGCGTGCATTTTACATTATACCATTGTCCGACTGGCAGGCATCTTGATTGAAGCTCGCATAGGAACCTATTGTGTTTACTGATTTTATAAATACTTACGTATCAATTACCTGCCTTGGTGAATCGGGAGATAATTATAGTCAGCATGAAGTATTGATAGGTTCTCACGCTGAATACAATAAGACGGTGATTACTCATTTTTAACCGACTTCCCAAAAAGAGGTTCTATTTTCGTCTGTATTTATTCTTGTTTGTATGTGTGAAATCGGCTGAGCTGTTTTTGAGAAATCAATAATATTGTAAACCATTCGAGAAATATTCGAATTTTGTACACGATTGGTTTTGTCATTTTTTGCTAAAAATAATTATCTTAGTTTGTAAAAATTATGTGATTCTATAAGATGATGATTAATAAGTATATGCTATTTTTTCCAGGTGCTCTCGGATTGAAAGCAGCGAAGGTTGGTGCCGTTGGAGTTGTAGGAGCGCTAGCGTTAAAAAGCAAATCCGGGTAAGAAATAGTTTCATGGTATTGTCATCATATGATTAATAAGAAAAAATAACACCTGGCTCTAGCCACGAATATAAAACAAAAACACATTTTATGCCTAACACACTAAAGAGCCCCACAATGACGTCACTATAGGATTTTACTTCTACTCATTCCGCCAGGAATTAGTGACGTCACATTACACCACATCACAATATCGCAAAAATTCTTTGGTTACAAACAACATTTTCTGTTCAATAGACAAAGTTCTTCTTTCTTTGTACATAATGATGTAATAAACGCTATTGTTATTCCTAAAATCTATTAGATTCTAAAACATTGATCTATAAGATTCTCATAATAAATTAACTTTTAACTCTTGCTTCTTTCACTAATTTAAAATTAAACTACATGGCATCGGTGCAATTATTTATTATACAAAATTGCTTCCAAATAGCGCATTCATTCATCATAGAACACAATGAAATAGACTGACATAAAAAATAACGTACTAGCGATTCGTTTTCACAAACTCTAGTCTACTTTAAAACAGTTGTGAAAAAATAACGTACTAGCGATTCGTTTTCACAAACTCTAGTATACTTTAAAACAGTTGTGAAAAAATAACGTACTAGCGATTCGTTTTCACAAACTCTAGTCTACTTTAAAACAGTTGTGAAAAAATAACGTACTAAGCGAAACGTTTTCACAAACTCTAGTCTACTTTAAAACAGTTGTGAAAAAAGAAGACGATAATAACTATTTTAGTGTTTAAAACTTCTAAAATAAACTATCAACGAATTACTATTAACTTAAATAACTTCCGTACAATATTTGAATAAATTGTGACGTATAAAAACAGTCCAATCATGGCGCCGGTTAATGATCACATTGGAACGGATCACCCTCTCTCGTATAATGCTAAATTAGATTATGATAATATATCTATCAAAATGCTCGAGTAGGTTTTGTTGGTATTTTCCATAATGCGTTGTTTTTCGACACATTTTATCGCCACATTATGGGTAGGAAAGAAATAAGTATAAGACAGGTTTGGAATACCAAAAATTTTATGATAAATCACAAGAAGTACACTCTTATGACACAATTAAACAAAGGTTTTTTTATGTTTTTCATATTTGTAGATTTATTTGAAGAAATGTATAAATTGTAAAATAAAGATAAGGGGTGATTTATCAATTTATATTACAGGGCAATAAAGTAATTATTATTGTGTAAAATATTTCAGCCATAAACGACCTGACCATGCTATCGAAGTACACTCTGTTAATAGGTGAGTTGAGGGTAGAGTAGCAAACCTGAAATTATATAACTGAAATTATTCTCCAACATATTTTTTTAATATGGACTAGAAGTTTTTAATTTTGTAGTTGTCTTTTATTCCATGGCTTTCTGTAGATAAAAGATCTTAGATATGTAATTATTCTTATTAAAAATTGCAGCAAACACCATAATCATGTTGGGATTCCTCAGTCCCACGTAGAGTTCCATGAGTAAGTGGTGTTTTTATTAAATTTTATCACAATTGCACTGTACACATGGGAGGTATTTTAAAGCACCTAATATTTTCTTGGTCACTCTCACACTCATTACATATCTTAGAAGAGAGAGAGTGAGAAAAGGAGATATACAATACTGTAGCTGTAGTTAGTAGCGTAGTTTGTTTTGCACTGGAATTTTCTCATGTTGTACTGCACAAGCACTATAGATTGTCTAGACTAGATAATGTTTCGACGTATTTTCTTCGATGGCTCTGATTTACACTAACTCAGCTTTAGAAAGAAAGATCTTGCACCTTTTAAATATGTTAATCTTGCACACGATGCTCCTCTTGTTTTGATGCGCCAATCCTGCATAGTTGTTTACATTTTTCAGCTAGGGTTTTATTTTAAGACACAACTCTATTCCTATTAAATTATTTGTTTCTATTTCTACTAAGTCCTTTAAATTATGAAATAATTAAACAAGAAAGGCGTCACTTATTTTATTTAGTTGTCGATGTACAAGATGTAAGTATTGTGCCGCACCAAAAATTAATTAACCAACTAGAATCACTTGTGTCAGTTTTAATCACTTGTGTTACTTTTGAGTTATGACAATATCTATTTACTAAGTTTTTTTTATTATTCTCGTAGAATAGTATCACTATCACTAAATAGTTTAAAACAAAGTAGCTTCCCGCTGTCTGCCTGTCCCTATGTGTTTATATCTACGGATTATGATGCGGCTTTATTTAATAGACAATGTGATTTAAGAGCAAGGTTTATATGTATGATACACCTGTGCGAAGCCGGGGCAGGTCTCTAGCAATGTATAATTTTAATGGCATAATCTAAAACAATTTATTCTGTGTTCATTCAGCATAAGTTTTCATAACACCCCGAACAATCTGGCACAACTAGTCTCATTTACGAGAAGTTCATGAGCTAATACATCATCGGTGACGTGCCCACCTATACTTGAATGAAATTCAATATTGACTTTAGATCGCATAATACAAGACATAACTGCGCGTAAGAGCGATAATTTCACTGAAAATAACGGAACATGGTCTAACAAGAGTAAAATCAAGTGGAAAACTAAATCTCTTTTTTTTTCATCTGTTATACTCGAACGGTGACCAGCGCAGACAAATTCTGTATATCTGGAATATTTTAGTTATTATTTGAATAAATTATTATTATTCTTCAACTCTTCTTATACTCACAGTAGTGGACGATATACACACATTCTTCTGTAGCAAAAAATGGGCTTATTGTTTAAAGCTTTAGTGACGCAACTCATCACGTCATGATCTAACAATTTGTTAAGTTATACAAAAAAGATAAGATTTCCTCAGATAAAACATGGCTTCGTGTTAATTAATTTTTGTGTAGATAGTATTAAAAATGTGTTAGATATACAATTAAACATGGTTATTTCTAATCAATTAGCATTCTTATAGGGGCTTATTATGTACATCAAAACTAACAACTTTTGTTCTACGACTTTTATTAATTCTCAAAAAAATATATCGTTCACCCTCGACAAAATGTATGAAACAGCTGATTTTTTTTGGAGTTTTGACAATAGTTGTTTGTTTTGATGTACAGAATAAGCCCCTAAAAGGATGCTAATTGATTAGACATAATCCTGTATATATATATATATATATATATAAATATATGTAGTCAACGTTTCGAACTATAGTCGAGGCAGCATAGACCTAGTCTGTACAAAAATAATCTTCTCTTCTAAAATTAACAATATTATGGTCAACAAATGACCGGTATATCAAGTTTTGGTAAATAATGCTGCTCAGCCTATGAATATATTATTATAAGGTTGACATAATACCTATTACCCTGGGTTAAACCCATAACATCACTTATTGGAATGCGGATTTTCTTGACTGTCTTATGTTTCAAATTCGTTTAGTAGAGATTATTTACACTAATCTTTACCGTAAAAAAACGAAAAAAATTGTCTAAAGAAATCTTTAAACGATAAATTAGAGTATTATTTAGTCTTAGATATAAAATCTTTCAAATCTACCAATCATGTATTTTCTAATATCAAGTACAATATTATTTGAAACCATGTATTGTCACATCGTCATCGTCATTGCAGATACATGCATCACTGTATTGCATGTGGATTATCTAGTTTTAGATGTTGTACCAAAAAAATAATAATTATATATTGCACTGTAGAACTGAAGATTTCGGGAAGTATAATTTGGGATATTTAAATAATTAAGTATATGTGTATTTGTTTTTCAGTTGGTCCGGCTGAAGACTGTTCTGCATTGGGAGTTTTCTCTGAAGAAGTCAAGTGTACAGTACCACAAGTTAATTAAGTACCTTTAGCATTATTAGTAAGTTAGAGTTATGTCTGTAGAGGCTGCACTTTGTGATGGGAATATTTTGTAACAAACCCGACTGTTGTGACTAAAACTGTATCGTATTTCATGCTGAGCTACACAATTATTGATTGATCTGGTTCTGCGGACTGAATTAATAGTAAAAACTACGTAATGAATTTAGGGCCTATATGATTAGTTGACATGCTAGACTCACACTAAGGCTGTCTCACTCAAGTCATGAGTGGAACTTATGATTTAAATATGGTTACTACGTGTAAGACTAGGCTGTCTGCATATCGCACAGTCAAATTGGCCCCTTGATATTCTTAAGATATGTCGTCCTTTTTGTGTTCACACTATATTTAATAATGCTATAGTATCTCAACTGTATATTTTCTTGTCTGAGAAGTTACATTTCTCAGTTCAAACTAAGTATATTGTTTCGCCATAATCAGAAGAGAAGCAACAATAACGTGGTTTCTTCTTATTCTTGCACAAAACAAAGTAAGGGGAAATATAGAGAATGTTTATTTCTGGCAATCTGGTATGATTTTGAATCACTATTTCAGACCATGATTAGCAATTATGAGAAGATGAACTGACATGCAACTCCTCTCATCAATTCAGTCTGTACCAAATCAATGAAAGCTTAGCAAATTGTGCCATTGGAAACGTAAGCAACATTTTGGAATTAAAAATGATATATGAATTTATTCGAACCAAAAATACTTTAGGGCTGCTCTAAAATGTTACTTTACGTTCGTTTATAAGTAAGATTTTATATTTGAACGTAAATGTATTTTATGGTTATATATAATTTGAAAAGTTACACATATCTATGCTATTTTTATGATGATGAAAAGTATGTTTTTGCTGCAACTAATGAATTTGATTTTCACCATTTTCGAAGTGAAGTCAGTCGATAAGGAATGTCGGGAAGACATTTTGTTATAATATTTATAACAATGGGTCAGTAAAGTCACGATAAACCTGAATTTGTTTTTGTTGAATAAATAAAATGGTTGAATAAAGTAATTGTGTTTTATTAATCCTGCAGAATATCCAAGGGAATTTAGACAGCCAAGGCGTATATTTTGACTTAGCTGTAGAGTTAAGGCGTTTAGAGCTAGAAGCTTGGCTTTACATGAGATCTGACAACTTCTTGTATAGTGCGAAGTGTGGCCTCGTCTTGGCTACATTTCACATGAAAATGTTTTTGGTGGATATTCCTTTACACGAGGTATTTTAGTAGAGTCATTTTAATTATTATTAAACGATAACAAGTTTGATGAGAAAAATATTGGAGAAGATGAGACGAATGCTCTGAAATATTCTTATATTTAAATAACAAATATATAATAAGTGTATGATGAGATTGTTAACATAAAATAAATTAAGTGGGTCACGGTCCATCTTGGTCACATCTTATCAATAGTACAGAGATACCTATTGCCTGTCAGTTTTAGACATATTGAAACTGCTTGATATTAATAGCTGCTAAGATATTTTTGCTAGGAGTTCTAAAGTGTCTTGCTTGCAGCTGCTGCGGTCATGCAATGATTCAATTGGCGAGATAACAAAAAAATAGAATTAGTCCGTCTGATAGATTAGATATCAAAAAATTTTAGACACATATTTTTTTTTTGTTTATTGAATAATAATGATTTATTTATTGTGATAAAAAGATTTTACAAACATTTACATTCATCTCACTGACTCTCTCTTGACTCTGTTCTAATTAACATTAGAACAGAGTCAAAAATACAAAAAATAGAAATACATGATGAAGATATAGCCCGTTAAAGTTCCGTGTGGCGTCACATACAAAGGTGACGTCCACAAGTGGTATATTATTCAGAGAATTTCGAACCAAGATGATATATACATCATTTGAAAGCTTGTTTTATGGGCTTTTTAAAAATATTTAATTTAGATTTTTTCACCCCTCCATTTTTTTTAAATGCGAAAATTAAATTGTATGAATAATAACAATACAGCTTTTTATTTTTACTAGTTTAGCAATAATAAAGTGCTTCTATCGTTTTTTACTTCCATTCGTACCTGATTCTTTCACATTCATATCTTAATTTGCTAAAATTAAAAATTATAACCTACCAGTGCAGTGTGACCAGTTAGTAGGTACAAAGTGACAAAAAAAACACTTAAAAAGTGTGTCTAATTGGTAAAAATGCTTCTGATTAACAATTTGGCGGTTACTTAATCAGGGTTGATAGAGATAAACTACCTATTGAGGCAAATACATTTATTTATCTTAATAAATACAAAATTGATTTTAAAAAAATCGGAGGGCTCTTTTATATTTTGAACTGATTTAAATAGACTTAGAAAAATATGAAGTTTCTCGAAACGTAACGAGTGTTGTAGTTAGAATTTTTGATTATTATAATACCAGCCTCCATATATTTTGTGGACATGTCCTTTATATACCTAGACTTTGTCACAGTAATGATGTCACGACCCCCAATCTCAAACTTTAACAAGGTTTATGCTTTATCATTAAATAATTTGTTGTTTGATTAACAAAAGAAAAAAAACGTATATTTTTTGATAATCTAATTCAGGGGACAAATTATAGTAATGAGCATTTTATCTAGCCATCATGCCTATTACCGTACATAATTTATTCACTGACACTGATTACATAGTCAATTGACAAGCCGCCACTGTAGCTTGAGGGCTGTTTCAACATTGTCATCTACAACCTTTACTATGCCCTTATATGCCCTTGATGGCTAAAGGCATCTCTTAGGTGGAGGTTTAAAGTAAAACTTACGTAATTGATTACAGAAAAAGCTTACGACTGCTAGTTCTTCTAATAGGATCAAAAAGATAAACCTTAATAATAGTGAATGAACAGACCAGAACGTAATAAATAAAAATACTCAGGATAATCCCATATGTCATGGTGATCAGTCAAACCATGTCGGACTTTGGCTATGCTATATGGCATATAATATACAGGGCTATCTGCTTGCTTTGTACTAAACTGAATTTATTCAGACCATCATCATGAACGACTTTTACTATGCGCCCAACCCGAATTTAGAGAAAAAGCTGTTCCATACTCATCAATATAAAATGTAAGAAAAAAAGCCAAGTGCCAAAGACTTGGCATTTTTATGGACATCGACTTGGCTGATTCGGAGTTGTAACTTAATTACAACTCCGAATCGGCTAAATTCATGAAACAGTTTTCATTTCTTTTTTTTAATTTCTGGGTTGGCTCCGTAGTAAAAGTTGTTCATAATTAAGGTCTGACTACTCCAAATCAGCTTTTTTTTTTAGCTTAGTTCACCAGTTCCGAATAACCTTGTATTTATGTGTATAAGGAAGAAAATAATTAGTGTGCTCATAAGGACTCTGATGTGAAATGATCTCATCACGGCTTTAACCAAAAATGAGTGATGTGCGAATTATTGAAAATGCTCAATCATGTTCTTCAACCATGATTTAATATCTGAAAGTTATTGTGAAATATTACACAAGAAAATTATTAGCACGTAGGCGGAACCTTGAAGGAACCTTGAACTTGAAAGTTTTTATTTAATTCATATTATTTCGGGTTTGTACCTACGTACTACACTTTTGTAAGTATTTCCTAGAGTCATGACTTTGAACTTTTCAACTTTGATAAATAATTGAGTAGGTAAGTTTTCTTGTAAGCCAAATAGCTTATCTCGAAGTCAAACTTTTAGAGCCACTTGAAGCCACTGGCTTATAAATTATATTATTGTTAGCTTTAGTTATTAGTATTTCAAAACAAGCATTTCTTTCTTACTTTAGAATGGAATTTAGTAAAAAATGCGTAGCAGTGAAGAAATTAGTCTTACATAGGTAAGTTTATTAATAAGGCGCGGCGGTTAGGTTCATCGCCACTAGTACCATAAACAGTTCCATGATGGAACTACTGTTAAAAATTTACAACACTAGTTCCATTTCAAATAGATCTCGAAATAATGGAACTAGTGTTAACTTTGAGTTGACACTAGTTCCAGTCACAGTTCCATGATGGAACTACCTACTGATAATGATTTTTAACATCAGTACCATCCATTTAGTTAAATGGAGGAACAGCTTTTTTGCAGCTAAATTTATATGAACCAAGCTCCGCTAATAAATCCTAGGAGCAGGTTCTTGGCAGGCTTCTTTTATTTGAAAATCTATGATATTTTGAGTTAGGTATGGTTCACAATTTTCCTTATGTAGTTTTTGTTTTATAACAATTTGTTGGTCCTGAAAGAAAACATAAAACGTAACATTTATAAAACTAACATAACGTGTAAATATGCCTTTGTTGTATTACTATAAATCGAAACACAAATTATTTATTATAGATTATCGAATCAATTACTACAGATCCTGCACATTTTAAAGTTAAAAAACTTTTTAAGTAACATTTTTATTTAAACAAAGAGTACACAAGGCAAATTGTGGGCCGTGCCAAACTCAAAATATCATACATTTTTAAATTGAAGAAGCCTTCCAAGAATTTGCTCTGGGCAAAAAACATGTTCCCAAGATTTATAAGCAGAGCTGCTTGGTTCATATAACGAGTCAAGGTTTAGATTTAGCTGTAGGTAGGTACAATAGTTCCATCATGGAACTGTGAATGGTTCTATTGTAAACTCAAATTTAACACTAGTTCCATTTTGAAAATGTTGTAAATTTTTAACAGTAGTTCCATCATGGAACTATGAATGGTACTAGTGGCGACGAACCGGCGGTTAGAGGCAGCGTTACTTAGAAATACCGTTTGTCCGTGTTTTGTTTTTTTTTCTTTGACAATTTTAATTGCAAAAAACAAAACACAGACTAGTACTTCTGCTATTAATGCCTTAGGTAAATTAATCGCAAAAACATTTCAGTACATTAAAATTGTATTATGTCAGATGGTTGCCAGCTATTATAATGTTTTAGATTATATTGACATTTTTTATTTATAATGGTTATTCTTTTAATATTTTCATCATACCATTGCAATTGCATAGTATTTATAATGGCTCGTCACACGCGTCTTGGCGTTTCTGTAAGTGTAATGGCAAATGAAATATCAAATGCTTAACGCATTTGATATTTCTTTTGATATTTCATCAAAATATCAAATGCTTAACGCATTTGATATATTACTACACTAATATTATAAATCCGAAAGTATGTTTGTTGGTTTATTGTTTTTTTCCTCTTTCACGCAGCGACGGAGCAACGAATTGACTCGCTTTTTGGTAGGTACAATTGAACATAGTTTGACAGACGGAAAGTGACATGGGCTACTTTTTATCCCGGAAAAATAAAAGGTTTCCTGATAGCACAAAAAACAAAATCTTACGCAATCAAAAGATAGTATTAAATAATGTCAGGACAAGCTTCTTGTAGGTATTTATATAGCCCTGTATTAAGTTGTTGCCATGCGGCCTTTTATAAAATGCTAAAATCTTGCTGGAACAGGGCGTCTGGAAGGCCAACATCTTAAACTTGAAACCTATATAGAGGTCAATAAAGGCAAAAGGTCAAGAAAAAAACAGTTATCAACAATTAATTTGAGCTTTTCACATATTAGGGTTTTATGGATTTACTAGTTTCACACTTGGATGATATGAGCGAGTAAACTCTTTAGTTACTATACAAGGTTATTAAGTAAGTTCGTATGGGCCGGATGGTTTTGAGGCTTTTGACATGGCCAAACGGTTAATTTGACTGGGAGCATTTGTTGTAAGCAATTGTCAAATTATAAATTGGAAAGTAATCAGTAAAACATTTTTCTAAATTTTATTGCGTAGAATCGTCGCGGATGCTCACCTTCGTTTGGGAGCTGCGACGTTACAGACAGATATACAGTCATACAAATATTTTTTAAGCTTAAAGCACCAAATTATTTAGGTCGGACGTTGAAAAAGACTAGGAAGTAACTGAATTGATTTGTAATACTACTCACTCAAATACAAATGTGTATTGATTTCTTTCTAAAACATCTAAAATATAACTTATGACGATAACATACTCGTAGTAACTATAGTCATTACGACTATCCCTACACGTGAGTTTAGTCCTGTTATATATAGTATAAAATGTGTGAAAACCACGTTAATTTCCATAGTAAAAGACTCGTAGTATACAATTTACCAAGGTGTGCTAATTACCTACGTACTGGCTTAATTAAGTATTGGTAAAAGAGGAAGTTAGTTGGGTTAAGTTGGGTTCATTGACTCGTCCGTAGCCTAGGGATTTTGTCATTAAGCTTCGTATTTTTGGAACCAGCCTCCACCCTGACCTTGCGCTACCATTTATAAAAGCATTTTTGTCATAACTTACGTTATACTTACACATGTGCTGCTAAAGTTAACATCATTGTTTATTATTTTATTGATTTATTTTATGTTAATTTAATAGCAATTGATTTAATGAATTTGACATATTTATTGCGTGTTTAAGAATTTAGAATTTATTACTTGGAGTTTCCCATTTCTATACGAATACAAGTTTTTGAGGTGAACAGACTTTGTAACAAGGTGAGCATACGCAAACTATAATTCACAGTTGGCTACGATTAGCGGAGCAGCTATAATTATGTGTTTTTGTGACTAAACTGATATACTTATAAGTGTAAATACATTTGCGTATAACTATAGTGATACCTATTGTAGATAGATATTGAGCTCTTTTAACTAGTACCTTGGCATCTTAACTTTCTTACATTTTGTACTAATACTAATCCATATTTAAAATAAATTCAAAATATGAATATTATACAAGGATATTATCTGTGATATGATATGAGATATGATATTGTTTTCGTTTGAAAATTAAGTTACTATCGTGCCTACATACATACTATATCATACTAATATTATAAATCCGAAAAGTTTGTTGGTTTGTTCCTCTTTCATGCACCAACGGAGCAACGGGTTGACTTGATTTTTGGCATGGATATAGTTCGAGGGCCGGAAAGTGACATAGGCTACCTTTTTATCCCGCAAAAATAAAAGGTTCCTGTGAGATAGCACGAAAGTCAAAATACCACGCGGGCGGAGCCGCGGGCAAAAGCTATTGTATTATATTTAGTGTCACATTATAATATATTTTGCATGGGATACTTACTTATTTCTTAGAAAGTGTTTATATATATGTTTTGCTGTTAAATGTGTTAATTGCGAAACATTGATTTACTTTGTTACTTCGCCTCTATGAAATGAGTAAATGATTGTCAGGGAACACCCGGGCATAGGATTTCACACCAACATTAGTAAATGTACTCAAAACAGTTATTTACAAATCAAACAACAATGTAACAAATTACTTATTTATATGATAAATAATAAAGTTCATAGAGTATAAGAAACTGCTGTGCTGTGCGTCGCAAAAATCACGAAGTGTAAATTATAGAATTTGAAAAAAAAATCCTGTGTAAAAAAATATGTAAGTATGTCGTATAAAGATTATTAGGCAGCATCGATATGGCATTTCTTTTTGTTTTTTATTTTTATGTTAGTCAACAATCACGTATGCAATTATCTAAAATATTGTGATTTTTATTAGCTAATAAGCATTTTAGTAGAGTTTCTGTCAACGTTAAGCGCAGTTAACAATGTATCTCTATTTATCAGCAATTTGTGCCGGTATCCGATTTCCATTATCTAGAGTTCGATTATGCAGCGTTTACTAACTACACATTAAATAATTACCTCCAACTTGTAATAACATCAATCTTCGCGTTCAGGTATACAGCTGAAGCGCTCGAAACACTAGCTTTTGATTAATTCCTTTGGAATTTCCGCATCGTAACAAACTTCCGAGTTCGGCAACTATGCCCATCAGTAAATTCATGTTTGTAATATTGTCTAATGAATATTGAACGTTTGGAGGTATCAGAGTCGCAGAGGGATATTGCGTCCGTATTGGTGTCAGAGACATATCGAAATGGACGTCGAGAGTTCTCATACGACAACGTTTCAATTTTAGCCTTTCGTTTAAAATAATTTTGGAAATTTAGAGTTGCATCTACGCATTGTTTAGTACTGATAGGTCATGAATAAAACATCTTAATTTTAAAAGAGTAGTAGATCTAATAACAAAAAAAAGTTTTTTGATTTTTACCATCTGTATACTAATAGCAAAATTGAAATAAACAAAAAAATTTAACAATATTTTTTTTTTTAAATAGCGCTGTGCAAAAAAAAATAAAATTATAAGGTTCCAAAAAATCTTAATTAATTGATCGTTAAAAATAATCAGTTTCAGTTTGAAAGAAATTGACGTGGTTGCGTCTATTCGATTAATCGTCCGTGATTTATACATTGATATGGTTCAAAGCATGGTTAAAGGTGGGGCTGTCATACCTTTCTTACGTTATTATTATGAGTTGCCGGCGCGAGGATGTCGACCTATAAAAGACTTACGCAGGATCCGGTCCGGCACCACATTAGTGACGGGTAGTGACAGTGCCACACGGTGATTTAATTAACAGGTCGGTGATTTTAAAACAATGTTCTAGAATTTAATTCACAAAGTTGAAAACGACGTATATTTTTACGATAATAGTTGGTAACTTATTAGGTACAGATTAGTAAAACATTACTTGACATTTTTCTTATCATTTTATTTAGCACCTAATTAGCGAAAAATTATAGCAGTTTCGAAATTTGGTCTTAATTAAAAATCGACTCGAACCATTTAGAGTGTTATATTTTGTTGTATCTGTGAAAATAGTTTTAGCGAAATAGAATATTAGTCTATTTTTCAACAAAGAAACTATTATTATTTACTGCATCGATTCTTTTATAATTAATTGTAAAAAATACAGAAATAATTACCCTAAAATTATAATTACTAGAACATAATATATAATTATCACCCACGAGAAGCAAAATATACCACATCCGCAAAGATATGACTTCATTTCAGTTTAAATATGGAGTACTGTAACATAACATAATAACGCCGAAATTGATGCTAATACATCAACACATTGATGTTAATGCATCATTTTTATTCTAATGTGAATCTCTGCTGCAATATACGACCAGTATTGTCTTGATGTTTGTATTTATTTTATAACATATTTGTATTTAATTTTATTTCTGTAATTTTAAAGACATTTATGTATCTTATCCTGTCATTTTATTACTATAACAAGTTTGGCTTCGATTGATATAACAGGATAACTTACACTTATTTAACTTACAGGTTATATAGTAATATATTTTTTTTTATGACAATATGCTGCCAGCATGCTGGGAACGCTGCCAACTGGCAGTGGGCTTGAGCACTTGGATTATCTTTAGACCTTCAAGGATCTGTGGATGATCCAATTGCTTTCTATGTAGTAGTAGTGTAGTATTGTAATATTAATTGAATAAATGCAATTTAATTTCAAATTACGGTTTCTTACCAACAGACAAAATGAGAGTGAGCACAGTAATCCTTGGCGTGATGATGGCGGCGGTGGCTGTGTTCGCCCAGCAGGAGCAGAGTCCACTGTTGACCGCGCTGCAGCCGCGTCCTGAGCCAGAACGAACCCTACCCGCCCCGGTTCAACCAGCACCAGTGCAACGGCAGAAGAGAGGCCTGCTATTAGGTAATAAAAACATGGTTATCACGCCAGCTATTGACTGCGTTGCAGCCCCGTTCAGTCCCCCAGCGAGCCCGTCTATCTCTCAATTGCGTGTCAATTTGCCCCGGTCCAATTGCAATGGCAGAAGAGAGGCTTGCTGTTAGGTAATAAAAACATGGTTACCATATCAGGCCCTTATGGGTCGAGCAATACCCATTGCGGACTGCGTTGCAGCCGCGTTTAGACCCCCAGCGATCATTTTTTGCTCAGGTGCAACCAGCCTCGTTGCAACGACAGAAAAGAGGCTTGCTATTGGGTAATAAAAACATGGTTATCATATGTGGCCCTTAACGCTTTAGTATATACCCGTTCTAGACTAGGTTTCAGCAGTGTTCAGACCCTCAGTAAATCCAATCTGCTCCGGTCCAACCAGCCCCAGAGCAACAGCAACGGCTGTTAGGTAAAAACATATGATTGTCATATCAGCCCTTGTCAATCGTGTAGGGCCCATTGCTGACTGCGCTGCAGCTGCGTCCTCAGCCATAGCTAATCCAGCTGTCCTGGTCTAGCGAGGCTTGTTGCTAAGTAATAAAAACATTTCGCTGCTAGACCTAGATAATGTTAAATAGAAAGAAAAACATTAAAAAGCTTCCTTTTTACACACTATTCTTTCCGATATAAATTTGACTATACGGACGGATGTGTTGTAAAAAATAATAACAGGCAAAAAGTGACGGACCACCTGATGCCTGTACTACTCGAGAGGTGTTGCCTTTGAGGTCTCTGTTCACCTTTCTCCGCAAAAAGTAGCTTTGATCGTAAGAGGTGTTTGATACGAAAAGCGAGTAGTATACGAGTGGTATATTTTTTTTTTATATTGCACTTGTAACTTCTCTGTTCGTTGTTTTGCTAAGCAAAAGATTTCAACGCGCAATTTTATTTAAGTAAAAACCTAAAAAAACCTAAAATACCTTGAAAATGTATCACTGTTATTGAACTGTACTCTATTTCAGCAGGTGAGGAAAATTGCAGTAATATGTAACTGAATAATGTATTAGCATAAATAAAAAAGTACGTATTCTGTTAAAAAAGTACAAATTACTATGAAAATTATAGGTAATGGTTTATCAGGAAATCCCGTCATCAATGATTAATATACAAATATTTATGTAGTCATTGATCAAGCACTAAAACCTGTAAAAAAATGATTAAAATGCTTCAAATAAATAAGTATAATTCCTTCTTCATTTGCGTATGCGTATTTTATGTACTTACTAGTCATTCAAGCAGAAGTAAGTAAATTTACAGGCACTTGGGACAGAATATTTGATTTGATGTTGAGACTGTTTATTAGACAAATTCTATAAAATCAAGATCTACATTATAGTTGTCCTTCATATTTTTTTTACTTCTTTGAGGTCTGATTGAGGTGTTGGTTTTTTTATTTACTTTATTGTGTTGACGTAAATTGCAGATTTTTATTTTATTTTTTTGTATATTTTTGTTCTGTTTGTGTAGAATTTAAACAATATTTCTTAATAATCAGTTAATGTTAATTGTTTACATACAAATATGCCAGAGCAATTTTAAAGCTACTTTCAAATGAAAAATTTAACTCAATTTTAAAAATTATCATGATTCACACACAGTTATAATAATTATTATTTAATTATTACATTTATAAATACATGCAGAATTACCGTAATGGCATTTGTTAGTACCTTCCTAACTCTCCATAAATACCTTCTAACTTAAACTGGGTTGGCTAATCAAAAACGAGGAATTCAGGGGAGGCCTATGTCCAGCAGTGAACGTCTTACGGCTGATATGATGATCTAGTAATGAGACATTCTTGTCTTACGTAATGCACCTCTTCTTTTGCATTAGACCATTAAGGAATTTTGTTGATAGAGATGATTTTACACATTTGTAGCTCAAAGTGCGTCATCTACAAACCAAAGGTACCAGTTGAATACGTGCTAATTGGATTTTCCATTTACTATTTACTATGTACACGGTCACTAACAATGAAATAAAAAAATAGCTAAGACAGAGTGTATTAGATAAGCAGATCTGCGGGATGACTGTTAATTTATTAACAATACTCTAGGATAAAGCTATGCATAAATTATGACCAACTTTCACAAAGGGAACAAACGGGAAACTATGGGAAATTTCAGGGTTGGTCCCATAAAGTAAAGTCATAGCGACGACCACTATTACATCTTAGAATAGTATTGTCAATGAATTCGCAGTTAATCCGTGTAATTGTTTATTTACTTTACAACCTTTTACTCTATGACTCCGATATTAGAAAAAAAAACATCCATACTTACATTTTGTCAACGGTGTGAAAGAGACGACTTTTTCGCAATTTTAGGGTTGGTCTTATTGTAACTATTACAAAGTCACAAGGACAAGTCAGATGATAAATTTCATTAAATGGGCCATAAATCGTAAACGGTAAGTTTTACAAAAAAGTTTACTGGAAACAAAATATGTAAATTGTATTTTCTACAATAATGGTCTCCGTGCCTTTGCCATGCCTATCGGCCAAAAACGTTTTTCACCGGTACGAGTATCCTATTATGTGTTCGTCGTCTAGATAAACACACTGTACAGTCTGTAGACGTTTAGCTCCCTAAAGACCAGCTTACTTTCTATCCCTCGAGATAGTCGATATTATAATAATGTTACGGAACCTAAGGAATATTACGTTACAGAGCAAATACGGAGTTGCTATGTGCTAATGTTGCGAGTTGCGACGGTTAGAATGTATAGTATGTTGTCGAAAATGTAATGAAAATATATAATTATATACAATGCCTATATATTTCATGGAAATCTTTGAATTAGATAATGTGACAATATATTTTATCCGACTATTTTAGTTGAAATATGCGTAGAAAACTTATAAATCAAATTAATTAGATATTTAATGTTGATTGTCATAAGTGAATAGCAATTTTATTTATTTTGTAGGAGTAAATTATTATTTTTTCTGTACTAGAGGTAAACAACAACACCATTATCACAAAAAGAGACTTTTTTTCGTCTTCTTTGTGTATTGTCCAATATTAGGTATTTGCTCTGTGTCTGGGTGTTATTTAGCTACTATCTATATAAGTATGTATTTAAAATATGTATATGTAGTATATCAGTCTCTGGCAGCCATATCAAAGCTTTGCTTAGTCAGAGACCGTGTGTGAGATGTCTCCCAATATTTTTTATTTATTATCTAGGTTTCAAAACTGAATAATATTAAACCAGTATTAAGTATTTTATGGAATATATCAATTTAATTAGTAGAATTATTTTCATACAATCTCAAGTAACACGTAAATTGAGTTTTTGTTTTTCCACAAATACGAGTACCATTCACAAACATTACTCGTCCGTTGTGAAAATTATATCTCCACATTTGGACAATATATCCATTGTCAAATTCACAACTTTCCGGTAACACCTACATAAATATGTTAATAGACAGAGTAAACATCAGCAAACAGCGATGTTATTCTCTCTCCGGCCTTGAACTTCTACTTGAATAACTTTTGAGGTTGTCGTAATGAGAATGAGAAAATTAATATTTAATGCCATTGGTTTCCTCAAAATAATGAGGCAAAAAACGTTGTAGAAAAGATCAAATGTTAAAATTGGCAGACTGAAATTTAAAGGAATCCTGGAAAAATGTACACTCGTACATTTGTTAATTACGTATTGTCTATTTTCGTGTCAGGTTTTGTATTTACGATATTGATTTTCCGTTTCTGTGACAAAATTATAAGATAGGCCGAATCCAACTACTTGGCGTCTATGAACGTAAACAACAACATAATATCACAAAATTATAAATACCTACCATCATTATGTTACAATACAATACAAGAACACTTTTTTGACAGCACAAGTAGTAAAACATAACAGAAGAAGAAAAAACCGACAAAAGGCGGTCTTATGGCTAAAAGCTATTTCTTCCAGACAACCTCTAATGTGCGGAAACATGTAATTGACATGGACGGTGGTGTAAACATAAATGAATAAAGTAAAGCTATAATTATCCAAAAACAATTAAATACACTACAATAATTTTATACAATAATGTTACTATATTAATTAATTATTACTACAATAATGTTCACCCTTCGTGGGTAGGCCTACGTCCTGCAGTGGACTATTAAAAGGGCTGGTACAGTATAGTACAGTACAGTACAATAATGTTATGGAATATATCAATGAAACCAGTACAATTATTTTCACACAATCTCAAATAACACGTAAATTATGTTTTTCAATAGATGACAACGAAATTGTAAAACCAGTTTGGTAAACAGAGCTGACATAATCAAAAAGTGACTAAAGTAAATTGTTTTGGATTTCATTTGAATTAGGAGACCTGTATGAATTAATTTAAATTTTATTTTGTTATTTTAGGTGCTGGCGCCGCCGGTGTGCTCGGCGCGGGCGCGATCGGAGCGGGAGTTCTCGGTGCGGGTCTGCTCGGCGCAGGCGTTATAGGCGCTAAGGCAGGTCTCGTGGGCGGGGCTCTGGCTGCCGGCGCGCTCTCCCACGGGCGCAGCTACGGCGGCTACGGTGGTTACTACGGCGGCGGCTACGGCGGCGGCTACGGCGGCGGCTACGGCGGTGGCTACGGAGGATACTATGGTGGCGGCTACGGCGGTGGCTATGGCGGTTACGGTGGATACGGACATGGTGGATACAGGTACTGTATAAACTTTTACCGTCTTACCACAAAAGTTTTACGCACGCTTTAGATTATGTTTAATAGTACAAATTGCACGGTTAAACTGTGTTTAAAGTGTGTTTAAATATTATGTGGTAAGGTCACATGATACAATTTAATGTGTCACCTGAGCTACGGCAGCGCTTAGTTCTAAATGTTACCCGCGGTTACATATCCAAAGACTGACATCACAAGCCTTAACTTAGACATTGAAAATTAATAAATATCAGCTTATATATAGATGTGCAGAGTATTTTTCTACGACTATGGTACAATATTTTCGTGATAAACGTGATATGATTTCGGTTACTTTTTTTAATGTAAATTAGTATCTAATAATATAGAAAAACTGGTATTTTAATGGTATTGACATAAACCATTGATAGTACGATTGAAATATCTTGAGTGTAATGTGACAGTTATATCAAGTTAGTTACTGGCAATTACAATATCTCAGCAATAATTTATGTAAACTAGGAAGATCTCAGAATATAAAACGTTTTATACTGCCTCAGAATGTTCAATTCTTTTAAATACTGATTTATTGCCTTTGCTAAAGAACACAGAAGATTTTAATACTTATTAATTAGCTCGTCGACTATCATTTTGTTTATTTGCCAACAAAACACATTCACAGTTACATATTAGGTATCGAATAATGTGGGGTCTAATTTTACATCACTTCCACATGATAAAATTCACATTTTCTTAGATTCTTTGCTATGCATTACAACTCAATTACTTAACAAAGGTTCACGAAATTAAATTTATGTTGTACTATTTATTTGCTATTCAATTAACAGTGTCAGATTTACTACCATTTTTAAAATTGATTTAGTGATAGAAATTGGCAGGAAAATTAAAACATCACAACTATTTTCAATTTTGAGATAATCAAATTGCGAAAAGCTGTGAAAAAAATATTTTTAGTTTAGTATTAATTATTTAAAGAAAGTACCTTAGTACCTACGGTTATATAGGTTACGTAACTAGCTTTGGTGTCAAAGTTTTTAACTCACTTTAGGGCTTCTGTCATGGTTAAACGGTTAAAATAACCGGGACCCAAAAGACGTTAATTGTAGATAATTTAAGTCAATTTTGAGACAATCAAATTGCGAAAAGCTGTGAAAAAATATTTTTAGTTTAGTATTAATTATTTAAAGAAAGTACCTTAGTACCTACGGTTATATAGGTTAGGTAACTAGCTTTGGTGTCGAAGTTTTTAACTCATTTTAGGGCTTCTGTCATGGTTAAACGGTTAAAAAAACCGGGACCCAAAAGACGTTAATTGTAGATAATTTAAGTCACCTTTCAATGTTTCAGATCCTACTACCCTACCTCGTACGTAGTGGAGTCCTGGTGCTGAACCAACCGACTGAAGTGCAAAATGGACAGTTTTTAACTTATGTGTTACGTTTTGTTGTGATATTCGTGTTTTTATTATACGACGAGCGAGCGCGCACAAATAAACGAATGTAAAACATATTTTTCCGTTTTATTGGACACGTAGAAGCTTATAGGTTTTCCTCTTATAGGTGATTAAAAAAGTATTGAGTATTATAGATATGAACGTTGAAATGTGATGTTTAGAGATGGTAATCGTAGCACTTTGTATCTCTAAAAAAATACATAAAATCAAAGACGAAAAAATAAAATCCGCGTTTCACTGAGTTGACAACAGGATGCGGTGTAGTGAGCTCTGAGCACTATATCTCTGGACTGATTAGCGTGCTGTGATAACATGTGCTCACAATATACTATCCTGAACATTATTCAATCTAGATAACACAAAACTGAAGTAAAGAGACTGCAAAAATAGGTTAGCAGCGGTGGGATTCGAACCCACGCCTCCGAAGAGACTGGTGCCTTACCTTAGACCGCTCGGACACGCAACCGAATCGGAAGGACCTTTATTTGTCCTCTCCCTATGAAATAACACAAATGTCAATGGATGTGAGCTATGAATGGTGTTTGAATGCGAGCGGATGAGTCGGCCGTGTATTACGAACGCGCTCTGGTTTAGGGGCTATTACACCGGCTTGAATGGCGCTGCTGCCAAATGTACAAACAGCGCTGTGCTGACACAGACATTGCATTGAAGCAACACAAATACCGCCTATAGGCTTCCTCGTGTGGACCATCGCGCAGCGTTTGTCCCGTGTCAGGGAAAGCTAACACTGCTGATACAACTTTGGTATGCCAATGGGAAATCGATAATATTGATAAAATGATAATTCATAGAGTTTTAGGCTGTAGTTTCACTACTTCCTCACTTTTCTTATTCGAGCCATGAATAAAAGTGGAGTTGGTAGAGTTAATAAATTATTACCTAACCATTGTTGGGGATTGATGGACTGATTGGATTACCTAGCTGTCTAATTGATATGATACCATGATTTTAAATCAACAACTGCATTTACTTCGAGAGAAAACTTCAAAAAGCTCAGAAAATCAAGCGCCAAATTTAGCTAACCAGTTGTAAGATTTTTAGCTTTAGCTGATTTGTTAAATCTGATATAGCTTAAGCGAAGCTAAATCTCTAGTACGACACACACATAACTATGATGCGAGTATAGTGTGGGTACACTGCAGGTAAAGTTTCAAACTGCGCTCGAAGCTCAATCAATCATTGGCAAAGTGAGCTGAGCCTTATTCCGGCATGCACGTCGGCGCCGGGACGGTGGCGCGTCGAACAGTGATCGCGGAGCGAAGCCGTCGAAACAGCATTAACTGAGATAGATGGCATCGGCCCATGCCATCGCCTCTTTAATCTCGACTACAAAGAGATATACGACGATCCGAGCTCGGTATCCGACGAGGCTATTATTTTCAGTTTATGAAATAAACACGCAACGCGGCTTTGCTCGCTTTCCCACAGGAAACTTTTTTAAACGATATTGTTTACGTAACTACAGTTTAATTTACGTAATTGTTTGTTTTTGTCTTCATTTTAAATATTCAAAGAGCAAAGCTCTTTTTTATGTTATAATTACGGCAATTCAATACTTACGTTACTTACTTAATAATAAGGATTAAATTGGCGTATTGATTTAGTAATTAATTATTATAAAACTTTACATGCGTATTGAATAACAGTACAACTTTATCACTTTTTTTAAGTTGTCACATAAGTATGATGAATTTGGGAACACTCAGACAGATGCGAGCAAAACGTTGGACTCAAGCTCCAACGTTCCAATCTCCAAGTTGGAATCTTTTGGTTTAAATAAAACCATTAAAATGTAATAGTAGTATACATACATATTTGTGTGATATAAAGTAATCAGTAGGAAAATTTTGTATACTTAAAGCGGTCAACTCGCTTTACAGTTAAAGAAAAACAATGAAAACGTAGAGCTGTAATTTTAGAATTAGGTATATTAATGTCTTTATACTTATGTTAACACGAAATACAATACAAAAAAAACAACCTTTGGATTTATGATGAAAGTGTGAGTGTGATTAGCCGAGCTAGCACTTTAGGCTTTAGGATTTAGCACCTGAAATTCCTATCAACATTATAATGAACCCATAAAGGAACGAACACCTTTTTGCGCTTTTATTGGTCTACTTTGATATTTTTGCGGTTTAACACAGTCCATTTATTTTCAACTTAGCAATGACGTGACAACGTTGAAATTCGTTTGACAGCCAAAACCACGCTCCGTCAGGTTTCCCCGGCCCTTAGGTAAAACAATAATTGTAATTCCTTAGATGGCTTTGCCAAATTTCGAGATCAACACAAAAGTAATTAATTTTACTGTTTCGCCTTTTATCTGGAGAAACCTTCCGCATTGTTTTGTCTGTCACGGAGAGGGTCATAAACGGAAATAAGTAACAAAGAGCAGCCTCAATCTCTTTATATCTCTCGCCGGCAGATCTGCAAACGGGAGCAACAATGACAAAGATTAATTACGGCTCAATAATGACGGAACAATCTTATCTGACGCCATTGATGGAATAGATTATGAGTGCCGTTTGCGTAGAAGCGCCCCGTCATCAAATACGTCGACGTTATTGAGCCCATCGCCGCTTAGTTTGCGATTGTTAGTGCGAAACAATGATAGCTGAGTGAGGGTATTTGAGCATTCGAGATTGGTTCCGTCACTGTTTTCTCTATGAAAATTGTCATGGGAATGAGTGTGTCTGAGGTAATGCCGATGGTTTGGCAATGACAACCTGCTTTTTTTCATGTTGTCTGACCGTTAATAGAGTTACAAACGCGGCCGAAAGGGCAATAAGTATGGTTTATGCGTTGGGCTTTAACTTGTTCTTACTCGTAACATTGATTGACGCTACAACATTGTAATGCCACAATTGCAAAGCAGATGTTAGTAAAAATATTGTTTAGCAAGAACGTCACAATTAACTACAGAAATGTAGATACTTTGTAAATAAAGAAAATGAATAGCTTTCAGAAACTTTGAAATGTTTTATAAGTTTTTTGACTATATTAAATATATTTCCGATGTAGGTACCACTTAAGAAGATTGTCTTATAATTTCTTTAATATCTTTTTCAAAAAGCTTTAAATCTGTTCTCGAATATAACAAAGAGCGAAATAACACTGGCGCCCGCTTATTTCCACATTCGATTTAACCACTTAACGATTACGTAAAGGATGGTAAAGGTAAATATAAAACACTTGATGATACTATTACGCTGTCGAATCCCTAAGTTACTTACTGTCGCCGAAATCGATTCTGTTTACCTGATTTTCCAATGTTATTTCTGGAGATTTTATAGACAGTAGTAGTGGGGCCTGGTGAAGAACTGCTCGCAATGCAATCTTGAAGTCGTTGGTGAGTTCACATATAGTTTTCCTGGCACTAAATTTTTTAAACGATGTGATGATTAATGATGATTTATGATGATTAATGATGATAAGGTTTCATTTAAATCAATCACCATTTATTTTGCTATCGTACACGACGCTTACAGAGTATGTAACATGTTGTACTAGGCATACTTAGATAAGTACTGGTCCAATGCGGATCTTTGGAATTTTGATTTTTCAACAATTTTTCAGTGAACGAACACTACGAACTTATACTAGGCCAGTCTGGTGGATATCCGAAACCAAATTAAGCGTGATGAATTCTAATAAGTGGCCACGATGTATTCTAATGTATGACCCAATTGGCCATTATGGATCGACTTATGTGGACTGCTATATTATTCAGTAACAGATAGAGACTAGATGTTCGGTGGCTTGACTTGTTTTTATGTAATGAAGGCTCCGTTTCCGGGAGCGACGTAGTAAACCACGATCATCCGAACTTTTCAAATAAAACCAATGAGACCCTTGTTTACGTGGGTAGTTTGCAGCCCGCTCCGCCCCTTCTTAGCTCAAAGCAACTTACCCTTGTTCTATCGTAATTTTTGTTCGAGGCGCTTTTATGTTGTCCTAGTAACTTACGAGTGCATGTATTGTAGGTACATATTCGTTTTTTAGATTTTATACTAGTTCCTTTGGTTTTGAGACCTCTATTTGCATTATTTGAATAATAATGGTCCCTGCAAACTTATCTGTAGGTTTAGTTAGTCTCTATTTGAAGACGAGGCTATGATGAGGATCGGATTAGTTAAAGTGTTTAAAAGAAATAATAGTATAGGTATATAAAAAGTAAGTAAGAACGTATAGGTTCGGTGGTTAGCCCTGGTGTCAGAGTTTATAAGCCACCTGAAGGCCTCTGACATGGCTAATTGGTTAAAACCACCGGGGCCTACAATTATAGTTATAAAACAAAGATTGTGGCCTAGATTGTCTTGGGTCTATGTAATACGTGTTCAAGAAGCTATAGCTAAACATCTGGTCAGCTAGGCTGAAATAATTCATTTAGTACAGCCGTGAGCAAAGTGTACTTACGCTGCCCTGGTAGAATAAAACACAAGATCCCTTTATTAACACCACAAGAAATTAAGTTAGGAAACCACAGAAAAAGAAAAAAAAACGACAGAAGAAGGGCACAAAGGCGGTCTTATCGCTAAAAGCGATTTCCATTCCTGGTAGGTGCCATATACTTCTCAAATCCCAATAGAAAACAAAATGGATATAATATTTTGATGGATCGATTACCCAATAAAGAAAGTAAGTTTGTATAGGCCGGGTGGCTAGCCCTGGCGTCAGAGTTTTTAGGCAGAATGAAGGCCTCTGACATAGCTAAATGGACAACAACCGGGACCAATTACCCTATGTTCCAATTCGTTCAAAATTCCATCATTGTATAAACTAATAGGGAACTATAAAATTAGTCACAGCTAAAGATAGAAGGCAGGTTGTGCAGTGGAATGTCCGTACAAATATTATCATTGAGACTATAGGATTGTGCTAGATGCCAGCCGCTTTCAACCGCTCTTATTGAAGGTCTATAGTTAACTTCTATACAGGTACTTGGTAATAGACGTCCTGTGGCTGAAACGCTGATTAAGATAGAAGATATAAAAATAAGTTGAAATCAGTCAGTCTTATACTATACTAGTCCATATCAATCAGTATCTTTTAAACTTCAACCATCAACGATAACTTTCATTGTCTATACGCAACTGTTTTAAAAATATTTTCGAGAAAGGTATTTGAGTTCGTGAAACTTCGTGCCATTTTCGCATTTTATCTTTTGGCCCTTTTAAATTTCTTCCCAATAAATCGAGACATAACTTTTCAATTTGCTGTTGTGATTACTTTATTGAAAGCGGGACGAGACAAGAGTTTTTCGGAATGTTCAATATTTCTGACTATATTCTTGTTTAATTTTTTGGATTCTCTGATAAATTATTCATCGTGATAAAAAATTATGAGAGCAGATTATTGTGGTTTCTATTTTAATTTTAGAAAGATCAAGTTATTTTACTAGCCGATAATAATATAATATAATAATAATATTTTAAGGACATCTTACCCATGGCCTCTGACCCCAAACTAAGCAAAGCTTGTGATATAGCTGCCAGAGACTGATATACTACATATACTTATTTTTAAATACATACTTAGATAGATAGTAACTAAATAACACTCAGACACAGAGCAAACACTTATGTTCATCACATAAATATTTGCCCTAGGTGGGGATCGAACCCACGCCTCTTTAATCCAGAAGTTAGGGTCACTAACCACTGAGCCACCGAGGCAGTCAAAATATAATGAGGCGAAGGTAATGTTTTACTCTTGTGTCAATTTTCTTTTATGCAACTAAGTAATAAAAAGTATTGAAATAGAAATATGCTAGAATCGCCATAAATGAGAGTGACTTCCGATTTTTGGCACCTGTTATCCTAATTAAAGTTTGTTGGTTTCGTATTTTAAAATGACTAAAAACAATCATAAAGGACATGTCCACAAAATGTATGGAAGCTGGTATAATAATAATCGAAAATTCTAACCACAGAACTCGTTACATTTCGAGAAAGTTCATATTTTTCTGAGTCTTTTACATCAGTTAAAACCAAAAAAGAGCCCTTCGTTTTTTTTTAAATTAATTTTGAATCTATTAAGATAAATAGATATATTTGGATCAATAGGTAGTTTATCTCTAGCAACACTGATTAAGTAACCTCCAAATTGTTGAATAGAAGCATTTTTACCAATTAGACACAGTTTTTAAGTGTTTATTTGTCACACTGGTCGGTTATAATTTTTAATTTTAGCAAATTAAGAGATGAATGTGGTAGAACCAGCTACGAATGCAAGTAAAATAACAATAGAAGCACTTTATTATTCCTAAAGTAGAAAAAAAACGAGTACATAGCTGTATTATTGTTTTTCATACAATTTATTTTTCACATTTAAAAAAAATGGAGGGTTAAAAAAATTTAAATTAAATATTTTTAAGAAGCCCATAAATGAAGCTTTCAAATGATGTATATATCATCTTGGTTCGTTTTTTCTCTGAATAATATACCACTTGTAGACGTCACCTTTATCGTTCGATTTACCTATACAATGGATAAATGCTAAGCTGAAGCACATTATAAGCATTTGCACCTTCGTATAATGTATCTATTACTCAGATAGCAATCTGTCGTGTGTGCGCTGATCACACGTACTAACCATTAGCCAATCTGCGGCAGAACCATGAGTTTATAACTTGTAAGTGGATTTACCAGTAAACACGTGAGTACTTGCTACAGAGATGCCTTATTAACTGTATGCTTTGGGGAATTAAAGCGTTTATCGCTTAGCTAAACCCTTTGAGCTTCATCAGGCAATATAGCGGCTGAATATTCATAGAACGGGGACCGTATGGAGTGGAGTCATTACGCTACTCCTGCTGGAATTATGAGAGCAAATACGTTACACTGTTAGAGCGAGATGTTTTCCACCACTATCAAAATATGCATGCAAGATTGAATCGAAAATACAATTATTTTGTTTGAGTAAGAATACGTCAGATAAATTTGACTAAGTCAGATATGTAGTAGTATTTTAAATAACTATATTCTATGTTTTCTCTTATAATTCGGCGTAGAGAAAAAGAGGTGCCTTAGTTAATTAAGTATGATCCAAAACTAATGGAAATGGTCATAAGAATAAACATTGTCTCTCGGTGTGTATACTTACACAATTTATAGTATAGGTGTACCGGTTTTGGCCATTGTGGAGGTTTCGGCCATTTGATGTAGAAATTATTGCATAGATAGATTATAAACAATGCAACATCTTAAACATTATATGTGTGAATCATGGGCGCCGCCAGAATTATTTCCAGGGAGGTGCATCGGCATTCACACATACTATTAACCAATATAGAATAGAACTATACAGTAGGTAGGTATAGTATGCTAATAACTGCTATGTCAAATTCAAATCACGTGGTCTATCTAAGAACCGCTGAAGATCGATTTTTATCGATGTGATAACCAGATGAGAGATATATTTTACTAATTATTTTATTTTTTTACAAACCCGCATATGATAGCTTGCCCATCGAAAAGTATTCATAGCCACTTTTTATTGAATTATAAATATTTTATAAACAGTTTTTTTGGGCATGCCTGGATGATTAATTTCTCGAGATCCTATCGGTGTTAACTAGAGAAACCGAACCCACATTAAAATTTCAATCACATAAAACGGCAGGATATGATCTATATATTTGCTATAGATATATATAGATTTGCGGGATTACAAACTCATTACATTGTGCTAAAATTTCAATCTTTCTATTTTTGGCTGGATTACTCGACAGCTGATAAAAAATGTCCAGGCGATACACTTAGGCTGTGATTGTTGTGTAGGTGGCGTGTCGATTGAGCGTGCAAGCGAACTTTGGTGTGTCGCAGTTCAGTTTTGTCGAACTAGCGTTATTCGCACAAGCGAATGTCGATGTCAAATGTGAAAAGTGCACTCGAATTTTTCAACGAATCGCGACGAAACTTGACGCACAGGTTCTATACATAATTATCTAGGTATTCGTCGGCAAAATTTGATTATTGATAATATTTAGCAGAATTGTTTAGTGTCTAAATTGCGAAATTCAAGCCCTAAGTGGGTGAAATAGCGAGACAAACTTAGTATGGGAGAACACAATTCCTTGGGCGGATTAACTTGAAATTTGGCATAGATATACTTAAACAAAATTAATTGACTACGTGTTTCGTATTTTTCTGAATTGTACCGCCTATCAGCGTTAAAAAATGTGTCAAAATGACATGATATGTTTGAAATCCAGATTTATTGAAACCAATGAGTAAAGAAAATGGAGGAGGTGGCCACAGCTTTTTGGTCACATTTCCGATATCACTTTCTTTATAACATGTTCCCATTTTTCTTTGGTAAATTAAAACTTACTACATAGGTACTGCGAAAATAATTGGTTTAATAGTGAGCATTTATTATTTATTGTCATTATGCATGAGTTAATGATCCATACTTATGCTTTTTAACCGACTATTCAACGGTATGTTTTTTGTGTTTCTAAGTTACGCGATTATTTGGACAATTATGAACCGATTTTGTTGGTTTTTTTTGTTTGCTACATTATAGGTACTTCAGATGTAGTTTCATTTGACGGGCAGTTTATTAGAAATCAAGAATAAACGAATTACATACCTAAATAATGTTGTAGTTTGTGGTTCTATTCAGTTCAACAGTCGCTTTTGAAAGATCATCATTATCAAAAAATGGTATACATCGATTCGAGCGAACTATGTATTTGAATTTTGTACCGATGATTGAAATCGGGTGTGCCATTTTTGGTGAAAAATAAACTATGTATGTAATGGCGGCCATATTGAGTCCTATCAACCGTACGCCCAATTTGTGGGTATTTCGAGTCTACGCCGCCCTGTAGAGCTTTTACATAGTCTCGCTTCTCCAAGCTTGCTACATGAGTTGCTCCTTGAGGTAGGAGTACCAAAAATGCTGCTGCGCAACCTTCAACCTGCTTAATTGTCTGCCCACATTTCGTGGTTGCAGATGAAAATAGTTTCAAAGTAACATGAGAAAATTCGATATTTAATTATAGTTACCTACTGTAACAGCCTTTTTTTTAATAGCCCACTGCATGACGTACGCCTACCCACGAAGGGTACCTATACTAAACAATAATATGATGCGTCTTATCAGTGTGAGATATACCTAACTGTTCTGTACTGTATCAGCCTTTTAATAGTCCACTGCAAGACGTACGCCTACCTGCGTGATTGTGCCAAATCCACCACGGTTGCCCAGTGCGGGTTGGTTGATTCAAATACTGTGTCGTCCTTTTAAATGGTCCACTGCAGGACGTAGGCCTACCCATTAAGGGTGATTGTGCCATAACCACCACGCTGGCCCAGTGCGGGTTGGTGGATTCATATACGCTATCGAATTTCTTCTACGGACGTATGCAGGTTGCCTTACGATGTTTTCCTTCACCAAAAAGCCCGTGGTGTGAAATTCCGTACATAAATTCCAAGGAACGCCACGGCTTTTCAGATATACCTACCTAATTGTTAAATTGCCACTAAGACATTTTACTCAGTATTGTACCCAACACAATTGTGAGTTGCGCGGGTGAAACAGCGGGGCGCAGCTAGTCATATTATATAGATAATATATATCTTTCGGTTTTACTATTTAGGTACTTTATTTTTATTTTTTATGAGAGCAAATAAAAGTGTTGACTGTAGAATATTTGTTGTAAACTATTTGTTGTCCTAAATTCAAGTTAGTATGTAATCCGGGTAATCGTTGGTTAGTAGGTAGGTAGTGGGTAAGGTTTTACGAAAAAAAATTGACACGTTTACATTATTCATTTCGTACTAGGAATATTGCCAAAAATTGAAGCTAGTTACCGACTCAACACACATAAAATAGCACAAGTACCCATCTTATAAAATACTATAACTATAAAGCCAATGATCACGACTGCGATTACCCTGTAACGATGGGCCAATCAATCACTGAAAGGGAAATATTTCATCGACAATAGATCGGTACTAAAACGCCTATTCATTTGTGCTTTATAGCACCGATAAAGAGTTGTAATGTTACGAGACGTCATAGACGAAACTTTGGCAAAGCAATATAACGTTTATTCAGAGGATAATATTGGCCAATCAGGCTACTTTTATACAACACTCTATAACCCTCTTGAATAATTACGAGGTTGTTACAACTTTGTTGTCTAAGAAATGACATTGGTACAATTTTTACGGCTTACAATCGCGTGCTTTCTTAGCGTGAATACTAACAACCAACCGCGACTTTGGACGGATAGATCTGATTTTAAAGAAAATGAAATACATAATTAAAAATAAATCATTGTTTCTTATCATCCAGTATATTGACCGTTGGTTTTTTCTTTTTTTATTTCGAATATGTTCGCGTTTGACTACACACTGCCTGATGTTAAGCAGATGTGCGGTCTAGGGTGTAACACGCTTACCTAGAAGATACCTATGGTGATTTTAGATCAGAAATAATATTAATGTAAAGATACAGATCTTCTATTCGTAGGAGTATGATAGCAGCTAGCCACACGTGAATATTATATGTGATAGTAATTTAGTTGTATTTTTTAATTTATCTTTTATAGGGCAAGTTCCTCTAATTACCACTAAATACAAGACCTATATAATCTAAAACCACTAAGCAATTGGATCATCCACAGACCCTGATTTAGTTGTTACTCTGTACACTATGCTATTTTGGCTACAAAGTTATGTTCGTTAGTTTCAGCCATAGGACGTCCACTGTTGGACATAGGCCTTCCCTAAAGATCTCCAATAAGACCGGTTGGTAGCGGCTTGCAATAAGCGTGATCTTGCGGTCAAGTTATGCGGCAAAGTTACTTATAATTTACAAATGATGTATATCTAAATCGCTATATTATGGTTTTCTCAAAATATTTTCCTTCGTTACCCATTCTAAGTTATTTTTAGGAATTGAGGCCATACATAGCCTGCGGCATGAGATCCAGACGCGTGTTGTGGGTTTACATTCCACTGGGCACTACTGACTTTACAATAACATCAACACCTCGAACTTTCCCTTGCATAAGTAATACCTACAAGCAATGAGCTTTCACAAATAGAGTCGTTATACTCATTAAAAATAGCCCTAAAAAGTGGCGAAATTCTGTTGTACCCACTTAGGTAGAATATATATATGCAGCATTGTTTCCATCACTTATTACCATAGCTTAAAACCCAGTTGTTAAAAAAGACAAACACAGGCTCACAGCTAGGTAAGCAGCGAATCGCCTTGTACCTGAGACGCGTGTAACGTCGGCGCAAGACAACGCGCGACTGACTTGACTCAAGCTAATTACCTTGAGTTCGCTACATTAAGCAGAGTATGACGCATCTACCTCAGTTTATATATAAGCTCATCGCCTACAAGGTGGTTTTATAGACAACGTACATATTTTAGGAATCTAGGATTTCATTGTACTCATCATTATAACCCACCTATAATAAGGCAGGTACCAATACGCAAATCAGGAAAAGCCAGCTGTTTTATACAAAAAAACGTTATATTATAATTTTCATATTCTTGCTCTTATCCCGCTAAGAAGAATCCTCAAATCACGCCACTTCACTCTATCATAATGCATAAGTACCAACGCCATTTCATTATCAACTCCCTTCTTTTGCGTAATATCATCTTTCACACAATTCATAGTAGGTAGATTCCAAGAAAAGATAGTAAAAGACGTATACTTCAATACATCATGAAAATTTTTACCAAACACGGATCGTGTCGCACCCTCAGCACTCTGCAATTTACCGAGTAACTTTCAACTTTGCTTTCCAGGTACGCCAGGTTTTAAGGTTGTAACGAAAGAGGTTAGGCCTCTAGGGCGTGATACCGGCGGCGTATAAACGAGTTGGATAAAACTTCGCTTCTCATGCTATTCCTTACCCAGTTATAGGTATGTACACTACACCAGCGTTGTCGGACTTGGGCCGTCACTGACGTCATTGACATATTTACTTTATAAGGACAAGGCAAAAAAGGCTAATGAAAACTTCGAATGGTATCGACCCTGTGTATGCTAGAATATTTTGGTAACTAAATTTCTGTAACTAAGCTGAATTTAGTACCCGCAGTGCAATCTTACATTTTCAATATTACATTTACATTTAATAAATATGAGTAAAATATTGAGTGTGTTGTGTGAGTGGTCGTTTGCTAGGTTAGTGTTACAAGCCGCCTTAGTCTGAAGATGGCTGAAAAATGAGATGTTATAATCTCATTTTTAAATTTTCATTGTTAGGTAAACTGCATTTAGTAGAAAGTCATAAAAAGTGCTAATAGAATCAAATAGCATTCGAGTTACCAGCTCCAGTTATTTTACCTAGATGTCATTGGTTTGTATATTCCACGAAAATTCCACATGACTTAGAGCATTCCGCGGGTATGTATCAAAACTTTAGATGGGTTTATAGCAGTGGTAAAGGGAAGTAAGAGGCAACAGGAAGGCGTAAGTAAGCGTGTGAATGTTAGACCGTACCACGTAGCGAGTTAAACAACTCCATTCAAGTGTTGTATTGTGCTTTCTGAAAGCTTTTGAAATTCAAATGTGTAGCCAAGTCGGATAGCAAAAACTTCATGCTTATTTGAAATAAACATTTTCTGTTCATTTTTCCAGAAAACGTCAATTTATTTGTTCTTTATAGGTAGGTATATTTCCGGAGTCTTAATAAACGGAATGACACTTATAAGGTTTCAAGCCCAAAGGAGACATCCACAGGTGGTATATTATTCAGAGAAAAATCCAACAAAGATGATTCTTCCACATTAATATCATGATTTGCTAAAATTAAAAATTATAACCTACCAGTGTGACCAGTTAGTAGGTACAATGTTACAAAAAAACACTTAAAAACTGTGTCTAATTGGTAAAAATGCTTCTGTTTAACAATTTGGAGGTTACTTAATCAGGGTTGCTAGAGATAAACTACCTATTGAGCCAAATATATTTATTTATTCCAATAGATTAAAAATTAATTTAAAAAACGGAGGGTTCTTTTTTGGTTTTAACTGATGTAACAGACTCAGAAAAATATGAACTTTTTAGAAATGTAACGAGTGTTGTGGTTAGAATTTTTGATTATTATTATACCAGACTCCATACATTTTGTGGACATGTCCTTTCACCAAATCACGGCAGGGATTTACAGAGATGAGCAGTGTTCAAGCTTATGTTTTGCATGGTAAAAACAAAACGCGGTCGTTACCGAGTATAATTTTTAACCGACCTGCAAAAAGGAGGAAGTTCTATCGACCTGTAACCAATGTAATGGAATCTAAGGTAACTAATTTAACCATCTTCCAAGGGTCGTAGCGTAATGAAAATTGGCAGATAAATGTATGTAGTTCTGATGACAATACAATAATGGTACTGTCGAACTGATAATGATGATGGAGCCGGAAGATATGAACTGGAACTTCATGATGGAAAGCGTATCATAGCTGTTTTGGTTTTCTTAGAAAAGTCTTGTAATGAACTTTGACCACGATTAGGTGTCAAGGTCTGATGATGAAGCCGGAAGATAGGCACTGGCATGATGAAATATCGTTCGTGTTTGCGCTTGTGAGAATGGCCACGTAAAGCGTGTTTTTCTAGTGTTTTTTAAACTATTAATTTATTTTTGTGTATGTTCATAGATATTTTCGTGAACCGAATCAAAAAACCTTTTTAGTTCGAAAGGCTATACTCCCGAGATGATCCCATTTAAATTGAACCAAAATCGGCTGAGCCGTTTTTGAAAAATCAACAATTATGTAAAAACTTTGTAGACGATGGAAGACAGTTTTGCCATTTTTTGTGAAAATTAATAATTTATGGTCTTTGGTATTTATTTGGTAATTTGGTATAGCCGAGGTGGCCAAGAGGTAGTGACACCCGCCTTACAATCGTGAGGTCGTGGTCCCGTACCAATGAGTTCTTTCGAATTTATGTACCGGAATTTCACACCACTGGCTTTTCGGTGAAGGAAAACATCGTGAGGAAACCTGCATACGTCCGTAGAAGAAATTCGATGGCGTATGTGATGTGATGGGTAATCTAACCCGCACTGGGCCAGCGTGGTGGATATGGCCCAATCACCCTTCGTGGGTAGGCCTACGTCCTGCAGTGGACTATTTAAAAGGATGGTACATGTATTTATTTCTGAAACTCGATTACGGTTTCAACACTATACCCAGCTCAGCACGTGTCCGTTCCGTTCCGCTTTGATGTGGTCTGGGATAAAGATGATGATAAAAAAATGTAAATTCTTAATTAATTAACAAATAAATTACTTTAAGTCTTATTAACTACCAGATAGTTTAAAGTTGAAGCACCTTTTTACTCGAGTTTTCTTCTACGAAGTTTAATCTAGGTGCTCTCATCGAATGTTCTAACGCAAGGTAATTAAAGTTTTATTTCTGCAGAAGCTACTTAAAAGTTAAAACCTCGCTCAAGTTTAGTGTCAGTATTTTCCTGTTTATCTAGAAATAGACTGAGTCATATAACTCGGTGCACGTCAACTTAAATAATACTTAGACCGTGAAGCACAGTGTCGAAAGACAACTTATTGATGGCTTTGCTTTGACAACACAGTTATCTCATTGAGCATCTTCAAGAATATTAATAAGGTTATTTATTTTTGTTTGTTTGTAAAAAGAGTGTTAATTTCAATACAAGCTTTCCCCTGCGGCTTTACTTTTGTGCTAATTGTTAGCCTATGACACTGACCGAACTTCTAGTCGATCCATTGTTGTATGAAACAAACAAACACACTTTTGGATTTATAAATAACTAGCTTTTGCCCGCGGCTCCGCCCGCGTGGAATTTGACTTTTGTGCTATCCCACAGGAACATTTTATTTTTTCGGGATAAAAAGTAGCCTATGTCACTTTCCGGCCTTTGAACTATATCCATGCCAAAAATCAAGTCAATCCGTTGCTTCGTTGCTGCGTGAAAGAGGAACAAACCAACAAACTTTTCGGATTAATAATATTAGTATGATTGATATTAGTTATAATTGTATGCTAATTAAAAGATGATAAAATTTTTGTATATAAATAATATTTGGTTTGTATCTTTCATGAAAATTGAAACAACTTAAAATGTCATTTTTCTGTCTTTATATGATACTAGCGACCCGCCCCGTATGTGCCACAGGTTTATTATACAGATAAACATTCCTCTCGAATCACTCTATCTAGTAAAAAAAAGCATCAAAATCTGTTGCGTAGTTTTAAAAGCATTTATCTAAATCTTTAAGGCCGTAGTAATTATGCTGATTACAAACGGTTGCATTTCCAGCTAGTCCTTTGGAAATTCAATAACACAGACGTACCTATCTTAATTTATTATACTCTATAAAATTTAACTTGATCTCTGCGACAGCTGTCAGAAAAATCACGCCTATGAAGTCTTGACTGTCTTAATAGTACAGACAGTACCTGTCAATGTCATACTTTATGGGCATGCCGATTAGTGATGGGCGACGAATGATCGTGACCACAGAATTTTAGATAGAGTTTTATTTAAAATATCGATACTTTATACTAACGATATTTTAAATAAAACTTAATTTATCATTTATTTTACTGTATATTTTAATATCATAACATTTTTACATGTGTAATTAAATTAAACCCAATTATATGTTACATTAGCATCGATAATAGTGAAAAAGTCGATAAATACTATCGTTACATTAATATGAGTATTTAATTAATATCATAACATTATTTCCATGTGTACATACTTGATCTTAAATAATAGTAAGTAAATAAAATCCAATTTCTCACCTACAACTACTTATTCGATTTCATTAAAAATCGATTTTTTCCACCACTATCTCAACGCTAAAAATGTCAATCTTCTATGTCAATGTCACTGTCGCAGAAATCAAGTTAAAATTTATAGAGTATAGGTCATTGAGGAAGGAATCTGATTCCTTCCTCAATGGTATAGGTAATTATCACATTTAGCTTTCACTTATCTGACATTTAATTTTTTTAAAAGGTTCAAAATACGTAATTAAGCCGTGTGTCAAATGTCATCAAGTTTATTAAGAGCTTTGGAGCTACATCCTACTAATATTATAAACGCGAAAGTTTGTATGTATGGATTTGTGTTTCTTTTTTACGCAAAAGTTACTGAACGGATTGAGATAAAACGTTGCAATAGTAATGCTTATACATCAGGATAACACATAGGCTATAATTTATAAAGATATTGCGTGAAATGAAGTTCCAAATTGTAAATTAAACTATTAAATAGAATATACATTCAAGGCAACGGAACAGTACAGTAGTACCTCTGTGTCTGTTTATAACTTAATTTCATTATTTCGAGAAGGTACGTAATCAATTAAAAAATGGTAAATAAAAAATCCACATATTTTATTTTCCCGGAGTTTATTACGCGCTCTGGCAAACACTGTGCCATGTATAAACGGCATTATTTCCTGAGATTTCTTTGCTCCCCCTGGGAATACCTACAAACAGCGGTGGAAGCTCATCCATCAAACCAAAGTTGATCTTTGTTCGATTTATGAAAGGAGATAGTTTGCTTTACCACCGCCATAATAATCTCTGTCATATTGAAAAACTTGGCGCAGAATGGATAACTCTATATCGCAACTTTGATATAGAACGAACGTAATATTGGAAACTGACACTCCCTCGATGACTTATACCGCAGTAAAAATAGACGTTATTTTGGTCAACTTTGCACTACATTTTCGATCCATTTTTTTATAAGGTTTAGGATCCCTGACTGAGCATAAAATCACAAAATGCTGACAGACCCAGGTGGAACTTCAGGCACCATCTTAAAAAACGTACACGTAAACGTACAAAAAAACAGTATGCACTTTAGGACAAAAATTAAGGAAACCATTATTGTAAGAAATAAAATTTTACATCTTTTGTTTTCAGTTAACTTTTTTGTAAAACTTACGGTTTACGATTTATGACCCTTTTAATGAACCGGTTTTTCTATCGCAGCCGATCTCTTGAAATATTAGATTAATCAATAAAATATTGTATGTCGCTCTGATCCAAATAAGTAGATTGCTAACTGCTAGTTAATATGAGAGAAAACATCGTGAATTAAGGTCACGTCTATAATTTTCACAAGGACAATCGAATAATTTATAGAACTTTCAAATCTGTCATAAATTTGTTTGCGTAGCACCCTCCAGCTTCCATCAGCTTTCCCCCCTAAAGCTTATACCGAATACTAGCCTAGGTTAGCCGCCTTATACATAGTCCTTCATATTCGGTTCAGTTAAAGTACTTAGTGAGTAAAGTAAATTCGTATAAGCCTGGCTAGCCCTGGTGTCAGAATTTTTAAGCCGCCGGAAGGCCTCTGACATGGCTAAATAGTTAATACAACAATACAACCAGGGCCTACAATTTAACGTATCATCCGAGCCACGGTAGCGCTCAGTTGTAAATGCCACCCACAGCCACTGATCCGAAGACTGACCGCGCTGAACGTTCCTTAACTTTGGTGATCGCTGAGAGTCAAACCCAGCCAAACTACACTATAAGCGCTACCGAGTAGGTACTTAGGGCTATTTCGATTTAAGAGCTAAATACGTATTTGTGATTTGGCGATCGCATGGCGCGAGGGATCGTTTTGTTATTTCGCCGGCACCTCATTAAGCTCACGCGATCAGCGTGGCCATAGTTTGGCAGGTTGGCTCGTGAAGTTCGCCTCGATGAGCTGAGTCGGGAAAAGTTGGCACATCAGTATGCAAGCGCGCTGGCCCGCGGCCAACCTACGATACGCCAATTGAATATTTTGGCCATTCCAGCCATCCCAGGTCCCGTTACACATCCGCGATACAAAACTTACGACAAGTTTAATGGAGTGCTTATAATATCAGTCCAGTTGCGTACTTTGCTATTCTTATTTTGCTGTAACATTTATTTGCGAAGAGAATCTTTGTGGTATTCTTTTTGCATTGAAAGAGTTCTGTAATAGTACTAGGACTAGGTTCATTCAGCGAATGCAACTGCTACTTACTGTGGTTACTTGTGAAACTTTATTGAATATAAAGACTCTGGTTATCGATAGCTTTGTATAAATGGTATAAAAATAATTGATGAGTAATTTTTTTTTTTAAATCTTTATTAGAGTGCTTTTTCGCACAGCGAAAATGGCGCACTAGTAGGAAAATCAATTACATAGAACTTAAATATTTACAAGACATTTGTCCCATTATCTAAACCAGTTTTCACCATGGCTAGTACCTTCTTTGTCTCATCAGAAGTAGGTTGAGCTAAATACCAATTACATAAACCAATGGAACTGTCTCGGAATAACAGGCGTCTGGGCGCCTCGTTCCGGACACACTCCATCAAAATATGGTAGGTATCTTCTATTCTCAAGCAGTCGCAACAAAGCGGCGAATCGGTCTTGCGCATGAGGAGGGCAAACATATTCAATGGAATGTGTCCGGAACGAAGCCGTAATAATAACACTAGGTCCTGCCTACAGAGCCGACAGTTGTCTATCCACGGCGCGTTTAGCGGTTGCGGCTGAATAGTTTTAAACCATATACCTTTTTCTAAGGATCGATCATCGAAGTACTCCTTCCATAAGCTACGACACATATCTTTGACTAAGTATAAACAGTCGTTATGAGTAGGGATCACAGTAAAACCGGTTCCGGCGCTGCATGCTTCTTTGGCTAATCTATCAGCTGTATCATTCCCATAAATACCTACGTGGGAGGGGATCCATTGAAGTAAAATTACCTTGTCCTGGGACCGTATCTTCAGAATAGAATTTATTATTGCATAGGCGATCGGTGTACCTCGAAAAGTCGAAGTGCAGCGAGCCAGGTGTTGGAGTGCGCTTTTAGAATCGGTAAAAATTACAAATTTCCTATGATTAATGGATCCTACATATGATAAAGCTTCTGAGATGGCGATGAGTTCTGCATACATAATGGACACATTACAGTTTACTTTAAATTTTTTATAGTGACTATTAGTTTGATCAAAGAAAGCCGCACCAATATTACTATTTAATTCTTTTGACCCATCTGTAAATATTTTATGAAAATCGCTATAATTAGCTAAGGTTTCGTTGCAAATCCAGAAAATTTCCGATCTGTTATAATTACGTTTAGATTGAGTCATAGCTTCAATATACTTAATAATACTGTCCAAATCGATATTACTAACCCAAGTGCTCAATGAAAACATTTCCAGCTGTGAACTTTTATGGACGGAAGTATCTTTTAAATAGTCGTGTAAGGTAACAAGCGTTGGTATTTTCTTTCGCTGCCAAAATGGTTTATTTCTTAACTCGAACAGATCTTCTATGGATAGGTTTACTGAATTATTTGTATAAGAACTAATTTTAAGTTTAAATTTACCGGCTAAGTATCGCCTACGAATATTTAGGGGTTGGAGATGTAAGTCCACTTCCATTGCATGAATCGGTGTAGTTTTAATATAGCCGCCTATCACCCTCATCGCTTGGTTTTGTATTCGATCCACTTTAATTAAATGAGTCTTGCAGCTATCTCCGTATAGGAAACTCCCATAATCGAGTCTGCTCCGGATGACGGAGATATATAACCGGCGCAGGTGCTTCGTTCGTGTAAGGAAATCGGTATTTCTAAAGATCTGTTTGTGGAAACAAAAACAGGTTTCTCTGGTAGAACAAAATCGGGTGTAAGGCTATGGAGTAATGAGCGTACACGATCGCTATCGACGTACCTATTACATCTATTGTGATAGCCTTTTAGCCATTTCATTCGTTTCCACATATCGCTGGATGCCGTCACACAATCAATAGAAGTACAAAACTTTTGAAAAGATCTACATCTGGCTTGACGGATTAGTCTTTGTGCTATCTTAATTTTTTCTTTAAGAACCGTATGGTTATTTGGGATTGGGTTTTTTCTAAAATTACAAAGTGCCAAGCGTCGCTCCGCTACCGCTTTTGATAATTCGGGGTTCCAGTAAGGTTTAGGTATAAAGTTAGAGTTAGGGTTTTGATAATTAAAAAAAAAAAAAAAAAAAAAAAAAAAAAAAAAAAAAAGGGTTTTGATTATATTTTACATATGGTATATAGTTATCTGCTGCTATGTTGATTTCACTTATAAACGAATCGTACGCTGCCTGTGAATCATTTGGTAAGATTAATTTTGCTAATGTGTTTTCTAAAGTTTTATTGTACGAATTCCAATCGGCTTTTTTAAAATTCCTCTTCAGAATAGGATCTATATTAGCCACACACATTGTTGATATTTTTATTATCAGATGATCACTATCTAGAGATTCATTCAAGACACTCCAGCTATATCTAATTGCGATATCTGTGGAAATAATAGATAGATCTGGCGACGTTTCCCGTATCTGTCCGTTTACCGATTGTATTCGAGTCGGTGAACCATCATTTAAAGGTATAAAATTAACATTAAGCAATGCGTCGTAGATTTGTGACCCACGAGTATCGGTTTTATATGACCAACTAGGGTGATGGCCATTAAAATCCCCTAAAATTACAGTTTTTTTATGACATAGAGATAACAGCTCGTCCCAATCCTGTTGTGATGTAGCATTACGGATATGGGCGGGGCAATACAATGATATTATATTTTCTAACGAAGCGCAATTAAATATTTTGATGTGTAGAATTTCAATACCCGAGTTTTTTAATTGTGATTGAACTACCTGAGATTTTATGGATGTATGAACTAAAGTTGCTACTCCGCCGTAGCCGTCGGACCTATCTCGACGAAAAACATTGTAACCACTTACTCTTAAATCCATTCGGTTGTCGTACCATGTTTCGCTTAGCGAAGCGATATGTATCTTCTCCTGTGATAAAAACTGTTCTAATTCAGAGAGCTTGCCCTGCAAACTTTGACAATTCCATTGGATTATGTTTAGCCTACCTCTGTTTTGTAGGTTGTTATACATAATTATCTAGTATTAATTTTATGAAAGGCAAGTCGCGCAGATGATTTGCCAAAAAAGATACTAGCCATTTAACTCCGACTTTTGCTGCCTCTTTCCACTTTTCTACAAATGAACCTCCTTGCTTAAAAAAAATATTTTTCAACTTCTCTAAAATATTCTCAAATGAATCTCTCTCTTCCCTTTCTAAGCTCCTTCTTTGTCTTCTTTCTCGAGTATTTGTCTGATTAATCTTATTCTCCGGGCCCGGGCCGCACTCCGAGTCGCTGCAATAACAATCCCAGTCGTGGGTAAATATGTTGTTTATGCTCTGGTTGTGGGTGTTCTTCTTGGTTTGATTCTTATTATTTTTCTTGTTCTTTACGCTTTCGAGTTTGTTTTGTTTCGGGCCACTAGGTGTTTTCTCAAAGTTGTGTGTTTGATTCGTATTTCCGGCGGCAGAAGCGAACGTTGAAGTAAACTCAAACATGGGTGTGTCTGGTCTACACTCTTGGTCTTCAGCACTAGGGCCTAGCCGCGACGGTGTTCGTGACTTCGATCGAGGTAGCGCTGGAAATTCATTTGAAAAATTTGGTACAACATGACTCGTCTCTGGCACGTACATAATTAACGCTTTTCGATAGGTACAGTTGAAGTCTGACATAATTGATCTTATCTTGCGTTCTTTTATATAAACTAGGCACTTCTTGCTTAAAGCTAGGTGGTTGCCAGTGCAGTTAATACATTTGTACGACGTAGATTCACAATTTTCATGATGTTTGCCGCACTTCGGACATACTACTCTCTTCCTGGGGCACATTTTTCTGGGGTGGCCAAATGCCCAGCAAAAGGAGCACTGTGTGACTGGGAAAGTATACGACTCCACTTTCACTCGAATACCGTGTACATAAACATGTGGTGGGAGAGAAGATCCCTTGAAGCACAGTCTGACACATTCACTTGCTGTCCACCCAGTACCGTCATCCGACCTCCGCGTCAATCGTTTCACAGCTAATAATTCGGCTTCACATTGAATGCTCTTCAAAATGTCCTCTTCTTTCAGTTCTAGCTCGACTTTTTTGATTATACCATATGAAGACTGTACTTCTAAAGTCCTGCTCTCTCTCCATCCTTTCTTTGCGACGTCTTCACAGTTAATTAATTTTTCCAGACTTACTTGATTCTCAAATTCTATTAATATTTTGAATGGAGTTATAAATTTGATTCGTGACACGTTTGCTATCATATTATTTTTCAGGAAAAGTGCGAACGCAAATTGTTTTGGCAACTCTGTCCCGGATGTGATATAAGCTTCTATTCTTTCTTCCTCTGCAGCGCCTCCCGCCATACTTCCCCTGCGTGACACTCTTTTACCATTTCTATTTATTTCCAGCCATCTGTCCTCTTCTACTTCGTCTCGACCTCGTTTTTGTGCTCGTTGCTCATTTCTGACTATAACTTCGCCGCTTCGCTGACTACTACCAACTGAGTGTCTACGTTGTCCTGGGATACTAACTTCTGGAAACTGCTCGAGTTGAGTCTCCATCATATTTCCTCCATCGCACACAGAAGCCGTGGCTTCCGCCATACCGGCAAACACGGCGTGCGCCGCCTTATCCGTACGAGGCGCTCACACAATAACACTTGAAACGTCTTATCTCTGCAACCGGTGCAGGCGACTGATACTTGATGAGTATTGTTTATCTATGATTAAAACTATGCATTCAACTAGATCAAAACAAATATGTTTTCCCGGACGCTGTACAGGCCTACCCTATACTGAAAAAGATGGAGCTTACTCCAATAATGGTTCAAGTGCTTACGGGGCACGGCGGGTTCTCTGCATACTTGAACCTATTCAAGCGCAAGGATAGCCCGGCGTGCCCCTGTGATCCCGACAAGGAAGAAACTATTGTACATATGTTAACAGAATGCCCCATTTTGGCGTAGATATAATTAATATAGAAATGTAATTAGGAATGCAGATCAAAGTACAAAATTTTATAACATTAGTGTCTCATATAGATTACAGAAGTCGATTTATGAAATATTGTATAACTGTAGCATTACGAGTATTTACGAATAAATAGAAATAAATGGCTAACTTTAGTATATAATAGAGATATACTAAGAGTAACCAAATATGTAATGTAAAAAAAAAACAAAACATGTAAAAAAAAGAACTTGTTAACATCTTTTATTTCACCCCATGAAAATTGCATACACGTCTGTAAAATCTTGTATTGCTCAACCTATATCATAGTAAATTTTCATCAATCGCAAGATGATGTAATAGTGTTTGTTTTTTTTTTTTATATTTAAATGACAATACTACACTACTACTACATAGAAAGCAATTGGATCATCCACAGACCCTTGAAGGTCTAAAGATAATCCAAGTGCTCAAGCCCACTAGCCATAGTGTTTGTTGCTAACGTCTCCGACTTGTGTTGGAGAAGAAGAGTGACGAACATAAAAAAAAAATGTTTTGATTGTAGCGTTCGCTCTACGTTCGCTGGTCTATCGTTAAAACAGGTAAACTTTTTGTGTTTTATTTTCATTTGAGTACCTTTGTGTACCTAATTATAATAATATTTTCTCCTAGACTTTTAATCTTTAGATCGAAATTTACGATATGGGTAGAGCAGATCAGAAGAAATTTGGTAGTTATATACTTGCTACTGATTTTATCAGTTAAAGTAATAGTGGGAATCTAATGCGCAGAACTGATAAGCCTATGTGGCTATGAAATTTTTGAGACGCGACCACTTATCGAAGAACGCAGCGTAAAATGTTCACTTAAAACGTGGACTGCAGAGCAAAGAATAAAATAAACTAGGACTAATAAACATAAAACCTAAATAAAAAGATAGAAATCGCTTCCCTGTTGGAAGCGACGAGAAGCACCTCTGTGAAATATGGTACTTACTCTTAAGGCACTCCTCATATCTTATATACGGGCCTATTTCAACAATGGATGTCCTATGATGTGATGAATAAGAACTAGATGTGTTAGGAATGTATTTACAATAGAATATAAAAGTACGTTGATTTCTATTATACGAAAGCAGCAAAAGCCTTGTTTACTGACCTCATTTCCTTGTGCCAGTTTGCTATCACAATAACTGGAGAACCGATTCGCAGAAACGGAACATAAACGGTTGAGCACCTGTGTGAAGTTTTAGAACGTTGGCTGCCCGAGGCGCGCAAAGTTCATACCATTTTGTAGATTGTGTGAACAAACAGCGAAACAACCAGATCGTCAGATACAGACGCCAAACGATGCCCGGTTTCTAATTGCGCTGGTCCGTGTTCGGAAACACCTCGACCGCTACCCTGCCTTTCGTATAAAGAGTACAGTAACTAACATTTTTGAAAGAATATAAAATGATTATTCACCTAATACGTGCTACTAGTTGCTTAAACTCGATTGCTATGGAGTACAAAAGATTCTACTGTAACTAATTTGTAAATTTAATAATTAATTTAGTAATTACCAAAAAATAAGAAAACGTCCTCTTTAATAACTGGTTAAATAAATATTTGGTTGCCCAGATGGCCGTTTTCGGAACCACAAAAAAAGATTTTCACTTTAGGCTAGATAACTAACGCATAATTTTTAGGGTTCCGGACCTCAAAAGGTAAAAATGGAACCCTTATAGGATCACTTTGTTGTCCGTCTGTCCGTCTGTCCGTCTGTCCGTCTGGGTGTATGTCTAAGACTCTTTATCTCCAGAATGCGTAAAGATATCGAGTTGATATTTAAACTGTATACGTATATCGATGAATTCTTGCTGTTGTGCAAAAGACAAACTTCTCAGTTGTCGTTTAAAAAAGTTAGAGTCGTTTATGTCGTAAAAAAACCGCATATTTAGACACACACAAAAATCAAAACCTACAGGGTACTCCCCGTTGACATAGAACTATGAAATTTGGCGAGAAGCATTATCTTACAGTCCACATATAGGAATAAATCTGAAAACGGCACATTTTTTTACATCACAAAAAATAGGGCCTCAAAATTCACAAAATATGGGCTCAAAGGCTCATTCAAAGTGAGTAAATCGTATCATGTAAGGTGTCATATAAAAGAACATCATTAGCACATGCTAAAACAAGTTTTTAAATATGTTAACAATGTGTTTGTATGGAACCCTCGATGTGCGAGCCTGACTCACACTTGTCCGGTTTTTTTTACTGAAACCATGAAATTTAGAAGCAAAAAGCTGGGAATTAGGCAATTACTGTGCTTTTCAATGTTTTAATTGAAATGTCTTTACTCACTGGCCTTCACTTTACAAAGTCAGATTTCAATCTAAAATGAAATATTCTATCTAAACAATACGACTAAACAATATTTTTTATATGTTTTGGCAAAAAGTTTGCGATAGCCAAAAAGTTATTTTGATGAGTAATTGTCGGGAAGTTCGTTTTGTTATAACTAAGAAAAAGTTTGGGATACATTTTATCATTTCAAGTTAAATCTATATTATTTAGTTACAATATTTTCTAAACTTTTAGCTTCGTTTTGACATGCTAGTCCTGACTGACGACAGTGACGACATTAATTAAATCTACAAAAAATATTCTACAAGATTTTCTCAAAAGTAAGTTGAATATGTTACTGCAGTCTTCCCACGGACGGCAATACGTTTGTTTCCAAGCTTCGGCGACTGGATCTACTTTGTATGCAACTGAAGTTTTTCATAAACTCTAGCCCGTTTAAACCGCGCCAGGCGTTACGATGCAAAAAGTGTAATTAGAGGAAGAATGGAAATGCATTTGGTTCGTTCAATTTCTTTTATTTTGCTGCATTGCTATTTAAGCGCAATTAAATACTTGACAACCCGCATTTTAGCATAGCGGGACTGTTAGTGAATTTTCTAGCTATTACGTTGTTTACTGTTTTGACGTTAAAAATTTTGCTATACTGGCTACTACATACACCATATACAGCTAAAAAATATGATAGGCTACTTGCAACAACAGAAATTTCTTAAATGCCTATTTTCATAAACCTTACCCTGTACCCATCATTGGTTTTTTTACTAAAATTCAACTAAACCTATGTGAATTTTCTAAAACTAAAGAAGACTAATAAAAAACCGGACAAGTGCGAGTCATGCTCAAACACCGAGGGTTTCGAACAAATCCAGAAAATTTCACAAAATTGGGAAGTAAGTTATTAAAATCTATACTATAAACATCGACAAAAAGTTTTTGTGAATTTTGTGAATTTTGAAGCTCTATTTTTTGTGATTTAAATAAAAATGTACAGTTTTATATATGAGTACTCTGAGACAATGCTTCTCGCCAAATTTCATAGTTCTATGTCAACGGGAAGTACTCTCTAGGTTTTACTTTTTGAGTGTCGAAATATGCGGTTTTTGACGACATAATCTAACTCTTTTAAACGATAACCGAGAAGTTTTTCTTTTACACAACTGCAAGAGACCATAGATATACGTATACAGTTTAAATTTCAACTCTATATCTTTACGCGCTACACACAGACGGACAGACAGACAGACGGAGAGACGGACAACAAAGTGATCCTATAAGGGTTCCGTTTTTTCCGTTTGAGGTACGGAACCTAAAAAAGAATATTCGTCAGGATAGGTTGTTGAAAATCTTTAGTTATATTATACATCAAAGATTGACGCTTGCTTGGTCCCTAGCTTATAAATGCATACTATAACTTGCCTGTAACATTTAGATTTGAATATTCGCGATGCTGCTATAGTCGAGCGATGTTAGTAAGCACCGCGTGAGGGCGCCACTAATCCGATTACAGAATGGACAGCTGCGGCACCGTGGCAGCAGAGCAGCAGCTCCCGACACCTTGAAGCATACCTAATATCCTTCACCGGGAATTTAGGAAATTTCTAATTTAAAGCGGACATTAAATTACCACGTAAACAGCGGAGAAACAGCGCTGTGCTGGCAAAGGCGACAGTGAAGCATCGTCTTTTGAGCCCGCGGTTTTAAACTATTTTCATGACGTACCTTCGCTGTTTAAAGATCACATATATCTGTTGCGTGAGCTTGTTCTGTGCGTTGGCAAAGCTGTAGATATGTTTTAAAAGCAGCAAAAATTTAATGAAAATTATTACGCACAATACAAATTTTGTCGTCCATGCTATTTCTGCTTGATCATACTTATTCACGTGTTGTCTGGAAGAGATAACTTTGCGTTAGGGATGTTTTTTGCGCCATTTGATTGTCTTAATTTGTTACTCTGTTGCCAACCACATAAAAGTGTAGTAGTTTATTGTCAGCTTTCACGTGTACATCAGCAAAAGTATAAATAAACATTTCCATATTAAGTTTTTTCAGAAATCTGTTTTAATCCTCAAAAAGCTCAAGAAAGAAAAACAACATGCGTAAGCTCTTTGCAACGTTAAAAGCTGCTGAAAAAGCTTTTAGCTTATCTTTCCTGATAACAAAGATGTTTTCCTCGTAATGAAAACGTTATATTGATGTTTAAAATGTAATTAATAAGATATCGAGTCAAAGTTACACAATGAATTACTTCCATTAAAGAAATTCAAACAGGAGAAGGAAAAAAGAAAATTAATAAAAGTTGTTTGTTTTATTGAATGTTGACTAACCAGCTTTTTCATATTCAGTATAATGTTTATTTTGTTTTGTCCCTTCCTTTCAACGCAAATATACCTATTCTAATTTGGAAATTGTTCTGAATTTTTTTTTTTCACTTTACTGATACTAAAACTATTTAACGGAGTGAATTAGAATAAACATTTAAATAGCGGTTCTTATAATATGTAACTGTATACTATCTAATTTGTCTTATATCTTATTAGGTGCAAGTCTTAAAAAAACTGAACTCTGACTCGGTTCTAATATCAATTAAGTTAATTTAATATTAAAACATGGGTTTTATGTGATTTTCTAGAAAACGCTAATTTCGTCAATTTTTCTGTTTTTGTTTACCGAGCTAATCTCGGTCGCTTTATACCTTAAAATATTAGTAATGAGTTTTGTTAAAAAGGTTGAGCAATTTACTTTATTTTAACTTTATTTTATCACGCTTTAATTATTTCCCGAAGAGACACCTACCGACGCATTATTAGAACATTCCAAACCCTTGCGAGGAATTGTAATCGATATTGTTATTACGGCATACCTTAGCTACCGAGATTATTACGAGCGTAGATTAATTATTCCCAACATAAGGGAAGCCAAGGCTGAGCCACAGATCTCGGAGAAAGGATATGACGTCTCGATCTATCGGGATTCGGGACCTCATTTCGCAAACTCTGCTTAAGATTATACGGCTTTCATCTCGCGCGTTTATTTTATCGTATACGCATTTATTTATTTTATTTTATTTATTTATTTTACAAAAATATACATATAATTTTACAGTATTACAGTACAAGCTAAATTAAACTTAGTGGCTAAAAATATTTTTAAATGTTACGAAAAATGTTCTATTTAGGTATATTAAATCTGATATATTCTTTTAATCTGATTAAAACTTAGCATACTTGGCAACACCAAGAATTTGCTGTCTGAATTGCAGTTAAGTAATACCATACCAACAGGACCGACAATAATGACCTTGAAGTAAGTCTCGCATGTTATGTATTAATTGTCTTGATTCTTTGCAACTAATTTTAACGGCTAACTCGATCATTGTCATTGGCAATTTCAGCAATAAGCACAATTCAGACATTAGAATAATTTTGTTTGTTTGTTTTAATTAAAGTTTTTTTTTTTTTTTTTTTTTTAAGATTGTTAATGGTAAATACTTTTGTATTGAACCCTAGATTTCGCACTAGGCGGACCTGTGTCGCGAAATCTAGTGTCTTTCGTTTTATATTATATATATATATATATATATATATATATATATACGCATGTTTGAAGTATTTGCTTAAAATTTCTTGATTGGATGGAGTAGATCGAAAAAAAAAACGAAAAGATCGGTTTGAAGAGAGAGAAGAGATCTATTTAAAATATTAGATTAAAAGATATCAAAACCAAATGTGTCATGATTGATAAATACAACATACGATTTTTGTAATTTCAATGCCTATATACCTACTGAAACCTTTACAAGTGCGATTTAAATATAGCTGGCCAGTTGAAAGGTCGTTAAAGTCACGCGTAGCTGTGCACACTTTCAACCGCCCAAAAAATCAGACAACGTCACTAAATTACACAATTTATCTTATACAAATCACTTATTAATTTGTTATCTACATTCTGCAATATGTATTTCGTAAACTTGCACTATGCGGCGTATTATTTTTAGCTTCATACCATCAGGAGGGACCCTAAATGTCCTGTGCATCGAGTAAAGAGAAGGCCTCTCTATAAATCTCTATGGCTACTGCTGACATTATGTAGGCCTGTCTACGAGAAATATTAACATAACAAGTGTCTAACAGGCGGGAGAAAGGCCCGGCGCGCCATTTCCCGACCACAAAACAGTGTTGGGCAGTGGCCACTTTGAGCGTTGTACGTGAGCTTGAATACTGAGTATTTACTTGGCAGCCACTGTCTGAACTCTGAAGTTCATGAAAGTGTGTCAGTTTCGTATGAGTGTAGTTGGATAATTCTAGATGTACCTAGTGATCTAAATTATGTATTTTATTATGGCGGTAATAACGTTAAATTGAATGTTATTTTTTTTGTGAAAGCTTACTAATTAACGAGATGGCTTGCGGACTGTTTGGACTAAACGCACATCGTTTGTTAGCTGGTATGAGTAGGCGTTAAGTTTGTTCAAGACAACTGGGTGGTTCAGATCAATTTTAGCACTTGAAATAGTTACCTACGTTGCTTAAAATTCTGTGAGACAATAAACTGCGCTCGTCACCCTGTACAAATAATATGCTTGAAGCCTTATAACACCAACATTACTCTATCAATTAGATTTTTTTTTAAATGATACCAGTGGAATTAGCTAAGTAAAGTTATGCAATAAGTAAAAGTTGAATAGTAAAAACTTCTGAGGACGGACTAAAATATAGGAGTTTCACCACTACAGTACTAACAATATCGTCCAATAGCTATATTACCGACCGTAGCGAAGGTTTTTGAGCACGTGCTTCATAAAAAAATGTATAGGCAAGTTGAACCGTTTTTATGTAACGAACAACACGGATTCAGAAAGAAGCGATCAGTAAACACTAATTTATTGACGTTGGTCGACTATATATCCTCCAGTCTCGATCGTGGAAAACAAGTTGACGTACTCTACTTTGATTATCGGAAAGCGTTCGACAGAATCAATAACAATATACTGTTGGCATAATTTAGCGCAATAGGTTTCAATCCAGGCTTCCTCAGCTTCCTCGCTGACTATCACCGCGAGCGCCGACAGTTTGTTCGTCTAGGTTCTTATGATTCTGCTCCCTATCCCACGCTTTCAGGAGTGAGTCAAGGATCTATATTTGGGCCTTTCTTCTTCGCAATAATGATAAACGACCTTCCTAAGGTTCTAAAGTACGCGAAATGTCTCCTGTATGCGGATGACCTAAAGTTATACATGGAGATTAGTTCATTTGACGATTGTTTAAAATTGCAAAGAGACGTTGATATGATCTATCAATGGAGTATTAAAAATGAAATGGAGTTTAATCTCTCTAAATGCTCCCAGATGACGTTTGGCAGAATGCGCTATCCTTTCCAATTTCAATATAAATTGGGTCAAGACGTAATTTCGCATACTGAATTCGTAAAGGATCTAGGCGTCATATTTGATCGACAAATCACATTTAATAACCATATCGCTACGGTCGCTAAAGAGGCTTACCAGAGGCTTGGATTCGTGCTACGGAATTCCCGAGATTTTCATGATATTGGTGTCATTAAGCTAGTGTTCGGTACTCTGGTACGAAGCAAACTAGAAGCTAGCGCTTGCGTATGGCATCCGCATGAGAACTGCTATATCTTAATGCTGGAAAAGGTTCAGAAGGCATTTTTGAGATACCTATACAAACGTAGGTATGGGTACTACCCGTTCATGTATCCCACCGAATTCTTACACGGCTGTTTGGGATACAATTCGTTGGAAGTGAGGAGAGGATATGACCAGCTGAGAGTAAAATCTTGCGCGGCAAAGTTGATGCACCGGAGCTCAGCGAGCAGTTATGTCGCCTCTATACTCCCGACAACTATCATCGGGCTAGGAAACATAAATTGTAAGCTGTACCACGCTGTAGAACAGTGGCTCATGCGACCTCCCCGATACCGCGATCCCTTGCTGCACTTAATGCTCTACTTGACGCTCAACCTGATTGTGATGTGCTAGCGGGCGAGTGGAATGTTATAATGAGAGATTGTTTACATTACTGTGAGTCTGTCGCGTCACAAAAACAATGCAGTATTTTTAAGTAGGTAACTGTGACGTAACTATTTATTGTATTATTATGGTGATTTTTTTTTTTTTTTTTTTTTCTCATGGACATTTTCATTTCTGTTTATTAGGTTGTATTTTTGACTGTTATTTTTCTTTATTTTAGTATTATTTTTCTTTGACATTTGTATTATTGACATTAATTTTATATAATTGATTTATAAATAATTATCATTAGTGTAATTCGTGCATGCGGTACTAATTGAATAAATAAACAAAAAAATACTTATATAAAATAACGGACAATTTAATTGAGTAAATAAATAGTTTTTGGGATATCTTACACACGGCCTCTGACCCCAAACTAAGCAAAGCTTGTCATATGGCTGCCAGAGACTGATATACTATATATACTTATTTTTAAATACATACTAAATAACACCCAGGCACAGAACAAACACTTATGTTCATCACATAAATATTTGCCCTGGGTGGGGATCGAACCCACGCCTCTTTGATCCAGAAGTTAGGGTCACTAACCACTGAGCAACCGAGGCAGTCGAATTAGAGCTTTAATTTTAAACCGATACCTCAGTCGGACGTATGCGTAGTGTGGCTCTAATTTTAAACCGATACCTCAGTCGGACGTATGCGTAGTGTGGCTCTAATTTTAAACCGATACCTCAGTCGGACGTATGCGTAGTGTGGCTCTAATTTTAAACCGATACCTCAGTCGGACGTATGCGTAGTGTGGCTCTAATTTTGAACCGATACCTCAGTCGGACGTATGCGTAGTGTGGCTCTAATTTTAAACCGATACCTCAGTCGGACGTATGCGTAGTGTGGCTCTAATTTTAAACCAATACCTCAGTCGGACGTATGCGTAGTGTGGCTCTAATTTTAAACCGATACCTCAGTCGGACGTATGCGTAGTGTGGCTCTAATTTTGAACCGATAGCTCGCTCGGAAGTATGCGTAAATGGCCATAAGATCGAGTAAAAGCGCAGAAGCGAGCAGCGCAAACGAAACGGCATAGAATGCGATATATTTTGTCGAGAGTCAATTAATTTTTTGTATGTAACAGCTGTTTTATATCGCGACTTCGTAGTTGGTGTCATACTAAAAGATGGTCGCAAAAAATTGCATATAGTGTATTTATATATACACCTCCGTCAAATAAGCCGTGGTGGTGTAGTGGTAGTAGCACCCGACCTGCAATCGTGAGATCGTGGGTTCATATCCCGATCCCGTACCAATGAGTTTCTTTGGAACTTATGTACGGAATTTCATACCATTGGCTTTTCGGTGAAGGAAAAACATCGTGAGACAACCTGCATACATCCGTAGAAGAAATTCGATGGGGTATGTGAATCTACCAACTCGCACTGGGCCAGCGTGATGGATATGGCCCAATCACCCTTCATGGGTAGGCCTACGTCCTGCAGTGGACTATCAAAAAGGCTGGTACAGTACAGTACATATAGACCTCCGCAAGTCCATGCGCTTAGCAAAGAAACATTATGTTTAAGAGAGTAGAGGATCAAGACCGCTACATGCAATAGATATAGCCATCGGTCAGACAACACCACGGCCCATTAGGCTAACACACAATAGTGTTGTCATGTTGTGAAGCCGTGCCTAAAGTAAACAACATTGTGTGTGCGTATATTGTCCCCGCGTACCTACTCTCTTACAATAACATAACGATGTGACACGACACGTTGTAAATTGAGAGAGCTGAATATAAGTTAAGGCTGTAATTTAATTGTAAGGGAATAATAATCATGATCGATGATCACTGTTTTATAGATATTTGCTCGAAGATTCCGAGTTGCAATTTTGTATGATTTTTTTTTTGAATAGTTTTTTTTTAGAATATTGTTTGTTCGCCTCTAAGAATAAAGTTAATAATCATTATGATGATCTGATTCGCTATATAGTCTTAGTACCTACACACTTTCTGAATAACAAATGCAAAATAAACAACTTGTTCCAAACGTAACAATTTTGTTTGTCGGACAATTTTGATGTCTAGACAATTTTATTCAATGTACGAGTAAGCCTTTTATAGCCGCATTAGTATCTTTTGTTATACATTATACAATATACATGAGACCCAGTTCCCATTCTCAGCTAGCCATGTTTTCCAACGGCCGGTTCACACAAGATCTCCGTTTTATCAAATACGTTTTTTCATCGATAGCGTATGGAGTTGTTATAATATGAGCGATTTCACACGTGACACAGTATTCAGAGCCCTTAGTCCAGGTTGGTCCAGTTTACTTAAACTTTTGCGAAAATTATGAAGATACATTTTGATTAGTTCTTCCTCGTTTCCGCCAGGGGCACGATACAAAAATGTATCTCCATACGGAAACAACTGTAGTTTAAATTTACGTGTAAACCTGGACCAACCTCTCTGATACTGTCTCATGTGTGAAGCCACTCGCATAACTCCAAATAAAATATCTCCATAACAAAAACGTATCTGACGAAACGGACCGTTAAAACGAAGACCATGTGCGAACCGGCCGTAAATTGACTTGCCTATATACTATCGTCATAGTCAACCGCAAATCTGATATTACTGGAGATGTGGTTGAATATCTAATCAATAGCATACACAAATGTATTTTAGACAACAAATTATGAATTTTGACAAAGAGACATTGAAAAAATGTATAGGACTTATGACTTATGGCGATCATGTTGTACCGTACTTAAATATAGTTTTGTTATTAAAAATAATTTCGCTATTATTTTTTTTTAATATCGGCCAACAGTTGTAGTAGCGAAATATTTTTCAATCGTATTATTGTGATAGAACTCAAAAATGTAACGGCCATCAGCATTAATCAGCCAAAGGACGTGCACTGCTGGACATAGGACTCCTCTAATATACAAACAAAAAAATTTTTTTGAAAATACTTGTTTACAAAGTAAATAAGCAACAAATGGCATTTTTTGAAACTCATTTGATTGAAAAAATAAAATTTAGACTTATTTTGAATAATATCTCAAAGTGGGCTTCCGGTGAATTATCTTCTTTCTAAAACTCTATTATCAGGAGTTTTTGAAAGAAGGTATTTCACCGGACTTTATTATTAGATAAATTAAAATCTATGACTGACAGACACAGACAGACTTACAACTTCACATGTTAAACTAATAATTTCCCCCTTTTTCGGGTTAACCGATATCGTCGCGTACAAAATTGGGTACAGGTGATGTGGTGCTACGCTCCATTTGAGTAGTTGCTTCGCCGCCGTGGAGCAACGCCGATGGTTTTTATTATTAGGTAAATTAAAATCTATGTTAAATAATAAACTGACAGACATAGACAGACTTACAACTTCACATGTTAAACTTATAATATCCCCCTTTCCGGGTTAACCGATATCGTCGCGTACAAAATTTGGTACACGTGATGTGGTGCTACGCTCCATTTGAGTAGTTGCTACGCCGCCGTGGAGCAACGCCGATGGTTTTTTGAGCTTGAATATAATATTCAAAGCTGCAGTATATTATACTTTATATCTTTAAGACTGCAGAAAACTTTTACTTTTACTTCGAATGTCCATGTTGATTACTAGGATATATATAATTGCGTAATCTTGTTTCAATGTTGCAATCTTAATTTTATAGTTTCAAAATGTCTAATTGAGTTTAAATCGTTGAAAACTTGTCTGATATTATCTCAAATTTTGAAGAAACTGACAGAACATCAAAATAACTGATTATCACGGAATATCATAAAGTTTAATGAAGAGTATTTCAAATATTAAATGTACGAGCGGGAGAGAAGAAAAACGGTTTCCTGCTCTTTCCGCGAGCCACTTTATTTATAACCGTTTGAAGATTGTAATGGATTTCCTAATCTCAAATTCAGTCTATTTCATCGCATGTAATGGGATCCGTAATTAGCTTTGTCCGATGGAATCTGAGATTCAATTACCCTTTTTAACCCTTGCTCTTTGACTTTTAAGTAAGAACTTATCTACTGCGATGCCGAATTAAGCTCTTTGTGAGGTCCGTTTCGTTGTAGCTAAATATTTTTAAGTTTCACAAAAATAGCTTCTTTTCTACCTTTTAAGATCACTCGATAATTTTATTACAGAGTTGTTCAAACAAAAATAACAATGGGCGCGGCCCGCTACTGACCCGTGGTAAATTCTTCAGATGTACCGTATTTTCTTTGAATCTCCGTAATGGAATGAAAGGTACACATAATAACGAGAGGAAGAATTGCCGAAAATATTTCCGAAGACATTTCGGTGTTTTGGATATATCTTAATACGTCTGGATAATATACAAAAATGTTGAAAAATCAGCTGTTTTATAGAAAAAGTTCATCGACTTTCAATTTGATTCCGTAGTAAATAAAATAATATGTAGTATTGTAATATTGTAGAATATCTCCGTCGTCTAAACTTGTTCTCTCTATAGAGTTGGATATATTTTTGTACGATACATAAATGTATTATCATATATAATCCTAGCATTGAATACATTATTTGAATCCAGAATTTTTAGTTACTTACTTCGAAAGTGCTTCGATTTGAAAAGTGTAATTCTTAAAAATAAGATTTACTATGCCTACAAAAAAAAATGTCATTGAGTTCACTAGTACAGTGAAGTCATTCGTCAATATTGCTACGTAAAACAACGCTGAGAACAAGTTGTACGATGTTATCTCTAACTTGTCGTGGAGCTGATTTTCCGAAACCTTAGGGACACGGTAGTGATACTTTTGTTCCTAGTAGTGACTATAGGTTATTAGTAATTGAGTTCTAGCATGCTAGATCACACATTTTGACTGGTTTTGACCGAAAATGTTCACCTGAAAGAAAGAATATAAGTTAAGAATCGGAGTTAACACGGTCGTAAGACGATAGTTACCACAGGCCGGCACATTATGCCCGTGCGTACACTCGCAACACTCGCCGAAACAACAAGCCACCCGGGACACCGGGATCAAATGTAGTTATGGGATTTACATGAGAACACGCAGAACAATGTTTTATTGCCTGGCTGTATTAGAGTTTGTATTTCCCAAAGGGCTTCTGAAATGTTCCTCTATATGGAATTGCACGCTCCAAGTGTAATCTACCTCTGAACATTGTCCCTCTACGGTGGGCTTAGTGGCCGCTGCAGATAGTTCGGATCCGGATTGAACAGGATTTAAATGAACATTTCGAGGAATTATCGGGTATGGAATTAACATATTGTTGTTAGTTATGTCATACTTACCGATTGTAGGTACAGGTTTTTTATTAACTTACATCTGTAGATAAAAGTTACATACTTATCCTTTAATATTTTACAGTACATATTGTGAAGTTTATGAATGTTAGCACTCATCAAGATTTTTTGTAATATACTGTTTTCACAACGGCGTACCTGCAAGTAGTTAGTACAGATGGCAGTATAAAATACTAGCTGCGCCTTGCGGCATTACCCACGTTAGCCCGAGATAAAAAGTAGCCTATGTGGTCTAAGCTACCTCCATACCAAATTTCATCTAAATCGGTTCAGCCGTTTGTTCGTGAAAGAGTAACAAACTTCCATACATACTCACAAACTTTCGCGTCTATAATATTAGTAGGATTCTACACACTAGTATATAATTATATAATATGCATTGTATTTAGCGTACTTAAATAAGACATAGAAGAAAATATAATTCTAAAGAAATGCAGTAAACACTAAACAGACCTTCTGGAGCGGTTAATTGCTCATTTATAAAAGTGAAGATTTGATTCAGTTTAAATTTGGTAGCGGAGAGGACGGGAAATTGGATACATTTTAGGTCACCTGATGGGGCGGGGCGCCGGCGGCGGCGGCGGCTATTGATTTGGTTTATTTTCGGAGTGGTGCATTCTACCGGAGCAACCCCGACTCGTCTGCGTCCCTCGCCCGAGGCCGACTAAATTTAAAGTCGACACGCCACCTCCGCATCACTTAACATTTAATCCCATCAAACTCTCAATCCAAACAACGGTTCTGTCTGATCTAAATCAAACCCTACTACGATTAGATTGCTAAATTGTTAATTAACTCGTTTGATAACGCCGTAGATATAATTTATCTTGAGCGATGATCTTTCATTCAGAGAAGAATAATTGCGAATCATTCTCAGTAATAACACCTTCTCTCGGTCGGTGTTAAGATTTACGATTTTATTCAATCCAACGTCCCGGTAAATTACGGAGAGCTGAGACCCATTAAGTGCTTAAGTGCCTCCCGAGCACGAAATTGGGGATGATAATGGAAATGGGTTCCTTACTATGTTAATATGGGACTTTACACCGAGCCGACCAATTCGCGCGTTGTTTCGGCAATATCGCAAGCCCGAAACGGTTTCGCGTAATCATGTGTAATTTGAATAGAGCCTTTCTAATTATGCAGCCTCATTGCCTCGTTATTGTAATGGATGAGCTAAAGCTGGAAATACCTAACTGAATTTTTAAGATCGCCATTGTGCGGTGGGAACGCTTTGATTGATGTTGTTTTAAATCATTTTTTTAGATATTGTTCTATTATTATACGTGTGATTATTTTTTCTGTTTCGTAATTTGAATGACTAATTAAATTCAGCAAAATTGACTATTATAGTCTTAATTTCAGTGCGTTCTCTTGATTTAATATCTTTATTTTTGATCTCTTCACCGATACAGTCATACAAATTCTTTATATGTTTGTATGATCGATCGCAGCTCAGTAATTTATCGGTTTCTCCTACAATTCAATAGAAATGGAAATGGCCTCTCTCATTCGCAACTTCGGCACAATAAAGAAGTTCCAATTCCTTCTCGCCGGCTCTACAAATGGGATAAGTTTAAGAAAGCAATCGGCCTTATATGGTCGTTATGGACCACTATGTAGTAGCGGGCGTGAAAACCATCGGGAAGTTTCCCTTGTCGCCCCATTTGATATACGTAAGTCTTCCGCAATTGCTATTTACGGAAAACTAGCCCTGAGTTTTAAATAATTTATGGGTAAATAAACGGGCGAACAGAGTTGACAAGTCGAGGTCGCTGGAAACAAAATTAATTACGAAATAGTCGGAGAAAGTTTCGGATGGCGTCGTCTGAATAATTGTTGGTAATTGAGTTCCATCCACCTGGCTAAACGAGAGGAGGGGATGGATTACATTTGCAGTGAGAATGGTGGTCCGTAGCACTCTCCGGCGCCGTGGCACTAACGAGTCAGCTTTTAATTACACACATCTCTCGCTCTAGGGAATGCTCATCTACTCGGGAGGAGCCTAGAATTTTTATGAGGTGCGCCCGCTCTCGACACTCACGAGTTTCATATAACTTTAGCTTTACTGTTCAACTTAAGTTTTAAGCTTAATAACGTTGCTAACAATTGTGTGATTTAAATGGAATAGGAGTTTCATTTCATATTTATTCAAGCAGTAATCAATTTTAAAACGTGAGTGAGGTATTAAACTGATATTGAGATCTCTGACAGCTTGTGGCAAAATAGTGTTATGGAATAATATTTAATAAAAATACAATTGAAATATCGTATTCAGCTCGAAAACATGTGGAATACTCAAATGATTGATATACACAATGTGTGGATTTAGCGTTATTGCTTGGTATTTTATGAACACGTTGTAAAGTACATCTTTGAAAATTCCCCTGTCTTAATTTTAATCAAATAAAATAAACATCCTAAAGATATAATACCGGATCTACGCGGACCGACCGCATATTTTCGGTTCTTTACATAATTAGGTAATTGATCTCAGTTCCTACAAAAATATCCAAAATATACAAGGAAAACAAACAAGTCGCCGGTGATTTGCATTAAAAGCCCTCCATGGGCAGACGAAACTAGGGCGACGTGTAGTCTGAGTGCATTTTGGCGTTAAGCTTTCCACACAATGTGTTTTTTGGTCCAACTGTCTGAACTTTGGATTTCGGATGAAAAGTAGAGGTCGCATTTTAAATACTCGTATGTGCCTATTCTCTATTATAATTGAAACAGAATTAATTAATGAAAATAAAAATATTATTTTTTAACTTTGAACGAGTATAATTCTTGAATATTTATTTGTTTGTACAAAATTGGGATCTCGAAAATGGCACTAATAATTTTGATTTTGTTCGGTATATAGACACAGCTTTTTCAATACATTTATTTACATTTATGCAATATTTTTGAGTAATTGCGAAATTCTATTTTTCATCTTTGGACCAAAACTCGCTCGCTTTCTAGTATTAGATCGTTAAACGAGCACTTCTGTATATTTAATAATTTGTTGGAAAATTCAGATCTCGGAAACGGTTCTGGCGATTTAAAACAATAGATTTCTTTATATTTTACAAGATCAAAATCATTAGAGCCGTTTCGGAAATCCAAATTTTTTTTAAATAATTATACAAGAATTGTTCGTTTATAGCTGTCTAGATTTTCGGTTTAGGTACATTTTCACAGTTACGATCCAATGTTGGACTGCGACGCTCACAGATATCTGTAAAATAGCGACGCTGGACTGAAATAATGTAAACTGGCCATAAGACAACGACATAGATGACTTTTTACCGACTTCCAAACAGGAGGAGGTACTAAGTTCGTCTGTATTTTTTGTCTATGTTCATCGATATTTTCGCTAATTGTATGCCGATTTAAAAAATCTTTTTTAATTTGAAATAGTATACTTTGCATGTGATCCCATTTAAATTTTATCGAAATCGGTAATGCAGTTTTTGATTCATAAATCAACAAAAATGTACGTAGAAGTCACATCTATTCGTGTAAATCTTTCGAATTCTGTTAACGGTGGAAGGCGGTGTTGCGATTTTTTGCAAAAAATAATTATGTATGTTCAAGTTACTTACCTACCTGCATCAGCTATCGACATTAAGCGCCTTTTTTTCCGCTGAATCGCAATGCTGGGCACGCTGCCAACTGGCAGTGGGGTTGAGCATTTGGATTATCTTTAGACATTCAAGGGTCTATGGATGATCCAATTGCTTGTTATGTAGTAGTAGTTTTAGATTATGTCTTGTATTTAGTGGTAGTTTAGCGCTTACGCCCTTGCGCTCGATACAGACTATCTAAATTTGGACCAACGCGATTCGACCGGCCAACCTCTAATATTCATGGCGATGACACTGGCGCTAATTCAGCTCAATAATGAAGTACGGACGAACATTATTCTAAGAGGAAATTTACTGCTTGAAAACTAATTTTACCAAAACTTTTTAACTTGTGCTGAAAACTTTTTGAGGTCTCTGAAGTAAGGCACAATTAATGGAGCAGCTAGTATTTTTCTCAATCTCGTAGTTAGGTCCCATAGTAAACTATGTTTATAATATGACTATATTCTCATACCATACCATACTCATATAACTTGTCAACGGGGTCTAGAAAGGAGCATCCTCAGGATTAGAAAAATTAATAAAATAAGACACACAAAGATAAGAAGCATAACTTAAGCTACCGATGCCTTAAACTTTGCTCTAAAGCTGAAATGGAAATGGGTGGGGCATGTGGCAAGAATGTCTGATGAGCTCTGGACTTCAAGAGTGACAAGATGGTGCGGTCCTGGTGGCAAAGACATAGAGGAAGACCGCTCACAAGATGGGCAGATGATATTGTAAAAACGGCTGGTTCAATATGGTTACAAACTGCTCAGCTAGTCAAGCATGCGACCACGAATAGCCACTAAAAGAACTCATTTCGACGTGTGAAAAAGTGACAGATATAAACTTTGCCATAGCGCTGCCTCGTTCTGACACTAAGATCGAAATAATTCGTAGCGCGCATATTAGCCCTGCAGCAGGACAGAGGACGCTGGAGTTCCTTGGAGGAGGCCTTCACCCGCGGAGGGGTTCTTACTAATATTAGGATTAAATTAGCTCATGTAATTTTTGTAGTAAGAAATAAAAAGGCTTTTTATTTTATTTAATATTTATTCTCATACCTATTTAAGTCTCTGCACTTTGCAAAATATCACATTGTACAAACACAGTGTTAATAATGTTAACACACGATAACAATCATGAAACTTTTTTTAACCTTAGATTTACCTAAATATATAAGGTAAAATGAAAGATAAGATGTAGGTATTAGGTAATCTAACTATTAATATTGAGAAAAAGATTCCACAACATATTTTTACATAAAATTTACATTTTTTGCATCTATGTTATTTGTAATTGTTTTAGGTACTTACTATTCATGATGCAAATTGTTCGTATACAAATTATGTAAGTATTAAAGATTAGACATGCATTTATAAAATAACATTAACAATGAGAAATTATGTAGTTATTTATAAGCAGGCGGCTAAATGCAGTTCTCACACTTCCAAATGTTTAATTACGCTAAGGTTGTACAGAAGGTGTTATTGAAAAATATTTACTATAATATAGTATTCATTGCTAAGAACTTCATAGGTATTTATGTATTCAAATTTTTATTAATAGCTTGCCAAGTTTTGAGCCATGGTAGCTTCAAGGCCATGGCACAGACTCCATACATTTTTGAAATGTCTTTTCTATGTGCCAATTTTTCCGTAACTGGGCCAGGAAGGTAGATTAAATACCACCCAATCGCTCATCCTATGTAGGCCTATGTTTTCCGGTGGATTTAATAATATTGAAATCTTAAGTTAGACAAAGATAGAAAGTAAACTATTTTTTGACCGACGAAACGGAGGAGGTACTCAATTCGACGCGTATATTATTTACAGGGTTATTTCTAATCAATTAGCATCCTTTTAGGGGCTTATTTTGTACATCAAAACTAACAACTTTTGTTCTGCGACTTTTCTTAAAACTAAAACAAAAATCAGCTGTTCCCTGTTTCATACATTTGGTCACGGGTGAACGATATTTTCGATGGAACTCCAATATTTTTCTAGTCATCCGTAAAGATAAGTGTACGTCCGAGGCGTTTGAATTCCAAAAATAGAGCACCAGATCACCATAGTGTTCCACACATCATTGATGACCGGACGTACTTACGTAGCCCCGGCGAAAAACCGTCTCGCTCCAAGTAGCTCAACGAGCTATGGAGAGAACTAATCACGGCTGTGCACCCAGATTATAGTATAGCTGGCAAAACAAAGCGAGTATACTTTTCTCGAAGCCACTCAGGCTATTTTCAACCCCCTGTAACCTCGTTCTAGATAAAGCTATAGGTACGTCTGAATTGTTCACAGTCAATCATAATCATTTATTTCATAATTGTATTAGTGTTATAATAATATTAGTGTTATCAGTGGTACATCATTAATGTAAGTTTACAGAAATTCAAATCAAAAAATACATAATTAAATAATCTCAAGCAGTAGGTACAACGTCAATATTACTAAAAATAAATTAAGTCATTAATTATAAATATCAATAAATAAATTATGTACAAACTGTGTTATGTACTTTCTTAACTATAAAGTTGAGAATCAATACACACTGATTGAGAATCAGTTTATAGTTAAGAAATTCTTTACGACTGTAAAATGTCTGTTCTACAAGCCATATTTTGAAACGATGCTTACATACGAGACTTGTATCAGTTGTGACACTGTCAGGCAACTTGCTGTATACAGCCGGCCTCTCAGAAGAATTACAAGTTATAGAAGTATTGTTAAATTTTGCTCAAATAAAAACTACGGTACAGCTGTCTTTTTCATATCTGGTTATACAGCATACGCGAGAGTGAGTGGAACAAAAAATAAACGCAATGTCTCTCGCATACGGCGCACTTAGGCTCGTGAAGTGCCAACTTGACTATACAAAAACAATAAGCTGTTATCTACCTCTAAATATTATCCGATTTGAGTGTTTTTTTTCAATTAAACGTCTTAGATTTTACATGACCTTAAAGTTATAAGCCTCTAAAAAGTCATATTTTTACGCAAAATCTTGGCTGAAAAGTATACGAGTATATAAACTAAAAACTTTTCTGAAAAAAAATAAGACTACGAGCATGTCGTCGAGACACGAATGCAGGACGCTTCTGCATTAGCATTACCATCAGCTTTGTCGTCCACATCGTTATCATCTCACACCCCATGCGGGACGTCAGTGCAGGACTTATCGCTCCAACACCGAATAAGAATAAGAAAGACGTACGAGCGCGCAATATTTCTTACTCAAGCGATTGGCACCAAGAACATAACATTTCGTTACGATTTAAGGGGTGAAAAGAGTTTTCTCCCGGAACGTAAATTTTATCAAAAATGTACCGAACCATTGCCTTGTCAGAAAACGCGAAAACAGTGGTTGATTCACGATCCTCTTAATGTTTTCGAAGATATTTGAAAATCAGTGTTGTATCTTTGAGAGCTATCATAATTAGTTTGTTATTCACATCATTCCCTAATCATTTGTTTGCAGCTCTCATTATGAGATAGTATATCATAATTAGTTTATTATTCACATCATTATTTAATTATTGTTTGCAGCCCTCGTTACTAGATGGGATGTTTACCCTTTGATTTCCAGAATCGTTATCATCATTTGGACCCCTCATTTAGGGACGATACAATGTTTTGAAAAAACAACATATATTACAGTTTAGTATCAAAATATGGCATAAAATGGCTTAGTATGGCAGCAAATAGGTACGTAAATTCGTCCTAAGAGTTCCTCCGAAGCATTTCTCCGAAAAATTTATCAGAATAGTTTGCCTGAGGAAGTCGTATACTCTGTTAATAGTTAGTGATATTCTAATAAAAAGACTATGCGTCAGCAATTTGCTATTTTAATTTGACAAAACTTCAAACTAGCACAACTAGAAATAATCTAAAATTAATTAATTAAGATACGAATATGGCTCATTCGAGATTCTAAAGTTCCAGGAAAAATAGTTGCACCGTTTACGTCAGGGAACGCTGTTTACCGACTTCCAAGAAGGAGAAGGTCTATATTCGTCTGTATGTATTTTTTTGTGTATGTTCATCGATAAAAAATATCTTTTATTTCTACCGAGATTGTCCGGCTTTATCATCGCACTTATTTAAGCTCGTCGATCGGAACCAGTGCTCAACGTCTAGGAACTAAAATACTACCTACTTCTAAACTACCAAACAAATCTGAGATGGTTATCATTTTTCGTACTATAGCAATCAAGTCCCCTATGAACACATTAACTTCTCTTTTAGATAATGAGCTAAAATATCTTCTAGATCGTTGTAGAATGCTTCAATGACTTCCTCTTTTGCAGAGCTAGTTGGCGCGTATACTTGAATGATATTCATTCGGCAAGGTCTCGTGTTTAGTTTCACTGTGATTATACGATCACTAACAGGGTTAAGAACAAGAACGCTTTTTTCAATGTCTGGAGAAACCGATATAACCACACCTTTACTACTCTCATTGTCTGAACCAGAGAAGTATACGGTGTGCCCCCTACTCGTTTTGTAAAATCCTGACTCTCTCATATAGGTTTCACTTAGGCCCAGAATGTCAAGCTTGTGAGCTTGTTGTTCTTTATCTATAATCTTTTTTTTCCCCGCTTGGATCATGCCACGAACATTTCACGTTGCAAGTGCAATCGTTCGTGAAAGTGATCGTTTGAAAGTAGATGAGCTCTTGTTGTCGCCAGTAGCATATTGTCCACACTGTGCTTGGCGAGTCACGCCAGCATGGCCAGTAGCACACTTCACACCATGCAACCTGAACTCGTCATGGCGCCGGGTGGTAGCCGGTTTACATGCCATCTCATCTCTGTGTGTGCTTCCATTTTGGAATATAGTGCAGTGGTTTCCCGTGGCTTTCTGCACCAGTTCTTTTAGGGAATATTTAATTCCCCAGGCCACTGAACCCTCTTCCATATAGTTGCCTATATGGGTGTAAGGGTATACTGCCTATGCTCAGTCGCCATTGCCTCGTCTGTTCCCTGGCAGGGAGTATCACAGCAACTTGTTGGTCGCCGCCGGCTGTCATTCGGCGCGTGTAGGTGATGTTGACAGTTGGGTCGGATAAGTTGTTATGTCCGTTTTCCACTTCCTCCCCACATTGAAGATAATAATTTAATATATAAAATAGTTACAATTTAACAAAACATAGTTGTACAACTAGGAATACAAAGTTTTTTGTAATAATACTCTTGACTTTTATTGTAAAAGTACTTATTCTAAACTAAATAGTTCTACTCGTAACTACGTAACTTCAAACAAAGTTGTGTATGGCATCGAAGAAAAAATCGTAATTCCATTTTTTTATACTTCGGATGTAAAATCTACAAAAATAATTATAAAATTGAATTTCTCGATCATTTTTAACTGACCTCAAAATAGGTTTTTACTACAACGTTCATGATTACATTGAAACAATTTATGCGCATAGTGAAAGTAAACAGTTGTTACTTGCTCCTGTAAAATTCATCAAAACGCAGTCTGGAAATTAGGTTGACGCTGATAGTAATTAAGATAAGGTTCTTATTTGTCACAACAATTATGCTCCATTATCTAGACTGTGTAAATATACCTACATAAACCTAAAATTGAAATAAAAGTCAGTCAATCAGTCGCGCGGGCGAGAGGCAAGTTTAAATTTTGTTGTTAATTCATTGGGCAAAATGAAAACAATAACCCAAATGTATTCTCTGTTGTTTCTTATGATATATGTCAGTGGCACTGTTGGACGCGGAGATAACTTATTACTTAATGGTAAGTTTTTCAAAGGCTTTTCATTTCAATAGTTCTTTCATAAGCAGATTTATAATAAGGCTCGTTGAATCCAGTTTGTATTCAGCGTGTTCCAACGGTCTTGACCAGATCGTCAATTCACTTTGTCGGTGGACGTCCTTGATGCTATTGCTGGTACGTGGTTTCTATTCGAGAAATTTACGATCCCATCGATTATCCGTTCTACAAACAACGTGCTATGTTTATTGTCATTTCAAGTTACGAATCAGCTGTGTTTATATTTTCAGATATAATTTTGTAGATACTTTAGGAGGGTTCCTTACCCAGAGAGTAAAAATGGGACCCTATTAATAAGACTCAATTGTCCGTTTGTCTGTCACCACGCTGTATCTCAAGAACTGTGATAGCTAGAGAGTTGAAATTTTCACAAATGATGTATTTCTGTTACAGTTAAAAAAACAAAATAAAACAATATTTAAGGGGGTGTTCCTATCCACCAAAAGTCATATTTTGCAGTTTTTTTAGCTTAGTTTTAAAAACATAAGTAATTGAAGTTGTACATTACCTTCATAAATAAAGTCTCTCTCTCTCTTTCTCTTCCTGGCTATATTCCATATGGTGATGGGAAAAAACTAGTACAAAAATAAAATACCTAATTAAATTAAATTCATAATAAATTGAAGGCGGGTTTCTAAATGGTACGGCAAGCGGAACCCTGAGTGCGCGAGTTTGACTCTCACTTGATCAATTTTACAGTTACTTATTGTGTTTCGTTTTAAATTTTTTTTTACTGCACAGATGATCTCCTAGGAGTACTATATAAAACTGAAGATGACTTAGGAAATAAAAACGCGTGTACATACAATAACGGAAAAGATCCCAACATACGTAAAAATATAGAAGAAATCATAAAAGTGTTGGTAAAGGACAGTCTGCCTCCGGCGATGGAGACCCTGGATGTGCAGGAACATGAAATTGCCAGAGATATCCAAGACGCCGCTAACGAAATTATTATTGAACTTGCATTACACGCTTCAAAAATAACTCAAAAAATATTACAATTTACGATAAAACCATATTACTCACAGGCTGCAATAGATATTGAGATGAAGCATTGTACATTAATTGAAAATAAAAACCAAATTAAAAAAATAGAAGAATTAGAAGACAAAATATATCTACTTTCGAATAACACTAAAGAACTTATTGACACGATAAACGTGAACAACAAACAACAGAGTGATTCAATCGCAATCATAAACAACAAAATAACTCATTTGAAAAACCTAACCAGCACAGACAGTCATGAACGTAGAGAGATGTTGAATATCACTGAAAAAATTCAAACCTATGTAATTAATTTATCCGAAACCTGCCAAAAAATAGAAGAAAATACTAGAAAGGAAGTATCCTTCTGTGACGTAGAAGTGCCGGCTTCAATAAAACCGAACCCCAACAAATGGAAGTACTGGCAGATTCCTGAAAAGGATGACTTGGACACCTATATGATTAACAAAACAGGTAAGAGATAGTTTATCTATATCAAATACTTTATTTTGTGCCAATATAAACTCTAATATATTGTCAAAATAAATTCAAATTTTCTTGGGTTTTTGCCATTTACAACTGAATACTCATTATGATAACGAAAACTACTTTCTATCTCTTGACTTGATATCTCTAATATTTAAAGTTAGTGCCCAGCGAGGACGACGAGGGGTCATTATGACCCTGTTCATTTCACTGATTTTAATTCTGCAGTCAAATAACAGCAACATTTAATGTTGCTGAAAATCATAATAGCTGCAGCTAATGAACCCATATTTATGTTAAAGAACACCATTTGAGATTACTCCCTAATACTATTGAATCTTCTAGATTGGGAGGTAGGCAAGTACAAAAGACGTACAGGGTCATCTTGACCCTGCCGCATACGCGGCGTAGCGCTTTTGTACCACATTTTCCTAAAAATATTTTCTGAATATCTGATATTTTGGCCAATAATTATTATAAATGTAGCCAAAGAGACAGCAGTTGAGCGTACCTATAAATGCAGTTGGGTAGGTAGTAAATCAAAGCAATAACAGTGAAAATAAGAATAATTTTAAAAATTAAAGTAGTCAAGGAGACGAGAATTAGGAAAATAAATGTAATAGGTACGAGTGACAGAAATGACAATATGCTGTTATTTGATTACAATTTACTGTTTATAATCCTCAACTAAAAGTAAACCAAAACTTAATTCAACATTAATACATATTAAACAGGCAATATGAGACTAAATGATAAAATATTATACTTGATAAATTAAGCTGCGGAATAATTTGATTGACTAAAAAAGGACTTATTTCTTACAAAAAATAAAAATAATAAAATCATAAACATAGATTTGTTGGTTTTATAATGTTTTTAACTCATTGTACCGCGAAAATTGATTTTTCGGTAGACGAACTATGAAATTAATATGGACCAAGAGGCATCGACGATAGCAGACATTCTGTCGTTTTGGAGTGTCATTGGAAATCCACAGTGACCAAGGAAGAAATTTTGAATTTCAACTATTTCAAGAGACGTGCCGGCTAATGGGTGCACACCAAACAAGGACAACATCATACCACCCGCCATAAGATGGAATGGTGGTCAACCAAACTCTAGAGAGATACCTGGCAAAAGTAGTCGAAAGCAAACAACGGGATTGGGACAAGCATATCCAACCATTTTTGTTGTCATATCGAAGTGCTGTTCATGAGAGCATCAATGTTACTCCAACTTTTGCCAATTTTGGACGTGAATTACCCTAAAAACTGGTGTCTTAATAACTGGTGTCACACCGGATTCTCCACAACCCATAACTGAGAACGCCAGTGACCTCCGGAACAAGATGAACGACATCTATGAGCACATTAGAGAGTATGGCCAGGAAGCATCGGAAAGGATGAAGACTCGATACGACAGAAGGACTAACACCCCTGAGTTCGATGAAGGCTCGCTGGTATGGCTACACAACCTTATACGCAGTTAAGGGAAATCTCCAAAGCTACAAGCCAAATGGGATGGACCATACCGAATGGTGACCAAGATCAACGACGTGACGTTCTGCATACAGAAAGGACATCGAGGTGCCCCCAAGATAGTTCAAGATGATCAGGGGTTTATCAATATGTTGGGTGAAATGCTCCGGAACCGCCGCTTCCAGGTACTCCTCAATGAGAATGCCTGAAAACCGAATCCATCAAAAGCCCTGTCCTGCGTCTTTCACCTCCGCAACAGACAAGCTGGGCGGACACTCAAGATTCGATGGCGGGGCTCCGACGTCCAACACAGCAACAACCCCGTCTATCTAGAGGTAACTCTGGATAGATTGTTACAGTGATGTTTATAACATAACATCACTGTAACAAAACAAAGCAAAAAGTGGGCTCTCGCAATAACCTACTCTCCCATCTAACGTCAACCACTTGAGGCGCCTCTGCGCACGTACTCCGGATGGTTAATATGCTCCTTGTACTCCGGGCATCAGGGCTAGCGCTTAGCTTCTCAGCCGGCGAATATGCTTGCCCAGCTTGGCATCGCTCAGCTTACGCCAAACAAGTGGAAGTTGCCCTGAACGAAACGTGCTGCACGATAACAGGCTGCCTCAAGCCTGCCCCCCTTAACATGTTATACCCATTGGCGGATATAGCCCCACCCGCTGTCTGCAGGACAATCGCATGCTCGATAGAAAAAAAGAAGCAGGAATCGGACCCTAGACACCCATTGTTTGACGGTGCACCTCCAAACAGTCTACTAAAGAGCCGCAACAGCTTCCTTAATAAAACTGCCGCATTACCCGATACCTCGATTCAAGCCAGTTTAAGGCTGTGGGAATCCACGCTAACACCACCTCCCGACTTTCCAAAGCCAGCAGAAAAGCTCCCAGCGGGCAGCGACCTCCCGCGACCCACGTGAAAGGCAATAAACCGACTCCGGAACCAAGTGGGCCGCTGCAGGATAAACCTAGCCAAGTGGGGATTCTCGGATGCTGACAGGGTACAGTGTGATTGCGGAGCCCCTGAGCAGAGCATGGATCACCTACTTACGTGCCCAGTGTCCGAGCCCCTGCACGATGGAAGATCTACACCAGGCTACACCCTGCGGGGTCCCAGCGGCCAAATATTGGGAGAAGACGATATAACATTTTTGAACCATAGACACGACTAAGAAGAAGAATACGCCAGCCGACCCTTGGGGACCAGTTATCGTGTTTATACCGGAGTGAAAACATCTCGTGATCAAGTGCGGTACCAGTGATTGTGAAGTGACTAGTTTGTGTGAATATCAGTACCAGTGTGAAGTGTTTGTACGAACCAGTTGTGTCGTGTGTATTGTGATTTTGTGCAATAAAGTGCAAAGTGATTAATCGGCGTTTTAACTGATTATCCAAGAACCCATCTCGTAACAATATCACTACTGAGCGGAAATACACACAAAATTTAAACAAAGATTTCAAAATGATTCAGTCAAGTAACCCGTTCACATATAAAAACTAGTAGTTCTCAAAACAGTAGACCTCGCGGCACATCTTGTAACTGATACTTCATAGGTCCATATCACGACTCGTTCTGACCAATACGGTTCGCAAATATTGTTAGGATTTAGTTACTAAACGACCTTGTCAAATATTAGATGAATAAAATTTATAAGCGCGACAGCAAATTTCCCGCCATTTTGAGAGAAACATCTCCCTATCATTAATAATTTTTACTTATTGACTTGTAACAAATGGTGTTATAAATAAATGACTAATGACTATATGACTATTTCAAAAATCACCGACGACCAAAAATATTTTATTTTTAGCCTGTGTACCAAGTTTATTTGATTCGTTGAAAAATGCGACCTGTGGAAGAAAACCAACATCCGGACAAAATCGCCGTGTTAATCCGAAGATCTTCGCTCCCCTTCGGTCAATAAAGCAAAATGTGCAGAAACCACGTTAGTTTGTATAATAAGTTGTAAAATAATAATGTTTGCAGGCTGCTCGTACCTGGCTCTCGAGCACAACATGCACCACGAGCTCGCGGCCGGCCCATTCCCCGGGCAGCTGGAGTGGCGCGTGGCGGTGCGCACGCGGCAGGAGGTGCGCATGTGGCTCTGGTGGGATTCGAGTCTCAAATATGCCTTTCGTGAGTTACACTTTTCTTTAAACGGCCAATGTTATGCCAAATAAGGTTGCGCATTTTACATTTAATAAAATAAAAATATTATAACTAGTATTAAGTCACATCTTACACACGGTCTCTGACCCCATATTAACTTGTGATATGGCTCCAAAAAGGAGGCTCTGGCAGGAGGAGGTTCTATGTTCGTCTGTATGTATGTTTGCGCCAAAATCTAAAAGTTCAAATTTCAAATGGCGCTAGTAGTACTAAAATATCAACTCAATTCGCCACACGACCATCCTAACAGATAGCGCGTTCTTGCGCGTCTTTCACGCACAAAGTGCAGCGGGAGTTCCACGATCACACGAAACAACGTTTTCTTGTAGACTTGAAAGTTTTTGTTCAGCAAGTTATTCTTCATGGTGTACGACGTAGACCTCAAACTCTGCTCTACTGTGTCATTTTCTAACGCCTAAATAATCTTGTTAAGATCCGGATCGAGTTTCGCTATATCGGTACTCAGCAAAACAAACTTTCGCATGCACTTCACAGACGACGTGGACACGGGTGTTGTTCATCACTAGACTCAGCCCCGGCCTAGTAAAAACGTCACGTCCTATGATGACGTCATAAGGCAAAACGTGAGATTCTACTAATAACGAAGCTTGTTTCTATGTGGACGTCTTTGACTCGTATTGGCAGTGTAATACTCATAAGACGCGTAAACTCAGAGTGCCGGGTACCATTAACCTCATCAGCAACACGCTTACAAATTAATGAACAATCAGAGCCGCTGTCCACAAGAGCTTGTAACTTACACCCGTCAATGTCTATTTCAATAAGCGGGGCTTCAGACTGCAAAGTGCGAACACACATTAACAGACTTTGTCGCTTGTTTATTTTTAGCATCTCTTTGTTTGGTGAAGCAGACTTGCTCTGTGTGGCCTATTTTATTACAATAGCTACATTGAATATTTTTCTCAACAGGCTTAGTCACTTGTCTAGAGGCCTCTCCGCTAGTGGAGGTATGCGTCTGCTCCTTAGATTTACAATTACGTTTGTAATGCCCGACTTTACCACAATTATGACACACAATATTACTACGATCGTAGGAATCTACCCTACGACTTTTCTGTTCACTTGGTACAGAGTTAAGATGTGCTTGCACGCTTTAAGTTCTTAAAGCTACAATAAGTATAGGTCCCGGCACGTAAGTTGAACAAAAAAATATCACTCTCTCCCTTTCGTTAGCAGAAAAAACAAAAGAGGTAGCTATGGTTTAACGTTCAAGTTGTTTGCCGGCTACTATACCAAGGTATCTGTCCAGAGCCATAAAATCCGTAGGTGTATTTTTCAACAAATCGGAACGTACCTGGTTATCGACGATACCTGAGATGACAACCTCTATTTTCTTCGCCTCACTTCAGCCCGGTTCCAGTCTGTCGATCATCGCCATCTTGTTTGTTGAATACTCCACGTAAGTCGCAGCCTTGTCGCTCGTGTACTGCACCATGTCCCGGAACAGGTCGTGGAATCTCTTCGTAGCAGCAAACTGACGCGTGAGTCGTTCCTTAGCTTCGTCCCAGGTCTTGCACAGAGGATAAGACTTCGATGTCCAATTGCGAGCACGCCCGCGTAAGTGCGTAAAGGCGGCGTTTCTCGTATCATAGTCGGTCCACTCGTTCTGTGTTCGATGGTGATCAATTTCCTCACACCACTGAGCCGCCGTGAATTCCCAATCGTCAGGATCAAAAGAGGATATGTAAACATTTTTCGGTTTCATTTTCTTCATAATCGCTTTCGGTGTCGTATTTCCGGTTTCATTAACACGAAAACTTTCCGCTATACCACGAAAAAACGATGCCCACATAGCCGAAGGAAGATTAGGCAGGTTGCTTTAAGTAGGAAGCACGTTATTTTCGTTCCGGTGATGCGTGGTTTGTTCTTCGCGATCGCAGGTAGATCGAGAATTTTCTTGAGCCGGATCAGATGCTGGTTCGTTGAAATTTGCCTCGTTGGTGGTAGCCAATGGTTGGTGGGACACGCTGGAGGCGCGTTGTTCCTATCGCACCGCTGCTGTCGCGGATGGAAATCGATTGCTCTCGGCGACCGAATCGCCATCTTCCGCCATTACGATTTTTAAGTAGTCGGTACACACGTGCGGTGCAGTCGGTGTTATAGGACAGAATGAAAACCAATTCTTCACTCCTGCGATGACCGAACCACTGACTCACTTCATTCTCGAGTGAAACCATCAATTTGTCCACTGGACTCGCTCTTCGTTCGATACGTCACAGCGCCATCAGCGAAGTAATACCACAGAGATGGCATAGATGGCGCTAGTAGTACTAAAATATCAACTCAGTACGCCACATTTATATATGTATATATATTTTGTTATATCAACAATAATGTGAAAATTACGATTGAAGTCGGCTATGCGCACTTATGCCATTTTTTTGCGAAAAATTATTATACTAAGCGCCACACAAATCGGCGGATGGGAAGTTATGCGCAGCGTTCTGCGCAAAAGCCGAAATATGGGTACGCGCGGGAGCCAGAGAGACGAGACGCCGGAGCACACCCGCCCGCTAACCTCATGCCTCTCGCGCGCTCCCTACGCCCGAGCTCACTACTTCGCCATTTATATAAGCATTGTGCACACATGCGCAATAATTGGCGAATCACGGCAAGTGTCATCTGCGGCTAACTTCACATCCGTCGATTTGTGTGGCGCTTAATATAATAGTTATATCATCATAAGAAAATTAATTATTCAGGGATATTCGAAACTGGTGAACTAACTCGTAAGGAGAAGATTCAGACCACCATTATGAACAAATTTTATTTTTAGTTTTACTTCATCTTCTAGCGCTCATACCGCAGTTAGACTAGGTGTTCCTTAGCGATCATCGAACGCAACGTCACGCACGGTCAGTCTTCGGATGAGTGACCGCGGTTCGCATTTACAACCGAGTGCTATCGTGGCTCGGATGACACTTTAAATTGTAGGCCCCGGTTGTCTTAACCGTTTAGCCATGAAGCCTTTAGGTGGTTTAAAAACCTGGCCTATACGAATTTGCTTACTTATTACAGTACAGTACTTAGTAGGTACAATAGTCCTGGATAACCCTGGATTATTTGACAGTATCTTAGTAACACTAGAAGTTATCTTAACGAAATGCACGAACTTGATGTTTACAGATGTAGGATACTCAAGTAACACGGTGTCGCATTTGTATGATAATGAACACCGGCAGACCCTGGAGCGGTCCACGCCGCGCGCGCTGGCTGAGGACCGCTACGTGCCGGTCTACATCAAAATAAAAAACGGTAAGCAAATTCATTATTCTTTGACAACAAGGTACGTACCAAATTATCACTTTTTAGTTTAGTCTTTTTTAGTAGTTGTTCTCGAAAAGTAGACCTCGCGACACATATCTTTAACTGATTCTTCATAAGCCTATCTCTCGACCAAGGAAGTTACATAAGAGCTCTCGACTCGCTCTTGACCGATTTGGTTCATACCCGCAAATCTTGTTAGGATTTAGTTATTAAACAATCTTCCCAATTATTATTGAAATTAGGTGGTAAATAGCGCGACAGCAAATTTCCCCGCTTTCCCCCCTTTCCTTTTTAGTCAAAAATCACTGACGAAAAAAAATCCATTTCTATAATCATAAAACCTGTGTACCAAGTTTCGTCGAGATTAGTTGAAAAATGCGACCTATAGAGGACAGCCAACATCTGTTATTATTTTATACTACGGGACTAATCACGCACTAAAATTACGAGATAAATAAATACCTCCTCATCCCACCATTTCGGCCGAGTTGCATCGACCGTGGTCAACGGGTACTACCCGTGACCACGGTCGATGCAACTCGGCCGAAACGGTGGGATGAGGAGGTATTTATTGATCTATGCTGCTCGTAAGCCGCTTAAGCTGGAAACATACTATCGGGCGCGGCTTATGGACGCGACTGACAGCCTCGACTTAGCAGTGTGCACGTCTTAAAACATCCGGTGCGCCAGATAGCTCTCGGACGTCCGAACGGTCAAGGTCAGCCCAAGGTGACGTTCGCGACTGATGTCCGATAGTGTACACGGCTCAGTGTACTTCCATAGTCTAGATACCTATCAGTCGCGGCTGTCAGTCGCGTACGTAGGCCGCGTCCGATAGTATGTTTCCGGCTTTACGCGGCTTAAGCGGCTCACGGACGCGACTGGCGGTCGCGACTTAGCAATGTGCACAGTCTCAAAACATCCGACGTGCCAGATCTCTCTCGGACGTCCGAACGGTCAAGGTGACGTCCGCGGACTGATGTCCGATAGTTTGCACGGCTCCGTGGGCATTCATTATCTAGATACCTATCAGTCGCGGCTGTCAGTCGCGTCCGATAGTATGTTTCTGGCTTTAAACCGGATACATACTATCGGACGCGACTGAGAGCCTAAGCTAAGCAAAGCTCAAAACATACTATCGGATACGGCTTACGAGACGCGACTGACAGCCGCGACTGACAGCCGCGACTTAGCAATGTGCACAGTCTTAAAACATCCAGTGTGCCAGATCGCTCTCGGACGTCCGAACGCTCAAGGACGTCCGAAGGTGACGTCCGCGACTTATGTCCGATAGTGTGCACGGCTCGGTGTACATTCATAGTTTAGATCGCGGCTGTCAGTCGCGTCCATAAGCCGCGTCCGATAGTATGCCCGTTGCCGTGCAATGTAAAAAGGTTTTATTCGTTCCCTCACTTTTCTCACTTTTTTGCTTATAACTTCTTTAATTTTAAATTAAGGGCAAAAAGTTAAAAGAACATATTTGTAGGTAAAGCAATTTGATACTAATTATACCTTCACAAATTTTTTGTAGGACGCATAATTTTAGAGATATGCCAAAAAAAGTGTATGCACCCTTTTTTCCAAGATGGTGGCCGGAAGACAAGGGCGGCAACTCCACAAACTTGGGGTTAATCTTTTATTGACCCCCCATACATGTCCCAAAAATAAAATTGCTTCCTCTAACAAAAGCAATATTAGGTCCTTAAATTGTAGGTAACATTTCAATGGACTACTCCGCCAATTTTATGAACCGATTTTGATGGTTCTTTTTTTTGTTAGATCATACTTCAAAAGTGGGTTCATTTAAAATTTAAATGTTATTGAAATTGGCTGTGTTGCTTTTGATAAATCAAAATCATCAAATAATTGTATACATTGATTCAAGCGAACTATTCAAATTTTGTATACGATTGAAGTCAGTTGTGTCTAATAATCCATAGCTACTGATACATATGATAAATTCGAAAGTGTGTTTGTTGGTTTGTTTCACTTTCACGCAGCAAAAGAGTAACGGATCGGCTTGATTTTTGGCATACATATACTTAGCTCAAAAAAGGGTACTTTTTATCCCTAAAATTAAAGCATTCCAATGAGATAGCACAAAAATTAAAATACCACACGAGCAAAGCTGCGGGCAAAAGCTAGTTAGTAATAATGATTGAAAGTCGGTTGTAAAGTCCATCATTGTTTCCAGGCAAGCTGACAGCAGGCGTCGAGTGCGAACCCGAGCCGTGGTTTACGGTGGACTCCAGCGTAGAGAAGGGACTACAAATAGAAAGACGCGTGTTGTCGGAGTCGGACTATGGAGCTAAATATCTGTACAACTGTCCCACCAGCTTCACAGGTATCTTCATACTCAATACATTTAACATATATGTATTGCAACCTGAGACGGTTTATCTCTTAAGCTAAGTCCTCCAAGACTGCAACACATATACCTAATACAAGGTCAACTGGGAAGACGTTATAAAAAAATCAAACGGTAGTTGCAATGATTTAGTAAGTGTTAGCAAACATTGGGTAGAAACAGATATCCACAATTATAGATATCTCCTTAAAGAGACCACATACTTAAAATCTAAATCCCACTTAAACGAAAGCCTATCCAGTAAATCCAAGGAACTTTCCCTAAAATATCATTCATTGTTATAAGAAAAGCGCATGAATTACTATTCCGATATGATTATAAAAAACTCCAGATGCATGTGGCGTGTGATAAATATCGAGTTGGGTAGACCGCGAAAGGGCAGACTTCACGAATCTCGTGCGTGACACCGACGGTCAGCCCTTCCATACAAAGCGGCATCTGGTTGATGCACTTAACCTGGAATTTGCCACGGCACTATGCTCTATGAGAACGCGTCGCATTGTCCAAACTGGACAACGAGATGGGCGTCCCGCAGGGCTCGTGCGTCTCAAATACCATGTTCGGCGTACTCCTACCAGACGCCATCGACAATGCAGAAATCTACATGTACGCGGACGACGTCGCAGTAGTCATTACTGCGCTGACGTGCAAACAGCTGTAATCTATGATTAACTCTGTCGTTCATAGACTCGATGAGTGGTTTAGGTCGAACGGGCTAGCGCTGAACAGGGAGAAGACGTGCTTCGTGACCTTCAATCTCAATGGTAAAGCGGCCAAAAGATTTTCTGTAGCTGTCGGCAATATCGCACTCCAACAAGTCAACAGCGTGAATTTGCTGGGGTTTCAAATTGACAGCGCACTTACGTGGAAAGCGCACATAGACGAAGTGTGCGGGAAGCTGAGACGCTCGTGTTTCGCGCTTCGCTGGATTGCGAGCACCGCCACCCGTGATGTCGTGCGCTCCTGCTACATCGCCACGGTCCACAGTAGCCTCACGTACGGGCTGGAGTTGTGGGTTCGTGCTGCAGACTATCATAGAGTCTTTGTCATGCCGAAGCGGGCTCTGCGTGTTATTTTTGAGGTATCCGACGATCTTTCATGCGTAGAAATCTTTAAGGAACTAGATATATTCCCTCTCCCATGCGAGGTGATTTACCAGCTGGCTCTGTTTACACACAAATCTGCATATGTTTAAAAGAAAGGGCATTAACCAGACGCGGAATTTACATAGTGATGTGAATATCAATATATCTTTATTTGACACAGCTTACATTACATACTTAGCAAACCAATAAAAAAATCTATTAACTAAATTAAAACTATTGACCATACCTACCCTCATAATACAATTTAAATACAAATAACCCACCGCGAATAATCTATACTACTGCAATGCGCTGTGCAGTAAAAATAATATGTTTAAATATTTTATCTTGGATTCGGTAACATCTTTACATAGCGAAACATTTGAAAGTTTCGGGTTGGGTATAAAACATAAACCCTACTCATGGCACGGTATACGTGGGGATACAAGTATCTTTAAAAAATATTGGAACTATAGTAATGATTCTTAAATTTAATTCTTAATGCCAAGTAGACAAAATTATTATGTAGTTATGTAGATTTAGTATAAAAATACTACTATGGTCTCAGTGACACAGAATTGATTACAAAGCATGAAATGTCAGACCATGCGCAGGCGTCTTTGTTAGGTACGTCAAGAAAACCATTTTTTCGTATTTTTTTTCAAATAATTTACCTAAAAATGAGACTCAAGTTATAGATTGTGAATGCTACTGTACGTAAATTATATTTTTTCGGTATTACTCTTACTATTGCCTTATGAAATGCTGTATCTGATAATGCACATTAACAAGTAGCCTACACATAACATTAGGTTATTTTTGATAAGTATCTCTGTGGATACATTGCCAAGCATGAAACAAATTTTATAAGTATTTTCAATACATTTTTAGATATTTACAATAATGTTATTGCTATTTTTTGATTAATTAATATTATTTTAATGATAAACTCATGTTATTAATAAGTTAATTTATTTTAGTACACCATATTTTACTATCAAAAGTAACGTAAAAGCAAACAAGAGCCCATCAGACATGATGATAATTATTTCTGAACAAAAAGTAATGATATCTTATCAAAAACATAAATGTTCAAAGGAGCCAAAGTTTACAATACGTGTTTAAGAATGTGCGTCGTTGTCGATTTCACCACCAAAATAACTTGTTATGCTATTTTTTGCAAAAATAATTATTTTTGTTACGCACAAGTTCACAGTTTGACGTTTTACGTCATGTTAGTTCATAAACTTACGAAAATATAAGCGTTAGATTGTTTATCATTGTATCTGTTCACACAATCCATCGATAGTTTATAATTTAACGCGATAGATTGTAAAGAGACGATTCGTACAATAATCCGGTGACCTATATGTATTATGTACTCTTGATCACTTATTTGTTGTTTCAGGCCAGTAAAGAGAAAAGAAGCTGACATTAAAGTTAAAGGCCACACGCGGTCTCCGGCGATACCAATAGCTCGAGATCCCACCGCAAGAACATCCCGCTCATACGTAATTATATAAATAGGAGAATATATTTAAATAGGGATGCCTTGCGAAAGGACATGTCCATAAAATGTATGGAGGTTGGTATAATAATAATAAAAAATTCTAACCACAACACTCGTTACATTTCGAGAAAGTTCCTATTTTTCTGAGTCTATTACATCAGTCAAAACCAAAAAAGAGCCCTCCGTTTTTTTAAATTAATTTTGAATCTATTAGGATAAATAAATATATTTGGCTCAATAGGTAGTTTATCTCTAGCAACCCTGGTTAAGGTAACCTCCATTATTGTTAAATATAAGTATTTTTACCAATTAAACACTGTTTTTAAGTGTTTTTTTGTCACATTGTGCCCATTACCTGGTCACACTGGTAGGTTACAATTTTTAATTTTAGCAAATTAAGAGATGAATGTGGAAGAATCAGCTACGAATGCAAGTAAATAATGATAGAAGCACTTTATTACTGCTAAAATAGAAAAAATGCAAAGCTGTATTATTATTTTTCATTCAATTCATTTTTCACATTTAAAAAAAATGGAGCGATAAAATATCAAAATTAAATATTTCTGAGAAGCCCATAAATCAAGCTTTCAAATGTTGTATATATCATCTTGTTTCGAATTTTCTCTGAATATATCACTAGTGTACGTCACCTTTGGCAGCAAATATTTGTTGTGTTTAATGTTTAATTAATTTATAGGAAAACATATCTTTCATTTGTTTTTTTTTTTATATAAATATGTTAAATAGGAGAATACATTTATATACCAAGTTGACTTGCGAAATATGACCGCCAGTAATTTTGATTGAAAAAAGTTTGATTATTTTTTGACAAAACATTTCATTCACTTGTTTTTTTAAATAATTCTAAATATAGATAAGCTAATAATGTATCTAAAAACAAGTGAATGAAACCACTCCATGCGAACTATTCGCGAATTCTTTACACGGTTGAAGTCGGTCATGCTATTTTTTGCAAAATATAATTATTACGGTACAACAGAAGCCGCGAAAATATGCTAACTTCAATAGTGGTTGCATTGCATAATTTGAGCCGTTTGGAGTTGAGACATTGGGGCCGTGGTGACCTAGAGCTATTTTGTTTTCAAAAGTCCTTCTGAACGTCTGGTGGACGCGACGCGTGACAAAAATGCTGGTGTTTATTTGGCTCAGCGTATAAGCATTGCCATTCAGCGTGACAATGCCGCCAGCAATCTGGGCACGCTGCCAACTGGTAGTGGGCTTGAGCATTTGCATTATCTTTAGACCATCAAGGGTCTTTGGTTGATCCAATTGCTTTGTTCGTAGTAGTACATACTCGTAGTTTAAGGATGTAGTTTTAGCTTAAGTAAATAGTATTATAGTATTTTGTTGAAGTTAGTACAACAACTAACATGCCCCAACATAGAGCAAAGTAGCGTCATTTCGTGATGCAAACATAAAAGTTTCGTGTGGCAGCTGCGAGAGTTAATGGCCCCGAAATAATTTTCTTCTCTGAATACTGAATGGTATCGAAGTTGAGCCGCGGTAAATGTTCCGTTATCTCTGGGAACGTCCAACTTGTTCTAACACTACATTTTTCACTTCTGGTGGCGTTTCGGCGGTGAAGTTCTGATTTATTCACTTAGCGAACTGTTTTACAACTGTGAAACAAATTTAAAGTTTAATATGGTGTAAAATAAGGCAATTATGGTGATAAAATAATGGTTAAAGTCAAGTCAAATTAAAGCATATAGATAGATAAATGTGATATATACTCTTTATTGATCACACCATAAAATACTAACAGCGTAAAGTGCCTTAAGGCACTTCAATTTACGCTGGCGCGACTGTTAGCAACCTTGTCGCTTATAGCGACCTTTTTCAGACAACCTTGGGATGGAGAATTTATGAATACGTTTGGTAGGCCTGAATTCTTGACGGCCCAAACTCTACCTAAATGGCGCGGAGTGCAGATGGGCAACCTGTAGTAGTCCATTGAATCCACTGCATAAATGCCATAGGAGGTGTAAACCAAGTTCCAAAAAGGAGGAGGTTCTATGTTCGCCTGAGTGTATTTTTTTTGTGTATGTTCATCAATATTTTCGCCAATTGTGAACAGATTTAAAAAAAAAAAATAATTGATACATTATATTTCAGGGGCGGTCCCATTTAAATTTTATTGAAGTCAGTTTAGCTGCTTTAAAAAATAAACAATAATTTAAAAATTAGTTCATACATGGATGACACATAGATTCGTGCGAACGTATTCGAATTCTGTACACGGTTGAAGTCAGTTGTGCCATTTTTGACAAAAAATAGTTATTTTGTTATGTGATACTATTTAAATCTTAGATTAATTATTGATTTCGCTCCGAAGAAGAGAAGAGAGCTCCGAAGAGACTTTGTGTTAAAAAACAAAAAAGTACCAACAATGATAAAGATGTGAAGAAATAATAACATAATCTTGAATTTCATTACAATTTTATTTAAAAAAAAAAACGACGTGAAACTAAGTAACATTAACATCTTGTAAACAAACATAACGCGTACTCTGCCTGATCGCCCGCGCCCGAGGGACGCGATTATGAAAATGATGCGCGGACGAAGACATTCAAAGAACATACATAATTTATTTGTCCATCTCTCTAAATATTCAGGGAGCACTTTGGAGTGGAAAAAGCTTGGCAGTGTCCCCAATTTCGCCGCTGTTAACTCATATCAGAGCTTGTTATTCATTATGTTGTACGTTTATGGGGAGCTATGGAGACAGGCTTTATTGTGTTGGCTAGTGGATTAGAAGGAAAATGGCTAGTTAACGTTACCGTGTAGATACAATTTTTTTTTAATGTAGACGCATAATTATTCAGTATAGGTATGAAAAAAAATACATATTGGAGACCTATGATTGATACATAATAAAAGGAAAACCAATTTGTGAACTTGGTTTTAATCAACTTAAAACATTAATAATTTAAGATATTAATTTGTACCATGACAACTACTGACAGAGTTGTCAGTTAGAAAAGTAACAGCTCTGTTACGTTTTCAGAAAGAAGGTCATATCATTCACCCCCTTCTTAAGACATTACATAGTCTTGAAGGTAAGCCGGAGGTTTACGATCACGGGTAGTTCGGCGAGGCTGGACGTCTTCAATCCTTGAATCGTGAGATGATTGCTGTTCAGACGATTGCCCTTCCTCTGTATCAGGCGTTAAATACTCATCATCTGATGGAATATTATCGGTATCTGGAAGTGGTGCTAGACGTCGATTTGACACGGTTGTTTCGCGTCCCTCTGGTAGTCTCACATAAGAATAATCAGGGTTACTTTGAATAAGCTCCACCTCTTCAACGACTGGGTCATATTTCGAGTTTCGTACGTTCTTTTTCATATATACCGGTCCCGGCGTTAATAACCAGGTCGGCATGGACTGGCCGTTTAAAGAACGGCGAGGATGGTTAAACATTCTTTCGTGTGGTGTAGCATTTGTTCCAGTAGATAACAAGGATCTGATAGAATGAAGTGCTACTGATATCGCTTTCTCCCATTCGGAAATCTCTTGGTTATTAGAGCGGAGATTCAATCGAATTGTTCGCCAAAGTGTTCCATTTAGACGTTCCACCAAGCCATTTCCTTGAGGATTGTAGGGAGTCGTACGACTACAAGCGACTCCAAGACCCGTCAAAAACTTCTTCAAGTCGTCAGATAAGAACGATGCGCCTCTGTCTGTATGAATGTAAGCTGGAGTTCCAAATAAAAAGAATAGTTCTCTAAGACACTTTTGAACCGTTTCTGATGACACATCTTTGCAAGCAAAGGCAAAGGGAAATCTGCTGTATTCGTCTATTATTGTCAAAATATATCTGTTCGAAGTATTGCTCGGAAGCGGACCTTTGAAATCCAAGTTAAGCCTTTCGAAAGGTGCGGTCGCCTTTATAAGTTGTCCTTCATTTTTAACAAATCTAGGCTTTATTTCAGCACATATTGGGCACGCAGCGGTCATCTTTCTAACCTCTTCAATAGAGTACGGAAAGTTTTTAGTTCGAATCCAGTGATACATCCTTGCCACTCCTGGATGGCACAAAGAGTTGTGTAGTTCTGACAGCTTATTAAAAGTAGAATTCGTAAGAGCACACACTCGAGAGAGAGCATCAGCAGCTAGATTTTCTTTCCCTGGTCGGTAAACGATGTCATATTTGTAGCAAGATAGTTCTAAGCGCCATCTCTGTATCTTTTCATTTTTAATCTTGCTTGAGTGGCTCTGATTGAACATAAATGAGACGGATTGCTGATCCGTAACTAGTAAGAAATGTCTGCTAATTAAAAAGTGCCGCCATTTTCGCAAGGCTTCTACAATGGCGCTGGCTTCCTTTTCTATCGAAGGGTGGCGACGTTCAGAATCGTTAAGTGAACGTGAGAAGAAAGCAACAGGTCGACCCTTTTGGGATAGAGTTGCTGCAATCGCATACTCTGAAGCATCAGTTTCGACAGTAAATACGTCTTTGTCATCAATAGCGGCGAGGGTTGATTCTGCAATGTCAGCTTTAAGTTTGTCAAAACAATTTACTGCCTCTTGTGATAGTGGAAATGTGGCCTCTACTAATGGTCTGATCTTAGTCGAAAAGTTGCAAATCCATTTAGAGTAGTGGGCGAACAGCCCAAGTGTTCTTTTTAAGGATGCGGCGTCAGATGGAGCGGGTAGGTTAATCAGTGGCTCCAAGCGAGACTTATCTGGCTTGACTGTGTTGTTTTGAATCGTATAGCCGAGAATATTAATCGATTCAGTTTCGAAAACGCTTTTGTCTTTGTTCAGGGTGAGATTATATTTCTCAACGGCTGCCATGAATTTGCGTAAATTATTGCTATGATCTTGTTTATAAGGTTGCCTCTTGATTTTCATAGTTTGTACTAAGTCATTGTTGATAAAACTGATAGAGCTTCCCGTGTCTATTAATGCATCAGCTCGATGATCATTGACAGTAACATGGATAGTTGCCATGCGCAGGCTTGAAGGTGAAGCAGCTGAGATTGCTGATACTGATAGTTGAGAATCTTGATGTGCGTCTGTGTTAACAGCATTTGCATTCTGTTGCTGGCTGGAGCGACACACTTTTGCAAAATGACCTCTCTTGAAACAATTTTGACAGTCAACTTTAAACGCTGGACATTTTATCCGTTGATGAATATTACCGCCACAAAAGAAACATCGACGGCGACCTTTCTGGTTGCTTGCGGCGGAAAAATTTGGTTGCAGCTCTTCTGGATCTTGGTTGACTGTTTCGGTGACGACATTAAAGGCAGCTGGTCTCGCTTCAGATTCTATAATACGGGAAGTATTTTCAGCGCATTCAAGGGAAACTGCTAAATTCAGAGTTTCCTCTAATGTCATTGTATATTTTTCTAATAATCGCTCTCTAATTCTTTTAGAATTAAGTCCTGCAATGAGAGTTGCACGAATGGTTTCGTCTTGATATTCTTTGGCAGTGATTGCTTTGAAATGACAGTCATACGCAAGTGTGGTCAAAGCTCTTGAATATTCTGCAATGGATTCTCCAGCTTGCTGCTTTCTAATAGCCAACTGATGGCGGGCTAAGATAATATTTCTTTTCTTCTCGTAAGCATCGTTTAGTATTGTAATAGCTGCACTATATTCGCTACATTCTCGAACAAGATTAAATACATTTGGTGAGATGTGGTTCAGAAGAAGTTTGAGCTTAATAATCTCGGAAGCAGAAGCAGCCTCTTCGGATAAAAAGTTTTCGAAAGAATACCGCCAGTGAATCCATTTTAAGTCGGCACCAGTAGTAGCGGGTTCCACATCAAAGCGTTCAGGACGCAAGTAGTGCGATAGCCGTATCACACTTGAAGTTTCTTTAGACATTTTTAAGTTGATTAAATTGATACATAATAAAAGGAAAACCAATTTGTGAACTTGGTTTTAATCAACTTAAAACATTAATAATTTAAGATATTAATTTGTACCATGACAACTACTGACAGAGTTGTCAGTTAGAAAAGTAACAGCTCTGTTACGTTTTCAGAAAGAAGGTCATATCAATGATAACATACAGTCGGATAACAACAAAAGTACATAATATAAAATTGATAACCGCTTGGGGACTCATTTTCAAAATTTCTGCGCAAATCACTCATATATATGAGTGACTAGTTTTTACCCGCGGCTTCGCCCGCATACGCAATATATCATTATAATTTATAGGCTATGTGTTATTCTGATTTATAAGCTATATTATTGCAAAGTTTCATCTCAATCCGTTCAGTAGTTTTTGCGTGAAAGAGTAACAAACATCCATACATCCATCCATCCATCCATCCATCCATCCATCCATCCATCCTCACAAACTTTCACGTTTATAATATTAGTAGGATAGGATTTGCGCGTGCAGTGCGTCGGCTTGTTTCTAACAAATGTAAGTAACATTAAAGAATATTCCTCGACCACATTATTGTAATAAAGCTGAGTGTTTTTTTCGTCAAAGGTTCAAAAAGACAAATGCAATGACTGCAATGAGAATGTCTTCCTCTTGGCGGGCATGTTGATAAAACAACTTACAAACAAAACTGATTAGCAGCTTGTTAACAAGAAGTAAGTATAGTCGTTGAGTTTTAGTTATGGCTAAAAGATAATCTTCAGCTATTTTATGAACTAAGCAGCCCGCTAATTATAAGTACAAGCTTTTTATTACAGAATGGTAGCGCTATTAAGTTAACGTAGGCTACTACGAGGGGAAGTAAATAACAGCTTGTAAAATAAACAGCCCTCGAGAATGAGAAAAAATGCAAAAGAAACTTTAAGCGTTAGGAATATTTTATTTTCTCCAAGCTTTCAGCACGATGGCGCCAAGTGTGCAATTAAAGATTATAACCTCGTATTTGCATAATATTGGGGTGTTACAAAAAATGGAAAAGGAAAATATGAGGGCGGTTCATCGCCGGCCTCTTGGATCGGGGCTTTCGGGAAATTCAATTTTTGCAAAATATAGCGGGGGTTAACTGCCTGCATAACCTGGTTTACAAATATATTGAGCCGTTTATCCGACTAACAAATCTGGGACATTGATATTTTCATTATTTAATCAAGTGATTTATGGTAATGAGGAAGAACGAGCGTAGGGATATCAAGTGGATTTTTTACGCGATATGAACGACAAAAATATGCGAAATGCGGTCTTCATTATATCGTCGGTCCACCTAGTCGGTGGATGTCCTACGCCGCGCTTGCCGGTGCGTGGTGTCCGTTTGTAAACTTTCTGGTATACAGGGCGTGTTTTATATATGCATCATAAATATGCATATTGCGGCGTATGATTTTGACTCTTTTAGGTGTCTCGTACGTCATATATAAAATTTGTAAAACAATGTAATTATATTATTATATAATTTTGAGTACAATAAGAATCTTTTCATAATACTGGCAAACTTTTATTAAGTAAACCAATCAAACATAAATTCCCTTGTGTCGTCTCGTCTATCTCCAATAGCCGTTGTTTAATCTAACCTCTGACCTTTTAAATGAAATAAATTGAATAAGTAACATAAAAACAGGCCGTGATTTATTTGCTTCGATAGCGGAGTATTTCCGCGAATTCATTTGATTCTTTTATGAATATAATTTTTTCTGGTTGACGTTAAGTACTTGTACAAAAGGGCCTCTTTATCACGAAAGGACCCATACTAGCGAGCCGCCTCGGCTTCGCACGTTTTCTTTATTTGTCCGTTTGATCTCAGTAGCTACCCTTAAGGCCGCGTATTCACCGGGAATTAGATGTACCTACATTACAGGGTACAGGGTGTTGATGTGAAAAATGCAGGAACTTGCAGGTTATTCATCGTTAGGAACAACTTTTACTAATTGCGAAATGCGGATAAAAATCAGCTGTTCCATGCATTTTGTTGAGAGTCCATGAACTTTTTGTAAAGAAAAGCTTTGTTTTTCGAAATTTTGCAGATGGTCCTAAGTATATTTGCCTCTTAAAGTCCCTAAACAGCAAAATAATGCCATGCAATGCAATCCTTATACCTATCGATAAATGGTATGTTTGAAAAAATCACTAAATAATATAATGTTACAATGGTACTACTGAGAGAACCCATTTAACGTATACATATGAATTTAAAATCTAATAGATTGAGCAGAGCTTGCACTTTAAGCTGTACAATTATTATCTTTAGTTTAAATTTTGAATAAATAAACAATAACGAAGGGTAGCACACAAACTAACATACACAAAGGGTACACTACAAACGTCTCGCTAAGTCTATCTAAGTAAGTATGTGCAATGTAAGTCGCGTCCACAGCGAAATAGCTATATCCCGAGTCACTTTTCATGTTTTATCGTGAAATCCCTTCCACTTAACAATCCGTCCCAAACTACTCCTCACCGCTAATACTTGGCTATAATTTGGCAAAAACCATAAAAGGCCGCTCGAGAGCGCCAGCCGGCTGTCTCGGCCACGCGCTAAAGTTCCGAGGTAGCGAGCTCGACCAATCCTCTGAAGGGGATTTTATACGTTAAATTTCATCTCGCTCGCACAATTTCACACTACTAAAGATATATAGAAAAATTATGTATGAATTTCAAATATCTCGGTATATGCTTAGGCGCAGCTGGAGCTCAGGTGGGCGGTGCCCACGATAGATCCTTCTTAATCCAACCTAGTTTACGTTCTTTGCCCACCCCAGAAAACTTGGAAGCCGATACATTCCACTTTCTTGGTGGACAAAATGAGCGGCAGTGAAAATCTCTACCTACGTCAATGGCCAATAGGAAGCATTTGTGTACCTAAATGAATAACGAAAGTAACGTTCGGTTATTAATGTTTTTTCGAACTCTTTTGTTTTATAATAGTAGATTATGTCTCGTAACGGTTAACAAATGTTGTTTTTAAACTTTCGCGATTTGATGAGGAGGTTTTTATTTATCTCGTAATTTTAGTGCGCGATTAGTCCCGTAGTATAAAATAATTATAGATTATGTCTCGTTATGTATTAAAAGAACCAAGTGTTTTAAGTAATTATTTACAGTCCTGAGTGATGTGAGGGGTTCAAGTTGCCCGAGACAAAGACAGATTTGGTTCTAGTGGTGCATACTCTACTTTTCATACTTCCTGCGAGAAAATAAAATCCCAGGAATATTAGTAATACTTAGCGTTGGTACTCACTAGGTAACTCGGTAATATTCACAATAAAATAAAACAAATAAGAATGGAATGGCACACAATTATTAATAAAACAGAGAATGTAAATAGTACATGAAAAACATAAGACCATGACCAGCTCGATTATGATGGCCTAACACGGGCATTGCAAAGAGATTTTATTCTATAAAATCGACCTGATACGGGCACCATAGTGGTTTTATTCTGTGAAGTCGAGTAGAACCTCCTAGCTAAGGCAGTTGCCGTGCAATGTAAAGAGGTTACATTCGATTTTGCAAAATGAAACCTCTTTACGATGTCCTTAAAATGTTCTTTAAGCCGGAAACATACTATCGGACGCGGCTGACGAACGCGACTGACAGCCGCGACTGATAGGTATCTAGACTATGAAAGTACACTGAGCCGTGCACACTATCGGACATAAGTCGCGGACGTCACCTTCGGACGACCTTGAGCGTTCGGACGTCCGAGAGCGATCTGGCACACCGGATGTCTTAAGACTGTGCACATTGCTAAGTCGCGGCTGTCAGTCGCGTCCGTAAGCCGCGTCCCATAGTATGTTTCCGGCCTAAGACGTTCCAAATTTTAATCACTTTACCCTTGGGAGTTTCATACAACGTTATTGACCTACCATAGCCCTCGAAATTGTGTTAAGATAATAATGACTCGTTTTACGCTGAGATTCTACCACATATAATTGGTCATTTTCGAGCAAGTGGTATGAAAAGAAATATTTAAATCAAGGTCTCTTCAATATATTTTACAGGTACGTGTTAAGATTGATAAATGCTTGATAGGGTTAAAGTTTTAAGAAATTTAATGCCTAAGCACCTATTCAAACTTGCAAGTGAGCAAATAAGACTCATTGGCCGACTGAAAGGTGCATAATTATGTAGGTAGGTACTCAAAATTACGACTGTGCGAATGAGATAGCTTTGGCCGGTTGAAAGACCATTACGATCAGAGGCAGCGAGCCCGAATCCTCGGAAGTCGCCACGATTTATGGCGGCAGTTACCGTGACGCAGGTATTTTCTCGGCTCTAGCCGTGGGGAAAACTGACCACAACGTACACAGTTTTTTCATTTCGCCTCCGGCTTGCAGGTACTCACCGATAGTAATAGAGTTGCTCACGCTCTACGAATGTTATCTGACAAACAAGACCTGTCGGCGCCGGCGGTTTCAATAAGCGGTGTGTATGACTGTCCTGTTGGTACGGAAATTGAAAACTGGATGCTCTTAGGTTAGGTATATCTCTTTGCAAATATGTATACAATCGGATATTGCACTCCTGTGACGTGTCATCTTCATAATTTCAGCCATTGAACGTCTACATACGCCTCCCTTACAGATCTCTAATAAGTCGAGTTGAAAGCAGCTTGTATTCTGCGTTCTTAATGACGGACGTAGGTGAACGTCCTATGCTGCGCTTGCAAGTACGTGGTCACCATTCAAGAATTTTTCTACCCCATCGATTGAATGATCTCCGTGCTGTATCCAGTCCATTGCCATTTTAACTTGTTAATCGGCGGGACAGTGCCATTACGTTTGTTCTTTTACGGGTCTTCTTAATTCTGATTCATTGAGCTTGCTCATAAGGTCCGTAGTGGAGTGTAAGCAGCGATTATAGCCCATAATATATGTTTGGGGCCCTAATCAAGTACCATGCGACGCGTGACCAAAATGCTCGTGTTTATTTGGCTCAACGTGTAAGCATTGCCATTCAGCGTGGCAATGCTGCCAGCATGCTGAGCACGCTGCCAACTGGCAGTGGGCTTGAAAATTTGGATTATCTTTAAACCTTCAAGGGTCTGTGGATGATCCAATTGCTTTCTATGTAGTAGTAGTGTAGGTAGTTTTAGCATATAAAGTAGTATTGTTTCATATTGTAGTTAATAAAGGCACTTTTGTCCGTAAAAAAAAGTACCAAGCGAGGTGTGAATTTAAAGTTAACAAAATTAACGAATTTGAACTACCTAAAGTCTTTTAAAACATCGTAAAAAAACAGAGTTTTGTTGTTCTGTAGAGCACTTAACGTCATTTTGTGAGTACCTCTGAATAATGATTACTTTAGTCCTTATTCTGAGGTAAGATCTTTCCACTTAACGTTATAGTTTGGCAGATTTTTTTTAGGAGACAGTTGCTAACTAAGAATTTGCTGATCTCTAACTGTTATTTTTTTTTTACATAAACAAAACCTCCCCCTTACTTGTTTAGTAGTTTTATTTAAACTGCTAAACTGATTGTAAAACTGAGTATTAATATCCCTTTAACGATACAAAAATAAAAAACTGACGCTGCACGGTTAAACGGGTTCTCATAAATTTATTTTCCAATATAAAATGGTATTCCATAAGAAACCAAATAAAACGATAAAAGAGTCTAACGCAAATGTCCGGAGCCAATGTTACCAACTAATTTCCGAGTAACTTGCTGCCTCCGACCACGAACGAACTAGAAGAACATTCGCACTAACAAGTGAACCCACAAAACTGCTCTAAAATACAGTACTTTGTAGCACGCTCTCTCTGTCTTTTATGGCAGTGTGAAAGGTACTGTCGATATCAATATTGGACACAGCGCATTTAATTCAAATACATCTATATTACAATACCACGACACGTTATTGACACCGCAATAAGGAACAAATCTGTAAAACAAAGTCAGAAGAAAATCAGAAAGAGCGGTCTTATAGCTAAAAGCGGTTTCTTTGAGACAACCATAGGATGAATGGAAACGTGTAAATGATATGGACAGTGGTGTATATAAAACACATTTACTATGACATGTAGAGAGTCCTTCCGGTTTCTTGCATGTTCGATGCTTCCAGCTTGTTACGACAAAAGTAATTACGAGTTGTTTCGCACTTGTTGATTTCATTTTCCTTTATAGATCGACGAGGAGCAATTTGTTTCGGTGCCTGGGAACGGTCGATTCGCAACTTTGACTTAGTTATAGCACTTGAGTGAACGACTGTATCCACATGGGAGCAGTGGAGGTACCTATACGTAATGCTATTTTATAACATATTTGCTCGTAAAGTGGCTGTAATTACACCAATTTCAATATTGTAATGTATTTCATTACGCACTTGTGCGTTATTGTAATGTAAAACGCACGAGTTTTTTTTAAATAAAGTAACATGCAAGGTTTTTTTAAGATACTAAAAAAAACGAACAATACTTTTAAAAATCTTAGCAAAGAGTTTTTATGTCAGAAAAGTGGTTAATATTCTGGCAACGTAACAATCACTTTTAATAATTGTTCAAATTTCTATAACTGCTTTAACAAGTAATTAAAGATTTATTCGTTTAAGAAAGTCTAGTCTTAAGAGTTTTATTAATTTCCTCGCAAATATGTTATAAAACGTCGTATGACATACGTGCGGTTTGAAAATTACAGCATCTGCTTCCTTATAGCCATCGCCTACGGCTCGGGCTAGCAATATCGCCTCGGCTGTAATTTTCAACTTACCGCACTTATATCATAATGTACTATTATTAACTTCAATATCATCATTTCAACGATCACCAAAGCTACGCAACGTTCGGCACGGTTGGTCTTTGGATGGGTGACCGCAGGTGGCATTTACAACTGAGCGCTGCCGTGGATCGGATGACACGTTAAATTGAGCGAAGTTAAGCTAAGTATTAGTTGAGAAATTTTCGGCTTAAAAGTTGACACCGGTTAGTCAAGGTACTTATACTGACATAGTTATCAAAATTTTAGCAATAGAACGTTCTCTGCTGGACATAGGCCGGCCATAGATTTCCTATAAAATCCGTATGTTATCGACATATGTACGCCAGCAGATTGGCAAATTGAAAAATCTGGCAGGACATATGCACGTATGACCGGTGGGGTCGAAAGGTTCTCGAGTGAAAACCACGTGCCGGCAAGCGCAGCTCCGTACGTCCTCCGAGAAGGTCCGACAGATTACCTCATTAAGACCACAGGATTGCGCAGAATACCAAGCGATTCCAACCGGACTTATTGGAGATCTATAAAGAAGGCCTATGAAAGTCCTATAGTCGAAACGACGAACGAACGCCAAGTTCACTACTGCGAAGCGTCGCAATCCGTGAGTTCACCACATAAATGCTATATTTACTTAGCGATAAACAAAATAGTCGCGAGCGGAACAGAGCCAAAGCAAAGTAATTAATTACCTACTCCAAGAAGTAGTGTTTCGTTCGTCGCCTGAAAAACTCTATTAGACACACAAGTGATGGTAATTTCATTATATGGAAGAACACCACCACTCTTTAGGAATTTTAAAGCCCCTTTAATAATTTCTAATTAAAGCCTAAGTTCTCATAACGATAAAAAAACAATAAGCCCTTTTTACACTCGCATCGTCCTATGTAAAACAAACTAAGCTCTTTTCCCTAACAATAGGCACATTTACAATGAAAAGTTCAATTCCAGTAACTGCATAGCCGAACAAAGTCGTTTCATTAAGTAAGTTGAAACAAAGCGCCACATCGTAAATTATGTCCCGCAGATTTTACTGCGAAACTTCCCGAGTACCATAACACGCGCACACAATTTCAAGTTGGGACCATCGACGGGAAATAAAAAAGTTATTACCTTGATGAACCGTTCCGCGCATTGCTTTAACTTCGACTGTAGGTAAACTTTATCGAATTTCGAGTTGATAACAGAATTAGGCCCGCTCCAAGGAACAGAATGACGCTGGCGGGGGGCCAGATACCGGATCCACTTGACGCGAATCTGAATATACGAAACTGCTGAATCTATTCTTTTACAGTTTTATTCGGAATTTACTCAGTGCTTTTAAGTTGCTGATGGAGATTGTATAATGTAAAAGCGATACAACTGAGTTGTTCTATACAGTACAGTTACAGATATATACTTACAGTGTAGCCAGTACGAGTACTATACTATCTAGTTTTATTATAAAGTTATTATAAGTAGCAGTGACTTTATTACTTGTTTTATGTTGAAACGTAAGACGTTAAGTCAGGGCTATTTTTAATGAAAATTTGATTTTTGTATTTCGCACATTGAGTTTATTTTATTTGTATAGTGCACACACCTGACAAAATCAGCAAGATTGTGCTATAAATCGCATCTGTTTTTTATACCGATCTGCTGAAATGGCAAATTTAACGTCTTTGAGATGTATGAGCGTAAGTGTCTGCCCGTAGGTAGCTACATTTTTCTCTATGTCATTGTGAATAAGTGCTTTAGAGAGCGTGAGTTCAGTCCCGTTATATATAGTATAAAAAATGCTTTAGAGAGCGTTTAAAGTTTCTTGATGGAGAATTGATTCACTCTCTTTTTCAAATATAAAGTAATATAGGACTAATGAGCTTTACTTGATTGCAACTATATATTCATTTTTGTGGCATTGCTAATTGTTGCATTTTTATCTTAGCAAGCATTAAAATAATGTTATAATCATGTAAGTTCCTAAATAGTTGTAGTGTTATGATTGTAATATACTTTAGAGAACTTTAGATTCTATATAAACTTAAGTTAGGTTTTAAGGCAATATTATTACCGAACTTTATCATTGTATAACTTATTACATTGTTTGCTTAATTTTTCTGCAAAATTAACACGTTCATCTTAAATTGATTCTTACTTTCTAACGTTTCGTAGTTTATTCAGCTATCAAACTTACCGCATCTCGTACATACAAAAACAACTTCATTATTCCGCAGAAACTGAAAACGAGCAAAATAAACTCTACGTTACTTTATTTAAGAAACGTTAATTTACTTACAAAATAGTTTAGGTATTCATAAAATTCGAGATATGGTAATGATCGCTACGAAGCGCGAGCGTTGAAGTGGAATTTAACGCAGTGCCAACAGGGCGCTCTAAGCATGTATATGTAAATTAATGATAATTTACGCTTAATATTAGCGGAGGACGACATGATAAATAAATGTAAGCGCTGCTGCATTCCGTCAGCGCTGGAGCCGCGCCAGCCCGCACAATACAGGCCGCCACCGCGCCACCGCGCTGCAAGAATACTGCACACTTTGTCTTCATTATGAACTGAAGCCAGAATCGCGCTATAGAGAAAGGTTACGTGTAATGGCAGTATTTGATCATAAGGAGGCTAGTGGTACAAGGCTGGTGGAGTAAATCGATTGGGAGTTACCACAGCTGTAGGGTATATTGATGAAAATGTTCTACAACCCTAAGGCGGCGACTCTATAGCTTCCGTGAAGCAACATTGCACTTTGTTTTCACACCATAGATAATAGTTACGTGTCGTGGAGATACTCAGTAGAAAGAAAGCAGCTTGTCCTGTAGCCTGTATTTGGATATGAACGTTGCTACAATATGTTTAATCTAGAACCCTCAGCTCTATAGTGTGTAAAAATCCCCCATATATAAAATATATCCCCATATAAAGGTCTCTATACATGTACAGCCCAAAATTATTTAAATAATACCGTCTACCCACGACCTACAACCATGCCGACTAAAGTTATTCTTACTAAAATATAAAATTAAACCTATTTATTAACTAATCATGAACTAATAGACTAAACACGAACTAACTATGAACTAAATATGGCCAATGATCGTCTTAGTGTGAACCCAACGTTGTGATCCGCAAAACCCAGATTATGGTGATTTTGGAAACTACCTAACCTATATTTAAACAAACTAAAATTCTAATACTCACTACATAATGACCTACAGCTAGGATATTTCTAACACATAATAAAACTCATACTCATATTGACTACTTGGGGACCGTAAACCTAAAGAGTCAAGATTTCCCATTCTACACAATTTCCTTAGAGCTATCAAGAGAACATAATACTAATTCCTAAAGGATAGAGTACAAGTACTAAGATGATGAATAAACATTGCTTCAAATGGTTCAAGAGACAGTTATGAAATCACTTTCCTCAGGATTAATAAAATTGATAGAATCCTTGGGAATTATAACTTTAAATGGAAAAATATTGTAAATATTATAGCATAACAACAGATATCACGGCATAGGTAAGGCGCCCCTCCACCGCGCCAAATAGTCTCCCTCGTCTGACCTGACTTGGGCAGGAGTCCTCCGTATTGTTGTTATGAGAACAGCCAGAAGGGCTATACTACTTTTGTCAATGCTGTCTGTCTGTCATGTCTTCACAAAAGGGGGCAAGACTATATTTTTTGCAAATTGTCCCAATCTTCGGTTACGGTGTCCGAAGCCCCTAATTCCCAGGGAATGGAGGAACCTTCCTCCATTCCCCCAAAATTAACCTCATATGGTGATATATGAGGGATCCGATCTAAAGGTTAACTGTGGGGTTTCCCTAAGTCCCAAAGAATGGAACCAAGAGAATCCCCTAGACCCTATGGAAGTTACCTACCTACCTAGGCTATTACCCTACCTATATTTTCACAGCTAGCTAAGAGAACCTACGTCTCTGGTATAGCCGTCTTAACATTAAAGGAATTACATCAAAGAATATCCAAAACTTAGTTAAATATAAACGATAGTACAATTTAGAGTCTCCCACTCTAAGAATCGGAATGCTCATCAAGGACAGTCAAAGTGTGATCATATTTATAGTTATCTGCTTGTAGAAAGACTTTACTTATTAATAAGTTAAATTTAGTAACAGCTTCAAGCCTTTGGTTCATAGTCAGTAAATTGAACTTCTCTGTAATGTGGAATGGTTCACCCGCCATACGGTCGAGAGGTTACTGATCCCCAGATCGATGGTCTGTTTTTAGAGGCATTTACAGCTAAAAACCCCAGCCCTGACGCCACTCAACTCTTGTGAGTAAAATATCTAAAATAGCTAAAATTGAATGATGAAATATCTGTGTAAAAGCAGAGCCAATTCTAAAAACTCCTTTGATACCAACTATCCTTTGATAGGACCTTCAGATTCCTTACATAATGTAATTATGTCTGTACTACTAACTTGAGTACTCTAAATATTACAATATTTAGAAAATGCACTATAACAATGTATAGTTGTTAGTTCTGAACATTAAAATCATTCATATAAAACATGCTACACAAATCTGATCGAAGTAAATCTCCAAATATTGGTACTATGAATTTGAGTACACTAAACGCTTCGAGTACGCTAAAAATACGTATGACTTTTCGAAGATTAAAACATCTATTTCAAATCCGGGTATTCCACGTAAACAAATATCATCAAGATAAATAAATGTAGGTACAATCATAAATCTTCAAGGTTCTGTTTAACTTTGGTATACGCTATAATCGCAGCGCAGTAATCAAATGAACATTACACACCGCAATATTAAAAATAAGGCGCTTAATATAGTCCGTTTAGGTATAGAAAAACACAATATATTTCATATAAGAAAGTCCAATCCTGCAAATGGGCACAGTAAGAACAAGCAAGCACATGAATAACAAATCGACAATACAAATAAAAAGTAAGATTGTGTGTAAGAGATTGATGGTATCCAATCAAAAGATTCTTTGAAATAAATCAAGTATTTTTAAGGTCCAACTAAATACACGCCAGACTTAAAATGAATAATGTAGGTATTTTGTAAATGTTTAAAAGTCGTATACTTTTACAAATCAATCTCCCACAAATAAATCGGAATTGCCTCACCAAATGACGATGTTCCATCCTATGGCTCTCGTCCTCGTAGACGGCTAGCTTTCCCTTCCAAAGTAGTTCAGCGGCACGCAAACGTTTATGCAAATCGAACAAAATCAATCCGCAAGTTTCTCCTTCAATTTGCACTATATTTCATTATAATTTCACTTATATAAAACGATCTGCACTGAATTACACTTATTTCATTATAATTTCACTTATATCAAACGATCCGCACTGAATTACACTATCACAAAGCCGAAGTCACTAATTTTCACTTTTCCGATAGTTCCGACAAAGATTTGGCAACGCGAAATAAAACTCCCGATAATCCATCAGAGAAATGGCCTCCGAACTAAACTGTGTATTATTTCCATCCGAGGTACGGCATCCTCGAATTCCCGACTTAAACTGTATCCGTCAGAGGTTCGGCCTCCTCGAATTTCCGGCTTCAACTGTCCAGGAGCTGGTTTCCCCGCGCTCTTTTATACTAAACTAGTTTTTATACGATTGATTTAACTGCAACAAGCGCACTAACACAACTATTTGCAATAACACGGTTCCTGCTAAAAAGGCCAATAATGCAAACAATCACCATAGTGCACATAATGCCATTAAAGCTAAAAACACTCATTCGGAACATAAGCCCAACAACGCAATTAAATGCAATACTAGCAATAGCACGCATAAGGCAACTAACGATCTCAACGCTAATAATCCAAATAACTGCAATAGTTGCGTTAAGGAGCATATTTGCTTTATGTCAGTGACGTCACTGGTAGTTTATTACAATGTTGCCTCCCATAAAATTAAATTAAATATTCCGTTACTTTTACAGATTCCCTGTTATTTCTATAAATACGATTTAAACTATTTTCTTTACACAATGTAGCTAGAATAATAGTCATCTAATCTGATGACAATACAATACAATCTTATGCCATTGTTTTAACGCTTTTCTCTTTGAACAAATATTACCGTAAAATAATATTACACCACAACTGTTTCTTTTTTTTAAAACCACGCGCTGGCAATAGTGATTTTTGGCACGGCTTGCGACGATTGTTATTGTAAAGTGTAAATATTAAATTCTAGTAAAATAATCGGATAAATTAGCTCGAAATACCTATAAATATTAATACAAGATTACTGCTAAACGAATATGCAGTATTCAAAGTTGAATGGTAAGTAAAGTATTGCAATTGGACTACGATTCTTTGCATATGTAACCTAAATATTCAAATCTAATTATTCGATGTTCGTTTCAGGATACTCTTTCCAGTCTTTGACATTCTCCCAGCCTCCGAAAGTCTTCAGCTCCATGTAAAAGATCCCAGAGCTTGCAGGACAACTTCTAACCTGGCGACAGCGGCAAAAATCCTTAAAATTGGCTAAAATTATATTAGGTATTGTTACCTATAGAACAAAATAACACGGTTAGTAAATTACTACTCTTTACAGTTCTTCTCAATAAAGATTATTGAACTTGTACTGTATATAACTCAATCCTTCAAATGCTGATCTCTTGCTAATAAACTTCAGACTTTAAAATACCATACATAATGTGCAAGTTGCCTTTGAAAAGCTTCCTGACATACTAATATCTCTTCCTGATTTTCTTAAGATACTAAAATTAAGAAACTTATTCCTAATTTAATCTATTCCAGCCTGGATTCGACGTAGGAAAGGAAGATTCCACCGTTTCTCATTCTCTGTGACTCGCCTCCTGTTCATCCGACGTCCAGGGCGCGTCCCATCATTACCAAAGCATGTGAATTTTCTTCTCATTGTGGTAGTACATCAATAAAGGTAAAATATATCATATCTTACATCTATTACCTACATTATTTTAGCACCTGTGGAGCTATTTTCTATAACTCTAGTTGAGTTGCTCAAAATATTAAATTTTAACAATTAAATGTACCTACCTAGTGGGAGACATAGTTTGTTACATGAGAAATACATGTAAGTAGCTACATGTGGACAGCTATGTACAGATGGACCTTTACAGCGACCCCCAAATTTGAGAAGATTAAAAAATTTCTTAATCGGAGTAAATTTCCTTCATTTTTAAATGACTTCAATATTCTTTCAGAATAATCGCGTTTAATAATTAAAATTTAATCGAAAGCGCAAAATTGTATTTATCAAAATTCGGATTCTGGCAATAAAATTATGTGTCTGAATGTGTGTGTGTTTTTTTTTTTTTTTTATCCTATCACAATATATTATAAGTGTATTTTAAACCAGCTTATAGATGTCCGTCTTAGAATCTCAACTCAACGTTTTCAACAAATCGTTGATACGAAAATTTTTCCACTCACCCTTCAATATCAGCATCTGGAAAGAAAACCCGATTGTGAGACAAGTCAGCCCTAGTAGCTCGATGCTGATCCCATGACCAAACCAATCTTCCGTTTACCCGATGTTATCAACACCGTTCTCACTGATACTACGACTGGTAAGTGAAATGTCCAAAAGTTCGCATGAAACCAGTGTCCCACGATGAGTTTAAGAAAATAAAACGAGCCATCTCTAAATTGGAGAGTGTAGAGTGTAGGTAGTTTGTCGGTGGGCGCACATTGTAGAGTACAAGATCTTTATGGGGTCAACTGTTTTAGTTGGCGGGATGGCACGCTTGCTTAAACCTAACAACATCCCTCCGTCCATAAAGTTCAATTTGAAAAAGTGTTTTGCCAGAATCGAACGCTGACAAACCGCTCATAACCTCCAGCAATGCTTTTCTCTACAGCTGCAATCACTCTCATTCAAAATCGCCATTCCTAATATTTCTACCTAAGCGACGTCTTGTTTAAAATTTCATCCATCTTTCATTCATCCATTCAGTACAACCTGCATTTCCATCAAAACAAATCCCTTTCGTTTGCGTACAAAGTAACATCCCTCCGAAGATAAAGCACTGCCTCTGCGAGGTTAAAAGCGTTCCAATATTAGCACGAATCCCTTAAAAGAAATTACCCTGTGCCATCCACATTTACAAATAATTTTTAACAAAATCTTGACTAAAAATCAAAGGTCTAAAAATGTCTTATAAGTGGAAACGTAATTACAACAAAGATAAACCTGTAAACCATTAACTTTTTCATCATTACTGTGACCCCTTAGCATTAGTAGCCATTTACTTAATTAAACAACAAATTCGTAAACCATTAATCTATAAACTCTAAAAATTACAACTCCTCAAATAGCGAATTTAATACTAAATCTTACAAATAATGATTAGATATAATTTCCAAAGATTTCCACAACTTGATACAAATTATTTTCAAAGTTTACAACTTTTGTATCACGACAACTAATTTAAAATACTTATGCTTCAGTGTAAATACAAAAGGTTAAGTTAATACAAAATGTTAAGCTAATTTTTTTTTCTCTGGTAAATGAAGTTTTTCCATATGAAATTTCCCTTTTTTTTTTTTTTTTCAAACCCACAAAATTTTAAATATACTCCAAATCAAAAAGCTTTCCGGTATTCGCGCTATGGAAATAAAAATGTTAATAAATAGGATTTAAAATTAAACTTGGATGTCCTAAATTTCCCCGTTCTAATTGTCACTAAAGCACCTAGTCATCAGGTTACATGTAAGCCAGTGGAAGATAACCGCCCAGTCCCAAAGTCGACAAACAGCACCATAAGGAAAAACTCCAATCCCACAAAGCGATCGTTTTCTGCTAAGGTAATCTGGGTGTGAAGCAGATCTTAACTGTACTAGTAAGTGCATTTGTTTTTGTTAAACCAATACACAGCTTAATCCTGTACAGTTTGACTCAAAAGATCAAATGCACTCTTCCTAAAATCCAAGCGTTCCTAAAACAAGAATAGCAAAAAGACATGAATGGAACTAGCTAGCTTTCTGTCGCCCTTGCCCTTTGGCTTAACGTTACTCCTGGGCGAAATTCTATGAAAGGTTTGATGTTGAGTGTAAAAATCGTAATAATTAGAGCCTTGACTACTAAGCAATGCTATTACGTGAAGTTCTCTACTATATCTAAAAAAATTTTGCTAAAGCAAATACTTTCAATAACTGATTTTGAACAAATATTTATCGACTACAAAATTTTTTTTTTTTGTTCGTTGGTTCACTCGGACCTACATAATTGTAATAACTAGAATATTAGGTAATCAGTTTGTTTTGCCCTTTTAATGTCAACGCCCCTTAGCTTCCCAAGCTATAGTTAAATCTGATAATCTATTTAATTCTCAAAAACATGCCTTATACACGAGATAAAAGATTAGGTACAGTAAAAGAAGCTCATTTTCAATACTGAATTTTCGAACTAAATATTTGTGAAAAGTAAAAAGGTAGAGAGGTTAAAGTTAAAACGTAGAAACCTAAAAAAGTAGAATAGTGGAAAGGTAGAAAAGTAAACAGGTAGAATGGTGAAAAGTCATTAGGTAAGAAAAATAAAAACGTAGAATAGTAAATGGTATACAGGTGGACAATTAAAAAGGTAGAAAATTAACAAAGTAGAAGGGTGAAAAGTCATAAGGGAAAAAGTAAACAGGTAAAAAGTACAAAGGTGAAAAGTAATAACGTAGAAAGGTAAAAGGGTACAAAGGTAGCAAAGTAAAAGTAGATATGTAGAAAAGCCCTATATATATATTTGGATCATCGACACGACGAAGAAGAAGAATAGGTAGAAAAGTAAAAACGTGGAAAGGTATAAACATATACAGGTAGAAAAGTAAAAAGGTAAAAAAGTAGCAAGGTGAAAAGTAAAAACTTAGAAAATTGAAAAGGTAGAAAAGTAATAAGACAGAAAGGTAAAGAGCTAAGAAAAGAAGAAAGATGAAAAGTAGAAAGGTGAAAAGTAAAAACGTAAGAAAAGTAAAAAGGTAAGAAATGTACAAAGGTGAAAAGTAATAAGAGAAATGTAAAGAGATAGAACAGTAAGAAGATAAATAGAAAAATAAAAGGTGGAAAAGTAAAAAGTCTGCAAAATAAATAGGTAGAAAGATAATAAGTAGGAAGGTAATAAGGTAAAAGTAACCGTGATCATTAAAAGTAACGGTAAAACGTGAGAAATTAACCGTAAAATGTGAAACGTAGTCGTAAAAATAAAACGTAACCGTAAGAGTAAACGGTAAAAATAAACATAGTACTCTTTAAAAAGCTTTCGGTGAAATTATCTATAAAAGTAATTGTAAAAAATAAATGTAAAAAAGGTTAAAATTATGTAAGGAATGAAAGCAAGAAACGAAAGGAAGAAATGAAAGTAAGAAACTAAAGGAAGAAATGAAAGTAAAATGGACCAAAGGTAAGGAAGTAAGTAAGAAATGAAAGTATGAAATGAAATAAAGAAACAAAACTAAGAAATGAATGTAAAACTAGAATGTAAAATGAAATTTAAAATTATATGCAAAAGTTGCATGTAAATTCAAAAGTTGAAATTATAATTTGAACTTAATGATTGAATAAAATTGAACGTAATAATTGAATAAAAGAATTGAATATAAAAACGATAAATCGATGTAAAATGAGAGTAAGAACTAAACGTTAAACTTTATGAGAGAAAAGCAAAGTTTGAATTGATTACAAGGGTAATTTATTTAAGTTCATATAAAAGTTATAAGCTTACAAAACATAAGAAAAACGTAGAAAAGTAATAAAGTAGCAAGGCAGAAAAACAAAGAGGTAGAAAAATAAAATTAAACAAACTAACCGTAAAATGTGAAAAGAAAAAGTAATCGTAAACGTTACCTGCAAACGGATTTATCAAAACAAAAGTAAAAAGGTAAAACTTAAGTAAGTAATAAGAGTAAGAAATATGGGAGTAAGAAATGAGAGTAGGAAATTAGAGTGAGAAATGAGGGTAGGCAGGAATTGAAAATAAGTAAGACATAAAAGTAATAAGAAATGAAATCAAAAAAATCAAACTAAGACTTTCTATAAATTGAATGTACTAGTTAAATGTAAAAATTGAAAGTAAAAATTATATGTAAAGATTGAATGTAAAAAAACGTAATAATTTGACGTAAAAATTAAACTTATAAATTGAATGTTAAAAATTAAAAAGTACCTATAACGTAAAAAGTAAAAGCTGAGAGTAAAAGGTTAAATTAAACGATAAAAATTTAACGTTTTAAAACGAAAAAGCAAAGATTATTACAGCTTGTTTATTTAATTTAATTCATTACATAGGTATAAATTTACAAAATATTACTTACAATATGATTATAGGACACACCATTATCCTAATTTAAATACCTACAACTGCGTAGTAAAAAGTTTTTGTACATGCGCTATTTACTAAAAATGTTTAAAGCACATACCCAGTTAATTATCTAGTATTATCAACACCAATTTTACAATAACAAAACCTAATCTAAAGGAATAAAAGAATAAAATTGACTTTTCTGACAAACTAAAAAATCCTCATCCGCAAAAGGCAAGACTTACTAAATAACCTGAAATAAGCGTTAAAATTGTACAGTTGTGGACTTAAAGTAAAACATGACATTTACAATAAACTGCTCTCTTAGCTGATCTAATTTTTAGAAGACAAATTTGGCATACGTAGCAATCGTCCAGTCAGAAAATTCAGCAAAAATTAACACACATTATAGATACATAACTTAACGATAATATCTTTATATCATAAAGCTAAAAGTGTATTGGTTAGTTTGTCAACTCTAGTAAGCAACAGTTTCGAATTGACCTGCAAGCCAATCGCACTAGAAAATTACAGCTGAACCACAATTGAACTTTAACCGAACTTCAACTTTGTCTATATTCGTATCGCGCTAATGATTTTGACAAAAGTTGAAACGCAACTCAGAGTTGGAACGTAACCGCTGTCAAACGAACGGTTGGTGTATGAAGTTTAGCGCAATGCCGAATTCTGTAAAACTGAATCGAAACTTAACTACAATTGCAGCCGAACTTTAACTGAATTACAGACGGAACGCAACTGCTTAAAATTAACGCGATTGGCCTGCTGGATTTTAGCAAAGATACGATTCAAAAGTCAGAAGGTGACATAAGCTAAAATTTAAATACATACGGGATAACACAGAAGTTAAAATATTACAATACAATGCAGCAGGCAAAAGCTAACAATAACGAAATTTATTTTAGAACAACTCGCAAGTACATCAAGTTAAATTGGATCAATTCAATAAAAAGGAAACATTGAAATCATAATTACATTATTCATAGACATCCTAAGCTCTACACAAAGTCTTTGAATAAGTCAGAACTCAAACATTGTACATATTTACATATACCCCCTTGTTTTAAAACAAATACCTTCAAAGATAGTCATGATCCAAAAATCTAAGTTTATCCCAAATTCTCTCTGGTCAGACACGAACTAACCACATCTGACATACAAATCAGGGTTACCAACCCATAAACTAACCTGAATATTTTAAGTATTACAGAATTTACACATTCATATCATTATAAAACTCAATCCCAACTAAAGATTACACAATCAGTCAATATTTTATTCTTATTTCAATCAATACCAGACATTTCAACAACCCTAAATATTAAATACAAAAATAAAACTAAAAAACAATATAACGGATAGGATAAACAGTTTGTAACGACCCCCAGCCTCTCATAATCTACAACTTTCAATCACTTGATAAAAGCTATTTGCATTATACATTTATAACTGAATATTTCAAACTGCGAATTACATAATCATATCGTAACACCCTACTGCAAGTAATATTATAAACGCGAAAGTTGGTATGTATGGATGTGAGTTCCTCTTTCACGCAAAAACTACTGAACGGATTGAAACGAAACACTGCGATGTAGTAATGCTGATACATCAGCACACATAGGCTACAATTTATAAAGATATTGCGCGAAACGAAATTCGCCGGGTCAGCTAGTCCAACACAAAATCGATCTATTAGCGTTCGTAATACAACATGAAATATGAGAAAGTGAAACTTGAGGTCACTATAAACATACTATACAGGGTATAAACTTGTACGACCCCCCATTTCCTCATAATCTAATATTATTAACCCGTTTCTGGTATAAACTTGTACGACCCCCCATTGCCTCTTAATCTAATATTATTAACCCGTTTATGGTATAAACTTGTACGACCCCCCATTTCCACATAATCTAATATTATTAACCGTTTATGGTATAAACTTGTACGACCCCCATTTCTTCATAATTTAATATTATTAACCTGTTTCCTACTTTACTAAAATCTTAAATGTCCATCTTATCTACCCTTAACAACAAAATCAAATACATAGTCATAATCATAATTCATAGTCACAACTCAGAAATATCTTTAATAATATTTTCATTTAAGTGATTAGTTTAGAAATACTACAAAGCCAAGCCATTGAAAATGATGTAAAATCAAATATAATGCTATTCAACTTTCAATCAACCTGTGTCTGATTTACAGTACTTCTAATAACATCTAGTTGCTTTGACACAATAATATCGAGAACAGCAATAACTCCAAACTATTGGAATAAAATATCTAACATCATAATGTATCTCTAAAATCAAATATTTTATTATCCAACTGAACACTAGTAACCTCGTATTCATCTCACACCAACAAAATTGTACCTAGTAAGTTTTGTAAGAATTGTACCTACTAAGTACCAAACCTAAATATTAACAAAATTGTAAACAAAAACCTAAAGTATTTGTACTATCAACATGCTAAAATCACCTCAAACCTAGCTGTACAACAACAACATAAATTAGATACTAATTCATTACACATTTTACCGCAAAGTTGAAACTACAGTCACCTGAAAATCATAAGTAGGTATAACGTTGATACTCCTCCTAAAAATAAAATGTTATTACCAAAAATCTTACTAGATTAGACGTTGTCTACAGAGGAATTCATTACGCGCTCTCTGTCTAAAATCAACTGTATGCAATAATTTGATGTACCACTACAACCTATTGCATTTAGTAACGAATGCCTTTTTATAGATTTCTATGGTTATAATACAAATAATGATACCTAATAAGAATAGTTGAGGGGTCTAGATGCAAATCCTCCACTATCCATAATTAGGATTTTTTATTTTTTTTATGCTGACAACACCTTGTCATCGTTGTTTTTGGTTCTGTTTTAACAGTTTGTCTCAAAAACGCCTCTATCCCATAGAAATCACCTTCAAAACATATGAATTAGATGCAAAAGCTTCACTATCCTTACGATAAAGTACAAAACCGCCATTGTCCGTTGTCAACCAATCACAGAACAGTATCAACTAGAAAACAATATGACTGCTGCTTATGTTTTGATGTAATTGTTGTGCGTTATTCTATTGGAATTTGTTGCGTTTTTGGCTTTAAAATGGAAATAAATGTTACCCCAGTCACTGGAAACAAAGCAAGGAAGAAAGTTCGTAAGGAGAAGCAATGGAAACGTAACAAGAAGTAGAAGAATCGGTAAGTTTTTCCAAGCCCACTGTTTGGAGTGAAGTGGATGATTTATGCAAGAAGAAGTATACGTGCTTACGTGCAAATCCTCCTCTATCCACGTGCTTACGTGCAAATCCTCTTCTATCCATATGAAAAAAGTGCAAAACCACCTCTATCAATCGATAAGATGCATAACGATCTCTGTCCATTTTTTATTAATTATTTTTTGTTTTTCTGGCTACAAGGCAGTTATAATTTAAAAAACGAGATGAGTATTTATATTTTTTCTACGAAATGATATCAAATCATTTAACAAAATAAGATTTGTTTTGCCGGCAGAAGTTTTTGTCCTCTAGCAAAAAAAGTCAAATGGTGGACAGTGGAGGATTTGAATCTAGACCCCTCAGTTAATCTAGCACAAAGAACCACTGAATCTGCAACATGTTACACTAAAAACTTGGTAGTATCTATGATTATCCTCTTCTTTCTTCTATTTCTATTTTTGAAGGGATGCACAGACGTCTATCGTTGATTGTCCTTGCTCGAGCTGGTGATTGTCTATCGTAGTCGCTCATAAAACTCGTCGTGTAGTCCGTTTACAATGAGGGTCTACTCGCTGGCTTCTGAATTCAGATTGAAATTGCTCCGGTGAGTCAGGCTGACATAGGCCTGGCACTATATCTTCTCAGCTCAGGTTTTCTTCAAAACTACTCCGAATCTTCCGTTGAACATCATATTATAACATTCTTCTCATGTTGTTTTTGTATTTTAATCCTTTTTTGTAACTTTTTTTTTTCCACTTACAAAATTGTTTACTGATAAAGAAATAATTAATTTCACTCCCGTTACCGAAATAAGTTGCCAATGTTGCCAATCAATAACCAAAGTTCCTTATAAAAATAAAAGTATTTTTTTTTTAGTTCAGATTACAGATTGTCTATTTAACTCACGAACTATAAGAAAGCTATTAATAGATTTACCGTTTAAACTAAAACAAGTATAAGCATATAGTACATAGTATATAAGCACAAAATATCAATAAAATGTCGTGATAGTCTTAGGTTTTTTTTTTTTTAAGAAGGTATATAAACAACCTTTCTATCCCACTTTAAAACCGTCTAATATCACTTAACTTTACTATGGTATCTCGTACTCACAACATACGCTAAACTGAAAATTTCGTACGTGTACGAATCTATCTGTTATCTCCTCTACTAATCAAGCGACTGTCAAATTCAAATGTTACTATTCCATTTTTTTTTTCGTGCAGAATTCTAAGCCTGGATACTATTGCAGAAGACCTATCGTATTTTTACTATTCCATTTTTTTTTCGTGCAGAATTCTAAGCCTGGATACTAATGCAAAAGTCCTATCGTATTTTTACTATTCCATTTTTTTTTCGTGCAGAATTCTAAGCCTGGATACTAATGCAAAAGACCTATCATATTTTTTTTTTCGTATCTTTGTATTATACTTTATTATGCTTAATGGTAAGTTAATATTTGACTTAGTGTATTTAACTGTAAATAAGTTATCTATATTTCTAAGCAAAGGATCTGGCCAATAAGAGATGACACTCGATTTTTCTGAACCTTTAAGATGATATCACATGGTGTTGCCAATATTATCTTTGAAATTGAGAAATTTATAGTAGGAATTACTTAAGCAAACTGAATCAAAATTAAGTTTTCATTACTAAGTCAAGTACTAATATGTATATTTTTTTTTTCATATATTTTCCGGACTACCTACATATCTATAAAAGTTTAAAGACGAAAACCATATCTATGAATTGACAAATTAAACTGTTATGACAAATAGATCTAAATTAAACTGATAAATTAAATTGATATTGTGAATGGATAAATTGTTAGAATTTTCGCCACTACTTTTCCCCACAAACTAACTTCATAATAACTATATTACCCACTTCAGTTAATAATAACGAAACCAAAATAAGTTAATCGTAATATGTAAATCGAAAGTAATGTTAATCGAAATATAATAAGTAAATCGACCCCCGATTTCCTAGACTGAAATTAAGTTTGACATAATCTAACCGAGCCAAACTTTTCTAGTTATAACCTAACCTATTATGTTTCTATTTTCTACTATTTTCCAAAATCACCAAACGTCTCCATTCCACGCCAACAAATTGTGTTCAGATAGTCTGACTACTGAACACTGACCTACCTATCTATAACCTAAACCGACTTGTCTGAACGTAAATTACAACTAAACCTCCTCAATTCCTAATTTTAATTAACACAATCTAAATAATTTATATATTCCGACGCTGCCTTATTTTACTAAATCTGTATAAAACCCTAAATATTAAACATTACATTACATCGAGATCCTGGTCACTTCGGCACCCATATTGTAAAAATCCCCCATATATAAAATATATCCCCATATAAAGGTCTCTATACATGTACAGCCCAAAATTATTTAAATAATACCGTCTACCCACGACCTACAACCATGCCGACTAAAGTTATTCTTACTAAAATATAAAATTAAACCTATTTATTAACTAATCATGAACTAATAGACTAAACACGAACTAACTATGAACTAAATATGGCCAATGATCGTCTTAGTGTGAACCCAACGTTGTGATCCGCAAAACCCAGATTATGGTGATTTTGGAAACTACCTAACCTATATTTAAACAAACTAAAATTCTAATACTCACTACATAATGACCTACAGCTAGGATATTTCTAACACATAATAAAACTCATACTCATATTGACTACTTGGGGACCGTAAACCTAAAGAGTCAAGATTTCCCATTCTACACAATTTCCTTAGAGCTATCAAGAGAACATAATACTAATTCCTAAAGGATAGAGTACAAGTACTAAGATGATGAATAAACATTGCTTCAAATGGTTCAAGAGACAGTTATGAAATCACTTTCCTCAGGATTAATAAAATTGATAGAATCCTTGGGAATTATAACTTTAAATGGAAAAATATTGTAAATATTATAGCATAACAACAGATATCACGGCATAGGTAAGGCGCCCCTCCACCGCGCCAAATAGTCTCCCTCGTCTGACCTGACTTGGGCAGGAGTCCTCCGTATTGTTGTTATGAGAACAGCCAGAAGGGCTATACTACTTTTGTCAATGCTGTCTGTCTGTCATGTCTTCACAAAAGGGGGCAAGACTATATTTTTTGCAAATTGTCCCAATCTTCGGTTACGGTGTCCGAAGCCCCTAATTCCCAGGGAATGGAGGAACCTTCCTCCATTCCCCCAAAATTAACCTCATATGGTGATATATGAGGGATCCGATCTAAAGGTTAACTGTGGGGTTTCCCTAAGTCCCAAAGAATGGAACCAAGAGAATCCCCTAGACCCTATGGAAGTTACCTACCTACCTAGGCTATTACCCTACCTATATTTTCACAGCTAGCTAAGAGAACCTACGTCTCTGGTATAGCCGTCTTAACATTAAAGGAATTACATCAAAGAATATCCAAAACTTAGTTAAATATAAACGATAGTACAATTTAGAGTCTCCCACTCTAAGAATCGGAATGCTCATCAAGGACAGTCAAAGTGTGATCATATTTATAGTTATCTGCTTGTAGAAAGACTTTACTTATTAATAAGTTAAATTTAGTAACAGCTTCAAGCCTTTGGTTCATAGTCAGTAAATTGAACTTCTCTGTAATGTGGAATGGTTCACCCGCCATACGGTCGAGAGGTTACTGATCCCCAGATCGATGGTCTGTTTTTAGAGGCATTTACAGCTAAAAACCCCAGCCCTGACGCCACTCAACTCTTGTGAGTAAAATATCTAAAATAGCTAAAATTGAATGATGAAATATCTGTGTAAAAGCAGAGCCAATTCTAAAAACTCCTTTGATACCAACTATCCTTTGATAGGACCTTCAGATTCCTTACATAATGTAATTATGTCTGTACTACTAACTTGAGTACTCTAAATATTACAATATTTAGAAAATGCACTATAACAATGTATAGTTGTTAGTTCTGAACATTAAAATCATTCATATAAAACATGCTACACAAATCTGATCGAAGTAAATCTCCAAATATTGGTACTATGAATTTGAGTACACTAAACGCTTCGAGTACGCTAAAAATACGTATGACTTTTCGAAGATTAAAACATCTATTTCAAATCCGGGTATTCCACGTAAACAAATATCATCAAGATAAATAAATGTAGGTACAATCATAAATCTTCAAGGTTCTGTTTAACTTTGGTATACGCTATAATCGCAGCGCAGTAATCAAATGAACATTACACACCGCAATATTAAAAATAAGGCGCTTAATATAGTCCGTTTAGGTATAGAAAAACACAATATATTTCATATAAGAAAGTCCAATCCTGCAAATGGGCACAGTAAGAACAAGCAAGCACATGAATAACAAATCGACAATACAAATAAAAAGTAAGATTGTGTGTAAGAGATTGATGGTATCCAATCAAAAGATTCTTTGAAATAAATCAAGTATTTTTAAGGTCCAACTAAATACACGCCAGACTTAAAATGAATAATGTAGGTATTTTGTAAATGTTTAAAAGTCGTATACTTTTACAAATCAATCTCCCACAAATAAATCGGAATTGCCTCACCAAATGACGATGTTCCATCCTATGGCTCTCGTCCTCGTAGACGGCTAGCTTTCCCTTCCAAAGTAGTTCAGCGGCACGCAAACGTTTATGCAAATCGAACAAAATCAATCCGCAAGTTTCTCCTTCAATTTGCACTATATTTCATTATAATTTCACTTATATAAAACGATCTGCACTGAATTACACTTATTTCATTATAATTTCACTTATATCAAACGATCCGCACTGAATTACACTATCACAAAGCCGAAGTCACTAATTTTCACTTTTCCGATAGTTCCGACAAAGATTTGGCAACGCGAAATAAAACTCCCGATAATCCATCAGAGAAATGGCCTCCGAACTAAACTGTGTATTATTTCCATCCGAGGTACGGCATCCTCGAATTCCCGACTTAAACTGTATCCGTCAGAGGTTCGGCCTCCTCGAATTTCCGGCTTCAACTGTCCAGGAGCTGGTTTCCCCGCGCTCTTTTATACTAAACTAGTTTTTATACGATTGATTTAACTGCAACAAGCGCACTAACACAACTATTTGCAATAACACGGTTCCTGCTAAAAAGGCCAATAATGCAAACAATCACCATAGTGCACATAATGCCATTAAAGCTAAAAACACTCATTCGGAACATAAGCCCAACAACGCAATTAAATGCAATACTAGCAATAGCACGCATAAGGCAACTAACGATCTCAACGCTAATAATCCAAATAACTGCAATAGTTGCGTTAAGGAGCATATTTGCTTTATGTCAGTGACGTCACTGGTAGTTTATTACAATGTTGCCTCCCATAAAATTAAATTAAATATTCCGTTACTTTTACAGATTCCCTGTTATTTCTATAAATACGATTTAAACTATTTTCTTTACACAATGTAGCTAGAATAATAGTCATCTAATCTGATGACAATACAATACAATCTTATGCCATTGTTTTAACGCTTTTCTCTTTGAACAAATATTACCGTAAAATAATATTACACCACAACTGTTTCTTTTTTTTAAAACCACGCGCTGGCAATAGTGATTTTTGGCACGGCTTGCGACGATTGTTATTGTAAAGTGTAAATATTAAATTCTAGTAAAATAATCGGATAAATTAGCTCGAAATACCTATAAATATTAATACAAGATTACTGCTAAACGAATATGCAGTATTCAAAGTTGAATGGTAAGTAAAGTATTGCAATTGGACTACGATTCTTTGCATATGTAACCTAAATATTCAAATCTAATTATTCGATGTTCGTTTCAGGATACTCTTTCCAGTCTTTGACATTCTCCCAGCCTCCGAAAGTCTTCAGCTCCATGTAAAAGATCCCAGAGCTTGCAGGACAACTTCTAACCTGGCGACAGCGGCAAAAATCCTTAAAATTGGCTAAAATTATATTAGGTATTGTTACCTATAGAACAAAATAACACGGTTAGTAAATTACTACTCTTTACAGTTCTTCTCAATAAAGATTATTGAACTTGTACTGTATATAACTCAATCCTTCAAATGCTGATTTCTTGCTAATAAACTTCAGACTTTAAAATACCATACATAATGTGCAAGTTGCCTTTGAAAAGCTTCCTGACATACTAATATCTCTTCCTGATTTTCTTAAGATACTAAAATTAAGAAACTTATTCCTAATTTAATCTATTCCAGCCTGGATTCGACGTAGGAAAGGAAGATTCCACCGTTTCTCATTCTCTGTGACTCGCCTCCTGTTCATCCGACGTCCAGGGCGCGTCCCATCATTACCAAAGCATGTGAATTTTCTTCTCATTGTGGTAGTACATCAATAAAGGTAAAATATATCATATCTTACATCTATTACCTACATTATTTTAGCACCTGTGGAGCTATTTTCTATAACTCTAGTTGAGTTGCTCAAAATATTAAATTTTAACAATTAAATGTACCTACCTAGTGGGAGACATAGTTTGTTACATGAGAAATACATGTAAGTAGCTACATGTGGACAGCTATGTACAGATGGACCTTTACAAGTGGCAGTTCTGCAGCTTACGTGATGTAAGAATAAATTAATGTCTTCAATAAAGAAATGTAATATTGTATGGTAGTTTGCAAGGCGGAGGAATTTCCACTGAATTTTATTCAAAGACGAACAAATTGATTGCCTTTTGGTGTCAGCATCATGCTACTGACACCAAACGTTAGTATCAATTATGATCGATTCACACACCTTACATTCAAGCTTAGCTAGGTTTGCAAAATTAATAGATACTGAGATTACTTATAGTCTGAGTATCATCGATCTGTGTAACCCTATGGCGTATCTGTAGTGTCGAACAGGCTGGCAGCCACGACGTGACGTTATTCCGACGTCCTGACTCCTCATCGCTCACGTTGCACGTGTGGATTAGGGTCTTCCAATATATTAAATCTGAAAAATTTCCACGACGCATCCAGACACTTTAATATTGAGATGGAGTTCGAAGTAAGGGGCCCGTGGATAGTCTTTCTAAATCAAAAATAACATTTTACTTATAATTACGAAAAATATTTTTAATCATCGATGTAAAAAAAATAACTCACTTAGAAGATTTTCTATACTAGTCTTTTTCATCAGCATGTGAGAGCATTTAGCACCACCTCTATTTTACAGCAACTGCAATCCAACGTTGTTTATCGTCCGAAAAGCCGGCTCCGTGTGGCATAGCGCTTAACCAAAAATATGTGGCATTTTATATTTTTAGGTTTCCCCGCAAGATTGTCGCCGTAAACAGTACGAATTAAATTTATGAGTGCATAAAATTACGGGCTACCTTTAACGAACATCAAGCCGTATAAACGTGTAAAATCTGGCGGCTGACTCGACCTCCTCATTACATATTCCGTTCTGGCGAGCGAATATTTCGACAACAAACATTATGGTAATTTGGCCGCATAACGATCCATTTTACACCTGTTTACGCAAACAGCCGGCTAAGCATCGGAGACGATTTTTCCCTGTTTACATTAGTTCGTTAGTCTAACACATATATATAAATAGAGATGCACCATTCGCTTCGCGGTAGACGGTATGGAAAACTTCAACGAGACACTGAGTAATTTTATTCCAGTAATAATTCGTGTCACATGTTTCTTTCTCGAAGTATAGTGAAGATTTTGTATACTATATTTTCACACGATTTGAATAACGCCTGTTTCATTCATGACCATTTGGAATTATACGAGTACAATCAGCTAGTATAGCTATCTTTAAGATTTTATTTATGGAAAACGGCTAATTAGCGCAACAAAACTGCAGTGTAAGCATTAATAAAGCAATTCAATTTGAGGAGGATCATGTCTGTGATTTATTATAACTTCGGTAAAATTTTGTAGATTTATACGATAAACTTCAACCTTTCTTCAACCCTTTGCACGGAAACAAATTAGGATGATTAATTCTAAACCTATAAACTTTCTTGAAGAAGTTTCTTAAAGTGTAATGAAAATCAGAATCCATTGTTAAAAGAAATTACTTGAGAACTACGCTTTACATGTAACTTTGAGAGACACAAAATGTAACTTTGTGGATTTTATAATTATCTACTTCCTAGGAGATAGATACTACTTACTAGGTAGACTAGGGACAGTGGGTTAGAGTTAGACAGTACTCGTAGTAGTAGTAGCTATCTAATATCTTTCTGTTATTAGAGATAAGCTCAGACCAAATAAAAAAATCTTTTTTTATTTGGGGAGATAGATACGAAACATTTTCAGTCACGTGAAAGTTGACAGATCGAACTTTGTGGTTCACAGATGCATTTTTTGCTGCAACTGTACAAAATGATTTCACTACAGCTTTTGAACATATTGTTTATATTTTTATAACGCACGGAATGTTGTCGTCACTGCTTCTCTATATATTTGCTCTATAATCTAAACGAGTGTTTACTGAGTGCGTTCGCACCTTACGTTTTTGCACTGATGGCGCCTGATGTCGATAATTACGGCAAACGGCGTATTTAAGCACAAACATTCAAATAAATGTTTCACAGGGTAGATTAAACGGTGGTGCTGAACTGAAAGGAGCTTATTACAGCAAGCCATCACTAAGGCGTCCGGTTACTATTCACATGCTATGGTAGGTAAGAAACGAATGATGCCATAGGTAGTTCTAAAAACTACTGATTTAGAAACATAATCTTGGTACAAAGTCGAAATTGCGAAAAGAATCTGTCGTTCCGTACAAAAAGTTCATCGACTTTTGATAAAATTTATAAAACAGACAAAGTATAGAAACCAATTTTTTTTTGTGTACAATACTTAATTTGGGTTTTTAGCTGATATTATCATCCTATTTAGTGAGAGACACTATCCTAAAAATATAGAGTTTTTTTACTTTATTGCGACATATCACTCATATAACGAAGTCAACGTAATACCTGCAATAATATCAAAGCCATCAATATTTATAACAGTCACAAGGGAGTTACAAACTAAACTTGTTACTCGCCACCGTGGCTGGAAGCTATAAGGTTCATAGAAATTAGCCATTATGAAGAAAATGATAGAGTCGAATATTGCTTGCTGAATATGCGGAGCTACTGACGGTGATAGACCAGCTCATGAATATATGAAAAGCGATGCGCGTAACTCAGCGGGTAAGTGCATCGCATCGTTCGCCGCTCGGTCACTTGCACGCATAAATATTAAAATTAAAGATCGGAATTTCTGGTGCATGTCATCATCCATTTCTTTACTGTATTGTTATGGTCTTTTTAATCCAATGCTGAACATAAACCTGCCCAAAAAAGGGCACTTTGTCCTTACTCACCATGATGGCGGGTTGGTGGATTTATACGTGCCATCGATTTTGCTGGATCGTCGAGGCTAGGTACCTCACAACGTTCTCTTTCATTGGAAAGCCCGAGGTGTGTTAAACTGTAGGTACTAAAATTCTAAAGAACTTTTCGGTACGGGACCGGGGTGCAATACAAGTTTCACGTTTGTAAGGCGACCGTTTTGCCAATTAACTTAGCGGTCGACTATTATTAAGACGATTTTACGATAAAACTTATAGTTATATCCTTATAAAACAGACGTGCGATGACAATGTTATCTGCTGAAACTGTATTAAATTTTCCGAAAAACATTTTAATCTGATCAAGCAACTAAAGCACCGTAGCAAAAATATGTAAAAACACGCAAGGCACGTTGTTAACACAGTGAAACTATTTCGAAACAGTCCCACGTATGTTTGAAAGTGTTAGAAATATGGGTAACATTTAATATTATTGGCCTCTTTGTTACGAAGTACACTAGAAATACTAGAAAATACACAATAATTCAGATTTCACTCGTGCAAAGTAATGTAATAAGTATGATTTTCAAAGCTATCGTGCTCAACAGGGGTTTCATTCAACCTTATTATGAAACTTTCTGTGCGGGTCTGTCTTACTACGGGAAATGTTTTTCGTGGAACAATAGTAAACAATATTTTAGTTTTATACCGAAAGTAACAATTACAACTCTCACATTTAAATGTGTAGAGATTACCTATCTTATTTGTTCAATTTGTAAGGTTCGTTGTTCAGTCATTCTTGCTTAGTAGGTATGTATCCTACTATATCCCACTAATATTATAAACGCGAAAGTTTGTGAGGATGGATGGATGGATGGATGGATGGATGGATGGATGGATGGATGTATGGATGTTTGTTACTCTTTCACGCAAAAACTACCGAACAGATTGAGATGAAACTTTGCAGTAATATAGCTTATATATCAGAATAACGCATAGGCTATAGATTATAATGATATTGCGTAATTTTTTAATAATATAACGATAAGTGTTAAGTAAGATCTGAGAACTCTGAGAAACTATTCTAGAGCGCGCTTCAAGAAATGTCAAAAAAAATCAACTGTCGAATCGAACAACCGTCAAATCGTTTTTTGTTTTATTTTTTTTAATTTTCCACTTCCTATATTAAGGATGGCAAGGTAGGGCCTCGGGTTTGAAAGACGGAACGTGACATAGTCTACTTTTTATGCCGGATAAATAAAGGCTTCCCATAGGATAGCACAAAAATCAAAATATCATGCGGGCGAAGCCGCGGGTAAAAACTAGTAATGTATATGTATATAGCACCAAAAATATTTTTAGCTGTAAATGTAGTGACGTATGTATTATGCAAATGCAAACCTATCAATGAGCACTATAACTAAGTAAGTATACCTACCTACTTCAATTATTTAGTGTTGCATTGTTGTTGCTATAGCCAAAACTAATTAAGCTTTTTTACAATGTTTTTATTTTCTTACATGTTACCATGTCTACTGACTATTAACTGATGGTGCGTTCGCGAGTTTTTGCTTTGTTAAAGTTCTTCGTTGTGAGTAAGACTTTATGTGTTTGATAATATTTTATATATTTATATAGCATTGATATTTTTATGTATTATAATGTATTGTATCTTGTATCATGAAACATTTAATACTGTCTATATAAGAGAACTAGATTGTCCAGACAAATCTAATTTAGGTTTTAAGACAATATATTAACGATTTATTTATCACTAATTGCGCCCTGCGGCGTTACCTGCGTTAGTTCGAGATAAAAAGTATCCTATGTGTTAATCCAAGCTCTAAGCTACCTCCATACCAAATTAAATCTAAATCTTTTCAGCTGTTTGTTCGTGAAAGAGTAACAAACATCAATACATACTCACAAACTTTATCGCGTTTATAATATTAATAGGATTGTAATTTATCAAATAAATAAAAAACCCTCACTGGACTAACCTAGCAGGGCAGATACTTTTTTTTTTTTTCAATTTCAAAATATCTTTAATACACATGAAACTTATAAAGCATTGATCATCTCTAGTGTACGATCGAATCCTGGAGACGACAAGAAAATAAATTAAATTAACGTTTTCAAATTAAGGCACTTATATAAAATTATTGCTGTTAAAAAAGGGCAAATACAGTCACTTGCAAAAATCAACCATTTCAAATTATTTCACAGGTACTGTATTATTACACCACATATTTACACCCTTGCATTCTGGAAACCATCACTGTGTATTATTGAGCTAGCTAGGGCTTGATCTACAGAGCTTAGCCTCAAGATATTCATAGTACATATGAGGTACTACAACGAACAGGTATTTTGCGACGTAAATATACTACATATAGATGGTACTCAGGCAGTAGGCACATGTAGCACTCCGCACTTGTGATCTGCAGGGAGTGACGGCACTCATTGCACCCTACGACGGCACTCCACGCGCCCCATTGTTGACTCACGTGTCGTGTCTACATTCTATAGCTACCGGGCTGACAAGAAACCTGAAAATATGTTGTTTTAAAATACTTTTTTACTACGACTGCTAATAATATGACAAAAGTCGCTAATTCTAAATGGGTATAGCCCGAACCAAACAACTTGGCGTCTAGTCTGTGATAACCCAATCCTTACTGAAGCTCACTTGATAGCTGCGAGGATTAACTTATCTGCAGCTTGTAGCTAACATCACAACCGCCAAATAGTGTGATTTGGCCTATAGGTAGGCATGTTTAATAATCCTACTAATATTATAAACGCGAAAGTTTGTGAGGATGGATGGATGGATGGATGGATGGATGGATGGTTGGATGGATGGATGGATGTATGGGTGTTTGTTACTCTTTCACGCAAAAACTACTGAACGGATTGAGATAAAACATTGCGATAATATAGCTTATACATCAGAATAACACATAGGCTATAAATTATAATGATATATTGTGTAAGCGGGCGAAGCCGCGGGTAAAAACTAGTACTCAATAAAATATAGTTTAAAAATGTAAAGTCGATCGACAGAAATACAAAGAGTTAAAAGACATCTGTGGTAGGTATGTGTTTATGTAGTGAAACACAACATTCGAAGAAACTCTTCGAGCAAATATCTGTAGAGTCACTACCGTGCAAAAAATGGCCGAGCCAAAACTCAGCCCAAGCTACGTAGTGGGCAGACTTTTAAGTTAGTCGTAAGGCGATTGCAAGCCGACTACAACGCCGCGCGATTACAAAGTGCTCAATTACAAGAACCAATTAGGTTAGATACAAAATACAAAACAAATACAAAAAGTGTGGAAAGCACTTAAAATAAACATCATAACAAATACAAAAAGATTTATTTACCAAAAAGTTTACATTAAACCTTAGCACATATAGGTAATTAAATGTAGGTTATTTCTAGTTTAATGATAATATTTAATAATTTCTACTACAGTTTTCTGATGTAAATAAAAGGTTTGCAGGTTGAATTGCGGGCCCTGCACTAGGAAAATCCTGTATCGCGGGGCCCAGAACAAATTGGTTGCCAAGTTTTAAATGTAATGCGGCTTTTAGTGCTTAACAATATTTACTAAGGGTAGAGAACAGAAAAGAGAAGAGATAAAGTCGAGATTCGAGAAAATGGGTCATTGTAAATTATTATATGTAAATATCTAAGACGGTATGTATGACGGCGCTCGGAATTTTTTTAACTACTTTCACTTAGGGACTGTGGCTCTGTAGATATTTACTCGAAGAAGAAACTCAATCGGTAGCGAAGTCGTTATAATAATAAACTTTATGACAAGTAAATTAGCAGTTGTATGGGTTTCAGAACAGCGCAGATATGTTTCTATTGAGACTCACTAAGATTACCTATCACATCACATGAAACATCTTTCTACGGACGTATCCAGGTTGCATCACGAAGTTTTTCTTTATAAAAAACCCCGTGACGTGTAAATTATAAAAAAAATCAAAGAACTTATTGGTACCGGGCTGGGTTTGAAATTCGACTAAGCCAGCATGGTGGATATAGCCCAAGACCCCTTCTTTTAAGTCTATATTAGGCTCGATTATGGTTGCACCACTTAAAAGTTCTAAAATTTTAGTGACTGTTTAAATTTAAGTTAATTAGTGAGAAATTGCTATTATGAAAACACCACCTAGTTAAAAATTGAACGATGGCTAACTCTGTTTAGTTCACCTAAAGGAAGTTCATAGATAAAAAAATGTACTTAAAAATACAATGGAAACACACCATCAAGCGACCGGTTTGACGATGATTTTGTTCATTTTTTTGATGTTATCTGTGGCTACGTCGATTTAACCCTTAAACAAACAAGAGCCCCTGTGGCTGTTTAAGAAAAAGCGAGGGTGTTTTCTGGGTAATTAGGGGCCGCTGATTTCATTTTTGATGAAAAAAAATATAAAAAAGGGGGAGGGAAGGGGTGTTTTTTGTGTGGTAAATAACCTACCATTATCCATTACCGACTTGTAAAATTTTACGATTGTGGTAAAATAGTTACCATTATCCAACCCGGTTTGAAAAAAATCTATACTAGTTGTTTTCTCTGGGTTTGCTTGTCTAATTTAGGTAATTTAAATAACATATACATATTCACATTTCCTTTGTTCAATACATTATATTTCTTCTAAAGCATTCGACATAGAAGGAGTCTAATAGTTTTATGGTCTATCTTAGTAGGTAAATAAAAATAGTCGTTTTATGTGTAAGACTTTTATTAATTAATTACTATTAAAAAAACATATATTTTTTATATTAGTAAAGAAAAATATGCACCATTCACAACCCAAAAATACAAACCGTTTCTATATTAGTAAATCCAATAACAGTTAGGCACGAATGAACAATGGTAGATAATTTACCACAATCACCCATAATTTCACATGATCGAAAACCATGCATAGATTACCAGAATTCTCAACCAAATGGATGCAAAACAACAACAATATAGCCTAGTTTATAAATCTGGACGCAATAACCACTTACCAGATTTTTCGTAGAACAAAACTCAAATTTTTGTGGCAGCGATGCACAAATTTCAAATTTTTTTCGCCAAACTGCCGACTTGCCCTCTTTGACATTGACTTATAAGGACGGGTGACGTTTATTAGTGAAATGTTGCCAGTAGTTGGATAAAAAAAAATACAACGTTTTACTTGCTATTCAATTCGATTAAATTCGTTGAAAAAAAAGTCCTTTTTTTAAAAAAAAAATCAAGTGGTATGCATTCTACCTTTATTTTAATAAGGGTTAAAAAGAAAGAAAGAGGTAGTCAGTGTTACAAGTTAATTACCACTTCCACAAATGTATTATTGCTTAAACAATTTTTATAATAGTATTTATTAGGGCTCTATTTTTAACTTCGAACGTATTAATCGTAGGTATACGGAACTTACACAGATTTTATGAAGAATCCGTAAAGTTAATTCTTCCTCCGTACAAGCCCCCTACCCTACACGTCCGAGTCGTACGAAAGTATAATTTTCGAGTTTCGTACACGACCGTACACGGAACTTGTATGAAAACGAGTAGGAAGAAAAAAGAAAATCTAGGAAGTATACGCAACTTTACGGATTCTCCATACAATATGGTCAAAATTCCGTATACGTGCGAAGCGTTCTCAACTCAAAAATCATACCCCAGGGGCATCGTTTTTGACTTTCGTATTGGCTTACCATTTTGGCTTACGAAATTTGTATGGAGAAGGCAATGACGTAAACGTAACTTTACAGATTTTTTATACGATCAGCTGTTGAAGTTTCGTATACGTACAAGCCGTTCAAAGAACAGATATAGAGTCTCAGGGACATTATTTTTGACGTAAGTATATGAAACTTGTATGGTGAAGGCTAGGTCATAATACCTACGCAATATTGCGGATTTTTCATACTATCTGTCAAAGTTAATCCTTATACGTTTGAAAATCAGAAATAGAGCCACTGAAAGCGTTCAGTGTAAGCGCACAAATGCGGCGCAAATGGTTTTTTTAGTAGAACAACTATCCGTCAATAGGATTTTAGCTCTGGGTAACTTAATGTTGTTGCTAATCAAAAACGTATGAAATGCGTAATATCAAAAAATATTCATTTCCGCGATATAAAACTTTACGAAGATCGTTTGTATAACGTATTTCATAACATTCAAAACAAAACAACAACGTAAAATACCGGTACAAAAGTAAAGCCGTGTCTTTTTTTTAATTCATATTGTGGCAACACTCGCACTATTATTTTACAAAACAATGGTTTTGTTTTATTTAATATTTCGTTTTGCTACTCAGCTTACGGTAAATAATAGACCTGCCAGCGTAAAACATGAATAAAGAGGAGCTCAAGGCTTTATCACACATATTGCTGTGGCGGACAAGGAATATATTTATACGAATTAATCGTAATCGATCGTGACAAGACAAGAATGCAGAGCCGTGTACTATACACGGCTTTTTGAGCAGTTTCTAAGCGAAACAGGCTGTAAATAGGCAGCTATTCGCTTATTATTTATGGAAAATTCAGACTCCTATACAACAACAAGTACTCGGACAAACCATGAGAAGGCGAACTCCCTGAATATGTGAAATTGCAGAATATGTGTTAAAACTTCAGACAACCTAACCCTCAGCTATTATGCAGCAGCTGTTATGTGAGATTGTCAGGATTGGGTTTTTCCCAGCTCCTAGCTAACTTCACAGCAGCTAAGAAGTTTGATTTAGCCTAAAAAAGTCCTTAATTATTGTATAAATAGACCGAGTCATACAACTAGGTAGCTGTTATGTTCGGCTGGTACACTTATCCCTACCAAGCTATGTTAGAGTTATGGATAACCTAAATCCTCACACAGATGCTATGTGAGCTTCAGGATTGGGAGCCTGTAGTTAACATCACATGTGCCAAGTTTTGTGATTCAACATATATGATGCTATACTTTACATTTTATTATTAATAGTAAATAAGTGGTTGTTTTGTTACATTCTACTAATTGATATAAATATATTATAATATAATATTGTAACCTGACTTGTAAATAAGACACAAAATAAATGAATTTGAATATTATCGAAGAAAACATTTTATAATTTACGTGGCCTTCTTGTGATATCTAGTATTAAGATAGGTTCTTAAATCTCTTACTCGACTGTTATTTGTTAAGCTTACTAAAAATACTCAAATATCTTTGTACCTGAATATTAAAATAACTACCTTTGTCAAGTGATAGGTAAAATAAAGCTGATGGGTAATTGAATGACTTTATTTTTGTATTGAATTAAATCTTTTCTTATTTCTTTCTGTTGTTTTGCTCTGCCCTGCCAAGGAAAAATGCAAACCACAATATAATCAATAGTCTATCATATATTTCACCTCGGTTGTAATATGTATCATACATGCACTTGGTGGCAATTTGATATCAACTAGGTAATTTAGCCGATATAACAATCTCATTATGGCTCTTGGTTGAAGTCATGACACGATGATCGAATTAGGGTGATGATTACATAATATTTGGGGCCAACTATTTCCAAGTCTTGTTAGTCATCAAAGGTATCTGAAAATTAAATTAATAGATCAAAATAGACATTTCATAGACATAGATATTTTTGCTTTGTCTGAAACTAGATTTAAAAAAGCTGTGAGAGGTAGCTTTACTAAAATAAAATACTTGGTTTATATTTGTTAAAATATGGTATAATTACTTTCAAAATTATTACTGAAATATATTTATGTATGTACTTAGAAAACCACGCCAGCAAAGACACTTGCTATTTAGTAAATGGTGGATAATGTAGTTGGTGGCACATTTATTAATGTATTTGGTTAATTAGAAACTTTCTTTTTGTGATAAACATTTCAAAAATTGACGCGTTGGCCGGTGTCCCAGAGGATGCAGGTTCAAATCCTGCGAACGCGTCAATTTTTGAAATGTTTATCACAAAAAGAAAGTTTCTATACACCTAGTGTGTGAAGCACGATAAAAATAATTTCATTATTTGGTTAATTGTTTTCTTGTAATGTAAATTGTGCTATTGTTTGTTATCCCAAATAAATAAAATAAAATGTGTATAACTACTACATAATTATTTGAAACATAGAGTGTAATAATGATCATAATACAGTTATTACCCTAGTGCAATATTTCACTATTCTCACTAATAAAGGCTGAATGAAACTTCTTAGCGGCTGTGGATTTAGCTGAAAGCTATGTGAAACCCAATCCTCATGCTGCTTTTAGGCTGACTGAGGTCAGGATTGGGTTTTGGGCTTCTTGTAGCATATTTCACAGCAGCCAAGAAGTTCTAGGGTCCTAGGTATGTTTTAGCAAATAGGGTTTTTAGTTTGTCTAAAGCACATTTCTACTGTCATAGGCAAGTCCACAGAAAAAATATTATTGACATAGGCCTCCCCTAGAGATATCCTAATACTAGATGGAAGTGGCTTACATCTAGTACAATCATGCGGTCTTGATAACATCTGTCCACTTTGACATCCTACTCTGCACTAATGCTCTTGCCGCATTGTGATGTTCATTTGAGAACTTCTTGACTCCGTCAGTTGCTCAACTATCGGCCCTGCCCACAGCTAATTCAACTTGTCAATCCACGGAGCTATATTATTTTGGTTCGCAGATCCTCATTTCTAATTGGATTTCATGGATAGCTTATTATAATTAAATAACTACTACCTATTAATACATTCCATTCATCCATCAGCCATTATAACGTCCACTGCTGGACATAAGTCTCCCCTATGGATCTCCAATAAGATCGATTGGAAGCGGCTTGCATCCAGTGTAATCCTACGGATTATTAAATCGTATGGACAGAAATGTAACTAGGTCAGTATATTCTGGAGGTTAGTGTATTAAATAACTTCCATGCTTGCAAAGCGCGGTCAGCAATAATTAAGCGTCTTGTAGAAGGAGTCAAGGCTTGATGATTGTAGAGATTAAAAACAATACGACTGTATTCCACTGATAAGTATATTCAGGAAGTTATAATTAGTTTTTACAAATTATTATAATACAGGAGATGCGAGATTATTACTTGCCAACTTGGCGGCCATCACAGAGAGAGAGAGAACATCACGGGGGACAGAGATAGTCGATTTTCTTATAACTATCTACAGACTATACAATATTGGGGATACCATTACTAAACTAATAATATTCCCAATAAACCATTATTTTAACACTTCCCCTCATGCGTAACATGAAAAACTTTCAACAATGTAGAACAACATACACAAATCATATGTGTAAACAATTAACAATTCAAGTTAACTTAACAAAACTACATTGTTCCTACTTCATGTCTAGCATGCCTCCATTATGACAACAAGTTACATGTTAATTAAAGTAACACAACACTATCTCTGTCACAGAAATACATTAGTGACTCTACATTACAAATATTGATGGCTTACAATACATGCAACATCTCAAGAATTTGGAACGTCTATTTATTACACATTTCTTAAACCTAAGTCAGCAATAAAAACATTATGCTTACAGCTAGATAGAGGTTTCGTAAAAATATCAGCCACCATTCTTTCAGTAGGTAAATAATCAATTACTACATTCTTTTCCTTAACAATATCTTTTACAAAATGGTAGCGTAAGTCAATATGCTTTGTCTTTTTATGACAATATTCTTTTGTCTCAAGCAACCTAAGAGCACTTTGATTATCGCTATAGATTCTACAATTTAATTGTTTCTTAAAAATTTCATACAAAAAATTTCTAACAAAACATATTTCCTTACAAGAATCCGCTAAGGCCAAGTACTCGCTTTCAGTCGTTGAAAGACTGACACAGCGTTGCTTGCGTGACTCCCAACATACAGTAGAGTCACCGATTTTTACAACAAAGCCACTATACGACCTTCTATCAACGACATTATTGGCAAAATCTGCATCAGCATAAACAGTTATATCAAAATTGCCGGATTTTTCAAAAACAAGTCTTTTATTAATTGTACCACTCAAGTACCTCAAAATCCGTTTTGCAGCCAACCAATGATGTCGCTTGAAAGCTGTGTTAAACTGACTTAAATGACTAAGAGCATACATAATGTCAGGTCTGGAACATACGGCCAAATACATTAAGCACCCTATCAATTCCCTATATGGATAAGTACTGTCTGACAGAGTGTCATCATCTGTGGCCTTGTCCAATTTGTTTACAACCATAGGTGTAGAAACACTTTTGCAATTAGTCATACCAAAACGTTCCAACAACTTCCTTATATATTCAGATTGGTCAAACATTAAGGTACCACGGGTCTTATCTCTATGTATTTTAATACCCAAACAATTCTTAAGAGTACCTAAACTTTTACAACTGAATTCCGATTGTAACAATTTATACAATTTAACTTTTTCATCATTACAACATGTTACAACATAGAAGTCATCGACATAAACAGCCACTAAAGTCAACTTATTGTCAATATTTTTAAAATAAACACATGGTTCACACTTGCTTTGAATGTAACCGTTGTTAGTCAATAGAACATGAACATTATTATTCCACAGCCTGCCTGCTTGTTTGAGACCATACAAACTTTTATTCAACAAACAAACTTTTGTCCTATCATTTGAAAATCCTAAAGGCTGTTCCATATAAATACATTCATCAAGTTTGGAATTTAAAAAAGCTGTATTTATATCTATATGTTCTATATCCATGTCAAGCTCATTAGCTATACAAAATAAAATTCTAAGTGAAGAGTGTCGTACAACAGGTGAGAAGGTATCCATATAATCTACCCCAGGTTTTTGACTGAACCCCCTTGCAACTAGACGGGCTTTATATATTGGGTAATCACCTGAATCATCAGACTTTAGTTTATAAACCCATTTGCAACTTACTATGTTACAACCACTCGGTCTGTCCACTAATTGCCAAACATTATTTTTCATAAGTGAATTAAATTCATCCTGCATAGCAGCTAGCCATTTTTCTTTATCAGGGCTTGCTAATGCTTCCTCATAGGTTTGTGGTTCATTATGAAAATTGACCAAGAGAGAAATGTCTGATGAATCAGATAGATCATAATCTACATACCTTACTGGTTTATTGTTTCTAGTAGAACGAACAGGTCGCTCGCTAACACTACTAGGAACCTGTTGTGTAGAACCTTCCCCTCGAACGACTGTTTCGTTCATGGAAGTATCACATGGCACTCTGCCATCTCCACTGTCGCTACTGTCGAGCCACTCAGCGCTTTGGAACGAGGACTCTCCTGAAACGGGAGATAAATATAAATTATCATTTGAATTATTATTATCATTCATCACATTCACATTGGATTCAATTGCATTATTAATATCACAGTTATTTTCCTCTATCGTATTGTCAGAATTCCTTAAAACTTCATTGTGCATTTGCACCTGACAAACATCATCATTATTATTAACATTACTAGGCATTTTATGCATATCACTAGTACCTTGAAATTGGTGGCTTTGCATGCCAATTTCAGAAATAGTATCATTACATACTTTTTGTGTCTTAATATTGCTCTCTATGCAGTGGTCAACAAACTGATTCTCAAAGAATGACACGGTTCTAGAATAAATGATCTGCCTTGGATTAGAAGGATCAATTAACCTATATCCTTTTGTATGTTCACCATACCCCACAAAAATACAACGCTTAGATTTCGAATCAAGCTTGTCACGCCTCATACTTGGAATTAATGTCATAGCCATACAACCAAAAACACGGAGATGACTAACATCTACTTTACGGCCTGTCCAAACTTCTTCAGGTACCTTACCTTCTAAAGCTGCTGTAGGGCTTCGGTTTTTCAGATATATAGCGGTAGATATCGCCTCACCCCAATATTCCTTAGGAAGTTGTGCTTCACGAAGCATGCAGCGAGCTTTCTCAAAAAGAGTTCGGTTCAGCCTTTCTGAGACACCATTCTGGGAAGGACTGTATGGGCAGGTGGTCTGATGAACAATACCCTCACCTTCTAAATACTTGGAGAACTCAGCATTACAATATTCTCCACCTCTATCGGTTCGCAGACATTTAACAAAACAACCAGTTTGTTTCTCGACAGTTGCCTTAAAGCACTTAAACTTGGACAAAACTTCAGACTTACGTGTGATTAAATAACCAAATGTTTTCCTCGAAAAATCATCGGTGAACGTGACTAAGTACCTGGAACCACCCAGACTACTCACTGGCATGGGACCCGCAACATCGGAATGGATAAGCTCCAACAGCTGTTCAGCACGCTTGGCTTCACCCCTAGGAAACTTCTTGACAGCCTGCTTCCCCTCAACGCATGACACACATTTAGGAATGGTTGCGTCATACTGAGTCAAGTGATCCATACCTGAAACTAGCTTACGGAGAACACTTACCCCTTTATAACTCAAATGTCCCAGCCTTCTGTGCCATCGCTCCGATGAACACATGGTCGCCTCAGTGTCTGGCAAACTCTGTAGCTTCGACACAGCTTCCATGTCAACATTCATGGCTACATCTGAATTCACCTGTGAATCAGAAACAAAAACACCACACACCTTGTCCAATACATAAATTCCGCCTTGTCTAGTAGCAGTAACTAACAATGAACAACCCTTGGAAACGTAACACTTATTTTCTTTAAAGTTTATTGATAAACCCTTCTCACTTAATTTACTGACACTGATTAAATTGGTTGAGAGAGTTGGTACGAACATAACATCATTAATAAGTTGTGTTTTATTTCCTATACAAATGTTCACATCACCAATACCTAGACTTAACATGGAATTCCCATCTGCGGTGCAAACTGTCTTCGTAAAACTCTTGAAATTACAATACCACTGCATATTATTGCACATGTGTGCGCTCGCCCCACTATCAAGCAACCAGGTTGAGTCTTCAAAATTTCTGCTTGTCGCTTCAGTCAGTAAAGCCATATCTTGCTTATTATTTGACTCTAAGTGTCTTTTATACTTGTAGCATTTGGATTTGATGTGTCCTGTCTTCTTACAAAAATGACATGATATTTTCTTCTTATATTTTGACAAGAGAGCTAATTCACCAACTGGTTCACGTTTTCTTCTGTGCTCTTCTTGAAGAAGTCTCATCCTTACGATCTCGCTACTGACACTCCCGGATATTGCAACAGCTTCTAGACTCGATACCACCACATCATAATCTTGTGGTAAACCCGATAGTATCAACTCGGCAACCTCAGCATCTTCCAGTAATCTTCCAATATCGGTCAGTTGCTGCACCAACGTCATAATGTGTTCAATATACGCCTCCATGTTGTTGTAATCGGTATAAGAAGCACGATGTAACTGCCGTAAAAGTATAACTCGACGACAAAAACCTTTATCCTCAAATGTTGAGATCAATTTATTCCATGCTTCATGAGCGGTCGCGGCATTTCTCACGTACTGGATACATGATGGTTTAATTGATAAACAAATTCGTGCGAGCGCTCGCCTGTCCCGGGATGGATCAATCGAATCCGTAGTATCAACAGACTGCCACAAATCTTCTAGAATCAGGGCATTCTTCATCTGAAATTTCCATAAATGGAAATTAGCCACGCCGTCTAATTTCTCGAACACGTAATGGCGGCTGTCTCCGCCTGAATATGGAGTTTGAACATTATGTACAGCTTCACCACCAAAACTCATATTGCCTTTCTTTTCTGTCTGTTTTTCACTTTGACCTAGACCCTTTTACAAATATCTGGGCCCATAACCTCTGGAGGTTAGTGTATTAAATAACTTCCATGCTTGCAAAGCGCGGTCAGCAATAATTAAGCGTCTTGTAGAAGGAGTCAAGGCTTGATGATTGTAGAGATTAAAAACAATACGACTGTATTCCACTGATAAGTATATTCAGGAAGTTATAATTAGTTTTTACAAATTATTATAATACAGGAGATGCGAGATTATTACTTGCCAACTTGGCGGCCATCACAGAGAGAGAGAGAACATCACGGGGGACAGAGATAGTCGATTTTCTTATAACTATCTACAGACTATACAATATTGGGGATACCATTACTAAACTAATAATATTCCCAATAAACCATTATTTTAACATATATTACCTTTGCTTACCACAAATGTCTGTCCTTTCTCTGTTTCAACAAAAATGTGGTCGGTAAGATGCGGTGGATTAATTTGAATCGTCAAGTCCAGCATCATTCTAGTTTGTGCTGAAAATAATTATAAGACAGTTTCAACATTTTTTGTGATCGCGACTCACATAAAATCTAACTAATCAATATTTATAGGAACACCATCAGCTATGTTAAATGTAACTAAGTACATTTAATTGGAGAAAAACGCAGCATTTCTTCTTTATAACTTACTTTTGAGCTTAATTATTTTTAAACACCATCTAATTCGGTACTGGTTAAAAACATAACCTCAATTCATTAAAAATCCTAAAGATGACGTATGACAGCTCTAAAATTGTGCTACCATAATACCAAAATCGCCTAATTTTCTAAATGTAATTAGATTTAGTTGGTTTTCGTTCATTCGATTTAAAATTTGATTTTGACAGTTCTAATTTGGTCTCCCCATAATAGCTTTAGGATTTTTAGAAAATTAGAGGATTTTAAGTCGGTTAGCTAGTTAGATGGTGACACCATAATCGAGCCTATTCAGCAGTTGACTTCAAAAGGGCAGTGCGGTACTATGCAAATTTTAGTTTTAATCGATTGAGAATTGATTGCGTAGCAACTATAAGAATCTTATCTAAAATCCTTCACCCTTCTTCAGTTCCAAAATTAGCAATGCAAATATCGAAGACAGAGCACCTTATCAACAACGATTGACGAAAACAAGAAAACGGGTAACTAGCAATGTAGCGGCTGTAGGCTCGAGCCGTCACGATACTATCTATTGTTAGAGCAAAGCCCAGATTTGCATAACATAGCCGGATCATTGGCTGTGATTGTTTCGCGCCAGTTACAGCCCGTGTCATTTGTAGGGATTCAGATGAATAAATCGGCGGGATTTATAAAACGCTTGGTGTTTCGGAGGTGATATCTTTGCCGTTATAGATCTGAGTGACATGTCCTTAATAGAATGACAAGTTATAGTAGTACCTATTGCTAAATTTTACTCAAATGAAGACTACGTTACAGCTGTCTTATTCATATCTGGTTATACAGCATACGTGAGAGTGAGTGGAACAAAAAAAACGCAATATCTGTTGGCATACATCAAAATCACAAGTTAAAAATGGTTAAAAATTTGGTTCCACTTTTTTTTAATTTGGAAAGCCGAGTTAGCTCAATACTAATAATAGCAAGTGTGTAATATCTAGAGTTTAGCATTGCGTGCATGACTTGAGCATTCATTCTCGCCATCGATGGCTCCTTCTTGCGGCGGCGTCGTGTGTCGGGTCGTTCTCTTCCCTAAAATATGGTCGAGGAGAGCGATGGCTGGCACATGCGTCACACTCGTGATCGGGTGCTGCATGTGGGTCGCCGGTCTGCTTGTGGAATTCACGCAATGCACCGAAACTACTAACTTAGGCTAAAATTTAAACTAACCCATCTCTATTGTACTAACTCTTTTTGTACAGTAAAATCGAATAATTGAATATTTTAGTAAACAAAAGGCACAGACCCTGGAGTCTGTGGTTTGTAATTTCCCAATAAAAAAAAACAAAAAAAAAACAAAAAAAAAAAACAAATATAAATTTGTGAAACCCTTCGAAATTACGTAAGTTCGGGTGTTTGTGCATCTTTTTCTAACACCTTTTCAATTTTATATTTAAAATGGGACAAAGTGCTGTAGGTATATCTCTTGCTATTTTAGTACGGTTTCTATTACTTTAGTTCTTTCTAAATATCAAAGTAGTCTCTTTAGCGTAAAATTACAAAATAAATATATGTCAATCAATTACTTAATTTAATGTCAGTTTCTAAATACAACAACAGTTTCACTTAATTAAAACATAGGTGTCATGCGGCCATAATTTTGTGGGAAAGTAATTTTGTTAAGCGTCAATTGCAAAATAAAAGTCAGAAGATGGATGTTCTTTAAAGAACAAATCAAATAAAGTGATATACAAGCTAGAGCTGTTGAAGAAGTCATTAAGAAGGTTATAAAAAGATAAATCAGTAGTGCTCTCTAAGTAAGGTACAAACCTCAAAAACTCTGATACCATGTTTTAATGCTTTACCAAGACGCTTTAATCGTGAAACAGTGGGAAAAGTCTAGATTAATAACTGAAAGTCTTACCGCTGAAATTTCGATGATTTATTAAGCATTAAAATGTTATCAATAAAGGAAAAGTATTGAACGCAATCCGTGATCACGTCCCATCCTCATAAAACGTCACCTCTTTTGTTGAAAAAAAAAATGCGTTAATATTTTGCGAGGAATTTCATTACTGGCAAGCCCTGCTGGCTTTCGAATAAATAGGCGTTTTATTGGCTTTCTTCGTTCGCCGCTGTTCGATATTGTACATCGGACAGAGATTTAGATAAATAAGGTAACAAATTAAACAATATTAGGTCTATGCAATACACTTTTACTTTGATTAATAACGAACGAAGAGAATGAATGAAAAAATAAGAAAAAGGAAACATACTTAAACCAGGATAAAATAGTTTAAAAAATCTTTATTTGCATTAATACATTTATTATTATCTTTACTATACTTTAGGTAAATAATAATATAACTATAGATACTATGGTGTTTTCTATATTCTTAGCTACTAGAATCAAACTTAGCTTAAATAGATTTGGTAAACTAAAATATGTAATAATTAAGAATTTCAGCTTAAAAATAACTAGTTTTATTTTAAAACGAATTGCCTCCTTTTATTTTTAGAAACTAAATTGTTATTAATTAGAATATAATTAACATGATGATACATCGCGCATCATGTATGAAGTTGTAGGTGATACGAATCTCATATTTTTTTAAAATTTTATTAACAACAATGAACAAATTATCTTAAAAACCTAACCTAGGTTTGTATAGATGAGTAATCTTGTTCTTTTTAATACTTGCATTAAACAACTGCTCTTTTTACAATATAAGTACTTGCATACATTTCCTGAAGGTCATGTTCAACTTAACATCTGTTTAAATAAAAACCGTTTTAAAATACCTACTCTCCGTTTCGGTTCCCTATTACAAAGAGCAAAGTTTTTCACACATTGTTCTCATTTGGAAGGAATCCTAAAACCGTGGTACTCGTGGGGCGCGTGTCGAGTGGAAATTGTCCTCGGGAGAATGTAAAGAAGAGGGGTGAAAATGAGAAATGCAAATAGGTTGTTGAGATCCCGCCCGCATAGAATAAGCCTATGAACCGCTGACAAATAGTATTATACCGCGATTACGACGCGTTCGTGCTCGGCAAAATTAAATAATACATCGGTTTTATCGGCAGCGCTAATAAAACAACGCCTATAATAGCAATTTATTTATTCACGAGTTAGTGAGCTGAATCAAAATTTAAACAGTCGTTAACAATAGATTTTATTGAAGTAGAGATTCGAACCATTACGGTCACAATAACATTCGAATAGAAAAAGCGCATCACTAGTCGTTTTTTTAGAGCTATTTACTTACAATGCCACAGATACACTTACATAGATATGCTCACGTCAAACTAATAACACACCTTGTGTCATCGAGAGTTAAGAAGAAGTTTTTAGTTGACTACGACCTACTAGATATTACGCTGAGTATACAGTGCGCTTGCCTCTACTAAAGATCGTTGATAACCAATTATCAACTACAATCAACAAAAACAAACAATCGCGTTGTCGATATGAGTTGGTGTATTTCCTCACAAGGCAATACATTTAAAGAAAAGAGTATTTTTTTGCTAAATTATTTGTTAGGAGAACATTTTTAGGGTTCCGTACCTCAAAAGGAAAAAACGGAACCATTATAGGATCACTTTGTTGTCCGTCTGTCCGTCTGTCCGTCTGTCCGTCTGTCCGTCTGTCCGTCTGTCCGTCTGTCCGTCTGTGTGTCTGTCAAGACCTTTTATCTCGAGAACGCGTAAAGTTAACGAGTTGAAATTTAAATTGTATACGTATATCTACGGTATCTTGCAGTTGTGAAAAAACTATACTCCTCAGTTAACTTAGAAAAAAGTTAGAGCCGTTTATGTCGTAAAAAACCGCATATTTCGACACACAAAAATCAAAACCTATAGGGTACTTCCCGTCGACATAGAACTATGAAATTTGGCGAGGAGCATTGTCTCAAAGTACACAATTAGGAATAAATCTGAAAACTGTACATTTTTATTTACATCACAAAAAATAGGGCCTCAAAATTCACAAAAAATTGGTTCAAAATTCTGTCTAAACTAAAAATATGTTCAAATATAAATTTATGTGTAAATGTATAATTGTATAAATATAAAAAACATCAAACTTAATAGCAATCAAATCAAATAAGTTATAAAATCAATTCTTAAATCAACAGTTTAAATCTCAGTATTTACTCATATCGAAACTAGATGGCGTTGGCGTTAAGTTAGCCCGCGGTATTAACTTTCTCCGTCGATGTACGAGGTGTCTATGCGTTCCAGAGATGTTATTGTGTCGCAAACATACAAAATTACAAAGAACTTCATTTGCCATGCTAAAACAAGCTTACAATTACGTTAACAACATGTTTGTACGGAACCCTCGATGTGCGAGCCTGACTCGCACTTGTCCGGTTTTTTTCAATACTTATTAACAGCATACATATTATATTTTATAGACTAGTGCCCCTAGTTTGTTAAGTTTTTCATGCACTCGAGTAAACCGAAATTTCTGTCTGGAAGTATAACTGCGCTATTTCTATGCTAGTAGTTAGTACTGTACAAATCCCATATAAACTTGGAAACTCCCGTAGAAATATAGCTTGTTCAAATGCTTTATCAGGAGTGAAAAAATAAGTGAAAGAATACTAGGGATACAGTGTGAAGTCCTAATACAAATTCGATGCAATAGTAAATAAATATATTTCTATCAAAATATGCCAGGTTTATACACATTTTAGCACTGTATCTCGTCAATATTCAATTTCCTGTCGTATGAAAAGGTCACGCGTCGAAAATGTCAAAATAACGAGCGGAAATCGAAATAAACTTCAATAGTGTACGGTAATTCAGCCAAATTCATAGCTGGCCCGGTCAGCTGGAACGTACTACACATTCCCAGGAACATATTTTTATAAATTTTACTTTTCGTTTTAATATCGAATTTGATCAAACACCCAGTAAATATACGCTAAGTTGTATATGCACCGCAAATGTCGTGGTACGTGGTAAGTACGTAAGTAGTAGTTGGTGGAATGCATTTGAATAAATATCTTATAGGTATACATATTTGTGTTTAATTTTTTACATGGAATAATAAAATAAATATTTGGGGACATCTTACACACGGTCTCTGACCCCATACTAAGCAAAGCACAGGCTTTGCTTAGTATGAGTAGATATGGCTGCCAGAGACTGATATACTACATATATTATACATATATTTTTAAATACAAATTAACATAGATAGTAACTAAATAACACCCAGACACAGCAAACAACTATGTTCATCACATAAATACTTGCCCTGGGTGGGGATCGAACCCACGCCTCTTTGACCCAGTAGTTAGGGTCACTAACCACTGAGCCTCCGAGGCAGTCAGATTCGCGTTGACATCATATCAGTCATAACGAAAAGACATTCCGTGCCTCAATCATGCATTTTTTCTCTAAAGTAAATAGTATAAAACCATTTAGATATTTTAAATTTTTAATCGCTCTGTTTCAAAAGTTTGCTGCTCTGAGCAATGAGTTCATCTGAATTTTCTTCCGTGATAAATCTCCCAGTTTTGTAATAATGTTCTATTTCTTCCAGTGTTCTGTGTTTAGTTTCAGGCACATACTTCCAAATAATCAGTCCACAAAGTATACAGTTTGTTACATAAATTATAAATGTACCCCATAACCCTAGATATAGAAATAGGTATGGAGCTGCTTTTAAAGATGAAGAGTGTAGTACACATGTGTATATGACTAACAAAGCGCCGCCGATACCCCGGTGATTAACAGGCATTAATTCCGCTGATATTCCGAACACTATAGGAATTTGTCCCAAACTGCTAGCTAACATAAAAGCCATCAAAAAATACAAAAACAATAAAGAATCCTTGGCAATTACACTAGTGTCTTGTAGGTAAGATATTAAACCTGCTAGAGACAGAAAAATAGATGCAAAAAAGGTACTCGTTAACAATACGGTTTTGCTTTTATACAATCTAAGAAAAATACAGCCAACTCCAAAACCGACGATTAATATCACATTGATAATGATACTTGCATAAGAAGCGATATCATGGGTCGTAGTTCTTGATATAATATCGATACAATAAATAATAATCACCATGTTGCCACTCCAATACATTAAACATAAAATAACAAACATATGGAAACTAGGGAGATAAAAATCCCTACTCGTGGCTGTTTCCCAAATTTTGCTGAGAGAAAGCGATCTTGAATTTTTCATCTTCAATATGTTTTTCTCCTGAGTGGCAATAATTTCTCGTAGCTCTTTCCTAGAATCGTCATCCATTCCTCTGAGCCAAGAAAATGCATGTTCGCATTTATCGAATTCGCCTTTAGAGGCGAGCCAAGCTGGCGACTCGGGCCAAGCACAGCCGATAAACATGGCGATTACAATTGGCTGACACATCACCAGTCCTACGGTTTTCCAGTGCAGATATCGGGCCATTACACCAGTCAGGACCGAGCCCATGGCTTGAAATATGCCAAACATTTGTAGAGAAACATTTCGATATTTGGGAGCAACCATCTCGCTTATGCTCAGTTGGCTGATTGCTAGTAGGCTGTTGGTGCCGAGCCCGTGGAACGCTTCGCTCAACAGTACGGTAGTTATGCTGGTGGATAAATAGGCTATAAACCATCCTATGCTGACCACGAGACAAGTTGCTATAAAGCTTAACCGCCTCCCTTTCCACTGCATTAACGTTGGCATCAGGATGCTGGGTATTCCGGCTAGTCCATGAATCGACCCTGAAATAAATGAATAAGTTGTCAAGTGCGTATCGAGATAAGCATATGATAGGCTTCCTAGGTGGACGATATGGTGTGATAGAGGTATGGTGACGATGGTTCATTAAATGGTTGACTACTAGAATAACATATTTTGCTGAGATAATATGTTTCTAAGCCAATGTCAATGAGGAGATCCGTAGAAGAACCAAAGTTACCGACATAGCCCAACAAGATAAGACATAGATTAGCAAGTTGAAATGGCAATGGGCAGGGCACATAGAACGGAGGACTGATGACCGGTGGAGTCGAAAAGTTCTCGAGTGGAGACCACGTACCGGGAAGCGCAGCGTAGAACGTCCACCCATAAGGTGGACGGATGATCTCATTAAGACCGCAGGATCGCGCTGAATGCAAGCCGCTTCCAACCGGTCTTATTGGAGATTCATAGGGGAGGCCTATGTCCAGCAGTGGACGACCTTTGGCTGATGGATGGATGGACGAAGTCAATGTTCAAAACATTTATTTAAAGATAATATAATATCCGTCGTACCACAAAAGTTTTACGCACGCTTTAAAGAATGTTTAACAGTAAAAATTGCACGGTTAAACAGTGTTTAAAGCGTGTTTAAATATTTTATGGTTTTAAACTGTGTACAAATTTAAAAAAAAACCTCTATAACTCAAAAAGCTATAATTTCAGTGCTCAAAATAATTTTGTGAGATTTTTTTTAATATGGTTAATAAACTCAGAAACGCAAAATTGTATCTTATATAGGTTAAAAAGGGCAGTCTACTTCAGAAATTAAAAAGGGCAGTCTTTTTTCAATTTTGGCGACCTATGTACCAAATGTATGTAGATTAATACTTTAAAAACCCTGTTCAACGATACTCCATAGAGAGTGTTGAAAAAAAGTAGACACAGACGCTTCGCTGGCTTCGCCCGCTTGGTCAATGAAACATACTGCAAAAATTAACTTAATGCTACCTAATATTTTATTGTGTAATGAGAGGTACAAAAACTTGTACAATGCTAAACGTATTGTACGAGCGTATTAGTTATTTTATAAATAATTGAATTGATGAACGAAATGAATTATTGTTCATTAATAAAATAATGAGATAACTATTGTTAACATAAATTGCCAATACCGTTTATCGTTATCAGTTATGATTATCGATTTTATGAAATTAATTTTTGTTATAACTTGAATGAGGAAAAAAAATCATCATCTGAAAAATGGGGGAAATTTTCTATTGCGCTATTTATCAATCGATTTTGATACGTAAAATCCTACCGCTTAACTTAGTCCTCGCCTGCGCTGTACAGGAGCGCCGGGGGAGACGTCTCAGTCCCCTTTGACGTAACCCCCGGCGCCCCTGTACGACACAGACGAGGACTAAGTTAAGCGGTATGGCTTATGGAGATTCAGTTAACTAACTTGAGGTGTACTGTTCGGGGAACAACTAGTTCATAATTTCTTTATGAGAGAAAACACATGATTATCAACCAAATTTTACAAACGTTAATAATTTATATCCCTAAATCTAATGGTGATTTCAAATTATTAACGTACCTAATCGTATTTATAGCTCCTAGCTCTAGGATCAAGAAGTATTTTTTCTTCACGTCTGTTCCTTTCTGCACCCTATTGCCAGGTATCTTGCAAATAATTCTCTAGTAAAAAGTATTTACGAAAGATTTCCCTGATAGGAAGATTCTCCTAGTAAAAAAGTCGAAACTTGAGGGGTGAATCAATTAACCATTCTCGGTGCTGAAATAGTCTCAGAGTTACTATTTTTGACGAAGCCTTTTTACAGCTGACTTTTATTGAAATGTAACACTAAAGAAGATATTTCTATTTTAATATAAGCTAATTATGTCATAATTGAATTGTATTACTGTATTTAAATTTTAGTTATATTTTTGACAATGCCCTTTTACAGCTGACTTGATTAAATTTATAGGATATATGTACGTAGGTATAGCATGTTAAGAATGTTTGGCAACTGTCGACATTTTAATATTTCGTTTTCTACGAAATGCAAACAATGTTTTATATATTTCAGACATGTTAATTTATTTTTTTTTGTAATGTAGGTAGACTGGAAAAACAAAAAAACTGCTGTAAGTTATGACGAGTCCATAATAGAACAATTTATACTCCTTTTCGTTAAATGAGAATGTGTAAATGTAATATTATGTCAATAAATGATTTTCTTTCTTTCTTTCTTTCTATTCTGTCCGGAAGATGTCATACGTCGTATGTTAACGTTCAAGCTTGAAACGATTCAACCATGACGATACCTATATACTGTCAATAGTTGACTAAATAGAGTCAGCTGACACAGAGCTAATACAACCAGAGAAATAGCGCTGTTGTCGCTTGGGACAATTCTCAACCACAAAAATGTACGGAATATTTTGCCCAGAGCCGTCAAAACTGTCAAATATGAATTAGAATTCGACAATATCGAGACAAAAACACGTCAACAGCCACTGAATCGCTCTTTCTAAATCATGCCATATTAAATCAATGCATCTCCTTCAGATTTTGTCGATCGACCACATTATCCCTCTATAGTTGTAATAGCTTTATAGGTCCTGCTAGCTTAGCATACAAGACCACGACAAGAGTTTACCGACGTGTGCAAAGGTGACAGATATATGCTTTATCATAACTCTGTCACGTTCTGACACGTCGATAGTATTATATTATGGTCCGTGTGCTAAGGCCGCTGGTCACGAATGTCACGATTGGCCCATGCAGATGATTCAGTAAGAGAGGCCTACCCAGTCCAGCCAGCATAACTAGTGCTGTGAATAATGATGAAAAGAAAATCATAATATCACCTAGCCACGAAAGGGTTCCTAGATCCAGGTGCATAGAGGGGTCGTTCTTGAACTGTTGCATCAACACTGTAGGGTAGACCAACACTCCTCCTGCCGAAAACGCTGCCAACTGGGGCGATCCAATCACCATCAACTAGAAAAAATAAAAATCATTTGTTGTGTACCAAGAAACTTAAAAAATACACAATGTTGCTGTCATGATATAGTCCAAGTTTGTAAAATATCCAGTAATAGCACAAGAGTCCATCATTGTGTTACTTAACTAATCACAATACATATCCACTAAAGAACCGAGATTTGTATCAAATAATAATAATAATTTTACTGTTTAATAGCAACTTCTTACTGGTGGACAGGGCAATAGATCTAAACGATAGGCTCTAATCTAAAAAACTGGTAAGATCGTCACATATCTTTATCGATTCCGTATTATCCTTGTGTACTAATATCATAGACTAACCTCCTCAACTAACTTGAGGAGCTTCGTTTATGCTAATATTATTAATTCGAAAGAGTTTGTTGGTTTGTTACTCTTTCACGCAGCAAGAGAGGCACCGTATTAACTTGATTTTCAGTATGGGTACAAAAAAATACAAAATAATTTATTACCACAACAAATATAGGTACATTAGTTACAATTACCAAGGGGGCTCAAACTCGGCTAAACCTGTATCTTAAGGTCCGGTGGGTATAGTTCATAGGTATGAGAGTGACATAGAGACTACGCTTTATCCAGGAAAAATAAAAGGATCCTATGGAATGGCACAAAAATCCCAATAATACGCTGGTAAAATCGCGGAAAAAACACTTGTAAGGATTACAAATTAAAAGGAGATAACAATACACAATGACACAATATTATTAAGTTTTTATTTGATCAGCTGTAAGTGAATATATAGGTATTTCGCTAGATAATATATAAATTTATGTTTAAATTTTAGATACCTACGAGTACAATAAGAAGTAGGCTACAACAGGACGTTTTGAAGTAATGTACAACGATCTTTTAAGGGTTTCTATTTTTATACCTATTAGATATCGTTAAGCTTTTTATTTTGTTGAAATGTAATTAAATAACGTAATTAAATTTCAATATTGTGCGACTCCTACCTAAACAAGACAGCTGCAATATAAACAAGTTTGAAACCCCCTAAAACACAGTTCTACACTGAGAAAAAAATCGCCACTAAATATTACAAAAGTCCTTTGTATTTGGCGAAAACACTAAATTTTAGTATAATTTATCAAAGTTTTGCTGTATTTGCAATTTTTATTATTTTTTACTAACAGTTTTGTTTTTGTAATTGTAATTCCTAAAATACGATTTTAGTAAATGCAGATATTGCAAAAGTTTAATATTTATTACAAATTTATAGTAAATATTGTTAGAGTTTTGTAAATTCCGCAAATTCGATTACTATTTTCAAGAAAAGGTAGTTGTGTTTCTAACAGTTTATCTATTTTGTAATTCTAAGTAATACTTTTAATCAATTTTAAAAAACGTTTGTAATTTTAAGAATTAACTATAGTTGATACAACAAAAATATTTAGTTTTACCTTTTTTGTAATTCTAATCAACACGCTTTATTTATTTCAACACGGGTTTGTAATTTTTAGAAAATATAAAAATATTGGTACAAGAAAAGATTTAGTTTTTACCTTTTGTAATTCCAAGCATCTCGTTTTATTAATTTCGACACGCATTAGTAATTGTTAGAAAGAACTATAATTGGTACAACAAAAATATTTTGTTTTACCCATTTTGTAATTCCAAGTAACATGCTTTTTTAATTTCAACACGCGTTTGTAAATATTAGAAATAACTTTAATTGGTACAACAAAAATATTTAGTTTTTCCCTTTTTGTAATTTCAAGTAACACGCTTTATTAATTTCAACACTCGTTTGTAATTATTAGAAATAACTTTAATTGGTACAACAATAACATTTAGTTTTCCCTTTATTGTAATTCCAAAGAGCATGCTTTATTAATTTCAATACACGTTTGTTATTTTTAGAAAGAACTTTAATTGGTACAACAAAAATATTTTGTTTTACCCTTTTTGTAATTCCCAGCAACATGCTTTATTAATTTCAACACCCGTTTGTAAATATTAAAAATAACTTTAATTGGTACAACAAAAATATCTAATATTTCCCTTTTTGCAATAACAAGCAACACGCTTTATTAATTTCAACACTAGTTAGTAATTATTAGAAATAGCTTTAACAGGTACAAGAATAATATTTAGTGTTTCCGTTATTGTAATTCCAAGCAACATGCTTTATTTATTTCAACACACGTTTGTAAAATTTAGCAAGAACTTTATTTGGTACAACAAATATAGTTAATTTATCCCTTTTTGTAATTCCAAGGAACACGCTTTAATTATTATGAGCTTTTAGCGGCTTCGCCCGCGTGGCCTACAGGAATCAAAATATGACGTACTGTTTTTTCAGAAACAAACATTATAAGCGCTCTTACGATAATAATCTCAATTGAAATTACAAGATAACAAAATTCCCAAACAAAGTATTATTGTTTTTCAAAAACAAACAATTGACAAAACAATAAAATTGTCAAAATTAGCCGTAAAACGTAAACTTATCGCCTATAACAATAGCAAATATTAGATCATAACAAATTATAATAAAATGATTTTACGCTATGGTCTTGAGTCAAGAGTAAAAAAATTAAGAATAAGCATAGCTGCTGGATTCTAAACGCTTACAAATAAAAAGCAAATTTTTGGCTTTAAAATTTAATAAGGTATGGTTAAATATATGAAGCTATCAAACAAAAACGGAAAAAAGTTTACGTTTACTATCAAAAGTCATGGTAAGGGCACTGAAGTTACTGGAATAATATACGAGATAAGTTTACACTTTATTACTCGAAAAATCTCAAATTAATACTTATGCATTAATTCTAATTGCATTAATTGGCATTAAGATTTTTTCTGATGCCGCGTTTTCTGTTCCCGCCAACGTCGTTGAAATATTCTTATTTGACGGCTTTGACTTTGGTTTCAGTAGTTCAGTACACTAAGTATCTTTCTCTGTCTTACTTACTTACTCTTACTCTTTATTAATAACAACTAGTTATAGGTCATTTGTAGTGCATGCTAACATATTTCATCAAACGTTACCTATAGTATGATTCCTTATTACTAACATAAAAAGGTGCATTTAACAAAATCCAATAAAAATTGTATCATACGAGTACTTCGTAGGGTTTGACATGCTCTTAGGCGATTAGTACTATGTACTTACAAAAAAAATCCACCGCGTTGGTACCTAGATAGGTACTGGTATAGACAAGTATTGGTAGTATTGGTATCTGATATACCACTGGTTTGAAAGATGAAAAAAAATTGATTTACCTTGTTATGTAATTACAAGCGTGGGTTTAATCATTTTCAAAACACGATTGTCATTTGTATTGAAAGGAAGAATAATTTCAAGCATGAGGCTTTATTAATTTCAAGACACTATTGTAATTTTACTACAATATTTTAGTTAATGCAACAGAAACATTTAGTTGTTGGTCTATTTTGTAAATCCAGCAATAAGCTAAGTAATTTCAACGAAATGTTTTGTTATTTCCAGTAAAGTGTCCGGTGTGTTTTGCTTTATGAATACGATCCCGCCTTTCCAGCAGCCATTTCGTCGTTGCTTGCAGTAGAGTAAACATGTAAAGGAGAGTGATGTTCAGTACCAACAAACTGTGTTTTACCAACAGATTTAAACACTCTGAGTGACAATTGACAATCTTACCCAGGAGTCAGTGTTATAACAGCTATACAGTCATACTGAGTAACTGGGGTCTCAGTGAATACGATCCCGTCTTTCCAGCAGCCATTTCGTCGTTGCGTGCAGTAGAGTAAACATGGAGGATGAAGTTCAGTGCGTACCAACTAACTGTGTTTAATTAAGTGTCATAAGTACAGATTTAACCAGTGTAAGTGAAAATTGTCAATTTTACCCAGAATCTACGGGGTAACTGGGTTTCTCCGTGAATACATTATACTCGCCGGCAATGTAAATTATGTTTTATTGTAAATGTGGCTGTTTCGTGTGTTATATTATACATGTATAATATTTAATTTAATAAACATGACTTCACTTGAATCTTTAATGTCTACAATTATTATTCACCTTGTAACTTACATTTAGTATTAGTTTATAACCTTAGATTCGTTTTGTAAGATATATAACTCAAGTAGTTTCAATAGCTTAATTTTGTATTATTTAGTTGGTTTTTGTAATGTCTAGTTTAGTTCTGTGATATCTACTTTATAAACCCTATCCATAAAAAAGTTATAAAACACTTCAAATTGAAATATTAAAAACTGTATACTTATAGGTCATTGTTATAAGCAGGTATACAGTTTTTAATATTTCGATTTGAAGTGTTTTATAACTTTTACATTGATAGGGTTTACTAAATTGATAACACAGAAATTATACTAGAAATTACAAAAATCAACTAGATAATACAAAATTAAGCTATTGAAACTACTAGACTTTTACTAGATAATACTGAACTAAACTTTTGAAAGTACTAAGGCTTACTAGATATTACAAAACTGATCTATCAAAATTACTAGGTGATTAGCAGATAATACAGAACCAAACTTTCGAAAGTACTAAGGCTTACTAGATATTACAAAACGAATCCATCAAAATTACTAGGTGTTTACTAGATGATACAGAACTAAAATTTCGAAAAAACTAGGACTTTACTAGATATTACATAACTAATCTATTGGATCTACTGGGGCCTTACTACATGTAACAAGACAGGTATTAATAATTCCTATTAAATATCAATTTGTATTTTTTACAGGGCATTTGTTGTCCTCGGGATTAGTAAAATCTTAGTAAAGAGTACTAAGGAGTTTGCTAGATATAACAAAACAGGTATTAGTAATACCTACTAAATATCGATTTGTATTTTTAACAGGGCATTTGTTGTCCTCGGGATTAGTAACATTTTAGTAAAGAGTACTATGGACTTTACTAGATATTACAAAGCTAATCTATTGAAACTACTGGGGCCTTACTACATATAACAGAACTGATATTGTAATACCTACGAATTGTATTTACAAAAATCGATTTGTATTTATTACAGGTCATTTGTTGTCCTCGGATTTAGTAAAATTTTAGTAAAGATTACTATTTTTTTGTTAGTTTTTCTCTCAGTGTAATTGAAATATGTATCGATAAATAAAAACCATATCGATTACATCAGCTTCGAAATGAAAAAAAAAACCGGACAAGTGCGAGTCAGGCTTGCACACCGAGGGTTCCGCACAACAAATCCTTGAAAATTTCACAAAATTGTAGTGTTAAATATCTATAGGATAAATAAATAATCATCAAAATTACACATTGTCATCCTGTTTTAGCATGTGCTAATGAAGCTCTTTCTACAATACTCTATTACATGATTCGATTTACTCACTTTGAATTTTGGGCATATATTTTTTGTATTTAGGCCCTATTTTTTGTGATTGAATAAAAAATGTACAATTTTCAGATTTATTCCTATATGTGTACACTAAGACAATGCTTCTTGCCAAATTTCATAGTTCTAGGTCAACTGGAAGTACCCTGTAGGTTTTAATTCTCTTGAGTGTCGAAATATGTGGTTATTTACGACATAAACGGCTCTAACTTTTTTCTATGGCTACTAAAAAGTTTAATTATTTCACAACTGTAAGAGACCATAGATATACGTATATGGTTAAAACTTCAACTCGTTAACTTTACGTGTTCATGAGATAAAAGGTCTTGACTTACGGACAGACGGACAACAAAGTGATCCTATAAGGGTTCCGTTTTTTCCTTTTGAGGTACGGAACCCTAAAAATTGTTCGTTTCACCGATTTCGCGAGAGTCGGATCTGTCGTTTCGATCGAGAGATAATACAATTTCACATGAAACGTTGCTTAAACCTAACTTAAATCTTAATTACGCGTAAAGCTAACAATCACACAATTTTATTATTCACAGAGCGCAAAAAATCACTTATTCATTATGCGATCACACAACACTGCAATGTATACAGGGTTATCTGCTTGTCGCGCATTCGGCATGTTTTCTTTATGTTGTCGTGTATAATATCTGAAAAGGGAAGATTAAGACCATCATTATGAATAACTTTTACTACATAGACAATACGAAAATTTAAAAAAAAAACAGCGGATCCATATCTAATATTTTTTTTTAATTTAAGTTCAATACATGTTACAAATATACATAAACATAAATTGTACCTAGAAACCACTGTAGGTTTATACAGGCACAAGATTCACCTCCACGTACAATTAAAATTGAAATTCGGAATCAACAAATATGTACATGAAACTGCTGATTTTTCGTGTTGGCCGCGTAGCAAAACTTGTTCATTATGATATTTGTCATGTGTAACTACAGTACCTATAACTACACCTTTCATAAACACGTTATAAGTAAGTACGTGTATAGGTATGTTTCCTGTGTATATGTTTTTTGCTGCATTTATGTGTTTCGCGCGGCAGGTATAACAATAGCCTCACCATATATATAAATTTGTACTAAATTTGTGTATGTTGTATTGTATTCTATTGTATATGGATGGTATACTTCCGAATGATTTTTAGTACACGATGATGATGATTACTTATTAATTTAAGTTATAAAATATCTGCAGTCGCGACAAAATATAAATCGGGCCATGCCATGAGGGGAACCGGGGTATTTACTCGTATCTGTAAAAATCGGTCAAATGCGAGTCAGCCTCTCGCACGAAGGGCTCTGTACTATTATCTAAGCAACGGCAATAAATCACGCGTGTTGTATGGGAGCCTCCCTATGTTAAACATTTATTACTGAAGTGAATAAACAACTAATATTCTGTGAATATTACAATCATTTGTCTGTTACCGTTATTAACATCGAAAAAAAAACGTCGAAAATCACATTTCTTGTATGGGAGTCCTGTTAAATATGTTTTCTTCTTTTTAGGTACGGAACCCTAAAAATGATACAACCACGGTTCGGTAGACGAGATTCAATAGTCAAATAATATTACAAGCAACATTTCATCTACAAGCTACTCGTAATGATATTAAGATTGCAGGAAAACGCTGGATACGAGCCGCTTCCAGCTGGGCTTTTTTGGAAATCCTCGGGGAGTATATCACATATATTAAAAAAAGAAACAAAGGACTAGGGGGGAAAAGTAACAGCTGAACAATAAAAAATACATTTTTTTGTGAATCTTTTCCTTTATGACCGATTAAATGGAAGAGGTACTCAATTTGACGCGTATATTTTTTTTTTTATGTATAACCACGCATAACTTTTTACATAATTGTCCGATTTCGATAATTTTTTTATTATTGGAAAGAATATACTTCAAAATCAGTCTCATTTAAATTTTATCGAAATCGGCTGAGCTATTTTTGATAAATCAATAGTAATGTGAATAATGCTACATTGATCCGTGCGAAATATTCGCGAATTCTGTACACGGTTGAAGTCGGTCATGCCATTTTTTGCTAAAAAATAATTATATTAGAAACATACGAGTAGCTCCCGAAACAGTGCAACTATTCTTGAATGTCAATATATCGTTTCTATAATGAAAAAAATATTTATAAATAATAAAATATTTAAAGTCACCTGATGAAGTAATAGTTTTCCAGCTTTAGGAATTCCTCGACAGGGAGACTTCGGCTGCACTTCAGCCAAAATGTCTTTCTCATTTTCAATATTAACAACTTCCATTTGTACCCACTGACAGTCTATTCACAGTGAATGCAGCATTTGTACTGATGCATGATATTGCAAACTCGGCGTAAGCTTTAAGGAAAATTATTAAACTTGGATAGCGGGATTATTTATTTTTTTAGGCTCGGGGGTCATCTGACACGAATAAGCAGAATAAAAATAAATATCTTGCTTATTAAATCTTAAATTGCATTTTTGTTTCCTGTTATGTTTAATTAGAATCTGTTTCGGGCAAGACAACAAGATTTATATTGTTTTATAGCTAAACATTAAACGAGCAAAATAAAATTCAATGTTTTATAGATGTAAAGGTGTTTTTAGGAGATTTTTTTTTATGTAGCTCTAAGCGAATGTTGGTCTAGTTTTATTTATTGAACACCAACAAACTGCAAACGTATTTACGTCATTACCTACAGGTGCAGGTGATGCACATGTATCACATACGTACATAACGTAGATAGATATATACATTATATTTAATTGTAGTTAAAGAAGAGTTTACGCTACGTTCCCTTGGCAGAGTGTTATAGAAAAATATTGTCCACCGTTGCTCCTGCAATTTTTTTTTTAAATCTATCTGTGAAACCCTGTTGTGTACACAAGAAGTATCATCGCTTGTTTTGAGAAAGATTGAAGCTAGACAGATGCTTCTTGGAACTAAAACGAGCAGTTTGTTGATTTGGGGATCATGCTATGAATTCGTGACAATAAAATGTATGAACAATAAATGTTTTGTGCAATTATTTTTATCAATAATAGATGATTTTACAATTTTTCTTACAATAAGACGTGCGACTAGGACAAAAAAGCTGTTTTAGACACATGGGATGTAAGCCACAGTAGTATCGAACTGTGAATTTACATAATTTTATTATAATCGTATTGGACGCTTCTCTTGCAATATACGTCACGACGATGATATTATAAATTTACACAAAGCGATTCATTAAAAAGTTTATTTTTAAATTCTTACACAAAGACTTATATATGTAGGTATCTATAAGCCTCTTAAAAACCTACACTAGTCATGTACTGGTAAGTAGATTTACGACGTTATTACGTCGTAAATGCGGTAGGTAGGTAGTTTTAATAAATTATTTTTATTATTATTTATATTTATGGAATAGGTAGTGTAAATAGAGTTATATTTCTATTTTTATAGTCAATATTAAACATCTATCTATTATAATCATAATAGATAGATGTTTTTAAATTATTTACGTTATTTGGAATAAATATTTTACTGAATAATTGGCAGTTGATCGATAATAGCTGCGATTAAAGATATAAAAATAGAGAGGCCTATGCCCATATTATTATATGACTGATGATGATGATGGACTACCGAAAATACGGTCCGTGGTATTCATATGCTATCCTAGCTAATTCTAGATCATTCATGATCAAAGCTTAATATACTTACGACTATGTTCTTTCACCAGTATAAGTGTCATTGCAACGTACTCGTATGTAGGTAGGAACATACCTATTAACATTGCAATCCTTGTGTGTCTGATCTTACAAAACATCGTTCACAATAAAATGAAATTGAGGGTTCTATGACCCACCTCAAGTCTTTTTTTGCTAAATCTCTGTCCGAAAATAAACCTGACCTGACTGAGGTGATTTTATATTAGGTGATTTTGACGCGTGGCAACAACAGGCTCTTTGAATTAGGTCTCAACAAATAAAAATGTTTCCTTAGTTCTGCTGTTCTGTGGTTTCTAGCATACGTCAGCTGACATCTAGGTACGTTATTATATATATAGGTAAGTGAATTAAATCTGAATGTTTAGGTGTGAATGTGTGTTATATTGTAGGTATATATTATTACCTTTTTCTCAATATCATGCGTTATAAATACCTATAATAATATGCTTGGCCTTAATGACAGAGTCTACTATAATAGTGTGTAAGATGTTCCCTAACATTAATTAATTTATTTAATAAACATATTTTGAATTATACCAGTTCAAAACTCTGAACTGCGCTCATCAATCAATAAGCTAAAAATGTTAAATCCTCGTTACCTTGAAACTTCGCTAGAAAAAAATATAATTTTTAATGATAAACCGTTTATCCCCGTGGCTCTACTACATGGTTCAACTAGTAAAGCCGTTTTCCTGTGACATTTCTAGTAGTGCTATGGGTAAAAGTAATCCATATCCTAGTTCATCACTGCACGTCTTTTAATACTGTTAGAAGAATAATCCGATTTTTATTGGAATCCCAACGTCCTCGTTAGCGCCGGGAGGATGATATTCCAAAACTAAACAAAGAGATGGATCTCCCTTGTTCCTTCGGCTAACAAAGCTCAAGTGACCCCTTTACTGGCCGTCCTTTGTCGCCCGCCGCTAAATGTCGAAGGAGATTAATTACCATACAAATGAATAAGGAACGCCTATCCAAGAAAATATTAGGGAAAGAGCGAATAAAATTTACTTTTTATCTAGCGTCACTACGACCCTACACTGGGACTTCACGAGCCACTATTTGCGGTCGGCGTTGAAGTGACCGCGGCTGCGATTGCAATTTATACTATGGAGCCAAACCAGAACTTGAGAAAATCAGCTATAAAATTGCAGCTTAGAATCGAAATATCCTATAAAAAGCCGTTTTTAGGGTTCTGTAACTAAAGGGTAAAAACGGGACCCTATTACTAAGACTCCGCTGTCCGTCCGTCTGTCTGTCTGGTTGTCACCAGGCTGTAACTCATGAACCGTGATAGCTAGAACGTTGAAATTTTCACATATGACCTTCGAGCAAATATCTATAGTCACAATTGTGTAAAAAAGTGTCCGAGCCAAAACCCTGCCCAAACTACGTAGTGGGCAGGCTTTTTAGTTAGTCGTAAGGCGATTGCGAGCCGATTACAAGGCCGCGCAATGCTAAAATGCTCGGTTACAATCACAATTTAGGTGATATAACGTCGAGATTCGGAAAAACGGGTCATTGTGAATTATATAGTAAATAAATAAATAAATATATTGGGACATCTTACACACGACCTCTGACCCCAAACTAAGCAAAGCTTGTGATATGACTGCCGGAGACTGATATACTACTTATACTTATTTTTAAATACAAACTTACATAGATAGTAACTAAAGTGTAAATATCTAAGTCGCTATGTATAACGGCTCACGGACATTTTTTTACTACTCTCACTGTGGGACTGTGGCTCTGTAGATATTTGCTCGAAGCATATGACGTATTTTTGTTGCCGCTATAACAACAAATACTAAAAACTGAAAAAAATAAATATTTGACGGAGCTCTCATACAACAAACCTACATTTTTAGGCGCTTTTCGCTCGAAATTAACAACGGTGACAGGTAGATGCTTGATATATTCATATAATATCTGAATATTTACTTTAAAAATAAATAAAGTAAAATAAATATTTAAGAGGGGCTCCCATACAAGAAACGTGATTTATGTGGTCGATATTAATAACGGCAACAGGAAGATGCAAGAAATATGAAGTTGTATATTCCCTTCAAAAATAAATAATTTAGTTAAAATAAAATATATTAAGGGGGTTTTCATATGGTACGGAACCCTTCGTGCCCGAGTCGGACTCTTGGCCGATTTCTTTAATAACTCTATGTACATATTTATACAACTCTACAGCTTATTATTTTATATGATATTTTTGCATCCTTGCTTCATTTACAAATGTATAGATATTCTCACCGTTTTAAATACTGAACAGCTTTCACTGTGGGATCAGCCTTGTATCGTTTTTAAATTAATTAGGGTTCCGTACCCAATGGGTAAAAACGAGACGCTATTACTAAGAGTCCGCTGTCCGTCCGTCTGTCTGTCTGTCACCGGGCGTATCTCATGAACCGTGATAGCTAGAACGTTGAAATGTTCACAGATGATGTGATGTGCTTATATCTTTTGCCGCTATAACAATAAATACTAAAAATAGAATAAAATAATTATTTAAGGAGCGCTCTCATACAAGAGACGTGTTTTTTGCTCGATATTAATAATGGCATCAGGTAGAAGCTTGAAATATTCACAAAATGTTTAGTCGTTTGAAAAATAATAAATGATAAAAGTAAAACATATTAAGAGGGGCTCCCATACATTACGGAACCTTTCGTGCGCGAGTCTGACTCGCACTTAGCTGAATTTATTTATTCTGAGCAAAAAAAAACTAAGTCTGTAATAAAGAAAGCTAGAGCTTGCAAAATATTTTTAGGATGTTTCAATTAGTCATATTTATGATGTCTAGAGCATGCACCAGGTTTATTTATATCAATAAGAAACTTAATAATACAAATACATATAAGATACAACACCCATAGAATGATTCATTTCCATAATATACGATCAAACCGATGTATCGTTCTATACTCCACAATAACAATACCAAATATAAAAATAAAACCTCTGTGTAGGCTAATTTTAAATTGATGCTCCATCGTGAGTTTGCATTGTTTAAAATAAATAAGCTCAATAAAATATCTACGCACCGTATGCAAATGTATATTTCGTATTCGTTTTTTTAAATATTTAAGTAGTTTTACTATATTTTAAGCTTTTATACGTCTCTCCAATGAAATGATTGGGACTAAATTCTCTTGTTTGCAGTAAAGACGACGCGCGTCGGCTCGTCAACGTTTAAAAACCGGACAAGTGCGAGTCAGGCTCGCCCATCGAGGGTTCCGTACAAACGCGTTGTTAAAATAATTAAAAACCTTATAATTTTATACTATGGGACTAATCTCGCACTAAAATTACGAGATAAATAAATACCTCCTCATCCCGACGTTTCGGCCGAGTTGCATCGACCGTGGTCACGGGTAGACTGCAAGTCTACGTGTTTTTAAACTTTCGCGATTTGAACACATTATTATTTTATACTATAATAATGTGTCCAAATCGCGAAAGTTTAAAAACAACAAATTAAAACCTGTTTTAGCATGTGCTAATGAAGTTCATTTAAATGATACCTGACATGATACGATTTACACACTTTGAATTTTGAACCCATATTTTGTTAATTTTGAGGCTCTATTTTTTTGTGATTTAAATAAAAATGTACAGTTTTCAGATTTATTCCTATATGTGTACTCTGAGACAATGCTTCTCGTCAAATATCGTAGTTATATGTCAACGGGAAGTACCCTGTAGGTTTAGATATTTGTGAGTGTCGAAATATGCGGTTTTTTACGACATAAACGACTCTTACGTTTTTATACGATAACTGAGAAGTTTTTCTTTTACACAACTGCAAGAAACCATAGATATACATACGTATATAATTTAAATTTCAACTCGATATATTTTCGCTTTCCCGAAATAAAGAGTTTTGACATACACACAGACGGACAACAAAGTTATCCTATAAGGGTTCCGTTTTTTCCGTTTGAGGTACGGAACCCTAAAAATCAACGTGGATTGTGGGGAGATCACCCACCCAACCAACTACGTACTATACAGGGTTATTGGTAATCAGTTAGCATCATATTAGGCGCTTATTCTGTACATCAAAACTAACAACGATTTTTATCATATCTCAAAAAATATGTTGTTGTTCCATAGAAAAATATCGTTCACCCTCAACAAAATGTATGGAACAGAAAACTTGATAGTTTTGATGTACAGAATAAGCCTCTAAAAGGATGCTAATTGATTACCAATAACCCTGTATACCTACAAAGAATTCTGCACACACTCGGTTAAGGTCTTGTCATCCTGCATTCGTTTCATCCATCTATCAGCCATATGTCATCCAGTGCTGGATATAAGCCTCCTCTGTGAATCTCCAATAAGACCAGTTGAAAGCGGCTTGCATCCAGCGTGATCCTGCGGTCTTGATGAGATCATCTGTCTACCTTGTAGGTGGACGTCCTATGCTGCGCTTGCGTGTACGTGATTTCCACTCGAGAAATTTTTGACCCCATCGGTCATTAGGCCTCCAAGCTATATTTAGTTTGCTGCCATTTTAAGTTGCTAATTCGCTGGGCTATGACGGTAACTTGGTTCCGTCCTGATTGAATCTCGCAGATGCATTATAATTATCTGCTGCTATTATATTTTAGCACCATGTTTGGATGTTTTCAAGGGTCCAGTTAAGGTGCATTATTTATCGGAATAGCTTTTCTTCTCTATACTGAATTTCGTTACTCTATACTGTTACGAGTAGGTATAGTTTTATATGTAAGTTTATTATTTTGTTTATGTATAATTATCTGTGTAAATCTATTCTATGGATTTCATGTATGTTATTATAATTTTTTTTTATTTTGTTATGTTGTAGTATTTAGTATTTTTTTTAGTATCTTCTTTTGCACCCCGTTCATTTTTCTTTGCGGTATCCTTTCCGTACTGAGGTAGCCTGAAAGAAATCGCTTCCAGCGATAAGACCGCCGTTTGTTTTAAACTAGGTTAAGTGACTTTTGTTTTGTTTTCATATTTTATGTTATGGTGTTATTTATTTATTTATTATATTTTTAAAACAAACCAAAGGTTGGTTATCATTGAGGTAAGGGATCAAGGCTTTGCGTCCCCAGTTCTTACAGGTTCCGGGATAGAGTATATTTTCCCTATACCCGCACCTGGTCGCCAGGCGCCTCCACCGTTTTAATTTAACGCCATTTAAGGGAACCGCTCCAGGCTCCCGCTCGCTAACTGGCAATTAATGGTACCTAGTTACCAGTAACGCTGTTACCAACTAAAAATGTTATTTAATTTATCTTATCGATATTGGTTTGGATTTTCGACGCTATTTTATCAAGGATGCGATGTGATGTTGGTGCTAGCATGATGGGCTGACTGCTGGCAGTAAGTGAGTTTCAGAATCAGTGTCGCAACTAACATTCTATACCATTTCCGGTTTTTTGACAATCTGTCCTTTTGAGAATCTGTCCGTTTGATAACAAGCCAGAGTTTTTTTACGTTATTTACTAACTACTACTCAAATGAAGATGGATAGGACTTCTGGAATGATGCAGTGACTGCATACCTATGTAGTAGTCACATAAGAGTAAGTCCAGTCCTGGAAATCAATGTCCTGAGATGATATTATAACATCCATGATAACATTGGCTGGTCACCCAAGCTCGGTCAGTGAACAATCAGCTAAAGAATCAGATAATGTACTTGGCTATATTGTATGTACGAAACAGTCAAGTATGACACACATCTTGTTCATGTTGCTTCGCAGTTGTAAGTATGAAAAAATCTAAATAATATTAAGAAAAGACAAACGCACAAGAAGTTCAGTTATAATCCAGAAAGTTACCGTTTCATACTGACGTTTTACAGATTTTATCGCCCCACTCATACACATGATGTGAAGAAAATCTAGGTTAATAGCATAGCCGCGGGTTCCAAATGACTGAGACCATGTTTGAGTTTGCTAGTCAAATAAGAAGCGGCGCTATCACTTGGCAACGTAAACCTAATCATCGAAAACTAACAGTGCAAAGCCTGGAGCTACCCCGGCCATTCCCAGCCGAGATGTGTGTTTGACTTCGCCGTTTGTACTGGGCTCTCCATTACTGTTTGTGATTGGAAGCGATTACACAGATCTCGTGACATGAGCCATGTCGTCTCAAGCAAACGGGGAACTAATTCGATTCGAGTTGATTCGTCCTAAGGTCGACAGGACGAAATGTTGTTTGAGAAATCTGCACACCAAGATTTTTGGTATGGGTTCTACTAAAAATCTCTTGAGATGAGATGTGTTGTGTCGTAGAGGGGAACTAATTTTTCGTGAAATTCTCTGCTTAAAAAACAACTATTTACAGAGCACAAAAAATCACGTACTCATATGTATTCACACAATACCACATATGCTGCCATGTATGTATGCATTTTGTCGTGTATGAGCTGTTGGTACATGTAGATGTTAGAGACTCGCGCGCTCTCTAGATTTCTATGAGATATATAGATGCTCAATACTTCTGATTCAACGGATAAGTAAATGTCCAGGTACACTGGACAATCACCCTAGATTTAGCTTACTCTTGGATTTTGTGATAAAATACCTACTGAAGAAAGTTTCTCTTATAGTAAAAGTTAAATTTGCCATAAAAGTTAGTCATTATGCATAGAGCTTATATTAATTGTTATCAAAGTAGCGATGGTAAGATTTCATCTCAGCATATTTAGTATTTTGATATCTTTTTTAAACCAAATATAACTGTATCAAAAATTTCGTATTTGTTTGTAGAAGTAGGTACTTAAATACTCAGAGCAAATAAAAACATCAAGAGGGTCGTTGAACAGTCAAGTGAAGCCAGTTTTTTATACATGTGTGAATGCGTCACTGCCGCGCCGCCATAGTTCGACTGACAAGCCAAGGCGTAGTTTCCTTGTACGTTGATGTGTGTATAATTGTCTTTACACGGCAAGGCGTAGTTTTTGTCGGACTCACTTGTTTGTTCACAACATTCTCTCTTGATTTTTTTATTTGCTCTGAGCTTAAATACCAAAATATTCCTATTCACAACAAAATCCGAAATTCTAAACACGCTTCTTTAAACCGGACAAAATACTTAAAAAACGACGTCTAAACTTGTTCATTTTCCACTCTAGCTGAATAGAGACCGCGCACAATATGAAATGTGCGGAAAAAGCCAAGAAAGTTTAAAGTGCCTCAGCCTCAGCAGCGCGCAGCATACTCTTACGTCACGGCGTCCGGTAAAACATTGCATACCAATCAGCACAGTGGCCGAGTAACTGCAAAACTTGGCCAAATTAACTTTGATAGCACTTTAATGTTCCATTTTAAGAAACCATTAAATTACAGTTTATCTTAGACGCCTTTATTCAACCACTTTTTGAATTAGTTTCTTACGAACTTCAGTCGAGCAGACTCTGGAACGTTAAAGTTTTGCATCAAAATTTTCAACTACCCACAATATCTGCGCGAAGAGTTAAAGTGGGGGAGTTGAAATCTTATATGCAAGTCAATAATACACGAGATAAGATTTCTTTGAATTCAATCTGAGAGTGGAATAGAATAAAATAAATCTAATTCATTTGTGTAAATTTTTTCTTTTGATTTTTCTTCCTGTTTGTACTTGATCATAGTAGAAATACGTGGAAGTAAAATGTCCACGTTTCCTCCCTAGTAGTAATAGAAGGAAAAAAAACCATTCTTCTCTACCAGTAGGGATAGATCAGTAGGGATATGTGGAACTGGCGGAAACAACATTTTTTTTAATAATCTTTTATCTTTTAATGTTAATTGACTAAAAACTAACAGATATTTATTCGTAGAGTCACGTACCGACTTGAGATGTCAGTAACGCGAGCATGTCAGTAACGCGAGCAATGCCTACAATGTGGGTCCAGACTCGACATCTAATATTAAAAAAACCTCCGTCAAGTAAAATGCCGTTGACGATAAATAACGTCAAGTAAAGTTCCTAACGAAAATCAATAATAAGAAAATCATCTAAAATTAATTTTAAAATCTTCATTTCCACGTACAATATAAAACGTGTTTACTAGTAACTCGTGTTTTGTCAGATGCTTTTTATCGCCAGGTCTAGTTTAGAAGATTTCAAGTAGGGCTGATGCTGGCCGATATATGGGCTGTGGCGGATTCCAAACGATGGAGCAGGGTTGCGATGCTTCGGCAACATAAACTGAAAGAAGACCGTTATAATATTACTATATATTTTTAACTCACAATTAATTACTTATTCATTTTGATGTAGGCATTTTGATATTAACAGCATATGACTATTAAAATCTTACTTTTTTGTCTGATTATGGCGTCATTTGACGTTATGCAACAGAGCACCGTGAAAAATATTGAGTACTTATTCAGTGCAACCATTACTTCAGATTTTTTTAGGGGTATACAATGTCTAGTTAAGTACAATTATTACATTTACCTGATAGCAACATATTACACATTATACCCCGTTTAGAGTATCGCAATAGTTCAATTATTAAGACTGTAATGATTTTTCATTGGTATGATTTCATTGATATTTTCACGCTATCGTAATTTCAACAAATCTTGAAGCAAATCATTGACTAAATCATCAAATCATTTAAAAAACTATGTAACTGTTATTATAACTCACCTTTTTCTCACAGTAAGTGTTTGGCGCGGGTTTTTTCATCGGCGTCAGATTTCTGAATGGCGCCCCGAAAGAGTAGGCCGGCTTGGTTCTAATCACGTAGTTGAAATTTGGATCGTGCTCGCCGGGGCCTGGTGTTTCTGCTTTCTTCAATATTCTCACCCCGTATCCTAGAGTGTACGCTGGTTCCTGTCTAAAACAGAGAGCATAGAGACAAATTAACCAGAAAACCGACTATTAATGTCCCGAGAAAAGGGTGTGGTTCTTTCAGGAAAAAATATCCCGTCGTTACAGTTATTAAAACTATATTTTTAAAAGTATCGGCAGAAGAACATGATTTAGTGGACAGTATTTTGTCATTCCAAAAATGACTTTTTTCATCCAGTAGTCCGATTGGGCATGGCAACTTGTGTTTAAATCTTTAAGTCTGGATATTGATGTCAGATGAAGTTATTTCTATGTCACCATCTTAATTGATGATGTGGTTTGTACTTACTTGATAGGAATCGGCGGGCAGTACATATTCGGTGGCGGAGTCCACATATCGAATGGCTGATAAGGCGGCTTGGCTGGATGCTTAATGCTATAGGCCGGTTCTTTCTTGCAGCGGCTGTCCATGGGCGGTTTGTATACCCCCGGCCCCGGAGTCTTAGTACCCACGAAGACAGGTTCGATGTGAGGCGTCACCACACTATGCGTTATACGAGTCGGCCCTGAGCAAAGTATGGATACTTTCTTTTATTTCCATAAGCATGTAGCCATGAACACCAAATTAATATCTATTTAGCGAGAACACTTAATAGATACTAATTTCATGCATAAAAATTACGTCAAACGGATCTCTGCTGAGAGCTAGTTCACGTCCCGAAAAATTATTAGTAAATATCTGATTTATCTTAACGTTCTTTAACAACGAAGTTACTTAACCGTTTTATCCTATGTAAGGAGGCCTATATCCAACAATTGATTGTTAAAAGGTCGATAGAGTACAGTATGGCTGTATTAGTCTTAAAAACTACTTAGGCCTATTACCTCAGGAAAAATAGACTTTTTTTGTTAAAATTTGCACTAAAAGACATGTCCACAAAATGTATGGAGACTGGTATAATAATAATCAAAAATGCTAACCACAACACTCGTTACATTTCGAAAAAGTTCATATTTTTCTGAGTCTATTACATCAGTTAAAAAACAAAAAAGAGCCCTTCGTTATTTATAAATTAATTTTGAATCTATTAGGCCATTTATATTTATTTATTAAATAAATATATTTGGCTCGATAGGTAGTTTATCTCTAGCAACCATGGTTAAGTATTTTCTCTGAATAATAAACCACTTGTGGACGTCACCTTTCCGATCCAAATGTTTTTTTAATAAGGTAGATATTTTATTTTGATTTGTAGGCTTTAGGTGATCCTTTAGGATCACTTACTGAGCATAAAATCATAAAATGCTGACAGATCCAGGTGAAGCTTCAAGCGCCATCTTGGAAAAACGTTTTTGACTGATATCTCAGAAACTATGCACCTGGCTTTGTCAGCATTTTATTGTATGCTCAGTAAGTGATACAAAACCTTCTAAAAACAAAAAATTGGAACGGAAATTAATGCAGAGTTTAAATTTTTTTCTGAGGTATATATTAAGCCAGATTACAGAGGCGCCAGCGTAACTATATTAGCTAAATAGCATAGTTCTGTTTCTTTTTCACTTGAGGCATTCGATAGAGAGAACGCTTTTTGCGTTGCTAATTAATTTACGCTGGCGCCTCTGTAATCGGGCTTAATGTATAATTATAAAGTAGATAAAAGTCTAGTAAGTAAGTTCTTGCCTCCCTTAGGTAGCATTGACCGGACGTTAAACATGCGAGCATTTTTAGTAGTGCATGGCTTTGCTGTTATTAGTTTCGTCCTTAAGCCAAACGTGTAGGCTGGAGCTCTCTTAATTTTGCTTACACCAGGCCCACCTGTTTCACGAAAAAAAAAATGGTCAGTACAGTTCGAACAATGCATATTAATTTGATGTAGTTGCAGCTAATATTATTTTCTCTTTTACATATTAAAGACAAGGGTGTGTATAACAGTACCTATTTATATACTCTATAAAATTTAACTTGATCTCTGCGACAGTGACGTTGACATAGAAGATTGACATTTTTAGAGTTGAGATAGTGGTGGAAAAAATCGATTTTCGAACAATGTTGTAATGAAATCGAGTGAGTAGTTGAAGGTGAACAATTGTATTTTATTTACTTACTATTTTATTATTTAAGATCAAGTATGTACACATGTAAATAATGTTATGATATTAATTAAATGCTCATAATAATGTAACGGTACGTTTTTCACTATTATCGATGCTAATGTAACATATAATTGTGTTTAATTTAGTTACACATGTAAAAAATGTTATGATATTAGAATATACAGTAAAATTAATGATAAATTAAGTTTTATTTAAATTATCGTTAGTATAAACTATCGATATTTTAAATAAAACTCTATCTAAAACTCTGTGGTCACGATCGTTCGTCGTCCATCACTAATCGGTATGCCCATAAAGTATGACATGGACAGGGACTGTATGTACTATTAAGAAATTCAGGACTTCGTAGGCGTGATTTTTCTGACAGCTGTCGCAGAGATCAAGTTAAATTTTATAGAGTATACATACATAATTATGATGATAAATGAGTCTTAAATTCCACCGAATCAATTAGGTATATAACAACCGGAAGAAAGTCCCGGTTGTTTTAAGCGTTTAGCCATGTCAGAGGCCTTCAGGCGGCCTAAAAACTCTGACACCAGGGCTAGCCACCCGGCCTATACGAACTTACTTACATACCGGAAGATGCCAAATCATCCATGTGGACGAGATACCCTCGTGCGTTTTGACGAAAACGTCAAAGATTTTTGTAAAACTACATGCGTTGGACAAGAACAAACGGGACGTGCTCAACATTTTTCTCTTTTAGTCTCATTAGCTCCTAAATTGTTTGGGACATATAATTTTGTCTAAACAGAATATTCCAGTTTTTTTATAGTCCACTGCAGGGCGTAGGTCTGCCCATGTAGGGTGATTGGGCTACATCCACCACGCTGGCCAGTGCGGGTTGGTAGATTCATATACGCCAATGAATTACTTCTACGGACGTATGCACGTTGCCTCACGATATTTTCTTTTAGAAAAAAGCTAAGTGGTATGAAATATCGTACATAAGTTCCAAAGAAACTCATTGCTACGGGATCCGGATTTGAACCCACGACCACAAATCAAATAAAAAAAATCAAGACAGAACGTCGTGAACAGGCAAGTGCAGCTAATTTTTTATACATGTGGTGGGTGCGTCGGTGTTGCGCCGCCATTAGTTCTACTGACGAGCCAAGGCGTAGTTTTGTTGAACGTGTTTGTGTGTGTAAGGTGGAGGCGTAGTTTTGCTGGATTCACTTGTTTGTTTCTCAACATTCTGTCTTGATTGTTTATTTTGTCTGAGCCCACGACCTTACGATTGTAGGGCGGGTTTTACTATCACTAGTCCACCACGGTTTTCTCAAACATCGAAAATAGAGTACAAAAATAATAATAACAGAATATTTGCGGTGGGTCGTAATCATTAGGTGCGGGGGTGTGTTTCTCTGCGGGCCCGCCGCGGCGGTCCGTAGGCTTCGCTGGAACTTGTTTGATAAGCTTCGCTCTACACTCCCAGCCCCACGGCATCGCTTATCCACGATCTGTTAGCAAACAACACTAGTTGCACTCTACTACCAAACAAGGCGGCAAACAAACGACATACAAAGCGTGTGTCACGATTTATGAACAATACAAATGAATCGTAGTGATTAATTATTCTATGAATACAATTGGAAATATTAAAAGTCTTTAAAAATAATCCGAAAAACACGTACAACTTGAATAATGTCAATATGTTATATAATTTGTCATGACAATGATTTGAGTTTGATTGATAGGTAAAAATGTAAATTAAAAAGATTTAAACTGCTTTGACACGGATTAAGGAGGCCCATTAAATAAGAATAGCAGTAGGACAAAGTCTCTACCAAATGTTTTGTAGTATGGTAGCTCAGAGCAAATAAAAAATCAAGAGATAATGTTGCGAACAAACAAGTGAAGCCAACCAAAACTACGCCTCGCGCGTGTACAGACAATCACACACACATCCACGTTCAACTAAACTACGCCTTGGCTTGTCAGTCGAACTATGGCGGCGCAACACCGACGCACTCACACATGTTTAAAAAGCCGGCCTCACTTGACTGTTCAACGACGTTTCCTCTTGATTTTTTTATTTGCTCTGAGTATGGTAGTAAGTAATTATAATACATTTGGTTTTCTTTGACTTCAAGATCAATTACCTATGGGTAAAATGGCGCTAAACCCCTGAAAATATGTCACTGCAATATTAGTAAGACCGCGGGCACGAAATTTTTTTCCGTAGTCCTACTAGAGTGCTTGGTAGGACCACGGGGCAAAATTCTTGCTCGTGGTCCTACTAGTAGTACATTTGGTAAGACCACGGACAACAAACGGGTATAGTTGCATTCATAGAGGTAGACAAGTAGACATCAGAAAAAATGCCAAGTCGATGGAGGTAGAACATAAAATAAATTGTAAACTCGATTGTTGCTGTTGTTGATTGACTTACCTTCAGCTATGATATTAATTTGAGTCTTATTAATTCCTAATCTTCAATATATTAATTTAATTTTTTTTTTTTTTTTTTTTTTTTAAGATGTCCCAAAATATTTATTTATTTATAATAAAATATATATACATATAATTATACAATGCAATACAAAAACACTACTATGTCTATTCAAGAGAGTTATTGACCAGAGTCAACAACTCCCTAGTCAAACAAGCCCCCACAAAGTGCATTCCGCCCAAATGTCCCCATTATGCTCGCGGCGTTGCCCCTCTGAATAGCAAGAGAGATGTGCTGCGCTAAGTACGCCCCCGACCGCGGATCCTGTCCCCTCTCTCTGAGCCGCCGACCAAGATAGCGCACAAATTTTTTTGCCTCGGAGCACCACGAACCCGCCGTCTCAACGGCAAACGGAACGAAGTCGTACGTCGATTCCATGCAGGAGTATTTGAGGCGTTTCCCTCGGGCCGCCGCCTCTGCACCCGCGCCTGCCGACACCTGGGTAGCTGGGATGTGACAAGAAGCAAACGTGCTTACACACGTCGCATCCCACACGAGGCAACGTCCCTTCTGCCATGGAATCAAGGTCAGACCATCCGGGCGCTTGCCATCAGAACGGCACAATCCGGGGGGCTCTAGGACACAAGGTACTCCAGCTGATACCAGGGCACGCCTCAAAATATCATTAAGCGCGTGATGTCGAGGTCTTCGCCCGGCACACCGCACGCACCCCAATCCATGATGGCCGTCTGAGTCTACAGTTGCACCACAAATGCAGACGTGGGGCTCGCAAATCTTGCTGCCGAGACGAAGAGCCACCGCAACTCTCAAGGAGTCATCGTCGAGTAGCGTACCCACATGTGGACTCGGCAGAGCGTTCAGCCACGCCCCGGACTCGGGTTCAGCGGCGGCCTTCACTCGAGCCAAGTCGGCTCCGGAGCTTTCATCCAGCAATTGCGATAGGTGGCTCCTCGATAGCACGTCGTCCCAACTCCGCTGCCCTTTCGGGTTTTCCGGCCAGTTTACAGCCGAAGCCAAGACCGACCACGCGCTGTAGGCATCACAAGCGTATGGGATACGGATCTCGCTACCATTATTAGGTAAGATGCGAGTAACAAGATCCGTGACCCCACACGATGAAGCCAAAAACGCCACAGGTCCAGCTTCACGAAGCCGACGCACGCCCAAGCCACCAAATCGAACAGGCAGACTGGCCTGACACCACTGGGACTCACTCAGTTGGATGTTTAGTATCCCTTCTGTAGTGTACTCTAACTCCTTGCGTGCGGCTAAAAACTTAATCGTATTTGGACTTATAACAGTTGTCACGTGTCAGACATGTAAATAACTCTGCTTGTTTATTATTTGACATTATAAAAGCTATGTCGCAATTTATGCTGAATAAAGCCAATATTTTGGTTTAGTACGATTTTATTTCATATCAATTTATTCAGCATATAATGAACTAACTAGGAAAGCGATAAACATGAATAACGAAACTCTAAAAACAGCTCCGTCGACGTCCAGCGACATATCTGGAAACCTAGCAAAATATTTACGCCCTGAACGATTTGACTGTACTCCTGATACAATTAACGCCGAAAATAAATGGAAGCATTGGAAAACCTTGTTCTTCAACTTTCTAAATACAGAACTAAAAGGTACAGTTATGTCAGAGTCCTCAAAATTAATGATGCTACTTAATCATTTAGATGCAGATGTCTATGCATATATTCAAGAATGTGAAACTTATTCAGATGCCATAAATGTATTGGACAAAGTATATTTAAAACCTAAAAACATAGTGCATGCTCGATACACTTTGGCAACAAGACATCAACGCTCAGAAGAAACAGTTTCACAATATATAGAATCTTTAAAACGTCTTGCCACTCACTGTAATTTTCAATCCGTTACTGCCGAACAACACAAAAATGAATTTATTCGGGATGCTTTTATAGCAGGACTCTCATCAGGTGAAATTCGACAGAAGTTGCTTGAGAATACTGATCTGTCTCTCGATGAAGCTTTAAACAAAGCAATTACTTTAGAATCAGCTGTAAATAATGCAAAATCGTATGCTACTGCTTCAAACATATCTCTGAATGCTTCCCAAATTCAAACTGGACAACCACTGATATCTTCCGAAGAAAGATTGGCTGCGTCAACTTCACCAACAAAAAACCAAAAATACTGCTGGTTTTGTGGCGGAAATATACACCAACGCATTAAATGTCCTGCATTCCGAAGTAATTGCGACCGGTGTGGAAAGAGAGGCCATTTCGGCAAAGTATGTCGTAGCTCAAAACCAACATTGAATGTAGCAAACATAGAATGCTCAGAGAGTTTTGACATGTGTGCAGCATCTCCATTAAGCCTCAAGCAAGCAACAGTCCCTATAACAATTAACCAGACGAATGCAGACGCATTAATTGACACTGGCAGTTCGGTAAGTTTCATCAATAAAACTATTGCAGATTTATTGAGACTCAGACTTAAGAAACATCAGCAAACAATAACTTTAGCATCTCTCAATCAAAAATCTACTGTAGAAGGCGTGTGCTTTGCTACAATTCATTTGAACGGCCACATATATCAACAAGTACCACTTTTGGCTATTGATAATCTATGCGCTGATGTTATAATCGGCCATGACATATTAAGAAAACACTCCGCTATACAAATGAATTTCGGAGGCAAAAAAAAACCACTTGAAATATGCAACGTCTTAGCTGCTAGCGTACCACCTGCAACAATATTTCAACATTTATTACCGGCAGCTAAACCAATAGCGATCAAATCCAGACGATACAGTGCTGAAGACGAATCTTTCATTAAAGATGAAATAGACAAGCTACTTAAAGATAGTGTAATAGAACCGAGTATTTCTCCATGGAGGGCCCAAGTTTTGGTTACTGGAGGTGGACAACACCGTAAACGTTTAGTGGTAGATTATTCATTGACCATCAATAAATTCACACAACTGGATGCTTACCCTCTGCCAAATATAGAATCACTTGTAGCAAAGGTAGCCAAACACAATTTTTTTAGTCAAATTGACTTGAAAAGCGCCTATCATCAAGTGCCAATCCTTGCAAATGAAAAAATATACACGGCTTTTGAAGCGTGTGGAAATTTGTATCAATTCACTCGAATACCGTTTGGCGTGACTAACGGGGTTGCCGCTTTTCAAAGAACATTACAATATATCATCTCTAAAGAGAATCTAACTGGAACCTATGCATATCTTGATGACGTCACTGTATGTGGAAAAGACAGAGAGGACCATGACAAAAATTTAGAAAAATTTATGCAAGCCGTACAAAAATACAAACTTACGTTAAACAAAGATAAAAGCGTGTTTGGAAAAGAATCTATCAAACTTTTGGGGTATACAATCAAAAATAATACAATAAGGCCAGACGAAGACCGATTAGCACCACTTATGAATCTTCCAGTACCAACAGACATGCCCTCTTTGAAAAGAGCGCTAGGAATATTCGCACATTACTCGAAATGGATAAAGAACTTTTCTGGAAAAGTCCATCCATTAACAATTATATCTGAATTCCCAATAAATAATAACGCCATTACATGTTTTCAAACATTAAAGTCTGACATTTCAAAAGCAGTCCTCACTTCAGTCCTCGACGATGTTACATTTACAGTTGAAACCGATGCTTCTGACCATGCTTTAGCGGCTACATTATCACAAAACGGTAGACCTGTGGCATTCTTCTCTAGAGCATTAACAGACTCAGAACGCAGATATCCAACAATAGAAAAAGAAGCTGCCGCAATTGTCGAAGCTTTGCGTAAATGGCGTCACTTCCTACTTGGGAGGCACTTTATTCTAATTACTGATCAACAGTCAGTTGCATTCATGTTTAAAAAGGACCATACAAGCAAAATTAAAAATGAAAAAATTGAAAGATGGCGCTTAGAGATGTCTTGCTATAAATACGATGTCGTATACAGGCCCGGTCGAGAAAATACAGTTGCAGATGCTTTCTCTCGCGTATGTGCGCATGTGAATTCCAACAATAAACTTTATGAATTGCATAATGCACTTGGACATCCAGGAGTAGTAAGAATGAGTCACTGGATTCGCATGAAAAATATGCCGTATTCGACTAATGACATAAAATCGATGACAGAAAACTGTAGAATATGTGCAGAAATCAAACCACGCTATGCAACTACAAAAGGCAATTTGATTAAAGCTACGGCACCTTTCGAGCGTTTAAATATAGATTTTAAAGGACCGTTACCGACAAACACACATAACAAATACATCCTGACAGTCATAGACGAATTCACAAGATTTCCTTTCGCTTTTCCCTGTAAAGATATGACCACCAATACCGTCATTAAATGTCTAAAGGAAATTTTCATGATATTTGGCACTCCTCAATATATTCATTCAGACAGAGGTAGTGCATTCATGTCGAACGAGTTAAGAACCTTTTTGGTGCCATTAGGCATAGCATGTAGTAGAACAACACCGTACAACCCACAATGCAACGGTCAAGTTGAACGTCTGAATGGAACCTTGTGGAAGACAATACAATTATTATTACGATCAAAAGACATGGCAGTTACTCAATGGGAGCAAGTTCTGCCTTTAGCACTCCATTGTAACCGTTCCCTTTTGTGCACAAGCACAAATTCGACTCCACATGAGAAAATGTTTCACTATGCGCGACGTTCGCCTGTAGGTGAATCTGTACCATCATGGCTTTTATCTCCGGGACCAGTTTTACTAAAAAAGCACGTGAGAACATCTAAGTTTGATCCCTTAGTAGAAGAAGTAGAATTGATTGAAGCAAATCCGTTGTATTCACACATACGATTGCAAAATGGAGTGGAGACTACTGTGTCGAATAGACATTTAGCTCCATTGCCTGAAGAAGAACATTTTGAAGACGCTATCGATGAATCAATAGAAAGTGAGGTTGAGCCATCTGTCCCGAGTACATCTGCACCTGAGCCTCTACAAGAATCTCGTCGTTCATCTAGAGAGAGACGAGCACCTTCGTATTTAAATGACTACGTTTGTGACAGTAATGTTGCTACATGATTTTTATAAAGGTGGGGTGAATGTAGTGTACTCTAACTCCTTGCGTGCGGCTAAAAACTTAATCGTATTTGGACTTATAACAGTTGTCACGTGTCAGACATGTAAATAACTCTGCTTGTTTATTATTTGACATTATAAAAGCTATGTCGCAATTTATGCTGAATAAAGCCAATATTTTGGTTTAGTACGATTTTATTTCATATCACCTTCTAAAATCTGTTTGAGGCCGTCATCAAAACGCAGAACCTCTTCCGGGAATCTCCACGTCGGTGCCGTTCTTACAGTGTAAGTTAATTTGGGCATTGCGAAGCAGTTCCGCAGGAGAGTTAGAGATACGTGTGCTGGAAGGTGTTTGAAATGAGATGCCAGTGATGCCAAGGTCGCAGTTTTATCTCGTATATTGTCGCTCACGCTCTCCGCAAAAATAGGCGCTCCTAATAGGCAAAACGAGTCACGACCCAAAATTCTGAGACCCGGTATTAGAGACGCAAATCGATCTACCGATTCCGCGGCTATTGGGCTGCAAGGGAACAACTCGCATTTGGAGGTGTTCACTTCCAGACCCAGTGCTTTCAGAGCCGAGAAGAGTGAATTCACGTCTCCTTCTACCGAATCGGGGGTTCCGCCAATGGTTCCATCATCCAGATACCAGATATTCAATGGCGATTTAAGTGACGAGATGGCTTTATGTATTGCCATTGAGAATATTAGGGGTCCTAAGGGGTCTCCCTGCTGTGCTCCAACCCGCGAAACAATGGTTGCATTATTATACGCGAGGTTGCTCGGCGCCGAATAACATTGTAAAAGAAACGGGTAAATCTCCGGTGTTAATTCCCTGACTTCAGCCAGTATGACATCCCTCTCCATACTATTAAAAGCATTACGAATATCCAGTTTGAGAAGGACGTCATTACTGTCTTCACGCATGACAAAAGCCCGAGTGGCATGAATAGCCGCTTCGCATCCAAGAGGCGTCCCGAAACCGACCTGGTGAGGCTGTAAATAAGAAGCCATAGAGCCTCTGACTGAACGGCAGCAAAGCTTCGCTACAAGGCGCCGAAAAGTATTCCCCACTGCTATTGGCCTAATCCCTCCATCCTTCTTTTGAAGAGCACACAGTGACCCGCCGTACAAAAAAGGGCAAATGGTGGGGTTAAGTTGCCCCTGCAGCAGAAAATTGCACAGACGCGTCAACGATTCGAGCAATCTCGGACCATTGTCGCCTGCTGAAGGGGACACCAGCTCCTTTAAATGCTCCGGGCGCAAACCATCAAGTCCTGCAGCGGATCCGCGATAAAACGACTGCAGCGCCTGTGCAACCTCCTCAACCTGTACAGTAAGGCAAGGTGTCGGTGGATCCGGGTCCGGGGGGACATACGGAGGTCGAGATGGGGCTGGGTGTTTGTCCTTAAGGGCTGTCAATGTGTCCTCGTTGAAAGGTGCGAAGGAACACTCCGATGTGAGAAGACGTGCCGCCCCTCTAAGGTCACCCTCATAAACTTTTCTCTGAACCGACTTGTACAAAGAAGGCGACCTATGAGGTGCACTCACGTTAGAGACATCCAGGTGACTATCCTCATTAATTTAATAGGCATGATGACTAAAAAAATATAATTAGTCCGTTAGATAGACTGTCAAAAAATATTAGACATGTATTTTTTTCTTTTGTCAATTAAATAAAAATTGATGAAGATATAGTCCGTCAAAGTTCCGCGTGACGTCACAAGTGCCATAGAAATGTATGGACTTCTGTAAGAGAAGTGACGTCACGACCCCCACTCCCAAACTTTGACAAGGTTTATCTTTGTCATTTGTTGTTTAATTGACGAAAGAAAAAATACGTGTCCAATATGTTTTAATAATTTAACTCACGGACTAATTATAATAAAGATTTTTTTTACCCAGTCATCATGCCTATTCTTAGTTATTTTTATAAACCTTATTTTTCTGTTGGTTTCTACAGTACAAAGTTTTAAAAATGTTTTTCAAGAAAAAAGTATGTTTATAAGGCAAGGCATTAGGTTGTGTTGACACAGAAGTCTAGACAGTCTATCTCCACATAGGCGCTGTCTCCATGAGCGAGAGAATCGCGGCGATATTATCGTCGTGCCACGTATTTCTATACACTCTCTAGAAGCCGTCTCCACACGGCGATATTATCGCCGCGATGCGACGAGTGGCAACGAGCGCGCGAAACGTCGTTACATCGCATCGTCGCTAGCCCGTCGCGACTAGCAGCGGGCCCGCCGCGCGCTCGTGGCGCTCTCGCGACGAGCGCTTAGGGGGCGCGCTGTCAAACGCAGCGTCATTCCACCAACGGCGTTTTTTTTCTTCTTAACAATAACAATAACTGCATATTCACTAGCGTACTTGCAGAAGCACCCCACAACACTATATCCATATCCCCTTTACAGCATTATTAAATAATTTTGTACTTGCATTAAATGACGAGACCTATTGTTGGCGGTACTATGTATTATTATACAGATTTTGTATTTTATTTATAGTATTAAGCTCGATACGTCAATAAAAGATTCTGATTCTGATTCATAATAAAGAATTATTTTATCGACTGAGACACTACTTATTTCGCTCTCGTCTGGCACGTAACTGAATTCTTTCTTTCACAACGCATCGTCAAGGAAACGCGGCGATACCGTTACGAGTCGTCGCGGAAACGCTGCGATTCCGTTACGACTTACGACGATATGCGGGCGGACTCGTCCCGATTCTCTCGCTCGTGGAGACAGCGCCATAGAGTGTTATCAGTTACTTACGCATCACTGAAGTGCTTCAAAAAACGTGTAGCGCTATTACATGAAATATATTATGTAGACGTTCCATTTAGTCTATTCAGGTTCTGTTTGTTCTTAAATCGAATAAATTTGGCTTTATTTATTGAACACCTACGTATCTAACGAAAACTCCAATTCAACGAAAATCTAAAAACTTTAGTGAAATAGTCAGAGAAACCGGTTGAACTAAGTTTTTAGATAGTTTAGAACTATGATATGATGCCGTTTCAGGCTAGGTTCGCCGCCTGAACAAATCAGATGAGCAAATAAAGACTGCAGTTTTCAGAGTTCTGAAAATTGAGCAGCACATAAGTTCTTTTTTCCTAGATCCTGTTTACTTTCTTATTATGTTTTCTAGCTTAATGATCTAAGTTATGTAAGAAACAGTTACCGTTTGAAGGATAACTGTTTTCCAAACAAATTAGGATACAGGAACCGTTTCTTTCATTGCATTTTGTTGAAGTTGCCACGGTTCTGAAGATTGAACTGCATGCATGTGTGATGTTGCTAAGTCACGTTTAGTTATTTTATATCTTCTAACATAACAATGTATCTATATGTACTCGTAGGATACAGATACCGTTTTAGGAGTTCCCGCCTGACGAACAAATCACGTGAGCAAATAAAAGCTCTGTGGAAATTTCCACAGTTCAGGAAATTGAGCTGCACCGGATATCGTCGCACCGGAGCGACGTGCGACGGAGGGACGGCTTCCGGCCGAGGTGGGCCGTCTTCATTAATCCACTATTCTCTCGCTTTTCTCGGTGGAAGAGAAAAACCAGGTGGAATTACGATGTGAGCAAAGATCGAGTGCCATACATAAGCAAAATAGGACAACTCGGCCGAAACGTCGGGATGAGGATGTATTTATTTATCTCGTAATTTTAGTGCGCGATTAGTCACGTAGTATATTATAATAATGTGTTCAAATCGCGATAGTTTAAAGACAACATTCTTCTTGTTCAATTCTTTTTACACTCATTGTTGCGTGCCCTAATGATAATTCATTTTTTTTTTATTTCAAATAGGTTCGCGTTTGACTACACACTAAGCCCGATTACAGAGGCGCTCTCGATCTTAATTATATTAGCTAAATAGCATAGTTCTGTTCCTTTTTCACTTTAGGCATTCGATAGAGAGAACGCTTTTTACGTTGCTATTAAACTTACGCTGGCGCCTCTGTAATCGGGCTTACTGTCGGATGTTGAGCAGATGTGCGGTCTAGGGTAAATTCAATCTGTGATCAAGTACTATATATTTTATCATCATTATCCACCCATCCATCAGCCATTATTACGTTCAATGGTGGACATAAGCCTGCCCTAAAGATCTCCAATAAGACCGGTTCGTAGCGACTTGCATACAGCGAAACGCTGACTTCATTCTATCAATCTGACGTCATATCTGCGCTATAGCAGAATCATTCTGGCAGAATAGGTATATTTTATGTACAAGCTATGTTATGAAATATATGACCGGATTTCACACAACTTTTGAGAAAAATACAAACAGCAATCAAATAAATGTTTTATTTGTGTGCAGTACAATCTTATCTATGGCACCTATGGTTAGTGTTATTTTGGCGAGAACGATTCCCGCATAAATTCCGCATCGCATTGCTACCTGTATTTCTCTTCCATGGCTTTTTTTCTTCATTCCAAATATCGACTTGTTTTTCCGGCGGCGGTTCCTTTTTCGTTTCTGTCGAACGATCTGTGAAGGCTGAATGGATTGCTTTGGAAATATGGTTTTGATCGCTTATATTATGTTATGATCTATTTTTTTGGCCTAAATTATATTTAAATTTTAATGGTTTTACTAAGACAAAAATTAGGCAATATTTTTATTGACCGACAAACCAACGGAGGAGGACGCGTATATTTTTTTTTATGTATAACCACGCCTATCCTTTTCGTTGTAGTCTGATTTCAATAATTCTTTTTTTATTGGAAAGAGTATAATTAGAAAATGGTCCCATTAAAATTTAATCGAAATCGGCTGAGCTATTTTTGATAAATCAACAATAATGTGAAAAATGCATCGATCCGATGCAATATTCGCGAATTCTGTACACGAGTGGAGTCGGTCATGCAAATTTTTGCAAACAATAATCTTGTTTTAGTAGAATTAGTGAGATAGTAATTTTTTTTTGTCCAATAAATATGCAGTTTTAATGCTCGGATGATCTTTATCTTCGATTGTTAAATTGTTGGTCTCGGTTGTACTAACGGGGTAGCCTTAGGTAAGCCTTTCAGACGGCTTACAAACTCTGCTGGCGTCAGAGCTAGCTACCCGGTTTATCCGAACTTTAGGCACAAAAATAGTATAGATGTAGTTTTCACATCCTGAAATTGGCACGTCAGCCGTATACCAAAATAGCTCTGATTTCTTTATTATGCATTTCTGGGTTGTTCCCATGGTAAAAGTTGTTCATAATTATATGTTAATAACTAACTATCTCTTCATTTCTGATTCGATTTCGCAGAGAGACACCGAGCATAGCCCTCTCCATAGCAAGTTGAGCTTATTCTTAAGGCCCACAGTAAAAGACCACGTTTCGGTTTCATATGTCACTGATAACACGCAACTGACGAAAAATCTAGTCTTGAGGCTCTGAGGTATATCGGATGAAAGACGTCACGCAATTTTCCGAACGTTGCCCAGTCGAGTTGGATTCGGCGAATGACCTCTTTCTTGAAGTTTACTTACCTAGCTGGACGACTGCCTCGGTGGCTCAGTGGTTAGTGACCCTAACTTCTGGATCAAAGAGGTGTGGGTTCGATCCCCACCCAGGGTAAATATTTATGTGATGAACATAAGTGTTTGCTCTGTGTCCGGGTGTTATTTAGTTTCTATCTATATAAGTATGTATTTAAAGATATGTATATGTAGTATATCAGTCTCTGGCAGCCATATCACAAGCTTTGCTTAGTTTGGGGTCAGAGGCCGTGTGTAAGATGTCCCAAAATATTAAAACAAAAAAAAACTTGTTCTAGGTAGACGTACGAGTCAATAATTTCGACAACTGCTACAAATATTAGTTATAAACCTTGAAGTAGACAAAATATTCTGAAAGATATAGAAAACCGTATTGCAATCTGCTGTGTAGCTTAGCAGATCGAAGCGAACACACAAAAAAGGCTACTTTGCTTGATATGTAGTGATTTACACCGGAAAATTCTGCACTTTACAAAGCAACGACCTTTGCAATAAATGTGAAACCTATAAAGTAGAAACCGTGCATCAATTAATCGCAAAGTAGAGTCATCAAATATGATAGCGAGAGATGAATGTGCCGTGTATCGTTTCGCAGCGTGTAACAATTCCGCTCATAACGGTAAATTAAAAAAGTAAATGGGGCAATATGGCGGGTCGCGGCATTCATTATTCAACCAGTATTACTGGCGCAGTATAATAAGCCGACCAGTGATCAAGATCTGTCGATTATTGGGCGAATAAAATTCACAATCTATAAAGGGGTCCTAAAAGTGAACCTTCTACGTTTGAGATGATAACGAAAACATGAGATCAAACTGTTGAAATAGAACAAAATTTGGAGCTGTTATAATAACATAACATAGCATCCCTCTTTTTATCGGGCATTAAAAATCGTACTATATTTAGCATAGGAATGTAAGCATAGTTGTTTTTTGAACGATGCATGCTATAGTAAATTTTAAAATTAGCGCTATCTACCATAAAACTACTATCATCTGACAATCGATGGGCCTGAAAAGAGGAAACCATGAGCAAGCGCAGCGTGGGACGTCCACCCACAAGGTTCGAAAGATCATATTAAGATCGCAGGATCGCGCTGGATGGATTTTATTGGAAATCTACGCCTATAGAGTGGATGTCTTATAGCTGAAACTAACAAACAATAAAACATATACAATAAGTCATAAGTAATTTCATATTCTTTCTTTTTTTTGTGATAACATCAATTTCGCAAAGTTTTTATGTACTGGCCTACAGCCAGTGGTCGTCTGAGTATCGTGGATTTCATAGATTCCGCCAGAGAGCCCCGGGAGCGACAATAACCGCAATATCTGCATACTTAGGACATTCGCGTTGGGACACCAATTCAGACATTGTGGGACTTGCTGGATCATTGTGCTCCGGCCTCTATTGGCAATAGTTTTATAGTTATTTATTTATTTATTACAAATACTACTATTATTACAGGCTTAGCCTAATGCAATAGTGTATGTCATTCTTATAATTATGTTAGTGTAAGTATGTCTTATAAAATTAATAGAGAATTACAAAATGTCACAAAATATTATAAAATGTCATAAATTCAAATTCATGTCCATAAATACAATGTCATTTAAACAAAAAAGTCAATTCTTAAATAACGTACATACCGAGTCATAACTACTTATTATTATAACATGCGTCAAATAATACAGCCCTTTTAAAGTCTGCAATTGAACATGCAAATAAATCTATGTTGACCGGTTTATAAAATTCAGTGAAAAATACTGAATAACGTGAAAAACGATTAACGGAAGATGTTTAAACTGATGACTTGTTTGAAACATTAGGCATGATGACTAAAAAAAAAAAACGAAAAGGTGCGAGCCAGGCTTGCATACCGAGTGGAGGGTTCCGTACAAATCCTGAAGATTTCACACACAGACTGTTACTACAAACAAAGTTATATTTATATAATAATATATAATTATTATATACAGGGTTATTTCTAATCAATTAGCATCATTCTACTAGGGGCTTATTCCGTACATCAAAACTAAAAACTTTTGTTCTACGACTTTCTTCAAAACACAAAAAAAAAATTGTTGTTCCATAGAAAAATTTAGTTCACCCGCGACAAAATGTATGGAACAGCTGATTTTTAATTACGACTTTCGTCAAACGAAAGTCGTAGAACAAAAGTTGTTAATTTTGATGTACAGAATAAGCCCCTAGAAGGATTCTAATTGATTAAAAATAACCCGGTATATATATAAGAGTACATTTTTTTCTATTTGAGGTACGGAACCGTAAAAATATAATTAATCCGTCAGATAGATTATTAAAAATATTATACTCTATAAAATTTAACTTTATCTCTGCGACAGTAGAAGATTGACATTTTTAGAGTTGAGATAGTGGTGGAAAAAAACGATTTTCAAACAATGTTGTAATGAAATCGAATGAGTAGTTGAAGGTGAGAAATTGGATTTCATTTACTTACTATTATTTAAGATCAAGTATGTACACATGTAAAAAAATGTTATGATATTAAAATATACAATAAAATTAATGATAAATCAAGTTTTATTTAAAATATCGTCAGTATAAACTATCGATATTTTAATTAAAACTCTATCTAAAACTCTGTGGTCACGATCATTTGTCGCCCATCACTAATCGGCATGTCCATAAAGCATGACATTGACAGGTACTGTCTGTACTATTAAGAAATTCAGGACTTCATAGGCGTGATTTTTCTGACAGCTGTCGCAGAGATCAAGTTAAATTTTACAGAGTAAGACACGATTTTTTCTTTTTGTCAAGACGAGGTAGCCCGTTAAAGTTCCGTGTGAGCTCACAACTGTCATACTAATGTCACAGCCCGGACACTCCGCGTTTCTTCATACAAAATCTGCTGTCTTACGCACACAACACTATATTTATTCACTGACACTACACATACGCACGAACGCTACACGGGTATTTGCAGCGGCCTGTGCAGCCCGCGCGCAGAGTAGTAAATCGTGTCCTGACGCGGGGTGGAAGTGAGGAAGACTCAAACGGGTGGGGGGTAACGAGTGGCCGTTCTATACGTAGTATTATTATATCTTCTTTGCTAATGTATATACTTTCGTGAGAGACGTGACGTCACACCCCCATTCCCAACTTCAACAAAATTTATCTTTGTCACTTATTGTTTTATTGACAAAAAAATACGTGCCCAATATTTTTGTTAATCTATCTCACGGACTATTTACAATAATTATCTTTTTAACTAGTATTCATGCCTATTCTATGGAATGGAAAGCTTTTAAGAAGTCAAATTATGACGCGCTGTGGAGCCTAGTTCTGCTAGCACTTTGAAAGTTGGGTTTTAAGAAAAATCGAATCAGCTATAATCATGAAGGGCCGCAAATATGTCTTCAGAATTTACCTAATGTTTCAGGATGTTGCATGAAATAACTTTTTTTACTACAAAAAGTACTAATAATAGTAGATGTTTCTTGTTACTTGACCTCTTAAAGGTTGCTTCGCGTCTTAGCATGAATCGTACCTTTGTAACGATATTTTATATCTTATAATTGACAAAAGAGAAGGTACAATTTTTATTTTATTCATTACCTTCGTCGTCTCAGCCGTACGTCTATCTGTATAATATAATCATATTTATATTTTTATCGCGTCGTTGCAAAAGGCAGGAAGAAAACTCGAAATAACCTTTTCTTTTGTCTCATTCGCAGAGATAAAAAATATCTACCTGTAAATTGTATTTGACCAGTTGCAATGTTGTTTTTAAGAACCTGCTAGATTTGTGCTATTTTTATGACGTCTAAAATAATTATCAAAATGTTCGAAACAATGTTGGAAATTTACATTGCCTACCTATATAACATCTACCTACCAAATATTGATTACTTCGACATCGTTCTGACTGTATGTTTTGGTTAGATTGTATGGTGTACAGTGACGTCATGCTACGCCTAATATTTTTTAAAATACTCATAGTATTCACTATGAGTATATTAAAAAATATTTATTATCACTTTATCTTTGTAAATAAGTAAGTATACATTTTTGAAAACAAACGGAAATTTGGCTGACGATTATTTATTTGCTTGCTAATTTATTTCGATTGAAAGTATTAAAAATGTGCATATTGCTTATTACAAAAAGCGAGAATTAACGCGTATGAACATAGGTCGCATGGCAACATTTTCCATTTACCAAGAAAAATCATTAGCAGAATAAAAATATAGAATACGTCGCTGGCGTCGAAACAATAGCACAATAAGTCTGTTCACGTAATTAATTAGAAGATGTAGAAGCTATTGTTATAATGCCCTCTATCTGGAGAGTTTCGGCCGTGAGTGGTTTGCCTTATACTTATCAAACTTTATTTATTAGGTTAGTAGATCTTATATTACGGACATTGAATGGCTAATAAAATTATTCATTCTTCGCAGAATCTCAGGTGTAATTAAATATACTACTAACAATACAATAAGTATATAATTTGTAATCAATGACTTTAGATTACAGAAGGTCATTGGTTGCGAGGTGCACCACCTGCAGCCAGCAGCAGCAGTCCCGCCTCAGCTTTTAACCGTCAGCTGCAGTGCCTCCCATACGACACTGCCTCCTGCCTCAGTTGTAGTGCCCCCCAATATGGCATCCAATCTGCTGGCCCCTTCATGGGGCTTCGAGAAGAGCCGGAGAGAAGGCATATATATAAAAGTTACGCTGTTGATTACATGAAATAAATAAATAAAATTAAAAACTTGTTGCATATGTACCTACTTGGGATTCGATCCCGAGATATGGACTCCGAGACTTCATTATTAGACTCCCGTCTACATTTATTTCCAACTACAGGAGCGAAGTGAATTCGTTCGACACCAATTCACACTAGGTCAGTGTGGTGGATATAGCAAAGAAGATATAATAATACTACGAATATAGTTAAATGAGCTAAGTATCTCTTTGTGGGCAGCTATATGTTCAGCAAGGAACTATTAAAAGGCTGGTACGTTGCATTAGGTGAATTTGTGAACATTTATCTAGTCTTGTGTTGATTTTCGCCAAAATAAAAATATTCGTATATTTCCCCTTCGCAACCTTGGGCTCCGATGAGGGTCCAAATAGGAAAAGTTTTCCAATTAGGCAAGTAATCTAATATAAGTTTCAATAAGCCAATCAAAATATTATTATCGACATACACTCACCCTTCGACCTTTCGTTAGAATCGGACACTGCCTAGGATATAGGTACGTACTCGTACCTAGCGTTTGTTTGCAATATTTTTCCAAGTAATATGCTATTTGAAAGTTACATAACTATCAGAACTGTGACTGATATGGTCTAATAGTAGATTTTTAAATAATTATAAACGGAGCGGAAAATAACAGACATGATTACTTATCCTTCATAGAGTCGTCAAGTTGATCATAATAATGAGTACAATGTTATCATAGAAAGCTCTTCGTCTAGAGCATAGAATAAGAGAAATAACTTCTTGTGGTCTAGAGATACATTCCGTATATATTTTGCCAAATAGAAGAAAAACAAAACAAAATGAAGCTGCTGGCACATCGACTTGGTATTTTTTTTTACACTCAATTTTGATGTGTTGGCACCATATTTAGCCAAAACTTGCCAACAAATACGACGCTATCTTATTTTGTTTATTTTTTTACAGCTCATTGACCAAGTGTGTACTTGGCACTGTAAATAAACAATATAAGTCATTTGGGGCAAGCGCGGCCTTGGGAAAGTGCGGTGAGCTTCAATAAACAAAAAAAAAAAACAAAGATGTTGATAAAATTCTATCTATGAATGATGAGGGAAACTAAATTAGTTCTAAGAAAAAACATTGGGGGCGTCACTTGAATGACAGAGGATTTGGCGCCATTTTTATTTTACATTTCGATTCCGCTACGGTTTGAAGATGACACGTGTGCGTTATTGTGCTAAAATCTAGGGATTTTCCTTGGGAATTGGCAAATCAGTTACACGTAAGTTTTTCTTTGTATCCTAAGCTTTACGAGTATATTTATACAGTTATTTTATTTGTATCTAGCAAAGAACGCTATGATTGCCGGCTAATAAACCTAACCTCAAATTATGTTGTTGGGGAAAGTGCGGCGACCATGTTTGGGGCAAGTGCGACTCTATGACGCGCTTGCCCCAAGTCAGATATTGTCAACCTTACCGAAATATTTAGTTTAATCTGATTGCTTTTCAGATCATGATGCGAAATTATGTAATAAATACTGATGGGTCGAGTTGGACTCAAGAATCTTTACAAAAAGCATTAGCCGCTATCCGAAATGGAACTACATTTTACGCTGCTACTAGACAATACAAAAAGCAACGTTATTTGATCACATGACTGGTAGAAGAGGACAGAAATCGAATAGTTTGGGAAAACCAACAGCTTTGAATGCCGTAACCGAAAAAAAAACTTGCAAATCTCTTTCGGACTATGGAAAAGAACGGGTTTGGATTATCTCGAAAAGAAATTGTGGAGCTTGTTGCAGAATATGTGAACAACAATAACATAACACAACCATTTAAAGACGGAACCCCTGGTTATGACTGGTTTGCTGGTTTTGTTAGTAGACTTAATCTTTCCATAAAAAAACCACAAGCACTCGAATATGCTAAAAAAATTATTATCTATCTATAGATAGACTAATATTACAAAATAAACCCCACTCAATATGGAACGTTGATGAAACGAGCTATTCTAATGATCCTAAATGAGACTTAAATTGTAGGAAAACGGGGATATGCATCAACGAGAACTACTTCTACTACAGGAAAAGATAACACGACGGTGCTTCTTGCCAGCAACGCTGCTGGAGAAAAAGGACCACCGTTAATTATATTTAGAGGCAAGAATGTGTGGAGTAAATGGACATCACCTGAAGCTTACCCTGGGACATTGTATACAGCTACAAAAAATGGTTGGATTGAAAGCAAGGCTTTTGCTGAATTCTTTACGAAGAGTTTCATACCAATGCTAGGCACAACAGATGAACCAACTCTGTTAATTTTTGATGGCCACAGCACACACATACAGTTGGCGGTAATAGAAACAGCAATGCAAAACAATGTGACAATCATAAAAATACCTCCTCATACGAGTCATTTGCTGCAACCTCTCGACTTGTCGGTATTTAAGCCTTTTAAAGACAAGTGGGTCGACAGAATGTTGAAATGGCAAAGATGTAATTACGGCCAAAAGCTATCGAAAAAGGAGTTTTCGATTATTGTAGGAGAAGTTTGGAGCAGCTTAGACCCAAAAATATTGATGAATGGATTTAAAAAGGCGGAATATTTCCTTTTAACAGAGCAGTTGTAACGAAAGATAAATTGGACAAAAGTGCTCTGAAGAGGTGGAAAGAATACAAAAATAAAAATACTAGAACCGACGCTACATCAACGATTTCAAGCCCGTCAACGTTGCAATCAATATGTTTGAAAACAATTAACCTTCGGCTACAAACACTATTTTTTCATACATGAACTTACACTTATACACTTTACCTATAAGTGATTCGGTTAAGTTTAAAACCTCATTAAGAAAAGGATCAACTACAACATGCTGTACGTTAACAGTTTCGTTATAACTTTTACCAATTGCATCAAAGTCATAGACTTGAAGTTTTATGATTTTACGTCCTTTGAATGCCGATTTACTAATAATGTATGAAGCCATCTCCATTTTAGACCTTTTTTCGTTCTTTTTTGGCTGAAAGTTTCGTTGTAGATAGATAACACTTTATTGTTAACACTAAAATACAATTCAGAAAAAATCACAGAAAAGAAAATAAAAAAAAAACAAGCGACATAAAACAGTGCAACAAAGGGCGGCCTTATTGCTTATAGCAATCTCTTCCAGGCAGTTGTAGCTGCACTCGTTGTCGTTCTGGCTATTTCGTTAGTTTGTTCTGCTTTTTGCTGCTTTTCAAATTCATCCCATACTGCTAGAGGAGCTTGTGCACATTGTAGCAAATATGGGTCAGAATTAAACTGGTTCATTATTTCCTGTAATTAAATGTGTAAGTAAATAAATTGAAATTGTACCTTTAAAAACGTTGTTAAAATCAATAAAAAAATAATACTTACTAAGGATCCCAAGTAAATCCTTTAAACAATTTACTGATATGTACGCAATTATTTTTTAACCTCAAATAAAACTGTTCATTTATCTGCACCACTGTCTCACTGAATTAAGTCTTTTGTAATTCATTTCAATATACATGCTTTGAGAAATATGTGTAATTCTATACCCTACTGTATCGGTAGTGCAACTTAACTCGGTAATTGCACATGCAGTTACAAGCAAGTTCAAACATGTTCGGAGTAACATGTTCGGTGTAACATGTTTACTCAGCGGCCTTATTTTGTAAGCGCTCTGACGTTCGGCTTCGCTTTTTCTCCTGCTCGCGCCAGTTACTCACGCCGCGAGAGCGAGCGGGAGGAAAAGCGAAGCCGAACGCCAGAGCGCTTACAAAATAAGGCCCCTGATCTGCAGTACTTAACGCAACACATTGCTGTTTGCGTGCATGCCAGGAAATCACAGCATCAGCAAAAATCAAGCAATAACCCGAAAACGAATGACCATCGCAATTTGTACCCCAATCAGCATCGGCATATGCCACCAGAGGCTTGTTTCCCTTTTTGTAACGAAGCGCATAGTCTATTGTGCATTTAAGATACCGCAAAACATGTTTCAATGCAACCATGTGTGAGCTATCATTGTAACAGTTAAATTGGCTCAAGTAACTGACTGCAACGATATGTCTGGCCTCGTACAAGTTGACAGATACGTTAAAGATCCAATAATTTCTTGATATCTGGAATCTTCTGTCCTACTTGACTTGACTTGACTTGACTGCCTCGGTGGCTCAGTGGTTAGTGACCCTGACTTCTGGATCAAAGAGGCGTGGGTTCGATCCCCACCAGGGCAAATATTTGTGTGATGAACGAGTGTTTGCTCTGTGTCTGGGTGTTATTTAGTTACTATCTATATAAGCATGTATTTAAAAATAAGTATATGTAGTATATCAGTCTCTGGCAGCCATATCACAAGCTTTGCTTAGTTTGGGGTCAGAGGCCGTGTGTAAGATGTCCCAAAATATTTATTATTATTATTTATTATTACTTCCCTTTTCAAGTCTCAGGTTACACTCCATTGGAGTTCCAACTCCTATGGAGTGTAACCTGACTACACATTCCTCTATGCCAAATTTTTGCAATATTCTTCTTGTATAGTTCCTTTGGTCTAGATATAACTCCCCCTCTTGACGGTTTCTTCTGATGCACATACCTAGGCATTCCTTGGCTTCTCCCAAGTCTTTAATCTAAATACCTTGCCTATCTGCTCTTTGAAACGAATAGTTTCAGCAGTATTATTCGAGAAAATGTAGAAATCGTCAACATATAGACTAATGGTAATAAAAACTTCATCAGTCTTCTTAATATACATGCAAGGATCATATTTGAACCTTGTAAAGCCCATATCCAAAATGTGCGCATGTACTTTTATGTTCCATGAACGAGCAGCTTGCTTCAGTCCGTATATAGCCTTTTTAGCTTACAGACATTTCCTTCATCGCCTTTCTTTACAAATATTTGTGGTCGTTCCATGTAAAGATCTTCATTGAGCTCTCCAATTAAAAAAGCTGTTGTAACATCAATGTGACAAATACTCAAGTTCATTTCAGCTGCATTCCGAGCAAAATACGTATGGACCACAATTTAACTACCGGTGCAAATGTTTCAAAGTAATATTCACCATACTTCTATGAAAAACCTCGAGCCACCAATCTAGCTTTATGGCGTTGCACTGTACCATCGGCACCAACTTTTAGTTTGAAGTCCCATTTGCATTTTACAACGTTCTTGTCCAATGGTCGATTGACAATATCCCAAGTTTCGTTTTCAATCAAATAATTATATTCGTCAACCATTGCTAAATACCATAGATCTTTGTCAGTCCTGTCCATAGCATCTTCAAGAGAATGAGGATCCGGATCGTCAGAAACATGGAAGTTATAAACCTTGTCTTTTTCTTCCTTTTGACGTCAATCCCTCAAAGAATAACGGCGCTCATTGACACACATTTTTGGTTCTACATGAACTGCATCTATTGAATCATGAAATATGTCAGTGTCGTCTACCCCCACTGAACCCCCCTCTAAATGTTCATATTTTCTTCCTGAAATATCTTGCCCTCTTATAGAACTTTCTTGTTATCTTAATGAACTCTCCTGTTCTGATTGTCAACTTCTTATTTCTCTTTCTGAAATTCCAACATCACTTGCTTGAGAATCTGTTTGAGTCTCATTACTTTCTGGTTCAGATCCTCTTGGTATTATATCTGTGATATCAACAGCTTGTGGTGTTGGTTCATTTGATGTAGCTATGTTGTGTGAATTTTCTTGCATGAACACAACATCTTGAGCTATGACAACTCGCCTCGGATTGTTTCTGACATCCACAAATCTATATCCCTGATTTTCCTGATTTTCGCTATAGCCAACCATAGTCATTTCAGTAGACTTAGCATCAAACTTTTTCCGTTTACTAGGGTTTTTGATTAGGACATGCGCTTTGCTTCCGAAAATCCTAAGGTGTGATACATCTTGCTTCTTCCCTGTCCATATTTCTTCAGGCATAGTCGAAATTGCCATTGAAGGTGACCGGTTCTTAAGATAAATTGCTGCGTTAACGGCTTCTCCCCAAAAACGGTTGTCTAAATTAGCATCTTGAAGCATACACCTTGCCGTAACATGTTTGAACATGTTACTCCGAACATGTTTGAACTTGTTTTTAACTGCATGTGCAATTACCGAGTTAAGTTGCACTACCGATACAGTAGGATATATAATTACACACATTTCTCAAAGCATGTATATTGAAATGAATCATTACAAAGTTGATTGAGCGAGACAGTGGTGCAGATAAATGAACAGTTTTATTTGAGTTTAAAAAAAAATGCGTACAATCAGTTAATTATTTAAAGAATTTACTTGGAACACTTGGTGAGTGTTATTTTTTTATTGATTTAACAACGTTTTTAAAGGTACAATTTATAGGTAGGTTTCAATTTATTTAATTATACATTTAATTACAGGAAATAATGAACCAGTTTAATTCTCACCCTAATGTAAAACATGTTTGAATGTTTTTTTATGTAAATAATATTTGTTTAAGTGTCTGATAGTTATCAACTCTTGTTCCACAAACACGTTGTTACTTGTTGTTAATTAATTAATAAAGAACCTGTTTATTATCATGGTCGTTTTCGTGTAAACTTTGGTACTTATAACTTACATAGTATTTTTAAAACAACATGAGTATGGGTACACACATATATAATTATTATATACTACGGGACTAATCGCGCACTAAAATTACGAGATAAATAAATACCTCCTCATCCCGACGTTTCGGCCGAGTTGCATCGACCGTGGTCACGGGTAGACATCGGGATGAGGAGGTATTTGTTTCTCTCGTAATTTTAGTGCGCGATTAGTCCCGTAGTATATTATAATTATGTGTTCAAATCGCAAAAGTTTAAAAACAACATACACACATATATTTATTAAGAAAATAAAACTGAGACCAAGCTTAGTAGTTTTGTATAAATCTGCATGAACCTAATCTTATATTTCGTAATCTATATATTTAAATTACCTAATATAGAAAATCTTTTTATTTTTTTGACTATATTTATTATTATTTGACTATAATTTGTATGGACATTGACTTGAATTAAAAATAAAAGAATGTATTCGTTAAGTAAGTAAGTAAGTTCGTATAGGCCGGGTGGTAGCCCTGGTGTCAGAGTTTTTTTTTTTTTTGTATTAAATAATAATATTAAATATAAATAATTAATAATATTTAATATTAATATTAAATGTATTCGTTACTCCATTGATTATAGTATAATAATAATATGCCAATTTCAAGTGTATACAAAAGCTCGATTTTATAATTTAATAGTCTATACAATACGGATACATTATCAAAGTACTACTTAGTTACACAGTTTTGGGCCTATTAAAATGTAGTGATATTTTATTCTAATTATCTGAGTCTGCTTCGATCGGTGTTCCACAAATAATTGAGCTATTGCCCTAAGCTTTTGTAGAAACTTTGTCTTTAGAACGCTTGTCGTCGGCAGAAGAGAGCGCTTTTTTACTTTTTGTGTAAACATTTCATGCTTTATTGATTTAAAAAGAACATTTGTCCTTCTCAATACGTTTCTTTCATATAAGGTTTTATTATAGTCCGATAAATCTAGTATATTGACAACTGATTTCTTTATGCCTTTTGCTTTTTTAATAATGCTATCCGCGGTTTTCACGCAGTATAATTTGGAACGAAGACCTATGAATTCAGTTATCATTTTTGCTCCCATTTCGTCCTTAAAAAGTCCTGGAACTTTTATGTTTCTGAGGGTCAGTTTATACTCGTTACAAGTAAATAATCAAAGACTCGTTATTAATATGATAGTTACTTGTATCAAAATATGTAATAATATTTTTTCCAAGTCTTGGGAGAAATCCCTTGTTTGGATGTGGTAAATGAAGCTATCCATGTCAGTATAACACATTTTTATGCGATTGCCATAGACAGGTTTGAACACCGAATAATGAAAGTCATCCATGTGACTTTTTGACAACTCGAGTATAATAAAACCAATGTATACAATATTATGTATACAATGTATACTGGTTTGTCTAATACAATACGATTTGGTTTTTATGGCATGACAACTAAATTTTCAGTGAATATGGATGCACTACGAAAATTCGGATTTGCGATTAACTTTGCAGCGCTAGTTTTTTTTAGTGGTATTGTTTCTATACTATTCTACTATATACTATTGTTGAGCAACTCGAAAAAATCTTGCTCAAACGTTGATGTTGCTTGTTGTCGTGATTGTGTGTTTAAATCTATGTATTTTTTCAAATATGGGCTTTGTACAAATGTAATTGCTCTGTGAACTTTGTTTAATTTTAAACCATGTTTCAAACAAGTCTTTAAATGAACGTAATGCATTACATATTGATGTTTATCATTTTGTAATGCAATTTGGCACAAGTTTTTTTGTTTTCCCTCCTGGAGGAACACATTTTTCAGGACAAAAATGCAAAGCATTATGTAACTTATGCAGTTCCCTCGGATAAATCAAATCGACTTCGAGTATGAAACTGTATGTGGAATCATTAGGGACTTCAGTAAAGTCCAAAGAATCGATTTAATTTTGGTCCATAAATTTGAAATCCGATAATGGTAAATACTAACACATACTGTATCCATACAAATTGTTGCAATCAATATAAACAACATAAGAATCTAATTCCGATGGTTCGTAATTTGGTAAATATTTATTGTTCGCTTTAGGGGGATTTGTATATCCCCCCTCGAATGCCGCTTTGCATATCCTGTGCATTGTCAAATCGTCAATAAATTCAAGTTGCACTCATGTTATCAAAAGCATTGCATCAAATGATAAACTTGGTACAGTTAGATAGAAAGCGGGATCAAGATTGTAATGGCGTTTGCATGTTTTCCTAAACTTTTCAAAAATATCTGTTAGTAAATGCACATCTGATTCTGTTTTCAAATAAAGGTCTGTAAAACTTCCTAATGTATTGATTTTGAACTCATTCCAAATTAGTTGTGCGCGGTCATAATCCTCGTTTGATATGTGTTCATTTGTTAGAGAGCTGTAAAATGCATCTATGGAGGGAAGACATCGTTCTTCGTAACGATCCCACTTGTTCATGTACTCATAGGGATATATACCTTTACTTGAAAGCAGTTGAAATTTTATATCGTCGTGAAAATGCTTACGCAAATATTTAAAGTCATATCTTTTTGCAGTCTTTGCTAGTTTGTCTAAACTAGCTCCCAAGAATTTTAATGAATCAACAAACCGAAGCTGAACACATTTGTTGTCAGGCATAGTTATAATTTTTGTAAAAGAAATATAGTTTTTCTTCGTTTTTGGAAGTTAGAATTTTAATAGCACCAGGTGCTTCTCCTAATTCTTTTATAAACAAGTGGCAATCGTAGCTTGATAAATTATGACAAAATATCGGCACAAACGACGGTTGTTTAAATTGTAAGTTACATAATAAGTAACTTACAATTTAAAGATATTTAATTATATTGTGTGCTGCTCCGCGATAAAGACCTGTTATATGACAGTACCTAATACATTTCTTTATAAATAACGAGGTATTATTTCATTAAGTTAGTCAACCTCTATACCTGAATAAAAGTGCAGTGCAAGTGTTATATTCTGTACTAGCTTAAAACCCGCTGCTTCGCCCGCGTTCTCTTAGTACATAAGTACTTGCTTAAAATTAAAATAGCCCACGGTTTGAACTACGTTGTCTTTGTACTTGCTTATAGTAATATGTAATTGTCCGCAGTTTGGCCCGCGTTGTCTTAATACTTGATTAAAATTATAGTAGCCTGACATTTGGCCTGCATTGTGGTACTTGTTGTATTACTTGCATGGACAATGCTCACGGTTTGGCCTGCGTATTATTAGTACTTGCTTAAGATGGTAATTTTAACGCATGCCGTTTGGCCCGCGTTGTCTTAATCCTTGCTTAAAATTATAAAAGCTTGCCGTTTGGCCTGCATTGTCGTATTACTTGCAATGATAATAACCCTGGCCCGTGTTGTCTTAGTATTTTCTCAAAATGATAATAGCCCGCGGTGTGGCCCGCGTTGTGTTAATACTTAGGTACTTAAAATGAAAATAACCCACAGTTTGGCCCGCGTTGTTTTAGCACTTACTTGCTTAAATAGCCCGCGGTTCGACTCGAGTTATATTGGCACTTGCTTATAACAATATCTAATAAATAGTCCACGGTCTGGTTTGCGTTGTCTTAATACTTTAAAATTATAATAGCCTGCCGTTAGCCTGCGTTGTTGTATTACTTGGAATGATAGCCCATGGTGTGGCCCGCGTTGTTTTCGTAATTAATTAAAATGATATTAACCCACAGTTTGGCCCGCCTTATCTTGGCACTTACTTAAAATAATAGGTAGCTAATAGTCTCGTAATAATAGGTAATAAAGCTCGTTGTTAAGCCAAAATTATGAAGGCGTCATCGTAATTAAAAAAGCTAATTGGCATATTTATTTCTGTGTCTTTTTCACATTAGGCATTCGATAGAGAGAATACTTTTTACGTTGCTATTAAATTTACGATGGCGCCTTCATAATTAAGCCTATTGTTGTATTACTTGAAAGGATAATGTCTACTGTTTAGCCTAAATTGTCTCAGTATTAGCCTAAAATGATAATAGTCCACGGGTTGGCCTGCGTTGTCTCAGTATTCGTTTAGTTAATTTACTTGCAGGTACCTAAAGCTTTTTACGGAGTACATGACTTTTCGGATGATAAATAGCTGAATATTTGAAATTAATTCAATAATAATAATAATTGTATGAGTACCTATGTAAGGAATTTTACACTACTGGCTTTTCATTAATGGAAAACATTGAGGAAACCTGTTTATAGGTACGTCTGTAGAGAAAAATCAATGTCGTATGTGGATTCAGCAACCCGCGCTCGCCCGGCATGATGCATATGGGCCAATCGCCCTTCGCGGGTAGGCCTACTTTCAGTAGTGCACTATTAATTAAGGCCGGTAAAGGTATTCGACATGATTCATTAAGTCATTAGAAATTTAATTTAGATTATTCTGAACTCATTTTTGCCGAGAGATATGACAATCTCGCCCAAAACCGTTTACCCAGTCAAAAGTGATCGATACACTTGTAGGACTTTTAGACGTTGTCTGACCCCAGGCAGATGAAAAAATGGCACACAAGTAGGTATATTTTATTTTATTTGAGAAACTGTACTGTACTGTATCAGCCTTTTTAGGTTTACCCACGAAGGGTGTTTGGGCCATATCCACCACGCTGGCCCAGTGCGGGTTGATTTGAGAAACACATATTTAATAATAAATAAACACATATTAGACGACAAGCATTTTCTAGGATGCTATTATACCTATCATTTGACTAACTTTTACTATGGTACCAACCCCGAAATCACGTAAATAAAATCAGCTGTTCAACACAAAAAGTTCATCGACCCGCGACAAAATGTATAGAATATGTAGGTAATTTTCGCTTTTCAGGGTTGATCCCCTAATAAAGTAAGTATATTGACCCATATGTACCCTGAGCTTCAACTATTGACTCACAAAATAAAAAAATCGTAAACTTTTAAGGACCCATTTAAGGATCAATTATTATTTTAGTTCTATTCTAGGTACTTCACTACATTATTAAAAAGAGCGTATTTAAGTTATGTTTACGCTTATTCAGGGTTACGATTGGTCTAACGGACAAGGAATCCGGGAATTTTCCCAAAACGTCAATTGTTGCATGAGTTAAACTGTTAATGTGTGGTGGGCAATTTTGAAACAAAATTGCATTGATTTTCAACAGTCTTTAGTATTTTTTAAGAAATTGATATCCCGAAGGACCCACTCAAATTTTTCGGGATAGCAGTACCCTAAGTGGTGATTTGTGTTATTGTCTAGCTTCGTACCAAATTTCGTTACAATTAGTTTACCTGTTTTATCTTAGCTTTTATTATAACTGATTTATTTTGGATATCCTTTAGAATCCCTGTAAATTTTCCGGGATAATAATAGTTCCAGTATTGAAAAATATTGTGTGCTTCCTATATACTCGTTTTTATCTGTAACCGTTCAGCTCGTTAGCTGTAATCGATGGTTTTTTCACCAACTTTGGGACGTATCTGACGCCTAAGGATTTTTTTAAAGGAAAATTTGGAAAACCATGAACTACATTATTTTTTATTTAGTCTCAGAAGCATCTTTACAAAGTTTCATTTCAATCGGTACAGGAAATAAAAGTTACATGCAAACAAAAAGGGCACGTTTTACCCCGTAAGAGGTTGATTTTTTAAAAATTTCATCCTTATTGCTTCATTATGTCGTACGATGTACGTATATTCCAAATTTCAAGTTTATATCTTCAGCGGTTTGGGCTGATTTCACACCACTGGCTTTTCGGTGAAGGAAAACATCGTGAGGCAACCTGCATACGTCCGTAGAAGAAATTCTATGGTGTATGTGAATCCACCAACCCGCCCTGAGCCAGCGTGGTGGATATGGCCCAATCACCCTTCGTGGGTAGGCCTACGTCCTGCAGTGGACTATTAAAAAGGCTGGTACAGTACAGTACAGGTTTGGGCTGTAGCCTAAACTGATTAATTTTGGCTATCCCTAAGGAACCCTATAGATTTTCCTGGATATTATTGGTTCCTGTATTGAAACAATGCTATGTGATTCTTTCATACCGGATTTCATTCATAACCGTTCAGCAGGTTGGATGTAATTGATGCTTTTTTCACCAACTTTGGGACCTTATTTGACCCCTTAGATAAGAAAAATTCGGAAAAAAACAGGAACAAACGTATCTTTTACTCGTGCAGAGTTTACCTCTTCTGACGGCTTCAAAGGTTGGCATGTCACCTGTGTTTAGTATGTGTAGGCCCATCTCATCGAAGAAGGTGTAGACAGAATAAAAAGTTGGAAGATTATGTTAACTCGGTACTAGTCGATGATGACTCTTCTGTCAATCTTGATTTGGGTGATGAAGCTAATAATGTTTATCATGAAATGGCAGATTATAGTCATTTACTGGGTTTTTCAAACTACTGCCGCACTTACCCCGTTTCAAAGGGAAAGTGCCGCCAAACACCAGCTATTAAAAACTCTATGAAATACCTTAAATAATTATCGGATACCTTAAAATAGTGTGGAGAATCAAACTAATAAGTCCATTTTCATGTGTATTTGGTCACTATAAAATATGATACATTAGTTTCTTAAAATAATTATCACAGTTCTCGTTGACTAAGAATATGTGCTTTCGCCACGAGGCGCAAATCGAGAATGATCTCACCGAAAGATTAATATTTTTACATCTCTTCAGTTTCTTTTCTCGTTTCCTGATTGGCTGTTTTAAAACTACGCCGGAAGCAGTTCTTATTGGATAAAATGCGGCTGGTTGTTAAATCGGCCAATCATAAACCAGAGAAATGTTACCCTTACAAGTACTAGAAAATATCATTCGACATATTATATTTAAAACCAGATCTAAATTTGGTGCAACGATTAAAAATCATGACATTCGGCCATCCGGCTCATGTGCTACCTCCTGGTGCACCCTGAATAATATAATTTAAAAAACAACGTAATTATACGACTTTACAAATAAATAGATTACCTATTACTTCTTAACTACTTAGCATTGAAACAAACCTATCTTATAATTTTAACTCATGACATTTGGCTTATCATCACGCAGTCATAAATGGAATTTTGCCTTTCAGAAAACTGCATTACAGACCATGGGTAATATTCATTTTAAAAAAATATTATCCTTGATTAGTGTGTGTGTATGTACGTAATAACGTATAACAAATAAATGCTTCACAAAATTTAAAAAATAATATAGATTGTTTCAAGCAAAAACGCGTTACGAAACTTATTAAACACATAAAAATAGACAATTACTATTTACGTGTACCATACACAACACTAAAGAAGATATATTATAACGGTCAACATATTTAAAAAAATACAAGTTTAACTAGCAGCTAAGAGTATTACGTCGATTCTTATATCCGGGCACATTTTTTTTTAAATATTTTTGTGTTCTAATGGATCAACACAACAATTAATATAGATAAAAAGTGACAAGTATATCTTTTTAACAAAACAAACAAAAAATGCACAACTTGATTAAAAAGTGCGACCAGCAAGACTGAATTTGAAAAAAGATAAATGACGTATAATTATGGTATAATAGACATATTTGTTCGATAAGCAACTTGAAATTAGAAAAGCTACTAGAAAATCTAGATTTTATTTGAAATTGGTACGATTCAAAATACAAATACATTTTTTTTTATTGAGGTTAAAACGACCAGAATCAATGAATGAATCAATCAAACATGTGCCTCACAATATTAAAATAAGTTAACAACAAAACAAGCAAAGGTAATACAATACGCAATCAAAAAATAATATTAAAAACAGAATAAACATGAACACTTATAATCATGCAATATCAAATTAAAAAATCAGCAGATACAATGTCAAAAATTAGGTTCAATTTCACAACAGAGCAAGCATGAGCAAATTATAATTATGCAATGTCAATAACAAAATCATAAAATGTCAAAAACAGATATCATGTGCTTTATTCATTCATCATTACGTAGTAATTACGTAATATCAACTTTGCGCTTACAATCAGTGACGAAATATTCAAAAACTACAGAAAGTTTTCATATTACTTACTATCGTTTCTGAAGCTATTCTTGTTCAAACAAAATGCAATATTTATCTTAGTTTTAATGGGCTAACCTTATCTTATGGCATCTGACCTAGTCACGTGTCCTAATCATAATGTATCATGCTGACTCTAAGTTTCTACAGCTAATTTAATCGGAATGATCTTTACAGTAATCTGGCTTGTCTGATTATTGTGGACAAATGACTATGTAGGATGCGCATTTTTTATAAAATTTGGTCCTTATCTAGAAAGTAAAAGTATTTTAGTATAGAACACACAATTTACATTCATCTTGAGGATGCGAAATAGAACGGTCGCTTCATATTATATACGCATAATTTACGCACAACACTGGGGATGTAATTTTGAACTTAAACTTTTCTTCACTGCATTTTTTTAAACTTTTATTTTTAATTTGCACTAACTGGACCATAGATGTTTCACAGGTTATATCAACTGGAATGAGTTTATTTGAAGCCTCTATTTGGCTGCCAAATTCAGAGCACTTGTGACTTCTTCACCATAAATCTCATGCCATAGACTGCCAACGCGACGTAGTAGTGATGACAAAGCTAGCATATGCTAGCATATGTAGCACCAACTGCGGTCAATCATCTGGGGTGACTTACGTAATTTGCCAAAGAACTCTCGTGGAGACAACGGGGTATATGTCCTTTGCACTGTAGCTGGGTCTTCTTATCATTTACTCGTAGCATAATTCCGGGAAAGGCAGAAAAATACTCATTAGTAAACATATAATTATTTCACGGGTGACCGTGAATCGTAATCAAATCAAATAATTATACAACAGCGTTTGATTGATGTTAATCGTAAGCCAACGAAACGCTGTTGTATCAATGTACTTGTAAATAATATTCTACTAGTTATAACATTGCATCATGGCTAACAGCAACAAAAATTTATAATTCGTTTACCGAAATGTTGCTGAAAATTTGATAAAAATATTTATAAACAAACATACAAGATACGCGCGAAAAACAATACCCATCCTTGGCAGTCGGGTAAATAAAGAAACAATTCCGGCGTGTTGTAGGTACTTAGTCTATGCTTGTAACCTGAACGCGTATGGTTCAGTTGTAGCACAACCACAATAACTATAACCTCTCTTGAATATTTTGATCGGTCTTGATGATTCTAATCTCTAACTTGTGGATATGTTTGTGAAGGCAAGTTCGACTACAGTACAAGTATATCCTCTTTCTGAGGCTATAAAATCGCAATCTAATGTCAGTCTATGACACACTCGACGGTAGATATCATAGATGCTGTTACCCTCGTTGTTACATCACTAATCATAGTTTTCTGTGAACGTCATCTAAAAGGTTTTGTCTCAATAATATACATATCTATTACACATTAAAAGTTTTAAAATTGTAAAAATGAACTTCATAAATGTTCTTCTATTTAATCTTCGGTGGCATTAAACACCATCAAAATTAGAATCGACCGGATAAGTGTGATAGGTGATATAGAGTTAACCGGGTCAGCTAGTTGATGTATACAAATTATAGATCGTGTCTAGCTTGCACATACTTTTTGTTTTTGTTGTCCAGCTAAAGAAAGCCAATAATCAAATTAACAATTAATGTAAGCTGGCCGTGTCTACAACACAAATTTTATTTTCGTATCTATAGAAAATTTCCCAACTCAATGAGGAATTAACCTTTCAAATATTTCGTTGAAATTAATCAAAGAACATTTAAGGTTAAATAATTCAACTTATTATAAATTGCTGAATTAGGTCACACATGTTAACTATATTCCATAACCATATTATGAACCAGTCGGAGCCATATTCTCGTAGGGCGTACGTAGCCCAGTCGCACGTTGCGACTAATTTTATCGACGCACGTTGCACGATATTCTTGTAGACCGACATAGCCCGCTTACGGTATGTAAGTAATTAAGTACGTTACAAATGTAAGCGTCTCCGGGCTATCTAATTGGTCCGAATTTCATTTGAATTCATATCTGGGCTACCTGGTGTAGCATGCCCACCCTCAGCATAAGTACTTATAGCTGAAAGCATTCACGGGCTTCTACTTGGAACACTGGTGTAGCATGCTCGCCTATGGCGTAAATAGCTATAAGCGTCTCCGAGCTTCTACTTAGTTTACTGGTGGCATACATAGCCTAAATCATATAGCCCAGTCAAAAATATATGGCTCCACATCAATGGTTACACATGTAATTTATAATTCACGTTATTATATTTTAAATCGTGATTCGAGTTCAAGGGTAGGTACTTAGTAAACATTATAAGACATTAAAGAGGAAGTGGACTTAGGGTATTCACGTAACAAATAGGTATTTCAAAGTAAATTCTGTGTTTAATAACAAACTTGACCATTGCTTTACTTCATAAGGAAACTGAATCAAGATGAATAAACGATACAGAATAAGTATACAACAACCACAGACCCGTGCAGTCTTATTCCAAAATACGTTTAACTTTAAGTACTGAACTCAAACCATGGAGTAGCAAAAACTTTATTATAAAACGAAGTTTATCACTAGACCACGGACCAACTAAGGAAACTTCGGTAGTAAAAGAATTCTAGTTTACAATTTGATTTAAATTATTTCATTCGGCATTCTTATTATAAATTAGAATTTAGAAATATAAGAATAATGAAGTTCCAAAACGACAACAACATAGCCTCGCCTTTTTTCTTGCCTGGATTTTGGCTTCACATACACTCGCATTTGCCAACAAAGAAATTGTTAAAATAATTAATTAAGTTTTTGTATTCGATGGATACTTAAAGAAGTAAAGATGGATACTTGAATACTTATACTTATAAACAACAATTTGGATATATTTATGCATTAAGACGTTATTTAAGCAGTTATTTAAGCATTTGAAGTGTATTCTAAAAAGTTTTAACATGCGAGAACGAATTAATGATTGTAAATCATATTTTTTTTTATCTGTGGCTACCGCTTAAACCATAGACTATCATTGGTTTATCTGATCCTAGGTTAGATCTTGATTTGTAATAGGGACGCGTTTTAATCCTTGTATTAACTCTAATACCGTAACAACCGTGGATATGCTATGCGTGGTTTAAGTCTGGCACCAATGAACTTTTTGGAATAAGACTGGTAAAGTCTCCATACCTATATCAAAAACTATTGAGTAAAGACGCTCCCCTAAAATGAGATATTCCAAAAATGTACAATGACCTTGTAGCGTACTAAATAAGTTAATATTAGCTAGAAAATGATTTTACTATTATGTACGTATTTTCATTAATAGCGGCCAAAGTTTACGTAGTGAAATAAATTCTGATAGTATTATTATGACATTGTTCTAAAAATTTGGCGGCTATACGAACCAATATAAATTCAGAAATTATTTTTATACAAAGTAATATGACTATTAAATGTCAATTTTTTTTTGTGTCTGCCATTTCTTACCCTTTATATTTTTTATTATTTTGGAGCAAAGGTGATATAAAGTCTGGGTCTCCGGTAAAACATTTTCTTTGCTTACAATACCAAACGGAAACAAATTTGGTACCACTGCAGTCTACGCAACATTCTTATTGTCTTGTCAACAATCCGCGTAAAGTATGGCAGAACTATAGTACTTTCGATGGTACGCGTCTTTATAAAGAACTACTTATTTCACTGGTGGCATACAAAAGCCTTAGTCATAGTCCAGGCACGGCACACATATCTGAATAAACCTATTCTGATTGTGGGTCTATACACAGTCAGGGGCTATACATATGTATTATCGATAATGATAGAATTCACATCACAATATTGCGTACCCGCACAGTAAAACAAATGCGCAGTTTGATAATCACCCAGTATCATAACTGTCGATAATAAGTGTCTCGACCACCAGGTATCAATCAGGTTAATTTGGCCTCTGAGTTCCTGGCCACATGTTATTCCAATCAATTGCGGTGCCTATTGTTATTTTGCGGGTAGGCAATCAGAATAGAATAAGCTTACAGTTTTGATATACTTGGTAGCAGCCTTGTCGAGAAGTAATCGATCAGGTTAACACGGCCTTAGAGTTCCTGGCCACATGTTACACCAATCAAATGCCATGCCTATGATTATTCTGCAGGTAGGTAGGAAGAATAAAATAAGCACACAGTTTTGATATACTTGGTAGCAGCATTGTTGAGAAGTGTCTCAGCCAAGATACTACCAGTAATCGATCAGGTTAACACGGCCTAGGAGTTCCTGGCCACATGTTACACCAATCAAATGCGATGCCTATTTCATTTATCTGCGGGTAGGTAATGAGAATAGAATAAGCGCACGTTGTGATAAACTTGGTAGCAGCATTGTTGAGAAGTGTCTCAGCCAAGATACTACCAGTAATCAATCAGGTTAGCACGGCCTAGGAGTTCCTGGCCACATGTTACACTAATCAAATGCCACGCCTATTATTCTGCAGGTAGGTAGGTAGGAATAAAATAAGCGCACAGTTTTAGGACAGTTTAGTAATACTCCGAAGATTGAATTTTGATCTAATCAAGACAATCACTCACAATCGGTTTGGTCAACTTTGCCGCGACCTGACCATTATAATACCATATAATTAGTTGCGTCATTTAAAACAGTGTTACATCACAGATTTAGGAATCGGTACCAATGTTGCTTCCAAGACAGCGATATGAAATATTAATAAATATAAATGTACATACCATATTGTGGGTCTGCAGGTTACATTTGCACTTCTGATATGTGGAGAATCAAACTAATAAGTCCATTTTCATGTGTATTTGGTCACTATAAAATATGATACATTAGTTTCTTAAAATAATTATCACAGTTCTCGTTGACTAAGAATATGTGCTTTCGCCACGAGGCGCAAATCGAGAATGATCTCACCGAAAGATTAATATTTTTACATCTCTTCAGTTTCTTTTCTCGTTTCCTGATTGGCTGTTTTAAAACTACGCCGGAAGCAGTTCTTATTGGATAAAATGCGGCTGGTTGTTAAATCGGCCAATCATAAACCAGAGAAATGTTACCCTTACAAGTACTAGAAAATATCATTCGACATATTATATTTAAAAACCAGATCTAAATTTGGTGCAACGATTAAAAATCATGACAATAGTAAATTTATTACGTACATTATTCATTAGGTAATGTAGTACAGAAATAAATTGTTTAAAAATTGTCACAATATCAATACTGTCTGAGTTCAAAGTAAACTTATAAAATATTACGCCGCACTTGCCCCTACTGTATTTGTAACAGTGATGGAGTACCCTCGTTTTTCATTAAAATTTAGTCTAAATAAAATCCTTTTCCTAAAATACCCTTAATTCGAGTCGTACATCTCCTAAAAAGAAAGCTCTAATTTGAAGGAAATTCGCAACTCAAGCAATAATGTAGATTTGGGGAAAAAATCAATGCAAAGGGTCGGGTGAATGCTGCTGGAATGGTGGAAAGTTTCTACTTGGAATTGACTTTCCCTGTTCGGGATCGAACTTGTGCGTTTCACTTGCTCGTGCCCTGTGCAGTATTTCTACTGTTCGACACAGGGCATTTAAGGCGCAGATATAACTGCTAAATCTTTTACTAGTTACAATAGCACACGGGGTACAGCACATAGTACAGATGGGATCGAAAAGTTAGCGAGTAGAGACGACGTTCTTACTTCCCGGCAAGCGTAGTCTGCGGTGACCGTTGTTTTTAAAAATCTTTTAGGGAGGCTTATGTCCAGCATTAATTATTCTATGGCTGTCATAATGAAGGTAGTGATGATGTATTCTTTTCCGTTTAGAACTTACAAATTACTGAGTAGGTCAGGTTTAATTAATTATTCTTTTTCTACAGATTTTTTTAAATCTTCCGAACCGAATAAATTTACATCTATATTCCGCCTTCTCAACTACAATGGATATTTTTAGACTTAGTTGCTAAAATCAAGTTGTTTGAACCGGTTTCTATCTAAATATGAATAATTATTTTAGGCTATAGACGTATAAGTTTATTTTGAAAATAATAGGTAATATTAATGTAATGTATGTAAATTAATGTGTAATGTACAATTAATGTAGTGTAATGTAATGTACGATGAATGATAAGTTCTTTTTGCTTTGCATCACAGGTTACAAACGTATCTTTAATTAAAGTAAAGTAAAAAAGCAAAAGTTTACTACCAAAAGAAAAATACATAGCTACTGAAGTACATAAAGCGAGTAACTAATGAATACAGTTGATTGCGATTATGTCTAACATAACAGTATTGCCTTATATTAAAAATGCATTTCCAAATAGATGAACTGTGAGCCCCAAACTAAGCTCAAGGCTTGTGAATTGGGGCTCGAGTGCAAGGTTATCAGAATTCGGAAAGATTTAAAAGTATTTAAAACCTACAAAAATATAGACAGTATTTTTTTAAAAATAATGAAATGGTATGAAAAAATTAGGCGCCTTCAGGCGGCCTAAATACTCTGACACCAAGGCTAGCCACCCGGCCTATACGAACTTACTTTATTTATAATTTACTTTATTTACTAGGTCAGTAAAAGCCTTTAATTTGGCATATAATTTTGATAACCATATATATGCCTATTACAGCTCAATGATTGATAGGTACTGTCTAAAGGTGGGCACACACGGTCAGTTAAACTGATCAGTTTTTCGCGTCACTCCAACTGGGTGCTCATTCAGTTAATGAAAATGTGGGAATTGGTGGTTCCATATTTGAAGACAGTGGAGCCATGATATTACTTTGATAAATAGTGTTAAGTGTTTCAATTTTTCATAAGAAATTATTGGAACCAAAGTTGTTTGAAATTTGATTTTCCACAACTTTGATTCCTATCAACTTTTACTAGGATCGATATTTTTAATAAGCCGGTGATGCCATGATGTTTCTTCGATAACTTGTGTTATTTCAATTTTTCATGAGAAATCATCGGAACACAAGTTGTTTGAAATTTGATTTCCTATAACTTTGATTCCTATCAAATTTTTCCAGAATCGATATTTTTTTTTGCGTTAATTCAATTTTTCATGAGAAATTATTGGAACCAAAGTTGTTTGAAATTTGATTTTCCACAACTTTGTTTCCTATCAACTTTTTGTAGGATCGACATTTTTTTAATAAGCCGGTGGTGCCATGATGTTTCTTCGATAACTTGTGTTATTTCAATTTTTCATGAGAAATTATCGGAACCAAAGTTGTTTGAAATTTGATTTCCTACAATTTTGATTCTCATCAACTTTTTCCAGAATCGATATTTTTTTTAATAAGTTAGTGGTTCTATTTTGTTTCTTCCATAACATCTTATTTCAATTTTTCATGAGAAATTATCGAAACCGAAGTTGCTTGAAATTTGATTTCCCACAACTTTGATTCTCATCAACTTTTTCTAGGATCGATTTTTTTTAATAAGCCGGTGATGCCATGATGTTTCTTCGATAACTTGTGTTATTTCAATTTTTCATGAGAAATCATCGGAACACAAGTTGTTTCAAATTTGATTTCCTATAACTTTGATTCCTATCAACTTTTTCCAGGATCGATATTTTTTTAATAAGACAGTGGTGCCATTTTGTTTCTTCCATAACTTGCGTTATTTCAATTTTTCATGAGAAATTATTGGAACCAAAGTTGTTTGAAATTTGATTTTCCACAACTTTGATGCCTATCAACTTTTTCTAGGATCGACATTTTTTTAATAAGCCGGTGGTGCCATGATGTTTCTTCGATAACTTGTGTTATTTCAATTTTTCATTAGAAATTATCGGAACCAAAGTTGTTTGAAAGATTTCCTACAACTTTGATTCCCATCAACTTTTTCCAGGATCGATATTTTTTTTAATAAGTTAGTGGTTCCATTTTGTTTCTTCCATAACTTGTTATTTCAATTTTTCATGAGAAATTATCGAAGCCGAAGTTGCTTGAAATTTGATTTCCTACAACTTTGATTCTCATCAACTTTTTATAGGATCGATATTTTTTTAATAAACCAGTGGTGCCATGATGTTTCTTCGATAACTTGTGTTATTTCAATTTTTCATGAGAGATTATCGGAACCAATGTTGTTTGAAATTTGATTTCCTACAATTTTGATTCCCATCAACTTTTTCCAGGACCGATATTTTTTTTAATAAGTTAGTGGTTCTATTTTGTTTCTTCCATAACATGTTATTTCAACTTTTCATGAGAAATTATCGAAACCGAAGTTGCTTGAAATTTGATTTCCTACAACTTTGATTCTCATCAACTTTTTATAGGATCGATATTTTTTTAATAAACCAGTGGTGCCATGATGTTTCTTCGATAACTTGTGTTATTTCAATTTTTCATGAGAGATTATCGGAACCAATGTTGTTTGAAATTTGATTTCCTACAATTTTGATTCCCATCAACTTTTTCCAGGATCGATATTTTTTTTAATAAGTTAGTGGTTCTATTTTGTTTCTTCCATAACATGTTATTTAAATTTTTCATTGAAGCCGAAGTTACTTGACTACAACTTTGATTCCCATCAACTTTTTCTAGGATTGATATTGTTTTGAATAAGATAGGTGTGCCATTTTGTTTCTTCAATAACTTTTGTTATTTCTTTCTTTCATGAGAAATTATTGGAACCAAAGTTGTTTGTAATTTGATTTCCTACAACTTTGATTCCTATGAACTTTTTATAGGAAAGATATTTTCTTCAACAAGATAGGTGTGCCATATTGTTTCTTTAATAACTTTTGTTATTTTTTTCTTTAATGAGAAATTAACGGATCCATAGTTGTTTGAAATTTGATTTCCTACAACTTTGATTCCCATCAACTTTTTGTAGCATCTATATTTTTCGAATAAGATAGTGGTGTCATTTAGTTTCTTCAATTAAGCTTACCAGCAATAGTTATCAACATTAGGCCCCCGCTGCACTGATCTGATGAACAGATGCGATCATAGCATCGTGTGAGCTCAGCTTCAGGTAGTGGTTCAAATCGTGTACCACAAAGTCCTACCTATTAATTTACTGAATGAGCCCCATTTGGAGTGACGCGAAAAACTGATCAGTTTAACTGACCGTGTATGGCCACCTTAAATGTAAGACGAAGGAAAAATAAAAACCGGACAAGTGCGAATCAGGCTCGCACAGCGAGGGTTCCGTACAAACATATTGTTAAAATAATTAAAAACCTGTTTTAGCATGTGCTAATGAAGTTTATATGATACCTTACATGATACGATTTACTCACTTTGAATTTTGAACCCATATTTTGTGAATTTTGAGGCCCTATTATTTTGTGATTTAGATAAAAATGTACAGTTCTCAGATTTATTCCTATATGTATACTCTAAGACAATGCTTCGTGCCGAATTTCATAGTTCTAAGTCAACGGGAAGTACCCTGTAGACAGTACAGACGGACAGACGGACAGACGGACAGACGGACAGACGGACAGACGGACAGACGGACAGACGGACAGACGGACAGACGGACAGACGGACAGACGGACAGACGGACAGACGGACAGACGGACAGACGGACAGACGGACAGACGGACAGACGGACAGACGGACAGACGGACAGACGGACAGACGGACAGACGGACAGACGGACAGACGGACAGACGGACAGACGGACAGACGGACAGACGGACAGACGGACAGACGGACAGACGGACAGACGGACAGACGGACAGACGGACAGACGGACAGACGGACAGACGGACAGACGGACAGACGGACAGACGGACAGACGGACAGACGGACAGACGGACAGACGGACAGACGGACAGACGGACAGACGGACAGACGGACAGACGGACAGACGGACAGACGGACAGACGGACAGACGGACAGACGGACAGACGGACAGACGGACAGACGGACAGACGGACAGACGGACAGACGGACAGACGGACAGACGGACAGACGGACAGACGGACAGACGGACAGACGGACAGACGGACAGACGGACAGACGCACAGACGGACAGACGGACAGACGGACAACAAAGTGATTCTATAAGGATTTCGTTTTTTCCATTCGAGATACGGAACCCTAAAAAACTACAGGAAAGTCAAAGAGGTTACTTTGTGGCCATCGTTTCTCATTCGATGTTTCGTCAAAAGTGCTTTGTGGTTTCGGCACTCAAACGACCTTTACTCGACTCTTCCTTTTTGTTCTACTTGAGAGAAAATGGAACATTTTTAAAAGAAAATCGATAGTCTCTGTAAAGACGAGGTAAAGTTTCCGCTAAAATTAAACGTGCCTGTTTTGGTCCAATACAATTTGGGAAACTTTGTAATCTCTGCCTGATTTTAAAATAAACAGTGTAGGTGCGTTGTATACAGATGTTATGATAATCTAGCTCAGAGTCAGAATCGAAATAATATTGTACAGGGTTATTTCTAATCAATTAGCATCCTTTTAGGGGCTTACTCTGTACATCAAAACTAACAACTTTTGTTCTACGACTTTTGTCAATAATTAAAAAAAATAGGTGTTCCATAGAAAAATGTCATTCATCTCTATCACAGTAAAATATTCGCGGGTGAACGATATTTTTCTATGGAACAGCAGATTTTTTTTTGAGTTTTGACAAAAGTCGTATATCTAAAGTTATTAGTTTTGATGTACAGAGTAAGTCCCTAAAAGGATACTAATTGATTAGAAATAACCCTGTATATCAAAGTCTAGTCTATCTAGTTTAGTCTATAGTCTGGGTCCTGGGCTCAATGTTTTCAAAGTCAGTTGTTGTGAATCCATGTCATGTTGGGTGAAGATAGGCGTAGCTTTTCTTGCTAAGGGCTTATAGCATTGGTGTAGATATTAAATTAGATAGATAGATTAGATATTAAATTAAATTATACACTACAAAATTCCGCCCAGTTTCACTCCACTTTGGTGGAGTCAGCACCTTGAAATTGTATTTGATCTTCTGAAGAAATTGTACATAGGTACACCTACATTGTACAAGTTTAGTATAGCACCGAAAAGAAAGAAAGTGAAGAAAGTATTCAGCTATGAAATCTAGACCTACCTACACATGAGCGTACAAACCTAAGTTACCGATATAGTCCAGCGGACAAGTAGGTTGAAGTAGCAGTGGGCAGGGTACATAGTTTGTAGAACAAATGGCCGACGGAAGTGTATAGTTCCCGAACGAATACCACATACCGGTAGTCACAACGTAGGTCTAACGATGACGATGCCAACGGCCAATAAAATTTAATCAAGAACGGAGGAACACGCTGGAAGCAAGTCGCTTCTAATCTTCGACGTGGACAGTGGACGTCCTACAGCTGATAATGATGATGATAATAAAGAAATAAGTAGGTATTAGGGGACATCTTAGACACGGTCTCTGACCATGGCTGCCAGAGACTGATATGCCTACTACATATACATATTTTTAAATACATACTTATACAGATAATACCTAAATAACACCCAGATACACAGCAAACACCAATGTTCATCACATAAATACTTGCCTTGGGTGGGAATCGAACCCATATTCAACCTTATAATGTATTTTTGATAAATAAATAAATAAATTTAAATATTAGGGGATATCTTACACACGGTCTCTGAACCCAAACCAAGCAAAGCTTGTAATATGGCTGCCAGAGACTGATACACTACATGTACATATTTTAAATACATACTTTTATAGATAGTATCTAAATACACCCAGACACAGAGCAAATACCTATGTTCACCACGTAAATGCTTGCCCTGGGTAGGGATCGAACCCACGCCTCTTTGACCCAGAAGTCAGGGTCACTAACCACTGAGCCACCGAGGCAGTCATGATAGAGGCACCGAGGCATGATAACACGCATGTTATATACCTACATCTAAATGTATCACGAAGCGTACGTAAAGGGCTGCTATATCGGTTTCAAGAGAGCACTTTCCAGTGAAACAATCCGCCCGTCTGAATAATTAACTAGACTGCGAATTACTTTTCCTCCTTCACCCAAGCAAATCATTTTTCCATAAGTTCCTTACAATTTAATATTCATTTCTAACGCTGTTTGTGTTTCAAAAGCTTTATTATTTATTTACATTAACAGTTAATTTACAACCAGGCAATTACGAACTTCGTCTGTTGATTTTCTTTGCATTTATAATAAGATATCAAACGTTCCTCTGCTTTTGATAATACAGTTTTCGGATTGTGGTAAATTTTGTAATGACTTCATCATTTTCATACGCTGACAATATGATGAGGTGGGCCCGGTTTGTGACAAAGATAAATTGTCTTCAGATAAGTATTAACATATTAGTAGTTTGTTAACTACCACTAAACACAAGACTTACATAATCTAAAACTGAATAAACTACTACTACATAGCAAGCAATTGGATCATCCACATACCCTTGTTGTTTGTTGTCCGTTTATCAAATATAAACCGACAACATAGAAATAATGTACCTAATTTTTGTCACAACAACAAATGCCCAATTATAATGGCGCCATCGTAATTATAATAGCTAATTAAAATATGTTTGTTTAATTTTTACTTTAGGCATTCAATATTACTATGAGAACACTTTATACGTTGCTATTTAATTTACGATGGCGCCTTCATAATTGGGCCTTTTAATTATAATACTTTATAAACAGATATTATAGACGTTCATCCTACGTCTAAAATAATGATCTGGGAACTATGATATCCCTTTATCTATATGTACATAATACATTTCAACCATGTCCACAAGGTGAATTGGATTTTGTAGTTACCATAGACCAGCATTGTAACAAGTACCTAATCTGCATAAACAGCTTTGCGCCGCATCATTATAAGACAGAATGTTGTGAACAAACAAGTGAGGCCGACGAAAACTACGCCTCGCCGTGTACAGACAATTACACACACATTCAAGTAACTACGAAACTACGCCTTGGCTTGTCAATCAAACTATGGCGGCGCAACAGCTACTCATGCACACATGTATAAAAAACCTGCCTCATTGACTGTTCAACGACGTTCTCTCTAGATTTTTTATTTGCTCTGAGATTCTATAATAATTATTTTTTGAAAAAAATGACATGACAACCGTGTACAGAATTCGCGAATATTTCGCACGGATCGATGTAGAATTTTTCACATTATTGTTGGTTTATCAAAAATAGGTCAGCGCATGTCAATAAAAAATATATGGGCCCAATTTCGAAGTATACTTTTTCCAATAAAAAAATAATTATCGAAATCTGTCCACTATGTAAAAAGTTATGCGTGGTTATACACAAAAAAATAATATTATACGCGTCGAATTGAGTAGGTACCTCCTCCATTTCGTTGGTTAAAAACTAGAAATTTGTGACTGTGAAATGCCTGCAAAGTAGAAGGCTGAATTCAATGGCAATGAAGCAGGCTAATTATGCATGCAATTAATTTTCTTTGCAAAACGAAATATTGCCACGTAAGGTGGGTGACTGCGTGAACTTATTACAGTTTTTTATTTTCTATGGAAAAAATAACCTTGAAGTAATTTGAAGTTTGTCTGCTATATTGCAGAGATGCTTGTGATACTTGATCAGTAGTTAAAATGTCATTTAAATCAAAATTTCTCTTCAACTAGAAATTTTTATTAATAATTTATGTATTTATTTATAATATAAAAACGTTATTTTAGGGTAATACATCCATGTTATACACGTTACATTTCTACAATTAAGACCAATCTAGAACAAAAAAGACCCACATTCAGTAAAACGCTATTAGCCCCACAAAGACATTCTACTCCGAAAATACATTTAATTAATTGATTTATTTTTTAAACAATGCAGAGGTCGAGCTGGGCTTTTAATTAATTAACGGTCCACAATGTACACGGAAACAATAAAAGAATGATCTACGCTTTAAATGGATCATTCTGTGGCATTATCTTCCTTGGAATTGGAGAGCTGTGCAAATTATAATTTTCCGTTTCAAGTTTAATTATTGTGCGATCCAACGAGTACTTTACCAACGTTACCCCTTCCTTTATGCATGTCAAGTTTTTGCGATAGGTATCTATTAACTAGGCTAGTTTTTATTCGAACAATCAAACAATATCCGTTGAGGTGCGATTATGCTGCAATACGAGTACATTGCATATTGCTGTAACGTGCAACATATTAGTCGTAGTGTATGACTTGTAGTCCTGTTTTCAAATAGATAGAAAATCAGTGAGTACGGGAAATTAAACAGTAAAAATATCACATTTTTTCTACTTAAGACATATCAAGTACCAGTACGTAATAAAATTAAGACCACTTAGTTTTTTTTGTGTTATTGGTGTATCCGACACTAAGTTAACAAAATTAACAATAATTGATTTTTGTCAAATATTTTCATTGCTGAGAGATTGTTAGTAAGTATAATACCTCAACAAAAACATGGCATGTAAAAAGTACAACAATTCGAGCAACAGCTCTTCAGTAAAAAGTAGCGAGATCAAAAGTAAACACAAGTCGCTTTATTTCTGCAGTATTTATCTATGATAGCATCACAGTTAATGCCCCCATAGACAAGTTCTGAATAAATTAACTTGTGTTTACATTTTGATCTCACAACTTTTTACTGAGGAGCTGTTACTAGAGTTGTACTTTTTACATGCCATGTTTTTGTTGGGATCTCACTCCTTTTTGTAAGTGATGGTCTATCACCAACATTTTGGGGGGTTGCTCTACCCTGTCTCTACCGTGCCCCCCATTGCTTCCCCATTGTGCCTCACTATATCCTCCGTCATGCCCCCGCCGTTCCCCCTGCCGTGCCCTCCGCCGTGCCCTCCACTATGCCCTCCACAGTGCCCTCCGCCGTGGCACCCGCCGAGTCCTACCTTGCCCTACCCTGCCGTACTTCTAGCCCACTTCTGCCTTGCCTTTACCCTCAAGATTCAAAACTTGGTTCTAGTATCCAGATCATGGTAGCGTAATTCAAATATCACTAAAATGGTGCATATGTTTTGAACATTCCAGAAAATAACACAATTTCATCAACAACTACGTGGTTTTTGTATCCCTTATTACATTATCGATATTTTTTTCTTTAGGGTCATCCCGTCCCGTCATTTACTCCCAAATTGTGAAAGTCAAGCACAAGTTTGATATTTATAACCCCTCAAATAAGTTATCGTACTTACTCAAAGTTATAACGAAATCAAAATTGCTATAAATTATAAAATTAATTAAGGTGCACAAACCAACGGAAGCAGTAATACGATTGTAAAAATAAAATTAGCTCCATCCAATTACCTGCGATATCCCCTCCTTCAGTAGCGTTTAATTTAGACACAGTTTTGGTTCAGTTAATCAATTGCTTTTCATAATTGATAGTGCAACACTTAACTCTGTATGAATCACGCGAATTCATTGAATCGATATCTAAATAATGTATTGTTGTTTACCTAAGTGTATGTGTTACAGAAATAATGTAGTTCTGAAATGAGTTGAAACTGGATTTTCGTGTAAATAATCAAGAAAATCGTAATCATGGACAGAATACATTTTAAAATTAACGGAAAAAAATTCAGCGGTAAGTTACTTACGATAGACAGTTACACACAGTTCTTTCAGTTTCCTATTGCATAGCGCTACAAAGAATTCATAAAACATATTTAAAAACTTTGCATGTTGTATTTTAGTTCCGATTAAAATGAACATGTTGACTTTTGTAATTAACGTTTTTGATATAGTTGGCATTATGATTCCTTATTTATTAACCTTAGTTCCGGGGAACGGCGGTGTCTCCCGGTTTAGACTAATATGAGTAGGGCACTACCAAAGAACCACTTTTCTCGAAGCGCTTTGTCTTATTTTAATCTTGTCTGTCACAGCTGGCTGTGAATTGTCAGTAGACACAACCCTGAATGAATACATACGACGACATGCGGGTCTGCGAGGCACAAAGTACATGTGCCTAGAAGGCGGGTGCGGTGCGTGTGTGGTCAATGTTCGCGCTGTCAACTCAAACTCTCAAGAACTCACTAGCTTTTCTGTTAATTCTGTGAGTACCTATTGACATAATATATATTTTTTTATTAACATGACAATAGCAAATGATGTTCTTTGAATAATAATCCGCTATCATTCGCAAGTATATTTGCTCGAAGTTCTTATCTTAAACATTTTGGCTATCTTTTGCAACTAGGAAATCTTAAGATTACTTTCTACTTGCTGCACCTTCGTTTCAGTGTCTCGTTTCTATTTTGTCCTGCGACGGTTGGGACGTCACTACTATCGAGGGAATCGGGAACAAGAAAATTGGATACAACATCATACAAAAACGGTTGAACCATTACTTTGGCTCTCAGTGCGGATACTGCAGTCCTGGATTTGTCATGAGCATGTACAGGTAATGAAATTATGCTTGAATAAGGTATGGTATATGTATTTATATCAAGTAAGTTCTTTGTTTACACTTTATTTACGACTTTTAAACCTTCAAATCAAAGCTAATCTGGACTTTTTATGCCATCTCTAAAAAATATATATTTAGTAATAACATTTTTCCTAAAATATCATTTCGAGTGATATTAACATATAATAAAAAAAGTCCTAATTGTACTAAGTTAAGAGGAATTTTAAAGAATGTGGTAAAATATGTTGCAAATAATGTTTTAGCTGATTACTAATATTAACAATAATTACAATGATTGTAGTCTCGTCCAAAGCAGCGGTCATCATCTAACTGAAGCAGAAGTTGAGAGTTCCCTTGGTAGTAACCTCTGCCGATGCACCGGCTACCGCCCAATTCTCGAGGCCTTTAAATCTCTCACTAAGAATCCCAGTAACAATATTCTACGCAAAATAAAAGACATCGAAGACATCAGCGACTATGTTTGTCCAAAGAGCGGGAAGAAATGTGGTGGGACTTGTGATAAAAACAGTGAGGATTGGTGCGTGATAAATATGAATGATAAACCTGTTTTGCCAAAAAAGATAAAATTCTATGATGGAAAAGTGTGGTACGCTGTTAACAATATTAGATCAATATTTAATGCTCTGGAAGAACATGGTAATAATTCGTATATGCTAGTTGCAGGAAACACGGGAAGGGGTAAGAAGTAGTCATTTTTGTTAAGTGTTTTTAAAGATAAAGACGTGTAGTGACTATCGAATTCAGGCAAACGAGACCAAGTCTCGTAGTTATTCCAAGATAGCCTTTTTTAGTTTATTTGAACGTAAAGACGACAGAAGAATTTATTATATTGAGTATTTTTGTCTTGATTTTAAGAACAGATATTTGGCCATTTATTGTTTGTTATTTTTGTCGCGGCTTAGAAATATGTTTTTTAGTAAATTAATAAAAAATTACAGGTGTGGAACCAATAATATTTTACCCAAACTTATTGATAGATATTAGTAACGTACCTGAACTGACCACTCATTATCTAGACGTGAATTTAGTTCTGGGTGGAAACGTTACACTGACGGATACTATGAATATATTTCTTCAATTGGCAAAAACTAACAGTGATTTTTGGTATCTGGAAATATTTTATAATCATATGCAAAGAGTTGCGCACATACCGGTGAGAAATGTGAGTATAGATCATTATTTATTAGATTCAGTTACTTTAGAAAATATATAATTATTAAATCATACAATGCTTGTTTGTTTGCTTTGTTTTTCTGCAAATTGCAAAGGCTTTGAGAGGTCAGTATGTTCTAATTGTATCAGTATGATCTAATTTTGATCAAATTTCAAATGCTTTGAGAGGTCAGAATATTCTAATTGTATCAGTACGATCTAATTTTGATCTAATTGCAAAGGCTTTGAGAGGTCAGCATGTTCTAATTGTTTCAGTATGATCTAATTATGATCTAATTGCAAATGATTTGAGAGGTTAGTATGATCTAATTGTATCAGTATGATCTAATTTTGATCTAATTGCAAAGGTTTTGAGAGGTCAGTATGTTCTAATTTTGATCTAATTGCAATGGCTTTGAGAGGATAAACTGATATCTTCTAATTGTATCAATATGATCTAATTGCAAAGGCTTTGAGAGGTCAGTATGTTCTAATTGAATCAGTATGATCTAATTTTACAATAACACCAGCTCAGAAATCGGAGAAATCTGTTGATTTAGTAATAGTTTTATTTTCATATGGAACAGCTGATTTTATTTTTTACGATTTAGTTGTTAGTACCATTCCGTCCAGTCCAGTCAAACTGTTTTCCAAACTTATGATACTTTACTCAAACGCGACATTTTTATAGTATATACCATTGTGAAACAAGTATCGAGCACATTGCTTCCGTTACGCACACAATTATGTTCTGTAATTTATTTTACTTCATATTTTTACGTTGAAAACGCTTATATTTTTATTTCCAGATTGGAACACTGGCGGGTAATTTGATGGTAAAGAATATGAATCCAGAATTTCAGTCGGATATTTTCTTATTGTTTGAATGTGTTGGAGCTACGTTAACCTTTGGTAATTTGGTATTTTATCATAAAGTGACTAACGCATATTACATTTGTAAAATGATTCAGTGTATATGTTTTCCATTACTTTTTTGTTTATTTTTCTATTTAAGTTTTACTTTATATCTCGACAAATTGTGATTACGGACAAATTATAGAAATTGTGTAATTAAACGATTTTAGTCAATCAAGACCTGGAGCAAACCGAAATAAGCTTAACAGATTTCTTAATTACTGATATGAAAGCAAGGATTATAACGAAAATAAAACTTCCACCACTTTCAAGAAGTTATGAAATTGTTACATACAAGGTATTTTAAATTTTATAAAATTATTCTACTCCATAAAAAACTAATTCTCAAAAAAATATTTTTGTTTAACAAATCGGTAGTTGTCGTCTGTTTTTATTATTTTGTTTTAGATTACAACAAGAATCCAAAATGCACACGCCGAAGTGAATTCAGCATTTTTATTTAAATTCAACAAGCATAATGAGATACTGGAATCTGCAATAGTCTACGGAGGGATCAACCCTACATTTACTCACGCCTATAAAACTGAAAAGTTTTTGATAGGCAAAAATATATTTTGCAATGAAACATTACAAAAAGCGTTGTTTTGTTTAAATGCGGAAATTCACGCCAATGATAATCCACCTGAGCCTTCCCCGAGTTTTAGAGAAAAACTGGCGTTGAGTCTCTTTTACAAGGTATGATGCCTGTAAATTTTCATCTATGTAATTTGGAAGTAATTAATATTTATGACGCTGTTAAACGTAGATTAAGACTTATAATACCGTAATATATTTCAGTGTGTTATAAAATTGTGCCCGCGGAATATTTTGAATCCTCGTTATGAATCTGGAAGTACTACAGCTGCAGAAGATCGTCCGCCGATAAGTCGTAGTTACCAGGAGTTTGACACAAATCAGCCTGAGTACCCAATAACGCAACCTTTGCTGAAAAGTGAAGGTATGAACCAGTGCTCGGGAGAAGCAGTTTATACTGATGATGAGCCCAAAATAACAGGCGAAGTTTTTGCGTCATTTGTGTTATCTACTGTGGGTAAAGGAGATATAGAATCTATTGATGCTAGTGAAGTTTTGGTAATTAACATATAATTTTCTAGACGTTTGATTTGATTCTCACATTTTAAACATTATTGGTTGTTATTAACAAAACAATCACCAAACATTTAATTTTTCATCATATTTTTTTTTGCGAAATTAATCGAGGAATGATTAATTGAAAATATTTTTTTTAGAAAGTGCATGGTGTTTTCGCTGTGTACACGTCAGCTGATATTCCAGGAGTAAATAGCATTGTGAAATCTAATTTCCGACTTTTGTACGAAAATGAAGAATTACTAGCTAGTCAAAAAGTTGTCTATTACAACCAACCTGTCGCCATCGTCGTTGCAGAAACTCAAGTGCTTGCTGATCAAATGACCTACTTAGTGAAAGTCAGGTATAAAAATATATCCAAAAAGCCGGCGGTGGTAACGATTGAAGATGCCATCTGTGCACCTCCAGAAGAAAACAGACTTATCCCGTATCCAGGTCTACTTCCAACAAATAGAGGAGTAAATGTCCAAAGAATTATAAAAGGACAGTTTATATCTCCTCGTCAATATCACAATATGATGGAACTCCATTCTAGTCTGACAGTTCCAGTTGATGATGCATTAGAAATTTATTCATCAGCTCAATGGCTGGATTTATTGCAAGCCACCATAGCAATAAATTTAAAGATTCCAGAGCATTCGTAAGTATATTTAAAGGTGACGTCCACAAGTGGTATATTATTCAGAGAAAATTGAACCAAGATGGTATACACATTATTTGAAAGCTTGTTTTATGGGCTTTCCAAAACTATTTTATTTAGATTTTTTCACCCCTTCAATTTTTTTAAAATGCGACAATTAAATTGTATGAAAAATAACAATACAGCTTATTATTTTTTCTAGTTTAGCAATAATAAAGTGCTCCTATCGTTATTTTACTTGCATCCGTAGCTGATTCCTCCACATTCATATCTTAATTTGCTAAAATTAAAAATTATAACTTACCAGTGTGACCAGGTAGTAGGTACAATGTGACAAAAAAAAACACTTAAAAAGTGTGTCTAATGGTTAAAAATGCTTTTATTTAACTATTTGGAGGTTACTTAATCAGGGTTGATAGGGATAAACTACCTATTGACCCAAATATATTTATTTATCCTAATAAATTCAAAATTAATTTAAAAAAATCTGAGAGCTTTTTTTATTTTTAACAGTTGTAATAGACTCAGAAAAATATGAACTTTCTCGAAATGTAACGAGTATTGTGGTTAGAATTTTTGATTAATATTATACCAGCCTCCATACATTTTGTGGACGTGTCCTTTGATAGGAGGTTACATATTTGTAAAAAAAAAAAACATTAATAACTCACCGAAATTATCTAAGTATTATAACTTATTTTAATAGGATACGGCTAAAAACAAGACGAGCTGGAGGCGGATTCGGGTCTAAAATTGCTAGATGCAACTTTGCTATTTGTGCGTCAGCACTAGTGGCAAAACTACTAAACAAACCATGCAGGATGTCCATGCATTTGAGAGACATAATGCGCGCGACTGGGAAGAGACCGAATACTAGACTTGACTATGAGGTATCATTATATTTTCTTAGCATTTAGTCAAAACTAACATTTACTTTCATTTGATAACGTAAGTTGAAATTATTGGAGTTTTCAAGGACCTCAAAAATTTAGATTGTATTTAGTTAATAAATGTTTGTAAAATTTAAGATCGGTGTGGACAATAGAGGCGAAATCCAATATATGGATGGAGTATTTTATGTAAACGATGGCGTTTCTATCAATGAGAACGAGAACTTGTATTCAACTAGTTCTTTAGCGAATTGTTATGACAGTAGCCGTTGGAAGGTCAACTCTTTTGGAGTAATGACTGATTCCCCAACTAACGCTTTTATGCGAGCACCAGGTATGAAAATGTCATCCTTTTATTTTGTTTTATTTAAATACTTTTTTATAGGGCTAGTGCCTTTATTAACTACAACAAAATACAAAATTACTTACATAGGCTAAAACTATATTAACTATTGTTCTTTGAGTAAATATCTACAGAGCCACAGTTCCTAAGTAAAAGTAGTAAAAAAATGTCCGAGCGCCGTCATACATACAGACATAGAGATATTTACATTAAATAATGCACAATGACCCGTTTTCTCAAATCTCGACTTTACTTTATTTGACGATTAGTACTTGTAACCGAGCTCTTTGGCATCGCGCGGCGTTTTAGTCGGCTTGCAATAGTCTTATGTACGACTAACTAAAAAGCCTGCCCACTACGTAGCTCGGGCAGGGTTTTGGCTCGGACATGCACGATTGTGACTCTATAGATATTTGCTCGAAGCTACTACTACATAAAAATCGATTGGATCATCCACAGACCCTTGAAGGTCATAAGATAAACCAAATGCTCAAGCCCACTGCTAGTTAGCAGCGTGCCCAGCTTATTCAATATTCAGTAAGATAATGAAGAATAGGTAATTATTATCACGAAAATTGTGTTATAGGTGGACTAGAAGGAATATCTGGTATCGAGCACATTATGGATCACATAGCAGAAGATCTTAACATAGACCCAACAGAAGTTCGTATGGCAAACTACCGCCGTGAAGACAATGATTTACCTGTTCTTGTGCCGATGTTTATAGAAAAAGTAAATTACAACGACAGACAAAAGAAAATTCAAGAATTTAACGCTTGCCACCGTTGGAAAAAACGTGGAATGAAACTTTCAAATATGGCATTCCCTACAGCTTACATTGGAAACTATGGTGCCTTGGTGTCAGTTTATCACGGTGACGGTAGCGTAGTTGTAAACATTGGTGGTATTGAAATAGGTCAAGGTATAAACACGCGTATCATTCAAACAGCCGCTAATGAATTTAAAATTCCGGTAGAAAAAGTAGCTGTGCTGCCTGCTGTCAATTTTGCTACTCCAAATAATATGTGTACTGCATCAAGTATAACGTCAGAATGTTGTATGTATGCTGTAATACGAAGCTGTGATCAGATCAACGCGAGATTGGCACCTGTTAGAGCAGCGATGCCTCAGGCGACTTGGGAGGAAATTGTCCAGGAAGCAGACTTGCGTGGAATATTATTACAAGCAAATTATCAGACAAGCGAAAATGACCCACGACTGGTTAACTATTCGATATTTGGTATCGCAGCCACAGAAGTGGAAATAGACGTCTTGACTGGCACCAAATGGATTGTACGTGCTGATTTATTCATAGACGCTGGTCGCAGTGTTAATCCTGCTTTAGATATTGGACAAGTAAGTTATCAAATAATTATAACAGCACAAAAAGTCTGTAACTAAAAATTGGTGCAACCCATACTCTTGATCTAAAAATAATACGCGAGCCGGAAACAAACGTAGTCTTGTACATTAATTAATAATAAATATTAAAAGTTGGTATTAAATTGACGAAGAGATAAACATTGTACTGACGAAACTTTAGCACAAGTATGCGTTTATTTTATTCTTAGTAGTAATGTAATAACTCAAGCAAGATATTTTTCTATTGGTACATATCAGATAGCGCTCGGATTTCTTGTTGTCCTATGGCTGAAATGATGATGATGATGATGATGATGATATTTTTTATTTCGTTATTACTAGGCGGAAGGTGCTTTCGTCCAAGGTCTATCTTTGTGGCTTATGGAAGATACAAAGTATAACAATAAAACAGGAGAGATATATACCGACCGTACGTGGAATTACAAAATTATAGGAGCGAAGGATATACCACATGATTTTCGTACTTATTTCAGACGCAACAGCGTCAATCCTGTTGGAATACTTGGGTCAAAAGGTATGGGTAATGTGAATTTATAGCTTTATAGTATACCAGCAAAAAAGACTAAGGTCACCCGGGGCAAAAGCAACTAAAAATAATAAAATTAGAACTTTACCTCCCTCCACCATTATCTTCTTAATTAGGAAGGTTATTTAAAATAAACTTACTTAATTCTACGCCTTTCACTGAATAGTTTCGACATAAAGTACGTTAAAAATAGGTTTCGGTTTTTCTATAATTTACATTATTGTTGAATAAGAGCACTAAAAGTTACATTTACCCCACCTTGAGGTTAATGCAACTATGTGGCATAACCTTGTTGTAATCTATAGCTAGATGCTAGGAAAAAAATATAATTGTAGTTTTAGACAACAGCTATCCGAAAATGGTATCTAGTCGCTGGGAAAAGGGCTCAGTTTCCAGAAAATTCCATATTTATTTTTTATGGGGCGAATGCGACTGTCTTTCATACTGGCTAGTGGTGTGATAGGTCCATACTACTTATCGATAAATCTTTGTAAAACAAATTTTCAAATTGTTGTAGGTATAAATAGATAAGTTAATAGGTTCGTTGCCACTAATACCATTAACAGTAATAAGATGAAATTTTGTAAAAATAAGAAGCGAATAAAGGTTTATCACTTATTTATTTATTTTTCAACAACTTCAATGTTTTCCGAAAACCTGTAAAGTTCTCCTACGCAATCAGGCTGAGGTAGCATCTTGATTATATCCGTCAAATCTATTATTGATACGTCATTTTTAATAAATTTAAACGTATTTTTATGTTTAAAAGTTTTCATACCTTTCACGACAGCTTTATTTTCAGAAATATTTTCAATCAAGCAAACATACTTGTAAGTTCTCTTTCCCTAAGCAGAGCTAAATTTTGCTAGTATAAAGTCACCTTCTTTTGGCATATACAAACTCATCTTTTGAAGTAGATGGTACGTCTTCTAACTATAATTTATAATAATAAATTATACGCTGGTTTTTTTTTTTTACATAATCCAGCCTATAATAATTAAAACTTTCTGTTTTGTTACTTATCTTCATCTTTTCTGTTAAACATGGTTTAACAGAAAGGTTTCGTTTTGTCTTCTTAGTTTCTTCTTTGGATATTTGATCAATTTTTATTGTTAAATTAGATAGATCTTCTTCAATATTTATAGAATTATTATCCGAGTTATCTTCCACCAATCTTCTGTAAAAAGTTTCTGCGGTCTCGCTCTCTAACGAAACGTCACTTTGGTACGAACCACTTTTATTACTATCCGTTTCACATCGCGTTTTCTTTCTCTTTGCTTTATTCTTCATATTCTTCTTTTTCATATTCTTTTTTGTTTTTCTCTTTGATTTGACTTGTTTCTCATTTGCTTCCCCATTTTTCTCTTCTTGTTCTATTTCCATTCGATCGATTTCCTCAGCAGTCAATGTTTTCTTTTTCTTCGCCAAATTCTCCTTTTTTATGTTTCTTCTGACTTGTTTCATTTCTGCCTCCCTTTTTTTCTCTTCTTGGTCTCTTTCCATTCGGTCATCTTCTTAAATATTTATAGAATTATTATTTATTTATTTATTTGTTTATAGGCGAGCAGTGTATACTGATGTGCCTATATCAAGCAGTGTCGAATAAAATTAGTATTTATCTGTCAAGGAATTTTTTTCCTTCTTTATCCAAAGGTCCAGTCTATTTTTAAATGTGTTTATAGTTTTTGCTGAGATAACATCCTCCGGCAACCTATTCCAATTGTATACAACTCTATTGCAGAGGATGTGGTGTGCAGTGTTGGTTTGTGATGGTGTAGGCTGTAAGAGGACTCCATGGCGTCTGCTATCGCGTATATTTTCCTTCAAGGTGTACATGTCGTGGATATCCGGAAGATTATAGAAGCCATTGAGAATTTTGAAGGTCTCAATCAAGTCTCCACGCAATCGTCGTTCTTCGAGGGTCGTGAGACGAAGAGCTTTTAACCTGTCTTCATAGGTCTTGCGGCGCGGAGCATATGGAATCCTGGTGGCTTTTCTTTGTGCACTTTCAAGCAAATCAATATCTTTTTTAAAATAAGGACTCCACACCTGGAACCCATACTCTAGCAGAGGCCTTATATAGGTTTTGTAAATCTTAATAAAAACATCAATTGTTACTGTCTGGAAGGACTTGCGTATGACATAGATAAATGAGTTAGCCCGTTTGACTATCATAGATATATGCTCTTCCCATTTCAAATCTGCAGTCATGATGACTCCTAAATCCCTCTGTTGGTCTACAGATGCCAAAGCAACTCCATCAAATGTGTATGTCTCCCTGGGGTTGGTTTTACCGAGATGTAACACACTACATTTGGTTGAGCTCAACTTTATTATCCATTCCCTGGTCCAGTTCTGAATACGGTCCAGATCTTCCTGAAGTTCTCCAGACTTTATCATCGCATTGGCAAAAAATTTCCCATCGTCTGCGAAAAAGGCTGACTGACATTCTATGAGCTCTATCAAATCAGTTATAAAGATTCCAAACAGCTGAGGAGCGGTCACAGAACCCTGAGGGACACCGCTGGAAACCATTTTACTTTGAGATAGTGAGCTTCCCACACGAACCTGAAATGTTCTACCTGATAAGAAGCTCCGGTACCACTCCAGCAGTTTACCACGCACACCGTGATGATCAAGCTTAAACAACAAGGGCTGGTGAGGTACCTTGTCAAATGCACGTTCAAAATCGAGGTATACTACATCAACAGGTTCTTTCTTATCAACTTGTATGCTCCAAGCATGAACACATTCCAATAAGTTAGTGACAGTTGAATCCGAGTTATCTTCCACCAATCTTCTGTAAAAAGTTTCTGCGGTCTCGATCTCTAACGAAACGTCACTTTGGTACGAACCACTTGTATTACTAATATCGACTCATATAAATATCGACACGGAACGTCACTAGTGATTTGTATTTTTCATACAAATACGATGGGGCGATTGTAACTACAAAAATAGTTGCAATTACCCATCTGCACAAAAATTTGAGGTTATTGTAACTGTATCAATAAAATGTCAATTATGAGACCTAGCTTTTAATAAAATATACCAAAAGCACTAACGTTTTATCTTAATATTAGGATGAACTTGCAATTTTGCTGGAAACGACGTTAAATATTTTTATGGCACAAAACTAAATAGAGGACACCGCTAAACGGTGCTTCAATATGGCGATTGTCAAAAAATGCTATGTCGGTACAACAGTTAGCGACCTAGAAGCGCCATCTACACCTTATAATAAAAAACAATAATTGCTCTACTTTTCAACAGATGGCACGTTTTACAAAAATCATTATATTGAGAAAAAAATCAATCAGTCGCTTTAGCCCCATAGTTGCTTTCGCCCCGGGTGACCTTATTCTACTGTGGTTCCATAATTGTGTGCCTAGATGGACCGACGATATAATTAAGACCACAGGAACGCGCAGGATGTAGGCAGCTTCCAACTGGGCCTATTGGAAACCCATAGTGGTTGTTCAGCAGTGGACGTTCTACGGCTGATGATGATGATTGTGGTTCCTTACGTGGTCAACGATTTTTGGATGTAATATTGAACAGAACTGCATTCCATGTAATAGCACTTTTTGTAATTTCTGGGTAGGTCTCACAGTGAAAGTTGGTCATTGAGAACATTTTTTTTCAGCTGTAGGAGAGCCACCTATAAGTTTGTCTCATGTAATAGTGAATTCTTTACGAGTTGCCATAGAAGCATCGAGACGTGACAGTGGATACAATACAAGCAAATTCCTTGACGTCGGTAAGTTGCCATAGTTTCTTTATCAAAGTTACGTTGAGCGTGTGATGCGATAGATCAAAGGGATATATCTAATTAAATCACGCAAGTGATGTTCTGCATATTGTCGATGCTTACATGTCTTGTATGTAAAATGTCTATCTGTTGGTGGCGCGAAATCTCTAAGGGTGATTGAATTCAAAGTTTCTTTTTGAACAAACGAGAAGCGAGGATATCAGAATTAAGAAATATTAGTCGATGCAGTTAATTACTAGTAGTTCTCCGAAAAGTAGATCTCGCGACATATCTCTTTAACTGAATCTTCCTAAGCCTCATATAACGTCGATTTGCTAGTAACTAATTTGCTACATATTTATACTCGAAAATCTCGTTAGGATTTAGATACTAAACAATAATATTATTGGAGTCGGCTGATAAATAGCGCGACAGCAAATTTCCTCACTTTTTGAGGGAAATACCTACCCTATCAAAAATTACAGCGACGATAAAAGAATTCTAATTATATACATGGTTATTTCTAATCAATTAGCATTCTTTTAGGGGCTTATTCTGTACATCAAAACTAACAACTTTAGTACTGCGAGTTTTGTCAAAACTCAAAAAAAAATTCAGCTGTTCCATACATTTTGTCACGGATGAACGATATTTTTCTATGGAACAACAAAAATTTTTTTTGAGTTTTGACCAAAGTCGTAGAACCGAAGTTGTTGTTTTGATGTACAGAATAAGCCCCTAAGAGGATGCTTATTGATTAGAAATAACCCTGTATGTGTATATATAAACGTGTGTACCAAGTTTCGTCGAAATTCTTTGAAAAATGCGACCTGTAGACGAAAATTGACATCTGGATAGACGACAGTAAAATCGCCGTGTTAAAACGGAGATCTTCGCTGTCGCTCGATCAATTATTATCTATTATAGGACATATTGATTCCAGTTTAATACAGTCAACTCACAATGTCTTGTAGAGCTAATATTAAAGCTACTAAATAATTGACGTATAAACATTACCATTCAGCGTGACAATGCTGCTAGCATGCTAGGCTCGCTGCCAACTGGCAGTGGGCTTGAGCATTTGGATTATCTTTAGACCTTCAAGGGTCTGTGGATGATCCAATTGCTTTCTATGTAATAGTAATGTAGGTAGTTTTAGAATTTAAAGTAGTATTGCATCTTATTGTAGTTAGTAAGAAAAAAACTATACTCTATAAAATTTAACTTGATCTCTGCGACAGTTACATATTGACATATTTAGAGTTGAGATAGTGGTGGAAAAAAAACGATTTTCAAACAAAGTTCTAATGAAATCGAATGAGTAGTTGAAGGTGAAAAATTGGATTTTATTTAAGATCAAGTATGTACACATGTAAATAATGTTATGATATTAATTAAATACTCATAATAATGTACCGATAGTATTTATCGACGTTTTTCACTATTATCGATGCTAATGTAACATATAAATGGGTTTAATTTAATTACACATGTAAAAATGTTATGATATTCAAATATACAATAAAATTAATGATAAATTAAGTTTTATTTAAAATATCGTCAGTATAAATTACAACTCTATCTAAAACTCTGTGGTCACGATCATTCGTCGCCCATCACTAATCGACATGCCCATAAAGTATGACATTGAAGGTATTTTCTGTACTATTAAGAAATTCAGGACTTTATAGGTGTGATTTTTCTGACAGCTGTCGCAGAGTTCAAGTTAAATTTTATAGAGTATAATAACATATTTTCAGACGTTCCGGTAACCAATGAAAACGTTGTCAAAGCGGCTGATGTGAAGTTAGATGAGTATTTGCTAATATGACGGGGTATTCAGATATTGAAATAACCCCCGAATACCGATCAAATTGTAAGGGTCAATGGCATGTTAAGTAGATTTTCGTAGAGCATTATTAATGTATTACTGAAGTTAATTACTGATGCTAAATATTTTTAACTTGTATTGTAAGTTTTCTTTTGATTAGCGTTACACAGTAATTAATAAACCCAATTTTAAAAGCGCCTTCGAAAATTTAATAGGTAGCAACGTAAAATAATGTTCTCTCCACATTACAGAGCTATTATAACTAGAGAGATAGTGCTCTTGTCGCCTGAGGCAATTCTCATCCACAAAAATGTATGGAAAATCTGGCTCAGAGCTGTCAAAGCTGTCAATTATGTATTGGAATTTGACACTACTGAGAAAAGAACACGTTGCCGTGTTCTGCACTCAATCGAGATATTTTTCATGTCGCTTACTAACTTATGCCATATTAAATCATTGCATCTCTTTCTTTCTTTTCTCGATCGACCACATTATCGCTCTGGTATCTTTGTGGTTCTCTCTATCAAATGCATACAGTGAAAAAGAAATAGGGCTATTCTAAATTGCTATTATAATTACGATAGTGCCGCTAAAATTGGGCCCAATGATTACATAATTTACGTCTAAGCTTACATCTACATAAAGGAGTATCAACTTGTAGAGATCGTTTAATGTGTCTAATGAATGTTTCTTTTAATTATTTCAAAAGGTAGGAACAGTAGCAAACAATAAACAAAATCAGAAGCTACTAGGTGGCTAGTATAAGATCAGATACTCCATGAACTAACTTCACTAATTTAATTAGCCCATAATAAGTGTTTATGGTATGTACCTAACTATAAGGATTTTCCCGGTTGCTCGTAAATCCATTGGTTGTACTTCGTTTTATTTGATTACCGACCGGCCCCGGCGCCGGGCGAGACATAACACGGTTTATTGCTTTACTTAAATAACTACCGGGCCCGGCCGAAGAACCACCGCGAACCACCCTTCAATGTAATTTTATGACTCAATAATTCATTTGAGAATAGCTATTGAATTCGCGCGAAAATATTAGTGAAAACTGGCGCGAAATACGCAAATTAACCACGGGTAAGCTCGTGCACGTAGGTAAGTAAAAGTTGAATAGAGAATGAGAGGAAATGCAACTTAATTGAGTGTTCTCTGGTTTGTAAATTCTCAATTTACATCAACAATTTTGAGTCGAGTGGCGGACATTGAGCTATTTTTAACTAGTTCTAGTTGCATGTTTCTAACGGTTATAATAAAACGAAAGTTTGTTTTTGGATTTTTGGTTTTATTTAGGAATGAGAGCGGTTATTTTTTAGTAGACGGTAAAGGCGTGAGATGTCGTCTTTCATCAAAGCTCGAGGGACCGTTTCCCCGCGAGCCAACGTGGCGGAAAATAGCCTGCGCCCGCCGCTATGGATGCCGCCCTCACTCATTCACCGACAGTTATTTTTTAAGTTAGACTTGGCAACATTTTATGCCAACATGACCTGTCTTAAAGCTAACGTAAAATAAAAAAAATGGGACCAACTCATCAAGATTTTGTTTTAATGATTACGCATCACAGAATGTCGCTCCTTTCGCTGATGGAAGTAAATTTTGTTATTTTTACGGTATCAAATAAGGTTCTACAGGGTTACTTGTGATCAATTAGCATCCTTTTAGGCGCTTTCTGCACATAAAAATTTTGTTCTGCGACTTTTTTAAAAAATCAGAAAGAAAAGACAGTTGTCCTTTTAGGCGCTTATTCGGTACATGAAAACTAACAACTTTTATTTTGCGACTTTTGTCAAAAAAAAAGAAAGAAAAGACAGCTGTTCCATAACTATTTGTCGAGGGTGAACGATATTTTTTAAGAATGAGCATTTTTTTGACATTTGATAAAAGTCGTTGAACAATAGTTGTTAGTTTTTATGTACATAATTAACCCCTAAAAAGATGCTAATTGATTACCAGTAACCCTGTATAAAACAAGCGTAGGTTTCATTTTTTACTAGCAAAATTGCTCAGTTGCTGCCGCGGCATTTCTTAGCTACGAGTAAATAAACCTAATGGACTATAGAGAGACAGGTCTATAGTTTACGACCTGTACGTTTAGACGGCTCCTGTGCCGCCTTTCCTAACAAGTATCATAACATCTCGCGTCCCCACGGTGTAGTTTCACGTTTCTACAGAATTTATAGTCTACAGCGTATAAACAGTATAGAATCTTGGATTAAAACTAGAGCTATGACTTTTTAAAGTCGTTCAATGAGATCACATGAATTGAGTTACTCTGAGATAGGTTCTTGAAAAGTCAGTTAAAATGCCGATTAGTCACTTTATTATACATAATCACTGCACAAAATCACAATAACACACGGCATACTTAGGTTGCACAAAACACTTTACACTGGCACTGATATTCAGACACACTTCACTGTACACGAGATGCTTACGCTTCGACGGCAATCGCGGAAAAAAACTGTGTCCGCCAAGGGTCGGCCGGTCTATTTATACCCGATATAACCGTCTGGAATTTACTAGATAATTCGCGACATTACTCTAATTAATAGGACGCTATTGTGTTAACAAAGTAAAACAGGGTGTAAGTTCGGGAACTTATATTGTTATAAACTGACAAAAACACCAAAAAACGAATACAATAGAGTCGGACGACCCACGATCGCAGATTATGTCATAGTTACTAGCGCTTAGGTGTAAACAACTCGTCGGAGTTATTGCGCGCCTACCGCGTGACAATATGTACTTGGTTACTAGGTTTGAGCTCATAAGAGTTACGTAATAGTGACATGTGTAGCTACATGATGGAGAAGAAGTGACCTGGGGTCGAAAAGCTCTCGGGTAGAGACTTCGTAGGTAAGCACAACGTAGGACGTTCACTAACGAGGTAGACATAATTACCTCATCAAGACTACAAAGTCACGCTGAATGGAAGCCGTGTCTAACCAGTTACCATTATTAACTAAGTCACGTTTTTAAAATGTGTTTTGGGACTTTTATTGGATGGAATATTTCAACCCTTACTTTCACCGAGTTTGTAATAAGTTTGTGACAAGTTTTGCTACTGCAGCGTTATTTCCGGACGTCAGGTGCGGGTGGTAAACGTAACGAAGCAGGCTTGGGTGACGCCTCTGACGAATAACAATAATTCATTCCGGAACGCAATGTTGGGACGCCTGTCAACAGCCACAACTTCGTTTAAACCGCGTGTGGATACCTACAGAAGGACTAAAACTTATTACAAATGTTTGAGGTTTCTTAGAAGGCGAGTAAGTAAGCAGAAAAACTATTGATTTATTTTCAAAGATACGAGCATATACGATCTTTTGAATAATTGATTACTATAAAGAACGCTACGAAAGGACGCAAGACGAGAAATCTATTTAAAATAAGTGTTGTATTTACATGCCAGCTCTATCTATTGCTCGATGCTATTTTAACATTTATAATTACGTATTTAGCGCGTTTTATTGTGTCCAAAATAAATAAGAGTTACTAAATGAAATCAAGATAATAAGCACGGCAAATGAAAACTGTTTACATCTACTTCATTTACGAGTATTTAAATATTATCGTTACTGATATTGTTGATCCGCCCCTCGTATAGTATTATTGGCAAACATTGCACTATGCAGTAATGGCATTTGGATTTAACCACTGCAAAGTAAAACCTTATTCAGGCAACATTGCACGAATTTGAATATACTATTAACCTTTGAGTGCTATTAAATTGCTATTGCTTGGACCGAACTATAGCGGTAATAGCGTGGTGCGATGTTTCTATTCATTTTATGGCTCTTAGTGCAACACAGCATTAGGATATAGTGAACGTTTTGTACAAAGTTACTTAAGTATAATTTTACCATCAATATACCAAACATTTCACATTTCACACCACTGGCTTTTCGGTGAAGGAAAACACCGGGAGGCAACCTGCATACGTCCATAGAAGAAATTCGATGGTGTATGTGAATCCACCAACCCGCACTGGGCCAGCGTGGTGGATATGGCCCAATCACCCTTAGTAGGTAGGCCTACGTCCTGCAGTGGACTATTAAAAAGGCTGGTACATATACCAAACATGTCTAGGTAATCAGAAATGGAAAAATGGATCTTTTTAAGATCCAAAGAAGAAACCAAGTTACAAACATTGTCCTGATTGGTATCTTGACATGACGGTGGGCAGGGAACAAAGCACGTGGTACTGTTGACTGATGGGGTCGAAAGGTACTCGAGTAGAAACCACGCACAGAAAGAGTAGCGTCGGCCATCTATCCATAAGGTGGACAAAATAATGATCTCACGCGCTGGATGCAAGCTGCTTCCAACTGGCCCTATTGGAAATCTGTAGCAGGCCTATCTCCAGCAGTGGACGCTCTATGACTAAAAATTACGGTGATACCTAATACCAAAAATGTTCTGCTCCTATTATAGGTACCTATTTATTTCATTGTTGTTATAACGGTGCTGGCTCAGCCAACGTAAACGCATCGTTACAAAAAATATTGCTGTTTAAATAAATGTAATCTTTTTGTATAAGGCGTAGGGCCTTTGTTTGATTATACCCACGATTCACCGTTAAAAAAATTAAATGTCAATAGGTACATATACCTACAAATATATTTTTTGTTTGAATATCATAGTAAAAATAGCATTGAGCCATTTATTTATCATTTAAATTAAAATACAACAAAAACATTTTCAAGTGAAATATAGCCAAGGCCACAGTTCGCACTTTCAAAAAGTTGTGAGATCTTAATATGTAGAGCCAAGCTTCTAACTCTACACGTCTTAACTCTACAAGTCCTTACTCCACAAAATCTACACCTTATTCAATATGTGTGACTTGGCCGTTCCGTTACAACAAGAACTAAGTGAACAGTGAACAATTAATTAATCTTCACTTTACGCCCATGTGCAGTTAGCGAAACAGCCAAGCCGCATATATTGAATAAGGTGTAGAGTTTGAGAAGTAAGGACTTGTAGAGTTAAGACGTGTAGAGTTAGAAGCTTAGCTCTACATAAGAACTCACAACTTTTTGAAAATGCGAACTGTGGTCTACATTTGACATGGAAATATTTTTGTTAGATTTCACTTCTTTTTGTACATTATTTATAAGAGTATTATAAGAGAAGTACTTTTAAATATCGATTTTCAGATTCCTAGCTTCGAAACTTGCGGAAGTTTTATACTGAAGATGAAAGGTTCAAAGGTGGCTCAAAATGGTTCGTGTGATATTACACATGCACGTCGCGACGCCAGCTTTTTCTTTGTATTGGCTGGACACGCTTCCGCGTGTCTAGATTAAGCTCCCTCCTCCCGTTGTATACCTCATGTCTGATCGTCGTGAAATTCGTCTAAATTAGCTCCGCCTCTGTAAAATAAGCTAAAATTAGTGAGAACCCAAAGAAAGAAAGTCGAATTTGGCAAGCTGGTCAAAACGTTAATATAAAACCTTGTAAGGTTTTGGAGCAACAATGAAAAGCTGGCGAGGCCGACGGGTCGACTTCCAAATCAAATTCAAACCATGCCCGACAAATTATAAATCCATCTCAACTAGGACTCTGAATAATACAGTAGCCCGTCGCCGCTGCCACGGCCGTGGCCCCAATGAGAATACGAGAATACATTATGCACAATGAAAACTTCAACGCATAAAGATCTTGAATACGAAATTAAGTTTCGGTACCTGCTCTTACAAACAGCTTTGAGAATAATGAGTCGAAAGATATAAAACTGACAGGTTTCTTAGAGATTCATTTATTTTCGGCCGGCTACTTTTGTTCATGGGCTTCTTTAAAGGTCTTACAACCGGCCATAGCCGTCTCAGTCGAACTTTTGCAAGCGTGAGTAGACAGATAGTGAATTAAAAAAAAAAACTCTGTGCAGAATTTACTAACCACAACACGTTATGTACAATCTATGAAAGAAAAGTTGGTCTTGATATTTTTTGATTTAACAGAAGTCTGTAATAAAGATGATAATAAAGAAATAAAGTGAATAAGTTTCTTAAAAAATGACTTAATTGACTTTAACCGTATACAGAATTCAAATAGTTTACACGAATCGATGTAGTATTTTTTTACATTATTGTTGATTTATCGAAAATGGCTCAGCCGATTTAGATAAATTTAAAATGGAACCATTTTTAAAGAATGATCTACCAAACAAAAAAGCATTATCAAAATCAGACCATATTGTAAACAGTAATGCGTGTCATACATAAAAAATAAATAGGCGTCGACTTGTAAACATCCGCAGTTTATATTAATGACGGATAATGCACTCACGTTCATTTTTATAGACATTAGATACGACTATAGTTTCGATCGCATTCGGCAATCTTTCTCAAGTTGAGGCGAGTGATAGCGCGCGGAGCCGTCTCGCAATGCACTCAACAAGTCAACACTCCTCTGTTTCGTCGGTTAAAAACTGTTAAAAAAATTCCGTTAATTTCTTCAAGAGATCTAAACGAACAATACTATAAAGTGGGTGTAATTTTATTAACAAAAAATACTACATTAGTTAGATACATACGTAAAATCACATGTTTTTTATTTGTTTTGTGACTTGCGCGAGCGAGATAGAATTTAGCGTTTAAAATCCCCTTATAAAGCGTTTTCCTCACAGGCTCAGCTTGCGGCAGCAGCTACAGTTGTTATCATTTTTTATTGCCGTCCTCCATTTTGTCCTTTTTATTACGAAGATTCCTCTCAAGTATTTAAAAGCAACACGTTCAAGATCACCTTCTAGGTGATAGTGACGTGCTACCTTCTAGAAAAAATAAACAGAATGTGTTGAAACACGATTTGTGTTTAAGTATGTCGAAAGAGAGTAGAACCTGTGTTAAATATAACAAAACCGATGCGTTTGGAAAACTGTTACCAGCTTTTTGTTGTATACAATTTCTTACTAATTAACGTACCTAACTATTATTATTATTGATAGGTACTAAAACAGAGTCACGTCACGATACAAAAAGGCTTGTTAGACTCAAGCTGGGGCTTAGTACTTAACAACGTTTGCTACGCTATAATCAGTGAAAACTATACAGTGTGAACTTTTATTACAGTCATAACTGTAGCAGAACATAATTCTCTTAGATCACATAGCATTATCGCTCATTTTAACTGAAATTTCCTGTAGAATTTTCCATAGTAGCTGAGCTATACGAGCGATACGTCGATTACTAAAAAAAACCGTGTCCGGGTTATTAAATTAGAAATTACTGGCGACCCGCCCCGGTGTAGGTATCCTACTTTAATATTATAAACGCGAAAGTTTGTGAGGATGGATGGATGGATGTTTGTTACTCTTTCACGCAAAAACTATTGAACGGATTGAGATGAAACTTTTTAATACTATAAACGCGAAAGTTTGTGAGGATGGATGGATGTTTGTTACTCTTTCACGCAAAAACTACCGAACGGATTGAGATGAAACTTTGCAATAATATAGCTTATATATCAGAATAACACATTGGCTATAAATTATAATGATATTGCGTCTAAAATCACAATATCATGCGGGCGAAGCCGCGGGTAAAAACTAGTTATACATACAAACCTTGCTCTTGAATCATTCTGTTTATTAAAAAAACACATCAAAATTAGTTGCGTAGTTTTAAAGATGTAAACATATAGATATAGGGACAGACAGACAGCTCTTGAATTATTCTGTTTATTAATAAAAACACATCAAAATCCGTTGCGTAGTTTTAAAGATATAAACATTTAGGTATAGGGACAGACAGATAGCGGGAAGCGACTTTGTTTTAGTGATTATCATACTTTTGTTTGCGTACTACAAACTTACAAAGCTTCACCTAACAATACGTGAACCTCATAATATGGTCCCGAATTCGAAATTCAAATTGAAATATCAGTTTTAATTTATATTTCGAATAGTTTGCATGAAGAATCAGTATTACCATCCGACGTGGCAATGGGTCCAGTGTTTTAGAAACTGTGTGCCTACTGGCAGTTGGTTTTTAGTCATTTTAAATAGAGTAACTTTTCATAGTCAACCTTCTGTAAGTATATTCATTTTTATAGACTGTACTATTGTTAAATATTACAATACGTCCAAAAAGAAGCCCTTTCATTTGCCAACAACAAAACCAACAATAACAGTCAACGTCAAAAAACCGATTGTCCAGATTAAAAACAACTCTAGCTTGATTGTATCGAATAAATCAAGCTATAGCGGCGCGTTCAATGGCAGGAAATTTAGTCAGTTGCAGTTGAATTTGTTTCGAAAAGGGCAACTCGGCTAAATAGATTGGGGTTTGTATTGATCCGAGCTATTCTGAGCTTATCCACCAGCGTGCGCTAGACCGGCTCTATGTAGGAAGGTTAATTTTGCCTTCTGCTTTGGTAGCTTTGCAGCAATGATAGGTAACGCGTGTATTGTATATTGTGCTAAAATGTTAAAGAAAATTTAAACTGTTTTTGTAATAAGAAGTTTTGTGCTCATCGAGTCGACCCTAAGATCGAAGACAAGATGTAATTTCGAGTTGTATCCGCATGAGTATGGCTCATTAATTAGACTTTTAAAAAAGGTGTTACAGTACAGTAAATTGCTCATTAAAATATTGGTATTTCACCCTATTAATATCTACAGAATTCAGACTATCAGGAAGCAGTGAACCCAACACGTCAATAAAAGCCGCGTTTTTGAAAAGTGCTAACGAAATACGTAAATCTAAATTAATGTATCTGTTATATGGTGTACAATAAAGATATTGTTTGTTTGTTTGTTTGTTTGTAAAGAAAAGTGTTTCTGAAATAGCTAATATCTTTTACATCTCTCATATTCGGTAAGTAGGTTCTTATTACCTCCAAATGGGGCTTGTAGGTGACTAATTAGCGCTCTAGGGTAATAAAGTAGCTAGAATAGCCCTAGAACGCTAAGTAATTAAAAAAAAAACACGTCTTTCTTTCAAAAAGTTTGCGTACATCTAACCATCTTGCTGGCAATAGATATCATGCATTCAGCCCAATGACCAAAGAGGTAGCTTTGCTATTCAGCCTTGTCTTCGTGTGAGTATAGGTAATAGTCATCAATTTTAAATATCAAACGGCGAAGCTCAATTTCGTTCTTGAAAAAAAATTAAAAAGTTCTTTACTTGATTATTTTAATGAAAAAAAGGCGAGAATAGAAAACTTTTACTTTAAATATTGTTTGTTTTTGGGATTTTTTTATAATTACGTGCTAATATGGAAAAAAACATGAGTTCTTCAAGTGATGCAGATAAGCTGCACTCCCGATTCAATGAAAATGGAAGCTGATTTTTTTCTACTTACCTCACAATCGAGATGTAAAGCAGAATAGTTAGCTTGGGTGTAAGCACCAATTGCACCCTCGAATTATAAATATCTCGGGCTGCAATTGATGCCTTACAGCCCTTGGCTACTAATTATTACGTATTAACTATTAAGTATTACACTAAACTAGACTAAAGTTTTCTAGACCTAGACCGCATCTACAGTAACTATTTGACCAAATTTTACCAACAGATAAAATATATTTTTTAAACAAGGTAGGTAAATAACCTAACCTAACTTGTTGAAAAGTATGACGTCTGGTTTACTCTGAAAATATTTAAAGCTATTTGAAAAGCGATCCGGCTTCGACAGTAAAGCTGTCAGCTTATACCGAGGGTTAGCAGAGAGCACCTCGGTCAGGCAGGAGGCCGAGGCGGTCACATCTTGCAGCTACAATATGCAGCTCGCCATTCACTTTGGTTTTAATTGCTCTGCGCTCCCCAGCCTTCCCCTTAGGCTGCAATAAATAAAGAAAATCCCTCCTAGGCCATTCATTCTGACTAAGGCGGCCAACCGTCCCGCATTTTGCGGGACCGTCCCGTAATGCTAGACGAAATCCCGCTTTGAAATTATTAGTAAAATAGTCCCGTAAAACGTTGTATGCGTCCCGCATGTCCCGCATCCCTATTTTTCTACCACACTTCTACACAACACCTACACGCGCGCACGGTCTACAGCGAAGGAACACAGATTACCTATAATAGCGACAAGCGTATCGCGCAAGGGCTAATCTCGTTCTCTTTCTCTCTACTGAACTCATAAGGCGTAAGAGCGGGAAAGGGGCGCACGAAAATAATTAGACATAAGTGCACACGCCGTGACACGATATTCCCCCCCCCCCATTCACGAAAGGTTAAGTCCCGCATTCAGTTTTCGGAAAGTTGGCCGCCTTAATTCTGACCTATCTATCTTACCTACTCCTGGGCTTCATGCGCAGCGCAATTTTTAGGTCAATCGACTCATAATTTATGAACTCGCAGTAATGACTGCTGTCACTGGACGGAAATTAAACCGATTCGATACATTTTCGCGTCATTCCTTCGTAATATTTCGCAGATTTCGATTAATTTGCAATATAACGTTTGTGATTGTCGAATACGTTTTTGAACAAATTATTTTTTAAAAATAACGTTTGTATCATCAACACATGGATATGAACACGAATATCATGCTTTAAAATTTGAATCGGATCTTATTATGAAAGGGAACATAGAAGTAGTCGAGCATTTGTAAAATTACCTACATCAAAAATAGGGATGTTTAATAGGTATAAAATCATTATTATTATTGGAAATCATGAATGAGGAGATCCGTAGAAAAATCAAGGTTACCGACATAGCCCAACGGATTGGCAAGTTGAAGTGGCAATGGGCAGGGCACATAGCGCGGAGGACTGATGACCGATGGGGTCTAAAAGTTCTCGAGTGGAGACCACGTACCGGCAAGCGCAGCGTAGGGCGTCCACCCACAAGGTGGACGGAGGACCTCATTACGACCGCAGGATCGTGCTGGATGCAAGCCGCTATCAACCGGTCTTATTGGAAATCATTAGGGAAGGCTTATGTCCAGCAGTGGACGTCCTGTGGCTGAAATGATGATTTTCATTAGTCCGTCAGTTAGATTTTTAAAAAATATTGAACACATATTTTTTCTTTTGTCAATAAATCAATCAGTGACAAAGATAAACCTTATCAAAGTTTGAGAGTGGGGGCTCGTGACGACACTAGCCGGTACATTTGACAGCGGTTAGTGACGTCATGCGGAATTTTAACAGGCTATATCTTCATAAATTTGTGTTAAATTGACAAAAGAAAAAATACGTGTCTAACATTTTTGACAATCTATTTGACGGACTAATTATATTTTTTTAGTTAACAAGCCTTATGTGCCGAAAAAAATGCCAAGGCAATGACCACATAGACTTTTTGGCCGTGGTAGTATAACTACATATGCAGCGTCACAGTAACACTATCGTGTAAAGACTGTTTACCCACTTTAATAGAACTTCTGATGAGATTATTAGATCATGCTTTTTAAAATAAACATTACGTAGCTATTAAAGTCTTGGAAAAATGAAAATAAATTGCCTGTCTTGAAAACTAAAAAACTGCATCGTGCAATTTTTCATAGACGTAGCTTTAATGCTGAAAAATTAGAGCGTAGCTGCAAAGTTATTAATGCATTCTTTGATGTTACATAAATGTTGGTTGACTTTATTTATATGCAAATTTTCTTACAAATAGTTTTTATTCGTGCTTGTTTTGTTTTTCCAGTTGGGAAATTGTGCAATGAAGTAATAAAATTAATAATTTTTCGCAAAACACGGCACAACCAACTTAATTCGTGTACGAAATTCGAATACTTCGCTCGAATAGATCGATGCATAGAATTTTTATATCATTGTTGATATTTCAAAAACGACGAATGTTGATTTTCGGTAGACTTTAAAGGCCGAAACACACACAGGGCGGGCGCGGGTCGGGCGCGGGTCGGGTCGTGTTCTTCGCGTGACACGCGCTGTTCCATTATCAACACACATCGGTGGCGTGGCGGGATGGGTCGACGTACCTTGTTAGCAGCATCGATTGTTGTGAAAACTCAGTGTGATTGAAAATGTCGGAGGATTCGGACACGGAAGAACTACTTTTTCGTTACTTCAAACACTTACTACTCTCATTTAATTGATCTCCAATTTGCTGCCATATCCTTTCCTTCAGAACAGCATTATTGTACTTGTTGTCCCTTGCTTCGTACAAACAAGCATGTTTACGAACACTTTCAATATGTTTTTCATTGAGATCCATAGCAAATTTGTAAAAAAATACAAAATCTCATTGACGTATTCACAACACGCGCTGAGCACGACCCGCGCACGCTCTCTGTGTGAACACTTGTTGGTAAATACTTGTATTACGACGAATTCCAACGAATGCAACGGCGCCCGACCCGCGCGTCCCGCGCTCTGTCTGTAGTGGCGGGCGACGGGCGCGGCTGGCGCGCGGCTCCCGCGCTCGGCCCGCCCCGCGCCCGACCCGCGCACGCGTTCTGTATGTTGTCGTCCATTGAAACAGGTACTAATAGACACGCCGTACTCCCGCCCTGCACCGCGCCCGACCCGCGCCCGACCCGCGCCCGCCTTGTGTGTGTTTCAGCCTTAAATGGGACCACCTCGAACTAAAAAAGTAAATTAGGTTAAAAAAAAATTTTTTAGAATCAGTTCACAGTTGGCGAAAATATCCATCTACATACCTACATAGTATATACAGGGATATTTCTAATCAATTAGCATCCTTCTAGGGGCTTATTCTGTACATCAAACCTAACAACTTTTGTTCTATGACTATCGAAAGGTCGGCTAAGTCAACACACATAATGGGACCGACTGTCTTCAATAAGTTACCAGAGCATATTACCACCGCGCCCTCTATGGGCAGTTTTAAGTCGCGGCTCAAACGCTGGCTTGTCGAACACACGTTCTACAGCTACGACGAATTTATAGCATTAAAATTATGAAATTTATTTGAATATTGACATTATTATGTTTGATTATTATTTCTTTGTAAATTTGTAAGTGATGCAACAATTTTATTGTGTAATTTAGTACTTAAGTACAATATAAGTATATTATTAATACTACCTATGTACCTACGATATATACCGACTTGTAACTAACGTTATCAATAAATTGATTATGATTATGATTATGATTATCATAAAACTCAAAAAAAATTTTTGTTATTCCATAGAAAAATATAATTCACCCGCGATTAAATGTTTTGAGTTTTGATGATAGTCGTAGAACAAAAGTTGTTAGTTTTGATGTACAGAATAAGCCCCTAGAAGGATGCTAATTGATTAGAAATAACCCTGTAAAACCTTCTCTATTTTGGAAGTCAGTTAAATATTTGAAATTTTTATAAAATATTAAAAATTGCATTTGATTGTTTCGACCTATGATTGACTTAGGATAATTATTATACACTACTCACTAACTAAAAGCCGTGGTTGTCAAGAGGTAGTGACACCCGCCTTACAATCGTGAGGTCGTGGGTTCGAATCCCCGGTCCCGTACCAATGAGTTCTTTGGAATTTATGTACGGAATTTCACACCACAGGCTTTTCGGTGAAGGAAAACATCGTGAGGCAACCTGCATACGTCCGTAGAAGAAATTCGATGGCGTATGTGAATCCACCAACCCGCACTGGGCCCGCGTGGTGGATATGGCCCAATCACCCTTCGTGGGTAGGCCTACGTCCTGCAGTGGACTACTAAAAAGGCTGGTACAGTACAGTACAGTACTCACTAACTCACAAATACGTTTGAACTATATAAAAAATGTTCTCAATATTGACCGCATGGCACTACGATGGCACGACCAATAGCATTATCCAAATAAATAAACTATCTATAATAGGAAAACTAAATAATGCTCCCTTCACAACACATTAGCTTAGCAAAATAAAAGTCATCGCTTCTTTCCTAAACACATTCAGCGTGGGTGAAAAAAACCTTAGGAAAAAGAAGTCTCGATAAAAATGCAAAATTGTTTAATAGCAATCTACATTTCGTACCCATGTCAAATAAAGCTGTTTCTCCTTGTCAAATAAATTAAATTTCTTGATGCAAAATATTTTGTCCCTCGATTTATACAACGCGGAAATGATGAAAATCTGTGAAGTTAAGCTTTTCCTTATATAAGGTCCTGAACTTTGCTGATTTAAACTTTTGTACAGCCAGTTCATTTCTAAAGATTCTAAATTACGGTATATAAAACGAATTATGTTACTTATAAAGTTTGTTATCTGAAACAATATAATAAACATTGCTTGTAAATATACATGAAAAAAATAATATTAATATAGTAATACTAGCTAGTTAACGTGATCTCTCACTATGTGCCTTATTAGTAAGCTCAAGTAGCCCAACGAGCTGTTGAGAGGGCTATGCTCGGAGTCTCTCTGCGGGATCGAATCAGCAATGAGGAGATCCGTAGAAGACCCAAAGTTACCGACATAGCCCAACAGATTAGCAATGGCAATAGGCAGAGCACATAGCGCGGAGGACTGATGACCGGTGGAGTCGAAAAATTCTCAAGAGAAGACCACGTACCTGCAAGCGCAGCGTAGGACGTCTACCCACAAGGTGGACGGATGACCTCATTAAGACCGCAGGATCGCGCTGGATGCAAGCCGCTTCCAATCGGTCTTATTGGAGATCCATAGGAGAGGCCTATATCCAGCAGTGGACGTCCTATAGCTGATGGATGGATGGATGGAATACTAGCTGACCCGACGAACTTCGTTTCACGCATTTCACGCAATTTTAGCCTAGGTATGTGTTATTCTGATGTATAAACATTACTATTGTAAAGTTTCATCTCAATCCGTTCAGTAGTTTTTGCGTGAAAGAGGAACATACATCCATACATACAAACTTTTGCGTTTATAGGTAACTAGCTGATCCGGCAAAATTCGTTTCACGCAATATCTTAATAAATTAAGATTAATTAATGCAAAGTTTCATCTAAATCCGTTTTGCGTGAAAGAGTAACAAACATCCATACAAACTCATAAACTTTCACGTTTATAATATTAGTTTATATAGGTATAGCCATGTGTAATGGAAAAAAGTCATGTACTCATCAAAAATATGTCAAAGATGATTATGGAATTAACTTTGAAATTGAAAACCTATGTTTTGTATAAATATTCTAGATTCAATGACTATTTTTTTTTTTCAATGTTTTCATAGGCCCATAAGTACGAACGCCCAAAAATTGCCAGTAAAAATAATCAAGGCTGTAAATAATAGCTGCTTATAATAGGTACTTAAGGCGAGGTAAACGACATAAAGGAAAAAATAATTCACGTTCCTAATTTAGAACCGTTACAAAAATGAAGCATGGAAATTACGTGGTACGCATGCTTACTGCAGATTAGAAACAAATAATTTCTTCCTAAAAACAGCCATAAATTTAGTAGCTAGCGATGAGGCAATTTCGACAATATATATAGGTACAACTTGAGTTTTAGTAGAACAAAGTAAGTTCCTACAGGCCGGATGGCTAAGCCTGGTGTCAGTTTGCTTCAGTTCAGGCTTTAATAGAGAATGGTATACTAAGTTACAAAATATAATCTACTAAATTGTTCTATTATTCATCCAATAAGAATAAAAAAAAACCGGACAAGTACGAGTCAGGCTCGCACATCGAGAGTTCCGAATAAACACGTTGTTAAAATAATTAAAAACCTGTTTTAGCATGTGCTAATGAAGTTCTTTTATATGATACCTTACATGATACGATTTACTCACTTTGAATTTTCAACCCATATTTTGTGAATTTTGAGGCCCTATTTTTTGTGATTTGAATAAAAATGTACAGTTTTCAGATTGATTCCTATATGAGTACTCTGCGACAATACTTCTCGCCAAATTTCATAGTTCTATGTCAACGGGAAGGTTGCCTAGAAGAAATCACTTAAGGCGATGAGATCGCACATTATTCAATATACCATTTTTGTTTTGGCTTTTTTGGTGCATAATAAAGATAAAATATAATAAAGATACACATATTGTTTTGCAATTTTAACAGATCAGCCCAAGTAGTGAAAAATATCAGTAAAGAAAAGTATGAAAGACAATAAGAATCTGCAAAATATGCACGGTTTATACAAACTGATAAATTTCATGTTTGATCATCAAAAAGGTGAGGAATTTCTGAAAAATGATACTAGTGCCATCTAAAGCTTTGTAGTGATTACTAATGTTATAATTGTATATGTACATATTTTAAATGTTTTAGCGACTTTGTGCACTTTTTGGTATAGATAAAAAAAAATGTTAAACTCGTGTTAGAACATGTACCCTGTTCGAAAATTCGTTAGACGGCGCAGGGCACTTGCGCGAGTGTGCGCATCTGTTGTTGTATTTGTACCACATAAACTTTATATGTTCAAGTTTTCGCTTTCACCTGCACTCCCGGAGTGCAACAAGTTGTTTTTTTATTTGGTTTTCATGCTTGGTGGAGGCGATCGTTTGCCCGATGGAAATTAACACTAGGGAGGCATTTTTATTTTTTTATTTTGAATAGGTTCGCGTTTGACTACACACTGCCTGATGTTAAGCAGATGTGCGGTCTAGAGTGTAGCACGCTTACCTAGAAGATAGCTATTTACTCGGGATTTGAAGACACTCACGTTGTACTTTAACGGGAAGACAGACCCAGGCAAAGCGTTCTACATTCCGGCTGTTCGTATGAGGAATGAGGATTCGAAACGCTTGGTTCTAACGCGCGGACTGTCCACCATAAAAGGGTGGCGCTTTGGTCGCGTCTGTCTAGCCGTACGATAGAAGAACGGGGCAGGGGGGACCAGATTGTGCAACTCCTGGGCGCACTCTCCGAAGTGTATCCGGTAAAAGGCCGACAAACATGCTACCTTGCGACGATGCTCAAGACTTTGCAGCTGCGTCTTAGTCAAGGTGTCGTTGTCAATCAGCCTCCTGGCTCGCCTCTCAATCGACTCCAGAGCCTCCAGTTGATATTTGGCAGAGCCATCCCAAAGGTGAAGGCATAATTATATGTCGTACGTGACGTCACTTGCCGGTCCAAACAGAATACCAGCGCTGGTTGTTTACAATCAGCTTTCAACGCTGAGGTGGGACCGGTTTCGTGGCAAACTTTTGGGTACGTGTTAGTTGACGCCTATTTGTATATCATTAGATATGTAATCATTAATTTATTTTGTACCCTCAAGTTGTTTTTGTTTTGTTTGCTACGAAATGAATATATTTCTCTCTTTCTTTCATTTATCGATCCAACGTCCTTCTGTCCATAACCGAACGCCTTACCTAAAAGGTTTGTACAATATTTTAAGTTCGCATCTTCCAGGATTCCAGTAATATTCTCAAAGTAACGCCTGAACTCATCCTCGGCTGATTTGAATTTAAAATACCTTCGTGGAACAATGAGGGCACGTCATTTTGGGAGAGACGCCGACATTTTTGGGTCTATCCATCACTCTATCGAAAGCTTTGGCGTATCCACACATGTTTGATAAGATATTCAGATAATGGCCTCGATTCTGCTGTACCTTTTTGCTAAAACTAAATCGGTCAAATTGTCTACTCTACTCTTCGAGCAAATATCTATAGTGTCACGATCGTCAAAAAAATGTCCGAGCCAAAATCCTGCCTAAGATACGTAGTGGGCAGGCTTTTAGTTAGTCGTAAGGCGATTGCAAGCCGACTACAACGCCGCGCGATGCCAAAGTGCTCGTTTACAAGACTAATTAGGTGACATAACATTCGTGATTCGAGAAAACGGGTCATTGTGAATTATTTAATGTAAATATCTAAGTCAATATATTGTATGACGGCGCTCGGAAATTTTTTACTACTTTCACTCAGGGACTGTGGCTCTGTAGATATTTGCTCGAAGACTACTGAATCCTTCTTGTGTTAACATTAGGGAATATTCTACAGTATAATTATGCACATGATTATGACAACTTTTATTTTAATACCATCTAATCCCGGAAAACTAAAAAATAACTGTTCTTAAAAAAATATGCTGGAACTGATTTTTTATGTGATTTCGCGATTGGTCCCACAGTAAAAGTGGTTCACGATAATAAGTAGGTACAATGATAGTTGTTTTTAAACTTTCGCGATTTGAACACATTATTATTATATAGTACGGGACCAATTGCTAAAATTACGAGATAAATAAATATGTGGTCACGGGTAGAGTCTACCCGTGACCACGGTCGATGCAACTCGGCCGAAACGTCGGGATCAGGATTAATTTATGTCGTAATTTTAGTGCGCGATTAGTCCCGTAGTATATAATAATAAGGTACAATGATATTCTAGAATATCTCCATCGTCTAGATTTACGTACACCATGTATAGAGGAAGATACATAATATAATAATTTACAATATTGACGCAATATTCGTTTATTAAATCACAAAATAATTATGATGTGATAAAACGCCATAAACCCGAAAACTTCTCTCGTTCCTCTGACTCCTAACTTTTCATCACGTTCAGTTTAAATAAATAATGGCTACCAGTATTTTAAAAGAGATTGCAAGTCGTAAAATATAAAGCGGATTTTAATAGCTCAATACTGGGGGGATAATCTGCAATAAATCTCGAAAGCAAGGGTTGCTGCGGGGAACTACCTTGCCGTTAACATTTTTATCTATTCCCTTGCCCTTTGGGCCGGGGACATCATTTTCCTATAACATCCGACACATTCCCGTTTTATATTATAACATGATTTTATTAGCTGGCTATCACACGATAAAATTGCTAATGCGATATCGGAAAAAAATTTCTCCTTCGGCAATTTTTCCGGAAAATATAGTCTCATCCCCATTTCTAAAATTAGATACGATGAAGAAGTGTAATTAAAGAAATAACTTTTCTGTGAAAATTGCCGCAGTATATTACCAATTTCGCATCAGTTAACCTCGGGAGGGCTACAAAATGATTATGCTAATACACCAGTCTGCCAATTGCTTCGACGCTGGCTCCGCCGCGCCGGTGTAATTAAAGTTCATCAGGCATTCGCGTCGCGTCTTCAGCTCGCTAGTAGGTTATATTGCTTTGCCTGTAAAGCTCTTGTGTTTGAGGTGGGAGCTTGTTGCTTCCGTAGCTGGACTATTATTTATCTATCACATCAACCTTAGCATAGTAAAAGGATTCAAATTAAATCATTTCATCTTCTTTTCATCCATCCATCAGACATAGGACGTCCACTGCTGTACATAGGCCTCGCCTAAAGATCTCCAATAAGCCCGGTTGGTAGCGGCTTGCATCCAGTGCAATCCCGCGGTCTTAATTAGGTCATCTGTCCACCTTGTGGGTGGACGTCCTACGCTGCGCTTGCCGGTACGTGGTCTCCACTCAAGAGCTTTTCGACCTTTATACCTACTTTTATTTCTATTTAACAACTAAACACGTCATATATGTAGTCATTCTTATAAAATAAAAACTCTACTTCTTCTTCTTCTTCTCTCTCTACTTTTATTATAAATTAAAAATGAATTGGTGTGAAGACAGTTTGCCTATTTGCCATGATAGAGGTGCTGGTGATGTGGTCAATTTGCGGATGGGTGACCGTAGGTGACAGCACTTTCATATTAAGCGACCGCCAATGAATTCTACTAGGCGACCGAGCTTTTACCTCGTACCAATCACTAATGCTGTGTACAACCTGGTATTAGCAGTCCTTCGTCGCAAATTTTTTTGTTGTACATTTCAGCTGGCTGCAATGAATTATGTTTCTGTGGCCACAAGTAGCGTGACTTGGCAGAAAAGCTATTACAGTCTCGTAATACGAAAAGGTACTTACGATAGCAAGCTATGTACTGTGATTTTTTGATACCGGTCGATCTAATCTCTATGTTAGGTACGTCAGTTGTCTGCAAGGAGCAACATTTTTTCTATTTGCGCCCAATTGCAGAATTGCAGATGGACTTTTATACTCCATAGTTTATGTTGTGTTAATGTGTGAACTGCGGCATTATACAGAGATAAATTAATTTTACTTTTTTTTCAAAGATGACGTAATCAACATTTTTAGGGTTCCGTACCTCAAAAGGAAAAAAACGGAACACTTATAGGATCACTTTGTCGTCCGTCTGTCCGTATGTCAAGACTCTTTATCTCGGGAACGCGTAAAGATAATATCGAGTTGAAATTTAAACTGTATACGTATATCTATAGTTTCTTGCAGTTGTGTAAAAGAAAAACTTCTCAGTTATCGTAAAAAAAAGTTAGAGCCATTTATGACGTAAAAAACCGCATATTTCGACACTCGCAAAAACCAAAACCTACAGGGTACTTCCAGTTGACCTGGAACTGTGAAATTTGGCGAGAAACATTATCTCAGAGTACACATATAGGAATAAATCTGAAAACCGTACATTTTTATTTAAATCACAAAGAAATAGGGCTTAGATTACATACACAATATATAAGTTGAAAAGTCAAAGTGAACAAATCGTATCATTTAAGGTATCATATCAAAGAATTTCATTAGTACTTGCTAAAACAGGTTTTTAACTATATTAACAATGTGCAATTTTCGATGTGTGACGAGAAAAGTAAAAAAAAAACTTTTTTGTCGATGTTTTTTGTACCTAAAGAGATTTTAACAAATTACTTCCCAATTTTGGGAAAAATTTCTGGATTTGTGCGGAACCCTCGGTGTGCGAGCCTGACTTGCGCTCGTCCGGTTTTTTTTAGCTGTGATGCCATTTTTTTTCTCAATGGCACTATGGTGCACTAAGGTAGGAGTGGTCAACTTAAGCTGCTACTTGTATACCAGGGTGGTAGAGCGCTGCGTTGGCCTAACTACCATCATAAATTGTACAAGTAGCGGAGCGGTGGGGAGTTTTTCGAGGCAAGTCTTTAGAGAGCACTCAAGGGAGCGGTTCAGGCGAGCGTTTCTTGTGTGAATTAAGCTGGCGATTCCCGGCTGGGATTTTGCTCGCTAGTGTGCTAATGGTAATGCAGGTAATGGCACGAGTTCTCGGTAACTGCCGTGTTGGCGCAGTTGTAACGTATGCTGTAACTACTTCTGGACTATTCGTATCTATTGCTTCTAACAGTACTTGTAAGGTGCGAGTAATATTGGTTTTGTTTTTGTTCCGTATTAGTAGGTATCTTATTGACATGATCGTTTGGTTTTTGAGTTAAAAATAAATTGATAAAGAAGAAATTTATTACACGTGGAGTAAGAGTTTTCAGGCTTGATACTGGCAGATAATGCTATTTAGCGTTAAGTCCTTCTTTTGTACAATTGGCGTGCAATAAGTGCTGTATGTAAATAAGCGTACCGTGTCAGATTTAAACAGTCCGCAACATTGTGTAACTCTTAAAGACCGATTAGACCATATCTAGGTACCAAATGAGCCTGGTAAGATGTTGCTGGAATCGCATACGCCATCGAATTTCTTCCTGGAGATATGTGTGCAAGTTCTATCACGAAAAGTTATTTTGGCCACAACAAGCCAAAAGTTTGCATTTCAGAAACGCGGCTTTACGATTCGATGAAGTTTAGTATTTAGATAGTATTCGGTCGCTCTCCAGTAAACCACTGATTTGTTCTAAGAACCCTTGTCTTTATACCCAATTCTTTATCATTCCAAAAAAGTAGTAAGCTAGTCAATTTCCATTAAGTTATATAAATGTATATGAAACGTAGCACACAATCTATATGTATTTACTTATATTGCGCAAGTAAACAGACAGACTCGATAATGAGACGCGGCAAATTGCTATTTCACTCGGCATGCCACAGACTACTCTAGGGAAATTACAGATGTTTATATTGAGACGAAGACAACACACCTAACGTCAAGGGAGAAAATGTGCTTCAAAAATACTTAAAGATTAATCACGGGTTCTTGGAGAAAATATACGTAGAGAGGTGACGTCTTTTGGGTTGGTACTACACTTTTTTTTAAAACACTTATAAAAAGTGTTTGATATACAATTCATAGGTCAGACATTTTCATCATCATAATAAGCCCGATTACAAAGGCGTCAGCGTAAATTTTATAGCATCGTAAAAAGCGTTCTCTCTATCGTATGTCTAAAGTGAAAAAGAAACAGAGAGCTAAGTGCGAGATTTTCGCTCGAGCTCGATTTCGTTAACGTTTGATGTGATTTTTATGGAAATGGCACAGAAAACTGAATAGCTAAGTGTGAGTATTTTTTACGGTAATGTAACGAGCGCCAAACCGATCGAACACGAGCGCGGCAACGTCTGTGATTGGCTAATTCAAGCGTGTGTGTCAATGTGCTCGCGTGTGTGCATGGCGCGCTCGGTCAACGCGACGTAAAAGTAATTCGATTTTATTAGCAAATCTACCACTTGACACTCAGAACTATGCTATTATTATTACGATGGCGCCTCTATAATCGGGCTTATTATCAGTCATAGGACGTCGAATGATAGAAATATGTCTTCCCAACAGTTCCCAATTTATACTTAATTGGGCCAAATGCAAGCAGCCTGCATCAGTGTATCCAGAATTATCTGTCGTAGACCAGTGCCGATTAAGTAAGTTCGTATAGGCCGGGTGGCTAACCCTGGTGTCAGAGTTTTTAAGCCGCCTGAACGCCTCTGACATGGCTTAACTGTTAAAATAACCAGGACCTACAATTTAACTTGTCCTTTTGCGGCAGCGACCTAAATAGACAGATAAACGATTTATTATTCATACCAAAAAAAATCAATTTCATCTTTCAAGTGATTTTTTCTGAAGCTGCACTTGTTGGTGTCTCGTTTTGTCCTAATATAGTTATCTACACAATCAAAAACCTAAAAGAAACTTGAAAAATTCATTGCGTTTACATATGAAAAGTTTTCCTTGACCCTTCATCTAACCTCTTAATAATAATATGATCTAAGGATGTTACAGACGTTTACTTTCATAGAAAGACAGCACACCTCACGTGAAGGGAGGAAACGTGCTTCAAAAATACTCAAAGATTAATCAGGTTACATTACAAATGCTCATGATTTATAATAATGCATCCCCGAGGATGGAGCTGAGTGCTTTTGAAATTGCTTTAAGATCGTATCATATGAAGGTATAAACTAATTAAGAACTGTGTTTATCTACATATATCTCAGACGACTTTACAGTAAGTACCTACTCAGTAAAGTGTATTTTGTAGTAAAGATGCTCTCATGTCAATTGAATCACTTTAAGCTCAGAGATGCCTTCTGAAACGGATTTTAAGTCTATGCGAGTAAGCAGCTTATAACGGTTAGGGTTTAGGTATTAAGGTTTCTGCTTAAAAAATCTTAAAGCTAAGTAGGTCTCTAAAACATCTCGCAACTTTTTATGCATTTATGAATCAATGTATGAAATTTAAATACCATAATATTAAATCAGTAGAAAAATTAAAATTGGAAATAGGTAGTCTAAAGTGCTATCAAGTATTAAGCTTTTTCTCTTCTAAGTAGACGTGACTTTCAGCACCAAAGAAAACGGCGACGAAAAAGTATATGAAATCCAACAAAAATCTTTAATATTTCACCCTCAAGGGTAATCCCTAAAACATAGCTATAAAGGCGTTAACTAAAGTGAAAGACAAAACAAGGCAATGTTTTGAGCTTCGGTTGGCAAAACATCCATCATGTCGTTACGCGGCAAATCGCTGACAATATCGATTACACACAAGAAAAATAATATTTATAGCACTTCGCAGTCAACTTCGAACATTATTCCCTAGTTTGTTACTGTTTTTTCGAGTTACGGAAAAAGAGAAACACATTTCGCGTTAGAAAATACAGAGCTAAAAGTTTCGAGATACTTATCGTGGTGACCCTTTGTTTAATAAATAACGTTGACGCTATTTTATTAGGTATCTGATATAGAAAGCAGACGCTTTAAGAATAGAGTTAAATTTTAAGATGTGGTGATTCAGACTCACATCCCAATATAAGTATCAGAGTAACTAGCTTTTGTTATTTTTAAACTTTCGCGATTTGAACACATTATTATTATATGTGTATACTACGGGACTACGGGACATCTACCCGTGACCACGGTCGATGCAACTCGGCCGTAACGTCGGGATGAGGAAGTATTTATTTATCTCCTAATTTTAGTGCGCGATTAGTCCCGTAGTATATAATAATTATACTAGCTTTTGCTTGCGGTTTTGCCCGCGTATTATTGTGATTTTTGTGTTGTCCATGGGAGCCTTTTACTTTTCCGGGATAAAAAGTAGCCTTTGTCATTTTCCGTCTTTCAAGCAATGTACATGCTAAAATAAAGTCAATCCGTTTCTCCGTTGCTGCGTAAAACTTACTTAATATTATAAATTCGAAAGTGGCTTTGTTGGTTTGTTTACCAACAAAGCCACTTTCGAATTTATAATATTAAGTAAGGAAGTAGAGAATTATTATTATATACTACGGGACTAATCGCGCACTAAAATTACGAGATAAATAAATACCTCATCATCCCGACGTTTCGGCCGAGTTGAATTGACCGTGGATACGGGTAGACTGAAGTAGGAATTGTACTATTAAGTATCTACGTGTCGTTCCTGAACTAATAAATAATATTAAATATTTTGGGGACATTTTACACACGGCCTCTGACCTCAAACTAAGCACAGCTTTGTGATATGGCTGTCAGAGACTGATATACTACATATACATATTTTTAAATACAAACCTATATAGATAGTAGTTAAATAACACCCTAAATAACTATTAATTTTAGGTGCGTACACGAGTCTATCTGATAAAGAATAAAGAACATAAATATATCGTCACCATATTGCTTGAATCTCTTTAAAAATCATTGAAGAAAGAAGAAATTATACGCACTGAAGATCGGCATTAACGCATTTAAAGCAATAGCTGAGCCCAGCTGGATGATTTTCTTTGCTTCTTGCATAGACAAAATGTATAACCTGCATAAATTCATCGCTAATATGACGTCAATATCATTGGCCCTGATCAACACATTTTATTTTTAGTGTGTCAAGTTTGCAAAGTCTTTGCAATATATATAGGTACTTTATAAGTCTATGACTACAAGCGACGCGGGTCTTCTTAATTCTTCGCGAAAATAAAAACGAGGATCACGTACTCGTGACCTTGCTGTAACAACAATTTTAGCTAGAACGAGTTTCATTTCGAAATCCATTTTAACGTTTAAGGGAAAATATATCAAAACCTTATTTTTTACAACTTTCACCATTGAAGGACAAGCTTTCGAGAAAAATATAAACGCTCGCATGGCACTTATTCATTTAATGCTCATGATTTACATTTCAGTTTAAAGTTATTCAGAAGTAAAAACAGGTGACTGGGTCTTTGGGTCGCGTCCACCGTAGATGTGTAATTATTTGACGTACTGGGTTTCATCCTTATTATATCATCTTGTCACAAGATAAAAAAAGGCGCCAAATAACATTACTTCGTGTCACGACTCATAGGTGGACAAAAACCTCTTTGGTAAAAGAAAACGTCCTAGATAACAAGAAATAAAAGAGAATCACAGAATAAAAAATTGATTGATCCATTTATCAATCTATGTAGCTTTAAATAGCAGGGGGTCTACAACGTCTAAGGGTTGAAATTGGCGCCCTCGTGTTTTCATGCAAAAGTGATACTTCGACACGTATTCACGCGCGGGCGCTGTTTTAACTCTCTAACATCTGCTTTGAGTAATTTATTGAATTGACAATCATACTGTGAATTCATGGCAGATAGATTAATTGAACGGAAAATCTTGGATTGTTTGATAAGTGGCAATATTATTATATAGGTATATATTTGACAAAACTAATCATACGATCATAAACATAATGTATTGTCATTCGGGTTAAGCGGCCGTTTTAGATTCCCAGGTCTATAGAAATAAACAGCTTGTCCTTGGTTCAGTAGTTGTTGGCTTGGCAGACTCTACTAATATGAATTAGCCTTTATACTAATATCAAATATCCCAGTTTGCCTAACAAATTATCTATCACGGCTCCCTGGAGAGTAACGGTAAAGCTTGAGAAGTCCTACAGACTTATCGATTACTTAAGTTAAGGTCGTCTGCAAAATCCAATATCTGTAGGTGCCGGCCACCATAATCTTCTATTTTACCACCGTATTAGGTGATAGAAAAAGTTTTAATAGGCACTTATTACGCTTCAAATTTATTGCAATGTTCCGCAACGATGTATTTATTTGAGTTGTTATTGTCAAAGTAAAAACATCATTGGAAAGAAACTGAGTGCTATTATTGGAAAATAATTGTTATTCTACATTTTTCCTATTACTATTATATTATTACAACGATTAAGCAAGATATACACACTAATTTCTTGCTCTAGATTTTGACATAATTACGTAGGTAAGTATTTACTAATACTTTTTTACATTCATAATGCGATATCATTACTGTACTGTACTGTATCAGCCTTTTTAATACTCCACTGCAGGACTTAGGCCTACCCACGAAGGGTGATTGGACCATATCCACCACGCTGGCCCAGTGCGTGGATTCGCATACGCCATCGAATTTCTTCTTCGGTCGTATGCTGGTTGCCTCACGATGTTTTCCTTCACCGAAAAGCCAGTGGTATGAAATTCCGTATATAAATTCCAAAGAACTCATTGGTACGGGACCGGGATTTGAACCCACGGCCTCACGGTTGCAAGGCGGGTGTCACTACCTCTAGGCCACCACGGCGTCATACTTCGGCGGATATCATAACTAGTAGCTACGAATTTTTAGTTACTCTCTACCGCTTAAATAACTTTGGAAAAGAAATTAGGTTATTTGGATTCTAAACCGGGATTGTCAAAGCTATTTATTTAAACTATTAATTATTATTGGTATAAACTTTATTTTTACCTGCAATTTTCTATCTGTTACCTACTTAACCTTCCTATACTCGCGCGTTGGTCTGTGAGACCGACGAAATATTATTTCGCATTTATTTTATATTCAAACAATGCACCGTCTTTGAGCTTTTTGCTAGCTGCCTCATTTGTTGATAGCTTTACTTCAGTACGCTGAGCGAGTTTGTGCAAGTACGGCGTGTGGGTGTATTTGGCGCCAATCGGTCCGTGAGACCGACGCGAGTATAAGTGCAACAAAAAATGTGTATGAAATGTTTGTATTGATTATACATTAATTGGCATTTTATGGTCTAAAATCTTGATAGCTACATCTCGAGTCTCAACTAATAAGGTACTAAGATGATTTTTACTGAGTACAGATTTTAGTCAGTTTTTTCTACACTTGAACAAAAGTTTGATATTTTTGAAGGCTGTCACGCGAAGTCTGATAGACATTACAATAATAAATTAATAGTACGATTAACTAAGTTTATTTTGTAGTTAAATTATATGGCTACAGGAAAAAAATATACCTATGTAGCTTATACTGCTAATAATAAAAAAAAATGGGACCCAAAGTTACGGTCTGTGACACCGTGCGCGGGTATAGGTGTTACAAAATTTGACGCGAGTATAGGAAGGTTAAAATAGCAGACTGATAAATTTATTGTAACCAACATTAGAACCAATTATGAAGGCGCCATTGTAAATTTGATAGCAACGTAAAAAGTGCTTTCTCTATCGAATGCCTAAAGTGAAAAAGAAACAGAAATAGTCTAATTAGCTAATATAATTACGATGGCGCCTTCATAATTGGGCCTGTTGTGGATGTAAACTGTGACCTCAAACAATAATATTGTTGGTAATTAGAGTCTCAATTTTCGAACGTTTGTTAAATTTCTCAATAACAAGTTCCCATAACCGTGTAGGGTGTAAGGTTCTAAATCCGTCAACGGAGCGACGCAAACAGTCGTGCATCAAACAAGAGTGATGGTCCGGGGATGCTCCCGACGCGACCTCCGCCCGCCATTTTTCACGCTCCGTCCCCCCTTCGCTCAAATTACTACCGACTAACCTAATTTCATTTAGAATCGTGCGTTTAATACCTTCGCACCAATTAATTAAACGGAGAAAATAGCTGGCGCAAGGTTGATAATGGGCTTTAAGATTTATGTCACTTTTTGTTGGTTTATGCATGTTGTCTAAATATAAAAGGGATAAAGCGGTCGTTTCCTCGTGATTCTAACAAACATGTTTATGTTTTTATTATCAGTAAAGGGGTTTATTCAATAATTTGTAGATATTGTGCCATAGTCATAATATCATGGTCATTACGGTGACCATGGTGATCGTATCCTGTAAGTAATAGTAAAAATGCAATAAAAAAGTTGAAAAAAAAAAATCTTTTTGAACGAGTCAATGTCAACAATTTATTTTCATACATTCATAACACAACCAAGGTTAAAACAAACAACCTATAATTAAAAACCAAAATGATTTTATTTTTATTTACAAAAATGTAATGTGTGAGCAAGAAGCAAGATAATTAATTGCAGCCAAATTCTGGAACTAAACACAAGAGAAGTGCACTAGAGTTGGTAAAAACCTTAATAATATAAAGTAGCAACTAACAGACAAAATTAAAGTTCATAGAGAGCACCGTTTTTGTTTGTTCTCTAATTGTTTATGAAGATTAACTATAAAAATTTATTGAATAAAATTAAATAAATGATTGATCAATAAGATGCATCAAAAATAATAGATAAAGATATCATTGTATTGCTCTAAATTGTGTACAACTAAGGTGTTATAAAATTATTCAGACACAACAGCTTATCCTAACGGACATGCAATTGGTATTTGTTTTACTTACAATTTAAGGCTATGTATTTCTCTCTTACGCCTGGATGAAAAAAAATCGGTCTTATATTTACATTTACATTCAAAATTTAACGATAAAATAATAATTATAACTAACCAGAATAGGATTTAAAGCTGTTCAGACTATTAGCACTTTTATACCTACGTATAAAGAAGAGATCATTTTAACTTAAATCCTAAAAGATCATTATAATATAATAATATACAAATATTAACTAAAGCTCTTTGAAGTTTTCTCTTTTAAAAATATTTACATAGCATCAACAATTTTCATTCTAGATATTATTTTTCTTATATACATCTGCAGTAATAATGCAGACCTATTTTCATGAAATACTTATTGGATATATTAATTTTTACTGATTAATGTGATTACTTTTACATAGAATTGATGGAAATAACTCACTAATACATGCTCATACAAACACTTTACAAAATATTTTATTTGACTCAAAACAGCTTAGAATGACGTTCTATTTCTGTGACATATGATGACGATTTGGACAGAAAATATATGAAAAACATCTTAGTTACATTTATGTTGTCCGTTTTCTTAATTGCTAGTGCTTCCCATAAACGTTTTCATGAAAACAATGTATTATAAAACAAGATAATGCGAAAGCAATTAAAATAAAAACTTATTCGAGCACCATTTCAACAAAGAACAAGTTCCATGTTCAAATAAACACATCGTTACGGATGCTCTCACATTTAAACGCTCGAGGCAACTTCAGAATCGAACGAAGTTCATGTTGCGAAGTTTTTCGGTGCAATGAGTTCGTTGCGGTGTTAAAATCAGGCTCGCAAGATGTTCGCGAGACTTGGAAGTGTATTCTCATATACTCGAGTTTATTTCTGTCACTGTTTATCTCAATAGACAAAAGTATCTTACACACGGTCTCTGACCCCAAACTAAGCAAAGTTTGTGATATGGCTGCCAGAGACTGATATACTACATACACATATTTTAAATACAAACTTATATAGATAATACCTTAATAACACCCAGACACAGAGCAAATACCTATGTTCATCACGTAAATGCTTGCTCTGGGCGGGGATCAAACCCACGCCTCATTGATCCAGAGGTCAGGGTCACTAACCACTAACCGAGGCAGTCGAATCCCCCGACACAAAAAATAATTTATAAGAACGTACGACCATATTCTTTCAATATCATTGAAGTAATACGGTAACAAATTTCAAATCGAAAGGGTATATGGAAAGTAGTCAGATTCCCTCATCAACTATTAAAGAGCTGATGATCTTCAAACGGCTGATCAGGGCATGGCGACCTTACCATATACTTTCAATATCATTGAAGTAACACGGTACCAAATTTCGCATTGATCAGACATAAGGAAGTTAGTCAGATTCCCTCATCAACTGTTAAAGAGCTGATGATCTTCAAACGGCTGAACAGATTTTCATTAAACATGGCTAAAATCACTTGAGATTAAATTATCTATGACCCCAAAAAAAACTAAACGTAAATCGCTCTATCCGTTTGGGAGCTACAATACCACAGACAGATAGACAGACACGTTAAACTTAACACACCCCTCTCTTTGTCGGGGATTAAAAATATAAGATTGAATGTGGCTGTGATAAGATTGCGCGTTTCAGAATACCCCTATTGCAACGTCAGCGAAGTCTAAGTTCTGGTTGCAAAGACGATGGTTAGGTACAGGCCTCCGCAGCGTCGTTCACCGTCAGCAAATTGAATTTCTAAGTTATTCTCCAAGTTACGAAGGCAGGAATGAAGTGAGCTCGTTCGTTGTTGTTTCTGCCGGCTATGATTGGAGCAGAGGACACGAACTGAGAGACATCGGTTAGGGAACTTCAAGAGCTCGCTATACTGTATTACTGCTGACTAGCTCGACTTGCGGCAGGCACTATTTGACGTAAATTTCCTTGGAAATTTGTTTTGTATTTCTTTTGATTTACTTTATAGTAAATCTTTGTTTGTTTTTGTCTCTCTACACAACGTTTGCTACGAGAAAACTTTTTTTGGTAGACAAATGATACTTCACATATTAAGACGTTAGATATTGTCAACAAAATAGCCTTAATATTGCACTTATTTAAGTATTTGTCTATTATTACCAGTTTTTAATGTAAAACCTAACTAAAAATTGTATATTCAGACATTTTGTGGTGTGAATTTTTCTTCCTCACGCAACGCAGATTATTATTTATTTGACACGTACTGGCACGACGCAGACAAAAAAAAACCGTAGGCGTAGAAAAAATGCCTGAATTTCTGCGATAGAAAAATCTTTTTAATTTGAGCACGCATAAAACGAGTTTTCAGGCAAAAAATATTTATACCTGTTTCATTCGCTGGCTTTTTGTATCCTACATTTTCGATGTTGATAATATGATATAGTACATAAACATAGCTAGTAGATACCGTATAATCTTCATAACCAAGTAAGAATATCTTCAACGTTTTTTCTATTATAACGTACTAGTTTTTACCCGCGGCTTCACCCGTATGATATTTTGATTTTTGACGCAATATCATTATAATTTATAGCCTATATGTTATTCTGATATATAAGCTATATTATTGCAAAGTTTCGTCTCATTCCGTTCAGTAGTTTTTGCGTGAAAGAGTAACAAACATCCATACATCCATCCATCCATCCTCACAAACATTCGCGTTTATAATATTAGTAGGATGGCTGAGATAATACTAGTGAAGAAAAGAATCAAAACAAAATAAATTCTATTCAACTCTTCTTACACAGGCACACTTACCAGCCAGTATCCAAGTAAACCATCATCAAACTAATTGAGATAAACTTTACGTACAAATGTTGTTCGAAAGCAAAATTCGAAACATATCCCGTCTAAATAAACAACGTATCTACAAACGAAGCAGCTTTTGTCGTTGGCAAGCGCAGACATTCACCAGCGCACCGAATACGGAAGATAAGGAGACAAAGAGGTAGGTATAGGCATTCAGAAGACCTCTACAAGTTTCTCGTATAATCTCGACACTCGACGCTCTATCTATCCGGCTTTTGGCACTGTATCCCGTTTTAGGCCACTAAGTAAGCCCTTACCGTAGATGATTACGTGTTAGTCGTGTGTTAGGCAACTTGACGCGATACCCTTGAGAGATACCTCGTTCTTGATGCCAGGTTCTGTTTTAGGGATCCAACCCAAAGTCAAATATAAGACCCTATTGTTAAATCTATCTGATTAAAAAAAAAAGAAAGTCTGTGGTGGTCTAGAGGTACGTAGTGACACCCGCCTTATAATCGTGAGGTCATGGGTTCAAATCCCGGTCCCGTACCGATGAGTTCTTTGGTATTTTTGTACGGCATTTCACACCACTAGCTTTTCGGTGAAGGAAAACATCTTGAGGCAACTTGCATATATACATATTACACATTACATACGTATGTGAATCCACCAGTTCGCACTGGGCCAGCGTAGTGGATATGGCCCAATCACCCTTCGTGAGTAGGCCTACGTCCTGCAGTGGACTATTAAAAGGCTGATACAGTTACAGTACAGTTAAATCCATCAATTTTGTTTGTCGTAATTTTAGGTGCAACTATTTTTTTTGGGAATGGTCACAACAAACTCTGGTCACAGGAATTTATCTACAGAAGATTGATAACAACTTTTTTATTAATAATATTAATGGATGGATCATTATAAATTTATGAAAAACGTTTATTAGTTTGTTTTAATTCTTTCGTAAATATTTACAAACATTCCTCAATTTTAAGTGCCAGCTGCATAGAATGGGTAGGTATAACAATAATTATCCTAGCATTCCAGTTGCGCTTTGGTTGCTGGGGAAGGAAAATTGAACGAAGAAAAATTACAGCCTTGTCGGATACGGAATCTTCAACGCACAAGTCTTACCTTGTACTTGTCCGGTTTTTTCTTAGCTTCATTCAAGACGTGAATTTAAAACGGTCGATTTACAATTTTCTCCTGGTCACGGAGCAGCCCTATGTTTTTTTGTAGAATCAGTATTCCCGATTGTAGCGCACGTGATTACAATTTTAATTAGATTCTTTTCCAGCGTTTCAAATGAGCAAGTACTCGTGCTCGCGTGTACAGTATGCATTTAACACGCTCTCTCATACCGCCTGTACTCCATAGTAATTAGGTTTAAAGATATTTATTCTCATTATAAGATGTACATCGCTTCTATGAGAACACTACTAATTATAAAAAAAAAAAATTAAATAACAATTCGTCGTCGTTGAATAAACAATAATTACAATATTATGTGCATGACAACATTTTTTAAAATACCTAGGTAGGTAGGTACATCACACGCGTATACGAGTACCTATGTAGGTACGTACCACAAAACAAAAACAAAACTCGCTCAATGCATAATATGACGATGCTAGATTTACCTGCGTAACAATTGTTACCTATAATGAATTGTCGGCAATAATGTATTCTGCAAGTTTCTTTTTAAATACATTGAACGAGCTTATATTTTTAATATCCGAGGGTATATTATTGTAAAGGCGCGCACCGTCAAATGTTATCGAAGTTTTACCATAGTTAGTACGGATCTTTGGCAAGACGATGAAGCTACCACGGCGAGTGCTGGGGTACGCAACATTTTGTTTGCGTTTGGTGAATAGCAAATTTGTATGAACTTTGTTGTTCATAGTTTTCCTTATAAAAATGCAAATGTTATAATTGTGTAGTTGTTTTATGGTCATTAATTTTGTTTCTCTGTATATTTTTTTAGTTTCTGTTAGGTAATGGTAGTTAAAGAGTAGTTTGATGATTTTATTTTGCAATACTTGTAGTTCAGCTAATCTTGTTTTAACCGCAGTTCCCCAAACTTCAACAAGATATAACAAGTGTGGTTTCACAAGTGTGTTGTAGATTGTAAAACGAAGCTTAAGGGGGATGCATCGCACTATGTTTCGAAGTGAACCGCGCAATGAGACGAGTTTAGTTTTTACATGATCGATGTGGATTTTCCAAGTTAAATTTGAGTCTAAGTGTAAGCCAAGATACTTTTCATTGAGTTTTTCTTTTAAGGGAGTGTCATTAATTTTGAGAGGTATGTGTGTAGGTAATTGTTTGTTCTTTGCTTTAAATATTATATAACATGTTTTGCTGATATTGATAGTCAAAAGATTATAATTTAGCCAACTATAGATAGTATTAAGATCGTGTTGGGCTAGAGAAAGTATGTTACTAAGTGAGGGGCCGAAATAGAACAAGCAAGTGTCGTCTGCGTACAGAGTAATATGCCCGTTAAGTCCTAATTCGTGCATGTTGTTTATGTAGATTAGAAAAAGCAAAGGACCCAAGATTGAACCTTGTGGAACTCCACACGTTATTGGTTGTGGATCACTTTGGACTTTGTTATCAATTTTTACAATTTGTGATCTTGCTGCTAGGTAGGACTCAAACATCTTCAACGCCTGACCCGTAATTCCAATTGCCTTAAGTTTTTTCAGAAGCAGCTTATGACTCACGGTGTCGAAGGCTTTTTTCAAGTCGATGAAAATGCCTAAAGCTACGTTTTTATTGTCTATGTTATGTTTTATTTTAGTGATAAGATCTATTGTTGCAGTGAGAGTGTTACTCTTAGATCTAAAACCGTACTGCTGTTCAAAAATGAAATTAATGGAGCCCAAATAGTTATCTAATCTTGTATAAAGAACCTTTTCCACGATTTTAGATAACACTGGCAACACAGAAATAGGCCGGTAATTGCCAGGGTCGATTTTTGATCCAGATTTGTGAATTGGGCTGATTTTTGCTATCTTTAGAGAATCTGGGAAAATGCCATCAAGTAAAAGCTTGTTGATGCAAATTGTTAATTTGTTTACTATTAGGTCCTTTATGCATTTAATTACTTTTGTACTTATGCCGTCTAGTCCAGTGCTGCAATTAATGTCGAGGTCGCTGATTATGTCTGAAATTTCTTTATCAGTGCAAGGCTCGAAATTTTGAAGTTGTGTATTTTGTGATGAGGATTTAGGTAAAATATGATCATAATTATTGTGATTATGAAACTCTTTTGGTATTTCACTTGCCAATCTTGATCCAATAGTAGAAAAATAGTTGTTAAATACTTGAGCGATATCATACGGATTGGTAATTTCATTCGAATCTACTAAAACTTTTGAGGGAGCGCACCCTTGTTTAATTTTGTTGTTAGCAAGATTGTTCACTAGATTCCACATTTTCTTTGGTTTCGTACTACATTTCTCAAATTCTCTGTTGTAGTAAGATGCCTTCGTGTCTTGAATAAGTTTAGATACTTCATTTCTTTTTGATCTGAATTTTTCTTTTAAATTATTGTCATCTGGGGTTTCTTTTAGTTCTTTCCATAATATGTTTCTTTGGTTTATTTCATGTAAGACGTCTTTATTAATCCAATCTTGTTGTGGCTGATTCATAATTTTGGTTTTTATTATTTTGCTATCTTGTGTAGACTTTTTGATAGTATCTTCTAATATCGTAAAATCATTGTCTAGGCTGCATAATTCTGCTTGTTTTACTGTTTGATATAATTTATCGTAATTTATAGCTTCGTATTTGGAATATATCTTTGGTGGGGATTTCATTTTCTTTATTTCTAAGTATATTTGCTTATGGTCAGATAACGATGAATTAATAGTTATCATATGAAAATTATCATTCTTTAGATTAGTGCTGACGTGGTCCAAAATAGATTTTTTGGTATCACCTTCTCTTGTACAGTATTTTCTATTAATTTTGTTTAAGATTTTATGACCAGATTCCTTTAAAAGCTGTTTATACAGTTCAGATTTTCGGTTTTTCGTTAGTAAATCAATATTAAAGTCACCAAAAACAATCGCTCTGTTTCGGTGGGCTAATTGGGACTCGTATTCTTCAACAAATTCTTTGACATTTGTGTGCCCAGGATTATACACTACACCCACGTCAAGTCCATATTTCTCAATTTTTATCCATAAGAAATTGTTACCGCCGATGTATTTAGAATCTGACAAATTATGTTGAAGATTATTGTGGACATATGCTGACACTCCGCCTCCACTAGCATCAGTTCTATAGTTATAGTAGTGTGTGTAATTGGGCAGTTGGAATTGTTGTGCTTGGGTTTCTGACCGGATCCAAGTTTCTGTTAATAAAATTACGTGGACTGTGTTTGGTATTGCTCGGATAATACATTGCAGTTCGTCAAATTTGCCTTTTTTACAAATACTTCGAGCGTTGAGGTAAAGAAATGTGAAACGTGATTTGTTGATTGGAAAGTTTTGGTAATTGTCAAGTAAATCGTAGGTATTACGAGCATCGTTTCTGGGAGTTGTGTATAGCGTTTCTAGTTTTTTGGAGTTAGTTTTACGATAGTTGGTGTTCCATTGACATATTTGATGGTAATGTCTTTCTCACCATTACTCTCACGTTGCTTCAGCTCATCCTTTAAAGTTTTGAGATAGTGTTGTTGTGCTGGAGTTTGGTCTGAGTAAATCTTTATTCCATCTGGTAATTTATTTTTGCTGCGTAGTAATTGCTTGGCAGGTTGAGTTGACTCAAAGCATACTTTAACACTGCGGTTTTTGCTAGGAGAGTATTTGCCAATCCTGAATATTTTGATTGGTTTTGAGGTTTCCTTAGTTAGTAGAGAGATGATATTCAAGACACTAGCTTCATCTTGTGCTGCTCTTTCTTCTGCTCGAAGGGAGGTTGTTTCAGGAATACCAGTAATAATTATATTTTTCTCCCTGTTAGCACGGTACTGCAATTCTTGTATTACTTTCTCTCCTAAGCTTAATTGGTTTGCTGCGTTGAGATAAGTGGCTTGAGTGGAATGTTTTATCGTGTTAAGATCCGATTCTATAGCCATGATTTTGTTTTCACCGAGTCTGATCGACTCTTCAAGTTTGGCAACATGGTGTTTAATGTCTTTTTGCTCTGACAGCATGCTATTCGTTGATGACTTAATATCGTTCATCTGTGTAACGACTCCATCTATTTTGCTATGCATAGTGACTATTGTTAGTTCGTTAGAAGATTTGAAATCAGTAATTTGGGATTTTATTTCAGAAATGTTAGCTTGCATTTGTTGCATGATTTGTACATTAGACCCAACATATGTTTCTAATAGCGAACTGATGCGTGTCATTTCAGACCGCATCTCCGTTAATTCACTATGACATTGACAGTCGTCTGCCCACTTACGCTTGATGCGCTGGGTTATATTTGTAATATTTTCATCCACATTATACTGACTTAATTTAGACAAGTCCGGCTGTGAACCTCCGGCTATCGGACGGATTGGCGACCTCTGGACGTTCATGTTTAGATGCAATACAAAACAGTGATCCGCGCAAGTTCAGTTGCACTTACTGTATGCTAGTTGCGATTCGGCGATAAACTTCACTGCACGACTGTACGCCACACACACTGCAGCGCTAGGCGACCGCGAGTGGGAGAGGGACCAAAAATGGCAGCCGATCGTTCTCGCAGAGGTGAAGGCGGGCTGAGAGCGGGGTAGCACGCAGTGCACAAGCGATGCACAAGCGATGCGCAGGACCAAAATGATCTATTTTAATTACTCACTGTTTTTAAATATTTTACTTAATTTCGTAAGTAGTACTGGTTAACTTTGACTGTTGCACATTTACTATTTTATTTTGCAAAATTGATACACGTCTACTCAAGGCGACTGACGAACAGTGACTTTTCTTTGTTATTATTAACTATGAGCTGCAAAGGAATATAAACTTTGTGTTAAACGAGCTAAAGTCGGGTTAAATTTAAAGTATTACGAAGCAGTTTTTGCTTATTTCTTTTTGCGGTCCTTGCAGCCCCTATAATATGTAAACATATTATGCGTCCTCAGAGATTGCTGTCGGTAATAACCGTAATATCTGTTTATTTAAACTCAACACTTCAATTCAATAAACATAGTCGTGTTTTCCAATAAACGTACGGAGAATATTTTTGATGCCACTTGTTCGTTAATAGTAATAGTTAAAACTGTAAATATAATACATTTTTTTTTTCAAACATATTTCGCTTCGCTTTTGAAACAGTTATTTAAACAAAATAAATGTTTTATTGTATCGTATTGTAAAGTTGTTGAAGGTTTACTTATTTAAGTAACACTTCACATAAGATTCACAGGATTTAATCTTACTGAGTAAACAATTACAAACTTCAGTACCTAGTATAGCTATACTAGGTACAGTGTACAGGTACAGGTACAGTATATTTAGTGAAGCAGACAAGTGACACCACACAATATTCGCATATAAAACCTCTCATCGTGAAAGAATACTACAATATAATATTATCATAAAAATATAGAAAAGCGTGCTCATTCATCATTAGCCTTGACTTCCTTCAGTCTGCCAAGAAGCTAGGGGAGGGAGTGAGGCCGTAAAAATCCGACCGAATAATCCTACAAAGGTATTATAGTAGGCAGAATAATTTGTTAACAAAAGGCCGAGAGTTGTACTTTTTAAATTTATGGCTTTGGGGTACTTTTTCAAAGAGCCTTTTTACCCATATAAGTATTTTTCATGCCTCTGTAATATAAAACCGCGTATATTTCTCCATCTCAAAAAGGTACAAAGCGATAGCGCTAACACCTATTTCACCTTCGTTTTTGTCTATAGTTACAACCAACGCTACCACTAAGTATGTAAAAATACTTTTGGTGTATTTTGTAGTTAACAAAATAGTTTCAGCAATACATGATATTATTATTCATTCATTAAAAAAGTAAAGATATTTGCGCAAAAAAACTACGTTCAGTTTTAAAATAAACTTAAGATGTATAATTTCTTCAGTGATTAACTAAAACAGTTTGCTCAAAAAATAACTGATGAATTTAATATTTCAAACAACTTTCTTAAATTTATTAGTGCTTTATTTCGTAGTGTAAAAAAGAGTAAGATTTGAAAGACCAAGACCAAGGTGTTGTCAGATTTACCTATCTATAAATCTGACTACAAAGACAACTTGATAATTTGATCTTATTTATGTCGTTACCTATGTAATTTTTAGTCTCATTATTGTTGTGTAGCAATTACATTTTCTTTTTAAAATTGTTCTCAGATCTCTTACTCAGAAAAAATGTATCCTTCGCTAAACTAAACTAGCAGTGCTGCAAAATTTATAAAAGCTGTGAGTGCTTTTGAAACTAAAAAGCCAAAGTTTTGTACAAGATATTACTATTTCGTAGCTTCATAAAAAACACTTATTTTTTGTAGTTGCCACGTTTTTAATCAGAGCCTGCTAATTTTGAGACGCCCTTACCGCAAGTATCCGGGCAGTGTGTCCGGCAATGTAGAGCACATTTGTCATTGTTATTGTACAAGCTACGTGAGTTACGAACGGGTCGTAGCACGTACCGTGTACCACGGAGGTGTAGCAGTGATTAAGGTTATTTGGACCGTGACCCACATTTTAAGAAGACGTAGTTTGTGTAAAGACTTTATTAGCAATCCAAACGTAATGATCAATATAATCTTTTCTTAAAAACACAATTTAAGACAATTGCGGAGATGAACAATCGTTATTCTAAGTTATGTATCCAGCGTCGTTTTACAATAAAAAGTTGCCTCATTTAGCTTTAAAATAAACATCATATGATATTATCCTGGGATTTGATTAATTACCTAATTTTGTACATGTCCTGGTATTGTGACGGTTTTTTTTTAGTGGCCAGTCAGTGCCGGACACAGGCAATGTAAAGCACATTTGTCATTGTTGTTCTACAAGCTACGTGAGCTACGAACGGGTCGTAGCACGTACCGTGTACCACTGAGGTGTAGCAGTGATTAAGGTTATTCAGACCGTGATCAACATTTTAACAAAACATACCTATGTAGTTCTTACTAATAGATCAATAAATAACTAGATTGTTTAATACAAAACAATACGTCACACTACATAATTATTTAAACGATTCGCCAATTTGAGTGATTTGATTTGAATTGATTGTTTTGCTTTTAAAATACTTAATTTAAAATTGAGTGCATTGTGACTTGAAATTAATTTTATTTTCTGTGTGATCTTGACAATTGAACTGTACTTTTCACAGTATCCTACTTCCTACTAATATTATAAACGCGAAAGTTTGTGAGGATGGATGGATGGATGGACGGATGGATGGATGGATGTTTGTTACTCTTTCACGCAAAAACTACTGAACGGATTGAGATGAAACTTTACAATAATATAGCTTATATATCAGAATAACACATAAGCTATAAATTATAATGATTTTGCGTCATAAATCAAAGTATCATGCGGGCGAAGCCGCGGGTAAAAACAAGTTCAGAATAAAAAGGTTGCGTCTGACTACGTAAAGCACATTTGCCACAGCTATTCTATAAGCATAAAGCTACGAACGGGTAGTAGCACATTATGTGCTACCTGCACCATGAAGGTGTTGTTGTGATTAAGAGCAAATCAATTTTTTGCACAAATTGTTCTAAAAAAACTTACACTGAAGCTTAACTTCTTTGAATAATCCCGAAAATACTATAAAATCACACCACCTACTACTTTTCTAATAAACTGCGGGGCTTGCTTTGAACCAGGATCGCATAAATCGAGCGTGCGTCCGCTAAACGGAGCTAGTGAGCTACAGTGACAGCACAATGTTCCCTATCTTAATTGCCTTCAGAGATACCATCGCTGAAGATTTATCTGCGGCGCCTGCAGAATAACTCCGGTACTTTTTAGCGGTCTGCACGGTAAAAAGTTTAATGATAGTGCTTGGCTGAAACTTCGTATCTCTACTTTTTAGTTCTTCTGTTTTGACTGTGTGTTTTTAGTGATGAGCGTTAGGTGTTGAGAAAATCATCCTGTTATGAAATAATATTTAACTGTACCGACCTTTTACGGTTTTAATAATTAACTGCTGAATATAATGCCTACTTGCGAATGACAAAATATTGTAAAAACTCTCTAAATCTCGAAATATTGTAAAGTAGTAAATTAAGTATAAAGTCTTAAATAGTACTACAACTTTTATATACCTATCAGGAAGACAAAAAATATTGCAAGTCAAAAATATAATCTTATGGCATTGTAAAATATTATAGCTCATTGAAAAATAAACAGATTTTAAATGTTTTATTTTTATATAGACACTAGGAACAGGATATGACTTAAAGTGTACTGTGTGACTGATCATGAAATGTTTTAAAAATACCCAGCCGTAGTTTCTTCAATTTAACCCGGTCAATTTAGACATTCGAAGTTACATAAAGTCCCAACAAGCTGAATTTCTGTGAAATTGTTCAAAACATAACTATAAACAATGTCTAGAAGTTCCCCATCATTCCCCTGTAAGGAAAAAAAAATATTCAAGGTCAAAGGTCAAAAAAATGAGTTTTTCGCGATTTTCAGCAAAACGGTAAGTTTTATCATAAAAGTACATCAGACAAAAATTGTAGATCATAAAATTATCTATAAAAAATGTATCAATACTTTTTTTCTTACGAGCCACCGTTTCTGAGATATAACGATTCAAAAAGTTATAATAGTTGTTATCGTCATAATATGTACACGGTTCCACGCCACCTATAAGGTAGTGTACTTAGCGCATTTTTTTAACGTGGTTTTCCCAGTAGGCCTACTCCACGGGTCAGTTGTGATCCTGTTTAATGTAACACTATTGCATAATAACGGAAATTTTCAAAGATTGGGAAAGATAAAAGCGATGTAAATTAAAAAAAAGTGTTGAAGTTTATTCGTCTTATTCGTAAGTTTCAAATTCTTGTTCTTCTTCTCCTGCTTCTTCTTCATCTTCATTTTGGATGCAAGTAAATTGCGTCAATAGCGATGTACTCGTAACGCATGATACTTTGTCGGAGTCAAACGAATCCTCCATTGTTTGTGATTCAATATTAAAGCACGACCGACCTTGACAATTTGTGCATGCCAAAGAACAAGACAGTCCGACTTTTTTGCAACCACTTTTACCACTGCATCCCTTTTTGCAGTTGCAAAAAATAGTGTTCAGCAGTTTTTCCGGCGCAGGTGGAAGTAAAGTTTGAACTGGCTCTAATATATTGTTGACCAACTTCCAACCCCAGTCTGTAGGGTCTAGCTGATAACCAAGCCACACTTGAACTTGGTAATATACTCGAAAAAGATGTTGGTGAGCAGCAACTGAGGTTGGAGGAAGACAAGCTAATTGAACTTGTTTTATATTTTTAGTATTTTTAACGAAACATGCATATCGATGCTTATCTAAACAGGTAGTTTTTTTAGGAGCTCCGTACATAGAAAGAAGAAAGCGGATGCCGTTGGTAATAACTTCTTGTTGAGTTGAATTACTCTTTTTAAAAACTTCAGCACATTGAATTAAATCTTGTTTTTCAAACATTTTGAAAACTGCTGTTTTACCCCTCCTGTAAAATGTTATATTTTATATATTATATAAAATGTAACAACTCTAGATGTACATACGTGGCGTACTCATGAATATTATGACGATAACAACTTTTATAACTTTTTTTGAATTAAATCTTGTTTTTCAAACATTTTGAAAACTGCTGTTTTACCCCTCCTGTAAAATGTTATATTTTATATATTATATAAAATGTAACAACTCTAGATGTACATACGTGGCGTACTCATGAATATTATGACGATAACAACTTTTATAACTTTTTGAATCGTTATATCTCAGAAACGGTGGCTCGTAAGAAAAAAAGTATTGATACATTTTTTATAGATAATTTTATGATCTACAATTTTGTCTAAGGTACTTTTATGATAAAATTTACCGTTTTGCTGAAAATTGCGAAACACTCATTTTTTTGACCTTTGACCTTGAATAAATTTTTTTCCTTACAGGGGAATGATGGGGAACTTCTAGACATTGTTTATAATTATATTTTGAACAATTTCACTGAAATTCAGCTTGTTGGGACTTTATGTAACTTCACTGTCATTTTTTGGTCTAAATTGACCGGGTTAAATTAATCATTCCACAATTAAACCGTTGACGTAGGATTAATCGTACTGATAGTGGCCGTGTTTTATTGCATCCTCGCACAATGTTTATAATTGGATTAAATGCAAGTATCCGGTAAGGGTTGCGTACAGATTTCGCGAGATGGGATATATCGCATGTCGATAACTAATTTCCCACATAATTCACTTAGGTATTAGAAACATTACTACGCGTATCTGCAATTATTAGGTACTCACAGAGCAAAAAGGACAACACAAATTGGAGAGATTCTATATATGGCCGCGCCGCCGAGTATAAAAGAGCGTTCATTATGCAAAAACAGGCTGTTCGCGCAATTTTCGAAGTGAAGGACGATGTTTCATGCGTTGAGCTCTTCAGGGAGCTTCGTATCCTCCCGCTACCATGTGAACTTAATTGAACTTATCCTACAGATAGCCCTGTTTACTCATACACACCTAGACCGATTCACTAAAATACGAAACTTCCGACAAAGCGTTCAAAAACAAATTACGCCACCTCCTAACGCAAAAGTGCTATTATACCCTGGATGATTTCTTCGAAGATAAAGTTTATAAAACTCTAGGTATAATTTAATAGACATAACTTATACCTACATAAAGTTCTAGTCATAGCATAGAGCTATAATAAATAAGGTCAGCCATATAATTATTACTGTAAGTACTACTATTAAAATAGAGATATAGATAAGTATTGAATGTAACTATATCGAACTAGAATATTTTTGAAAATTCTTTATTGTTAATCTTTATTGTTAAATACACTGTCTGGCATTAATAATTATGCTACGCCCTATTAGACAGGGTGAATATGTACATCTACCGAATTAGCAAGAAGTATTAGTCTAATATGCTAAGCTCTGCTTGTATTCACATGTACGTATATCTTGCATAAATTAATAAATAAACTAATAGACATCTTTCAGAAGAGAGGAACGTACTCTAGGTTTGCTTTGAGGAGCAACGTCAGAAGGGACCAACTAGTGACACCGACACATAGGTTTGCACGCTCATAGAAATCAGTATAAAAATAATTTAAGTTACAAATTGTTCGTCCTCCTAAATTCAGTAGTGCCACGAGTAATGACCAAGTTCACGGGTAATTAGATTGTATAGACTAAGCAGCCATAGAAAATTAATCGTGCCACTGGAGAGAAAAAAAGCACTACTACCTTTGGCACTACTAGTTGAGCCAAGCAGTAGAGCCACGGGGGATAGACGAATTTGGGGGACCGGCTATACCTACTGACGTGCGTGGTACACCTTACGTCGTGTCTTTTAAAAATAAACTTAAGTCGTGGCTTAGTGAACAATTGTTTTACAGCATTGATGAGTTTCTAAAATTATCAGAATCAGTATGGTTATACATAGTATTATTATTATTTTTAATGTATTTTGATTTTGACATTATGTTTATATTAACTGGTTTCCATTACTGGTTATTTTTTAACTTGACATGAAAATTACCAATAAATGATTTGTTTTTGTATAGTAAAATGGTGATATGCAATCGTAGATAATATGTGAGTGACGTAAGACTGCATTTATGACGGCGATCTGCCGGAATTTAATGGGATTCATACGAGAGAAAAGTGTGGAGAACAAGTTCAAGAGATTAAACTCAAATCACTCAAATGCGCTCTTTCAATATGTATTACAACATTATGCAGTGCATGTTTCATATACATGCTTTTGGTGATATATGAGTATTTGCTACAAAAAAGTGTTTCGCGCGTCGAGTAAAATCATTGCAACGCTCTAGAGCTCTATGGAGTTGCGTGTTCGGTGGAGCGGCACGTGAGCTCTGTCGGCCAACGCCACCGCAATCCTGCTTCCGATTGCTGTGGAAATACTTATTGTTTATTACTGGTAACACCTAATAATCTAAGTATTGTGTGAATTAGGTACTTCTAGAGATAATGCTAGATTGGAAGAACGAAGTGACTCATTTTAAGTTTTCTCTCTTCTAAGTTTAAAGTTCGTCCTATAGGAAACAATTGTGAGAAAACTTGCATGCGTTCGTAGAAATTTAAGGTTTTGTACCTTTAGAACAAAGTGAATCAACCACTGGTTTTGCATTTAAGTACCTTTTTGATAGAATTTACGTTCCGGAAGGAAACTCTTTTCAGCCCGTAAATTATAACACAATGTTTTGTTTTTGATGTCAATCGTATGAATGGTATGAATAATTAATATTGAACGCTCGGATATCTAATTTTTTCACAAAAGTTTTTAGTTTTTGTTTTATAAGTCAATAATTTTCAACCAAGTTTTTGCGTAAATAAATGCGAAAGGCTTATATAACTTTAAAATCATATAAAAGCTGTAAAAAATAACCGTCTTACCACAAAAGTTTTACGAACGCTATAGTCCATGTTTAACAGTACAAATTACGTGGTTAAACAGTGTTTAAAGCGTGTTTTAATCTTTTGTGGTAAGGCGGTAGGACTTTTAACCCTAGCTATTGATGTGTTGATTAAACGAAAAAAAAACACTCAAATCAAATAATATACAGGGTTATTTCTAATCAATTTGCATTCTTTCAGGGGCTTACTCTCACATCACATCAAAAGTAACAACTTTTGTTCTGCGACATCTGTCAAAACTCAAAAAAAAATCAGCTGTCCCATACATTTTGTCGAGGGTGAACGATATTTTTCTATGGAACAACAACTTTTTTTTTAGAATTAATAGAAGTCGTAGAACAAAAATTGTTAGTTTTGATGTACAAAATAAGCCCCTGAAAGGACGCTAATTGATTAGAAATAACCCTGTATAGAGGTAGATAACAGCTTGTTGTTTTTGTATGGCCAAGTTCGTAGAAAAAGTAATTTTTATAAAACTACTTGATAATTCCTCTGGTTATTTTATGTTAAAAAACACATATTATGTAATGATGGTAGTATTTAATAGTTCGGTTCTGCAGAGTAATGTGAACGTTCGATTTTATGCTCAGCGGCACTTGGGAGATAAAATTGGAAGATCATAAAATGGTTCTGTGGATATTTAACGGTGGCCATTAACATGACACATTAACCGTGACCATCCTGGAACTACCGGGCTTCAGTTCTCGCTGCCAACCGAACGGTTAACGACTACTGAACTGCTTTTATGCTATTCAACACGAGCCTGCGACCTATAGCTTTGCACTTTGGGTTTTCCTATGATATTCGGGGTAAAGCGGAGTAGAGCTTAGGAGGGTTGCTTTTAAATCAGGTCACAAAGCAAACTGCAAAGCGGACCAACTATTACCTACTAGGTTAGATAGCACAGTATTTTTGATAGTTATCACCTATGTACGCTTTGCAATTACACTCAAAGTAGCATTAGTTTAAATATTAAATTAAATTTATAAAAATCAAAATAGGTTTGCATCTCAAATAAATTAATCACAATAAAATGATTTTTGATATGATAAACAGATGCAATAGTTATTTGTTATGCAAGTGTATTATAAAAGTTATAATCCCACCCTTTCAAATTAAAAGATTATGAAACATGCATTCATTACCCAAAAATATTTTCCTTTCTCTTTTTGGGCGCTATGGTAAAAATAAACTTTTTCATCACATCTATTCGAAAAGAGCTACTTGGTTCGCCTTTAAGTGAAAAAGGAGGCGTTTTCTATAAGGAACTTTATAAGTGCGACGGAATTATCTTTGCCGCGCACTTTTTGAATTTGTAATGTTAGTGTTCAGCGCCAAGAAAATGAATGAAAATAAAAGATTTCATATGTTTTATTATTAGATACCATTTAATTTCAATTTAGATGTTACTCTACGTTTTATTAAATAATAATATTACAATAAAATATGAGGCGCCTTGTATTTTCTCATAGAGGTGATGAAAAGTAGAGTGTACAACTCGGGTGCAAAATATATTTTGGCTCGGGCGACGTACTTTGAATCCCTTGCTACGTTCAGGATTCTACTTAAGAATCCCGAGCATACTACTCTAGAATCCCTCATTTCGCTCTGGATTCAAAAAAGCGCCCTCGTCGTAAAAATATTATTTTGCTCCCATATTATACAATCTACTATTTATTACTTTCTGTTTTGAGCAATGTAGACAAAATTGGAGAAATGATTTTAAATAGAGACAGGAAAACAAGCTGACATTTTTTTATTTGCTCTGAGGCTGACATTTCCATATTACGTGATATTCGTCGTCCATTTTAAGTCGTAAAACCAATAAATAGCCTATTATTTACTAGTTGTTATTTACTTAGTTCGAGTATTTTGCATGTCCATAAATTGTCTAGTGTAGTCACATACAGTATCGGTTGTGTCAATAACATGATTGTACTGTACAATCATGCGGTGATATTCATTAACCAAATCAAACATTTCAGCTCTCATTAAAAAACCGATACTAGTAACGTACTCAAACGAACAATTAACACGTAATATAATTAAATAACACTATTGTACAACAAGGATTAGTTTATTTTAAAAAATTTGGTTTATATTAAAGATATATTATTATATTAAAGATCTTGGTGTCCAAGATCCATAGGTTCCAATGCTGTTCTCGTACCAATCACCACCATAAAGCACTAGGAAACCAACCACTGGCTTTTCGGTGAATGAAATTAACGTGAAGAAACCTGCAAAGACGAGTGTTGTACAACAAGGATTAGTTTGTATTAAAGATCTCTTATTATATTAAAGATCTTGGTGTTCAAGATCCATAGGTCTTAATGCCGTTCTCGTACCAATGACTTTAAATACACCACCATAAAGCACAAGGACACCAACCACTGGCTTTTCGGTGAATGAAATTAACGTGAAGAAACCTGCAAAGACGAGTATTGTACAACAAGGATTAGTTTATATTAAAGATCTTAGTTTATATTAAAGATCTAATGCCTTTCTCGTACCAATGACTTAAAATACACCACCATAAAGCACAAGGAAAACAAACACTGGCTTTTCGGTGAATCAAATTAACGTGAAGAAATCTGCAAAGACGAAATTTGCCAGTGAGTTTAAATTTTACATTTTACACGAAGTCCATCGTGATGGATGACCCAATCGCGATTTATTATATTTATTTTAGGTCTATTTATGCATTAGTAAAGTACATAGACATGCAAGGATTAGTATAACAGTGCAATTACAGATAGATCTCATTAAATGCAAACTGCTATATCTGTTTGACCTGGAGATTCTAAAGGTTACACTTTAATTGACGAAATGTATATATGTGAATTTTAAACTGATTCATAAAGCCAACACAGTTAAAAAGTTCATATATTCACGAGAAAGGTCAGAAATTAGTAAATTGATTCAGATTTGTTCGTGGCAGGTCATTGTCTAATGAATAATTCATTTAGTTAGCCCGTTAGCTTCCAGCTTTCTATTGTGCCTCTCAGATAAACAATGGCGATGTCTTTGATAGTGTCAAGGGACAATGGCGAGTGGATACACTTTCTATTATGATGCTCACTAACTAGTTTTGTTTATAGTTCAATTCTACTTGACTTCGTAAAATGAGCCAAAAGGCTGTATAAATTAATTATATTATTAAAAGATGCATTTAATAAACATTTACAGTTTTATTATCATAGCCACCAACTACACAGCAGATATTTAGATAAAGTTTATAACTGATCAAAAGGTGTCACTATAGTTGTGTACAGGATCTTCTAAGTCGTCCACTGCTGTGCATAGGCCTACATACAGTCCAGTATATCCATCAAGGAAATAGGATTGATCCCAGTGCGGATTGGTGGAGTCATAAATACGCTCCGTATCAGAAGGTCTATCAAGGAAAATGAAATATACGTCATGGATTTGTATGTGCATCTAATGTCATATTATTATATAAAACAACGCAAGTAAATTTTGCAGAAGCCAAATAAGTTGCACAGTAATGCGCTCAAAATAATGTAAGTAGATAAGACAATAGAGCTTTGCTGGTCAAACGATCCGAGTTGATCCCATCGAGTAACAGTGTGACAGTTGAGGGTGTTACTCGTTGGGAACAAATGAGCTGAATAGGTACATATTATTATAGCAATAGCACGCCTTAATTGCACCATAGCGGAATATCTAATTTCTCAAAGCAGTTCTAGTTTTACTTTACAATCGTAGGTTTTTTTTTGTATCTGAAACGATGCTGATTTTCATTTTTTTTTTATTTGTGTTCTAATAATTGTTGTACGTACTATAATTCATAAGTTGAGATAATTATAATCTAAAGCTTTTCATTGTCCGAGTGAATAGGAATCTTCTAAGTCAGCATGTTTCATCTTCTATCGCAACGTCGCTTACCATTAGGCGAGTTGGTAATCAAGCGCGGAATCATTCGTGATAAAAATATACCCAAAAATATATCTCCCGAGACCGACTGCATAATTATTTTTCGTAAAAAATCGTAACACCGACTTCCACCGTGTACAAAATTCGAATAATTTGCACGACTCGATTTGACATCCATGTACATTTTTGTTGATTTATTAAAAACGGCTTAGCTGATTTCGATAAAATGTATATATGACCAACTCGAAAGTATACTCTTTCGAACAAAAAAAGATGTTTTTAAATCGGTTCCCAACCGACGAATTATCGATGAACATACACAAAAAAAATACAAACAGAGGAACAGAGTACGTCCTCCTTTTTTGAAGTCGGTAAAAACAGTCGACTCCTACAAAACTTGGCGGTCGAACTGGTAAACATTCATTCAATTACCGTAAATATGACAAATTATACGACAACAATAGAAAACTCGCCACGAACAGGGTTATTAATGTAGAGTCAACAACGCACAACTCTGTACAAAATGGAAAATGAATTTTGCATGTAGTTTGAATAGATTGGGACCGGCCATTAGTTATGGCGTAGTTACGACGCTCCATTTATTTTTATTCGTGGATGTAAAATCGGGAATTTCAATTTAAGTCTATTTTGACACTGTATTCGCTTGTAAAATATATTTTTAGTGGTTTGCCCAGAAAGTAAGTTTTTCAGTGTTCTGTAGATAGAAATGTTTGATTAAGATTTAACCCGTTAACGTTCCGCGTTACGTCACGCCTACTTACAACAAGTCTTTACGTAGAATTAATGTCACGAGCCACCGCCGTTTCTTATAGGCCGAATTTAGCTTCTTGGCGCTTGTGTGTTAGCTACAAGCTATGGATTACCGCAGCTGTTAAAGTAAGCTTCAGTTAAGGTTGGGCTATCCGCAACTTGTAGCTAAAATTACAACCGATAAGATATTTGATTCGATCTATACATGGAAATAGGAATAGTAATACTCTCATGAGTGGTCTAGTAACTTTGACCAGCCCAGTCCTAGCAAAAACATAAAAATACCAGAGTTTATATTTTAGAGTTACAAATCAAGAAATAATAAATAAATCAACTTAAAAATATGTGTATTTTGGACATGTTGAGTACTAGGACATAACACATACACGCATGGACACACACACTCACATACACGCATGCACACACACGCACTCACACATACACACACACACGCACACACAAACACACGCTCACACAATATTTTTAGGAAATTTTGTAAGTTTGTAAGTTTAGAGTAAATTGTAAATTTTAAAATGCATTTTGTAAAAAATTTTAAAGATAACCAAGATGTTACCATAGTATGGATATCGAAGAGCGGGGTCTTCTGACACAGGTATTTTTATACCTAATAGAATACTCCAATCTACAGTAATTTAAGAAATTATTGGTTACAGAAATAAAAACTATTTTATTTTATTTATTTTTATTTATCTGATACTATTTCAGCGACTGTGCGCTCGAACTCCACGACCTGATTCCTTCATCTCTTTTTCACAACAGATCAAGCCGGAAGTCGCATAAATACCATCCCTAAATAGTCGACGTACCACCTGTTTGTACTAAGCGATTCGCTTCTTCCTTCATAATGCGGACCGCCAGTGATTGGAATGCCCTGCCTCCATCATAGTTTCCTGACAATTACAATTTGAATATCTTCAAGTCAAGAGTGAGTCCATCTTCAGCTACAACTTCGCTTTCCATCAGGCGAGTTGGTGGCCAAATGTAGACCTTACCTACATAAAAAAAACCTATCTGAACAAGAGGTCGGTTTCGGACACTGCATCAACCATTTTTCATAGTCACAAATCAAGAATGGCCTGACGGTTGTCTCTCGCCACATTAGCAAATTGCGAAGACGCGGTTCCACTGGAGTTGCCAATTGTAGCTCACTGTGTTGTTCACTGTTCAACCCAAAGAATGTTGTATTTTCTATAAAAACGATGCCAACAAATGTGCCGAACATGTTTTTCGGCGGGACCGCGCCTTGATTGCGCATCATGTCCACCATGGCTGTGTGTAATCACAATAAATCTAAAATAGTTTCACAGCTTTTAAATCAAACATATCAAATATCAAACTGTACTATAGCTGCGACAGCTAGTGGAACGCGGAGCTAATTCGCCACTCGGCTGCATGGCGATAATGGTTATGAATAAAAATTTATAGGCGACGAAATAGCTTTCTATTCAGTGCAGCTCTATCTCAATTAAAATACGATTATCTAGTCAAATGGTCTGCGCCATGTGCTCGGAACTGCTGTTAAGTGTTAACTGGAAATTATCATGAGATGAGTCCATAACTTTTTTTGGAACATTGTGATGAGAGTCTTTTATTTCTTTACAGTTTTATTGGTGTGGCAAAGTTTTATTACTTCCTGTTCAGGCTGTTCAGCATCGAGATACAATGAAATCTATAATGTTCACGGTTAGCTGTTCCTTATACATTCGTTTTTTAGTGTCGTTGTTCCACTTTATGTAAAGACAACTTGCTTCGACCAGGGGACTAAAATATTTTAGCTATCTAAAATTCTAAACAATAAGACTAGAACAAAAACCTCTCATTGCTGGCGACTACTCGCTCTTTCGCAAATCGGATTGAATATAAAAACAGTTTCCGTTCGAGTTAGCTCAAATCAGATTTACCTTCATGGTCTTTTTTGTTGAACTGGACTAGAGCTCGGAAAAATCTCAAAAAGTGTAACGAAATAATCAGAAAATGAAATGTTAAAATAAGGAAATAAAAACTAAACTGCTGTTGTTAAAGACACATTTTAATGTGCATTGGCGTCCTGCCTGATGTTAAGCGTGTCTAGGATATAGTACGCTTACGTAGAATGTAAAGAACTAAATGTGAACATGTGAAGACCCCTAAATTGTATTTGGCCGAATATACAAAACAAAATAACAACATTAGAGTTTTCATTCAATATATCAAGTCAAGTACTGCCCTTGTTAACTTCTTCAAGTGTAGCTATCACAATAAATAAAAAACTTCCACTACGGCCAGAAAAAAACGATTCAATGTTCCCACTCCAAAACTTAGCATGCCGATGTTATCATGCCAACTTGTGAACGTAAATTTATTTCCCGACCTAATGTAATGAATAAAGACCATTCAGATTACAATCGTACTCTTTTCACGCAAAAATATAATTTTTTACCCTCTTTTTTATTCAAAAAATCCCCCTAATAGCTCATGATTAAGCTTAAGTGCCGGTGCTGGCGACAATATGTACGAGTATTACGGTTTGGAGTATAAAATACTGTATAGTACTTAGGTACGAATGGATATCGGTATTTTGGTAAACGGTTTGCGATGATTGTATAAATTATTCATTCAGTGAGTTAAGCTAGATTTTTTTGTCAACTTCAATGCGATTTTTAGGGTATGGCAAATAAATATTATGAGATGTTATCGTTGAATTATTTACGATTTATAAATAACGGTACATTTATCATCAATCTGCATGCTGAAATTGTATAAACCACATAACCATATAACCACATAATATGTGCACATCAAATAGATTCCATTACATTTTCAGAAAACTCTGTCTGTCTGTGCTATGTGCTCAATGGATATATAAATTCAACAAAATCACAAAACAGGAAATTACTCTAAAACATGGCTATAAAAAATAATCTGGTACAAGTATCAAATCAGTTTTTAAAAATCATTTTACGTAGACGGATTTATTAACTGAAATAGCGCTTAAGCATTTGCTTTTATGAATACACTGAAGTTCTAGTGACTCTCAATTTTTATTTACAATTTTGAAACGACGCCGTTTTGCCATTATTTTATCAGGCTTCCATATTTTCAGTCTGCCGTCTAGGAATAATGTGTGTTATCTCGGAAACTTTCCCGAGAAATTAAATGCTGACATTCAAAATGGCGCGTTCAAGTTTTATTATCAGTTAGCCGGTGTTGCAATGAATAATAAGAAGTTTGCCAGTCAGCGGAAAGTTGAGCCGGGCTCCATCCGGCCGGGGATCGCCGTCAGAGCCGGTTCACATGGAGCGGTGCAGCGACGGAGTCTGAGCCACGGTAATCTTAAAAGCAGCATTTCGTCGTCATACAAACGGTCGGAACGCGAGACATACCTACGCGCCTCGGAGTTCTGTAACCCGGTAGATACTCGGTACTCGGTATATGTATAACAGTAGCAGGGGCGTGCCATAGTGACGAATGAACGTGTGGGTTTGTAATCAGTAAAAGTGCCATTTACTTACCGGCCCTAGCGCGTATTGCGTGGCCACGCGGGGCTGTAGATATTCATTTCAAGGACAGGGCTAAGTAGCAATACTGCATACATGCATGCGTGTCTGAGCGATGCTGTTTTGTCTCTCTTCTTATATCTTATAGGGTTATTAGACTGAAGAAATAATTTTAGAACGAGTGACCGTCCTATACATAGTATTATTATATTTTCTTTGGCATTCCGTCTGAGGCAGTTGTACTGCAGAGACTCTTGTGGCACCGCACCACTCCCTGTGGACCAGTTGTTGCTGGCGGTAACTTAAACAACTGCATTGCACTGCTCTTGGAAATAACTTGGAAAGAATGCAAAAGGTGATAAAGGAGTGACTAATTTTCATCAAACTTTGAATCAGTTTAGCTTCAGAAATAAATTAAGATTGTCCTATATACATATAGGTAGGAGCCACTACTCTATGTGGTTGAATAATCAATCTCTTATGTAATCTTGTTTTTCTACCAGATAATTGGTGACTTTTGATTGGTTTGCTGTTTTCTTACTAAAGATAAAATGAGCAACTGACAGTCTTGACTTTTTTAACTATATTTATTAAAATTTTCTACAGAAACTAAAGGATCGTTCCATTAAGTTCTACTATTAGTTCTACTCGTAGAACTACCGGGACAAAATTAACACCACCGCACATTTTTCCATAGTGATGTTCATACAATGCTATAACCAATTTAGTTCGAATTCCATTAACGGCTCAGAGCTTGGTTAGAGTGCCCTAAATGCATTCTGGTAGGCTATTCAATTTGAAATGTTTACTTTGTTAACGTGTTCATCGCACTGTACCTTGGTAACTTTTGTCATGCATTTATTGCAAACTTGCATAGCCTCGAGGTTTCACTAGCTATGGTTCGAGAAGTGCTATTTTTTCGGGATTACAAAAAACATATCATTTTGTGCTGCACCTATGGCATGTGCATATACAGGGTTATTTCTAATCAATTAGCATCCTTTTAGGGGCTTTTTCTGTACATCAAAACTAACAGCTTTTGTTTTACGACTTTTGTCAAAACTTAAAAAAATAAATCAGCTGTTCCACACATTTTGTCGCGGGTGAAATAGTAGATTGTATCATATGGGAGCAAAATAATATATTTACGGCTAGGGCGCTTTTTTGAATCCAGATCGAAGTGAGGGATTCTAGAGTAGAATCCCTCGCTACGCTCGGGATTCAAAGTACGTCGCCCGAGCCAAAAATATATTTTGCGCCCGAGTTGCACACCCTGCTTTTCGTCACCTCTATGGGAAAGTAAAAGGCGTCTCATATTTTATTGTAAAATTATTATTCAATACAATGTATAGAGTAACAACTAAATTGGAATTAAATGATATTTAATAATAAAACAAATGAAATCTTATATTTACATTCTTTTCATTCATTTTCTTGGCGCTGAACACTAACATAACAAATACTTCTAAATTCAAAAAGTGCGCGGCAAAGATCTTTCCAGCGTACTTATTTGTGACAAATTCAAAAAGTGCTCGGCAAAGATAATTCCGTCGCACTTATAAAGTTCCTTATAGAAAACATCACCTTTGGGCGCACTTAAAGGCGAACCAAGTAGTCCTTTTCGAATAGATGTTCTATGGAACAAGATTTTTATTTTTTGAGTTTTGACAAAAGACGATGATTGATTAGGAATAACCCTGTGTAAAGTCAGTGATTATGCTCGATATAAATCAGCTTAGTCTTATAGGAAGTCTAGCAGTGACGTCCTACGAATGATAATTATGAACTTAGTCGAATCGTTTACATTATTTTTATATTTTTCAAAATGTTTTAATAAGTACATTATAAATCATTTTTAGGACCATTAACATGATTACATGATATCGACTTACACGTACAATTGTACATGCTCATGCTCTCTGTCACTTTAATTTCTATTATTAGATACTAATGATATAAACAATAACGAACATGATTGTATATGTAGAGATAGAAGCGCTAGTTAAATAATTATCTGTATTCTAAAGTTTTTAAATCTGTTTGTAAGAACAATGCGGTTTTGATTATATACGTCATTTGGGAAAGGTTTTATGTTGGAAAAATAGGTAGAATACGTTACAACGCATTTTTTGTATTATTTCTTTATAAGAACTGCATATTTGAGCTAAAAATAACTCCGCTGTTTCTGAGATTTGGATATCTAATAAGTAAATTTAGAATTATTTGAGAGGAAAGGTACCTATTCTAGGTTAAATTTAAGAAGCAATGCTAGAAAAAATCAACTATCCTTCTCATAGGCTGGCGAAATCGGAGAGGTCTGTATATTTTGGTGGACCCGCTATATACAACCGAATACCCGTAGAAGTCCGGGAAGCACCTTCCGCTGGGTCGTTTAGGGATAAATTAAAATGTTGGCTACATGAGCAACTATTTTATGACGTAAATGATTTTTTGAAATTACCTGAATTGTTTTAAGATTATGTGACTAATTTGGTAATTGTCAAGTTCTTTTATTTTTTTATTTTTTCGTGCTATATTGTATAGTGCCTTAATGTAATGTTTACTAAATGACTTGTAACAAATGGTGTTATGAATAAATGACTATATGACTCTATAAAATTTCTAAAATAAATATCAAACCTTGAATTTTTTTTGAAAGAAGTCACTTCATTTCTAAATTTTATTAGTTTTGTCTTTGAACATAAGTTATAATGGCTTAAGCTATAAAATATATACAGAGAGGGTATTTCAGCCTTTTCTAATGTTTTTTTTTTTGTTTTCAAGTAAGTACCTCTAGCTAGTAAAGTTTTTAGAGAAAAAATTATGAAGAAAATTTTTATACGTGTGATTCCCTCTCGTATTAAGTATTTATTATTTTCCATCCCATATTGGCTATCATTACTAATGTTTTGCAAAATAATATGTGCAAATTATACCATAATAATACATAATTGCAACGCCTCGTACAGAGTTCCAATTCAATATTACAAATTGTGAAATGTGAGTCAAGGATGTACTTGTACGCTGCATTTCGCGACAATGTCAAAATTTATTGGTAAAGTCAAGAGGAAGACGCGAAATAGTTGCAAAGTGTAGATTTGTGTGACGGCACCAGACGTCCCTGCATTTCAATGAATTGCTGTTGTTATGGAAATACCACGTTCGTTCCTCGTATAAAAGTCGCACTGATGACGACCTCGAGACGCGCCACAATAAAAGTTTGTGTGGTCCAAATCTTTTACGTCCGTATGAGGTATAAAAGGTTTACGGTCCGCCAATTTTTTGGGTATATATAGAATTATGACGCTTATGAGAGTAATATCACTAAGAGGCTCATAAAATGGCTTTACTGCGTCAGTCCTTGTCTGTGTTGAGTTTGAGTAGTTTTGCTACGTGCATAATCTGCTGATTATTTATCATTTTCATATACAGATATTTTTATATATCATTTTAAATGTAGTTTCCAATGTTTCAGTTTAACTTGTTTGCCTCACTGTCAAAAGTGTTTCATAGGCGTTATACGCTGCATAAAGATTACGTATAATTTATACTCGTGTTTCTGCGTGTCACTGAACTATCAATATTTTTGTTCATTTTGAAAGCTCAGCTCTTTCTTTGAATCTAAAGAAATGAAAATTCAGCCCAGTCTGTTATTATTAGCTTTAGCGTTAGCTTTATTGATGTTTCCCAAAATTATCTTCTTTTTCTTTTCCAAGAAACCGGGATAGTATCAATTGACAACATTTCAAATTTTTATCATAGTTATATTTATTTATTATCTGAAAGAATATTGCAAAATAACATATACGTATTTTTTATTTTTCCAATACGACTTATATTTTCTGTAAAATTAAGATTTGAAAAGTAGCTTATTCTAAAAGGACGTAACTGCAAAATTTAGGACTCATAAATAATTTTACTGAAGCCACATTAGAAAAAAATAGGTGCTAGCGTTGCTGTCACTGTCAATGCCAAACAATCCGTCACAATTCACAACAAATAGGCCAGGAGGTTAGCGCAAAAAGTCCACTATGTACCGCGGTATACCATGGGAAGAAAAATAAAAAAAATGTTCAACAACTGCCAATCACCTGAAATATGTAACAGGGTCTGCCATACAGGCTTTAAATTAGCACCACTTAAAAGAAGAAGAATAAGTAGTACTAGTTCCAAGATATTTTTAAAATTCAAACGGATTCTTCCACCAAATGCTATGGAACCCAGCTGACTGACTCCAGGGTATTGATGTACATCATTTTGATAACTATGTAACAATAATTCAGCTTTTGGAAAGTATTTGCATTTTTTGCGTTTACCTCTCGGGCTAAAGAAAAATAAGTAATTTGAAAATGACACTGACATTTTATTTTTAAATTACATTTTATGTGTCAACACTGTCAGTGTTAACTGTCATTTTATATTGCTAGTATTTTTTTTATCATTGGCAACTGCACTTTCAGTATAAATCCCGAAACGGCTTGGGTGAGAGTTTTTATCTAATATCTTAGCAGTTACTGCACTAAAAATTTTGGAAAAATAAACATAATGATCAGCATCCCGATATCTCGAAATGGTTTTGGAATTTCATAGCCTTGTGAAATATGAAAACTTGTCAATTAACACTAAATAGCGTTATAATTCAGCCATGATTGACGTCAATGGACAATAAATAGATCGATCAATTCGGGCAGTCGCCGCGGAGCGTATGTCGCGAAGTTCAGAAGGTATATGAAATGAAATGAAAAAAGTTTTATTCGACATTACAGATAAAATAGAACGAAAAATAGTAAACACAGAAATGTCGAAAAGGGCTCACCTCAGCATTAATGCTGAGTGCTGATAGTAGCTACCGAGCACCCAGCGTTGGTTTTCAGGTGAACCTTTTTGTTAGAGGGTACAGTATGATTTAAAAAATATATAAAGCAAAGGAAGTAAAAAGTGCTTAACAAACAATGCAAAAACAAAGTCAAATAATACAAGTTTACAATTATTAATATTGCGAAAATAAATAAAATAACATCTAAAAACTTAGAATTTGTTTGGATACAAGATGGTGCATTAATTTCGAACGAAATGAGTATAGATTCTGTGGCTCAATCTGCCCCTAATGGAGCAGGCAGGAGTTATTAACTAGGATACTTACCTGACCTGCCTCAGACATTTTTATGGACAGTGGATACATGCATAAAAATATTGAAATAGTTTTTAAATTACCTAATAATCTATATCAGATTATCTCCAAAATTAAGTAATTTTCGTCTATTAACTTCCCATAAAGCAGGATATTATCAATTAGCTCTAAATAGCGGTATAATTCAGGCATGATTGACGCCAAATGCCAATAGACAAGAAATAGATCGATCAATTCGGGCAGTCGCCGCGGAGCGTATGTCGCGGCCAGAAGGTTTTATGTGGCTTAATCTGCCCCGAGGGGGCGGGCGTCATTAATTAGGTTGGCTGAGCTGCCCCAGCGGTTTTTGTGGACAATTGACGCATGTATGTGTGGGGCACAAAGTGAACGTAGAGTTTTGGATTGTTGCGGCTTAGAAAGAGTTGAGAATCTCGATTAAACCCCGGAAAATATACTGGGGAAACGAATACAGATGATTGTGAGATCTCTGTGTAAAGGACTATTATGCTTATTATATACTTTAGGTACTAGCAAAGATATGACCGGAAGTGAAAAATAAAAAGCGGATTTGCTTTTTCTCGTAAGTTGTAAATAAGTATTGATTAAGCATTAGTTATTATTGATTGACCTGTAATTATTTTATTGCTATGTCTAAATGAGAACATAATATTTTGTTTTAAAGTTATTTTGGAAACAATTTATGAATTACAATACAGGAAAATAAATTTATGAAAGGATTACAAACTAAATTTACACAAAAATAAAAAAAGGTAATATTTTTCAGAAACAAAAATACATTGTATTAAAAGCCTATTTATGTATTAACAAAATTTGATTCAATTGATGGAATATTTTAAAAAATATTTTAGTCGCAGGGAAAAAAATATTTTGGAAAAATAGCGGTTCATTCATGTTCAAATTCCAATCTCATTTACCAAACTACAGGGTACAATTCCACAAACAGAAATTAATTGGCATTTATTGTTTCAGAAAGCTATTGTTAAAAATATTCGATTCGAGCGGCGGGCGGCTAGGGCGGCAGTGCTAAATAATGCCTGGCCGACTATTGATTGGGTTATTTTCAGCGCCAACGCCGATGTCATGATAGCATATATATAGCTGGAAACCAAACTAACTTCTTAGAAGTAATCAGTGAAATACTTGAATACATATCATAATATTGTGATAATTTGAGACAGCGCTATGGAGCGCTCGTGAAGCGGATTTCACGTTAAATAGTAACTTCGGGTTTGTTTTAACCGTTTAGATGTCAAAGGTCTCGAGGCCGTCTATATAAAAATAAATAAATAAATTGGTTTACTTTTATTTACATATATATACAAGGCTTAAAGAGTAAAGTTTGTTAAATATGAATAATAACAATAACAGAAAATAAAATATGTACACCTACTTAAAAAAATAATCAAATAACCGGCGACTCAGGTGCGTGGCCGCGACAGTGCTTACGCAAGTGGCATCCCAAACTAAGCACTTGCCGTTTTTCCACGGCACCATAGTCAAACCATCCGGCCTCTTTCCGTCAGATCTACTAAGGCCTGGCGGTTCAAGAACACAGGGAATGTTATCAGATATTAAGGCTCTACGTATTATGTCGTTAAGAGCATGGTGATGTACAATAAAAATAAATAAATATATCTTTATTGTACTCAATTTGACAAAAACACATTACAGAAACTACATAATATACAAACTGTTGTACAAGGTCGGCTTTATCACCTTTGTCGATTTCTACCAGTCAACCTTTGGATGGACTGGATTATTCAAATTCTATATGAAGTTATGTAGGTACCATTCGTCGATCGTTTCTACGAAATATTTGAATTCATAGCCCATAAATTTTACTAAATGCTAAGTATCTGCTTAGTATTCAAATAAATAATCTATTCATAATATTACGAAATAAGTATTTTTACAAAATAAAACACTAAAGCAGTAAAGTTTAAGTGGTTTTATGTTGGTATACAGCACAGAACAGCTGTCTTTCTCTCGTCTGTGGTCCACAGAAAGATATTATTTACTCTTTACTATAAAGTTGAGTTTGTCAAGTACCGAAAAAAAAATGTCAGCAGAATATTTTTTCAGTACCCCGATAACATCGTCACTACCCGGTACAGAGGCCATTAAGGTAAAATTACACCAGCGCTGGGTCCTCTTAATGTGCGACATTTTGCGGCACATTGTACGACACGGAAATGTTTCTTTCAGTGGATTCAATTCAATGATACGTAAGTAAAAGTAAGAAATTAAGAACAGAGATATTTTTATTTGTTTATTTTTATTTTGTGTGAATGCTACGTGACGTGTCCGTCGTCTGTGAACCGATTTATGTTTTTTTTTATTGGATAGAAAACACGTTTGAAGCGGCATTAAAGGTTTACAATATTTTTTCGACCAGCTTTAATTCAATTTTTTTTTATTGGTGATAGGAACAAATTGGAACAATGTGAACGCTTAACAATGTCAAACAATACAAATAACACCATCATGTCTATCATGTCAAAATTTTGGCTGGGTGGTTTATTGGTTTATTCCAACTCAATTGCTTAAAAGTTAAAGTTTTTGTGAGTGTTTGTATTTTATTTTTCAAATTTTATTTCAAATTCTAATTTATTAGTGTGATGACCTTACTAAATACTTAAAATTATTTAAGTGATATTTTACTTTTTCTCACTGTGCACGCACAAATTGTTTAAATTCCGTATAAATAGTATTAGATTTTATACGAAAAATCCCTTGTCACCTTGTCACAATCCCAATGAGATTCACAGTTTCCTGACAAAAGTGATTATACTACAAGCGTTTTGGTGGAATAGAGCCTTTACATACCTTCGCCGAGGGCGCTGGGTGACATATCTTTGTGTCGGTGATACACAGCGCTTGTCGATATTGCCTTATTGGACACACGATGAAAAAACACCCCATCCGTTTGGCTTCCACTTTTTGGTTTTTCCTTTATATCTCTATTTTTGGCATGCCCTTTATTCCAAGCCACTGACTCTACCACCATTTGTTGGTCTTTACGCAGCCATAGGTAATCTGGCTTACAGTTTTCCTGTTTTTAGCAATGTAGGGATTAAGGATCGAGGCCCAAATCTGACAGGCTTTTTACGCCGGTGTGTAGAGGTTTGTTTCTGTGTAAGTGGATATTTCGATTTATTTATACAAGGAGCGCGAAATACTTTTACAAATACCGATATCGTAAGCGCACAGCGTAACAAGGGTAGAACGTAAGCTGCTCACAAGAACTGGGATATCTACGCTTTAATTTATTTCCATAAAATTCAAGAAAAATGAAAAGTTAAAGGATAAAATTTACTATATAATAATATGTAGTTTGGCAGGTACATTAAAAGGGTACTTAATAAATTACAGTTAAAAAAAACATTATTTACGAAATTGACTCTGTTTTACAAATTGCCGCAATTTATACGATAAAAACCGTGGTGGTCAAGAGGTAGTTACACCCGCCTTACAATCGTGAGGTCGTGGGTTCAAATCCCCGGTCCCGTACCAATGAGTTCTTTGGAATTTATGTACGGAATATTTCATACCACTGGCTTTTCGGTGACGGAAAACATAGTGAGGCAACCTGCATATGTCCGTAGAAGAAATTCGATGGCGTATGTGAATCTACCAACCCGCACTGGGCCAGCGTGGTGGATATGGCCCGTTCACTCTTCATGGGTAACCCTACGTCCTGCAGTGGACTATTAAAAAAGGCTGGTACATACAATAAAACGTCATTATAACATTGGGCAGAATATATCACCCTAAATTATTGTAACTCGTTAAAATCTGTGCAAACCAGATTATTTCATTATCTCAAAATCGAAACGCGAAACTGAATCGAGAAATTGTTGTAAGTACGAAAATAGTAGCTACATATTCAGCATAAAAATTCAGAACTAAAACTTTTCAAAACCCGTTGGTAATGCATGCGTCGACGAAATAGACACGTCATATCAGTATTCAGGGTATCGAACGTACCGAAGTCAATTTTCCAAACTACAAAAGAGAGGTATAGAAAAGTGAAAGATATGCGGACATGTTTACATGAACATTTAGCTCGGCCGTGACATCATTCGTGCAAAAACGAAGCAGGCGTTGCTTAATTCAGATCACGTAGCGACTTGCAATGAGGTTGTAAACACATGAGAGTGTTCGTCAAACTAGGCGTATGGCAACATCTTGAGCGTTTGAGTAATGCAATCTAGAAATGTAGGAAATAGTCTGAATAAGTTATTGTTTAGAGTGCTTCTGTATTCAATTCACTCACGTGAAAGCCTCAAATCTTCTTAGCCAGTACGGTAACATGATGTCATAATTCTTGTTTACGATTTAGAAAGAGTTTTTGAATTTGTAGGAAATTATTTTACATGCATTAAGTAAGATAAGTAAAGTAGCTTATATTTTTTGACCGACGAACCACCGGAGGAAGTATACAATTCGACGCGTATAATATATATATAGGTATATATATTTTTTATGTATCACCACGCATATCTTTTTTCATGGTGGTCCGATTTCAATAATTCTTTTTTTATTGGAAAGAATATACTTCGAAATTGGTCCCATTTAAATTTTATTAAAATCGGCTGAGCCATTTTTGATAAATCAATAATAATGTGGAAAATGCTACATCGATCCGTGCTAAATATTCGCGAATTCTGTACACGGGTGAAGTCGGTCATGCTAATTTTTGCCAAAAATAATCTTGTTTAGTTAATAAAGGTCTGAAATTGCTCGCCATAAACAGTTTCCTTAGGTTTATAGGTAGATGCCATAACGTACTACATTGTTTACTTTTTTCCTATTCGATATACTGCACTATAAAACCTTATATTTACGATTATGTTAATAAAGCTACCTTTTGCTAAGTTCGAAGTATATTTCATAAAGGAAGTGTAGTCAATATTATTTATTAAGCTATAAATAAAACGTAAAAGTAGGCAAACGGATCCTGCATCCTGGGCGTCAGTTTACTATGGAAACTTTGACCGCTCTAAAAATGCGATAAGGAAGCTATCAGCCAGTCGGTTATCGGCTCGGCAAATATAAGAGCGACCGTTCATGAATAGTTAAAAGGTAAGGTAAAGTCACGTTTACACGAGAGAGTGGAAAAGTGCTCGAATTCGCGAGAGAGCCTAATATGAAATGTTTGATGCTGTGCGGATAGAGCTGTAGATTGTAGAGCTTCGAGTGCGAGTATAAATAAAAATCACTTCGCGGGGCGTGCAAGCTCTTTACGTTGCGGGTGTGATCTCGGGTTTATTGTTGAGAAGCATGCGCGGTGTGCGCCGGGCGGCAGGCCTCGCGGCTACAGTGGCATCCGGCGAGCCGTCGAGGGTGCCCGTGATTCCACCCCTCCAAGCGCCTACTTACGTAAGTGACGCGGAAAAATAAACTTAACATCCATCGCCGTTGGACTCTCCGCGTGCACTAGTTAAAGACGCCCGTGTATATGTGTGAGTGAGTGAACTTAGAGTGCGTTTGACGGTCCTTGACGGAAAATTTAGGCGGTCGTTGAAGTTGATATACACGTGACCTCAGGTAAGTTGGTTACGTCGCCGTCGCAAATACGATTCCTAGCGTGAAATTGGATTTCAAGGAAACGGTGGGCATCGTTCTTTAATGATACTGACGAAGTTGTTATGACACATGGCTTTATCAGCCAGCTGAGTAAGGTTGTTTACTCGTTTAAGAAATGCTTAGATTCTAGTTTACACGTAAGAATGGCATAACATATCAATAAGGAGCTTTTAGAAAATAAAAATAAGTAAATGTAAACATAATATTATTTTCATATCGATTATATAGGTTATTATCAGTTCATATCAGTTATACTATTATTATATCATCATAACAAAAACTAATTCGCAATACTAATGTAATGTACTCGTTTATGGGAATTTCCTTAAGGTTTCTTGGCTTTTACGAATAGTACTGTACTGTATCAGCCTTTTAATAGTCCACTGCAGGACGTAAGCCAACCCACGAAGAGTGATTGGGCCATATCCACCACGAAGGCCCAGTGCGGATTGGTGGATTCACATATGCCATCAAATTGCTTCTATGGACGTATGCAGGTTGTCTCACGATGTTTTCCTTCACCGAAAATTCAGTGATATGAAATTCCGTACATAAATTCTAAACTACTCATTGAAACGGGACCGGGATTTGAACCTACGACGTCGCAATTGTAAGACGGGTGTCACTACCACTAGATCACCACGGATATATAACACTACGAATAGTACATTGCATTGATAGGCTAGAGTAATACATGTTTTTATTTTATAGGATGACCAAGTTAGTATATGGTTAGTAACCAATATGCTATATTGTATTTGTATAGTGTTTAATTTCGAGTTAGGTAATATTATCACTCATATGGATTTCCATGAAAGCCAATATTAATCAGTAAATTTATCATAAAATCTGAATAAACATGCATAGCTCATTAATTAAGCACGAGCGAAATTAACAGACAATTTCAATTAATTACAACGAAAACAGAACATGTATTAATATTTTATTGATACAAATTAGATGCTGATCGGTAAAATTTGTACCTAATAGGTACATATACCATCACTATCACTACATAGTATAAAACAAAGTCGCTTCTCTGTCTGTCCCTATGTATGCTTATATCTTTAAAACTACGCTACGGATTTTGATGCGGTTTTTTTAATAGATGTAATAATTCATGAGAAAGATTTATATGTATCATACATATGTGCGAAGCCGGGGCGGGTTGCTAGTAATATTATAACATTGCTTAAACGTAATAAATTACTTTTACAATTAAGTACCTACACATCCTACTTCCTATCCTATCCTATCCTAATAATATTTTAAACGCGAAAGTTTGTGAGGATGGATGGATGGATGAATGTTTATTACTCTTTCACGCAAAAACTACTGAATAGATTGAGATGAAACTTTACAATAATATAGCTTATATATCAGAATAACACATAGGCTATAAATTATAATGATATATTGCGTATGCGGGTGAAGCCGCGGGTAAAAACTAGTCTTATTATAAATCTAAAAAGTTTGTTGGTTTGTTCCTCTTTCACGCAGCAACGGAGCAACGGATTGACTTGATTTTTGGCATGAATATAGTTCAAAGGCTGGAAAATGACATAAGCTACTTTTTATCCCGAAAAAATTAAAGGTTCCTGTGGGATAGCACAAAAGTCAAAATACCACGCGGGCGGAGCCGCGGGCAAAAGCTAGTAAATAATAAAGAGCTATTGTGATATGGCAATTCATTTTGAATTCATATCTATACGTAACCAGCGTTATATGTAACCAATCTAACTTTTAATATGTGTGGATAGATAGGTACACATAACGAGTATACAAGAACTTATAAATTGGATTGAGATACCTAGCTCGGGGCTTCTCCTTCGTCTTGAAGCAATCTATAAAGCCAACAGTATTAGAATAATTGGGTTTCATAGTGAAATTCTGAACAACAGATCAAAGACAAGTAGATCTTAATCTGGCAAGAACAAGGTTTGAGCCTTGAAATTTTTTTCAAATATTGTTAATATAAGGTTGTCTTAAAATAAATAAATTTACGGGAAAAATATTATGTAATGAAGGGAAGGTATCAGATTTCATTCCAAAAGGGGAATATTTTATCACAATTTTATCCTCGTTTATTATAATGACGATGCTCTTCGGTGCTCAGGTGTAAAGTAAAGGGATTGCGTCGAATTTCTTGAATTTTAAAGCCTTTGAGAGCAAAGATTTTAGTGGTTTGGGAAATTTTATGATTTATATTCTGAAGGAAAACTGAGTTATCACCGCTGTGAATATTATTTTGTATAGTGGGATATAGTAGTACGTTTACCCTAAAGGTACCAGTTGTTTACTCTATATTGGAAGATAAATGCATTGTATTTGACTAAAACGTAAGTACCTATGTGAAAAATTCACTCTGGGGCTAAGAGAATTAACCCCAATCTTAATTGGGGAAAAACAACAGCATCTTGTATTGTGTCGAAGGTCAGTAAAGTTTTAGTATCTGTGTTTGGTCAAGTGCAGAGAGTATTACAATTGTAATGTTTTAATTGTAATAACAATTAAGAATTGTAATTCTTTTGACAAAACATTGATACTCACAGATCTCGCGAGATGGGGCATGTCGTCTAGATCTTGAGGTTGTAATACTTAAAATCGCAACCAAGCCAAACGCCAATATTGCACAGTTATTACTCATAGACCACAATAAATTCCATTATTTATATGCGATCACACATAACACTGCATTCTGCAATGTAGGAATGATTTTTGTGGTTGTAGGTATGATTTAGGAGTCTTTTTGTTAGTGTACTTACGCTCTTTACAGGGTAAAGAGAAAGTCTCTCTTTAGAACTGTTTTGTCTATATATTTTGTCAATAACAACAATGCACAATGAAGTTTTTGGGTGAATTTCTGGTGGAGTGCAGACTCTACATTAGATACTATATATTTACTAAATGTTTGTCAGCGATCACCAATGTTAAGCAAGGTTCGGCTCGGTCAGCCTTTGAATGGGGGACTGCAGGTGGTATTTTCAACTGAGCGCTACTGTGGCTTGGATGGCACATTAAATTGTAGGCCCTGGTTGTTTTAACTATTTAGCCAATTCAGAGGCCTTCAGGCGGCTAAAAACAATGACACCCGGTTTATACGAACTTACTTACAAATTAAAATTAAATAAATTAAATATTGGGGGACATCTCACACACGGTCTCTGACCCCAAACTAAGCAAAGCTTGTGATATGGCTGCCAGAGACTGATATACTACATATACATATTTTAAATACATACTTATATAGATAGTACCTAAATAATACCCAGACACAGAGCAAACACCTATGTTCATTACAAAAATGCTTGCCCTGGGTGGGGATCGAACCCACGCCTCTTTGATCCAGAAGTCAGGTTCACTAACCACTGAGCCACCGAGGCAGTCATCAATTAGATACTAAGTATTTGAGACACAATGTACACAGGCATTAATATCATTCTCCTAATCATAACCTAATCAAGAAGCATTCCATTTCTGGTATTTGACACGTTGGACACTACATTGCATGATGAGGTATCTCGAGACTCCGAGTAATGAATCGACCACGATGTAGGTCAGCCAGGCCGCACATGTCACGGTGGTAATGCACCATTTCGTCTCGACTTGAAGGTAGTCTTAGAGCAGTATACTGAGTGTGAGTTTTGTCGTAAACATGACGCGCTCTTCGACGAGCGCGTAAGCATGTAATTTGTATGAAGAAATGTACAGCGCCACACAAATGTACACACACACACACAAGCGGCGCGTTTTTGAAACACTCTGTGCGAGTGCAAGTTCATACAAACGACAAAACTCACACTCAGCATACTGGTTACTGATTGTATAAGGAAACTAGCTACGCTCGGCTTCACACAGGTGTATTACACATATAAACCTTCCTCTTGAATCACTCTATCTATTAAAAAAACCGCCTCAAAATCCGTTGCGTAGTTTTAAAGATATAAGCATACATAGGGACAGACAGACAGCGGGAAGCGACTTTATTTTATACTAGCGACCCACCCCGACTTCGCACAGGTGTATTGATAGGCGTATTTACAGGTGTATTAAAAGGCTATAAACCTTTTTCTTGAAACACTCTATTTATTTAAAAACCGTAAGTATCAAAATCCGTTACGTAGTTTTAAAGATATAAGCATAGGGACAGACAGCGGAAAGCGACTTTGTTTTATACTATGTAGTGACTATGGAGTGTTGCGAGCGTTACATACCGCAAGTGAAGTTTATTTTATAAATGTCGCATATTATTTTTTCCAATGTTATGCACTCTTCACGTCTCGTCACTTTGAACACTTCATTAGATGAAGATGAGGCATCTCGACACGCCGAATAATGAATCGGCCTCGATGTAGGTCAGGCTAGGCCGCATACGTCACGGTGGTAATGCACCATTTCGTCTCGACTTGAAGGTGGTCATAAAGCAGGTTGGTAATTGTCTATGCAAGATTGCAAGCAAAGGTTACGTTCCGCAAATGAAGATTGTTTTTAAAAAAAAATCGCGAAATATTTTTTTCTAATGTTATGAACGCTTGACGTCTCTTCACTTTGAACACTTTATTAGATGAAGATGAGGCATTTCGACACGCCGAGTAATGAATCTGCCTATGTAGGTCAGGCTAGGCCGCACACTTCACGGTGGTAATGCACCATTTCGTCACGACAGAGGGTAGTTCATAGAGCAGATAGCTACGCGGCGCTCATACAGCCTGTTACAAAGTGGACATGCTTTCAGCGGTACATAATTCCTTATCACTGGTTCACGTGGCCAATATTTAGGCTTGATTCAATAACATACTCGTAGCTAACAACTATTGGGTGTTGGCTCAGTGGGCGTCAGTGTTGTCAGACCAATGGCTATATTTTTATTGCGTTTTGCGGTCTTGATCTTCACAAGTGTATACAAGATATTTGTGTAAACGACGGATATATTCTAGGATATTGTAGTCATCATTTAAACTTCTACTATGAGATGAACTCCAAAATCGGTCTTCCAAAATCAGCTTTTTCACTCAAATAAACTTCGATTCTCAAGAAAATTTGAAGTACGCTGTTTCGCGAATGCTCTAAAATGTTTTAGAAAATTATTCATGACTAAGTAAATGGCTTTATTTATTAAATTCTTATTTATTAAATTATTGTCACAGGCTTTAGTGTTTTAATTTAATGTCGGCGTCGACTCTCTACCCTGTGTACTTAATGATGAAATAAACGAAAGCAACATTTTTTGGTAAGTAGTTTGATTTTATGCAAAATTGCGTGATGACTTGGTAGCTACAAGCACGGTATAGTACATTGTTCACCGAGAGGAGAAAGTGACCGATTACCGTCGAGGGTGTCGTTTGAAGCCCGAGCCGTAGGCGAGGGCTTTAAAACACCCGAGATCGGGAATCGCACTTTCTCTCGAGTGATACATAGTGCTTTATACTACACCTACGAGGAAAATAAAAAACTAAATCACTATCACTACTTATCATTTTGATAGTTTTATTTTACTTTTCTACGAAAACTGAATCCTCAAACAACACACAAATTGAAAATGGCGCCAATGGCGTCTGCAATTTTCACATGTTCTTTTTTCAAATTGTTTGACACCATCCAACACACAGCTAGTGGCCAGTGTCATTTTGCGAACTTGGAGATAAAAACTCACTGTAAAAACTTTTTGGCTTTTGATATTTAGGTTACCAGCGCATAGTCTTACCCAAAATTAAAAAAGAAAAACCACGTAAGAAATGGATTTTCATACACTTTTCTCTCCCGCTCAGATGCGTTTTCTCGCCGCATATTTGTTCGATATGCAATGACGTACTTTCTACCGTAAATTTGATAAAGTATCAAGGTACTTTCCGAGCAGGTGTAGTATAAATGATATTTAACAGTGTTCCGTCTTCATACAAAGTGTTGGAAAGCGAATCATCGGACTCGCCTCGGAGTGCGGTATACTCTGGTATGCTAGTCAGTCGCGGCGCGCCGTAGTGACGAACGAACGTGTGAATTTGTAACTATGATACTTCAATGTTGTAACTATTAAGCGTGCGATTTACGTTTTTAGGGTTCCTCGTTTTATTACAGAATCCTAGAAACATCAAAAATCACAATATGTATTTTTATTGAACGCTTCTTTTATAATTTACAGCAAATTTATTTTATGTAATAAATATAACAGTTTTACATCATAGGAGATAAAAACTGGACAAATACATTGTTAAAATAATTAAAAACCTGTTTTAGCATGTGCTAATGAAGTTTTTTTTATATGATACCTTACATGATACGATTTACTCACTTTGAATTTTGAACCCATATTTAGTGAATTTTGATGCCCAATTTTTTTGTGATTTAAATAAAAATGTACAGTTTTCAGATTTATTCCTATATGTGTACTCTGAGACAATGCTTCTCGCCAAATTTTATAGTTCTATGTCAACGGGAAGTACCCTGTAGGTTTTGATTTTTGTGAGTGTCGAAATATGCGGTTTTTTACGACGTAAACTGAACTATGAGTAACTTTTACTACTTTTAACTAACTTTTTATACGATAACTGAGGATTGGATAGGATGGAAATTTTTTCCCTTTTACGTAACTGCAAGAGATCATAGATATACGTATACAGTTTAAATTTCAACTCGATATCTTTACGCGTTCCCGAGATAAAGAGTCTTGACATACACACAGACGGACAGACAGACAACAAAGTGATCCTATAAGGGTTCCGTTTTTTCTGTTTGAGGCGCGGAACCTTAAAAACTAGAAATAAACTCAAGTAGGTAATGTGTAAGTAGCTGAAATTAATATACTGAAGGCGGGCAGCCCTAGCGCGTGATACGGTCTGCGTGGCCACGTGGCGGTGTAACTATTTATTTCAAGGACAGGGCCGAGTCACAATACTGTTAGATATCATCACCGTGCTACAAGACCCGAGGGACAAACACTTTCATTTTTTGTATGCAAGCAAGAGTGCCAAAAGTTTTGCGCACTGCGTCGCCGCCCACCGCTGAATATGTATGGCGCAAACTTGCCAATTCAAATTCGGTCACTTTATTCACCAAATTGCAGTCTTATTGAATTTTTCGAGCTCTATGTTTTAAAACACAGCTTTGCCGTTTTAAAGTGGTTTACTAAAATATTTTTTATGTAATCCAAACGAGAGATTCTTTTACAAATGAAATCTTCCTTATTCTTGACTTAAAACGGATAATTTTTGCTGCTTATATTTAATTTTTATCAATTGTACGATAAGTACTCGTGTTATACAATGTGTTTGTCTACCGGTGTCGGAGCCTTCACCGGTGACATTTATGATAAATGTTGAACAACTTTTACAATGAGACCAACTCTGAAAGCGTAAAAAAACTGCTGTTCCATACGATTTTTTTACAGACATTCGACAAAAAAGTATGGAATACCTAGCTGTTTTTTTGCGTTTTCATAGTTGGTCCCACAGTAAAAGTTATTCAAAATTTGCCTTATATGTCACCGTTTGCTCCGACACCAGTAGACAAACACATTGTATAGAGATCAAGAAATGAAAACTTTTTTACTTAGATTTTTCTACCTGTATCTATGTAACTCGAGCTTTACTATGGAGATAATAACATAATAAGCTTAGCAATGGTTATTTTCCCCTTATTTTGTACGTCGAATTTGGGTTATTGTTATTGTAAACAACGTGTTTTTATATCTTTTTGAGTGAGTTTGGGAGTTGAGCAGTTTTTAGATAGTGCTCTTAATTATGAACTTAATAGCCTAAAGTCTGATAATAATATGACTGTGATAATATGTATGATATTCATTTTACTTTCCCAACTATTTTATCTAAAGAATAGATTCTAATAGATTCGGTAAATATACTGCGTGTGCACTTATAGCAATATAATTTTATTATTATTTAAAAAACTATAATTTTTACTTAACTCAGCCGCTTAATAAATGCGCATAAGGGTTTACTCTGTTTTAAATTATGAAAATACTATTGAATGCATTTATTTAAATAACAATAATTTGAACTTACGAATACAAACATATATAAATTAGTTTGCTATAGTAGTAATTAAAGAGGACTCAGTTAAGTATTTTGTTACGCCCTAAACATTGAGTCAAAATTCAAATGTTTCAAGGTTGATTTTATTCAAGTACATAGCTTTTTTTCATAGCTTTATTCAGAAAAAGCTTTGATTTTGTAAAGCCAAATCGATATAGATCTAGGTCTAAGATATTCAACAATAAACAATGGTGTAATTACCTACAGACGACGTTTATATGGAATAACGAGAGACTAGAGTAACCTTAAAGAAACATCACATATGTGTAAATATTACTTGCCAAACACATACTGTATTTTACTGTACTGTTTTAGTCCACTGCTAAACATAGGACTATCCACGAAGAGCGATTGGATCATATCCACGATGCTGACCCGGTGTTGGTTGGAGGCTTCACATTTTGCCATCGAATTTCTTATCCGGGTAGGTTACTTCACGATGTTTTTCTAATAAAACACATGATCAAAATCATTATTGAAGCTATAAGCTTTATAGTTTAAGGATTATTTTGGCCAGTCGTTTGAGTGAACCCGATTTGACTGTGTGTAACTTAATTTGAAATCCTCCTCCCGTTTTCCATCCATTTGTAATATTCTTCCTGTACATTAAAGCCGGTTAACGTCTTTGGTACAAAATCAATACTGACCCATTTTACTAAACGGTGAGACGGAGGACAATGGAAATTATTTCCCTTCTTAAGCACGATTAATGAAAGGTTAATAATAATTAATGGTTGATTAAAACAAAGCCTTTATAAGGCTGATCAGGTGTTTGCCGAGGCTGTAAAATTAAAATGTCGCTTCTAATTTACATGGCTTTTAAAACCTTCGCTGAAGTTAATTTATTACGATGAAATAATGAAGGTGTTTTTAGTTGTCTTCCGTGATTGAATAAGCTATTTTAGATGTGAGTGATTTACTTAATGTTCAAAAGAGCACACAGATTACTAGTTTATTAGGTCTTATTGGATATCTATAAGTCGGGGCTATGTCTAGCAAAGGACGTCTTGTGGCTGACAATGATGCGGATGACGCTTCTTAAATGAATATAGCATTGTAATAATAATAAGCATTGCCATTCAGCGTGGCAATGCTGCCAGCATGCTGGGCACGCTGCCAACTGGCAGTGGGCTTGAGCATTTAAATTGGATTATCTTTGGACCTTCAAGGGCTATGGATGATCCAATTGCTTTTTACGTAGTAGTAGTGTGGGTAATACATTAGCATAGAAAGTAGTATTGTATTTTATTTTAGTTAATAAAGGCACTTTTGCCCGCTAAAATAAATAATAATAAATGGGTAACATAGTGAAATAAATAACTGGATAGTGTGGACTTAATGTAGCAAATTTAATTAAGTATTAAGTAGATAAGCCGTGGTGGCCTAGAGGTAGTGACAACCGCCTTGCAATCGTGAGGTCGTGAGGTCAAAACCCGGTCCCGTACCAATGAGTTCTTTGGAATTTATGTACGGAATTTCACACCACTGGCTTTTCGGTGAAGGAAAACATCGTGAGGCAACCTGCGTACGGCCGTAGAAGAAATTCGATGGCGTATGCGAATCCACCAACCCGCACTGGGCCAGCGTGGTGGATATGGCCCAATCACCCTTCGTGGGTAGGCCTACGTCCTGCAGTGGACTATTAAATGGCTGATACAGTACAGTACCTATTTACTATATATCTATATCCAGTTTTGTACATATCATTACGGAAAGTTAAATAAATAAAATTTATTATTACTAATAAAGTATGCCTCCAATGGCATTAATTTACTAAAGTGCCCTATTTTGTAGCAATCAGTACATTTTTCGAGTAACCACACCCCATCCAATTACACACCATATCAGCATCATAAATTAAATCAACAAACGGCTTGTATTTGCAAATGAAGGTAATTGCCTCATTTCGCGTCAGCAACCTCGTTAATGCTGTTTTAATTAATATCTAAATAGTGTACTTTGGGGACTGAGGTTTGTGCGTATCCAATCATAGTGGAATCGAATAACTGCCGTGCACTGCGGCCCGTTTAATCCTGAGAGCTGGTTCACACGGTGCGGTATAAATGGAGCGGCGCCTCACCTTCAGCGATGCTGCTCCGTCGTCCTACATAGGAATATCGATTGTATGTCAGACGATGCGGTCCGGTGCTGCGCTGCACGCAAACTGTACTCAAACGCAGCGACACGAAACGGGGATGAGTGTACCTGGTGCTCTGTCAGAGCGGTTGCAAATAGCAGCATAACATAACCTGTTGCGACGCCGCATTATTCTTGTGTCCATGTGTAGCGATAACGTAGCGGCGCCGCACCGCACCATGTGGACAGGTTCTCAAAATACTCGGTTCCAATCCATTTTGATCGAGTGGTGATTCCCTTTAGGATGATCGTTATTATCGCCTCTTCACGGTCTAATGGATGTCAACTTGTTAATTATTCGCAGTTTCTACACCTGCAGATGGAAACTGATCTCCCACTGGGTTTTAGCTGTCCAACTCCATCTATTGTGTAGTGTGGCTTTCTACCGGATATCTTTTCTATAAATTGTTACATCGATAGCGTTCTGAAATATTTTTTTAAATATGACTAGCGTCCAGACCTTGGATTAGTTATGGTCTCGCTCCGTCCTGACAAAGGTGACGTCCACAAGTGGTATATTATTCGAAGAAAAATCGAACCAAGATTATATAAACATCATTTGAAAGCGTCATTTATAGGCTTATTAAAGATATTTAATTTAGATTTTTTTATTCCTCCATTTTTTTAAATGTGAGAGATAAATTGTATAAAAAATAATAATACAGCTTTGTATTTTTTCTAGTTTAGCAATAATAAAGTGCTTCTATCGTTATTTTACTCGCATTCGTAGCTGATTCTTCCACATTGATCTCTAAATTTGCCAAAATTAAAAATTATAACCTACCAGTGTGACCAGTTAGTAGGTACAATGTGACAAAAAATACTTAAAACTGTATCTAATTGGTAAAAATGCTTCTATTTAACAATTTAGAGGTTATTTATTCAGGGTTGCTAGAGATAAACTACATCTTGGGCCAAATATATTTATTTATCCTAATAGATTCAAAATTAATTTTAAAAAAATCAGAGGGCTCTTTTTTGTTTCACGATAAGTGATGTAATAGACTCAGAAAAATATGAAATTATTCGAAATGTAACGAGTGTTGTGGTTTAAATTTTTGATTATTATTATACCAGCCTCCATAATATATTTTGTGGCCATGTCCTTTCAGAGAAAAACATTCCGAGGCATTTTATGGAACAGGACAAAATCACAGTGTTTTTGAATTTTAATAGTATTCCATATGAAATATTACTTATTTCACAATACTATTAAAATTCAAAAACGACGCGGAAGCGCGCTACGTTTGACCTTTTCAAATATTTTTAGTGTAAACAATCGTAATTTTTTACATAACGATTTTACGTTGGCAATAAAATATTTCTGCCACTTCGATTCATCTAGCTAAAGTAATCTTTATAAGAATATTTAATACACCACTCTCACAAAAGTATTTGGAAGTTCTTTTTATATAAACTTCTCGTAACACGGAAAAATATTTTATGCTTGGCCACAATAACAAGAGTTTTGTACACCAATACCTACGAGTTGGCATTAAGTTATAGGGGAGCTGTTTTTCAAAGAGTTTGCCGCTTTGGTCGGCTAAGCTTAGAATCGACGAGTGGGCGGTGAACTTATTTCCTTTTGTGTAGAGCGCCTTGAAATGTTCTGAATTTGGAAAATTTTAAAAAGGTTGATTTTTCGTCTCAATTTTATGATTTGAGGATATCGTATAAATACATATTTTGTGTAGTTTTCTAAACATCACAATGAGTGAATAAATGAGTCATTACATCTATCATCGTCATCGTATCAGTCACGTCGTCACGATGACCACTGACATGTATCACCTAAATTACAATAGACATTAGATAGTTCTTTAGTAAGACAAAAATAAAATTAAACAAAACCACAAAGCAAACAACAAAACAAAACAAAATAAGCAGCATAAACAATTAATCTTAAATATTTAACAATGTCATCCTAATTACTTAATTTTATTATTGTCACAACCCGGTCCCACCTCAGCATATGCTGGTAGCCTATAAATTGATGACGTATGTTATGTTGTTTTTAAACTTTCGCGATTTGAACACATAATTATTATATACCGATCTTGGTCACGGGTACATCGACCATGGTCACGAGTAGACTGAGTCTACCCGTGACCACGGTCGATGCAACTCGGCCGAAACGTCGGGATGAGGAGGTATTTATTTATCTCGTAATTTTAGTGCGCGATTAGTACCGTAGTATATAATAATTATTAGATGTATGTTATGTATTACTAGCTGACCCAGCGAACTTCGTTTTACGCAAAATCTTTATACATTATAGCTTACTAGCGAGCCGCCCCGGCTTCGCACAGGTGTACTATTATAAATATAAACCATTCTCTTGAAACACTCTATCTATTAAAAAATAGCATCAATATCCGTTGCGTAGTTTTAAAGATATACGCATACATAGAGACAGACAGACAGCGGGAAGCGACTTTGTTTTATACTATGTTTAGATAAGTTTATTTCGCATCCAACAATTAGCTATGTACATTATTCTTACTATTTATTATATTACACATTTAACATATTTGTAGGTATAGTACCGTAAGTTTTAACACATTTTAAGATAATATGTTACGCTATAAATAACAAGTTATTAATATTATAAGTAGCAACGATTATAACACTAAACATTTTACGTACATTGTCTTTGCGGTACTAGTGGGCCCCGAACTAGGCTAGGCCTGTAACTCGGTGGCCCAAATTATACAGGTAGGTAGTATTAGGTTTCGCGCAACTACGTGAAGACATAAAAGATAAAATAAAATAAAAGCAATATTTAAATAAAAACTAAACAAACTATTAGTTAAACTACCTTTTACCGTGTCATATTTGTATGTACTCGTAGGTAGATTTAGGCACAGTCTGTATGTAGTGATAGTGATGTGTTATTTTGATGTGTAGGCATTATTATTGCAAAGTTTTATCTCAATCCGTTAAATTGTAGGTCCCGGTTGTTTAGCCGTTTACCCATGTCAGAGGCCTTCAGGCGGCCTAAAAACTCTGACACCAGGGCTAGCCACCCGCCCTATACAAACTTACTTAGGTACTTAATCCATGTAGTTTTTACGTGAATGAGCAACAAACATCCATACATAAAAACTTTCGTGTTTATAATATTAGTAGGATATACAATACAACTCATGTACGATCCCTACTAATACGTTGAAAATATATCAAAGAAAATTCTCCGAAACCTTTTCCGGACAAAGATAATAATCTCTATAGAGCCAGCGTTACCAATTAGCGAAAACAGCAACAAAGGAAGCAATAATTATCGCGAAACAAAAAACCCTTTTTTGTAGAATACATAAATCTTCCCTCCAGGCTTTCCTGCTTTTCGACATTCCAAGACCACAAAACACATAAATATAGTTAGCTTTCCTTCTAATGCTCTTTCTTTGCTGTTTTAAGTAGGATGCCAAGGTCGTTTACTGTTTATCACGACAGTTGAGAAGTATAAGATAAGTCGTTGTTCTTGTTTTATCTAGTTTTTATTTTGAATAGGTTTGCGTTTAACTACATACTACATGTTGAGCAGATGTGCGGTCTAGGGTGTAGCACGCTTACCTAGAAGATACCTATTTACTCGGGATTTGAAGATACCTACGTTGTACTTAAACGAGAAGATAGACCCATGCAAAGCGTTCCACGTTCTGGCTGTTCGTATGACGAATGAGGATTCTAAACGCTTGGTTCATGAATGTCCACCATAAAAAGGTGGCGCTTTGGTCGCGTCTGTCTAGCCCTACGATAGAAGAAAGGGGGAGGAGGAGGAAAGGCTAGTATCCTTTACTGTAAGCTATTTTTTGGGATTGAAATTATAAAGATATCATGATTACTTATACAGGGTTACAGGCTAAGTCGACCTATTCCCGTTAAGCGTGTGTAGTTTACTACGTTTCTGACTGATTTGACTATGAAAAACCACATACTAAATCTCGCCGTTTTCGAGATATTTCAATTCAAATACTTTTTAAAAGGTTCATTTTATACGGACAATACTGGGTAGTGAGTCACAAAGCTTTATTTTACATGTAAAAATCAAATAACAATAGTAATACGACTTACACGTTTCAAAATATCCGAGCTGATAGTCGAAAATTGGGTATTTTTTAAAAAACAATTACAAATATCTGGATTTTTTTTTTCATTTAGGATAGTGTGTTTCATAGTCAAATCTGTCAAAAACAAAGTAAACTACACACCCTTAACGGGAATAGGTCGACTTAACCTGTAACCCTGTATACCTACTTACCTAGTTTTTTTGAATACATTGTACCTATGTGCGTGTACACAGTGGTAAGACACCTTTTAAAATTTTATCTGAAAACCGACACTTTATACCGGTTATTATCTTTACTAGGTGTAAAAATCATAATTATAATCATCAATTGTAAAAATCATTTTTTCTTAAATTGACAAAAAGAAAAAAACAGGCGTCTGATAATCTATTTGACAGACTTATCATATTTTTTTATTAAATTAGCCTATTTTATCGAGCAGTCTATCAAGTTTTTTTTTGTCGAGAGTCTAATGGATAACGGTGATGGTCAGTGGGATTGCTAAGTGCTGGAATGGAAACCACGTTTTGGCAAGCGTAACGTAGGAGATCCACTCACAAGGTGGACAGATGACCTTATCAAGTGTGCAGGGTAACGCTGGATGCAAGCCGCTTAAGATCGATTCTATTGAACATACGTAGCAGTGGACGCCTTACGGCTGAAAGGACAATGATAAAGCCATAAAAGAACAGTAATTTTCACTCGAAATATTATTTTGTTCTTAGACACCTTGTTCTAAAATTTGTAAGTAATGTCTGAGGAATTTCTAAGTAAAGCTCTCGTCACACAGAGGCGGGTAGTGCGGGAAAGCGATCGCGATCCGGGACGGGAAAATTTGTAATATTCGAATTTGTATGACACATAACAAGCGGGCGCGATCGGCCGCTATCGCCTTGCACTGGATCGCTATCGGATCGCTTTCTCGCGGTTCCCGCCTCTGTGTGACCCGAGTTTAAGTCAGCCGAAAATGGCACGCTCTACGCATAAAATAATAATGTAATTGATCAATTCCGAAAACTTTGTCATCCGTGGCAGTGTAACAATCCATTTGGAAATACTTCCTAATTACTGTTATTAGTTGTTAAGTTTCATCGTCGAGATAACTTCTTCGAGGAAAATTAAATATACCGAGTTCTGAATAGACGCTTTCCTCTTAGGTTAGGATATGCCATTGTATTCATTTCATTTCTTATTTTCCTGGAAGTAAAATAAACGAGCGTTCATAAAATTTACGTGAAATAATTTTTCAATGTACATGTCCTGATCATTTATTTGTACCTAAGGCTATATTTATTTGCATTTGAATTCTCGCGATACATTTCCTGTAATTAGATGAGTAGGAAGCATCATTCGTATATTTTTATTGCAAATTTTTCAAGGAGGCACGTGTTATAGATTGAAAAGAATTGTTATGAATGAAGTTCTAAGAATAAAAGGTTTTAAATACGCCATTTTCAGCGCGTAAGGTAACCGCCGAGCATATTATAAATACCTACTACTAAAATAGTCATACTCGTAAATAATATAATCGTATCGATCGGCAGGACCGACAAAGAGGCCAATCGCCGAATCCAACTCGGCTGGGCAGCGTTCGGAAAATTGCGTAGCGTCTTCTCGTCCGACATACCTCAGTGCCTCAAGTCGAAAGTTTCCGACCAGTGTGTGTTGCCAGTGATGACTTATGGCACAGAAACGTGGTCTCTCACTGTGGGCCTTATTAGTAAGCTCCAAGTAGCCCAACGAGCTATGCTCGGAGTCTCTCTGCGGGATCGAATCAGGAATAAGGAGATCCGTAGAAGAACCAAAGTTACCGACATAGCCCAAAGGATTAGCAAGTTGAAAGGGCAATGGGCAGGACACATAGCGCGGAAGACTAATGACCGGTGGAGTCGAAAAGTTCTCGAGTGGAAACCACGTACCGGCAAGCGCAGCGTAGGACGTCCACCCACAAGGTGGACGGATGACCTCATTAAGATCGCAGGATCGCGCTGGATGCAAGCCGCATCCAACCGGTCTTATTGGAGATCCATAGGGGAGGCCTATGTCCGGCAGTGGACGTCCTTTGGCTGATGGATAGATGGGATAATCGTATCATCATAACCCCCTTTAATTTCTTCTCAGCATAACCTTGTTTATAAGGTGCACTCATAATACTTTTATTGAAAATGTAATAAAAATCATCTCAAATCTCCTAAAATGATTATTGAAAAACAAATTCAATGCCGTAAAAATGTATGTATCTATTAATTGGGGTTGGGCACAAAAGCACTCGATTAAACGCCATAAAACAATGGTAAAAAGCTCTTAATAAAAGCGGGGGCGCGTCCACTGACAGTCCCTTCCATTGATGCACAGATAGGGAGTGCCCTATCAAATATTAAACGCGGTCCATTTTGCCGCTGCGGACTCCGGGTCTGTAATGAAAATTTCCTTTATTTTCTCCTTTCCATATTTGATTTTTCTTTTCGGTTTTGTTATTATACCCTGAAATTCCGTGCTGCGATCGGCGGCTTCCGCAGGGCTATGGAATTTTTTTTTTAGTCATAATGGTAGGCAAATCTGAAATTTTCAGAAAGTTAACGTATAAAGTTCTAATTCGGGGCTCGAACATTCGTCCGCGATGTGCGGAGAGAGAACCGAAATTAACAAACCAAAATTGGGTACCAGGTCTTAAACCATGTACCGTGTGTGGCGTGTTGTGGTCTTTTTCTTCTTCGACTCCAAGGACCCACAATATACGTACCCGCCGTCAAAACACCATATGTAACACGACCACACAAATATCCAAAACTATGTTCCAAGCTAGCGGGGGGCTATTCGCAAAAAATGGCACCACCGACTTCCTACTTCTTTCCTTCCTAATGTTACGCGGGATAGTAAACGTAATATAAGATTTACTAAATAGAGTTGGTCTTTCGCGGAGTCAGTCATATGTAAACAATACAGTATCAGCTTTCATAGCATTTCCCTACGTCCATATCTATTAAAATTTGATTCTCGATGATTGTAGATGTGGCAATAACTCAACTACCTATAAACATAGCACGAGTAAAAAACTCAAGAATATCCGTCTGGGGCTGCCATCACTATTCTCCGTTCCGTCGCCGGTATAAAATAACAAGTAATCACTTCACGTTAAGTGTGACGTGGCATTTCACGTAGGTAGCTTTATCTAAATACCTCGCACATCTCTGGCAGAAAAGCAGTTTAGCCTAAGAGATGTTGCGGCTGAAGTTGGTAAACACATTTAGCCTGGGATGGGACTGGCTGGACACACATTATTAAGCTCTAGGCGACAATTTCATCTTGAGACATTAAAGAAAAGCTCATTTTTATCAAACCTGATTAAGAGGTCGGGTATTGATAAATTTCAAATCTTCGAGATTTGTATATCCCCATGTGGTGAAATGAGGAGTCTGGTTTTGTCTTAATCGCATAAATTAAAACAATATTATGCGGAAAACTTAAAAACAACTCTCTGCTTTACTTCTTTTCCAGCTTTCCTTTGCTTTTTTCCTTTCTTTTGACTGCCTCGGTGGCTCAGTGGTTAGTGACCCTAACTTCTGGATCAAAGAGGCGTGGGTTTGATCCCCACCCCGGGGAAATATTTATGTGATGAACATAAGTATTTGCTCTGTGTCTGGGTGTTATTTAGTTACTATCTATAAAAGTATGTATTTAAAAATAAGTATATGTAGAATATCAGTCTCTGGCAGCCATATCACAAGCTTTACTTAGTTTGGGATCAGAGGCCGTGTATAAGATGTCCCAATATATTTATTTATTTCCCATCTCTTTTCGTGTATACTTTGACATTATTTTTAACGCTAGTAAATATTTTAGACTGATATAATTATAGCTCTCATTCGATGTTGATTAATCCTATGGATGTAAGATGTTTTATCGTGGTGTATTTACTCCCGATTTTCTAGTCTGTCATATGATTATCTTATTTACTACTTATTATTTATTTACTAGTCTGTCTTATTGAGATGTGATATATCCTGCATCCTTACAACCTGTTCTCACTATTGTGCTATGAAAACAAAAAAAAATACTGTTTGGTGGATATCGAAAAACATACTTAGCTATTCTTACATCTATATACAGCATATCTAAATAAAAAACAGCCTTACACAAATATAGCAAAAACCAAATAGGAAAACCAGCCATCAAATTCTCGATGTCAGTGACAAATGTGGCTGTTGTACAAAACGGTACACCATTTTTTGTACCATTTTATGCCCTGCTACTTTTGATGCCATATAATCACAAAATTGTTGTTATTGCTGTTTTTCTGATCAGTAAATGCATGGAATGAATATCGTCGTGTATATTTATCGCATAAACAATGTGAACGGTTTGTAAGGCTAAATGGAGCAAGTGAAGTTAAGCGAGCAACCGTAGAAAAATCGATGGCTTTTGATTTGGAACTGTGTGTCTATAGTGGACATACTATAGTTATAGTGTGTCTAAAGTTAAACTATCATCGATTTTTTTGTTATTTTTTCGTGAATGTTCTCACTGAGTAAGACAAAATTATTGCTAAGTATTGCTATTCAAAAAAATACCATCATTTTCTACAGATTAGGGGTTCACTTGGTCGTACTAAGTTTGTTAAAAATGAATCTTAAAAATGACTATTAAAATTTCCATCCATCCATCCATCAACCATATTTTACTGCTGGCCACTGTCCACTGACACAGACATTGGCCTTAAAACTTAATTAATCTTAATTATATGGCTTACGTACATAACCAAATAGCAAATTTTTATTCAGTTGTACAAAAACATATTCCACTAAAAATAACAGCGATCATAAAAGGAGTAGCACAAGTATCTGAATTTTCGTGAAAATCCACACCTCATATTTTCACACCCCATCGTCCTTATTTTATCACCATGACAAATCACCCTATTCAAAAATATTCCGTTTCATGGAAAATAAATCCCACATAAATAATATATTATATTCCATGCAAACGAAAAAATTTATTACATCCCGATAAATAGATAGGTACATAAGTACAAAACCCTCTTTGTAGGAACGACCATAACTCACCAAAATAACCCAAGTTCCATTGACAAAAAGCATCGTAAATAAATACATTCTTACGCTTTCACCCACCACTTTGCTTCCTTCAAATGATGTTCTGTCTGTAAGGGCTGTGATTTAATTGGTTGGCAATGAAACTAATTTTTGATATGCTCCAAAATATGTTTATTTTAACGAGAAATATATTTATCTTGTTTTCAAAAGTTATCTAAGCATCTGGTGGATGCGACGCGTGACCAAAATGCTGGTGTTTATTTGGCTCAACGCGTATGCATTGTCATTCAGCGTGGCTATGCAGCCAGCATGCTGGACACGCTGCCAACTGGCAGTGGGCTTGAGCATTTGGATTATCTTTAGACCTTCAAGGGTCTGTGGATGATCCAATTGCTTTTTATGTAGTTTTAGCAGATAAAGTAGTATTATATTTTGTTGTATAAATAAAGGCATTTTTGCCCGTATAAAAAGTTACGAAAAAGTTTATTTCAAAAATGATGTATTTTATATAATCTTAATCTCAATAAATAACGTTACCTTGTTTCTAAATACAGTGTATGTTGAGGATATTGATTACTTTTAAGATATTGTCGTTGGATTCGAATTTTGCAGCATCGTAAAAAAAAACGTGAATCTACCATTAATAGACTCTTACATCACTATCTACTGTTTCGAATCCAATATACTAAAATGAAATTACACCATGCTAATATGCATTTATAATTTTATTATAACATACAATTGTATTGAGCTTGAAAGTTTTGATTTTAACATTTTTTTTATTTCATTTTTGTTGACGCGAAGTTGCTGATCAATATTCATTTGAAGCAAACCATTTAAAGAATTTCCTTCAGTAAATAATGGTAAATAGATGTTTCTGTGAGACTACACGCGCTCGTGATTCACTTGTTGTTGAGTATTTATTTGCTCGGTGTTCCAGAACAATAATGTTTTGAGCAGTGTTTTGCTGTTTTGGTAATTTAATATTTATTATCAGCTTTAGGTCTGATTTGCCCTATCTCTGATAAATTGTAGACTATGTACCTATATTGTCTTCTACGCTATCCAGCAGCTATGATGTTTCTATCTATGAATTAAAGTATTGAATGTCTGTATCTGTAGTAGGTGTACCGGTTTTGGCCATTGTGAGGGCTTTGGCCATGCTATGCCAAAATTATTGCATAAATACCTAGATAATAAACAATGTAACATCATAATAGCCTTGATTACTAAAAAAATAATCTTTGCATAAATTATTTCTAAACATCCAAATGTAATCCAAATGACGATAGATTATTATCAAAAAATATAAAAGACGTATTTTTTCTTTGCAAAAAATAATCAATAACTACTTAGTTACCTAACTGATCGGAATCCTATAATTTTTAACAGTTTTTTATGTGCGGCCGTTGTGGTTTAGAAGGCCGTGGTGGTTTAGAGGTAGTGACACCCGCTTTACAATCGTGAGGTCGTGGGTTCAAATCCCAGTCCCGTACCAATGAGTTCTTTGGAATTTATGTACGAAATTTCACACTACTGGCTTTTCGGTGAAGAAAAACATCGTGAGGCAACCTGCATACGTCCTTAAGTTCCTTTAAGAAATTCGATGGCGTATGGCGTATTTTTTTTAAATGCGATGAATAAATTGTACGAAAAATAACAATACAGCTTATTATTTTTTCTAGTTTAGCAATAATAAAGTGCTCCTATCGTTATTTTCTTGCATTCGTAGCTGATTCTTCCACATTCATATCTTAATTTGCTAAAATTAAAAATTATAACCTACCAGTGTGACCAGTTAGTAGGTACAATAATGTGACAAAAAAATACTTAAGAAGTGTGTCTAATGGGTAAAAATGCTTTTATTTAACTATTTAGAAGTAACTTAATCAGGGTCGATAGAGATAAACTACTCGTACCTAATAAGCCAAATATATTTATTTATCCCAATAAATTAAAATTTAATTTTAAAAAAATCGGAGGTCTCTTTTTTGTTTTTAACAGTTGTAATAGACTCAAAAAAATGAACTTTTTCGAAATGTAACGAGTGTTGTGGTTAGAATTTTTGATTATTATTATACCAGCCTCCATTACATACATTTTGTGGACATGTCCTTTAGTCCTTATTCTGAGTCAAAAACATAAAATTTTGTTACAACTTTATGGGACGAAAAGAGTTTTCTCCCGGAATGTAAATTTTATCAAAAATGTACCGCAAATTCTCGATGTTCTATAGAAAACGCGAAAACACTGGTCGATTCAGAATCCTTTTAAGTATAAATAAGTAATTCGTTGAAATATTTTAAGTCTGTAAGTAAAAGCGTGGGTAAAAAGTCAACATGTGATTTTGAATTCAATATAGTTATTTTAATAAAAAATTAGATACCTACTGAATGCCACGCTAAATACTATAATTTTTTTTTTCTATTCGCGTTCTGATCCCAAACTAAGCAAAGCTTGTAAAATGGCTATCAGAGACTACTATACTAAATATACATATTTTAAATACATACTTAGGTATTTAGATAGTACCTAAATAACACCCAGACACAGAGCAAACACCTATGTTCATCACATAAATGTTTGCCATGGGTGGGAATCGAACCCACGCCTCTTTGATCCAGAAGTCAGGGTCACTAACCACTGAGCCACCGAGGCAGTCGTAATTCTATATCACGTCTACATTTATGTCCAGTGAAGCATGTGACTGAGATAGTTCAATCAACCGCTATAAAGTGGGAGTATCAGCCGCTATCGTTCCAAGGACACATTGAAAGCACCACTTCGATTGGAAGTAATAGACTTTCAGTGGTAATGCGGAGCTTAGGCTTATTCTTATCGCTTTGGTGTTAAGCCCGCTTTGGAGTAATATTTCGTGCTTCATCAACATCATTGTAGGTTTTATTCTATCAACTAAGCTGTAGGTGCAGGTGAGCGTCTATTGCACGATATAGAGATTTACTACCTAAAAGCTACAATACCTAGAGAAAACAGTTCCAGAAGAGATTGAGAAAACATTATCAATTTATTTACGAATTATTCGCAGTCCACTTATGTGGGCGTGGGTTCGAATCCCACTTCTGATATGTGGAGAATCAAACTAATATGTCCATTTTCATGTGTATTTGGTCACTATAAAATATGATACATTAGTTTCTTAAAATAATTATCACAGTTCTTGTTGACTAAGAATATGTGCTTTCGCCACGAGGCGCAAATCGAAAATGCCCTCACCTAAAGATTAATATGTTTACATCTCTTCAGTTTCTTTTCTCGTTTCCTGATTGGCTGTTTTAAAACTACGCCGGAAGCAGTTTTCTTGGTTAAAATGCGGCTGGTTGTTAAATCGGCCAATCATAAACCAGATAAATGTTACAGTTACAAGTACTAGAAAATATCATTCGACATATTTATTTAAAAACCAGATTAAAGTTTTATGCAACGATTAAAAATTATGACATTATCGTTTTTTTTTCGACATTCAAGAGAGTTACATAATACTATAAAACGTGTATAATTTATTGATAAACAAGTTCTAAGTATAGTTTTTGGAAATTCATACATTGTGAATTTTTATCCTTGATAATGTGAAAATGCGCGATTGAGATGGTACAATACTCTGAAAATATGCTAGATGTTTGCTAGGCTAGGCTATATGAAGCAAAAATTGCATGTCCGCTAGGACAGACTGTTGATACTAAAAAAATGTACTTTACTTTACTAAGGAAAACTTTGCTTACAAAATAAGATAAAGATATTTACTGAGATCACAGACTGAGATAAATCCAGGCATGATGTAGGTGTAGTTAACGCAAACTCATTTACAAAATAAAAATCCGATGTTTTCTGAGGTCTGCGCATTTTGTCTTTGTATGACCACGTACCGTAGGTCCTTGCCGATACGTGGTCTTCATTCGAGAACTTTACACCTTTGTCGATGGTGTGTGGCCTGCTGTGACAGTGATCGCTATGATTTATTTTGTTTTACCCATAATGATGTCTAGACATTCAATTAAAAGAATAGTAGTTATGTGTGCATAGCTGTCTCAGATCTAATAAAAAATCAAGACAGAGCTTCGTGAACAGGCGAAATGGAGCCGGTTTTTATACAAGAAGTGAGTGCGTCGGTGTTTGCGCCGCCATGTTAGACTGACAATCCAAGGCGTAGTTTCCTTGTACTCGTATGTGTGTGTAATTGTGTTTTTACAAGGCAAGGCGTAGTTTTGCCTGCCTCTCTTGTTTTGTTCACAATATTATGTCATGATTTTTTTATTTGATCTGAGATAGCTGTAGCGTTAACATATTACACTTACATTGTAAAGGCAATCTCCCCAGTCACCGTAGGATTGCGCAAAGCTAACGTCTTAAAAGTATTCCGTTCTAGAAAAATAAATATGGTCGTAATGTAAATAAATATCTCTGCAACGAAGAGTGCAGGAAAAATGTCGCTCGAACATACTGAGTTCCACCGACAGTTCATAGTAGGGCTGCTAGCTTAATGCGTTCCAAGAAATTTCACGTTTTGGGGTATTTTATTCTGTTTTAGAAATAGTGTGATGTGAAATTGCCAATTGAAATTGTGTTATTATTTTAGTCCGTGCCGTATTATTTTCAGAGAAAAAAATATGCTCTAGATTAAATGACTGAATAATGAGTGAGTTGTACTTTTTTATGCAAATGTTCATCACATTACTTAAATCTTTCGGTCGATTATACATAAATAAGTAAAAAAATAAATAAAAAATCCGTCTAACATTTTTTTTTTTACCAAAAACAATAAAAAATCTAATATATTTAAAATTAAATAAGAAAAACGCATTGTTATGCAATGAGTTCCTTTCGGCAACGGCCTCAGACTCGCTTTCCGTGCAACCCAACATTAACTCCAGAAAGTTGTTTATTTTCATCACAAGTTTGATCGAAGTTGAGAGGTGCTGACTAAATTTGGATGCTGGCATTTTGTTATCAAAGATTCCTGAAGTTAGGAAATTATGAAATTATGTTTGACTTTTGAGTAAATTACCTTCACAGAGCACGGCACGGCCCAGCTGGCTGCAAATCTCCACTGTAATCGGAGTCGGCAAGTAAAATACATTAAATCTGTCTAGGGGCGTTCGATTTGCATAGGAAAAATTGCATTTTCGAGTCAGGGCGCCACGCTTTCGAGTGTTTGCGAATGAAGCTCGCTCACATAGAGAGCGTTGAAGTTCTTTCGAATAAGATTCATGTATTTTTATTGCTACGAATAATATGTTTGGCCACCAATCGTCACAATTTGACAAATATTGAAACGTGTACCTATTCAAATTTCGTTTAAACTTTTAGCAATTTATTACATAATAGAACCCTTAATTCAGGACAACCAATGCGAGAGGCCTTCGGGTGGCTTAGTAACACTAGGGCTAGCTACGGCATAATATGCGAACTTATTTACTACTAGCTGCCCGTCCCGGCTTTGCCCGGGTATGATTGGCTATACATATACTTACCACGTAATGTAGGTATGCGCCACACACATGCTAGACATACCGGATGAACCATTATGATGAGTTAAAACCTACCCAAATCGCGAGAGTTTCCGTAGTCTTAAACTGTTCGAAGTTTATGAAAAAGAGATAGTAGGTATTGGCATATCTAAATAAAAGTGAGTTCGTATGTGTTGGGTGGCTGTACATAATATATAGCCCTGATTTCAGAAAATGACAATGATGAGAATGAAAGCGACTTTAAAATATTAGAGACCCAGAGTCTATACATTCTACCTATGTAAGTTAGTTTCTTGATCTTGTCTTCACTCGAGAATTTTGAAAAACATTGGACATCAGTTCTACTTCTACGAATTGTGTGCCCTACCTAAGGCCTCTTCAACTTGCTAACCTAAAGAGCTGTGATGGAAGGAATCGAAGCGCTGGCATCCAACGTGTTCCAGACGTCTTAGATCTTAGATTCACGTGAAGACCTTCGCTACACTTGCCAATACATTGTCTACATTCGAGAACTTTAAGGTCGACAATTCGTTTCACATACTATGTGTAGGGGCGTAGCTACCGCAGTATCAGCCGTGTCAATAATACGGGGCTCCCGGGCTACAGGGGCCTTAAAGTGTGTAAGCAAAACCTAGTAAAATGTTATCCACAATGTCACTTAATCTCGTGCTTCCCGAAAAAAATTTTTCTAAAAAAAATATTTTTTTCCCGGGTTAAGCATTCTTCCAAAAGTTGTCCTAAGAGGCAGAAATTTTATAACAACTGAAATCGTCTTCAGCTAGACTTACTTAGCTGATTTAGGTAATTATATTCTATTCATTATCAATTATCAATTTCCTGAAAAAAAGGCAAGAAAAGTGTATATTTCATTTGAATTGTTTGGCTAGCTCAATTTCTAGGAGGAAGTGACAACTTATAAATAACCGTCTTACCACTAAAGTTTTAATAGTACAAATTGTACGGCTTAACAGTGTTTAAATCTTTTGCGGTAAGGCGGTATATATTTATTTCAATTTAATGTAAGCATATTTGTTTCTTTTGTGAGAAATGAGTGATTTAGGCTCTCCAACTATGTTTGATTCTGGGCTCCTCCAAGGCACGCTACGCCACTGCATACCTATTTACTACCAATAAAACATAAATCGACACACTAATGGCGGAGATATATAACTTTGGTGGTCTAGTGGTAGTAACGCCTGTCCTACAATCGTGAGGTGGTGGGTTCAAATCCCGATCCTGTATCAATGAGTTTCTTTGGAACTTATGTACGGAATTTCAAATCATTGGCTTTTCGGCGAAGGAAAATATTGTGTGGCAATCTGCACCAACCCACACTGGGCCCTGGCACTGGTGGTGGATATGGCCCAAGCACCCTTCCCAATTCTCAATGACCCGTTTCCTCGAATCTCGACGTTATGTCACCTAATAAGTGCCTGTAACCGAGCACTTTGGCATCGCGCGGCGTTGTAGTCGGCTTGGAATCGCCTTACGACTAACTAGAAAGCCTGCCCACTAGCTTGGGCAGGATTTTGGCTCGGACACTTTTTTCACGATTGTGACTCTATAGATATTTGCTCGAAGTGAATTTTGTATTATGTACATTGTACAAAGTACATGAATTGCCAAGCGGAGTGAGCGGCGAAACGAAACTTTTATAATACTTACATTTTTGAACTCGTAATATCTTTGTGATAAAATGTCTGAATTAAATAATTTAAAAAGTTGCATAAAGCTATTGAAACAGTCTTGAATATGAAATAATTTATTTTGATAAGGATTAATACCAAGATACAAATTAAGATCCTTTTCCTGCGACGGTATTTCAATTAATTTTTAAGAATAAAAGAACAGTTATTACGGCTTAACTATAATGGTTAGATATATGCTGTCGCGACATTTTTTTTAAATTATGGCGTGTTCTATAAAGTCGTAGTACATTATTTTATTCCATCATCAATAGTTTTCGCAGCGCACGCGACGTAAGGAATTTTTCAGGTCTTTTTTTTACACCTTATGTTACATTATTGGAGTTTTAGTAAGGATCCCTAATTTTTTTTTAAATATAATATAGCCTATGTTACTCGGGGATAATGTAGTTTTCCAAAGGTGAAAGAATTTTTGAAATCGGTCCAGTAGTTTCGGAGCCTATTCATTACAAACAAACAAACAAACAAACAAATCTTTCCTCTTTATAATATTAGTATAGATATAGATAGCCCAATATTGTATATACTTTTACTCTCTTTTGGCCTTTAAAATCTTCTTGCTTTCATGAAAAAGAAAAGTCACAAAAAATAAACAACTGAACAATTTAAAATATGACAATTGTATAAAATTTATTTGAAATTACTACCAAAAAACGCAAAATTCTGAGTGAAAATAAAATTAAGTAAATGTAAAATTGAAAAGAAACACAGCATAAGTTAGTAAATCTATAAAAATATGGCTTATTATTACACGGAGGACTGTGGGGAGTATGTCGCATCGCCGGTGTTAGTCGCACCCTGCTACCCTAACAAGTACTGCGAAGAGGCGCCGATGTGTTGTCCATATTTACCGCACTGTCCCCGGAAAGTCGTCTATTGCTACGAAAAGAGAAGACCTAAGAGCCCCTGTCCAGTTTATTGCGAGCCTGATTACTGTTGCGAGACCCGACCCTCCTGCCACCCTCCTCCTTGCCAGGAGCAGTGTCCTCCACCGTGCCAGTATCAAAAACCGTGCCGAGTGCCGTCACCCCCCACCCGTCAACCATGTGGTCAATGTTCCACCTGCTGTCCTCCACCAGTCTGCAAACCTGTCTGCAAACCAAAAACTAAATACGTCATGCCTTGCTACAGATATGAAGATGGTCGGATAGTAAGTGTCACTTGAATGCCCATTAAACTTGATAGAAATACGAGTACATACCGATTTAAAGAGTGTTAACTATCGAGCTCAGTTAACTCGCACAACACTATTTCTGAAGCCAACACTACACAATTCTGTGTGTTCTGTTTCAAAAACGAAAATTCAGAAATCTACAATGAACGAATGCAAAACCATTTAAGCAATTAAGTTAGTTTTCCCGTTTCCGCGTAGGCGTTGTGTGCGTCGTGCAAAAAGCTTGTGGATCAGCATTGTTTTGTTGGTTTCAGGAACAGTACGTTCCGACCCGACATGGTAGGCTTCCGATGTCCACATACCGCCGGAATGGAATTCAAGACCAAGTGTATGGGTACAGAGGAGCACAAAAATATTTGTGCGCCGGAAAAGGGTCTGCGGGAAGCTGTGTGTTCATGTCTGTAGAGCCCATGCGTCGGTTATTCTCTAGAATTACACAAGAAAACTTACCAGTAAAGAGAAGGAAAGATAAGAAAAACATGTGACGATACTCATTTATTACCAAATATGAATCATTTATTGTAGAGTATTATATTAAAGAAAATGTAACAGGCAATGCCATTGCCGTCATCTGCACTGAGGCGGAACGGGCTCCAAGATCAAAAGTTCGCCGAATGTGGCGCCATATCACATATACGCAAGTGTTGGCATTGCGCGACTTGGAGCAACCACCCTCTTATGATTCCCATCAAACCTACCAAAAAATGTGCTGTCAAAATGTCTAGAAAATATTGATCACCTAGGTGCGTACTTTTCCAATCAGTTTACCTAGTACTTGTAATTTTATTGTTCAGGGGAGAATGGGTAAAAGCTCCAACAATAGGGCTTAGGGAAACAAAGGCCGATGTACAGTGAAAGCTTTGAATACAGTTTTTAAAATCGAGGTTGAGTTTTATAATGACAAGAAAGCATCAAATGTAAATGAACGTAAAGGTGGCACTAAACGGCGCTGTCTGGTCGGTTGCAGGTGGGCCAGTTACCCGTGTCTGCATTCAAGCGTAATGGAATGCAAGACCAAGAACACTCGAAGATACTCGGAACTACTAATTTTCTCAAGCGATGTCGACGAGATGTGATGGTAGAATGTGACGCTTCCAAGACTGCCGTCAAAGTGGCCGATCCGGCTAAAGTGCCACCTTGCTCCACCGCACCGGCCCTCGGGCGCATGGAGCTAATGAAGAAACCTATCAAAGTTTCTCTAAATGACATCGTAGATAGCGACTGAGCGCGTTAAATATCAACATTTATGAAGCGAATGCGACATAAGAAAACTGACATTTTGAAAAATTGTACTTTTACACGAAATGAGGGTCGAATATGAAGGGGAGTGGCTAACGTAAGCGGATTTCTGTATTATCGCTGGGGTTCAAGTCATGTCGGATTTCATTTTGGGAAAATGTTTACAAAGCGGACTCTTTGTTTTAATACGTGGATTCTGGCCTAATTGGAAATTTCGTTGAGTAATGTATAAAGCGGCCCTTTTTCCAACATGTTTTTTGATGTCGGCGTGGTATTGAAAGTTTTTCTCCTTTGTTTCAGATGAATCAGCCCACGGTGTTGATGCGTCGTGCGTGTCAAGTCGCTGTCGGTGCTCGACGTCCGAAGAAGCCGTTCGTGGTGTCTTCATTTAGCGCTGATCAATCGGGCGAAGTGCGGCGGTACCACTGTGAAGATGATCGGGTATATGCTGAATAAGCTGTTAGTTTTTGCTAGAATTAATTTTATTTACATTTCCCAACTATGACTAAATTGCGAGTTTAAGAAACCTGTTACAAACAATCAGTTACGAATACGGAATTTATTTGCATAACCAGGAAGCAAAGATATCACACAATTACAAAATTCTCTAATATTTTTTCATAGCCGCTTATTTCGTAGTCATGTCTTCCTTGTAGAAACTACATATTTCATACGAAACTATTTCACAGCCTAATATTTAGAGTCGACAACATTAAAGTAATATTGTAATACCTATTGTAAATTTATATTCATTTAATATCCTTCAGTACTGTACTGTACTGTACTGTATCAGCCTTTTTAATAGTCCACTGCAGGATGTAAGCCTACTTACGAAGTGGTGTGAAATATCCTTGAGTAACTTCAATAAATAGAAACGTTTTTTACGTTTTACAAATCTAAATATTTCTCCACTAAAGTTAAATTACTCAACCGCCGTTGCCAGAACTCGGTCATATCCGAGGATAATTATAAAAGAGATTAAGATCCCGAGATAGAGTTTCTACTTTTTGTCGCGAGTTCACTTAATACCATTTATTCGTATTGAGCCCCGCAGTATTTTATGAAAAATTAATATTCAGTCTGAGGTCGGGAGAGCGGCACCTGAATTGATTCCCACGCAATATCCTTTTAGAAGGCAAAGCAAAAAGCCGAATAAACGCCTCGACGCCGCACCGGCGCTGCCGTTGGTGACGCTGGAAAGAAATTCAATTTCATTACAAACCCGGTTTGAAGCTAGAAAAATGAATCTGACTTGAAAAGTACCTAAGCCTCAATCAGATATGATTTGAAAGATAAAACTATCTTGGAACTTTAAAACTTTGATAGGTTTTAATCGTTGAAGGAGGGTGATGTCTTTCAGGATTTAATGGTAGGTACATAGATATGACTAAGTATCATCTGCTTGTGGTTTTGAACAACAAGCCCAAACGATATTACGTATATTGATTTAGTTTTTAGCTACATTATGTACCTATGTTATGTAATTTTTTTATTTGCTCTTAGTAAGCAGGTACCTATGTACAATAAAATATAAGCTTTTCGATACAATTTCTAGTTCAATCCGAGATGTCGGGAAGATAATTCCCTGAGCTGGGATTTTAATTGGATCGACGCAAGGCTATTTTGGGGTAAATTACGCAAGATTAGATGTGATTTGGGTGTTGGTTGCTTTGGTATGTTTCCGACATTGATTGTGACTCGTAGCCGCAATGTTTATACCTCGGGTTCACATCAGGGATTATAGGTATACCGTGCTTAAAACAATTTAACGTCTCATTTCATGTAAGTTTTGCAACAATTATTGTGTAGTTATTTATTATAACAGTTTGTTTCAAATCAAAAACAGTATGAAAAAGAAAATATCTAAATAATAATACTAATATCGCCAAGGAGAAACCAAATTAATAACGTAATTTAAAATATATATAATTATTATCTACTTTATTAGATTTTGCTGAAAAATATAACTTACTTAGCGATATTTATTTATTTATTTTATTTCATTTGGAAAACATACAGTGATATTATATCTTAATTACTATTAACTTAAGTAACTATCCACTATTTACAAGTTTTCGCATATAAAAGTCTAAAAATGCTTGTTAATTAAGCTCAGTACAGTGCAACAGTAAACAAATGTTCAGTACGACGGTTATGCTAGGTAAGTTGAAAGTGATTATAAATTACAAACAGTACCGAACCAATCATTAGCAATCTTTGCTTTAATTTTAGATATACGTGTATTAAACAACAACATGAACAATATACACCAATTTACAATGTCATCTATTTTTTCCTACTACCTATTATCTACAATTTATATTGTTTTACTAGCTTTGAGATCATGTCTAGCTTTTGCCCGAGACTTTGCTTGCATAATATTTTAAATTTTTAACTTTTTAAGAGGAACCTTTTGTTTTTCTCTGATAAAAAATCAAGCCGATCCATTGCTCCATTGCTGCGTTAAAGTTTAACAAACCAACAAACACACTTTCGGATTTCTAATATAATTAGTAAGGATTTTTTTTATCTTACTACTGCTACTTGTCTTGTATAAATCCATGGATACATAAAGCCACAATGAGTGGCTATTTAGTAGTTATTACATACATATTTACCGTACATATTAAAAAAAGCCGGACAAGTATGAGTCAGGCTCGCATATCGAGGGTTCCGTACAAGTCCAGAAAATTTGACAAAATTGGGAAGTAAGTTGTTAAAATCTCTGTACTATAACCATCGACGTAATAGGTTTTTTTTTTCACTTTTCTCGTCATACATCGAAAATTGCACATTGTTAAAATAATTAAAAACCTGTTTTAGCATGTGCTAATGAAGTTATTTTATATATACCTTACAGGATAAAATTTACTCACTTTTAATTTTGAACCCATATTTTGTGAGTTTTGCGGTCCTATTTCTTGTGATTTAAATAAAAATGTACAGTATTCAGATTTATTTCTATATGTGTACTCTGAGACAATACTTCTCGCCAAATTTCAAAGTTCTATGTCAACTGCAAGTACCCTATAGGTTTTGATTTTTGTGAGTGTCTAAATATGCGGTTTTTTATGACATAAACGGCTCTAACTTTATTAAACGATAACTGAGAAGTTTTTCTTTTACACAACTGCAAGAGACCATAGATGTACCTATGCAGTTTAAATTTCAATTCGATATTTTTACGCATTCCCTTGATAAAGAGTCTTGACATACACACAGACGGACAGATGGACAGACGGCCAACAAAGTGATCCTATAAGGGTTTCGTTTTTTCCGTTTGAGGTATGGAACCCTAAAAAGGCTTTTCTTACTAATGACGTTTATACTCACCGCTACTTCTGATATCATGGAGAACCATGATACGAAATATGCTCAAACATATACATACAAACCATAATAAGGTATTTGTTCTAAGGCGTACCAAAGCTTGTTGAAAATGCCAAGATTTTAATCTTCCTTCATTTCTGTCGACCGCGTATTCTAAATTAAATCACGTATTGCGTTTGAGTATTATTATGGCTGTAAATACTTGAAGAGGTACTTTGACAATCTAAAAATAAACACAGTTAAAGTTAAGAAGTGGAGCGCCCTATTTTTTCACGTTGTTAAAAAGAGAGAGTTAAATAAAAACGGATTCAAAATAATTGTTACTTAGAATACATAGCGTCTTGTGGACCCTCTACCTATGTGTTAGGCACACAACTACACTGAAAAAAAATGAATTTACTGAACAGTTTAGCTATTTTTCATTTTGCTAAACTTTAGTAGTTGCCACCTAACGTTTAGCTTAATCAACAAAATGCTTTGGTTACTAGTAGCTCATTAAGTGTTGTAAAACATTTGTTCAATTAATAAGTACAACATTTTCGGTAATATTATACTAAACGAATTTACTAAATGCATTTTTACATAACTCGGCTATTATAGCTAACCGATTAGCTATAAGTAGCTTAATAATATTGTAGAATTATAATGTAGTGTTTTGTAGATTTAGCTATTTATTTATTATTTATTTTACTAAACTGGTTCTTTACTTTTTACATAACTTTTCATTTAGCTAATATTAACCAAGCATTTAGCAGTCCTTCGGTAGCTAAACAGTTGTGTAAAATTTACATGAAATTCGGTAAATAACTTTCAACTATTTTTCTCAGTGTAAATGCTACTTAGTAACTTAATAAACTTATGTTAGGAACCCGGTAAAAATATGCGTAAAATAAAGTTCTTCAACTAGTTTTCATTTACGTTTCCGATAATTAGGTATGTTTCCAAGCGATATAAGAATCGCCTAAAACCAAATTAGATCTTTTTAAGTCTAGATTACAAACGTATTCAAATGTTGATAAAATTATTCAGTTAAATATTCAGAAAATATTTTTGATCAATTAATTTTCGTTTACAAAACGTGAGATTCTTCTCGGAGCTTAAAAGCTTAGTATCTAATTAACAGAGAGCGCGGAGCTATTATCCGAAATACGAAACTTTCCGAATTGGAATCGCGATGCTTTTTACCTGCGCATTAATTAATGGGATTCGAGTTGAAAAACTTATCTGCTTATGCAAATAAAAATTGCCCGGAATCTTTACATTTTATCTTAACTTTTAGCAGATTAGCAAATTTGTGTTTTGTTTGCTGTTGATCCAGGAGATTTATCGTGCCTGACCTAAAATCACAGAATATTGATAAGCAGGTTCTATATATAAAAATCTTCATCCCTTGCCTAAGGCGCGTTAGTTCAAGCTACTTTTGCCGAAAAGATCTTTAATGTTACTGACTGGTGCTCATCAAAAGAGATAAAAATAACAAACGGCTTATTACTATATACTACGGGACTAATCGCGCACTAAAATTACGAGATAAATAAATACCTCCTCATCCCGAAGTTTCGGCCGAGTTGCATCGACCGTGGTCACGGTCAAACGTCGGGATGATGAGGTATTTATTTATCTCGTAATTTTAGTGCGCGATTAGTCCCGTAGTATATAGTAATAATGTGTTCAAATCGCGAAAGTTTAAAAATAACAAACGATTACTGCAAAGAGCTTGACAATCTTAAGAGACCGCAGTTCATCCACTTATAGATATCAGTTTTAAATAATAAAATATGTAATAAAAATAATATAACTTTGAAAACATGTACCGTATCGAGCTGTCAATTGTAGCTGCCAGTAGCACGTGCAGCACCTCTATTTACAGAAACATTACTGCTGCAGATTGCATACGCTACTGTTGCGGCGCTCGGATATCATTTCATATGAATATATACCAACCAGTCGTCTTATCGAGCAGTCGTTGCACTTGCTATCGTCAGTTATAGTTGACAGCTCCCCTCAGGGTGACAACGACAACTTCCTAAAATGACAACTTCCGAAAACGATAATTTCAGAGAACGTCTATTCTAAACTCGTCAATTTCCTAAAATGACAAAATCCAAAAATGACAAATTCTGAAAATGACAACTTCCTAAAATGATACCTTCCGAAAATACTAAGGGGCTGACTAATTTCGGTTGTGAAATGTCAAAAATTTCTAATTTATACGTTATAAACTTTGCTCTGTTACTCATCTTTTAATGAAGTAAAACAACTTAAAACAACTAAAACTTGGCTTTATTATCTATTCTATAAAGTAACAAATCAAAAATACTGCAAATAAAATAAAACTTTGATCTTCTGAAAATTTAAAAACATTAGGTACATCAGAGACGAGAGGTTGTCAATTTAGGTAGCTGACGATTTAAGATGTTGTCGTTTTTGAAAGTTGACATTCTAAAAAAGTTGTCGTTATCGGAAGTTGTCGTTTTTGAAAGTTGACATTCTAAAAAGTTGTCGTCTTCGGAAGTTGTAGTTTTTGAAAGTTGTCATTTTAGGAAGTTGTCGTTCTCACCCTGAGGGGACAGCTCGACCAGACAATTTGAATAGTATACTTCGCTAATTTGTTTATTTTTGGCTGTCCAGGGCAACTGTTGCTATCATTTTGAGCGTAAGAAGAAGTGTTGCGATCCAAATCCGCCCTACTGCGAATCTTGTACTAATTCATGTGGCCAACATTATTCTCCCTGCCTTCCGCCTGCTTGCATCCAAAGTTCTCCACGTTTTCCTTGTTCATCCAGTCCTGAGTGCCAGTATGTCGACTGCGTCTACGCCAAATCAATCAAGCCGCCGAAAACGTGCTGTTATTATGTGTAACGTGTATCTAGTTTGATGTAAATTTTTGTGTTCATGTTTTACCCTAGCAATTTGGCGGCTATGTCATTAAAATTTAATATTTATGGTTTCGTTTCATTTAAATGGATAGAGAAAATAAATCTGAACATCAGTTAAGTTTTGAAATGTGAAATCTATATTAAAACTTCAAAACGATTCAGTTTTCTTGTCTCAAAAGTATTCATCGTTATCCTAAGAATTTCTTGGATTGTTCTAGAATTCACACTAGTTGCTCGACAGGTGTCAAAGTGACAGCCGTCAAACAAAAGTATTTCATCTTGAAAGTATTTCATTGAATGCCGTAGTTGAGTCACGGGAGATAGACGTGAAAATATATCTCACTGCATGCAATATTAGTAGGACCATGAGCTAGTAGTTTTTTCCCGTAATCCTACTAGAGTGTGCTTGGTAGGACAACGGAAAAATCTTGCCCGTGGTTCTACTAGAAGTACACTTGGTAGAACCACGGTCAACAAACGATTAAATCGCAATATTTGGAATTATTTTTTATACCACTTGTACACTATGAACATAAATACACTTTTATAGGTTAACGAAAGTTAACTTAAAGTTAAAAGTGAAAGGTAATACTACTTAGGTATATTATACGGAAAGAATAGAGAAGTTTTTTTTTTTGTCAATAAAATAATAAGTACTAAGTGCCCTCAACAGTGATTCTATTTCATGCGAGCTTTTTAAGGCCCCGAAGTTTTGTTAGTACCTATTTTATGTTTATATTTCTATTTTATTTTTGCAATAACAATGATCTTGGATTTTGTTTGTATTTATTTATATTACATGCTTTTATTTTGTTACAGACATCAACCGTTTGAGCGGATTGAGAAACTCAATCAACCGGAAAAAGGAAGACCGAAGAGATTTGTAATAAAACCGCTATAAAGTAGCCGGTGTAATAACAGTAAAGAGACTTTAGATCTGTGCGATCATGCGTGTCATGTGTTTCGATGATAGTGTTCGGTATCGGTCTCAGACTTCGTGACTAGTTGCGTTACATTGTTTGCTGGCATCGACCAATCATAGAACTTATTTCAGGTGAAGACGATTCTGATTGCTTGAACTGTATGGTGATTGGTTAGTGGTTTTGATACTGGCGTGACATTGGTGGAGTGGTTTTGTGCTGATTTGTTGAGTGTTTGCCCTATACTCGGTATTTATGGGGTGAGAAGTGGTAGTTTGGTGCAAATGGGTAGGCGCGGGTGGGGGGAAGCGCGAGTGGCGCGGTGACTGCGCGCGCGACCATGCGGCAGGCGTGCGCGCTGCTGCTGCTGGCTGCCGCGTGCGCCGCTGCCTTCGCACAGATTGCTTGGACGCCAATCTTTCTTGATGGAAGTAGTAAGTATCGAACCAATTTGTTTGACAATCTTGGGTCCTGTAGCATTTAGAACGGTCAATAAATGACTAGAAAACATCACACATGTCGTTCTTACATCGTTATGAACAACACAGTGCACTTGTTAGCTGTAGGTGAATTAACTGTCTGGAAATCGTACAAAACAAACTAAATTCAGTAAATGTCATTATAAGTTTTTTTGAAAAACACTATTACTTTAAAAATTAGGTTGAAACTGTTCTTTATGTACTTAATACACAAAGTATACATAACACTTATGATGATCTTAAAAGACTGTGTCGCCACAGACACAGACGCTTTTGCTTGAATAAGAAAAAGCAACCACTGGTGACTAAAATGTATGATAAACGTCGTTGGCAACGTTTGTTGCTGTGACGATGCAATCGTTTGCGCATTGTGACTGCACTTTACTGATAATGCTGATTTAATTAAGAACAAGATCATTTCACATATAAAACAGCGTTGTTGTACTGTAGGTCAAGTGGACTTGTGGACGCAGACGGCGACGGGTTGCGCGTGCCCGGGCGGCGGCGGCGCGGGCGATGAGTGCGCGTGCTGTGCGCACGACGGCGCCTGCGCCTGCGGGGACGTTGCGCCCGCGCGCTGCGCGCAGTGCGGCCTGGAGCAGTACTGTGCTAACAGTCAGTATTCTTCTCCTTTATCACTGATGGTCCCGTGGAAACATATATAGCGACAGGCTGCACCTGCAGGAACGTGGCGAGCCAATACAGGTACAGAGGTACAGGTGGACCTGTGGACGCAGACGGTGGACCGGTGCACTCTCACGAGCTCACGACGTCATTTTAAGCAATATAAACCTTTTAAAACTTTTTGCTTTTACAGACAGGAAAAAACATGTATTTTGACACAATTTTTTTTTTCTTATGCAATAGAGAGGCAACGAACATTCAAAAATTACCATCTATTTCTCTAGTGTGTATAAGGAAAATCCTCTATTTTTATACAATCGCACTGATTTCCATTTGCCAGAGTTCGCCAAGCGTGTGTCGCCAATATCAGGAAACGTGCGTATGATAAGAATAGAGAGCAATTTGAAAACATAGATCCCTTTTTTGTTAGGCATCGACCCCTCGGGTATTGAAATCCGCGAAATATTTACCTTTTTTCTTCTATAACGAACCATTACTAACCCTTGCCGCCATCAAACCTCTACAATGGTCTTGTCCGGAGAGATTTAAAATCTTCTTTGTCGGGAGCGTAGGTAAGCTTGTTTCCTTTTATTTATCCCCGCAGGCATCTTAAGCTTTCACGTTCTGGGATGATTGTTGTGATCATCGGTAACAAAGTTATACTGTACTATAAAACATAAATCTATGTACTGTTTACTAGACTTTTATGAGTCACTTACTGTTATTTCCTGTTATAATATAATTATTCTTTTGCAGCAAAGAAACGAGTTCAAACACCCAAATTTAAAAATTTAGGTATTCTGATAAATGTTATTGATGTTATAGGGCCTTTTAGGATAATTTAACTTTATTGTATATACAGTGTTATTCGTAATCAATTAAGATCCTTTTAGAGGCTTATTCTGTACATCAAAACTAACAACTTTTGTTATGCGACTTTAGTCAAAACTCAAAAATAAATCAGCTGTTCCATACATTTTGTCGAGGATAAACGATAGTTTTCTATGTAACAAAAACGTTTTTTTTGAGAATTAATAAAAGTCGTAGAACAAAAGTTGCTAGTTTTGGGGTACAGAATAAGCCCCTGAAAGGATACTAATTGATTAGAAATAACCCTGCATACTTATAAAATGTTGTAACAAAATGTTTGCTTCTTTAAGTAATTTTGTGAAATTAAAATACTTCCGAGGCTTAAAATTTGGAGAAAATTTTTCATGTTACCCTGCCATACTCTGAGAAATATAATAAACCTTAGATGTATAATTTATTATCATGCATTATTATCCGCAGAATGTCTATTATTGTTTGCTGTTTGTTATAATTATATTATCGTATAATATGTAGGAGCGGCTTGCTACTAGCTTGTTGCTGCCGTCCGGTTGAAATATTCTTCTTTCTAGAAGTTGCTTAAGGCCATGAATTGATATAAAAACTTAAAAGTCGTACTTACTTAAACATTAACGTACATTCACCAGTTTCTTTTTCTACAGTGTGCAACATCACGATCGACTCACGGATTCTTAAGAGCAAGTCGGGCAAGACGTTTGGGCAGATCAAGTCGCCATCTATCGAGGGGCCCAGCTCTTGCTCGTACTTCCTGCAGCCTGACGCGGGCCAGCGCGTCGAGGTGCAGCTGTACAGGCTCGTCTCCGTCGGAAGATTCAATGGAACAAGGTAAGACATCTAGACGTGACGTCGTAGTAGTACTGACACTTGCATTACCAAGGGTTTTCACAAGCTTCTATCTAACTTGCAATGGATGCTCCTTTTAACCTATGTGTGCAAGTTTGGGTGGAATATTACAAAGTTTTTGACCAACTTCCCCGTTTCCGATCGAGCTGAAATTTTGAAAGCATATGTATATTGCGTGAGCATACAATAATATGGTACCATGGAGCTGAACTGAAGAATAGAATCGGAAGGTGGCCATAGGAACGCCTGTACTGAACAAGATAGACCCGTCGTGTTTGGGTACGTTTTACTTGTCTTGGCTAGCACTCTGCTGCTACATGATATTCAGTGTCTCAAAAACTTTTAGAAGTTATAATTTTTTACTAATATAATTATTTTATCTGGAACTCGAACTAATGAGTTGTCAACTTTTGTAAGAAAATTATAGTCGTGACAGTGCCGCTGCCTTATAAAGAGGTTAAATCCTTAATCTCGTACCAATATGCTCGGACCTTTTGTACGGAAATTGTAGCCGTGACGGTGCATAGTAGTAGTAAGACTAAACCAACAAATACATTTTCGGATTTATAATGTTAGTAAGGCTTATGAAAAACAAAATAAAACCTACCAACTGTAACACAACAATTATATAAATAATCTTCTACTTTAAAGATTCAATGTTAATATTATCTAAATTCAATATGAAAGATATTTGCCATGATCTAAATATCAGAAAAGCCGCGATAATTTCGTAGCACAAAAATAACCTATACGTTAAACCATAATATTTCTTTACAACCAAAGGTAAATCATTTTACGTAAATACGGTATGATTTCAAAGGATAAACTTCTAGTTTCGCGAATTCAATTTTATCCCGTCTTAATACAAAATACATAATCTTATCCGAGAAAGCTTCGGGATACGCGTACTTATTTTCCGCACCAGAAGCTTTCCGCAAACTCTATTCTACTACACCAATAATAAAAATGCAAATCTTGGAAATGGGAAACTTACACGAAAGACTGATCGGCTGTAATGGGACAAAAGTATTGGGTACGGTACGGCGGGGTTCGTCATACGCGGCTATGATCAATGTCCCGTCAAATTGAATATTGGGCCAACCGTCTTTGGGAACCGCGACCGCCTGCTCCGCGCCCGGGCCTCGCGCTCTATTGTGGGGATATTTTAGACCCTAGTCGGGTATTGTGAAAATCGTGTGAGATTTGTCGATGATTATGTTGGAGGCACTGGGACGGCGCGGTGGATATGGCCCAAACGTCCTTCGTGGGTAGGCATGTAGCAGTGCATTATTAATAAACCGATATAGTAGAGCATGTTCAAGGTATCATTTGTAAGGTATTTTTATCTGGCATTTAAATGAGAAATAAAAATGACCACTGTTTAATTTTATTGTTTTATTTTGGTTACGGCGCGGCGACCGCTTACATCATTGCTCGCTTTACAGAATGTCGCTTTTGCGCTATATTGTGAATAAATTTTACCATAATAACCCCGTAATTTCGCATTTACAATAAAGCTACTTAATGTTTCATACATGTTTTTTTTTTTTATTTATTTATTTATAGGCCAACAGCACAAAAATATATTTAAACTTAAATGTACAGATACATATAAACATCCAATAACAGGCCTAATCCTATAAATTATTTATAAACAGAAAAGAAAAATCAAGTCGATTCTACCACATCTAAGTATGAATATACAAAAAAAAGAAATATACAAACTAAATAAACTATCAGCGTAAAGACTAAAAATTACAACACAATATAACAATAACGTGACAATACAACAATAATATTATATCCGGCATAATAAAACTTACTGATTAAAAAAAAATAATAAAAAAAATATATAAGTATAAAAATAAAAAGTATGAGCATGCGAGCCATTACCTACCTAATCGGTACTGAAAATATTTGGTAAACATCATGCAGTAACTGCATGGTGTAACTCAAAGGTGCAGCAGTATCATAACAAAGCACTCTGTGGGTGCGGCGGTGTCACGAACGTGTGTGCGTGTGTGCGTGCCGCAGCTCTCCGATGGATGCATTCAAGCAGTAAAGCGCAATTTAAACGCTGTATGTTTTTTTTTATAGTTTTTCTTCATATCATTTGAAAATCAATGTGGGTGCGTACTAACTGTTTTTAAACATGTGAGTATCCTATGATAAACTTGTGTAGTTTGTAAAAGTTTATCAAGGTTTAGTCGCGGTTTCCCACAGGATCCTTTGAATTTCTGTTTTGAATCCACATTCCTCATACAAACAGGCAGAATATGGAACGCTTTATTTGAGCCTTTCTTTCCACTAAGGTACAAGTGTTCAATATAAGCGTCTTCAAATCTCGAGGAAACAGGTCTAGTTAAGGTGCTACCCCATACATATATCTGTTTATCACCAGGCAATATGTATTGTAATCAAACCCAAATCAATATCAAATTTAAAAAAAAAACGGGTTAAAAAGTAGCTTATGATATCTACTCAGATAAAATGAAATAAATGATCACTGAACTATATTCATGCGAAAAATCGAACCTATCCATCTCTTCGTTGCTGCATGCAAAAATACACTATCGGTTTTATTGACTTGTCTTTACTTTCGTCTGTCCATATGTTGATTTCTATCTGCAGATTGCATTTTTAACGAATCTCAACGAAACTTGCTACACAGGTTTTGTAGAGACTAATGATTTCCCTCAAAATGGGGCGATATTTGCTGCCACGCACCCGGGTTCGATATTGTTGGGCAAGACTTAAGTATCTAAATCTTGATAAGATTTCCGAGTATGAACGAAATCGGACAAGAGTGAGTCGAGATACAGGCTTATGAAGATTCAATTAAAGAGATGTGCCCCGAGGTCTACTGTTCGGAGAACTACTACTCTTGTAATACTAAAAGTTCGCAAATCTTGTTAGGATTTAGATGTTTCACATTTTCCAAAACATTATCGAAATCGGCTGATAAATAGCGCGACAGCAAAGTTGCCCTCTTTTTTTAATGAAACCCTCCGTCTCAAAAATTGCCGACGATCTAAACGGAAATCTTCGCTTACGCTCGATCAATTAATAAGGGTTATATTATTATTAGTACTTCTACAAGTAAATTTAGTAACTTTAGTAAGGATACCTATATACCTATTAACATGTTGGTCTTCTTTGGTAGCTGTGTGGGCGGCTGGCTGCAGCTGGGCAGCGCGAGCGCTGTGCGCACGGACGGCGCCGCCGAGATGCGCCTCTGCGGCGCCAACGAGCGCTACACCCCGCCGGTCGTGCTGTTCGCTGACGATGGCGCTTCTACTTTAGAATTTAGGTAATATAATACGCATATCAGCAAACATTTTAACAGAATTTACCTTACCTATTACATATATTATTAAAAGTGTCGGTCTCAAACAAAATTGCATGTAAAACTGAGCCTGCTTCACGTAAGTTGATTAGCGCACACAAAAATTTGAAATTTTCGATCAAAATTAGGCAAACAATATTATCTTCGTTTTGCTGAAGCTGAGTGTTAATAACACTTTTATTTTACTTAGATATTTTATTAATCTATTTAATTTAATAAAACAGTGATACCGCGGCCGAAATCGGCTGGAAAACATAATAATTATAATCACCCTAAAATTATACATTGAATTATTTAAATTCCTCTAAGATATTACGTTTTTTGCGACATAACTAGCTACAATATATTATTTTTAAAAACATCTGAAATCTTTGTTTATTCTCCCCTTTTCGACCATAACAAAACACAATCTCATAAAATATGGCTGCATAAAACATTTTCGTATTTTTGCAACCCTGCAGACCCTGGCACAATACATTCGTAATGTAACGACGCATAAGAGGAGCTTATGCAAGTTAATGACGTGTAAAAGAATTCGATAGTGTACTCGTAGGGTAAGCACCGCTTGTTAACAGAACACGCCAAGTTTAAGCAGTTATTTGATTTACTCGTACACCTTTAGGCATTTGTAGCAATTTATGTCAAACAAAAATTTAATATTTTTAAGATCATTTAGATCAATTTATAAAAATCTTCAAAATTAAATTTAATTTATATTTGAACCGTTAAATTATGTAATGTGTATATCACAGGCAGGTGGTCAGCCCACGACACTCTAGTCTGGTTGCGAGGCATTCAGTCACAGTATTCAATATTTTAACTGTTGACGTCTCACAATTTAGGATTCATTTTGTTGTAGCTACCACGAAACACATTCAATAATATAGACATTTAGGCTGATAATAAGCCCGATTACAGATGCGCCAGCGTAAATTAAATAGCAGCGTAAAAAATGTTCTCTCTATTGAATGCCTAAAGTGAAAAAGAAATAGAACTGTGCTATTTAGCTAATATAGTTACGCTGGCGCCTCTGTAATCGGGCTTAATATAACTATAATTTATAAAGTTTTTTTCAGAAAAGAAGGAAGGAAGGAAAGAAAGAAAGAAAGAAAATTTGGTTGACCCCATAATACAAGTAATGGATTGTCATGATGTAAAACATCCCCTTTCGACTTAGTACACGAATTCTTAATAGCTGTATATTTCCAACTACCAACTATCAACCCAAATAACACAGATACACATCTAAAACTATGTATGTTATTTATCTGATCCGCTATTGATCGTATTTCCAAATGCCAATGCAGTCGAGCAGTTAGGTATATCAATCATTGAACGTGATACTTTCCATAGAAACCCAGTCGAGTTATTTCATGGCAATGAATCCAACCACAATGAGCAATTAATTAGTAACATTTTCGCTCGTTAATAGGGATAGCGGGCACTGAAATGAGCGTGATTTCCGGCTAGTGAAGAGCCAGTGCCGTAATAACACTGAACTCGGGAGAAGGGACATGTCATCTCTATCTCTACAGGGACCTTATTTGGCGCAATACTTTCTGACTTTTAATCAGTGTTGCCGATTAGTTCTCACAGCACAAACACTTGATCATGTTGAGTGCACAACTCTGTATTCTACAATGTTTGTTTCCCAAGTCTGTATTACATCTAGGTTTCCTCTATCTGGTATCATTGTTCCGTCTTGGGCAAATCTTATCCACGTGTGATCAGTGATGGGTTTAAATTCCTGGACTCATCAGATTACTGGTCCGGCTACCACACTATCTGCTATTGAGTTTTTACTACATACAATTATGTCGCACATCGGGTAAAAGGAAGTTCTCTCGCTAGCTCTGCGTAAAACGTTTCAAAATTTATCTCCATTCGCAGTTCGGTTCGGGGAACGAGTCCCGCTTGTGTGGGAACAAAAGGTCGTCACAGCGGAGCTGGCGATGCCCGAATCAGAATTGTGGCATCCGCCATTGCAGCTAATGCTCGTGTCAGTTGACTACTGAAATGCTTTAGTTGGTGACTTTGCCTATCGCATTATTACAGCTGTCAGAAAATAGCGCGGGTTAGGCAAGGCTTCTATGTGCACTTGCAATTTTCTGTCATTTAAATGGCACAATTATACTGTCGCGTTTTGTGCAATTTGAATTTTGTAATAAAGCATTCTGAATGAATAAAAGTCCACGGGTGAAGTCGGTCATGCTATTTTTTGCAAAAAGTAATCATTATAAGTCCAACGGTTAGTTCCGTAGCAAAATGCACAATAGTTTGATAATTTTATAGTAACTTTTTGTTAGTAACACACGGATCGTGACATATTTGTACGGATAATTATCAGATCATTTATGTTTTAGTTTTGGTCTTCAAGTTATTCACAACCATAGTAAATGGTTCTTGTTTGTTAAAAGTGACTTCACTTTTTGATTCATAATCTTCTAGCAACGTTTTTTGTTATATTTAATCGTTTTAATGAAACAAATTCATTTTATTTAATGTCATCATTTTAAAGTTAACCAATATCATTAAAACAGTGAAAGGTATCAAAAAAACAATTCAAGGAAATCCCAGGAACAACCTGCACCACACACGCATAATGTGTAAAACTAGTAGAAATACTACAACAATTGGCACTGCTACGCTTGTTAAATTTTATCGGTAAAATTCGGAGGCACAAAAAGGCTACCTACTCAATTATTGGGCTGAATTTGATAATCGTGCATATTTCAACTTTGGCGAAAATTCGTTGATAATATTAGATGTTACTCAACTTTGGCATTTGTATAATAAAATCAATACTTTGCAGATACCTACTGTGAAAGCTTACTGATATAAGAAATTTTAATTTAAACTGGGAGCGGGAATTTCCTCTAGATATCGTGGTAGCACTCATCTTATTTCTAACCGACCTTAACAAAATGAGGTTCTTAAGTCGTCTATATGTTATTTTATTTTGTATGTATTAGATTATAAACACCAACATTTTGATCATGCGTCTAGATATACAAGGTAGGTATTTGACAATTATTTTCCTCCATAAAATGGCACAGCCAACTTTATAGTACATAATTTGAATTGTTCGCACCAATCGATTGTACATCGATGTAGTTATTTTCTCAGTATTGTTGATTTGTTAAAAACAATTTTGCCGATTTTACTAAAACTTTTAGATAAAAAATAAACACCAACATTGGTTGGTTGACGGAAAATAATTGTCAAATACCTACTTTGTATATCTAGAGTTCTAGACGCATGATCAAAATGTTGGTGTTTATTTGGCTCAACGTATAAGCACACTGTCATTCAGCGAGGCGAGGTATTGAGGTATGATATTTTATTAAATAATTGAGTTTACAAAATATCAGCCGTGGTGGCCTAGAAGTATTGACACTCGCCTTGCAATCGTGAGGTCGTAGGTTCAAATCCTGGACCCGTACCAATGAGTTCTTTGGAATTTATGTACGAAATTTAACACCACTGGCTTTTCGGTGAAGGAAAACATCGTGAGGCAACCTACATGCATCCGTAGAAGAAATTCGATGGAGTAATGTGAATCCACCAACCCGCACTGGGCCAGCGTATTGGATATGCCCCAATCACCCTTTGTCCTGCAGTGGACTATTAAAAAAGGCTGGTATAATGTGAAATATATTGTTAGTACGCCCAAAACGTAATTTGTTTGAATTTTTTCATAAAAATATATCTGATGTATAATAGTATCTACTTTGAGTTTTCTGTAGCTTCCATATTTTTGTCCCCAGAATAACGGAGACGACAGTGCGGTCTCAGTTTCTAGCGTTCTTCAGTTTCACTTCCCTGAGCAACACGCAGGGCGTGGGTTTCCACCCTCGGGGCGGCTCCAGGATCCCCCACACAGGTACCTAATTATAATACTGCTATTGTTACAGCCTAGCTTTGTCTACGTACGTCGACATTGATACTTTCTAAGTAAACTGAAATATTCATACAGGCCTTTGAGTTGTCAAACTAGACTTGAGCCTGGGTAGGTACTTTTAGCTCTTTAATATGTCTAAAAGCCCGATTACAGAGGCGCCAGCGTAAATTTAATAGCAACGTAAGAAACGTTCTCTCTATCGAATGCCTAAAGTGAAAAAGAAACAGAAATATGCTATTTAGCTATTTTAATTACGCTGGCGCCTCTGTAATCGGGCTTATTATTGGACTAAAATATCAAAGTACTACGGAATCCTACTAAAATGTTACGTAAGATAATTTAAAAATGTGGATTGAGAGGACTATTAAAATGGCCGGACAGGACTATGAACAGTGAAGTTTAATTTTTGTATCTTAGAAGTTCGATGTTACAAGTTCCGAATACAAGATAAGTGAGAAACGAGACACGCGTAAAATTGCCAAGAATCATTAGATTTTTGTGTAGACGCTACGCGAATAGCTACGTTGCGCATTGTAGCCGTCAGCTACGCTCATAGCAAAAGATATCGGCCCTTCTGACTTTAATTTTAATGCCCAATTCCTTGTTTTTTATGCATTATTTACTATTGTAATAAATGAATCCGGATATATATTTATCGCCCAGAATAAAAATCTTAATATAATTAAGAAAAATAAAAATATTATTCAAATAAATGTTTGCACAACGTGCAATTGAATTTTCACTAGGAATAACGTAGATAATTTAATTTATCTGATGAAATTGCGGCGCGGATCCGATGGCCGATTAATGCGTGAACATTGGTGAACAGGTGCCCACTAGCGCGGAATGTAAACCAAATGAGGTTTTGTGATGAGATTTTATTCACTTTTTAGTTACTAATGAGAACACGTAGTTATAATTTCCCTATTTAATTTTTTTACACAATTTATTTACACGATTTAATTACAATATCATAGTTTTAGCAAAGTTCGATAAATACTTATTCGTGCGTTATCGTTCGCATTTGTGGTACTTTTATAGACTGTTTAAAAATCATTATACATATTATGTAGATACGTACACCTGTCGCTTATAGCAAAGATTTATAATCTACGCTGTATTTGTAATCACAGGATACTTCAAAATCTTACATTGATTTTGTCAGTTTTTTTGGTGTTATATTTTATGGACAATCACTAACATTTTCTGTGAATATAAAAACTACCTACCTAAGTGTTATTTGATAATTAACGAAATATACGGTTTGACTTCAAAATATACGCTTGACATGTGCAATAGAAAGATTCCTTTAAAAAATCATGTTGATTTCAGATCTCGTATGGAGCATACTTGACTATCAATCCAACTGAATAGCCCTTTACTGTACTTACTTAAAAATATTGGACCTCACTGCCTCTTTTTATATTTTTGTAGTCTTAATTCCAAGAACACTCAGTTTAAGGACTTGACCTTTTAAGGATTTGTGAAGAAGTCTCGAGTAAAGAAAAAAATATAAGTAGCTCAAAATCTAGCTAAGAATGAAAAGGTCCTAAATTTTTCCTGTGGAAGTATAAAAAAGATCGTAAAAATATAAATTACTCAGTATTTTATACACATTATATGCCATTAAAAGAGAAAGTATATATCTACAATATAGTCGACTGCCTCGATGGCCCACTGGTTAGTGAACCTGACTTCTGGATCAAAGAGGCGTGGGTTCGATCCCCACCCGGGGCAAGCATTTATGTGGTGAACATAGGTGTTTGCTCTGTGTCTGGGCGTATTTAGATACTATCTATAAAAGTATGTATTTAAAATATGTATATGTAGTGTATCAGTCTCTCGTAGCCATATCACAAGCTTTGTTTAGTTTGGGGTCAGAGACCGTGTGTAAAATGTCCCCTAATATTTATTTATTTATATTTATATAGTCATACATAGTCATTTATTCATAACGCCATTTGTTACAAGTCAATAAGTAAACTTTACATTAGGGCTCTATGCAATATAGCACAAAACAAAAATAAAATAGAAGAACTTCGCAATTACCAAATTAGTCGCAAAATCTCAATACAATTCAGGTAATTTCAATAAGTAATTTACATCATAAAATAGTTGCTCATGTAGCCAACATTTTAATTTATTCTTAAACAACCCAGAAAAAGATGCATCCCGAACTTCTACGGGTATTCGGTTGTATATAGCGGGCCCACTAATATGTACAGACCTCTCCGATTTCGCCAGCTTATGAGAAGAAGTCACCCGTTGGTTTTTCCTAACATTGCTCCTTAATTTAACCTAGGATAGGTACCTTTCCACTCAATCAATTCTAAATGGTCGTGCGTGAAAAGGGCCACCTGATAGATTAGTTTGTAGTAATAACCATTATTATTGTCAAATTAGTCGACAAAGTCGTGATAGTAAAGTATAATAGGATTTTTTACATAAGTCATGATACTTAGAGCTAATAATTGAAGTATGTACGTGATTACATCACACAGGTACTTTTTCCATCGACTTTGACATAATTTTAACTGTGATCATTATTTTTCCTCAAAAATGGCACAACTGACTTCAACCGTGTTCAGAATTCAAACAGTTCTCACGAATCGACGTATCATCGAAGTAGTGATTTTTATATTATTGTTGATATTTTAAAAACAAGTCAGCCGATTTTGATTAAAATTAAAAAAAAACACCTCTAATGTTTAGGCTACCAAACAAAAATGAATCACCGAAGTGGTTTTATAATATGCATGATGACTAAAAAGATATAATTAGTCTGTCAGATACACCATCAAAAATCTTAGACCCGTATTTTATCTTTTGCCAATCAAACAAAAATTGATGAAGATATAGCCCGTCAAAGGTCCGCGTGACGCCACAAGTGCCATACAAACGTATAGACTACGTCACGACCCCCACTCTCCTACTTTGACAAGGTTTATCTTTGCCATTTGTTGTTTGATTGACAAAAGAAAAAATACGTATCCGATATTTGATGATATTTTAACTCACAGACTAATTATAATAATTATTTTATTGTACTGTACTGTACTGTATCAGCCTTTTTTTAAATAGTCCACTGCAGGACGTAGGCCTACCCACGAAGGGTGTTTGGGCCATATCCACCACGCTGGCCCAGTGCGGGTTGGTGGATTCACATACGCCCTCGATTTTTTTCTACTGACATATGCAGGTTGCCTCACGATGTTTTCCTTCACCGAAAAGCCAGCGGTGTTAAATTCCGTACATAAATTCCAAAGAACTCATTGGTACGGGACCGGGTTTTGAACCCACGACCTCACGATTGTAAGGCGGCTGTCACTACCACTAGACCACCACGGCTTATTATTTTATTACCCAGTCATTATGCCTATTGCCAGAGCAATCGCGTAACATACATACAAAAACATATAGTCGAAATGAGAACATCAGTTTTTGATTTCTATTAATAAAATAGACAATAGACAGTTCTTTATTAAGACAAAAATAAAATTAAACAAAACCACAAAGCAAGCAAACAACACATCAAAACAAAACAACATAAACAGCATAAACAATTAATCTTAAATATTTTACAATGTCATCCTAATTAGTTAATTTTATTTTTGTTACAACCCGGTCCGACCTCAGCATATGCTAGGTAGGTAAATAGGTAGGTATGTATATGCGACACGACGACAAACTATCCAAATAGCAAGAGTTCGAGTAAATATCAGACACACTTAAAATACCCATATCACTGGAAGTTAATATCACATTCAGGGACTGCTTCCAGCCGTTTTGCTTCCTCGACGTCTCAGAAAGATTCTGAAAGCACAAGTGCGGCCGACGTACGACCCTCGTCAACGGTCGACTAACTCGTTACAATAATAATTATTATGTAAATGTAGATATAGGTAGGTGCCACTATTATGGACATGAATAAACAGTACGGGCATTTTGTAGTCTAAGTGGCGGGTTTGCGGCTATTATTTAAGTTAATTTGATAAAGGTGAGTATAGACTACAACATTTTCTCGAGCATTTGTATGTAATGTAACGTTCTTACGAATAAAACAATGTAGATAAAAGCTGAGTGCCCAAAGCATTTCAATGCAATGTCACGTTCCTGCGAATGCTCGGCTCTCTGTTCGGCGTAATGTTCACAGGCAGTGTGCATTTACCCGTAACATTTCGTCGTATCTTGCGTTCACTCTTTCTTAAAATATCGGGCGTACAATGTCTCACCCGCGCGTCGCCCGCGCTCGTGCAAAGGTTCTACAAAATGTTACACGAATACACACGTTGGTTTAAACAATTGCTGTAATAACAAAACGGCGAGCGTGCTCGACGTCAAAGGTGATACATTAGAACATATCTTAGAGCGGCTCGTTGTTTTGTTACAAGTAAATGTTGTAGTCTATACTCACCTTAAAAGTACAGACAGTAGTTTAGACTTGCTGAATTTTAGGACGTTATTACATTAATTTCATTATTACTTTAAAGGTTTTATCATTAAAAGATTATCTTGGCTTCACAGCCTTCGTGTCAGTTTTTGCCTTGCTGTAGGATATGAAATAGTCTTCTCTTTTGGTGTCTTTATGGCTTTCTTTCTATTCAACTGATATCAGCAAAATGAATTAGTAAGTCAGTTCAATCTACAACTAGTAACACATAAAATTTGGGAAAATACCATCTGTTCTTTTCCACCTATATAAAAAATCATTGCTTTTCGTTTTACACGTAACTTAACAAATTGATGTTATCAATAAAAAAACCTTCAAAACGTCACTACTTGAAATGTAATTACTAATTTTTTACGGTTCCGTAACCAAAGGGTAAAAACGAGACCCTATTACTAAGACTCCGCTGTCCGTCCGTCTGTCTGTCACCAGGCTGTATCTCAGGAACGGTGATAGCTAGAACGTTGAAATTTTCACAGATTATGTATTTCTTTTTCCGCTATAACAACAAATACTAAAAATAGAAAAAATAAATATTTCAGGGGGGTCCCATACAACAAAGCTGATTTTTGCTCAATATTAATAACAGCAACAGAAAGATGCTCGAAACATTCACAGATTGTCAAGTTGTGTATTCCCTTCAAAAATAATTATTTAAATTAAAATAAAATATATTAAGGGGGGCTTCCATATGCTACGGAACCCTACGTGCGCGAGTCCAACTCGTACTTGGCCGATTTTACTAGTTAATTGTCAACGTTTTTCTGGAAATGGTTAATTAACCAGGCAAGTTACTGAATCCCATACTGATTATTTCCTGCAGCCACATTCAACACTCACACTCATAGACCCCACTTCTGACGATAACCAGCACGTGACTTGGAATTTATAGCTCCAGTGCGATGGAGGATTGCATAAGCATTAGTAATAAGGGAAGTGTGTCGACGACTGTTTGCGATGAATGCTTCTCGGTAAATTGGGTGAAGCGGTACAGAAAAGCCAATAAATATCGGTATTTGCTTCGCTTGGCACTTTTTTGTTTACATGATTGAGTGATGGAACGTGCTATGCGTTTTCCTGATGTTAAGCATTACATGTTAGGTCGGCGTCATTCACAGTAAAATAAAACTCTGTACGGGACAGTATTGCGCTTGTCACTCCCAGATATGAATATCTTAAGCTCTTATATTGCCTAAAAATTTCAGTTTGCCCTTCAACACAACTATGCTTGCACATTACTGCTCGGCGATGGGAAAGATGACAAAAATATAGTACTTTCTCAGGCCGGCTCTACATAAGAGTTTTAGAACGTAGTAACTTTTTTCTAGCACGAAAAATTTTAAAAGATCGTTAATATAGTATGTATTTGTAAATATATTTGATAGTGTTTAACCGTTTTATTAGAAATATGAAAGACCTAGGTATGTTTATAAGTCGAAGTCTTACGATAAACAATGACGATAAATTAAAAACACTAAACCTTGAAAAATCTATCGAAGCATTTATCAGGCGTTTTTGACACAAACTATTTAGGTTTTTCAGTTATTTTCTGCTACGAATTATATTTAAATATGATTTCTGCGGAATATATGCTATTAGAACTTATTATGGAACACTGCAAAACTAAATATTATAAATTATTATAAAAATACAACTTTTTAAATATGTATAAGCTTTTGAGATACACTAATGTAGCAGCAGAGTGCTAGCCAAGACAAGTAAAACGAGCCCAAACACGACGGGTCTATCTTGTCTAGTACAGAAGTTCCTATGGATTCAAGATTCCTCCCGAGCTTATCTAGATTAGATTAGACTAGACCTACATTCATTGCAAGTTAAATAAAAGCTTGTAAAAATGAACATAAAACGAAAATAGTCTTGGTATATACTACATACCTAATTTTTATTGTAGATTTATCGCTGAGCACTGATATTGTAACAAGACAAGTGATAGGTCGTACATAAAATACACGTATTCTATTCAAATTGCAGGATCGACGTAATTGGATCAGCCAGTTACAATAGTGAGGCGCATTTTTTTCACAGACAATCAAGTTTACGAGCTTTGTCTAGACAAACTACTTGATAAATGAAGTGTGAGATAGAAATGGGCTCACCTAACTGGTTAGGTCACCTTTGCTATCTAAAGTTCAGAGGCAGACAAGGCACGTGCCTTTCTAAGTACTTATATAATGTTACTTTCTTATGGAAAAGGGCGAAAATGCTACATATTATTATTCAGAGTATATTTTGGAATCTATTGTAAGCAAAATAACGGCTGTATCTTTAGATAACATGTGAAGTGTTTGACGTTTTCTAGTTATTATGTTAATAGAATAGATCCGAGTAATAGAAACCTATTTAAATTTAGGTCAGCCCAAAAAAGGAAAATATGGAAGTTGAGTGCCGTTATACATCCATATAATTTTATCAACAACCCACGGCCACAACTTAGTATTATTATCAAAGCAACCACGAGTATAATGATAAAAAAACTTTGTATTTATTGTTATAAAACCATGAATATTATCATCAAAAAATTATAGGCATATACGAGTAAGTCGTGAAAACACAAATAATTTAGTACATCAATTGTATGTCAAGATATTTGTGAAACGATTAGGTATGTCATTTATTTTGATAAATCTTTATAATTACTATATGGGTAAATTATATCAAAAACTCGTACCAAATAGAACTAAGTTTTAAGTGAATTAGTTTTGAAGCTTTATAGTTATAAATGACTCGGTTTGGCCGTAGAGTTGCATGAGTTTGCGAATATCTCAGTGTGTTGCTAAGCTTGATTGCATCTGACAGCTGCTAAAGTTAATTTAAGAAACTTTTATCTATGCCCATTTCACAATATTGTGTATCATATTAGCGTTTAATTTTAATTGTTATTATGATTAATTCATTGTTAAAGTGAACCTACGAGTACATCATGATAATTAAAAAAAATATACGGGTACATGTGTATTATTCAGCTAAATTCTCAAAAATAAATTTACAAACTTTTGTCTGGAAATAATAAAGCGGTGTTAATGATGGAACTCATTTGCCTGATTTAGGATCCCCTAGTTCAGGTAAGTCAGCTTCAGCATTAAAATCGCAGGATAGTGCTGCATGCAAGCCGCTTCCAATCGGTCCTATTGGAGACTAAAAGAGGATGTTTATGTCCCGCAGTGAACGTTCTATGGCTGAAACGAATGATCGAATCAAAACTTTATTTACAGTACAGTTACACAAGTATAAGTTGGCGGTGGCGATTTGAGGAACTAAAACGGCTATCTTGAAAATTCACTTGGACGCTTCCGAGTTCATAGTAAACATCGTTGCGAATATTTTGTTAACTACTGTGCTATCATCATGCCTAAAGTGATAAAAAGTGGTACAAGAGAAGCAGTTATAAAAGTACACTGACATTGAACACAGTGACGCACAGCCGCGCCAAGTTATACTTGCCGGACTGTAAAGGTAATAGCATAACATAACATACTCCATCTTCGGCTACAACTTCGCTTTCCATTGGGCGAGGCCACCAACTCGCCCAATGGAAAGGCAGCCCTATTATGCATAAAAAAGTATCTCAATCCTGATTGTTGTCACCAGATTGCGACTGGCTGTACCAAGACGTGTCGTGCCGGGGCCCCGGGAGCTGCGTGCTGGCCAGTCCGGGCTACCCCGGCCTGTACCCGCCGCACCGCCGCTGCAGATATCTGTTCGCCACCAACTCTGTACATACTAGGGTCAAGATCATCTTCACTTCCATACTGCTGCCGAGGAAGTAAGTTCTGCTTTGTTATTCAAAATAGTTTTGGCGTTATATTTTTTTCAATCATAATTGGCTTGCGTTTGACTGTCTACCATCTCCATCATCTACCATGACCAATAATCATCTCTAATGTTAAACAAAGGTATACTGGATTTGAAGACATAAACATTGTTGGTAAAAAGTAAGTAAGTTCGTATAGGCCGGGTGGCTAGTCCTAGTGTCAGAGTTTTTTTGGCCGCCTGAAGGCCTCTGACATGGCTAAACGGTTAAAACAACCGGGACCTACAATTTAACATTGTTGGTACTTTACTGAGAACAGGTTATTTATTTAGTAACTATCTCATTAACTTTTGGATAGTTTGATGTTTGATTAATTTCGGAAAGTAGTTCACTACGCTCCTGGTTCGGTATTAAATAGAAACCTATGCATTTATCACTAAACACACTATTCAAATTAACCTTAATTAATTAATGTACAATAAGAATATTTCTCTAAGCATGCACCTAAGTATAAAACGTAAGCATCAAAATAAACCTGGTTTGATCTTACGAATACATTAGGGAACGTATAGGCTTGATGACTAAAAAAATATAATTAGTGCGTCAGATAGACCTATTGTACCATAGTTAAATGAGTTACTAATTCTACCCTAAATAATAAGCCCATTATTTCTTACGAAAAAAAACTCAACTTATTCAATGCCCAAAAACTTTTCCACTATACTCAGTCTAAAAGCGCAAATATCCGAAACAGATGGCAAGTGGCGTTGTCGAGTGCACCTGCCGAGCTACCCACTTTATTTGTTTGTAAAGTAGACACTACAGTGCAAAATTCGACGCCTCCTTGTCATGGAAATAGAGTCGCAAATGCCTTTGAATGTTTGTCTGAGTTTCACGGAAGGGTAACGTTATTACCGTGGCAAGTGCGTGATGTACGAGTGCGTGGCTTTTGATGCTATCAGACGCTAATGATGATCGATCTTGATTTGATGGAAATGCGATGCAAATAAGTTTTTGCTGTTGGATGTGAATAACTTTATGTGTGTATGTGGTATGATATGATCAAATTCAGTCAAAAGATTTCCAAAAAAGATACTAAACATCAATATTTAAAAGTAAGAAGAGTACGTACATATCTACTTAATAAATATCCTCTTTTGTTAAGACTGTTGCTTTGGATTTTCGTTCTTATTTTCTCAAATAAAAGGTGCTTCCATCAAGCCGCACTTAACCACTTTTTATAGAAATGACACTTTATTCCTACGTGGATACTCTTATGTTCAGCTGAGGACTATTAAAATTTTGGTGCACTATAACTTAACTGTGTAGTATAAATAGGGCTTGGCCCAAACTTTACTTTTCCTCACAATGTTTAATTCCAACTGTCAAAAAGATTAACTCGTTTAATGAGGAGAATATTTTGAATTTGAGCACTGAAATGAGATTGCACTACGAAACTTTTTTGTCTCAATCTAAAAAGCAGCTGAACTCCAGCCAAATTCTCCAAAAATGTTTAAAAAGACGACGTTTCGGCACTAAGATAGTTAACTTTCGTAATAATACCTCAAGTCGCGCTGAGCCCCTATCAAATTAAGAAGTCGGGACCATATTGAGGTCGGCCGGATATGAGTGCACTGGAGTTAGGTGCTCTTGGAGAATATCCAATCTCATTTACATTTAAATAATACGAGAAGTGTTTAGGAAACCTTGAAATACGTGTTAGCTTGAATTAATTAAATATTTGTAAATGTTTGTCTTCTTCGAGAAGATGTCCAGGTTTGACTCTGGATGCTTCCAAAGTTTGTAGATTACTCAAATGAATTAAAAGTTATATTTTGTGTTTGCGTTTTTTACTTTTCATAAATGAATTACCTAAACATTTGAAGTATTTTACAGTAAAATAAAGAATTTACAACAAACATTTTTGGATTCATAAAAATCTACGGACCGTAGATGGCCGTAATTTTTTTAAACCAAGACAGCTTTTAACAGTATCGAGATCTTTGTATATTGGTTCTCGTTTTTATTTTACTACGACTTTATATCTTTCGTCCATCTTTCAACAAATGAGCACGAGTTTCTATCATGAAGGATTTAGGCTTCGTTTGATAATTTTAAAAATATTATGAAAACAAGGGTGACAATACACAAAACGAGACATTACAGTGGACGATATTACCGCTGTTTCCGATGTTATTATCGAGCGCCCGTATGAAATCCGAGTTCGCTCGAGTTTTGAAAGGCTCGGGAACAATCGTTTCAGTAAATAATAAAGGGCCACCGTTCCTATCTCCTTCCACCTCTATGCTTCTACGTTATTATACTTTAAAACCAACTACTTATATATAAAAAGGTTATAAAAACATGTCTTAGTAACGTTAACTCCCGACGCAAACACAACATAACACACAGACGTTTAGTGCGTTACTAAAAAAAAATAACGTTACAGTATATTTTGTGGCATAGAAGTAAACAGATTTTTGTGTTCACAAAGGTTTCTAGTTTGTCGAGTGTTTATCAAATAATAACACCTGAACTAGCAGCTAGGTATACATCATACTCATAACCCTCCACTAGGATTCTTTATGTCGGGTGTACCTCAGACCACACAAAAAAAAAGACAACTAATGCTAACACCTAGAACAGATATTTAAACTCGTCATTCATATCTGTCAAGCCAGAATGCAAACTTAGAACCCACTTCGTCAAAGACAGAGTTTAGAAAGTAAGAAGTTCCCAAAATAAAATTTACCCGATAATAATAAACAATGAAATGGCATCGTTTTTTCTTAAGCTACGTGAGATTCAAAACCCCAGTTGACGGTATCGCGCATAAAATGGCGCATTTGACTGTCACGAGTACGGCAATTTAACTAAGCCAGATCATAGAATTAATTTACTCGATGCAAATACGTAATTCCATCGCTTATGTAGAATCTAAATTTATATTAAAATACGCAATTTACATGTCGTTAGTGCCGACATGCTGTTTCAATTTAATACAATTTATGCCGCAATTTTGCATCTCACCCCAAAATTGAAAAACAAAATGCGATGATTTAGTTCGGAAAATAGACGAGATTAAATAACACTTTAATTTTGTTATGATCTATAGCGTGGTTTTTACAAAATTTGCTACTAAATTGTTGAGAAACGAAATAAAAAAATTACCATATTAGCTTTTAATATACGAAACCGTAACGGAATTATAACCCGATGTATGTTAAAACCCTGAAAATATGAATTCAAACGCTTCATTCAGGCTACAATATTGACGCTACTTTTTTAACGACATTCCAAAAGGATTTTATTACTAAATCCTGCATAAACTGTAACTTTTCTATACTACATTTCATATTTCAACTGGCTGTTATGTCATACTAAGATAAAAATATGCAATTTTAAAATAGCCAGCATTTTTGTCGTGATACAACACAGTTTGGATATTTTATAGAATTTAATAAATTAATGAGGCACTAAACAGCTTTCAGTGTATAATTTGCTAAAAAACTGATACTTAGAAAAAATATATGTAACTAGTTGAAATTTCCTTTAAAAATACACACAACGTCGAACAATAGAGAGCATTACAAAAGAACTAGCTAACCCATTTGTATCACGACCGAGATTGCAGTAAAACCAAGCAGCTAATCTTTATATTGAAACGATTCGTACTGAAACGGTGGCTCTGCGATAAATTTCAAAGGAGTGGGTGAAATAAAAGCGCTATCTTGGTGTAATACGTTCCCCGACGTACTAAAACATACTAATACGTGCACGAGAGATACTCAGCGGCAGATTTAACGCGAACTCCTACAAGGGTGCGCTTTCACTGAGGTGAAGTTTTGCTCTACATTAATTAAGATGTCAAGGCATTGACACAATGTGATCGTTGCTCGAAATCTTGTTTATGCGATACGTAACTGAAAGATGGTTTTCCTTAGATGGTCATGTCGTACGAGGTTCCTTTTCTGTTCTCAATTACTGATCGAAGCTTCCTGTTTTCTTTTATCTAATGAAAATTATAATAAAAGAAAGAAGGAAAGAGACGAAAGGGAAGACCACGCAGAGCATTTCTAGACCAAATTAAAGAAAAGGTAGAGGGCATGTCGTACATGAGGTGAAAATACTAGCAGAAGACCGCAAGACATGGAAGTTGCTTCACCGACAAGAGCATTGCTCTTAAATTATGATGATGAATTGAAATGATATCCATAGAGAAAGCCTGTGTCCAGCTGTGGACTTTTTTAGCTGATATGATGATGCTGATAATCGCACGCAACAGCAGAGACGTAAAGTTGCCTGAAATATTTGGTTAAATTCCACAAATAGAAGGGTAAGCAGAATAATATGGGGCAAAGCGTGACAGAGGTAGGAATGGCGCCACGTAGGGCGGTGAAGTGATACATATTGTAAAGCAATATTTATTGAGAAATGTACATGCTTAATATTTTAAGTCTCAGAGTAATAGCCACGTTTAACTATGAGAACTAATTAATTTCAAATTATTACATATTATTGGCAAGCATGAAGTTGGCTTTTTTTTTCGAGGGGGAAATCTTCCTAAGATGCCCAACTGCTTTGGGGTGCAGTCGGGTTATGTGGGATTGTACCCACTAAAACCCCCTCTGTGGCCAGCCTATGTGCCTTCTTGGGAGCTCCGGGATCTCCAAAAGGAACCCACCGGTGCTCCCGGCACTTCGTGTGTCTACTCGCCTGGTAGTAGACCAGGCTTGTACGGTCCTATACGACAGCGTTGCCACACACGCTGTCCTTCTCGGGCCCGCTTGAGTGGATGGCCAGAGCCCCAACTCTGACCACCCACAAGCCCATGGGTCCTCTTTTAGTAAACTCTTACTACAGGCAGGGGATACCGATGCCGTATTCTAGTGCCCCGGCATCAGGGCAAAACACCAGTTGGCCTAGCACACGCCCCGCGACATCATTTTTGTGTGTGAAGTAAGATATATTATTGTACTTCATCATACCAGAGGTCTCGTTTGAAAATTATGTCATGGTGCGTTTGTTGCGTTAGCTCGGCAGAACCTTATTAGTCTCTTATCGAAAAGAACAGTGCCTTACCTAATCTTTTTAAAACTCCGCTCTGCTTTTCTTCGCTTCAGTGGAAATACACCCTAAGCCGTGTAAAGGAAACGGCGCGCTATTATCTGTAGGCTAATACGGTTTAGAGTAACATGTCCTACTTTTTGGTTAAACGTGCGCGGAGCTTAGGGAAGTTGTGATCTTTTAACACTCGTGTGAAACGGTTCGGTAAGCAGTTGAGTTGTAACGCTTTTATCTCAATGGTTTTTATTTGAAAGCGAGTAAAGCACTTTATTGAAAATCTCTTAAAATTGTTGCCATGTTAGAATGATGTGGCTTATATAGCACCTACTTATGTGATGTATTCATACTATAATAATGTTTACTGTCGATTTTATGGTTCTAAAGACACATATGCGTTTTTATTGATATATGACTGCCTCGGTGGCTCAGTGGTTAGTGACCCTAACTTCTGGATCAAGGAGGCGTGGGTTCGATCCCCACCCAGGGCAAATATTTATGTGATGAACATAAGTGTTTGCTCTGTGTCTGGGTGTTATTTAGTTACTATCTATATAAGTATGTATTTAAAAATAAGTATATGTAGTATATCAGTCTCTGGCAGCCATATCACATGCTTTGCTTAGTTTGGGGTCAGAGGCCGTGTGTAAGATGTCCCATAAAAAAAAATTATTTCTTTTTATAGGATATGGTTGTGATATTCTTTAAATTCTTTTTATTGGTTATGTCGTGAGAGATCGAAATAAAACTACTATTCCAGTGATACGACAGGTAGGCGAGATACACGACAAAATATATGTAACATATTATTTTATAACTAATACCACTCTACAATACAGCTTTGCGTGTTGTTTTACAACATCCTACTAATATTATAAACGCAAAAGTTTGTGAGGATGGATGGATGGATGGATGGATGTATGGATGTTTGTTACTCTTTCACGCAAAAACTAAAACTATTGAGATGAAACTTTGCAATAATATAGCTTATATATCAGAATAACACATAGGCTATAAATTATAATGATATATTGCGTATGCGGGCCTAGCAGCGGGTAAAAACTAGTGTTGTATAAATTTGAATTTTTACTAGTTGAAAACGTTAAACGAAGTAAAATTATTATTTTTAGAGTAATTATTTTGGTGACAATAATAAACGTTGCTGTGGGAAATGTTGATATTTCAGTAAACTGACAAATAAATTTTCACAATCCATTTTATGTACAGTTAAAACACAAAGCTGTAAAAACCGCTGTGATAAAATAAAGTTACGTCCTGAATTTATTATTTTTAAGCGCGTGTTTTAACTGATGTTTGTAACACGCTAACAAATGAATGAGATTTTTATACAATGGTTTTGGGTGTTTCTGCACGCCGGGGCTTGTTGAAATACGGCTAAGAACAATTATGGTCATTTGTACTGTAACGGCTTTATAATACTTAGCCCATTATTAGATAGGTATACGCTACCCATAAAGGACGATTAGACCATATTCATTAAGCTGGCTCAGTGTGGGTTGGGCAGGACATTTAGCTAGATGTGATGATGGCAAGTGAAGCAGGTCTCTGACTGAATGGTGGCCCCGTGACGGGAAGCGCAGTCCCGGTAGACCCATACAACGGTGGCGTGATGACATCCAAAAGATTAGTAAGGGGGAGGAGCCTTATCCCCTGCAGTGGGCCGAAATAAGCTGATGATGATGATGATGAGTGTGGGTTGGTGGATTTTTGATCAAATATTCTGAATATAAAATAAAACGAACCAAGAGATGTCCATCCGCTTGAAAACTACAATAATAGAGACATACGTATAATTATAGAAAAAGTAACACGCATACCGGTACACGAATAGCTATTTGTACATGCATAGATATATGTATGTACATACAGTTAAACGTTCTGTCAAACTGTAACGCTTTACTTCTTTCGTCAGCGGTTAAAAACATATTTGTGCACGTTAGTCATATGTTAATAGTCAGGACATCCTGTGAAAAACACGGGCACATGCGCATATACATAAAATGTAACCTAAGTTTTCTTTAAGTAAATTAAATAAACATAAAGCAAGCTAAAATCCAGATTTCCAATACGATGTGTATTTGTTGCACAAGTCAATAAAACCGGCACCTATAAACGCTCAATGCTACTACAGCATATCGAGCCATTTCTCTTTGTTCGTGAGTAACATTAAATCTTCTCACGTTACGAGTATACCCTACTTTAACGGTGGTTGGCATGATTGAATGGTGTTTTGTGACTATCGCATGTCATACGGAAACGTAAAGATAGGAAGCGACAGTATCCCATAAAGTTACGGTGCAGTTACGTCGTACACATTAAGTTTGGCTTTGTGACATGACATCAAACTGAGTGGAGGAATCAGCCCCATAAACCTGTGATCAAAGACGAAACGATAGACCATCAATTTTATTTCTACAATCTTTTATCAATAATAAATCCATGAATTCGTTAAATTTATACATTAAAAGTTACTTATACCGCACTTAAATAGGCAGTTATACTTATATAACACTATCGTAGCTTGTTGTAAAAATAAGTTTTTTTTCGACAAAAAAGGTAGATTGGACTTTCTTGGAAAGGCAGCATGAAGTCACTCAAATTGCTTCAGCAAAAGTGCCAATTCTTTATGTATTTATGGTGTTTTGTGTTTTGGCAAGTGCCGCAATTTTCATCAACTATTTGGAACTGCTAGAAAACTACTGAACTAACGCAAACTAATGTTTATGGTCGGTACTATTTTGTAAACTTGCCTATATAAGAGATTTAAATAAAATCCTTTAAAAACCTCGATACAAAAAAAATACACATGAACTGAAAACTATCTCTTTTATGAAAGTCAGTTAAAAAAAGGCAACCATTTCTTCAATTTGGCGACGACATTTTTTATTTTATATTTCAGAATATTTCATATTCTAAGCGTGCTACAATAGAAAAAAAATTATAAACCAGATTGTAAAAGGTACCTACTAGCCTACTACGTGTTCAAGTGTTTTTCCTATCAAGTAAATATTGTTCTGAATCATTGTTATGAAAAAAAAGTGATGTAATGCGTATTTTTCAGCACCGCCATTTTTATGAGTTAAATTGATCAAGTAATATACTGACAGGAAGTTAAATTCAAAAAATCTGACTGTACTCATTGGTCTGAAAATAGGGTTTGTATATTTAATTTTGGTAGATATTTAGGTATCATATTTAGAGGAGCTCGAGCTAGAGTTAATAGACAAAATATATCACTATAGAGGATTACTGGTTATTGAACATATTCCTTCAAATGGATTATAGGAGGGGTTATTATCAACAAAATTAACCCCATAAACCTTCATGCAAAAGTTAACCATTTCCAAGAAAAATTGAATAAAGTTTATTTTCCATTTACCGATGCAAGTTGAATTAAGGGTTAATGAAATTTAAAGAATTAGAAAGGACTATGGGATCAAATTTGTTGACAATAACCCCTTCTATAACTCACATGAAGGATTAGGTTCAATATCCAGTAACCCTGTATAACAATTATTGACGACACACTTTTAATCAATACGACGTTATTATAGTATAGGTACCCAAGTATTTTATCGCATCCAATACGATCGACGTCCCGGCAAAGCCAATATACTTAATATTTTCTCAGAAGCAAAAGTTATGATTCATGCTACGTATGTAGACGTTCAATATAACATGAACTCTAGGAAATGACGCGTATAGGATATCCCTATATTGAATATCAAGGATGCATTGGCTTTTATAGCTCAAGGATGCTGGCTTATTTTATTTGAAGGTTATACTGATGGAATTTTATGCTGTAAAAGTAAAACATGTTTTAATGGCTTTCAGGAAACTGAACATGAAATTGTTTGTTTTACGATGCGGTAGTTCAAAAGTGAAATACATTGTGTTCTCATTTTTAAATACTTAGCGGTTTTAGTTCATGTCCGATCAATTTTGGAAAAAAATATGATTTCTACCCTGAATTTATGATTAGTTTACGAGCGTAGCGAAGACAATCACTAATCTAAGATTTCACTTATATTTATGTATGATGATCTGTATACAGGCGTTTGTGTTACCAATGATGGCATGAAACGCAGTCTTTCACTGTACGAATAGGGCTTATAAATAAACTCAAAGTTCCCCAAAGTTATGCTGTGGAGAAGGTTATGTTCGGAGTCTTTCTGCGTGATCGAATCAGAAATCTGTAGATCGTAGGAGAATAACTGATCGAAGTGGTAAACGGCAGAGCGATATTTCGTAGAACGGATGACCGATGTGGCCGCAAGTTCTCGAATAGATACCACGTACAGCCAAGCGCCACGTAGGACGTCCACCGACAACTTGGACGGAAGATCTAATCAAGACCGCAGGATCGCGCTGGATGCAAATTGCTTGTTCGATATTAATCACAGGATATTTAGTTGTATAATGTATATTCACTTCAGAGATAAATAATTAAAATTAATTAAGGAGGGCTCCCATACGGTACGGAACACTACGTGCGCGAGTCTGACTCGCACTTGGCCGATTTTTTTATGATTTTAACCTTCCTATACTCGCGTCAAATTTTGTAACACCTATACCCGCGCACGGTGTCACAGACCGTAACTTTGGGTCCCATTTTTTTTTATTATTAGCAGTATAAGCTACATAGGTATATTTTTTTCCTGTAGCCATATAATTTAACTACAAAATAAACTTAGTTAATCGTACTATTAATTTATTATTGTAATGTCTATCAGACTTCGCGTGACAGCCTTCAAAAATATCAAACTTTTGTTCAAGTGTAGAAAAAACTGACTAAAATCTGTACTCAGTAAAAATCATCTTAGTACCTTATTAGTTGAGACTCGAGATGTAGCTATCAAGATTTTAGACCATAAAATGCCAATTAATGTATAATCAATACAAACATTTCATACACATTTTTTGTTGCACTTATACTCGCGTCGGTCTCACGGACCGATTGGCGCCAAATACACCCACACGCCGTACTTGCACAAACTCGCTCAGCGTACTGAAGTAAAGCTATCAACAAATGAGGCAGCTAGCAAAAAGCTCAAAGACGGTGCATTGTTTGAATATAAAATAAATGCGAAATAATATTTCGTCGGTCTCACAGACCAACGCGCGAGTATAGGAAGGTTAAATGGATTTTTTGTTTCAGCCACTGCACCACAGACTATCTGACGCTGCGAGCTGGGAGCTCACCCTCAGCTCCCCTCCTCGCCTCGTTATGCTCAGAGAGAACTGCCACCTTGGAGCATCCAGGGCCTAATTTATTATTAGAATTCAAGTAAGACTCTCTACTTTATGACTATCTTAAATTGCCTAAATTGCCCTGTACAAATCATATGTACAAGATTAATTTCAAGATCACTAAAACTACCTGAAAACAGTATGGGTAAATTCGACATTCTCGAATTACAAATACCTATACTCAATTTTGAATTCCAGTATATTGGTTTAAATTGGACAACCGTTTTGGGCTATTACGATAACTCTCGCTTTATGTACAATGTACATACGTGAAGCTTAAGTTCAGTTCAGTCCAGTACCTCAACCAATGAGTACCAATGATTTCTTTTATATAAATAAGTATGCACTGCTTTACCTACCATTTTCGGTGTGCACTCCTATACCTTTGAGAAGAAACAACGCGGGAGATATGGCCACATCATCGTCCTTCGTGAATTCGTACCTATGTAACTACATTGGATTTTTTTACAGGCGAATTCCTTGCATCAATTGTTACTTTTTTAAAGAAAACCGTGAATCATCATTTCGTGTCAATGGCTACTTTTTTTTTTTTTGTTTTTTTTTTTTTTTACTTTTATAATTATTTTTATTTTATATTTTTATTTTATTTTTTACATATATCAAACTAATTCTGATAGTATATACAATATTTACATGGGTTTATGGACTTCAGATATTTTGGGACCAGAAACTGGCGACCTCTATGGCGTCCTCGGTAGCCAGGTTCAGGTCTTTTTGTGTGCATTGTTTTGGACAAAGCGGGCAGGCTAAAAGGTGTGCTATGGTTTGAACGGCAGCACCACATGCACACTGTTCTTGATCTGAAAAGCCCCACCTGATCATGTTCTCTTTGCTGCGGCCAATCCCGGCACGTAGCCGATTAAGGGACTTCCAGACTGGCCACGGTAGTTCATGTCCAGGTGGTAGGCTTTCAAATGGTGATATGAAATCTGGAGGGGATGGGTGCATGGTCTGCCATAGCTCACATCTTTGTTCATGGGGGTCTGAACTTAGAGGTTCTGTGTGCTTCAGGAAGCTTCTTCGGCTTTTTAAACGGGAGTCTATTGTTTGGTATTTGTATAAGGGGTGTCTGGTGTCTGTTTCTTGTTTCAACTTCTCCAATGCACTGGATACTTCTCTACGTACGCTAGGCGGGGCTATGCCGGCCAAAGGGTAAAGTTTGTTTAGAGGTGTGGGCTTCAGGCATCCGGTTATGATCCGGCAGGTTTCATTCAGTGCTACATCAACTTCCTTGGTGTGGATAGAGCGACACCAAACCGGACATGCGAACTCACCTGCACTAAAGGAGAGAGATAATCCAGTGAGCCGCAAGACTCTTGGTGAGGCTCGAATAAGTAATACCTTCCTAATACTCTCTACAGAAAAACACTGGAGTATTAACCTCATTGAAATACGTTGACTGTTGTAATCTAGGTTAATAATACGCTTTAATAGAGTTCTGATACGCATAAAAAAATAAAGATACTAAAAAATAAACGTAAAAATCATTTTATTTTCAAACAGGTTAGTAAGCTTTATTCAGGACAGAACAATTTCCGTTTCAATTTCGAGCAAATCAATTTATTATTCTCTAAGTGCTTGTTAACAAGTAGATCAGAAAATAAGGCGTTTTATTAGAGATCATCGACATAATTATATGACTTTTAATGTTTACTAAATATGCATAAATTAATCATTGTCATTGCGATATTTGGAAATATGTACTAATACAATTTTTAATCGAAATTTTTGCTTATACGCTGACGGTTTATTTGAAGTTGACTTAGACGCCAATCTCTTACAGGCAAGGATTTATGCGAGGTTTTTATCGACTACATTAGATACGACTCAAAACTCCGTGTAAAATTTATCACCGGCTTTTCATATTCATTGAATGCTCCGTAACAAAAAGAAATAAACCGCAGCCCGTCGAGTCATAAAGATTACATGGCAAACATTCGCCGCAGAAGTGATGAGACACCGAAACAATAGAATCTCATATTCTTGACGCGTCTCCATCGCCGCCAATAAAGCGGGGCCATATTCCGTCCCTTTGTTGTGTCGTCTCGTAATACATCACCGGAATTCCTAACATGATGTTATATGTTTTTGCGCGCAGTTCCGGGCCATTAGTGCCGCCGTACGATTACAACGGTTTCATCGCGAAGCTGGAGTTCATGGAGAGGCTGGAGGGCAGTGGCGCGCCGCCCACCGCGCCGCCGTCCGCGCCCCTCGCCGCGCTCACGCACTTTATCGACGGTGAGCATGCTACACACTCGCAATGCAGAAGTCAAGCTTCATACAATCACACTCTAGACACAACTCAATTTATTGAATTTCTCAAATATAGGGAGAGCCACTTATGAATACTCGGAACTCGGAAGATGAAAACGCCACTTACACTGTAAGAGAAGATTAAAAGTCAAACAAAAACTCAGACGAGTTTGAAGCTCGAGCTTTTAGAACTTTTCTATTTATTAAAAACTGTCAGAGATCATTTTGATATTCTGGTCGTCTACAATTCCCACAATTAGATATATAAACAGAAAACCATTCAAGGGACAAACACTATGAAGCTGATAAAGGTAAACAGTCACTACCTGGCAAACCAGAAATCCTTGCTAGAATAGTGTTTGAGCGCGAGCGTTTCTTTTTCATAAGCGATGTGTAAGTATGTGTGCGTTGCTCATCGAGCAGATATCTATAGAGTCACAATCATGCAAAAAGTGTCCGAGCCAAAACTCTGCCCAAGCTAAGTAGCAGACAGGCTTTTTAGTTAGTCGTAAGGCGATTGCAAGCCGACTACAACGCCGCGCGATGCTACAGTGCTCGGTTACAAGCACTAATTAGGTGACATAACGTCGAGATTCGAGAAAAACGGGTCATTGTGAATTATTTAATGTAAATATCTCAGTCGGTATGTTTGACGGCACTCGGACATTTTTCTACTAATTTTGCTTAGGGACTGTGGCTCTGCAGATATTTGCTCGAAGGCGTTGCTCGATCACGTTTTATACGAAGTTTAACTTCTGAGCTCTCGATTTTTCGTGGTGAGGATGACTTGACACGCTCCGACTTTATAGCTCCGATATTACACTGCAAAACTCTCCTTATTTCCTCAGTTTGTTACTTTAGCTCAGGGCTACTCAACCATTTATCCGCCAGGCAAAAGGTAGCTAGCTACGTATTGTTTGGATTGAACGTAGCCTTGAGCGATTTTTCCTTGGGCGGTATTAAAGAAAGATTTTTATTTGCGCTCCAGTTTTTTAATGCACAGCCATAATGGAATGGAATCAAAAATATTTTTTGCCTTTCATCAGCGAATATCTCCTGCTGAGTGACCGACTATTGTAGCTACACCAACTTAAATACATTTACAATACCTACGTCAAGTTTTGTTTTTAATTAAATCCGGTATCCGCTTATACTATCACAATTTAAGAATAATTTAAACACCAACAACCTCACTCATAAATATAAACTGAACAACTGGAAGCAAAGTTTTACAAAATTAATGTTATGATATTTTTAAAACGAAGGCGATGTTATGAATCATGAAAACAGTTGAGTCATTCAGTCATCCGACGCAACAGAAAAGTTGTACAGTAACGGTGATATTAAACCGTAAAAATCAAATAAAGCCTCTAGTGGGGGATAGAAATTTTTCAACGGATCGTGTTTGGTCCATAATAGCGGATGGTGTTGCGGCGATAGAAGGCAACAGCGGTTCAAACGAAGTGTTGACCAGTAACAACGGCGGGCGCGTGGGGTGTGGTGCGACAGTACGCGGGTACGGCCCCGGCGGGGCGCGGTCGGGGCACTTCGACACACGCAGTACCACGTGGCGCTCGCAGTGTGCCATACACCTGCTCGGTGCGCCCACTGACGTGGTGCAGGTGTCTCTATTTAATTATAATTTAAGGTAAGCTGTTTTAAAGCAATAAGTAGTAGCAACGCCTTGAATGCATTCAGTATAAACAGTAATTTAGTAACACAACTTTAGGTAAATAGCAGTAGTTAGCGCATACCAAATCCAGAAGTGGCACAAAAGTCCCAAGTCGATGGACTTGGGATTTTTATTTCCATTTTGATGGCACTAAACGACAAGGGCAGAGGCGTAGGTATTTCAAAAAGTTTGTTATAAAAAATGTAATGTTGTTTATGTACGACCCTTAAATTCAAGTTTTTCCGTTTCTATATCTCAATTAAGTATTTAAGACGACGCTTAATCTAGCCATATTTTTGGTTAAGCTCAGATCATAACTTCAACAAGGGTGCTCCAGACACTACATAAATACTTTCTTTCAAAAACTTTCGTAGTTCGAGCTAAGTTCAAACTATTATACAAAAGCACATTAAAGATCCTCAACGGAACTTTTAACTTTAGCTTTTAACAGCATGTTAACATATAAGTTACATTTGAAGTTATAAAGTAATTTACAAAGCGCCAATAAAGTTTTAATTGCTGCACAACTCCCATCCCATTCGTTGCCATCACTTACTATTTAGAACATCTATAAAGTTTAAAGAGGCTTATGGTAATTCAGATGTGGCCTCAGCTAACTACTTAGAATGTTAATCCCGCTACATGGAAGGTCCGGCTTCTCGTACGAGGCGTGCAGACGCTGTTAAGTTTCACTTAAAACTTTGTAATCTCAGTTTACTCTCCCCCAGGTTGCAAAGCTGCCGATCTCATATTGAGGTTTTGGAGGGGCTTCACGAATTTGTTGCTAGGGAGAGAGGGGAGAGATACGAGAGGGGGGATAGGGCTCTGTTGAGAGTATGCGGTCCTTCCGTGAGGGAGGCCAGGGATCCCGCCGGGAGGTTTCTGATCCGCCAGGCGGTGACGTCCAAAGGTGCTAATTTGACGATACTGGTTCGGCGCGCAGCGTCGCAGACTGATGAAGAAGAGTTCGTCGATGGAGCTTTTGCTTTCCACGATGGTAAGTAGGAATATCCTGATTTACATTCTGATATATTTTTATTTTAAAACATGTTCTAGTCCAGTATATTTTTATGTGTTCCTCATATTATAGTCTCTACAACTCCGTGGTATTTAAACCCAAAAAAAAATAACACGGACTACGATTTTCAAATGATTTATCGTTTCCAACACTACACTTTCTAAAACAAACTATCACGGTATCGTCTCTAAAAGGTTCTAAAGATGATACAGTAGGATAAAATCAATTGATCAATGTCTTAATTAAGTTTAAATATACAGTGCTACTAGAAACTTATACTCTATCTCATAATGGCTGCACTTTACATAAACTTATATATAAACATAAATAACATCCTGCATCTAATCAAATAATCAAGGTCTCTAGAAGTATATTGTTACTTATAGAGCAACACGAAGGCACGGTGTCGCCAGACGCGATGTGTGCGTCCACGCACTATGGTCTAGCGTCTCCGATGCACGGTGGCGTGGCCGCGCCGGCTTATCACCACATCTTCTGGAACATCGAAGAGCGGCTGCTCTGTACGCACCGGTTCATACCGGCTTCTAACCAGAGTGTCACCATCGAGGTTAGTATTATAAAAAACAATGAAAAAAACCTACCCCTACCTACACTACATAGACCTGGGGCCTTATTTTGTAAGCGCTCTGACGTTCGGCTTCGCTTTTTCTCCTGCTCGCGCCAGTTACTCACGCCGCGAGAGCGAGCGGGAGGAAAGGCGAAGCCGAACGCCAGAGCGCTTACAAAATAAGGCCCCTGCTCGTAGTAAGCGATTCACTTCCTCTTTTATAATGCGGACCGCCAGGGACTGGAATGCCCAACGTCCGTCACTGTTTCTTGACAATTGTTATTACAATCTGGATATTTTTTGGGAATAGGAATCATCTAGATCTATACACTCCACCATCGGCTACAACATCGCTTTCCACCGGATGATTTCGTGGCTAAATGTAGTTCTATTATGTGTAAAAAATAAAATAAAAATAAAACTAAATAAAAGTACGGTTCCACTGCAGTTTCCAACTGTTAATATTAACTGCCTAATGTGTTTGCACACAACAGTGAGCACCAACTATTCTCTCGATGGAATCGGATAGTGACCAGTTAGACAATCCCTTAAATTGCAAATAAAACCAGCGGTTCCGTACAAAAAAATAAAACCGGACAAGTGCGAGTTAGGCTCGAACACCGACACCAAATCCTGTACAAATCCTAAAAATTTCACAAAATTGGGAACTAAGTAATCATGATTAACTCTTTTAACTTCTCTAATTCTTCTCTAATTAACTCTTTTTTTCTCGTTATACATCTGAAATTAAAGATTGTGAAATTAAATGTGTTAGCGTGTGTTAACGAAGCTCTTTCATAATATGATACTACATACGGTTAACTTACTTTGAAATTTGCTGCTATATTTTTTTGCATTGGGGCCCTATTTTTTTTTAATTATTTAAAAGTATAAAGTTTCCTCTCTAAGATAATGCACCTTGCCAGATTTCAAAATTTTAAGTCAACGGGAAGTATACTCTATAAGTCATTCCCTTGTGAGTGTCGAAATATGTAGTTTTTACGATATAAACGGCTCTTTACTCAATTTTTTTTCCACGATAACTGAGAAGTTTCATTTTTTCACTACTATAAGAGAATATAGATATACGTATATAATTTTAATTTTAACTCGTTAACTTTACCCGTTTCTGACATAAAAGATCTTGACATACGGGCAGACTCACAGACGGACAACAAAGTGATTCTATAAGTGTTCCGTTTTTGTTCCTTACGAGGTTTCTGTACCTCATAAGGAACAAAAACAGAAGAAATCATCAAATCAAAAAATCGACTTTCGACGAAAATTTATGGAACAATACTGATTTTATACGCAATTTCGGGGTTTGACTCTGTAGCAGATATTGCCTAAAAAGATGAGAACCTACAATAATATCCTAGAATATAACCGTAGTCTTGAGAAACACCAATTAATGTTTTATTCACTAACTTCGTCTCAAAATTGTACACATTTATATTGCTTCACTTATCTTTTATCAAGGATATTACATGTCTTTGTACGTCACCAATATTGAGTAGGCACGTGCAATCTTTCCATTCATACAAACATAGAATCCTAATAACATTTTCGGTATTTTTATAACTCCACCGACGTTTTGTACCTACCCAACCTTTCATGTTCTCTTTTCATATGCGACACCTGTATTCAATAAGTTGGTTTTCTAGGGGAACGACCGAACAGCTGTCAATGTTCATGTTCTGCACACCACTCGCATTTAAAGTGAGATAACCCAATATGAGCTTAGGAATAATTTTCACGTAAATTTTTGGTTAGTGCCGTACTGGGGCATTTGAGTTGATATTTTTACAGATCGATATGAAAATGGGATTTCTAAACAACCATATCTCGTTCAATATGGTACGATAACGGTCTAAAATCTAATCGAATCTACTTGTATTACGAGTCGTGGATAAACTCTTGCAATACTTTAAGATGTAGTAGTTCTCGTCATTTTGAATATTTTTCACTATGGGATCAATCCTGACTTCACAATTTTTTAGACATTTTTAGGGTTCCATACCTCAAACGGAAAAAAACGGATCCCTTATAGGATTACTCTGTTATCCGTCAGTCCGTCTGGGTGTATGTCAAGACTCATTATCTCGGGAACGAGTAAAGATATCGAGTTGAAATTTAAACTGTATACGTGTGTATAGTTTCTTGCAGTTGTGTAAAAGAAAAACTTCTCAGCTATCATTTGATAAAGTTAGAGCTGTTTATGTCGTAAAAAATCGCATATTTCGACACTCACAAAAATCAAAACCTTCAGGGTACTTCCCGTTAATGTAGAACTATGAAATTTTGCGAGAAGCATTGTTTCAGAGTACACATATAGGAATAAATCTGAAAACTGTACATTTTTATTTAAATCACAGAAAATAGGGCCTAAATATTCACAAAATATGGGTTCAAAATTCAAAGTGAGTAAATCGTATCATGAAAGGTGTCATATAAAAGAACTTCATTAGCACATGCTAAAACAGGTTTTTAGTTATTTTAATAATGTGTTTGTACGGAAACCTTGATGAGCGAGCCTGACTCGTACTTGTCCGTTTTTTTTTATAAGCAAATTCGTATAGGCCGGGTGGCTAGCCCTGGTGTCCGAGTTTTGAAGCCGCCTGAAAGCCTCTTTTTTTCTAATAAAAAACAGCTAAACATTTAATTTGCTATATCAGGTGATGGAATCATATCAATCTATATATCTATATCATCATTTAGTGGTGATGAAATTATGAAAGTTAGGCCCTTCGCACACGGCGTCGTAGCGTAGGACGTCGTAACGGAGCGGTGCCTCCTACGATACGCCTCGTGTGCGGACTTGTTTGAACATGTATGCGCTGGTATTGCTCTCGTCCTACGCGCGTACTACGATACGCCAACGCTACGACGCCGTGTGAGAAGGGAAAGTCGTAATGACGAGCATAAAGTGCGTATATTTTTCGACTACGTTCATATTAGAATACCTACTTAGTTATTATGATCGTGCTAGATCTTATTTTGACTTTGCTGCCGTCTACAATTAATGAGTTTTGAGATAATGGATTTAGTGCATAATAATTTATAGAATTAGAATTACAATCATTTATTGATGTATTGAGCTTAGTACTAAAATTAAAAGAACAGTTTATATAATAATATGTAGTAGGTACCGCAAAATAGATCTTGTCATTTCACAATAAAATCGCAAAAATTAGATATTGATCAAAATTAAAATAAATAACTACTTCAGCAATAAGATTAAATGCTGTAGAGAGGCAATTGAATAGAAAATTAAATCATGTTAGAATAATATAAAATATCACTCTATAATGTAAATATCATAGATTGGGAATAATATGCTGTGATCAGTGAAGCTACAGAATAAACAAATGCAACAATAATAGTGTTCTGTTTCACTTACACCCATCTTTTTTTTATTTATTTTTTTAAATTTATTGTCACAAGATACAAATTATACAACTTCTACATTTATACACTATTCCCCAAACTGTGTACAACAAAGCACCCGTATCTTGTCCCTTTATCTTCTTCATCTACATAGATAGATGTTTTGTTTGTAATGAATGATTAATTAAACAAGTCAAATACTTATTTCACTTATAAACTCAGATACCTTCTTACGAATGAAACATTAAAATATGTATTATTCCTTTTTACTAACATTATTATGACTAAAATTTTGACTCTCAGATAATTTTATGAATATATTTTAAGTGTTAACATTTATAAATTTGCAAAAATGTAAAACTAAACAAAATTTATCTAGTTGTAATATTTATACATCATCTGATTCTGTACATTAATAAGCTTCACTCTAGGGAAGGCTATACATCAAAACAAAGGTGTGAAATCACCTAGTTTGCATGGATATGGCTGCACTATCCATGTTTGTACAAAGTTTTGAAATAAATTGATTTTTGATTTTGATAATGTGATTTTTTGATCTTTGAGTATTTTAACTCCTAGATCCAGCGGTTAGAGCGCATGTGGAGCGCTGAGCCCAGCGGAACGGGCACGGGCGGGTGTCGCACGGCTTGCGGCGACGCGGGATGCGAGTGCCGCTCGAGCACCGCTCTCTACTACCACGACCACATAGCACTGGTGGCTGGAGACGGCACGCATTTGTCCTGCCTATGCGGAGACTTCCAGGTGAGCTAATTGAGTTTCCCACAAAAGGGCACGGGAGGCTGATATACAGCGTGCGTCCTGCTCTCTACTATCTTTACCACGTAGCGATAATGGCCGGAGACACAAACCTACCCTGCCTCTTTGGAGTGTGCGGTAACTTCCAGGTGAAATCATGAACTTTTATAATAGCTGCACATTTTTAGGAAACTTACTATCGACTGAAGATGGTACGCATTATGTCCTGCCGGTGGGGATACTTCTAGGTGAGCTAATAGAGTTTCATGGCAGAATGGGCATGCGCAGGTGTTACATGGCGTGCGGCGACGCGGGCTAGTGCCGGTCGAGCACCGCTCCATTACCACGACCACGTGGCTCTAGTTGCTGGAAACGGCACGTATATGTCCCGCCTGTGTGGTGATTTCCAAGTGAATTAATTGTAAACTATATAGACTTTCAGGAAAAACCCGCTTACTACTCCCAGAACCACGTAAGTTTTCATAGAATAAGTTTGATTTTTTTTTGCTGAGCGTGAGTTTTGTCGTAAACATGACGCGCTCTTTGGCGAGCGCGTAAGCATGTAATTTGTATGAACTTGCACTCGCACAAAGTGTTTCAAAAACGCGCCGCTAGTGGCGCTGTACATTTCTTTATACAAATTACATGCTTACGCGCTCGTCGAAGAGCGCGTCATGTTTACGACAAAACTCACACTCAGCATACAGATGATGATCTGATATTTTGAATAAAATAAGTTTGATTTTGTCAGCGTCTATGATTACGTGGTTCTGGGAGTAGAAGTGGTCAAATGATGTATTTTTCTGAGTGTCATCTAGTATAACATTTTCATTGTCTGCTACAAAGATTTCACGTTCGTGCTGTAAAAATACATTTAATGAAGTAAACATAAATTATAAAATGAACAAAAGCATTATTTTCACGGATACCTGCTTCGAACGTGCAATCATAAAATATCGATGCAACGCCGACATGACTCGTTTTCAAAGGCAACAACATTGTTTCTTTGGTGTTCATTGTGATTGACGTTAATTACCCAGCCGAATAAAATATACAGAGACAGAATAAATCGACGTTCATTTGCTTAAAGTTTAAAGGAAACACTGGAAGTAATCGTCGGGAAAAAATCAGAGGCCCGTAACTTCCGAGGAAATAACTCCTTCAGGAACTGCCGCTCAAAATTTGAATTCGGAAAGTTTGAATATAGCACTTCCGGCGAGCGCACAAGGTCTATCCCCGGCAGGAAGCAGAACGTGTGATCTAATTATTGCAAGAGCTTTGAAAAGACGACAGCAAATAAATTAATCGTGTTACTGGGGTCTTATGCTAACATGGCCGTAGGACGCGCTAACCCTTTCGCGGCGCTCGCCCCGCGCCCCGCCTGCGCGATCCGCATAATTAACTAAGAGGGTTACTATTAAGTATGTAACAGCAATAAAGCCTGAAACGACCACCCGAGCGTGTACGGAGCTACACAAAAGTAAATATGCCTCTAAATATTTTAGTAAGCACATTCACTTCAATTCAAACCCACAGAACGTTTCTAGAAACGCGACTGTTTACCCAATTCGAACGTTATTTTATTTTCGCGGAACATTATAATAATATGTATTAATTCTCCGCTAGTGCGTGTGTTTACGCATATTTTTCTTTGTTTCCGAATTGCCTATTACATCGCGATGGTGGAACTCAAATAAGGAAACGATTCCCTTGGCCATTCGTCTGATAGGTTGCCACGAAGATATTTCACCGAGAAGGTAATCTATTTATAGGTATCGATTCCCGTGTTTCCGTCGATGTAAACACATTCATTAAGGGCAGGAATGGGGAGTCGCACATCCGCACAGCTTTGTTATCTGCTCTCTCGGCACGGACGCTTAATTTAATTATTAACAGTGCTTTACCCCCATCACGAGTTGACGGGTGTAGGCGTCGCGAGCGTTACGAGCTAGCATTGTTGCGAAATGGACTCTGAGCAATATCAAGAACGGTCTACAGCGGAGCGTGCCATTTCCCAGACCTCATAAAACACTGGCTAACTGGTGGCGTGTCATCCGTCCGCCCCTGTTATTAGCGAAGGCCGCCCGCGCGCACTCCGGCCGGCGCGCCGGGTCCGCTCTCTCGCCCCTGAAAATTCAATTACTTAGTACGTCCGCTACGTACGCATATTGTGTAGCCAGGCAGCTGCAGAATTTCATCGATACGCCGTGCACGTACGCGTGTACGATGACGAAGCTCATGTAACCAGTTTTTATATTTGAATTTTAGGAACGAAAATGAAAGGGAAATTGAAAAAATATCCGCGGACGAGTGTCGCCATAAATTTTAGCACTGTCACGTATTTTCAAATTGAAAAGATTGTGTGTGTGAGAAGGAATAAAATAAATTTCCGGGTAGCGTACGTGAAGATGTTTGAATTTCACGGATTGTGAGCTTCTGTGAATGTTGATGTTTGTCGGACAGGCCGCGTGGTTGCCGGTGGTGGTTCGGAGCTGGACCAGCGTTCGGTTGGAGTACTCGGTGGCTCACTACACGTACGCAAGCCGCGGGTTCGACTACGCAGCCGCCTATAGCTTCAACGATGACGCAATGTGCGGCCAACGAACCTACACCACTCATTCCGGTAAGAACAATCCCTTACAACACGCGTCTACAAATTCACATTACCTTCGCAACACAAAAACAAAACCCGAGATAATTCGATGAAGTTGTCTCGCAGAGAGACACGGATAAATCGGCAATTTATCTGCAATAAACTCCCCAACGGCATAAAGAGAAAGCAAACAGTGGTAGGTATTTGACATTCGACTCGCGTCTCAGACGTTTGGAAAAACGCCTCGGATATTGTCCTCGGCGGTGTAGGGCGCGAGGCTGCGCGACGCGTCCGAGAAAATTACGTACCGCGGCCACAGACTTATATAGGTCAAAGGTCATTGGGCATGGTAAAAGCCAAATGGCATATCTAGTTACTACGTAACTTTCACCTTCTTTATCTTATCGCTTATAATATATGGGTATTTAGTGATATTAATCGTTACTAATCAAAACAACGATCTAAATATATTTATTAGTTACTCATTAACGGATTGACTTTAAGATATTTGATCCAAAATTATTGATCCAAGAGCTTGAAAGTTATATGTTAATGTTGTAGTTAGAAAGGAACATAATTTAATGAGATTTGGAAAAGCAGTAACATTTTTCATACCGACACTCATATTTCTAGATGGTCATATCTTTAATTTTGCAGCCTTTGCCCACGACCCAGTTTCACGCCCACGGTGACACTAGATCGAAAAAAAGTCTTGAACAAGGTCGTAAAGTTCCAATTACACCCTGCTATTGCGGCGACCCGTTGTGTCCTTCTTTTCATCGTATTATTGCTCACGTAGAAGTTCCAGGGGCGCGTTTTAAAATTCGCTCTTCTCTGTCGGTGTTTTCCACAGACCTTACTAGATGCGACACGTCGTCGTCGCGATCTAGCAGTAAAATAATTTTGCGCGAATCTCTTATTCAAATTACAACTACGCGTATCGTAAATAATAACAAAATTTGTACTTACGGAGTACTACGAATCACTTATTCGTACGCTCACAGAACACAGCAGTTTACATGACATAATTATGTGTTTCGTAAACCTGCATTTTGCAATGTATTAGTAACTGCTGCATATAAGCTATTGCTTTGCAAAGTACAAGAACTGTCAGAGTCATCGTTATGAATAGCTTTTGCAATGGAGTTAATCCCAAAATCGCGACTAAAACAATTCAGTAAAGTTGTTCCATACTTTTTCTAGCGAGTCGATAAAACTTTTGTATGAAACAGCTTTTTTTTATCTCGTTTCGAGATTGTTCACATGGTAAAATTTGTTCAAAATGATATACTACCTCTTGAAAACCTTTGTAGGTACTTGGCAAAGCAACAACAACATATTTAGGCTTGTTTAAATATAAACTAAACTCTTTTGTAAAGTCGTTAAAGAAAAGGTTTCTAGATATACATGGAACAACATTTTGTGTAATGTCTCGTGCGGCCTGTAATAAGAAAGTCTCTCTATACCTCTATGGTGTTTTCATTTTATTCTGCTTTGTGTAGGTGAGATATCATCGCGGAACGTGTCGGTAACGGGCAGCCTGAATGAGTTCTTCTATCAGCAATGCACTTGGGTGTTGGACTCGAACGTCGAGAGGCAGCTATTCATCGACATCACCTCCGAGCAGGTTTGACTTACAACTTATGTAGCGCTCATTCAAAACCTATTTCTACGAAAGGAATGCAAGCAGTGTTTTGATTATAAAATGATGTTTTTGCACACCTCTATCAAACAGATTTTAGTCTATTCACGTTTGTAATTATAAGCAAGTTACCCATTTTTCCGTCATTATAATTAAACCGTGTGTTTTTCTAGACGGCGGGCGTGTTTAGGATATGATATTAGTCGTCATAGAAACAACTGATCTTTCTTCGCGATTTTCAAGTTGGGCCATAGTAAAAGTAGGTCATAACGATGAGTACAATTATATATCTAGACACTCGGCAGCGAGTCCAGCCAAGACAAAGAAAAATGAACTGGCGACGCAACGTGTACGAGTACGTAATGTTACACGAACCATTTCGAGCCACTTTTGACCCCTTCATAACTCTAAAACGATTTAACCTAAATATACGAAATTTAGTTATTTGTTAAAGTTGTTTAGCTAGCCTAGAAAACAATAGAATACAATAAGGTGTAGAGTTTGTGAAGTAAGGACTTGTAGAGTTAAGGTGTGTAGAATTAGAAGCTTTGCTCTACATAAGATCTGACAACTTTTTGAAAATGCGAACTGTGGTCTTGGCCATACATATTTCACATGAAAATGTTTTTGTTGTATATAATATATCCTAAAACATTTCTGTTGTTTAGAGAATAACCCCATAGACTAATACGTAGGTCATTTTTCATAACTAATTGTAAAAGGCTAGGTATTATTTCACCCACAAAATTGCAGACTTTGAGACAAGTTTTTCTTGTAAATATCATTGATATTATGATTCACTAACTGAACTTTGAAAATTTCTATGAAAACTAGGCTTTTATGAAACTTTGTCTGGCTTTTTTTAAAGCGAATGCCATTCTAGGAAAGTTAGTTATGAAAGCCGCTCTGGTCAGGCGAGATTGAGTCACAAGATACTGAAAACTTTTCCCAGAAACATAGTAGAGGAGGCTGTAAAATAACTTTATCCTTGCGGTCCGTCATATTCATGTATAAATATAAAATCGTGAAACATCTGAATAAACACGCTTAAAATAGCATATTCTATTGATATTAATAGACTATACTGTAAATAAGAGAACCTAGTTGATTTTTCAGCGGTAGATTACTACAAAAGTGTAAAGTATCATCATAATCATTACTATCATTTCCGTCGTAAAACGGACGTCTTAGTCAGACTGCTGGATAAAAACCTTACCCATAAATTTCCGACCAATTGGAAGTGATTTTCATCAGAGCGAAACTGTTGTATTATATAAACCATCTGTTCTGTTTGGTGAAAACCACAAAGGTTCCAAACATCCAATAAGGTATATAACACGATTATTCTTGGAATTCAATTTTTGAATCGTTAGAAAATATTTTTATAATCGCATACTGAGCTGTACCGTTCACACCAACATGGATTTTCAATGCTTGCTCCAACTCTCACTCGATGGTCTCGTGACCATTTATTAACACAAACGTCCAAGCTAGCTATCGGTTCAAACATAGTGCACCAGTAAGACGTAGCGTTATATATAGTTCCTCTTTGGGCAGGACAAGTCATGTGGTTCATGGAACATCACATTGCACGAATGGTCAGGACCAGGCGCGCAGAGCGACGCAGGTCTGGCGGCTGCAGCGGGAGAGCTATTGTACACCTTCTGTGCAAGACATAAGAACCATACTTACACGCTGCCGTGGCGGCTCAACACACTTGTTATTAGGTAAGTACGTTTAAAACTACCACAGATCGTCAGAATCAATCCAGAATTTTTGGCAGCGCTTGAAACACTTTTCCGTCGATTTTTTGATTTATTTGAATACAATTTTCCATTATAGAGGCATATTTTTTCTTTGGAATCTGATAACCATAGTTCTGCAATACTATTTCAAGACACCAGCAAAATCTGTAATTCCCATAAAGTACAATTTATAGAGGCGTCTTCAAATCTAGAGCAATCAATAAATATATTTAGGTAAGCCTGGTGTTTGAGCCACGCTGTTCATTGTCGTTTAACATACCACAATTATAATAGCCATTAGGTACTGGTTAAAAAATAATTTTAAAATTAGTTGGTGTGTTAGATTATAAAAAAAATATTGGTCACGTATTTTTTCTATTGTAAATCAAACAACAAATGACAAAGATATACCTTGCCAAAGTTTGGGAGTGGGGGTTGGGACGTCACTTCGTTGACAGAGGTCTAGGCATTTGTTTGTGACTTATATCATCACGCGTTACTTTCACGGGCTATATCTTCATCAATTTTTGTTTAACTGACAGAAGAAAAAATACGTGTTTAATATTTTTTAATAATTTATCTAACAGAATAATTATATTATTTAGTCAACATGCATACTCTAAATAGGAAACAATAAAAAATACTTACAAACCCTTATCCGTGATTAAATTGACATTCAAAACAATACATTGCAACAGACGTTACAATAACTTCACAAAAGTGATCAACTAGCAATCGTAAATCATTATTCACGATTGATGCAGACAGATGCAGATGCTAAAATAAAACAGAATAAATAATAAGAAGCACTAGCTCAAATAATATTATTTACTTAAATAATCAAATAATATTATTAACTTTACAGCAACGGTTTTCAGTCGCATAAGTCGTGTTTCGTTCCAAATCAAAACCAAAAGAAATCGTTTGCTATATTTGTGTTAGTTTCTATACAATTTAACGAAATGAGATAAAAAGTTAAATAATAATCTCGTTAATTATTATTAGAATTAATGATGACGAACTTTGCTTTTCCTGTAATTACAATCAGCGCCATCTATTTTCGAAGTAAGTACCTCATAATATAAAGGGATTCCACGTTTCTATAGAAGAAAACGTTGAGTGTTTACCGAGCAACTTCATCACTACCGCCTGAAAAGAACTGGCAAGCTTTTAGCGCGGTCTAAACAATCTCCAAAAGGAGGAAAAACGCTTTTCAGATCTTCCATTTGATAAATTATTTATGAATGTCCCTTCCCCTTAATACGGCATTCGAGACGTGCCAAATACGTACCGTCGCATGCTTTAATGCTGGTACTTATGAGATGTTTTCTTTGTGAATATTATAGGAACCCGTAAGTGGGGACGTGGCACGTTTCTGAAATGCTATTTCAACGAGTAAATTCGGGATAACCGTGTGTAAAAACATATCTTTGTCAAAGCGTGGAAAAGCCCGCGCAAACATTCCTTTCATCCTGGGGGCGGCCGGTAAATAGTTTTATCCGGGACTCTTGCGCTTTGTTTAATAAATGAAGAATTACAATTTGTAATTTCGATGCTGGTGTCAAGGAGATAATTCAAATGCATTTGGGTCATCTTTGGTTAATTAACTGAATCGCTGAGGCTTTTTAGGATTTATATTCTGGTTTGTTTTTCTTGTTTCTTATTTGTTATGTTTTTGTTATGTAATTGTATTATTCACACTGATTTTTCCATGTATAGATGAAAATTAGAAGCGTTATGTTGCCATATTATTAATCTAAAAATCTACGTGTGTACTTGCCAACTCTACCAAGAAAAAATATATCAAGGAAAATACATTTGTGCAAAGTAAAAGTTTTATTTTTTAAATTAATAAATATGTATGGAACAATTATTATTCCATACTATGTCTGCCTAGATGAAATGTTTTACCATAATTTGTAAATTTTGAATAGCTGCAGTAGAAATTAATCAGCCCAATGTATCTAAATAACACATTTTATTGGGATGATCACAATATAATCTTGCCAAAGTGTGTGAAGAATACGAAGCGTTTAAAACGACTTTCTGAATATTTCTGGCTGTATCATTGAACTACCTTTCTTTTTAATATTTTTTTTTTAATTTACTTTATTCTTTTACCATTTTATTTAATAAACTTCGACTGTTCTAGATAGGTATAAGTCAAATTGGTCTAGACTAATTAATTTTTCAGACCAAACAAGATTTCTGCTGAAATTGAAGTTCAACTAGAGAACGTTATACAAACAAAGCTTTGAATTTTTTATTTAGTTTTGTTATTGTCTGGAATTTCAACGCTGTTTCTTTTAAATGAATATTTTAATAGTTATGACATAATGTTTAGTCACAAAAGTGTTTGAATTTACCAGATAATCAACTCATCCGATGTCGAAGCACAATTAAGTTTAGTGCTATTGTTATTCTTACCTAATAGAACGTAAATTTGAAATACTTAGTAATAATTAACAACTTTGATTATCTAAAGACCAATTTTTAAGACGCTTTTATTAGGTCGACCTGTATGTAACTAAAATGTAATGGAATCTAAGGTAACTAATTTAACCATCTTCCTAGGGGCGTAGAGTGATGAAAATTGGCAGATGTATACAGTTCTGATGACAATACAATAATATGGTACTGTCGAACTGATCTGATGATAGAGCCGGAAGATATGGACTGGAACTTCATGAAGAATCTTATTAGAACTTTCACCACGATTAGGTTTCAAGGTCTGATGATGAAACCGGAAGATAGACACTGGCATTCCATGATAGAATAATTCGTATCATAGTTGTGTTTGCACTTGTGAGAAAGGCCACGTAATGGACTAAGCGTGTTTTTCTAGAGTTTTTAAACTATTCATTTATTGACAGGATTGTTTTACTTTCATTAGTAATGACTGACAGTAGTATGGTATGACTTGCAAAATTATTATTTATTTTCTATTTTCTAAACTTAAAAAAAATCATCACTAATATTCGAGTTTAGGTCTAATCACTTTCTATTCAAGTTTACGTTATAAAATCTGCTTGGATTATTAGTTCCCGTCTAATTACCAAACTTTGTCTGGCAGGTTAGTAGCGCTGTCGCGGCAGCAACCGCTGTACTCAATACGATGGCGGTCGCAGGTGGTGCGCGCCAACACGCGGCTCGGGCCGCCCACGCCCGCGCCCGCGCCCGCCGCCTCCGCTGCCGCTTCTATATCAACGATCACTAACATTCTATTCTACCACCTTCTTTGGACCGTGTTCGATAACTTGCAAAGAGTGATATAGTGACTAATGATGAATAAACTCTTTGAAATGAACTCGTATACTCTACGCCAATTGTGTATAGTGAATAAAATACTTTAGCAGTGCGGTGTTCGGGTAAAGTAAGTTTAGAGTGTCATCCCATTCGGTTCGCCGATCGATGTCGAACCATCGCCGTTTCGACAGGAATCTTGTTTAAGTGCTCGTATATTGTGTTTTAGTGTCACTGTGATTGAGCGGACCTATCGATTGCGGTCGGAGCCAACAACGTTCTGCGTAAAGAAAACAACTGGATACAGGAGCAACTTGTACCTAATCTGTGTATTATTGTGATTGTTTGATTGAGTATGTGTTAAGTTGAAATTAATCTATTCACACAGCCATGGTATTTTATTATAGGTACATCGCACGGCTTTTTTTCGGAGGAAAAATCATTAATGAGATTTGACTTCAAGCAGCTATTTCATTTTCATAAAACTACTTAAGATGGAAAACACTATCAAGTAGGTTCTATTTTGATAGAAAAAGGATTTTTTGTGTTAAATTTCTCTGTCATGTTTTATTTTTCATACAACCGTTAGTAGAGTTCTGGTCTAAACATGAAGTTCAACAAGATAAATAAAGTACATCGTGAGTTACATACCTACAATTGTACATCTCTATTCTGGTTCGAACATTTTAATCAAACGCTTGAACGGCCAGGGAATATTCGATGTTTAATTTTAACTGGCTTCTAGTTCGGTATTGTGAATTTCAGTAATAACTTCGTAGAAACATTGACGAGTTTAACATTAGAAATCGTCCATTTTGATTAATTTAAAATTAATATTGAGTATTATTTCACCAATTCCGTTATATTCTGTTATGTTTTCCCACTATCCAGATTCCCAATAATCCAGATTATCCAAAAATCTTAGAAGAGCAGTGCGTAGTGATCTGTAAAACTGGATTACATGAAGACTGAAGAGGTTCCCATGATACTTATATTGTTTTTCTTGCACAATCTTCATCTACGCTTATTTTTTATTCGGTGGATACACAGCCTGTTTTTGTTTTATTTTATTCATTTATTGTAAATAATATATAGGTATACATAATTCAGTTTAAAACTAGATTAACTAGATTAAAATACATGGCATATATACCCCGTATTGAGGGCGTACGAGGGCGTATTTTTCATGTGGGTCGTGTATTTGTACTGTTTGTACAGTGGACCAAATCCACGCTTTTGAATTTCATTTACGGACGTATAATTATGCACAATTCCTCACGATGTTTTCCTTCACCGAAAGCCAGTGGTGTGAAATGCGTACACAGATTTTAGAGAACTTATTGGATTTGAATCTACTACCTGACGATTTTAAGGCAAGTCTTTGACTAGGCTACCACGATTATAGTGTTTATCTCAGTGGAAAAGCACTCTAACGTTCGTATTAGCAGACTCACATTAGCACACTTGCATTATCTACGATCAGTGCTAATGCAAAGGCTTGAAATAGGCATGATATATTCATTCGCGTAGGTAGGTATTATTTACGCTGCGATTAGAGCTTATTGCCAGCTCTAAGCTCAGGCTTTGACGCTGTCCGTACTATGAATTCTGTTTCGGTATATCCCGAATAAGCGTTGGTAAGAACTTTAGGCCGAATATCCATCAATCTGCTACAACCTTTTTATAACGTAAGCGTTTTTTGCGTACTTAGAGTATAGAGCCAGTATTATAATACAATCAAAAACGTAAAGCCTGCCAGATTAAAAGTAAAAAGACTGCCAATTTGTTTTTTTTATGTGTTTTATATCAGTTCTAAAATTGAAATACATGTTATATAGGTATAGAACAAAAAGTAAAGTCACTAATATAACACGTAAGCAGTTTCCCATACATTTTGTCTAAAACATGGAGCACCTGATTAAAATAATAAAATCTTATAATATACTTGATCATATATATCATATCATGGTTGATGATAAGTATAATAAGTATCTAGTATTTCACAAAGTTACAGATGTATACCTCCAGATTACGTTGAATAGATAACGTATACATACTACTTTAAATACCTATAGGCTATATTTATTCTTAAATTATCCGTACGGATTGTTTTAAAAGTGCAGAGCGTCCTTTAAAAGCTACAGGAGTCATTAAAATTAAAAATTACTCGAGTGAATCAAGAAAGTGGCTCTGGAAAGCAACAAGTACTGAGGCAGTAATAAATTGGTACATTTTCCGAGACTAATTGTGGAGCGAAATAAAGTACACTGCAACTTGTAACGTGGATGGAATTGTATTTTTTTCAAATTGTTTTTATTGGAGAAGTGATATACAGACAGTACGAATAGTTGAATTAGTAAGCCTTTTGAGAGCTTAATACAATGATTTTTCAGTCATACTGAGCATTAAATAATATACACAGTATGTACTTTGTATATAGCTGTGAAACGCCTACGCCAGTCCCAAAATGACGCTTTCGGACACAATGGACGACTGGACGTATTGGTACACTGACACTTGTGCCAGTATACTAATACGTACGTCTATAGCCACTGACATAATTTGTTCGAAATGGTTTGAAATGCTTCTGTGATGGCATGTTGTGGCTGTAACGTAGCGTTTGTATGCGGCAAGACCAAAGATGTTGTAGAAAGTATAATTATGCATTGTTTGCAGTCCGTTCACAATTATTTTAGCTCTGGTATCTGACATAATTTGTTCGAAATGGTTTGAAAAACTTCGGTGATGGCATTTTGTGGCTGTAACGTAGCGTTTATATGCGGCAAGACCAAAGATGTTGTAGAAAGTATTCTTATGCATTGTTTGCAGTTCATTCACAATTATTTTACCTCTGGTATTATATAGCTGTCTCTTAACAGGCATTACACACCAAGGAGTGGAGAAAGTGCGCGGGGCGGCCTCGCTCACCATCGATAGGCGCTTTAGTTGACAACCGATTAGGGATGATCGATCCAGGTGCTTTGTATCGATACTTTGGATTGCAATGGATCGCATCGCAGTGTATCGATCCGCTTGTTTCGATACGATATTTTGGATCGATCCGGTATCGTATTTTAAAAATAGAACATATTGTCTTTTATACCATCAAAGTTTATTGTTTTAGGTACATAAACAATACTTATTTACGTCGGCCAACCTGTAAGTGGCAAAGTACACAGAAATAATATTTTCTAAAGCCGCACTTTGTTGAGACGATACGATTGTGTGGTTTCGATACGATATTTGATCCAGTATCGTGTCAAAAGTTAAAAATATGTGTTGTTGCGATATGATATTTTAATCAAAGTAGAACCAAGTTAAAAATATCGATATTTTGCTAGTAACATTTTTGGCACCACTACAAGAACTGTTGTCATTGCGTCAGCCAATTACAGCCAGCGGAGCTTACCTTTTCCCCGCTTAAAATCGGTGACCTATGGTTTAAACAAAAACGGGCCCAAGCGCTGTCCAGTCTCCTCCACCATAAAAGGTTAGGCAGAGATCTATCATAACTAAAAACGGAGTAACTAGGTATATAGTTTTTCGTCGTGCAAAAATAAGCTCCGTTTTGTAGTCAATTGACATTTTATCCACAATGTTTTGCAATTCACTTTGCGGGAATCATGACTTCTTTTCAATTTTAGGTCCACCTAATTTTTTCTGAGTGTGAAGATCAGACATTAACATGTTTTTTTTTCGGATGGCCTCAAATCTAACAGATTTTTTCGTTTATTATGCCATAATTATTATCATTTTTTTAAACTACGAGTAAGTTTAGTATGTAGATATAATGAAAAACATTCCGTGAGTTAAAAATGAGTGAATTTTTTTTTAATAAATATCATATTTTTCCGATAGATTTTCCGCTAAGAGACGCTCAATCAACAGACACAAATTATGCAAAAAAAATTGATCAAAATCATAAAATTATGCACTATTTTGTCGCTTCATAATATATAGTTTATTTTTCGATGTCATTGTCATAGTTCATCATCGAAATAGGTAAAATAAGTGAATGTAAGCTACTGTAATATATTGTCAATTACAAGAGATAGATGATTTTTTAAATATTTTATTTGTTCTTTTAGGAATACTTAAATGCAATAAGTTTATTTAAATTTTCATGTTATTTTTGGATACGAAATTTGTTATAAGTTGAAAATGCTTAAACATTCTAAAGCTAAAAGAGCGATGTTTATTTATGTATTATTTAAAATGTCACTAGAAAATATTTATATAGGTATCCTAGTTTGAGTTAGATATTAATAAATAAATAAATAATTTGTTAGTATAGTTTATAATGACTGAACAAACTTTTACGTTCTTAATTCTTTAAAATTAGACAGCAAACAGCTTGGGAAAAATTTATTTTTTTATTTTTTTTAAATTTTCCTTGGATAGGCAAGGAATAAAATCATAGTATAAAATCTACCAACGGAAATTGACATAGCTGGTTTTTTGAAATGTTTTTAATTAATCACAGTGTTTTTTTGTCTAGGATCTAAGTTAAAATTACGACAAAACTATTTCTGACTCGTAAATACTTAAAATACACCAAAATATTTATTTTTGGTATTATTTTAAAAAGAAGCCTTTTAAAGTGGAAAATAAGCACATGCAGCGATAAAAAAAGTATTTTACTGTTGAAAACGCACTAAAATCACAATCCATTGCTATGTGCCTGAATAAAAGGTTTTACTTGCATTTCGCACTTATTAATTGTTTAGGTATTACTATGGTATCCAGCTTTATCAAGTTTTGGGTAAGTTGATAACTATCGTGAAGCTGAAGGTAACCGTCTTACCTATTAGGAAACGTTTCTCGTACAAAAATCTGTAACTGAATATTATTTATTCTCTCTGGATTTCAAAACACCATCTCCTGGTGAGAGAAGTTAAAGAAGTCGTTAATAAAGATATCGCTGCCAAAATAAAATTGAATGAAATATATTTTTTTCTTATTTTGTATGTAACGTTGAGAAAAAAGTAAATTGCCCTAGCAGACAATCCAAAAATAAACAATCTTCAAAAAATCATCTTTGAAAATGTTTGGTCCACTTAAAAAAGATTGCGTGGGAGGCGGGCTGGCTCAGTTGGTTAGAGCGTCGGGCTAGTGATCCGAAGGGGCAGGTTCAAATCCTGCGTTCGCTTCAGATTTTTGAAATGCTTATCACAAAGATAACTCTTTGAGATAAAATCTAGTGTGGAAAGCACTCAAAAATAAAATCATAACATTGATTTAGCAGTGCGTCATCTCTCGTCAATCTTTAGAAGTTCTAATAACTTCTAGTTGAGTGATAACCTGTCTAATACGGGTATCGCAGGTGGCGCCACCAACGCTATAAGTTGGTTTAATGTAAGCACTTCAAGAATTTGAAGCTTGCGTGGGAGGCGGGCTGGCTCAGTTGGTTAGAGCGTCGGGCTAGTGATCCGAAGGGGCAGGTTCAAATCCTGCGTTCGCTTCAGATTTTTGAAATGCTTATCACAAAGATAACTCTTTAAAAAAGATTCTTCTTTTTTTTATTCAAGTGATATCTTAATTTTTCACAAACAAATTACATCCCAAGTTTTTGGAGATTTTTGCAAAGAAGGGTTTTGTTTTGTGGGTCTAAAGGCCGTTCTGTGGGTCTTGCGGAAAATTGGTATCTATAGGAAATCTATACTTTTGAATTGTTTTATTATACAAATTATATATGTGCAAGTTATATTATATGTACATCTGCCTACATATTGAGTTTCTCCTACATTTTAGCTACCCCTTATTGATATTTGTACGGGAAACGTTGGTCCTTAAATATCTCACATATAAGTTAGTTAATACATGTAACATAGAACGGTAGATGTAAATGGCCCACTCAAGCCGAGATTACATCGTTTGTAATTATGGTTATAGCGTTGACGATGTGTTCTCGCCCTTAACACTATAGGATTATACGAATTGCTAATTTTAATAGGTAGATGATTCTAATAAATAATGTTTGTTACACAGAAATAAATAGATAAACTGATTATTTTGTTTCATTTGAAGCTTTCCTGAACATTTACTTATCAAGCTAATATGGAGCATGGGGTAGGTACCATTTTTAAAGTATCTGTTCGCGCTACACAAAATGCTGGTTGTGCGGCGCGTACAGGTAGGTACGCGATGATATAATTATATGATTTCACTTTTGATATACTTGATAAAAATTGGAGACAGAGGTGCGTGACATTCCATAAGTGCACCGTAGTGAGCATTCACATTTGTAGACTGTAATTATTGCACTAATACGCCAGGCTATGCTCGCCTGTACCTACAGGAATTCCTCCTTGCAACACCGAAAATATCGATTAAGAGGCCCTTGCCCACAGCGACTTTTTGTAGTGATGCAGTCGCAATGCGGTCGCTAGCTGTGTGCCCTCGCCCACGTAACCACGATTTAGTCGCGATGCAAACGCACGACCGTCAGGCGTCTGTCCCGATGTACTCGAAGTAACGGCACAAAAAAGCCTGTGATTCAGTCTGTAGCGCGTTTGCAGCGCGTCTGTAGCGCGTTTGCATCGCGTCTGTCGCGCGTTGCAAATTACATTTATCTTTGATTGCAAGTTTGTACGATCACTGTATACAAGATCAATAAATTATCGCATTTGATATTCGCACGTTTGTATAAATACAGCTAATCTTGAATACTCCGTCTATGCCGAAAATCCCTGGCAAAATTGATACTAAGTAATACTAACCCACAATATTGGCGTCAAATAGGCGCTCTACTTTGACTCGCAGTGTTGTAGGAACGAATGACCATCGTGTCGTCAACGGAGTGTACTGTACGAGCAAATAAAATGAACGAATATCGATATTTGGAAGGAAGTAGATATAATAGGTTCATTTTGATTTTGTTATGAGATAAAGTTAAGGCTCTCAACGACAACCATCGCCGTAAACAGTTGATTATCTCCCTTCAAAGACCGATGTCCATTTTTTATTCGCTGAAACTGTGTACTTTTCAATTAGATTCTAAGAAACACCATAAGAGCTTTATTTTATAAAGCTCAGTGTATAAAAGAAATAAACATTTACATAAGTATCTTTAAAGATCATATTTAAATGACTATTGACAAACACGACTGATTAGAAGGTTATTTAAACATTTGACTTAACAAGTCACAAAAGTTAACAAAATCATGGAAGCAAACAGCGAGCGAAGATTTATCTGTTCGATCAGGCTCGAACTTTCCATTTGAAATGTCTGCCTCTGCCTTTCTTTAAACTTTTTCGTAAACACAGAGTCGACAGAAGTAAAGCTCCATTAGATACTTCATTAATAACATCTGTATGTGATGGTTGCGGTATAGTTAAAACTGACTGAAGGCCAATTCACAAATACCGAAATTACCGGTGACGGCACTGACATGGTCATTGACATGTGGGGATACGTTCATTGCGAATGTTCAATTCAATTCAATTCAATATATATTTATTGCCACAAATATTTAACACATTACAAATATATATATAGTATTAATTAACATAATTCATTTGTATTAGTAACATTTTTTTTCATGATAACAGACGCTCAGATGCCTACGCTAGGTATAAACCTGTGTTATAGACATCTGCACTTCCTTCTTAGTGTCTTATACTACAAAATTGTTACAATTCAAATTATTAGTTACATTGAAACATTTTAAATTTCATAAAAGCTTGGAAAAAATATTGTCATGCAATTTATAACATATCAATTCAATAGAACAAAATTGAAGCTAAGTATTTAAATTAAAGTTAAAATTTAAACAATTCATTTAATTAACATCTTTAAAAACTAGGTAAATCAAGAACGAGAGTGACTAGTAGTTATGAAAGGAAGGAAGGGAGAGGCGGGGGTAGGATATGGGAAGAGGTGGTGGGTGTGTTCATGTTAGCGGGACACCGGAAAACGAAAACGCCTCTAAGAACCCTAACTTGACACCTTTAGAAAATTTTCAGTTTCAAAGTAGTTGAAGGAACTTAACAAATTAGTCAATGATTTTTCGCATTTTATGTTGTTTTTGAATAAGCGTCAGAATAAAAAGCTGACGTACCGTTAGGATGTTGTTTTCCTTGAATAGAGACTCAGTTAGATATCTATAAGGCAAGGATTTCATAACCTTTAGGACTCCACGCTGAGCCACTTCCAGAGGTTTTAAATGGCTTTGCGCGCAGCCTCCCCAGCTGTCAATGCAGTACCCCAAGATCGATTGGCAGAGGGCGTAATATACTGATTTAAGAATTTCTTCATTTGCAGTGTGTCGAATATTTTTAAAAATTGCCATTAATTTACGGACTTTGCCTGACAGCGGCCTAACATGTGGTTTGAAAGTCATGGTTCTGTCCAGTATTATACCGAGATATTTTAGTGTATCCGTCCTTTCAAGCTTTTCACATTTCAGTTGTTCATTCATTCATTCAGTTGTTTGAAGCGCATAAGACTGCATTAGTAGACTTATGATGATGGTATTTGATAGTGTACTGAGAGTCTGGCTGTGATCTATTTGACATGGAAAATGTTATGTATTTAGTTTTCGATGCATTTAAACTCAGCAGATTTTCCAGTCGCCATTTAGATACTTTATCGAACCCTGATTGAGCATGCCTAAATACACTGTCCCAACTCTCTCCCTGGAATACCAGCGCAGTATCATCAGCAAAAGAGATAATCTTGCCATTTTGCAATTTGATGTTACATAGTTCATTAATGTAAATCAGGAAGAGAGTAGGGCCTTATATGCTGCCTTGGGGTACACCATAACCAACATGCTGAGCGACACTGACTTCTGAACCAACTTTAATACATTGGAATCTAGAGGTAAAGTATTCTTTAAATAATCGAAGTTGCAGACCTCGTATGCCCAGAGTTTTCTCAGAGAGTTGAGAAACTCAGTGGCGTTGCGTGTCTCTCTTGCCTAAGTACGCGCTGGTGTACTCGCCCCTTAAGACGCTGTCTGTGTGAACTGCAAGGATTTGCTACTCGAAGATGTCTGAAGTAGCTGCCGCCGAGGTGCAAGGGTCTCGAAGTAAAACTCCGGAATCTTAATTAATCCCTGGCTTAAAGTAGCCCTTTTATTCACAAAATAATCCTGTACAATTCAACCGTTAACTGTACACTCACTTTTCACTACTAGTTAACTTGCCGAGATCGAATTGTAGATTATAACTGTTCACTTTCCAAATTAAGACTGACTATCGGGCGATCCGCGTGCCCTTATATACTAAATCAACTACTTGGATGTTCGTACCCCTGACCAATCAGAACTCTCCGTTTGAGAACCTTCCCCTCTTTCTTCGGGGCCTAAGTAGGTTACGATGTAACGGGAAGGTTCTAGAACACATTTCTGGAATATTCTTGAATCAACCTCGAATGTTCGAGAACCTTCCCTTCTAAGTAGGTTACATTGTATCGGGAAGGTTCTAGAACACATTTCTAGAATGTTCTATAAATCGAACTCGAATGTTCGAGAACCTTCCCTTCTTTCTAAGTAGATTACAATGTATCGGGAAGGTTCTAAAACACCTTTCTGGAATGTTCTATGAATCGAATGCGATCGAGCGGCAATAAATAGGTAAAAATCTATTCTAAACTAATTCGAAACTGTAACAAACTATTTTATGTCCGAATTAGTGTTGATCGCCGACATCTTCAGTGAGTGAAACTCTATTGCGAAAACACTTAATGATTTTATACCTACTGATTTTCAATTTTCGTGCGAATCTTTATTTATATATCCATGGGATATAAAATAAAAAACAAAACACATAGTTTGGCGACACTTAAGTCAAATTAAAACGCTATTAATTGAACAATTTGGTAACGTTTTCTTTATTGCTTCATTTCCGCATCAAAGATACTCAAAACTCGTATTTCCAACAGCTGTAGTCGACAGTTGCGCTCAAACTGTTACAACTTGTTTAGAGACTTCATGTACGTGAGCGGTATCTATGGGTGCGTTTTGCTCAAGCGGCCGTTGACGGTGTTACATCGAGCTCGACCTCTGTTCTCTCGATGTTTTGTGTTCCCGCTCTGCCTTTGAGGTTTCTAAGATGAAAACTTCTTTCTACGATAGGTCCCAGACTTGAGTGCTTTTATTTTCGTCTTCAGTCGAACGGCTATTATGGGAGAAGCGCTCCACGTGCCGCTACCTCGGCTGCCATTGTATCTGCGCAAACTTATAAAAGTTGCCGTTTGTGCATAATGTGGAATCGAATTACATAAAACTATAAATGTTAGAGTTATACTGTTGTATAAAAACTATAAGTGTCTACTGTTTTCTTGTATCGGTTTACGGATAGTAGCAAATTTTGAATTATTTATTTATTTAAGTATACATTGCCTTTTAATGTCTAGTTACAAGTATACATTGCCTTATAATGTCTAGTCATAATTATGAAAATTTAACGTTATACACATTATAACCCTGTTTATAGGGTGTTGCAAATAGTACATTACAAGTTAGATACTAACATATAAATACATAATAATTTTGGAGATAGTTCTTAAATTAGGTACAGATATATAATTATTATTAAAGTGTTAAATATTCTTATATATTTTGTGAGGTTGAAACTTTTTCGTCTAGATATTTGTCAACGGTGTAATAGCATTTTTTTGCTAAGAAATATTTAAGCTTCTTTTGGAACTTATTGTTACTCGTCTCTTCTTGCAAATCTTTCGGTAGATGATTATATATTTTTATCAGCCTTTTCTGACCATTTCTAGTTTGGGTTCTGGAGCTACGATTATATGTTTTCTACGAGCACTTGTGTTGTATTGGAATAGGTCTGGATGTTTTTTTACAAAAGTAGCTGCTTCTAATATATATAAACTTGGAAGTGTAAGTATATTTTGCTGTATGAAGTGTGGTCTACAAGTCATTTTTTTGGATTATAAATAGATCTTTTGCGTCTGTGTTGTTTCCCCATATTACGATTCCGTATTTGAGCCAAGAGTATTTTATTATTATTATGTAGCGGGCATGATATTTTAATTTGCATTCGGTATAATCAATTAATTTTTGTATTGGTTGCACACTTATATTTTTTTAGCCGATGAAACGGAAGACGTTTACAAGTCGACGCGTATATTTTTTTATGTATGACCATTGACCACGCATAACTTTTTACTTAGTAGTAGTTGTATTACATAGGAGTAGTCCTATTTAAATAATTCTTTTTTGTTTAGTATACTTCGCAAGTTTCGTTTAATTTTTTTGAAATTGACAGCCATTTTTGATAAATCAACAATAATGTGACATATTACAACATAGATCCGTGCGAACTATTCGAATTTTGTTCACGGTTGAATTCTATGATTTTATTTTGAGTGCTTTCCACACTAGATTTTTATCTCAAAGAGTTATCTTTGTAATAAGCATTTCAAAAATCTGAAGCGAACGCAGGATTTGAACCTGCCCCTTCGGATCACTAGCCCGACGCTCTAACCAACTGAGCCAGCCCGCCTCCTACGCAAGCTTCAAATTTCTGAAGTGCTTACATTTCCCAACTTATAGCGTTGGTGGCGCCACCTGTGATACCTGTATTAGACAGGTTATCACTCAACTAGAAGTTATTAGAACTTCTAAAGATTGACGAGAGATGACGCACTGCTAAATCAATTTTATGATTTTATTTTGAGTGCTTTCCACACTAGATTTTTATCTCAAAGAGTTATCTTTGTAATAAGCATTTCAAAAATCTGAAGCGAACGCAGGATTTGAACCTGCCCCTTCGGATCACTAGCCCGACGCTCTAACCAACTGAGCCAGCCCGCCTCCTACGCAAGCTTCAAATTTCTGAAGTGCTTACATTTCACGGGTGTCACAGGTGGCGCCACCAACGCTATAAGTTGGGAAATGTAAGCACTTCAGAAATTTGAAGCTTGCGTAGGAGGCGGGCTGGCTCAGTTGATTAGAGCGTCGGGCTAGTGATCCGAAGGGGCAGGTTCAAATCCTGCTTTCGCTTCAGATTTTTGAAATGCTTATTACAAAGATAACGGTTGCATTCGGTTATTAATGCCATTTTTACGAAAAATAATTATGTAGATATTATTAGACAAAGAGCCAATACCAGCTAATTTCATTCGTTTGATTTACAAGCTTATGAACTAGCGTCTTTATGTAGAAGACATTAGAATAGTGCCAATTATTTGGGTATACGCCCGGTTACTTCGTCTGCGGCTTTCCGCTCGTATCATGTTCACCAACTCCAAAGTTGTTCTACTGAAAAAGGCAGCGCCAAAGCCTTCCTGTGGATGAAGTTCCTCCATCTCGCTGCCAGCTTCTTTGTGCCACACTCAAAGGAAACGCAATTTAAACTACATGCGGGCACGGCAAATATTCATTCCCTTAACCCCAACTCTTTCGGGCACAATTCAAAAGTTTAGCAAAGGCACGCGACGCGAGCGGCCACGGCCCTCGTCTGACGCCTGACTTTATACGGCAACAATTAAACAAATCCGAATTATGGGAAACTTTTGGCGAACTGTGTGCAGTTCGTTAAAACTCTATAATTGGGTCCGCGAAAGCTACCACACGTCGACGTATTCTCCTCGCACGGCGTCGCTGTAAAGGATTAACGGTGAATTTGTACTGTTTTCTGAGTTCACGCGAGCGGTGAGCTCCGTTGAGGCTGCTGATTTAATACAAATAAGACAACATTGTTACAAACCGCCACATGCTTCCATTTCCTTGTATGTATAAATAACGCGCCTCTACCAACCGACTGACCGACACAAGGAAATTGGTGTTTTCCTTAATACATTTTTAATGAACTTCTTATTGGTTCCTTTACAAAACGTCCGTTTGTTCGTAAAATAAGAGTTCTTACTTTATTCCTATTGTTATACTCATTTGAACTTCATAATAATTACTTCCATTGTGTATTGTATTCAGTCTCTCCGTTGTCTCGAGTCATTCTCGCATAATTAAGTTTTTAGCTAAGACAAATTAACTGAGTCCTATTTTGTAGAACAAAGCAAAATATCTTTAAGAAATAGTTTCTTTTTCCACTCAAAATATCAAATTACATTTTAAAATCTAAGCTATTAAGTCTGTTCAAAGCTCCAATTAGGCTTAAGGGGAAAAATACGACGTAAAGTCTCTTTGATGAGGAGGTTGAAAATACGCAGGTCTCGGCTTGTTTTGTTTGAAGGAGCAACATTTTTACAAAATATTATTAAAATTGTTTTATGTATTAAAGGTACGCTGCGCTTGCCGGTACGTGGTCTCCACTCGAAAACTTTTCGACCCCATCGGTCATCAGTCCTCTGCGCTATGTGCACTGCGACTTAACTTGCCAATCCGCTGGGCTATGTCGGTAACTTTGGTTCTTCTACGGATCTCCTCATTCCTGATTCGATCTCGCAGAGAGACTCCGTCTACCCATGAAGCGGACGGATGACGTTATTAAGACCGTAGGATTACAATTTAAGCTGGATGCAAACCGCTACCAACCGGTCTTTTTGGAGATCCATAGGGGAGACCTATGTCCGATCCTACGGCCGATGGATGGATGGACGGATGGTATAAAAGGTAGTTGTATAAAAGGCATCGGAAGAAAGGTTTTAAAACATAAATATACGTCCATAATAATTATAATCTATAACGTCTAATATTATTAAGATAATAATTATCTTCCTTACTTATTGTGGCGTACCATGGGCGTACCTAAGTTCCCCAAAAATGTTAAAATCGTACGCTGCTTACTTGACATAATCCGTAGGGAATTTACACAGCATTATCACTATCATGATGCAGTACCCTACTAAATTAATACGGTATGACGTTGTTATGCAAGAGTTTTATTACATCGTATACCTACCTAGGCCGAATCAAACTCCTTAGCGTGTGTGAAGTCGGCTATAAGCTACGGGAAACTAACCTAAGTGAAGCTCACTTAACAGCTGCGCGAAGATTGGGTTTCCCGCAGTTTGAAGGTAACTTCACAGCTGCCAAGAAGTTTAATTCGGCCTATACTGATATACTAATGGAGTCTGAACTCCATTTGCTCTGCGCCCCAAAACCTACCTATAAAGATAGGTTAAAAGCTCTTCGTCTCACGACCCTCGAAGAATGACGATTGCGTGGAGGCCTGATTGAGACCTTCAAGATTTTCAATGGCTTCTATAATCTTCCGGATATTCACGACATGTAAACCTTGAAGGAAAATATGTGCGATAGCAGACGCCATAAATTTCTCATACAGCCTATACCATCACAAACCAACACTGTAGACCACATACTATGAAATATAGTTGTCTACAATTGGAATAGGTTGCCTGAGGATGTGATCTCTGCAAGAACGGAAAAAAACATTTAAGAATAGACTGGACCTTTGGATAAAGAAGGAAACCATTTCTTTGACAGATAAATACTAATTTTATTCGACTCTGCTTGATATAGCCATATCAGTTTAGTTTATCTATTTATATATATATATATATATATATATATATATATATATATATCAAACTCCTTAGCGTAATATATATATATATATATATATATATATATATATATATATATATATGTATATATATCAGTTTCTTTTCGGTGAAGGACAACCTGCATACGAGTATGTCCGTAGAAGAAATTCGATGGCGTATGTGAATCCACCAACCCGCACTGGGCCTGCGTGGTGGATTTGGCCCAATCACTTTCTGTGGGTAGACCTACGTCCTGGACTATTAAAAAGGCTGGTACAGTACAGTGTTATTTAAGTACATACAATTATGTCATTTCCGACTGAGCCTTCTTGTTCTGTGGCTACAGCAGGATTAGCAGCTGTCAGTCGGTGTATTCCGGCATCTCGACATGGGTCCGCGCACTCGCTACCTGCACTAGGCCTGGCCCTTGTCTGTGTCACTCATTCATTAGTCTTCTAATTTAATAATTGCTTCAGTAAATGTCTGTTGTGAGACAAAGCTTGTTTGGTTAGTGTTGGGTCAGGTACGAGTGCAGTTTTGTATGTTATGTAGAACTATCAATAAATATTGTTGCTTGACAAAAAAAAATCGACTCTCGACAAAATGTATGGAAAAGCTGATTTTTGTTCGCGATTAAGGAGTTAGCCCCATAGTAAAAGTTGCTTATTCTGATAAGATTACGAGTACATACCTCTAAAAGTCCCTGAATTTTACAAAGCCTGTGCTGATGGTATACTTATGATATTCTCAGTCATAAGACGTCCCCCATTAGACGAAGAAACCCTAGATATTTTTATAAGACCAGTTTCCCTTTGCTCGGAGTAATCTTGATCAAGTCATTTAAGTCAGTTCAGGCTCAAATCTTTACTGTAACTTTAAAAATAGGAAGTAGGTACTTTTCAGATAAATTAGTGTCTATAGTAATTGAGCATCAAATACCGCCATAAATAGAAACACCATATACCATGAAGTACTACAGGGCGAGACATCACGATGCTCAGCTGTGAGCAAACGACCTGAGGAGGAGGATTTTGTACATAAACCTACGGCATCCTGATTTACATACATATCACTTTCTATTCGTAAATACCTAGATATTATGATATAAATATGAGTAAAGTCATTATCAAAATAAATGAAGGATCTTCTACGTGTATGTAATACATCCATGGAATAAATGCATTATGACAGTGTCTAGAACAAAATACTTTATTTATATTCGTGCCGCATTTATTCCTTTGCTACATTTATAAAACTTAATGAATAATATGACATTTTTAAAAACATAATTTTATTTTACTTCTCAGTCAAAGTACCAACCCAAAAAGTATGTCATAATTTTCTGTCCGTAGAAATAGCCAAGTTTGTAAAAGAGCTTGATTACAAATCCTGCTATTCAAAGTCTTTCGCGAGCATAATAAGACTGTTTGAGATTAACTTAGGTCAAACGACTTTCCGTCATTTCACCGAGATATTAAGGAAATGTAAGAACCTAATACCATAATAGATTAACCCCCCATTCTTAAAGGCCTTTTCGTTCACAGCTATCTCATTTGCACATTTTCCAGATTTACTCGTACGTAGAAATGTATGTCCAAAATAATAAAAAAAAATAAAAAAAAATATTGGAGGACATCTCACACACGGTCTCTGACCCCAAACTAAGCAAAGCTTGTGATATGGCTGCCAGAGACTGATATACTACATATACATATTTTAAATACATACTTATATAGATAGTACCTAAATAACACCCAGACACAGAGCAAACACCTACACACAAATCATTAGTAGGTATCTTCAATTGACCTAGCGAACAAAGTGAGAGAGAGAGAGAGTCTTACCATTAACACAACAGTGTTTCTTTCGTCTGCCCGGATGTTAATTCTCTTCAACAGATTGCATTTTCCAACGATTCTCGACGTAACTAGTTACACACATTCTTAGCGTTTTTTGTTGTCGGTGATTTTTGATTAGGAGGAGGGGGATTTTCCTTTAAAAAAGGGGGAAATTTGCACCTGATTGAAGTAATATTTGGGAAGATCATTTAATGTTTAAGCCCTAACAAGATTTTTGAGTATGAATCAAATGAGTTTAGAGCGAGTCGACATAATTAAATTTATAGGGTTATGAAGATTCAGCTAAACATATGCGAGGCGTACTGTTCGGAGAGCTACTAGTTTTATCCTGTTACCTACTAATTGCTATTACGTACCTCATTTTATAATACTAAAGATATTTAATTAGTTTTCATACAATATCTATAAATTCGTGAAATCAGACTTAAAAACTCAATATAGTAAAACATCTGATCTCGTTCTACACATATATATATATATATATATAACAATGCATGTTTGAAACAGATACTATATATATATATATATATATATATATCTGTTTCAAACATGCATTGTTTGAAAATTCTCATTCAAAGAAGTCTTACGAAAATGATGGTTTCAAGTGATAATGATGACGATGCAAAAATATGTCAATTTAATTCAATTCAATTCTTGAAATAGGTACAGTAAAGTACATTTTCGAACGTCATAAGATAAACAAAAACAATTTATAGGTAAATTAGGTACAATAAATTAATCAATTAATACATGAAAAAACTAAAAACTAAATGTCATGTGGAAATTAACGTGGTTTTCACACATTTTAAACTATATATAACGGGACTAAACTCACGTGTACGGATAGTCGTAACGACTATGGTGTCGCTCGCATTCGGCGACCTTTCTCAAGTTGGCGAGTGCTAGCACGTACACGTAAGTTTAGTCCCGTTATATATAGTATAAAATAAATGTCATGTGTTTCCAAGCCAGTTTATCAATAGCAGTTTATCCTTCAAAAAGTCGTCAATCGTGAAGAACTTTCTTTATTAAATGAAATGCCAGCAACAATTACAAAAAAATACCCCAACTGAAAAGTATTAGTTAACTACAAGACTCGGCTCTGAAAATTTAACTCCACCTCAAGAACGCTAAATTCATAAAGTATACACACTAACTTAAACAGCCAGCGCGCAAGTAAAATTAGACTAATTACCGTACTCTTCTCTATGCGACATTTCTTAATTGACCTCCATGACATCGTAAAGTTTCACATTTGTTAATTGGACTCCGGAATTAAGAAAGTCGTCTCAGCTGAATTATTTCGACGCGCTCGCGCTAATTGAGTGAGGAAAAACTTAATTTTAATGTTTACTCAGCGATAAATTCTTGGAAACTTCAGAACTGTGTATTTAACTTCGGCACAATTATTTATTCGCAAAGCGGAGATTAGAATTTGTCCTTGATGATTGGTTAGCTCAGAGGAACTCGAGCTTTACTTACCTATCGTGGTAAATTGATAATTAATTGTACAAAGAATAACAAGGTTTCTTTAGTTTTGTGGCTTTGAAATCAGTTTAATTACGAGGTATTTACGTATTATAATAGAAAAAAATATGAGAAATACGTACCTACTTAAGTACCTAACTCCATTACACTGTAATTATTTGTATAAAATAACACGGAAATGTATTTTTTGACCGACGAACCACCGGAGGAGGTATACAATTCGACGCGTATATATAGGTATACCTATATATATTTTTTATGTATAACCACGCATAACTTTTTTCATAGTGGTCCGATTTCAATGATTCCTTTTTTATTGGAAAGAGAAATTGGTCCCATTTAAATTTTATCAAAATCGCCTGAGCTATTTTTGATAAATCAACAGTAATGTGAAAAATGCTACATCGATCCGTGTGAAATATTCGCGAATTCTGTACACGGGTGAAGTCGGTCATACAAATTTTTGCAAAAAATAATCTTGTTAGTTATGTTGCTTTAAACCAGTTATATTATTTACTTATGAAGTAATGTTATGAAAGCATATCTTTATGGAGTTGGAATAACAGACAATCCATCATCCATCCATCAGCCAAAGGACGTCCACTGCTGGACATAGGCCTCCCCTATGGATCTCCAATAAGACCGGTTGGAAGCGGCTTGCATCCAGCGCGATCCTGCGGTCTTAATGACGACCTTGTAGGTGGACGTCCTACGCTGCGCGTCATAGCGCGGAGGACTGATGACCGGTGGAGTCGAAAAGTTCTCGAGTGGAGACCACGTACCGGCAAGCGCAGCGTAACAGACAATGCAGGCTTAAAATTCAATAAAATTGATTGCATAGAAAAAATTTACTAACCAAGTACTTAGCAACATAGGGTCAGTTAGAAAGTGAGTTAAACGATCAAATCAATAAAAAAATAAAACCTTTTTATTTCTACCCTATTCTCTTCTTCTTAATATACATAAAAATACTTAAGTATAAAAATCATGCTGTACAATCTTCTTTGCTCAAAGTGTACAATACATCTATGTTCCGAATTTCAAGTATATAGCATTACTGTCAGTCAGTCAGTCACTCAGGTCGAAGCCTTTTATTTATTCAGATTATGTCATATTTTAAAACAATGAGAATTTTTACCGATAATAATGTTTGTATTGAGCTCCCGATGTTTTGGCACAGTTGCACGCCCAAGGTTCATTTTTCTATTTTAAATTGTAGAGATATGAACCCTTAACCCTCAGTGACTATCCCAAATATTTATGTATCACAAATACTTTTATCGTTCACATCAATTCTATTATAAGAATTTGATACGATTGCCTTGCCAAGTAAAATACACATAAGAGCTATTATGATAACTGTTACCACAGAATAATCACAATGAGTCGTTTTGTTTTATCCGTTTGTGTGTCCAAGGATAAATACAGCGAATAATTTCCAATAGATGGCCGAGTTCATAGCACATCAATTTGTTTCTGCAAACAAAGGCACGCCTTGTGTGTGTTTGTTTATCGGACTGGGTACTCGATGATAGGTAGGTACTATCGGCTGCAAAACTCGGTTCGTAGATTGATTGTTTGAGTTTTCAAATATTTCTATAATCATAACATTTTTTCCGCAAAAAAGACACCACTGACTTCTACTGTGTACAGAATCGTATAATTTACACGAATCGATGTGACAGCCATGTACATTGTACATTATTGTTCGACTGCCTCGGTGGCTTGACTGCCTCGGTGGCTCAGTGGTTAGTGACCCTAACTTCTGGATCAAAGAGGCGTGGGTTCGATCCCCACCCAGGGCAAATATTTCTGTGATGAACATAAGTGTTTGCTCTGTCTGGGTGTTATTTACTTACTGTCTATATAAGTATGTATTTTAAAATAAGTATATGTAGTATAACAGTCTCTGGCAGCCATATCGCAAGCTTTGCTTAGTTTGGGGTCAGAGGCCGTGTGTTAGATGTCCCAAAAATATTTATTATTATTATTATTTATTTATTTATCAATAATGGCTTAACCGATTTCAATAACATTAAATGGAACCAATTCGAGAGTATATCCTTTCAAAATAAAATGAAAATTATAAAACGGTTAAAAATATAAAACAGTGGGCGAAAATATCGATGAACATACAAAAAAGTACATACAGACGAACATAGCAGCTCCTCATTTCTGATTGTGATTATTATGCATTTGTTAAAAAATAAACTTTACATAATATCTTATATTTCCCACCTAACAACAAAACAGCTCTTACAATTCTGTCCTCGGCCGTACCAATTGTTTATATTGGTCTCTCGTATCCGATATTCAAAAAAGGTTTGGAACAAAAGGCCGAACAGTGAGTTGTTCCCGTGAAATACGCTTAGTTTCGCTGGCGTCGAGCAATTTGAATGCAATGGCCCGGGAGACTCCCTCTGACAGCGACCACGCACCTGCCAATGTTGCTCCTAGCCTCGACCACGCCTCGGCTTAAGAGGTTAAGTCAGGCCAAATGGGTATTTAGGCTGTTGCTTTGCAAAGTGTAAGAACTAGAGGCACCTACATGGTATACTGGGTGAAGAGCTGACGCCGACATTAAATGCAAAACGCCGACATAAACAGCTATTCGAATTAGTCAAAATATCTTGACAAAAGCTCAATATAGCTTGACATTAGTCAAAATAGCTCAAATTCACAGAGCTATTACAAAGCTCGAATGCCTATTTTGATTGGTCAAATACAAATACAAACTCGTTCATGTATCCAATTAAGAAGCACAATTGATTTCTTGGTTCCCTCACCCTTAAGCTAGGTCAAAACCTGTATTATAAGAGCCAGTACCTTCCTACTTACAATGACTGCTGACGAAAAATAAATAATTTTAGTTACACATAATGTTTACTTATATCTAAAGTTATTAGAAAAAAAAACTATTAGATTTATAGTAGACCTATGTAATAATGTCTATGTGTGTGTGAGAGTAAGATCTCTTTAGAGTTTTTCATTTTAAGGATTTTTTGACCGACGAACCACCGGAGGAGGTATACAATTCGACGCGTATATTTTTTTATGTATAACCACGCATAACTTTTTTTATAGTAGTCCGATTTCAATAATTATTTTTTTATTGGAAAAAGTATACTTTGGAATTGGTCCCATTTAAATTTTATTGAAATCGGCTGAGCCATTTTTGATAAATCAACAATAATGTGAGATATGCTACATCTATCCGTGCTAATTTGCGTTCCAGCGATGCGCCCCGGCTTCGCACAGGTGTTTTATACATATAAACATTTCTCTTGAGTTGCTCTATCTATTAAAGTAAACTGCATCAAAATCCGTTGCGTAGTTTTAAAGATATAGGCATACATGGGGACAGACAGCGACTTTGTTTTATACTATGTAGTGATTCTGTACACGGGTGAAGTCGGTCATGCTATTTTTTGCAAAAAATAATTCTTTTCTTATTGTTTTTCTGATTACAGGATACTAGTAATAGCGGATCCGTCTCGCCGCACGCTAGCACACGTCAACTTGAGAAAGACCGCCGAATGCGGTCGAAAGTACAGCCAGTAAGACTATTAAAATTTACGTTACGAGAGGTGCTTCCTGTTATACATAGCATAAAAATATTCAAAAATCACGCTAGTAAAAATTTAGTTTTATCGTTTAAAAACGATGGCGGTGCTTTGTTATTTGTGGATAACTGTTCGTGAATAAACCCTAAACATTGTGATAGTATTTTTATCAAATATTTGATTTTTACTCCCGTTATATTATTCCTTGTTTTACCACTCAGAGTATTGTGAGAGATTATGAAAGCAGCTTAGCACTGGATTAACACAGGTTACTTTGTATTGAGAAAAATGCAACTTCGCGTAGCTTACAAAACGATTTACGTAGTTTTTCTAGTTGAAATAAGTTTAGAAAATTATAACAATGAATATACTTGTGTTGTTTTTAAACTATCGCGATTTAAACACATTATTATTATATACTACGGGACTAATCGCTAACGTCGGGATTATGAGGTATTTACTTACCTCGTAATTTTAGTGCGGTTAGTCCCGTAGTATATAATAATAATGAACATACGTACCTAGGCCATGCTTACTTTCAGAATTGGTATCAGTTATACATACAAAGGATCTTAAAAGCGTTATATTAGTACCTACATATTATTTATTATTAAATACCTAAATTATGACCATCAAAAAAAATGACATTAATTGCGTAGTTAAAATCCTATTTCAGCGTCAATTGGCGTCGCACTATTTTATTTGCAAATTACAAAAGAGAGTTTTTATTTGTATATGGCTATCAGAATAGGTATATGAAGCCGAAGGGAGGTAATATAGGTGATCAGAGGCTATTTGACAACATTGAAAATATACTATTGAGTGTGGTAATCCTTAAAGATAACAGCCTGAAAAAGACATGTTTCACTTTATTTAAACTAAAATATGTCCAATTTTCGCAAATCGCACGAAATTAAATACGATTTTTTTTTTATATTTGATCTGTGACGTGAACGCTTTAAGAAGGGCGGCAAGTCTGGTGACGTCACATGATAGTAAACAAGAATTTCTCGATTGACTATTGTTTGTGTAATTTGTGTTTTGTGATTTCTGAGTAATATTATTGGATCTGTAAGTTACTTTTAAAGTATTTTTTGTAAATTTTTAGATGCGAACTAGCTTATTAACTAGTATCAACTAACGTTATTTACTAGTGTGTGACGTCAAAGACCAGCGCCATTACAGAATGTCGTTTTTGGCGGGATCTTGAATATATATTCTTTAACACTGATTTTCATTGCTAATACAGTAGATCTCTCGGAAATTTACATGTAGTGTGCTTATTATGTAATAATGAATAATTTAAAATCATTTCCAAAAACTAGTCAAGGTTAGAGAACAAATAGTTTCTTTCCCATACAAAATTAAGTAAATAAATAAATATTTTGGGACATCTTACACACGGCCTCTGACCCCAAACTAAGCAAAGCTTGTTATATGACTGCCAGAGACTGATATACTACTTATACTAATTTTTAAATACATACTTATATAGATAGTAACTAAATAACACCCAGACACAGAGCAAACACTTATGTTCTTCACAAAAATATTTGCCCTGGGTGGAGATCGGACCCACGCCTCTTTGATCCAGAAGTTAGGGTCACTAACCACTGAGCCACCGAGGCAGTCAATGAAAGTATCAAATATTTTTATTTCTCGGAATTCGAGTTGACCCCATAGTAAAAATTGTTCAAGATGTCTACGTGAATCACCCGTTTCCGGCTACATACACTCTTTCTGTACCCTGCACACAGAATATGTACCTATATAATACGTATACTTACCGTGAATAATATGATTGTTTAATAAAGCATTCATTCAAATTTTGAGAATGCTCCAACTCGCTTTAAGTGACGTCAAATTCATCAGAGTTCCTTACAAGAATCCAAACTTGAGAATTAAATCACAATGAGCCCTCATGGGCTGAAGTTTTAATATAGCTGATTATTATCATACAGGAATTTTGTTATAAAGGGTGGATAAACGTAGCAATTTTACTGGAGTTATAAAACAATAGGGAGATATGTGGCGGGTACGAGTACATAATAAAGTTATGTTTTAACAAGCACGACAGCGTGGTCCAGTGATCACCAAAACATCAGATCATCTGGAAGGAATAATCAAGGGGCAAGGAGTCCTTTGCTCAGTGTGTTTTTATTCCAAATTAGGCCTGGACTCTACCAAAACGGAGCAGTTGAATAAAGCATTGCCCATTGCATAACGTAGGTACGTACCATTGTTATAAGGCGAATAAAGAATCTGAATTTGAGAAATTGTATTGCATTAATTTTACTTATACTTTGGATTCTTGGACTACAACGCTTTGCTCACCTTTGGTGGAGTCGGGACATCATTATAAACCACTGTTACTATGGGACCACCCAGAAATTCTTTGAAAAGGGGGAAACCCTGTAGATAAGCTACTCCTATAGATAGCTAACCAAATTATATCAAAGCTTATTCAATCATTACAATGGTACACCTATGCTTACAAACTTATAGAATAACAGTTGTTGGTTACAGTTTTGTGCTCGTAGAGTTCATATTACCTCCATGTAACTCGAGTTTATTGCAGATCTATTATATACAGATTTATTCCTAACCAATTAACATCCTTTTAGGGGTTTATTCTATACATCAAAACTAACAACTTATATTCTGCGACTATTGTCAAAACGTTGTTTTTAAACTTTCGCGATTTGAACACATTATTATTATGTACTACGGGACTAATCGCGCACTAAAATTACGAGATAAATAAATACCTCCTCACCTGTTCCACATTCCAGTCCGTGCCCACGGTCGATGCAACTCAGCCGAAACGTCGGGATGAGGAGGTATTTATGTATCTCGTAATTTTAGTGCGCGATTAGTCCCGTAGTATATAATAATAATATTGTCAAAAGTTAAAAAAATCAGCTGTTTCATACGTTGTGTCCCGGGTGAATGATATTTTTCTGTGGAAGAACAATTTTTTTTTTACTTTTGACAAAAGTCTCGAAACAAAAGTTGTTAGTTATGATGCACAGAATAAACCCCTAAAAGGATGCTGATTGATTAGAAATAACACTGTATATAGGTATATAAAAGCGCACTATAAAAGTATCTGAGAGTTTTTAGGCCGCCTGAAAACCGTATGGATTAGCGGAAGCCGTTTCCGACCAGTTATATTAAAATCTATAGAGGATTAGACTGTACGTACTTACTAAATCTGAACCAAAGCTGCCGACATAGACCAGTAAGCTGGCAGATTAGCAAGTTGAAATGGCAGTGGGCATGATACCTAGTCTCAAAGAGTTATCTTTGTGCTAAGCATTCCAAAAATCAGAAGCGAACGCTGGATATGAACCTGCCCCCTCAGATCACTAGCCCGACGCTTTCCTAACTAAGCTAGCTCGCTCCTGCGCAAGCGCCAAATTTGTGAAGTGCTTATCATTACCACCAACTTATAGCGATGGCGGTCCTGCGTTTGCTTCAGATTTTTGGAATGCTAATCACAAAAATAACTTTTTGAGATAAAAAGCTATTATAATTGTAGAAAGCATTCTAAATAAAATCAAGACACCTAGTGCTGACTGGTGATCTATGGGATCGAATAGTTCTTGAATGGAGCGCAGCGTAGGATATTCATCCACAAGGTGAAATAACGACCGTTATGACGCCACGATCGCACTGGATACAAGCCGCTTCCAACCGTTCTTATAAGAGATCTATGGCTATCGCTGATGTGATGAAGATTTATGACTAAAGCTTTCTACTTAGGTACCTGATTCTAAGGCGCTGTCTCCACGAGCGAGAGAATCGCCCTCATATCGTCGGAGAATCTCCACGAACGAGCGATAATTTCGCCGCGTATCGTCGCGAGTCGTAACGGAATCGCCGCGTTTCCTTGACGACGCGTTGTGAAAGAAAGAATTCAGTTACGTGCCAGACGAGAGCGAAATAAGTAGTGTCTCAGTCGATAAAATAATTCGTTATTATTGATATAGTGTTGTAGGGTGCTTCTGCAAGTACGCTAGTGAATATGCAGTTACTGTTACTGTTAAGGCGAAATACTAGTGACAAGGAAATTGAGAAATAGGTATTTGGACTAAACTATTGCCGTCGCGATGCGCCCAAACCAGAGAGCTTTAATGTGTGTGGTGATGCAATTGTATTTGTGTGCGTACTGCGCTCGAACTCTCCCCGCACCCTACCTGCGCCCCAACGAACTCGCTGGCCGACCGATATTTTATTTTGAATTGTAGCAAAATATGATATTACGTAGAGTGCGCGCAAGATAACTCTGCGCGCGAGTCGTGGCGCCACGTACGTTATATCACTAGTATTCTGTATATGGCAGCATTGAATTGGTTCCTGATTTTGGCCGTACGTAGAGCTATCTTGCGCGTATTCTACGTATGCTCTGGTTACCTAGTAGGTATGGCAGATAGGCGATCAATAGCAAACAAAAAGATAAAAGTTTAATTATTTTAAAGATTATTTATTTTTCTGCCATTAGGAAGCTACATTATTTGTGACATGGGTTAATTTTTCTTTATATGCTAATTTATTTTCTTTCAAATAATTATTGTTTGACAAAAACGTAATATGTACCTAACTAACATCATACCTATACAATTGAATATTTGATATCTGTAGGCGCTGCAGTTTACATAAAATATTTTTACTGAAATTGCTTCTTTTTAAGTATAAATTAATTATTTTTTTATGGAAATATCTTACGTTACGTCGTTCTTCTACGGTCTATAATAAATATCCCAAATGCAAGTTGGACTCGCGCTCGAAAGGTTTCATACCGTATGAGAGCCAATTATTTCGATTCAATTATATATTTTTTAAAATTGATACATTTATATACATGATATATTGATATATTATATTAATAAATATTCTGAGAATATTTCAAGCGTCTACCTTTTGTGTACATTAATAAAAATCGTGCAAAAAATCACGTCTGTTGTATGGCATAAAAAATATTTATTTCATTCTATTTTTTGACCGACGAAACAGAGGAGGTACTCAATTTGACGCGTATGTTTTTTATTTATAACCAAGCGTAACTTTTTACACAGTAGTCCGATTTTGATAATTCTTTGTTAGATTTTTTTTTCATTGGAAAGAATATACTTCGAAATTGATCCCATTTAAATTTTATTGAAATAGGCTGAGCCATTTTTGATAAATCAACAATAATCGATCCGCACTATTCGCGAATTCTGTACCTACACGGTTGAAGTAGATATTTATTTTACTCTATTTTTAGTTTTGTTGTTATAGTGGGAACAAATACATCATCTGTGTAAATTGAAACTGTTTAGCTTTTACGGTTCGTGATATACAGCCTAGTGACCAACGGACAGACGGACAGAGCAGCCTTAGTAATAGGGTCTCGTTAATCTAAAACTTCTTACCTTTTATATTGTAGGTACCTATAGCCGTATTTGCATTCTGAAATTAGTCCCATAGTATAAAAATAATTGAGGATTCAATTAAGTAAATGCGAGGTTTACTGTTTAGAAAACAGCTTGTCATACTTTGGTTCTACTTTAAAGACGTTTAAAAAATTGAAACAATTAGCTAATTAAAGCAGCAGTGGGTAGGGCACATATAATAGTAATACAGGATAGAACATCCACAATTATTATTAGATTAAAGACACATAGTTCAATGAACGGATAGCCGATGGGGCTGTTTTCTCGAATAGATCTCACGTACTGGCAAGCATAGAACTTTGTTTGCTTAGGTGGACTAAGGATAGATTTATATGTTACAGTTATAATACATTTTTAGAGGGCACGTGATTTTCCTAATTAGAACTATTATTTCGGCTTAGACGCAGTAATATAATGTAATGAATGAAGTAGTAAGAATAATGGCACATAGTTCCAAGAATGCTCAATTTTATGAATGCCCAATTTTATGAATGGCCAATTCTAAAAATGCTCAATTATCAAAATGACAAAATAATTTCCAATGGGAAAATCACATTTTCTTATAAAAAATCACCGGTAATTAAAGCACAATTTCTAGGCAAGTTTTACTATTGAAGCAACTAACATATTATATGTATTATATTATCATAACTAAGTATGACATAAAGACCTATATACCGTAACACATGAGATCATAATTATCAGTCAGAATTTGTACATTCATTATATTATTTCATGCTATATAAGGTATTTTCAGCGAGCCATTTTTTAAGCTATGTTTAAATTTGTTTGCATCTACAAATTTTATGTGAAGAGGTAGACTATTGTACACTTTTATGGCTGTAATAGATGAACTTCGATGATACAAAGTATAATTTACTTGTACTACACGAATATTGAATTTATGTTGAGGACGTAAAATTTGCGATCTAGCTGATTTATTATAAAAAAGTAGTTTTGGTTATTTTAAAAAATACACAAATCTCTTAAAGTAAGATTTTTTTAGGAAATACTTAATTGAAATTATGTTGCCATTAAATTAAAATTCAATTAAATAGAATTAGGCATTCGCAGAATTGAGCATTCCCGGATTAGTTGGGCATTATGAGAATTGGTCATTCTGCACCTAAACCATTTAGATGTCTGCCAACAACACGATATAAATAAACTAAAAAATCACTACACAGAATTGTGTAGTCGCTGCAATAAGTCGCAGTAACTAAACGCATATATTCCTTACATAAGATCTTTTTCTTCAAAAGTAACAAAGATACCTACATCAGTAAAATTACAAGATTTGAAAAATTAACTAATATTTTTAATTAACATCGATATCGATGAACATCACTAGAGCATCGACAAAAATATCGTCTATTACTACATCCCTAGTGCATGTGTACGTATAGGTTTGAACATCCCTCACCTCAGCCCTACCCCCGCATCGTGCGATAGGGACAATTGCAGCTCAGAGCAATTTATACCTACAAAAATCTTGGCAAAACAACGTTTCGTATTACGCTGTTTTTTCCATCAAAAACTAAATTAATCAAGTATTTTTTTATATCCAAATTTACAAAAAATATGTGTTCATGATTATGTCATTTCATATTTTGTTAGAAATTAATAAGTTTATTCTGGTGGGTCTTTAAAGACGTCGGTAAAAATGGTGATTTTTTTTGAGACTTTGAAGGATCATATTTTGCCTGATAATTAATTTATCAAAAAAATGAAAAGACAGGGTAGTTTAAACAGCTAAATTTAATTTTATGGCTAAAAATTGTAACTCTAAAAGCATTTTCCAGAAAGAAAACAGCGCAATACGTTTGTATGGAAAATTACAGACCACCTCAGCTCTTAAGAAGGAAAAAAAGCGCCGTTGGTGGACACAACGCTGGAATGACGCTGCGTTTAACAGCGCGCCCGCTGCGAGCTTGTCGTGAGAGCGCCACGAGCGCGCGGCGGCCCGCTGCAAGTCGCGACGGGCTAGCGACGATGTAACGACGTTTCGCGCGCTCGTTGCCACTCGTCGCATCGCGGCGATAATATCGCCGTGTGGAGACGGCTTCTAGAGAGTGTACAGAAATACGTGGCAGGATAATAATATCGCCGCGATTCTCTCGCTCGTGGAGACAACGACTTAGTATATAAATATTTTTGACTTAAGCGTAGGTCAAATACACTAATACAATTTTATATAATGTACTCGTACCGTTACTATCAGTTTAATACGCACTACTCGTACCTACGTACGTTTAGCTTACGCGTAGGTCAAACACAACACATAATGAAACACTGTATAATATACAATGATGTATAATATACCTATGTGGTAAGCATAGTGTTGTCCTTTACCTGCGTGGCAATATGTATATAACCGCAACAATGGAAGACAGACGATATGATGACACACTTGGGAATGAACAGTTTCAAAGCTTGCGTTTGTTCCCAACTCGAAGCCCTCGCAGCCTCGTAACTAATGTAACCTCGCACCACCCGCGGCTTTCGTAGTTTTGTAGATGACGTAGTTTATAGGTACGAATCATTTTTGTTCCACTAGCTATAAAGGTGGTGTTTTCAGAGTTTTCTGTATCCATTTTAAGTAAGTTCGTATAGGCCGGATCGCTAAGCCTGGTGTCAGAGTTTTAAGCCACCTAAAGACCTCTGACATGTCTAAACGGTTAAAATAACCGGGACCTACAATTTGACATGTCATCAATGCCACCCGCTATGAACAATCCGAAGAGTGACCGAGCCGAACGTTGCTTAACTTTGGTAATCACTCTTCACGTATAGTGAATTATCTGTTTGTAATTGTATTGTTTTTATTCTTGTCTTAATGAAACAATAAAGAGTTATTATGTCATGAACTATCGTTAAAAAGCGGACCATAGAGAAACGATTAAATATAATTAGTGGGGGACTATGCGGTATGGTAAGCGAGGGAAGATTCGCTTTTGTTTAGACTACACTTCAAACGATATTTTGTTTTCCTATCCTAATTAATATTAACTACAAACCTGAAAGAGTGTTTGTTGATTTGTTTGATATTTTTTCACGCAGCAACAGATGGATTGATGGTTTGTATTTTTGCATGGATATAGTTAGAAGTTCGGACAGTGTCATAGATTACATTTAATAAAAGGATCCTTGGGTTTTATGAAACTGTAATGCATGGATCTATGGTTATCTCTTTCACCGAAGACCATTGGTTTTATGAGACGTCTATATAGTACTATTAGCCGAAGCTCCTTTTGTTTTAAACCAAATCCGTTTGCATCTACAAAGTTGTTTCAATCAGAAAAGTCCTACAAGGATTGAGTCGATCTTCAGTTAAGTAAAAAAAAACTACTTTCGTAGGTATCGGGTCTCAAGCTTCTACAAATTAGTTTCCTGAACTCACCTTCGACAATTTATCACTCGTTTTTTTCGGCGCAAAAAAGATTGCGAGGGATATTTCGAGTCTGAAATACTCATTTGTGAGCTGACCAAAGAGAGATAAAGAGGCTAATGCCTTGAAAAAAGATAGCGAGAAAAGACGCGTTCTTAGAATTAATTATAAATATTGCTGATAAAACAAAAACACTTATTTAATATCACGAAAATCTTTAAATAACCATTTGTGGTATAATCGCCAACAATTTTCAATTTGTTTATTTACAGAAAATGTAACTTACAGCACTTAATAATAGGCCTTACATTTTTTATCCTAAAAAACTACGAATTAAATTATTACATAAAAATAGAACAGAATATACCTATTTAACCATGAAATAAAATTAATAGAAGCAACAACGTATTACAATTATTTTTACGCTAACTATAAATAAAATTTGAGATCACAATTTGACTTCTTCGCAATACGAAAGAATATTTTTAGCAATGGTTGTCCATACGTCGGCAAAGATGTCAATCAAACTAGAGAGCGACCGAGCTATGCCCAAAGTAAAAATAAAAAACCGGACAAGTGCAAGTCAGGCTCGCACACCGAGGATTCCGTACAAATCCAGAAAAATTCACAAAATTGGGAAGTACGTTGTTAAAATCTCTATACTCATCATCATCATCGACAAAAGTTTTTTTTTTTACTTTTCTTGTCATTCATAGAAAATTGTTAAAATAATTAAAAACCTGTTTTAGCAAGTGCTAATGAAGCTGTTTTATATGATACTTTACATGATACGATTTACCCACTTTAAATTTTGAACCCATATTTTGTGAATTTTGAAGCCCTTTTATTTTTGATTTAAATAAAAATGTTCAGTTTTCAGATTTATTCCTATATGTGTACTCTGAGACAATGTTTTTCGCCAAATTTCATAGTTCTATGTCAACGAGAAGTACCCTGTAGGTTTTGATTTTTGTGAGTGTCGAAATATGCGGTTTTTTACGACATAAACGGCTCTAACTTCTTTATATAATAACTGAGAAGTTTTTCCTTTACACAACTGTAAGAGATCATAGATATACGTATACAGTTTAAATTTCAACTCGATATCTTTACGCGTTTCCGAGATAAAGAGTCTTGACATACACACAGACGGACAGACAGACAACAAAGTGATCCTATAAGGGTTCCGTTTTTTCCTTTTGAGGTACGGAACCCTAAAAAATACACAAATTCGTATTTTTTCAAAAATGCCGCCCATACTACAGATAAACTTCAAATTAAAAGCTCCATTCAAAAACCAAATTAATTCAAAAGCCGTTTTTAGCTCCGAATTTCGAAAAAAAAATCATTCATTCTTTCATTCATTTAGAGGCAGATAGATTTCATAAAAAAAATCGTTATTTTTGGACAAATTCGATATTAAGTCTTCTGATAATAGTGCCAATGGATTGCTAGAAAACCAATTATACGGCACGTCGATTTGGCGTTTAAAGTGGGGAGAGAAATAGGTGGGAACGGGCAAGTGGTCAGACCGCGTCACTTGAGCGGAGTGCCGCGGATTATGGGCTCACTCGCTAACTTGCTATAGGCAAACAAATTGCTCATCTAATGGGATAGTAGTGTCGAGAACTTTCTTTACACCGTTATTAAGCTTTGACATTTGTTATTTGCTAACAAACCCGGCACCCACCCTGTTCAGACTTCACACCACCATCTGAAGAGAAGTCTCCCATCTGGACATGAACTCCCGTGGCCAGTCTGGAAGTCTCTTAATCGGCTACGTGTCGGGGTTGGCCGCTGCAAAGAGAAAATGGTCAGATGGGGCTTTGAAGACCAGGAACAATGTGAATGCGGTGCTGCCATCCAAACCATGGCACACCTTTTAGTTTGCCTGCTTTGCCCAAAACAATGCACACAGAAAGGCCTGAACCTGGCCACCGAGGACGCGGTAGAGGTCGCCAGATACTGGTCCCAAAACATTTAAACTTGTAAATAATTTGTATATAGTTTAAAAAAAAAATAAAAAACTAAAACGTAAAAAAATAATAATACAAAAAAAATAAAAAAAAATCAAATAAAAAATGTCTAGCCATTGACACGAGATGAATGAATGAATTTGCTAACTACATTTATGAATTGATTCCAGCTACATTTTTCGATATCATTGGCATAATACGTATCCTTTATAATATATATTATAAAGGATACGTATTGATATATTATAATACGTTATGACTAACGAACTACTACCTAAAGTTTATTCTAATTATTGTCTATTGAAGTAATTTTTGTGTAATAAATAAATAAATATTTTGAGACATCTTACACACGGCCTCTGACCCCAAACTAAGCAAAGCTTGTGACATGGCTACCAGAGACTGATATATCTAGTACTACATATACTTATTTTTAAATACATACTTATATAGATAGTAACTAAATAACACCCAGACACAGAGCAAACACTTATGTTCATCACATAAATATTTGCCCTGGGTGGGGATCGAACCCACGCCTCTTTGTTCCAGAAGTTAGGGTTACTAACCACTGAGCCACCGAGGCAGTCTTCTAGAATGATACTCTTTTAATACTGACTCAAGTTATAAAAACTTTTAATGTATGTGACTTGCTTTAAGCTTACGGCTTCGTTATCATTTTGTCGTTGTTATTATCCCATGACGTTTGACCTCTAAAGTATGTTCATCCAAGAAATCTAGTCGATCCGTTACTCTGTTCCTGCGTGAAAGAGTAAAAAATAAACCAACAAATATACATTCGGATTTATAATGCAAGTAGCATACAATTCTTGAACTAAAAATGTGAACAGGGTCAGCGAAGGGCAAATTTCAAATATTTAGTTCAAACAAAATCCAGCTTACATTTGCATCATCAAAAAATCCTAAAAGAAACGTTTATTTTTTGAAAGTACCCATATATTCGGTTCATAGTTAACAATAATCACAAAGTGTCCAATTTAGCAGCAAATGTTATCTGTATAGTAGGTATTCGGACACAGCCGGCCCAATAATGACCGCAGTGTAAGAACATAATTAATTGTATACGTTATTAGGGTACAATTACTGTTGTTATTGCTATAGCCAGAGCAGATAACTGACTCTCCCTGCAGTGCGGCGGGAGAGTAGACTGGGTTCCGCCCACGCTCTTCAAGAACACATGATTAAGGATATGTCCAAAAATCGTCGACTTGGCATTTCCAAAAACAAACACATTTTTAAATATTCATAGGTAAAATATCATAATCAGCTGCACATTAAAGATACTGTATATTGCGCAGTTTGTGATAGTGGTTTAATTTAGTGGTTCATTATTTACGTGATTTCTCACTATTAAGTCTCTCTTCATCTTCTTGTGTGCCAGTCCTCTAGCGGTTCTGTGACAATTTGGTCCAGGGGTCAACAGCTGTTCAATCGTTGGTTTGGACTATGAATATGGAATGTAAAAATGCAAAGTCAATGGTTAGAGCACACTATTTTCGTGATACCACCAACGGCACCAACATAACCAGCTATAAACTTCTTTTTCCGTTAGGCGGAATACGAAGAATCCGTCCACGTTTCAGTTCACGTGCCTTCACAATTATTTACCATAAAATTAAACTGCTAACAATAAATTGATAATTCCAGTTTGTCCCCCGGGGGACAGAAATTCGGGTACAGCTTACCCCACAATAACCGCATGAAGACATAAATAATTACGTACGTTATTGCAGTGCAATTTTATTTCTGTTATTGTTATATTTATGACACCACAGTCGACTTAATAGTTCTGTTAATTTCGTGTGGTCTAACCTTTGCGAGATTTAAGTCATTGAGACCTCCGATAATCCCGCACGGTTAAGAGTTTCAAGCCATTTTTGTTGGATTACGTTCCGTCGCTCACCGAGACTGACATCAGACCTTTTTGTTGATTTTGCTCCGGGGAGCGGCTCCGATACCGAATTATAATGAAAGGGTTATTTTACTTGAGCATCACTTTACTTTGTGGCTGACCAAGGGTTTTTAGCTTTTGTTACAATAAGTAGGTAATAGGGTGATGTCTGATCTAGGTGTGACCGAAAAAATAAAATTAACAGAAAATACCCGAAAAAATACTCATAAGCAAGCTTAAAAGTATCTTTAGCAAATTATACCTACCGATGATCGTGGTGTTTCATCATTTAGTTTATTTGGCGTATATATACTTAATCGTAAAATGTTATTCGGATTCATCTATAGGCAAAACTATTATAGCGTCGATTAACTGCTTTTTAATTGTTAAAAGCCTGCGCTTTACTTGATATTATACCGGTGTAGTTAAAAGCAAAAATATTTAGTGCGAAATGAAGACTGACTCGCAAGTCAATGCAAAATATATTTTTAACGTGATTAGTTAAACTCTTCAAGCAGTGAAAATTAAGTAGTTTTTCAAAGTTGCTCAGATAGCTGAGATCTACCCCAAATAGTCACACTGCTGTCCATTGAATTCCGCACATTTCTAAACCATGATTGGCTGCAATGTTGCAAAGGACAGACGTGCACATGATTGCTTTAGAGAGTTTAGAGCATATTGCTCAAAGAGCTGCCGTCCAAGGCCTGGGGATTCTCTTTTATATCCGATATTGCTGCATTCATGCACTTCAGAGTCAATGCACTCAGATGCTTTATTACTGTCTAGTGCGTATGACTCGATATTTGGTTCTGTCACTTGACAAAGGCTAAACTAGGATAAGAGAAAAACACATACAGACGAATGAAGATTGCCTCCTTTTTGAAAGTCCGTTAAAAATGCCATTATAATATCTGTGAAAATTAGGAATTATAAGAATAAAATATCAGTTTGGTTTTCTCGTACCGTACTACCTACTACATAAGTAATTATATTCCTATCAAGTGGACTTTGCTGCCTAAGATGTTGTAAGATTCCTTTTGTCAAAGAGTTTAGATCATTTATCGGAGTCTTTTGTATCTTTCATATGTGCAACTGTACTTAAGTTATTCGAGTTTTCAGATAGAGTTCCTTTTAGAGAAATGTTGCACATTATGAACTTAACCATAAATATTAGTGATATAAAAGCTAAAAATATCAATTTTTTTGATACATTAATCAGTATCATGAATAGTATTAAAACGAGGCAAATCTCAAAATGTACCTAATGTAAAAGTTTCTTTCCAATCCAAATAGATTCAAATTTTACTATAAAATTGAAAATCTACATGTGTTTTTATTTTAAAATGGAAATACTTTTTTTTGTTTAACGTCACATTTCGATTTTCTATATCATTTCTCGCTTCGAGAGTGCAATCCACGTACAAGAAGAACGGCACCGCGGAATCATAGGAAATAATAGGCGAGGAGCCGGAGCAGCCGACCTCATCAGCTCGTTAGACGACAAAGGACCCTGATCCGCACGTCTTTTGTCTGCCACAGAGCAATGAGCAAAAAATATAACAGATACTTTCTCGTATTACCCGCCTGTGTACAGAACGAGCGAACTCCCCGCGGAATACGGGCAATTACGAACGTCCTGATTTTATGCGGTTTCTACATTATATTTATACACTTCTCTATGCATATTATACCCCTACAAACCCAGTTTTGTCTCCTGGGAAACTAATACTTTATTTGGCAAAGCGGCTTTATGAAAGATGGAAAAAATATTAATGCGTGAACCTTTCCGCGAAAGAAATTCCGTCTTGATATTAGAGACGAGCATTTTTTGCGTTTTCTATGGATTAATAATCCAATCCGTCGCATTTTGGACCCGTTGACCCGTTAAATTCCGGGGAGGTGGTAAAGTTGGAACGTATATTACGGTTATTGGTATATTTGCGTCACCGAGTCTGGCCTCCGCTGCTCGGGCGCTGTTACTTTATAGTCGCCGCCTACCTTAATTAACGTAAAATTGAACTTACGATAGTGCTGCTATTTACGACGCTGTTAAATTAAGTTTTTTGGGTTATAAAGTGTATTTGGAAGAATTCTGGCTTTTTGGGTGGTCGATTGGATTGTCTGAGATTACTTACCCCCAAAACGCCAATTCGAATATTAGCATATTGTACTGTACTGTAGGTATTTACTGTACCAGCCTTTTTAATAGTCCACTGCATGACATAGGCCTACCTAAGAAGAATGATTGGGCCATATCCACCACGCTGGACTAGTGCGGGTGGGTGGATTCACATACGCGATCAAATTTCTTCTACGGATACAATATGTATGTATGCATTAGCATACATACATATTGCATTGAGAACGCGTAAAGATATCGAGTTGAAATTTAAACGGTATACGTATATTGATGACCTCTTGCTGTTGTGGAAAAGACAAACTTCTCAGTTGTCGTTTAAAAAAGTTAGAGTCGTTTATGTCGTAAAAAACTGCATATTTCGACACTCACAAAAATCAAAACCTACAGGGTACTTCCCGTTGACATAGAACTATAAAATTTGGCAAGAAGCATTCTCTTAGAGTACACATATAGTAATAAATCTGAAAACTGTACATTTTTATTTACATCACAAAAAAAAGGGGCCTCAAAATTCACAAAATATGGGTTCAAAATTCAAGTGAGAAAATCGTATCATGTAAGGTGTCATGTAAAAGAACTTCATTAGCACATGCTAAAACAGGTTTTTAATTATTTTAACAATGTGTTTGTACGGAACCCTCGATGTGCGAGCCTGACTCACACTTGTCCGGTTTTTTCAAATAGAATCACCCAAAACGTGATACTGTAAGATTCCTTTGATTTTCTAATCAAATCATCCATAACAAGCAGATGCTGAGGCAGTATTTTTAAATATAACCTAACGTTTATATAAAATTTAAGAAGAAAGGTTGATTTATAAACTGTATATACACGTAGGTGCTATAAATCTTCCTGCCGCGGCAGCTCTAGCTTAAGTGGTCGGGCGACATCTCACCATTTACCATGACTTATGGGCACGTAGCACAGCGTTTTTGTCAAACCGTGTGCTGCAGATTTCAGCGGGGCTTTCCACGATATTTTTCTTGCTAACATTGTACGTAGTTTAAATTATCAGCCTTCACCAAATAGCTAAGAAATAAACTTAAACATTTAGTGAATAAAACTCCCGAACGAAATGCTTTGAGTATTTCGAATTTAGTTAAGTACGTCAAACCGATCAGAAAATAGATCTAAAGTTGCGTGTGAACATTGAATTTTTTTCGGTCATTCTAGCCTTCGCTCATAATAAAAACTGGTCAATAGTAAGCTATCTGTATAACCAAGATTAAACAATGGCACCACTGACAATCATAAGCATTTGGCGGATATACTAGCAGCTTCGTGTCAATCAGCTGGGCCGGCGGCGTGGACAACTGTTTAGAGAGCTTGTTAACTATTTAGGTAGCATGCTAGATGTCATAGCCAGCAAAACTGTGATGATGCACCAGTGCTAACTGGCTCCAGCGGCTGGTAAATCATTATTTTCAACGTTGGATTCTACGCTGGCGTAATGTACTGTAGCCTTTTTAATATTTCACTGCAGGACGTAGGCCTACCCACGAAGGGTGATAGGGCCATATCATACTGAGCACAGTACAAAATAAGATTCAGTCCAAACAGACCGCAAGCATAATCTACCACACTGTCCCAGTGCGGGTTAGTGGATTCACATACGCCATCGAATTTCTTCCACGGACATATTATGGAAGTTGCCTTGCGATGCTTTCCTTCACCGAAAAGCTGGTGAAATTCCATACATAAATTCCAAGGAAATCATTTCCACTAGACCAGGTGTAATTATATTCACTTTATATTTGTATTGCATTGAGTGTTAGCATGTCAGTTATGTAACATTTGTAACAATGTACCTCATTCCAAGTAAATGCTCAAGTCTATCTCCACTTTTATCAGAGAAAACTAACAGTTTAACGTAGAATTCGTTCCTTCATTCAGGTCGGAACGCATTTGATGAAATTCAATTTGCTTTCCAACGCACTACAAAAGAGATTCCAATTCACTTGTAACCGAAATTTAAATTGAATAAGGGTTCTGTCCAATCGGAGGGAATCGGCTTAATCAATTTCATCTAAGAATTAAGGGCCCAGCTCGTCGACAAATTTTCGTAAATTTTGTTCTATCACCTCGAAAAGTGTGTATTGAAGAAAAGTGTATTTTTCAGGTTTTAGTATTTTGTTTGCTAGAAATATAATGCATACCGATTTATTAAGGTATTGTAAAGCTATTTCCTATTTATTAATTATTTATTTAATATTTGGCCAAGATAAAAGTGATCGTCTAGTTTTATAATGTAATCGTCTAGAAAATATTTAACTCAAATGGACCCTTATACGTTGTGTAAAGTTTACGTTGTGTTTAGATAATAAAATTTGGATAAATAGTGAACCTAAATTAGTTTCAACACTAGCCTATATAAATCTATAAATAACCAGAATATAATAGGTGTTGCCAGTTCTTTGTATCATAAATAGATACAAAAGTTAAATTATTAAAAGGAGAACAAAACAAATTAAAAATAAGTTCAATACGATTCAAATAAGATGCAGTTTCAGAATAACAAAAGAAATACATTCGCTCAGCACATAAAACACATAATAAAATGAAATCAATTAAATTTGAATATGACAAATTATTACGATGCATGTGACAATATGAAATAAAGAAAGTAGAGTTAAATAAAAGCATGCAACTTAGCTTGATTCCGGCTATCTGCTACCCCTTACAGCTACAGCGATTGGTGATCCGCAGTCTGTCCTTCTTCTCTCTTCGTGGCCAACTTTATGCTAAAAGAAATACCAATTAATAACATTAGTGCAGTGAGAATAATATTATCTGCTCCTCTGATCTGCTCCAAACTGCATCGCTGCTAACACCATCCTCTGGAAGGAAAACAAGTATGGAATATGGAGTTTAGATCTTTAAGATCTGTAAATTGAAAGCCTAGCGAATCAGAATGTGGGGCTCCCTGCCATCCTTCACCCCACTCCAAAGCATTGCCAACAAATCCATCAGAGTTTAGCCCTAACCACGCCACTAAAGACACTAAATATTCAAACCTTCTTATCTCTTACTGATCATCATTCATTCATCTCTTAATCCAGTCATTCATCCAAACACTCCTTTAATAAGGTTAGAACCTAAGGTTCTCAAAGTTTGTTATTATTTGGTTCCCTAAGCTAGTTTTGTGACCAAGAGATTCCTTATGACTCGAAAGATCCCTACAGGAATATCACGGTCGTGTGGTGTGTGTACCTAGTGCATGTTCGGACATCCAGTTGCGAGATAGCAGCCGCTAGCAGGCCACTATTTCGGCCGGATGTCCTGTGTAATTTCCCCCCCTCCTTGTGCGGCCGGCTTTCCCTGCTGAAAGGAGCGAGAGTCCATAGTGCCCGTCACGTAGATCCGGCGGCAAAAACCTATGCCAGGCCCCTCATAAGTGTCAAATAGTGTGCAAGTGTGTAAGAAAATGATTTTTCATATTAAGTTTCCATTTGGGGAAAAGAGACCTAATTCCAATAAGATTTTGTCCGTTTTGTGTTAGTTTATGATGAAAACCTTCGATAGCCAGATACCTTTGTCAATACATATTATGTTGTATGTTTCACAATATGAAACAATATGATGGAGTGGAGGAAACGAGCTGTGCCGACCCCACCTAGTGGGATAAGGGCAAGATGATGATGATGATGATGTTTCGAATCTCGTACTGCATCCATGAAACATGAACTTGCAGTGAGAATGCATTAATATGTTGAGTCTCGTTCAATAGAGACGAACTCGGAACTCCTTAGGTAGATGTCTGATCTTCTTGCATAAATGTTTGGCCTCCTTATGGAGTGATGTACATGCTGTCATATTTTTATAACAGCACAATAATATATTATGTGCAGCACAATGTGTTTCACATATACAAATATCATGAGGATGAATCAGCTGATGTAGAAGGTCATTAGGTTATCAAAAGTTTTCATTCAAATATGTTATTATTTTGTTTGTACCGGAACTATAAAAACACAACCTAGCTACATGTAAATGAAATTAATGTTTAGTAGCACTCATCCACTCAGCCTCTCCAAACATACATCACATGAGTCCTAACGTAAGGAAAACTAATAAATAGTCTACCCTTAGATGGCCCAAAAACAACGTAGTAGGCGCACTGCTTCTGAAAGAAAGGACATTATGCTACCACTATTGTAATCTATCTATCAATTAATCTGATAATATGATTGAAAATAAACGGAGACTAAAGTATCGTACTTATAGTAAGTACCGCTATCTGAAAGTTAAACACTTTGGAAAATAAACCTGAAAATAAATACCTTGAAAGAATATTCATTAGTTCGAAATCCTTTTGAGACCTGAGGTAACGCAAAACTTTATCTTAGGTACGGGAGAACAGCAAGAAATAGCAATAAATTGATTACAATATTTATATGAAATATAACATCAACAAATATCTGATTTGTTCAAGCTAGCTATTAGGTACTGCAAAGATGAATCCTTGAAAGTCATCGCCAAAGGTCTCAAAGAGATTTATGATATATCACTTTCACAACACAAACACTATAGTATGCCTTAATCGACGAAGGCTTTCTGTTCACTTATACACTTGGGAAATGAGCAAAGCGAGCGAGCTCTAATTTCCAAATTTTCACCCGCGTTATAATTTAACACCTGAACTATTTTCAAAACGAGTATCGTTTACCGCGGTTTAACCCGGACTGTCCCCAAAATCCTAGCTTTTCCCATACAAAATAATTGTAATCTCGACGAATTCCACGCCTGTCAAATACTTGAGAAATCAATTATAAAAATATTTATGGGTTTGTACAAAACGGACGAAAAAATTGAAACACTCGAAATCACTTTAGTTTTTGTAAAATTTTCTAGCGCTATAAATTATTTCTATTTCCAGTAAGTCAACTTGCTACAAATATAGAGTCTTCGACAGAAACAAACCTAATATGTAATGACTATTTAGACATAGTACTCTATTTGTATTTCAGTACCTATATTAATAAGTGATTTGATTTTATATAGCTATAAGGTTATATTTACATAACAGTCCGCCACCATACCTGTAAATACTTCATTTATCTCGTAAAACTATTTCAAACTTCTATCAATCAACACATAAGTAACCATAAATTATCATTATTTCATTAATTGAAAGTCATTTTTGCCATAAAATTTAATGCTCTATTAACATACCAAGTTGTCTTACTGTCTAAGTTTATACTGTCTCTACGCGACAGTTGCCACTCAAGTTTTTTTTTATGGCAGTCAATATGGATTGCATAAAGGACAACTAGGGTTAACACATTTATATTTTTGCCCAACTACCAAAAGAAGAGAGGTTCTCAATTTATACATACTTTTGCTTTCTTATAAATTTTCAAAATGTTATTAGAAAATAGTATAATTTACATACTCGTATTTAGAATAATACGTAAGACTATAATTATAGTGTTCGATGATTTTTACGTGACACAAAATAACATAACCATGATTATAATTGTATAAAATGAATAAAACTATTTTGATTATTGTTATCATATAAAGTTCAGACATCAATATTAATATATTCAATTATTTTAATACAAAATTAGTATAGGAACAAGTAAAATGACCTAATGTCGAATGTATGTAAAACAACAGAAATAATGATGTCCGAATCGTAACTTTCTCATATTCAGAATTTACTACTTTACTTAGTTAATACATCTCATTGAAATTAAATATAATTAAATACATCTGAGACAGTGACAACCCTGTCCTCAGTGTTCGATTTTTTACTCAAAACAATATTTCTGTTAACGCAGAAAATAAAAAGGGAAAAATATGACCTGCTAACGTGGTCTACAGAATTTTAGAGAGAATACTTCAGGCACTTGAAAATGTAAGGTTTCCAATAATTTGCGGTTGACCTGTGTCAGAGAATGGCAATTTTGAACTTTATTCTTTAGTGCTATAGATTCTCCAATAAAATACTGAGCAGCAAAATGTCGTGGTATTCCTCCTAGAACTTCTCACGACTCAATTTTTTTTTAAAGAACAATAAATATTTCCAAACCCGCATTAGCATGAAAAGGACAGCAAATACAACAACTTTACAAAGTCTGAGAGAGACAGAAAATTTTAGTTAATAATCTATAAGGTGTATAGTCAAAATATAGCATAAGTACATGGAACAGACGTTATGTGTATATATACATACATAACGGCGGTTACAGATCACCCCTTTGAGTTTAGACGGGTTTTTAATTTTCTTTTGAAAAATGGAAACCCGGAGAAAATCACATAAAAGAAAAACCACTCATAAAACTACAACCTAGGTAACATTCTACCCTACACTACATAACCTAATCACCCCTTAGACGTTTAGACACAAAAGTAAGAAACATCAATCGAAAAATCGCACTAGTTAACGTTGTTCACTATAAAACTACATCAACCCTTCACCCCTTAAATTTTTAGACGTTTAACACCTCAAAAGAGATTATAATCAATCACCCCTTAGAGAGAAGGACGGTAAACACTCTTAATAGAAATAGGTTAAAATCTATTTTCCCGTTTTACTATCTTAAGATTTGTCAATGTGTAAAACATATTGATGTCTTTTATCTATTTGATACATAATAATTTCACTTACAACAAAAGTGCATTCTAATTCTTTACTTTACCAATGTATCAACATATGAATAAGATAGAAAAATAGTTAGATATTCTCGCAACAAAAATAAAAAAATTCATAATCGACCTAATCGCGTACAGCATCCGTACATATCGCATAGATCGATATGGTGATTTTCACATTGTCGTAGTTCTATTCGAAATTGCTCAGCCGAATCTGATAAAATTTAAGCAGACCGTCTGTTGGACCACTTGAACCACCTCTTAAGTATGGTCTATATAGCAAAAAAAAATGTACATAATATACGCGTTGAATTGATAACCTCCTACGTTTTCGTCAAAAAAAAAAAAGAATATTCTGTTCCTACACCGACTACATTTTTTTTTTTCAAAGACAATTCGCAAACTTTATATTACATGAAAACTTTATTTCCTAGTTTTAAAACAAGCACAAAATAATCTAACTCATTTACCTAGCTAAAGCGTCCAACTAAACACTACCATCACTACCATATCTGTATTTTGATAATATTATAATTGCAATAAGAATTTTGTCTAAAGCGTAACAAATCAAATTTTGCAAGCAAGCAAAATACAGAGAAACCCAAAAAAAATGTAACACATGTTATCCCTAAGGTCAATGTAAACTGAAACTACAGAAACTGTTAGCTGAATGCAGATGTTCAACCGCCTGTTCATTGACCTACATTTTTTTTTCTCAAGTGCATTCCATCGTTTGTATCGTTCGTTGACCCCTTTTTTTTTGCAAGTTCATCGACCCGAAACCTTTTTTTCTAACACTTTTAAGTGCCACATCTGTGACATTCCAAGCTTCGTATCGTCTATTGACCTATATTTTTCTTTTGTACAAGTTGTAAATTTAACCCTTTTTTCAGTCTATTTGAATAAATATTTTTGAGAATTGTAATTATATTACTAGCTAAACATTTAATTTTATCAATATTTATTTACTATATAGTTATGCAAAACCTGGCGCGAGTGAAACTGAAGCTGATACCTAGAGAGCAACTAAGCTCCGCTACACAAGACGAAATGAAAAATGTATTCGCGTTTTATCGGAAACTCTGCCTATACCGATAACTTAACTATATTATGTACTTAACAGAAGAACTCTCTAGAATCTACTTCTAAATTCTTCAAAAACTCGAGGTTCCCGAGATCCGAGTTTGAACAAAACAATAAATATATTTAAGACAATACAATTTAGTCAAATGTGGCATTCTAAAACTAGCCCTTTATTAGTATTTAAACTAACGTTAAAACGACCTAAGATTTACAGAAAGAGAAAAAATGGCGTGAATTAAAAGAGTTGTAGGTATTTTATCTAGTTTTGAACAAAGCGAAAATTGATTCGAATTTAAAACTTACAAAAATACTGATTGAGAGAAAAAAATGTCTAAATCAGTAACTAAACTAAACCATGTTGGATGCAAGCCGCTTCCAATCGGTCCTATTGCTAATAATAATGATGGTAACTTTTGTTTCACACCTAATTTGCATCAGCGATTTGCTGCTGATACTTCACCGGCCGCTACAGCGGTACACTCGCTTCGCTCGTTTGGCTGGTGAGTTGTTTGTCATGTTCTAACGTAACATAGCTTATTATTTTTTTTTTTTATCTTCAATATGACAATATTCGGCGAAACTTTATTCGTCTAATAGTTGTTTGGCCTTATGAAAGATTTGACAAATGGTAAAATGTTCGAAATGTTTTTTTCTGTAAAAAGAAACTACTTTATGAAACGTTATACGGAATCGGTCAAATAATTAGATTTGACAAATGGTAAAACGTTCGAAATGTTTTTTCTGTAAAAAGAAACTACTTTATGAAACGTTATACGGAATCGGTCAAATAATTTTCCTCGAAAAAGCAAGAAACCGTATGAAAAATTATTACTACTGCAGCTCATAAAACCCTGCTCTTAAGTCGAGGTTAAACCCGACAAATAGTCACACACTAGAATGTCGCCCAACTATGATATATGTCACCCCTGTGTGCTCTGTTTTTAAAGTAAATATTTGCATTAATTTACTACAGGGTATATAAACAACAAAATATGATATTTTATTCGAACTACACTGTGACCTATTTGTGGAGGCCTAAGTCCAGTAGTGGACGTCCAATCGCCATTAAACAAAAGACAAAAGAACTAATTTAGGAAACAAAATATGATGTCTTATTCGAACTACAATCTGATATATCTAGGGAGACCTATGTCCGGTAGTGGACGTTCTATCGTTATCAAACAAACAAACAATAAAACAATACAAGTAAAGAAAATATGGTTTCTTATTTGAAGTACTACCTGATCTATTTAAGGAAGCCTATGTAGTGGACATCCTACCATTATCAAACATACAACCAAACAAAATATACAATTTGAAAAATAAATGGCAACTACATATTAACCTGATAATGCAAAATACTAATATCGTCAAGCAAATAAGAAAATATGCCTAAATTATAGTTGTAATCTAATATCATATATTTTATATTATAAATTGAAGTTGAATAATAGTATTCATATGTATTAATTTGACTGACTAAGACAGACATTCTCATTTATTAACAATCTAATAACTTTTGCGACTTCATACATCTTATCATTCCTCTACTATTATGCGATTAGTTAAATAGTATAAGAATAATATAGTAAGAACTTATTGGAAATGTAAAAGGATTTTCGTTGTTTGAATTGGAATAGAATTCTTTAGTTGAAAGATTTGTTTTTGATAAATTTTCTAACTACCATAGTAACTCAGGTATCTTTTAATGCGTATTTTAATCAAGTTAATTAAAATTTTAATGACGCATATCCTGGTCGTCACGGCACCACTGTAAAGCTATTTCCTATTTATTAATTATTTATTTAATATTTGGCCAAGATAAAAGTGATCGTCTAGTTTTATAATGTGATCGTCTAGAAAATATTTAACTCAAATGGACCCTTATACGTTGTGTAAAGTTTACGTTGTGTTTAGATAATAAAATTTGGATAAATAGTGAACCTAAATTAGTTTCAACACTAGCCTATATAAATCTATAAATAACCAGAATATAATAGGTGTTGCCAGTTCTTTGTATCATAAATAGATACAAAAGTTAAATTATTAAAAGGAGAACAAAACAAATTAAAAATAAGTTCAGCACATAAAACACATAATAAAATGAAATCAATTAAATTTGAATATGACAAATTATTACGATGCATGTGACAATATGAAATAAAGAAAGTAGAGTTAAATAAAAGCATGCAACTTAGCTTGATTCCGGCTATCTGCTACCCCTTACAGCTACAGCGATTGGTGATCCGCAGTCTGTCCTTCTTCTCTCTTCGTGGCCAACTTTATGCTAAAAGAAATACCAATTAATAACATTAGTGCAGTGAGAATAATATTATCTGCTCCTCTGATCTGCTCCAAACTGCATCGCTGCTAACACCATCCTCTGGAAGGAAAACAAGTATGGAATATGGAGTTTAGATCTTTAAGATCTGTAAATTGAAAGCCTAGCGAATCAGAATGTGGGGCTCCCTGCCATCCTTCACCCCACTCCAAAGCATTGCCAACAAATCCATCAGAGTTTAGCCCTAACCACGCCACTAAAGACACTAAATATTCAAACCTTCTTATCTCTTACTGATCATCATTCATTCATCTCTTAATCCAGTCATTCATCCAAACACTCCTTTAATAAGGTTAGAACCTAAGGTTCTCAAAGTTTGTTATTATTTGGTTCCCTAAGCTAGTTTTGTGACCAAGAGATTCCTTATGACTCGAAAGATCCCTACAGGAATATCACGGTCGTGTGGTGTGTGTACCTAGTGCATGTTCGGACATCCAGTTGCGAGATAGCAGCCGCTAGCAGGCCACTATTTCGGCCGGATGTCCTGTGTAATTTCCCCCCCTCCTTGTGCGGCCGGCTTTCCCTGCTGAAAGGAGCGAGAGTCCATAGTGCCCGTCACGTAGATCCGGCGGCAAAAACCTATGCCAGGCCCCTCATAAGTGTCAAATAGTGTGCAAGTGTGTAAGAAAATGATTTTTCATATTAAGTTTCCATTTGGGGAAAAGAGACCTAATTCCAATAAGATTTTGTCCGTTTTGTGTTAGTTTATGATGAAAACCTTCGATAGCCAGATACCTTTGTCAATACATATTATGTTGTATGTTTCACAATATGAAACTATATGATGGAGTGGAGGAAACGAGCTGTGCCGACCCCACCTAGTGGGATAAGGGCAAGATGATGATGATGATGATGTTTCGAATCTCGTACTGCATCCATGAAACATGAACTTGCAGTGAGAATGCATTAATATGTTGAGTCTCGTTCAATAGAGACGAACTCGGAACTCCTTAGGTAGATGTCTGATCTTCTTGCATAAATGTTTGGCCTCCTTATGGAGTGATGTACATGCTGTCATATTTTTATAACAGCACAATAATATATTATGTGCAGCACAATGTGTTTCACATATACAAATATCATGAGGATGAATCAGCTGATGTAGAAGGTCATTAGGTTATCAAAAGTTTTCATTCAAATATGTTATTATTTTGTTTGTACCGGAACTATAAAAACACAACCTAGCTACATGTAAATGAAATTAATGTTTAGTAGCACTCATCCACTCAGCCTCTCCAAACATACATCACATGAGTCCTAACGTAAGGAAAACTAATAAATAGTCTACCCTTAGATGGCCCAAAAACAACGTAGTAGGCGCACTGCTTCTGAAAGAAAGGACATTATGCTACCACTATTGTAATCTATCTATCAATTAATCTGATAATATGATTGAAAATAAACGGAGACTAAAGTATCGTACTTATAGTAAGTACCGCTATCTGAAAGTTAAACACTTTGGAAAATAAACCTGAAAATAAATACCTTGAAAGAATATTCATTAGTTCGAAATCCTTTTGAGACCTGAGGTAACGCAAAACTTTATCTTAGGTACGGGAGAACAGCAAGAAATAGCAATAAATTGATTACAATATTTATATGAAATATAACATCAACAAATATCTGATTTGTTCAAGCTAGCTATTAGGTACTGCAAAGATGAATCCTTGAAAGTCATCGCCAAAGGTCTCAAAGAGATTTATGATATATCACTTTCACAACACAAACACTATAGTATGCCTTAATCGACGAAGGCTTTCTGTTCACTTATACACTTGGGAAATGAGCAAAGCGAGCGAGCTCTAATTTCCAAATTTTCACCCGCGTTATAATTTAACACCTGAACTATTTTCAAAACGAGTATCGTTTACCGCGGTTTAACCCGGACTGTCCCCAAAATCCTAGCTTTTCCCATACAAAATAATTGTAATCTCGACGAATTCCACGCCTGTCAAATACTTGAGAAATCAATTATAAAAATATTTATGGGTTTGTACAAAACGGACGAAAAAATTGAAACACTCGAAATCACTTTAGTTTTTGTAAAATTTTCTAGCGCTATAAATTATTTCTATTTCCAGTAAGTCAACTTGCTACAAATATAGAGTCTTCGACAGAAACAAACCTAATATGTAATGACTATTTAGACATAGTACTCTATTTGTATTTCAGTACCTATATTAATAAGTGATTTGATTTTATATAGCTACTAGATGACAACCCGGCTTCGCTCGGGCGAAATATGACTTATAATACACACACACTCATCATAATTTTACTTGATCACCATCTTTACGAAGAGCTCTTCGCTGCATCAATTTTTTACAATCATGACAATGATTACCAAATGCAAGGAGCATAGATGAAGGAAGGATCGCTTCGCTCTGAGCGAAAACTTATCCTTCATCTATGGCAAGGAGATTAGGCTGATAACAAAATGATGAAGGTCAAGCAAAACAATTATGAAAGACATACCTTTATTAAAAAATAGGTAATTTCGGAATGATGGGTGTAAACAATATCCCAAAGTAATTGCTCAAAACTAAATGAATAAGTACCTACTGAAAATGTATCTATAACATTCTGATAAAACGAAAAGAAAGGCAATGTCAACTTTAAAGATTAGGTATGGCAAGTATTATATTTTCTATGATTATCTATCTATCTATCAGCCGTAGGACGTCCACAGCTGGACATAAGGCTCATAGATTTCTAAAAAGGCCGGTTGGTGATATATTATGATGTACTTTATGTAGCCTGTATCCTTTGCTTCTCCAGTGGAGTCTGATTACTACATTCACAAAATTAATAGCCTACACTCCTGTCCTATTTTATGTTTCGGATCATTGAAAACATTAAGTAGGTACCTAACCTTCGGTTAGGTACTAACCTAGTGTATTAGATATCTGTGGTACTAACTAAAGGTTGGACCTTAACGTGACAGTGACTATTTTGATACAATATTATCAAAAATTATTAAAACTTAATACTTGACACTGGCAAATGCACCAAAATGCGACGCCAAAACATAAAAAACTTGACTGCTCAAGATCAGTGATGCCAATTTAGCATTTTTATGCTAAATTTAGCATATTTTCATCTTGTTTAGCATATTTATTTGCAATTTAGCATACGTCATATTTTTGTCATGTAAAATAATTGTACAATAAGTATTTTACCATTAAAATTACATGCAGAATTGCAGATTTATGTCAGCAATATCGTTTTTAACGCTACCACTTTCGAATGACGAAATTGAACGGGTTTCTCTTAGTCAAATGAATGTATTAAAAATTATGCTACGCAATTGTTTGTCGGTAAAAACTTTAAATGCTATTTTATACTTATAAGATTCGACTTAAAAAGGGCAAGGAAATGCTGCTAGTCTTACGCAGTTCCAGAGAACGCACTACGCTCTGTAGGTACCAAGGGGACCATTAGTGGTCGATGAAGACCAAGATACTTACATTTTATTTGATAACATAATAATAGGTCATAGTCGATTAAAACACATATCTTGTTAATTAATAATAATTTTATAATTATGTTACGTTTCATTTCATATTGAAAAATGTTATCACAATTTTTAGCATGTTTATATAGCATTATTTTGTCACAATTTTAAAACAATTTTAGCAGATTCTTTATTTGTGGTGTTGGCAACACTTCTCAAGTTATGTCATCCGTCATCCGGTGTCAATATGGAGACCGTGTTTTTGTTTGTCAGCACCGTTATCATTTATTAAAATACTCGATAATCCGAATTTTCCGGATATATGTTGTCGACTCGAAATCATTATTTTTTTATGTTTTAACATTTAGGAAACGTTTCAATCGAGTCTACCGTACCCCTTGACGAAATTATTAATATAGATAAGGTTATATTTACATAACAGTCCGCCACCATACCTGTAAATACTTCATTTATCTCGTAAAACTATTTCAAACTTCTATCAATCAACACATAAGTAACCATAAATTATCATTATTTCATTAATTGAAAGTCATTTTTGCCATAAAATTTAATGCTCTATTAACATACCAAGTTGTCTTACTGTCTAAGTTTATACTGTCTCTACGCGACAGTTGCCACTCAAGTTTTTTTTTATGGCAGTCAATATGGATTGCATAAAGGACAACTAGGGTTAACACATTTATATTTTTGCCCAACTACCAAAAGAAGAGAGGTTCTCAATTTATACATACTTTTGCTTTCTTATAAATTTTCAAAATGTTATTAGAAAATAGTATAATTTACATACTCGTATTTAGAATAATACGTAAGACTATAATTATAGTGTTCGAAGATTTTTACGTGACACAAAATAACATAACCATGATTATAATTGTATAAAATGAATAAAACTATTTTGATTATTGTTATCATATAAAGTTCAGACATCAATATTAATATATTCAATTATTTTAATACAAAATTAGTATAGGAACAAGTAAAATGACCTAATGTCGAATGTATGTAAAACAACAGAAATAATGATGTCCGAATCGTAACTTTCTCATATTCAGAATTTACTACTTTACTTAGTTAATACATCTCATTGAAATTAAATATAATTAAATACATCTGAGACAGTGACAACCCTGTCCTCAGTGTTCGATTTTTTACTCAAAACAATATTTCTGTTAACGCAGAAAATAAAAAGGGAAAAATATGACCTGCTAACGTGGTCTACAGAATTTTAGAGAGAATACTTCAGGCACTTGAAAATGTAAGGTTTCCAATAATTTGCGGTTGACCTGTGTCAGAGAATGGCAATTTTGAACTTTATTCTTTAGTGCTATAGATTCTCCAATAAAATACTGAGCAGCAAAATGTCGTGGTATTCCTCCTAGAACTTCTCACGACTCAATTTTTTTTTAAAGAACAATAAATATTTCCAAACCCGCATTAGCATGAAAAGGACAGCAAATACAACAACTTTACAAAGTCTGAGAGAGACAGAAAATTTTAGTTAATAATCTATAAGGTGTATAGTCAAAATATAGCATAAGTACATGGAACAGACGTTATGTGTATATATACATACATAACGGCGGTTACAGTATAATAATAAAATAACACGTACCAAAAACTAAAAATTAGTATTTTTGACACAGATTTTTTTCTTTATAATCATGTAATGTGTACCTACTTCTAATCATGTTTCATATTAGTGGCATCATTTAAACTCATACAGTGCTAATAATGTTAATATTTCTAGTATACAGAGTTATTCCTAATCAATTAGCATCTATATAGGTTTACTAAGCCCGATTACAGAGACGCCAGCGTAACTATATTAGCTAAATAGCATAGTTCTGTTTCTTTTTCACTTTAGGCATTCGATAGAGAGAACGCTTTTTACGTTGCTATTTAATTTACGCTGGCGCCTCTATAATCGGGCATATTGTGTATAATATTAAACTAACAACTTTTGTTCTGCGACTTTTGTCAAAACTCAAAAATAAAAATTGTTGTTCCATGTAAAGATATCGTTCACCCGCGACAAAACGTATGGAACAGCTGATTTTTTTTTGAGTTTTGACAAAAGTCGCAGAAGTAAGTTGTTAGTTTTGATGTACAGAATAAGCCCCTAAAATGATGCTAATTGATTAAAAATAACCCTGTATGATGATGAAGCGCGAGTAACATTATCCTTGCATAAGAAAAGTAATCGGAAACACCGGGAAGTCGCTTAAGTACTTAAGTTATTTTCTCCGGCAAACTTTTAAGCATCGTATAAGTTTTTCGAGAGAGTGAAACTTGGCAAGTTTAATGTTGTGAACTATCATCTCATCACATTAGGTTTTTAATACAATTTAATTTACGAGGAACTTAAGTTGATGAGCCACATTTGATAATATCACAATGTTGTTAACTTCATGGTGTGGATATTTTTGTGTTTTTGACGTTACAGCGTCCTGTAAATCATGCAATCATAGCAAATCATAATGCACACCCAAAAAACTGTCACGTTTCGCCTGAGCCAAGCGTGCAAGTGTGAGTGCGGATGTGCGGAACAAGCGATAGAGAGGCACGATCGGCCTAAGAGGTCGGATTGGTTTAGTTGTTGATTCAACAATGTTTCTTATGACGTTTACCCACTTTACAGATAACTAATTTCATTATGCACGCCCAAAAAACTGTCACGTTTCGCCTGAGCCAAGCGTGCAAGTGTGAGTGCGGATGTGCGGAACAAGCGATAGAGAGGCACGATCGGTCTAAGAGGTCGGATTGGTTTAGTTGTTGATTCAACAATGTTTCTTATGACGTTTACCCACTTTACAGATAACTAATTTCATAATGCACGCCCAAAAAACTGTCACGTTTCGCCTGAGCCAAGCGTGCAAGTGTGAGTGCGGATGTGCGGAACAAGCGATAGAGAGGCACGATCGGCCTAAGAGGTCGGATTGGTTTAGTTGTTGATTCAACGATGTTTCTTATGACGTTTACCCACTTTACAGATAACAGATTTTTATTTAGTGATGTCATGATTTTTAATCGTTGCACCAAATTTAGTTCTGGTTTTTAAATATAATATGTCGAATGATATTTTCTAGTACTTGTAAGGGTAACATTTCTCTGGTTTATGATTGGCCGATTTAACAACCAGCCGCATTTTATCCAATAAGAACTGCTTCCGGCGTAGTTTTAAAACAGCCAATCAGGAAACGAGAAAAGAAACTGAATAGATGTAAAAATATTAATCTTTCGGTGAGATCATTCTCGATTTGCGCCTCGTGGCGAAAGCACATATTCTTTGTCAACACGAACTGTAACTGTTTAAGAAACTAATGTATCATATTTTATAGTGACCAAATACACATGATAATGGACTTATTAGTTTGATTCACTACATATCAGCAGTGGACGTAACCTGCAGACCCACAATATGGTATGTACATTTATATTTAATTATATTGCATATCGCCGTCTTGGAAGCAACATTGGTACCGATTCCTAAATCTAAATTGAATTTAAATGACGCAACTAATCATATGGTATCATAATGGCCAGGTCGCGGCAAAGTTGACCAAACCGATTGTGAGTGATTGTCTTGATTAGATCAAAATTCAACCTTCGGCATTGTTACAAAACTGTCATAAAACTGCGCTTATTCTATTCTCATTCCCTACCTGCAGATCAATGAAATATGCATCGCATATGATTGGTGTAACATGTGGCCAGGAACTCCTAGGCCGTGTTAACCTGATCGATTACTGGTAGTATCTTGGCCGAGACACTTCTCGACAAGGCTGCTACCAAGTATATCAAAACTGTGTGCTTATTTTATTCTTCCTACCTACCTGCAGAATAATAATAGGCATGGCATTTGATTGGTCAACAACGCTGCTACCAAGTATATCAAAACTGTAAGCTTATTCTATTCTGATTGCCTACCCGCAAAATAACAATAGGCACCGCAATTGATTGGAATAACATGTGGCCAGGAACTCCGAGGCCAAATTAACCTGATTGATACCTGGTAGTCGAGACACTTACTATCGACAGTTCTGATACTGGGTTATTATCAAACTGCGCATTTGTTTTATTGTGCGGGTACGCAATATTGTGATGTGAATTCTGTCATTATCGATAATACATATGTATAGCCCCTGACTGTGTATAGACCCACAATCAGAATAGGTTTATTCAGATGTGTGCCGTGCTTGGACTATGACTAAGGCTTTTGTATGCCACCAGTGAAATAAGTAGTTCTTTATAAAGACGCGTACCATCGAAAGTACTATAGTTCTGCCATACTTTACGCGGATCGTTGACAAGACAATAAGAATGTTGCGTAGACTGCAGTGGTACCAAATTTGTTTCCGTTTGTTATTGTAAGCAAAGAAAATGTTTTGCCGGAGACCCAGACTTTATATCACCTTTGCTCCAAAATAATAAAAAATATAAAGGGTAAGAAATGGCAGACACAAAAAAAAACATATTACTTTGTATAAAAATACTTTCTGAATTTACATTGGTTCGTATAGCCGCCAAATTTTTAGAACAATGTCATAATAATACTATCAGAATTTATTTCACTACCTAAACTTTGGCCGCTATTAATGAAAATACTTACATAATAGTAAAATCATTTTCTAGCTAATATTAACTTATTTAGTACGCTACAAGGTCATTGTACATTTTTGGAATATCTCATTTTAGGGGAGCGTCTTTACTCAATAGTTTTTGATATAGGTATGGAGACATTACCAGTCTTATTCCAAAAAGTTCATTGGTGCCAGACTTAAACTACGCATAGCATATCCACGGTTGTTACGGTATTAGAGTTAATACAAGGATTAAAACGCGTCCCTATTACAAATCAAGATCTAACCTAGGATCAGATAAACCAATGATAGTCCATGGTTTAAGCGGTAGCCACAGATAAAAAAAAATTATTTACAATCATTAATTCGTTCTCGCATGTTAAAACTTTTTAGAATACACATCAAATGCTTAAATAACGTCTTAATGCATAAATATATCCAAATTGTTGTTTATAAGTATAAGTATTCAAGTATCCATCCTTACTTCTTTAAGTATCCATCGAATACATACAAAAACTTAATTAATTATTTTAACAATTTCTTTGTTGGCAAATGCGAGTGTATGTGAAGCCAAAATCCAGGCAAGAAAAAAAGCGAGGCTATGTTGTTATCGTTTTGGAACTTCATTATTCTTATATTTCTAAATTCTAATTTATAATAAGAATGCCGAATGAAATAATTTAAATCAAATTGTAAACTAGAATTCTTTTACTACCGAAGTTACCTTAGTTGGTCCGTGGTCTAGTGATAAACTTCGTTTTATAATAACGTTTTTGCTAGTCCATGGTTTGAGTTCAGTACTTAAAGTTAAAACGTATTTTGGAATAAGACTGCACGGGTCTGTGGTTGTTGTATACTTATTCTGTATCGTTTATTCATCTTGATTCAGTTTCCTTATGAAGTAAAGCAATGGTCAAGTTTGTTATTAAACACAGAATTTGCTTTGAAATACCTATTTGTTACGTGAATACCCTAAGTCCACTTCCTCCTTAATGTCTTATAATGTTTACTAAGTACCCTTGAACTCGAATCACGATTTAAAATATAATAACGTGAATTATAAATTACATGTGTAACCATTGATGTGGAGCCATATATTTTGACTGGGCTATATGATTTAGGCTATGTATGCCACCAGTAAACTAAGTAGAAGCTCGGAGACGCTTATAGCTATTTACGCCATAGGCGAGCATGCTACACCAGTGTTCCAAGTAGAAGCCCGTGAATGCTTTCAGCTATAAGTACTTATGCTGAGGGTGGGCATGCTACACCAGATAGCCCAGATATGAAATCAAATGAAATTCGGACCAATTAGATAGCCCGGAGACGCTTACATTTGTAACGTACTTAATTACTTACATACCGTAAGCGGGCTATGTCGGTCTACAAGTATATCGTGCAACGTGCGTCGATAAAATTAGTCGCAACGTGCGACTGGGCAACGTACGCCCTACGAGAATATGGCTCCGACTGGTTCATAATATGGTTATGGAATATAGTTAACATGTGACCTTATTCAGCAATTTAAAATAAGTTGAATTATTTAACCTTAAATGTTCTTTGATTAATTTCAACGAAATATTTGAAAGGTTAATTCTTCATTGAGTTGGGAAATTTTCTATAGATACGAAAATAAAATTTGTGTTATAGACACGGCCAGCTTACATTAACTGTTAATTTGATTAGTGGCTTTCTTTAGCTGGACAACAAAAACAAAAAGTGTGCAAGCTAGACACGATCTATGATTTGTATACATCAACTAGCTGACCCGGTTAACTCTATATCACCTATCACACTTATCCGGTCGATTCTAATTTTGATGGTGTTTGATGCCACCGAAGATTAAATAGAAGAACTTTTATGAAGTTCATTTTTACAATTTTAATACTTTTAATGTGTAATAGATATGTCTATTATTGAGACAGAACATTTTAGATGACGTTCACAGAAAACTATGATTAGTAATGTAACAACGAGGGTAACAGCATCTATGATATCTACCGTCAAGTGTGTCATAGACTGACATTAGATTGCGATTTTATAGCCTCAGAAAGAGGATATACTTGTACTGTAGTCGAACTTGCCTTCACAAAGTTACATTCATAACATATCCTAGGATATGTTCAAACAAATATTTAAATTATGTATTATCATGTTGTGCAGCTCACAAGTTAGAGATTAGAATCATCAAGACCGATCAAAATATTCAAGAGAGGTTATAGTTATTGTGGTTGTGCTACAACTGAACCATACGCGTTCAGGTCACAAGCATATACTAAGTACCTACAACACGCCGGAATTGTTTCTTTATTTACCCGACTGCCAAGGATGGGTATAGTTTTTCGCGCGTATCTTGTATGTTTGTTTATAAATATTATTATCAAATTTTCAGCAACATTTCGGTAAACGAATTATAAATTTTTGTTGCAGTTAGCCAAGATGCAATGTTATAACTAGTAGAATATTATTTACAAGTACATTGATACAACAGCGTTTCGTTGGCTTACGATTAACATCAATCAAACGCTGTTGTATAATTATTTGATTTGATTACGATTCACGGTCACCCGTGAAATAATTATATGTTTACTAATGAGTATTTCTCTGCCTTTCCCGGAATTATGCTACGAGTAAATGATAAGAAGACCCAGCTACAGTGCAAAGGACATATACCCCGTTGTCTCCACGAGAGTTCTTTGGCAAATTACGTAAGTCACCCCAGATGATTGACCGCAGTTGGTGCTACATATGTAGCATATGCTAGCTTTGTCATCACTACTACGTCGCGTTGGCAGTCTATGGCATGAGATTTATGGCGAAGAAGTCACAAGTGCTCTGAATTTGGCAGCCAAATAGAGGCTTCAAATAAACTCATTCCAGTTGATATAACCTGTGAAACATCTATGGTCCAGTTAGTGCAAATTAAAAATAAAGTGAAATTAAAGTGAAAAATAAAAGTTTAATAAAATGCAGTGAAGAAAAGTTTAAGTTCAAAATTACATCCCCAGTGTTGTGCAATTATGCGTATATAATATGAAGCGACCGTTCTATTTCGCATCCTCAAGATGAATGTAAATTGTGTGTTCTATACTAAAATACTTTTACTTTCTAGATAAGGACCAAATTTTATAAAAAATGCGCATCCTACATAGTCATTTGTCCACAATAAACAGAAAAGCCAGATTACTCTAAAGATCATTCCGATTAAGTTAGCTGTAGAAACTTAGAGTCAGCATGATACATTATAATTAGGACACGTGACTAGGTCAGATGCCATAAGATAAGGTTAGCCCATTAAAACTAAGATAAATATTGCATTTTGTTTGAACAAGAATAGCTTCAGAAACGATAGTAAGTAATATGAAAACTTTCTGTAGTTTTTTAATATTTCGTCACAGATTGTAAGCGCAAAGTTGATATTACGTAATTACTACGTAATGATGAATGAATAAAGCACATGATATCTGTTTTTGACAATTTATGATTTTGTTATTGACATTGCATAATTATAATTTGCTCATGCTTGTTCTGTTGTGAAATTGAACCTAATTTTTGACATTGTATCTGCTGATTTTTTTAATTTGACATTTTACTATTGATATTGCATGATTATAAGTGATTCATGTTTATTCTGTTTTTAATATTATTTTTGATTGTATTTTTTGATTGCGTATTGTATTACTTTTGCTCGTTTTGCTGTTAACTTATTTTAATATTGTGAGGCACATGTTTGATTGATTCATTCATTGATTCTGGTCGTTTTTACCTCAATAAAAAAATTGTATTTGTATTTTGTATCGTACCAATTTCAAATAAAATCTAGATTTTCTAGTAGCTTTTCTAATTTCAAGTTGCTTATCGAACAAATATGTCACTTTTTGCATTACAGGGCACGGGAATATGTACTATGCCTATTATACTATAATTATATACGTCATTTATCTTTGTTCAAATTCAGTCTTGCTGGTCGCACTTTTTAATCAAAATGTGCATTTTTTTTTGTTCGTTTTGTTAAAAAGATATACTTGTCACTTTTTTTCTATAACAATTGTTGTGTTGATTTGTTGATTGTGTGTTGTTGTCCACACAAAAATATTTAAAAAAATGTGCCCGGATATAAGAATCGACGTAATACTCTTAGCTGCTAGTTGAACTTGTATTTTTTTTTAAATATGTTCACCGTTATATCTTCTTTAGTGTTGTGTTTGGTACACGTAAATAGTAATTGTCTATTTTTATGTGTTTAATAAGTTTCGTAACGCGTTTTTGCTTGAAACAATCTATATTATTTTTTAAATTTTGTGAAGCATTTATTTGTTATACGTTATTACGTACATACACACACACTAATCAAGGATAATATTTTTTTAAAATGAATATTACTCATTGTCTGTAATGCAGTTTTCTGAAAGGCAAAATTCCATTTATGACTGCGTGATGATAAGCCAAATGTCATGAGTTAAAATTATAAGATAGATTTATTTCAATGCTGTAGCTAAGAAGTAATAGTAATCTATTTATTTGTAAAGTCGTATAATTACGTTGTTTTTAAAATTCTATTATTCAGGGTGCACCAGGAGGTAGCACATGAACCGGATGGCCGAATGTCATGATTTTTAATCGTTGCACCAAATTTAGTTCTGGTTTTTAAATATAATATGTCGAATGATATTTTCTAGTACTTGTAAGGGTAACATTTCTCTGGTTTATGATTGGCCGATTTAACAACCAGCCGCATTTTATCCAATAAGAACTGCTTCCGGCGTAGTTTTAAAACAGCCAATCAGGAAACGAGAAAAGAAACTGAATAGATGTAAAAATATTAATCTTTCGGTGAGATCATTCTCGATTTGCGCCTCGTGGCGAAAGCACATATTCTTTGTCAACACGAACTGTAACTGTTTAAGAAACTAATGTATCATATTTTATAGTGACCAAATACACATGATAATGGACTTATTAGTTTGATTCACTACAGTGAATAATAAATAAGTAAAGAATAAATATTTTTCGCAAAAAATAGAATGACCGACTTCACCCGTGTACAGAATTCGCGAATATTTCGCACGGATTGATGTAGCATTTTTCACATTATTGTTGATTTATCAAAAATGGCTGAGCCGATTTTGGTAAAATTTAAATGGGACCAATTTCAAAGTATACTCTTTTCAATAAAAAAGAATTTTTGAAATCGGACGACTATAAAAAAGTAATGCGTGGTTTTTTTTTATTTTATTTTATTTTATGTGTATAAAATAAAAATAAAATATACGCCTCGAATTGAGTACCTACCTCCTCCGGTTCGTCGGTGAAAAATGTAAAGACAATGCTGTGAATATCGATTGTATTTGTTGTAATTTAAGTAGGTATGTACCAAAATTTTAAGCTAAGCTTTTATAAGCCGTGGTGGTCTAGTGGTAATGACACTGGCCTTACAAACGTGAGGTTGTGGGTTCAAATCCCAGTCCCGTACCAATGAGTTCTCCGGAATTTATGTACGGAATTTCGCACCACTGGCTTTTCGGTGAAGGAAAACATCGTGAGGCAACCTGCATATGTCCGTAGAAAAAATTCGATGGCGTATGTGAATCCACCAACCAGCACTGGGCCAGCGTGGTGGATATGGCCCAATCACCACAGTAAATATATTTTTATAAAAAATACGGATCCTTATTACTCGGGCGAAGCCGGGGCGGGCAGCTAGTTTATTTATATTTCTTTATTTTATTTACTGAACTGGATAGTGAGAAACGATCTCTTACGACGAAGACGTGACACATGAGCTCAGTAAAATATCACGAGAATATCGATGAACGTCTCCTAATTAATATTTCTTAGCTTTAGATACAGTCCAATAGATAATAATGAGAATATTATGTATAATTAAACAATAATTGCGGAATTTTTCTCTGAAATAATTGGCCCTTGGAACGAAAACATCCTCATTAGCCCCACGTTTACTTTTCGATTTCACTTCATTATGTCTGTTTTTGTGTTTTTTCCTTGAGCGAGGTCAACGACGCCTCGGTGTTGGAGTGAAAGAAATTACGTGAAAATTGATTGTCGATTTTGTTTACTTACAAAGTTGCAAGTAATCTGTGTTGTTGAAACATTCTATATATACAGGGTTATTTCTAATCAATTAGCATCCTTCTAGGGGCTTATTCTATACATCAAAACTAACAACTTTTGTTCTACGACTTTCGTCAAAAGTAAAAGAAAAAATCAGCTGTTCCATACATTTTGTCGCGTGTGAACTAAATTTTTCTATGGAACAACAAAAATTTTTTTCGAGTTATGATGAAAGTCGTAGAACAATAGTTGTTAGTGTTGATGTACAGAATAAGCCCCTAGAAGGATGGTAATTGATTATAAATAACCCTGTATTAATCTTCTGTATATATCATAGATAAAGAAAACTAAGCATCTTTGTCTTATTTACCGGTTTCATTCTGTGTTTAGTAAAAAATGACTTGTCGTTCTTACACGTAAATTAATAATGCTTCATGGTAAAATTTTCTGTGCAGGGAGTGCTAAAAAACGGATACAAAGCTAAGGAAAACTAAAACCCATCAATATGGAAAAAAAACCGGACAAGTTCGATCAGGCTCGCACACCTAGGGTTCCGTACAAATCCAAAAAATTCACGAAATTAGGAAGTAAGTTGTTAAAATCTCTATACTAATCATCGACAAAAAAGTTTTTTTTTCACTTTCTCGTCATACATCGCAAATTACACATTGTTAAAATAATTAAAAACCTGTTTTAGCATGTGCTAATGAAGCTCTTTTATACGATACCTTACATGATATGATTTACTCACTTTGAATTTTGAACTCATACTTTGTGAATCTAGGCCCTATTTTTTGTGATATAAATAAAAATGTACATTTTTCAGTTTTATTCCTATATGTGTACTCTGAGACAATACTTCTTGCCAAATTTCATAGTTCTATGTCAACGAAGTACCCTGTAGGTATTGATTTTTGTGAGTGTCGAAATATGCGGTTTTTACGACATAAGCGGCTGTAACTTTTTTATACGACAACTGAGAAGTTTTTAATTTCAGAACTGCAAGAGATCACAAATATACGTACATAGTTTAAATTTCAACTCGATATCTTTACACGTTCTCGAGATAAAGAGTCTTGACATACAGACAGACGGACAACAAAGTGATCCTACAAGGGTTCCGTTTTTTCCCTTTGAGGCATAGAACCCTAAAAAAATGCCAATACGACGCTAAAATCCAAACCCAAACCTAGAATAGATATTAATTAATATCTCTACCTAAGTATCTGTTCACCCAGGAAAGAAACCCGAGACCTGCATCGAAAGCAACTGCGCGTTCGAACTCCAAATTCTGCTATAAATTTAAGATGACATTTTTCCTATAGTGAAAATGTTCTAATTTTTATTTGTATCTAAGTTTATTAACTATCGTAAGTATATAAAAAGTAAATATCCTTGTTGTCAGAGTTTTTAAGCCGCCTGAAGGCCTCTGACATGTACATACGAATTGCAATAAACCAAGGAGCATATTAACCAGTGTAGAAAGTGCGCGGGGCGGCCTCGCTTACCATCGATAAGCGCTTTAGATGACTACCGACTAGGGATGCTTGATCCAGGTGTTTGTATCGATACTTTGGATTGCAATGGATCGCATCGCAGTGTATCAATCCGCTTGTTTCGATACGAAATTTTGGATCGATCGGTATCGTATTTTAAAAAATAGAACATATTGTCTTTTATACCATCAAAGTTTATTGTTTTAGGTACGAGTACATAAACAATACTTATTTACGTCGGCCAACCTCTAAGTGGCAAAGTACACAGAAATAATATTTTCTAAAGCCGCTCTTTGTTGAGACGATACGATATTTGATCCAGTATCGTGTCAATAGTTTAAAAAATTAGTTATTGCGATACGATATTTTATTCAAAGTAGAACCAAGTCAAAAATATCGATATCGATATTTTGCTAGTAACATTTTTAGCACCACTACAAGAAATGTTGTCATTGCGTCATTTTGGCGTCAGTCAATTACAGCCAGCGGAGCTTACCTCTCCCCCCGCTTAAAATCGATGACCTATTGTTTCAACAAAAACGGGGCCCATGCGCTCTCCAGTCTCCTCCATGCAATAAACTAATATTGATTTTGATTGCTAAACAGTAAAACAACCGCAACCCATAATTATACTTACTATATATACCGCACATTACAATGCTGATATGTAGGTAGATATATACTATAAATAGGTAGATAAATACCTACGGCACAGGAAGCACAGCGTCCCGTCACTCTGTTACACAGACAGATTGCCTCGCCAACAACCGAGCACTGAATATTCGTTGGAACGAAACACGCTGCGTCTTTGTCCCCTGACGTTTCAGATACTAGAACAGCCCAACCTGAATAATGAATCACCAGTAGACACTCCGAACTATGAGGTGCGCTTATCAAATAATAGAGCGGAAAGGCTTGCTTAATCCAGAATAATGTAACACTTTATTTTCATAAAGTCGTGAAATGACTGAAATGCGACGTAATTTTTACTGACTTCCAAAAAGGAGGAGGTACTATGTTCGCAGTGGAAGCCGTTGTCGCGATTTTTTGCGAAAAAAAATTATCCTTCCTACTAATATTATAAGCGCGAAAGTTTGTGAGGATGGATAGATGGATGGATGGATGGATAGATGTATCGATGTTTGTTACTCTTTCACGCAAAAACTACTGAACGGATTGAGATGAAACTTTGCAATAATATAGCTTATATATCAAAATAACACATAGTCTATAAATTATAATGATATTGCGTCAGAAATCAAAATATCATGCGGGCGAAGCCGCGGGTAAAAACAAGTTTAGTATACGTTAGAATGTACTGTATGTATCAGCTTTTTTAATAGTCCACTGCAAGACGTAGGCCTACCCACGAAGGGTGATACGTCAGAATAAATCTGTTTAATTTATTCAAGGAATTTTTCCTCAAAACAATTTTACACTTAATTTTCATGAATGTGTGAAATAACTAAAATCTGCTAAAATATTCTAATACACGCTAAAATGCAACCTATATTTTTTGAGGATTGTTTTTATGTGTGTGTTTGGCAAACTAGTATGACCACGAAGATATACATGTACTCGTGGTCATACTCTCGTTTTTGCACACCCTGTGAGAAAGTGGACTAACTAATGGATTTTTTTGGAAAAATATTGATACTTAGATATGATTATCTATTGTGAATTTCATCAATTCAATCAGCGCCATCAGTCAGTCACTTCAAACTATAATTTATCCTAGCTGACCCGGCGAACTTCGTTTCACAAAATATCTTAATAAATCATAGGCTATGTGTTATTCTGATGTATAAGCCGCAATTTCATCAAATATTGTATGTATTGCAAAGTTTCATCTCATTCCGTTTGGTAGTTTTTACGTGAATGAGTAACAAATAACCATACATGCTCAGAAACTCGCGTTTATATTATTAGGAGAATTAGAACGAGTGATTTGCTGAAAATAATTTTAAGTATTTGTCATTTCGTTTTCACCAAAATGTTGTGGAATTAGTGTAACGTTATATTATATTAACCTTAGTTAATATACGTAGTGTGTGGTGGGTCCCCCAGTGAAGCGTAGACACGCAGCCGTAGCCGATTGCTACGGCCGTAGAGCATAGATTTTGTGATTTTTGACCCGAAACCCGTAGAACACCGTAGCAGCACTGATACTCAATAACTTGGACTAATTTTACTATGGATCTAAAAGTGATATCGCCATAAATAAATAAGCAACTCCGTACACATTGTCAAAGGCCATTGAACTTGTTCTATACAATAGTTGAATATTATTTTCACGATTAAATATATATTTTGATACATTTCTATTGAAAATTCTACGTGTTATAATTTATTTTTGTTAATGTTTCAATATTTCAGCACAGTCTACCAGTCTCCAAACAGCTATAAAGTTCGCTTACCAAATATTAGAGCGCGGTTTAGATACTCAAAACAATTTCACACTTCATTTTCACGAAATTGTAAAATTACTAATATCCACCTGAGGTAATATTTTAGCAGATATTAAAATCTGTATTTGTTATTGTTGTTGATATTTAGTTTTTCTCTACCATATTTTAACGACATAGTAACAAGTATCTAAACTTTTAGTTTTGGCGAATATATATAACTCACTTATTTTCTCTCTAATATCTAGTAAGATAGAAATAAACAAACATGTGTTGCATCTAAAAACGAAGAAACGACAATTAAAGTTTATTCTTCCTCTTGTTTTAACTATTACACCATTTATCACAAAATCACAAATTATATTGTTTTACTTTTCATTTTACAACGTCAAACAAATTACTGTCATTCGCAAAACCAAAGACTATCAAATAAATCTTAACAAACTAAAAAGGTTGATAGTCCAATCTATCGCGCGAAGCGCGCCAAAATCAAAATTAAAGAGATCCTTTCTCTTTACATATATTGTTGAGTTAGATAGATAGATAACACTTTATTGTACACAAAAAAACATAAGACGAACAGTAATACAAGAAACACTTATGCTAGAGTTACTGAAGGCAGCCTTATCGCTGAAAGTGATATCTTCCAGGCAACCCATGCACGGAACGGAATGATCTTAAAATATTTCAGTTAGGTTTATTGCTGAACTTGATTGGCTACATAAATTAAAATTTAGTATCAAACTTTGTATCGTAATTTTAGTCGAATTTTTAATCATTAAGATTAATGAGATTCTTACCTAATTACCGTGCTTATCATCCAAACTGAAAAAAAAACATAGATATAAATAAGCACCTCTGTTAAAATCACCCACTTTGCAAAAAAACTATAGTGTCAAGTCTAGTCTATAAAAGTCACAAAGACCGAACGTCTGGAAATCTTCGTAAACAAGAAAATTAAACGAGATTAAGCGCTTTATATTTACGAGGTAAGACGGTACTCCTTATTAAGGAGAGAATACAATTACGCAGTGCCAGCAATTTAAGGAGATCTAGAGCCGTTTAATTGTAGAAGCATAAATTGTCTTCTGAACAGATAATTTCTCGGCAACAACTCGTTTTATTGGAACTCGTAAAATTAACCAGTGTTCGGAAACAACCAGGTTACAGATTATTTGCTAGTTGTTCACACTCAATACACAGTTGAGGAATTCATATAGTTTTCAAACGAAGTCTTTTTATACAGCCTACTACCTTTTAGGGGCTTATTCTGTACATCAAAACTAATAAACTTTTGTTCGACGACTTTAATCAAATCTCACAAAAATGCTGTTCCATAGAAAAATATCGTTCACCCTCGATTCGCTGTTTTTTTTTTATAGCTTTGACAAAAGTCGCAGAACAAAAGTTGTTAGTTATGATGTACAGAATAAGCCCCTAAAAGGCTCAGAGCAAATAAAAAAATCAAGAGAGAATGTTGTGAACAAACAAGTGAAGCCAACCAAAACTATATACGCCTCGCCGTGTACAGACAATTACACACACATCCAGGTAACTATGAAACTACGCCTTGGCTTGTCAGTCAAACTATGGTGGCGCAACAGCGACGCACTCACACATGTATAAAAAACCGGCTTCACTTGACTATTCAACGACGTTCCCTCTGGATTTTTTTATTTGCTCTGAGCTAAAAGGATGCTAATTGATTACCAATAACCCTGTATAGAACAATGCGGGTTGTGTGGATAAAGATTTAAAATTATGCGAGGACCAGTTTGTGCATATCGCTTATTTATGCAATTGGGTACAAACAGAACTTTGAGGTTACCTTGTAGGTATTTTTTGTGGTTTTTACCATAGCGCAAACGTCGGCCATACTGGCCAGCACCATAGATGTTATGGGGAATCTATTCATAAATAATAGATAAAAATCTCTTTATGTAATCCTGCTTCCTACTTTAATATTATAAACGCGAAAGTTTAAGAGTATGTATGGATGTTCGTTACTCTTTCACGCAAAAACTACTGAACGGATTGTGATGAAACTTGGCAATAACAATGCTTATATATCAGAATAACACATAGGCTATAATTTACAAAAATATCGCGAGAAATTAGGTTCGCCGGGTCAGTTAGTTCGCCATATTTTGTTACGGAAAGTTTTCAGACTTTTTTCAAGATGTAGTAAAAAAAAAATTGCATGTACCCACAAGAAAACCGAGATAAAATTGTATGTTTCAACCCTGTAATATCTCGTTTGTTGCATTTGATAGATACTCCATTGAAAAAACGCAAGAACTACCATTACACATTTTTTTTAATGAAAATTTACTAAAAACAATTATTTGATTTTACTGTACAAAAAGAGTTAGTTTATAGTTAAATTTTAGCCTAAATCAATAAACATTGGAGCACTACAGTTGCTGAGAGATCTACTCTGTGGTGACTTAAGTTCGCTTTCAGAGTAACACGTGAAGTAAAAACCTATAACTTAGGATAGAGACGGATTCAGCAATTTAACATTATAGGTGCGTGTAAACCAGACTCAAGGTTGATCGAATTTATTATTATCGGAAAACTTTTTGAGCCTAATTGAGTATGACATTGAATCCTATCTTATAGGATTCCAGGGGATTTTGATATCTAATAAAATTTGAGATTTTATCTATTATTAGTTAGATCTTATTATTTAGCTAATCAAGATGATTTTTTGTAGACAAAATAATAAGTAAATATACCACAGAACTCAAGCACTGCTAACTAGGTAGGTATTGGAATGTCCTGATTTAAATAATAGGTAGGTACATCATATTGGGTCTGGTATGATTTCCAAAAAAAAACGGTGGCTGCTTATTGGAACAACAGTAGATGTTTGCGGCTGACATAATGATAACGATACCTGCAATTTTAGTTTTAGTTTCATGCTTAACAAGATTATTTTTTGCAAAAATTAGCATGACCGACTTCACCTATGTACATAATTCGCGAATATTTCGCACGGTTCGATGTAGCATTTTTCACATTATTGTTGATTTATCAAAATGGCTCGGCCGATTTCAATAAAATTTAAATGGGACCAATTTCGAAGTATACTCTTTCCAATAAAAAATAACTATTGAAATGGGAGCACTATGAAAAAGCTAGGCGTGGTTATACATAAAATTAAATAAATATACGCGTCGAATTATAAACCTCCTCCGGTGGTTCGTCGGTCAAAAAATATAATTAGTCCGTCAGAATATCCAAAAATATTAGGCAAGCATTTTTTTATTTGTTAATTAATCAAAAAAATTATGGAGAAATAGCCTGTTAAAATTCCGCGTGACAGCGCAAGTGCCATTCAAATGTAGGTATAGACTTCTGTGAGAGAGATGACGTCACGACCCCCAATCCAAAACTTTGACAAGGTTCATCTTTGTTATTTGTTATTTGATTGACACAACAAAAAATTAGTGTCCAAAATTTTTTGATAATCTAACTCAAAATTATAAAAATGATATTAATGTTTAGGACTAATTATAATAATTATATTTTTACCCAGTCATCATGCCTATTATATCAATAAAATAGTAGATTGTATCATATGGGAGCAAAATAATATTTTTACGGCGAGGGCGCTTTTTTGAATCCAGAGCGAAGTGAGGGATTCTAGAGTAGAATCCCGAGCGTAGAGAGGGATTCTTTAGTAGAATCCTGAACGAAGCGAGGGATTTAAAGTACGTCGCCCGAGTCAAAAATATATTTTGCGCCCGAGTGGTACATTCTACTTTTCATTACCTCTATGAGAAAATAAAAGGCGCCTCATATTTTATTGTAATATTATTATTTAATAAAACGTAAAGTAACAACTAAATTGAAATTAAATGGTACCTATCTAATAATAAAACATATGAAAACTTATATTTACATTCTTTTCATTCATTTTCTTGGCGCTGAACACTAACATTACAAATACTTCTAAATTCAAAAAGGGCGCGGCAAAGATAATTCCGGCGCACTTATTTGTTCCAAATTCAAAAAGTGCGCGGCAAAGATAATTCATAAGTGCGCCGGAATTATTAGTTCCGGAAGTTCCTTATAGAAAACACCACCTTTGGGCGCAATTAAAGGCGAACCAAGTAATCCTTTTCGAATAGATGTGATGAAAAAATCTTTCTAACAGCGATCCTTCATAATACGAATGAACGCAAAAAAAAACTTCCCCTTTTCTCCTCTTTGACTGTTTTTTTTTTACCTCGTCTATCGACAACACATCGTAGTACGCTTCAAAATGGCTGCAATCAAACTGGTAAGGAGTTTTAATAAATGTCACCGGGCGGTTTCAACGTGATATATGGCTGTTTTCGATGGCCTACGCGGTGGAAAACGCTGCGTCAAGGGCCTTTCATACTATCGAGTTTTTTCACGATTCATGCCATCGGTTATTATTTATAATGATCGTTGATTTTTATCGTTTTAGAACCTTGAGTACCTATTCATGGAGGATTGCACGAAACGATACCTAGCTTACCGAAAGATTTACGTCAACTTCATAATTATTTTTATTGTAGATTTAGTTGTGTACATTAAGTTAAGTTTAGTTTAGTTAAGTACCTAAGATTTATTTAAATCAATTGTTTTCGGACCGCGGGAACAAATTGCTTCATAAATAGCGTTCTGATATTACTGTATGCAATCTGTTTGAAATTATTATTATCAATCATCATCATCATCATATCAGCCATAGAACGTCCACTGCTGGACATAGGCCTCCCCTAATGATTTCCAATAAGACCGGTTGATAGCGGTTTGCATCCAGCGCGATCCTGCGGTCCTAATAAGGTCATCCGTCCACCTTGTGGGTGGACGTCCTACGCTGCGCTTGCCGGTACGTGGTCTCCACTCGAGAACTTTTCGACCCCATCGGTCATCAGTTCTCCGCGCTATGTGCCCTGCCCATTGCCACTTCAACTTGCCAATCCGCTGGGCTATGTCGGTAACCTTGGTTCTTCTACGGATCTCCTCATTCCTGATTCGATCTCGCAGAGAAACTCCGAGCATAGCCCTCTCCATGGCTCTTTGGGCTACTTGGAGCTTACTAATAAGGCCCATAGTGAGAGACCACGTTTCTGTGCCATAAGTCATCACTGGCAACACACACTGGTCGAAAACTTTCGACTTGAGGCACTGAGGTATGTCGGACGAGAAGACGTTACGCAATTTTCCAAACTCTGCCCAACCGAGTTGGATTCGGCGATTGGCCTCTTTCTTGAAGTTATTATCAATGAACGCTCTTAATTTTTGACCGACGAACCATCGGAGGAGGTATACAATTCGACGCGTATATATACCTATATACTTTTTTTTATGTATAACCACGCATAACTTTTTTCGTAGTTGTCCGATTTCAATAATTCTTTTTTATTGGAAAGAGTATACTTCGAAATTGGCCCCATTTATATTTTATCGAAATCGGCTAAGCCATTTTTGATAAATCAACAATAATATGAAAAATGCTACATCGATCCATGCGAAATATTCGCGAATTTTGAACACGGGTGAAGTCGGTCATGCTAATTTTTGCAAAAAATAATCTTGTGACATATTGAGTACCATCAAATATAGGTATCCCATAACTTGCACGAACTTGTAGGTAACGTAATTTACAAATTCATACAAAAATTACGAAATCAGCGTCGGGTGTAAATCATTACATGGTGATAGTACCGTACTATTACAGGTATAAATAACTTTATGTATTTTAATGTATTTATCTTAAGCACTTGCTCATAAAAAAACAATAATCTTTTGAGACCCCTGTGTCTGAGACAATCTAGTCACACCTTTTGTACCCTGCGGGCTTAAGAGTGCGCCGAATGCTATGAAAAAAAACAGATTTCACCCTCGCTTCTTGCATCGCCCGCTATCATCTACATATATTATGCTGCTTTGTTTAGAGTCGAAAATCGCATGACACAGTTCACGATGATTTTGGCTTCGAGCGCCAGCTTACATTTTTAGGTGACATTTTATTTATTTATTTATTTATAATTTAAGCATATATTAAAAAAAAACTATTCGATTACTCTACTAGAACATTAGTCTGGCTACGTAATTTGTCAAAAATAATGTGTTGTTGTCGCTGATAATTTCGAGCATTGGAAAAAAAGAAGTTTTTTTTATGATGCAATGTTTTAATTTTTTTCTAAAGTAACCATATTATTTTCCAAAATTCTACGCAATTACTCTGCTACTATAGATTTTTTTCTTTCCTATAGTATTTTTTTAATATGGATATTTATGTTCGTTACCTTTACACCACGTCTTTAAAAATACACCTTTCGCTTGGTTTTGGCATTAGGCGCCCCCTTAACATACGGACCATAAAATAATACTATCGACGTGTCAGAACGTGACAGAGTTATGATGAAACATAATTATCTGTCACCTTTGCACACGTCGATAAACTCTTGTCGTGGTCTTGTATGCTAAGCTAGCTGTAGTGTAGTGGAAATAGTCGCTGTGTAGTGTGGATAAAGATGATGAATTTCTGCCTACTGACAAGCATACATTACATATTGCAAACGTATTCATAAAATTCATATCCGTGGCCAAAATATTCGTGCATATTATTTTTCAATATTGTACAATTGACAAACAAAGGTTGTATGCAAACAATGTTTCATTTGAGTAGACCTGAGGCAATGGAAATGAAATCTTCCCTTAGTATGATTCAAAGGAAAAAAACATCTATATTTTCGATAATATTTTTCGTATGTACAGCACAAGTAGGAAAACGTTTGTGATTGCTTCCAAAACTCAAATAAATCAGGTCCTCAATAAATAGTCGCACGATAACAATATTGGCAAAAAACAAGGAAAGGCAAAAATACTTTCGACGTTATTTTCTACTATTACAACCATAAACAAAGGTAGATGCTTACCTCTCCGGTTCTCCTGCACCCGAGAGCATTAAGTATAAAATAATGGCAAACTTCTCTGCTCGCGAGACAGTTGCTTGTCTCAACAATGTTATTAAATCATACGCGGAGGCACCTTTACAAAGCAGAGCATTCGCAAAACTCGTGAGACTTACACGTTGCCGCTTTGGTAAGTACGTAGGCTGCGTTGTATGATGTTTGAAATGAAGAAAATCCTAGACTTGCTATCAAAAGCGATCAAACAAGATCGAAAACACGACAAAAATAAACCGACAGACTGTAAACAGACTGTAAAAGATCAACAGACAGGCAACTGAGGCAAGACTGAAAAATTAAAATGATTGTAATTATTATGACGACATAATTATTACGTTTTTTTTTTTTTCTTTTCGAATAGGTTTGCGTTTGACTACACACTGCCTGAGGTTAAACAGATGTGCGGTCTAAATGAAATTTAAATCTATCCTACTCCATCTTCTTCTTCTTAGTCGTATTCAACATTACTGAAGGTCGTGTCTAATTTAGAGTATCCTTAATACCTTTTTGGACAATGTTGTTCCACTTGGACCTGTCTGCTGCGGATCTCATGGCGTCAAGGATGGGCATGCCGGTCAAAGACCATAAGTAGTAGAATCCTACTCCATAAGTTTGGTTAAAAATAAATTTTGAATTACTAAAATTACAATTTAGGACCGCCACTGTTTTTCTGTACCCATTTAAGAACACGTGGGTTTGTAAACACTTGTAGTATTTGCAACTAGTGGTTCCCCAAATATACTTACAGGCTCAACAAACCAAAAACAAGACAACAGACCTCGCGACAATCTTACTAAGTTTCGTGGAGGTTCGTTGAAAAATGCGACTTATAGACAAAAATGAACATCCACATAGACGAAAGCAAAATCGTCGTGTTGAAACAAAGAACTTTGCTTCACTGGTTAAAAAAATTAAGCTCACGTTAGGACACGTGACCTGATCGAATATTCGTAAGACGGAGAGAGCAAGTTTTTACATCTGCCGACACTCCCGGAGTGCAACCCGTTGTTTTTATTATGATAATTTATAGGTGTTATATAGTGCTTGCAAATAACCGTTCTATATCATTATTATAGGACAGCCAGATTGAAGCCTCCCCTGTTAAAAAATAATAATCGTTTATCCTAATTGCTGCTACGAGTATTTCTGGCGTATTACCTTGAACCCAACAAACTCCCGCAGTCTTCCTCTCTGCGAAACGTCATACCTTCTATTAAATTATGTACATTCGGGAAACGGACAGAGCTGCCGGAATCAGTTCACAAACTTTACCAACATACATTATTTCTCCTTGTAGCTGTCAAGCGCATAAATTGATGAAGCGTCGGATTACACTGGTAGGGCATCTTCTTGCGTCTGACTGATTGGAACTTTGACTTTGTTGAAATTATAATTGATGACCTACTTTTGGATTAAATCTCGGCGGTAGGTATTCCAACTTCTTAATTTGATAATATTGATTTATAAACTTTTATTGCTGTAGATATTGGAATATACATAACATATATATGTATGTATTTTGTACATGTACGAGTATATTTACTTACGTAGTCGCTACGTTCGCTGAATAACCAGCTTCTTACTAAAGTAAGAGCCGAGATGACAATCGTTTGTTAAGGCAAACGTGTGATTACTGTACTGAAACAACGGTTAGTGCTCGGTGAACAGCAAAATTTTGTTAACAGGCCGTTTAGGATTTAACCGACGGTTAATAAAACATCTGTTGGTAAACTTGGGTCCAGAACCCGAGTTAAACCATAGTTAAAATTTAACATAAACAACACACGTTTAACTTAAACAAGCGTTGGTGAACTCGGGTTTAAGACCATTTAACATTTTTCATTTAATAGTGCTTACTGATTATTTCTCTCGTTTATTATTTTGTGAAGTTTCCTATAGTTTCTGAATCTGGTTTAGTTAATAAAAAGGAATAAAATCATGAGAATGTTGAAACATCGTGAGTTAGGAATAGAATAACCCTGTATTGCAACATAAAACTGTGAAATATTATATACTATGATAACTAGAGTAAATAATGCTTTATCGCTATCATAATTTTGCAATAAATATAGAGTGCTGAGTCTAAAGCATCCATTACTATATTTTATGACTAGAAGCCATTAAACTAGCTATGAAAAACGTTATATAGAAGATGAAGATTAAGTATATTGGTAAGGTTATTGTTATTTATTTAAAAATAGTTAATTAGTTGAAATTAATTGTTATCAATTTGAATTTTGTTATTTAGTACTAGTACTTATTTTTAAATGTATTTTTAGGATGTTTCATTTTGTTGCAGATTAATCCCTCAAATAAGTGTGTAAAGACTACAATAAATACAGTCTAACAACGTGCGCTCAACTTCAACCGTTTGACCGTTCTCGGTGACGGTCCGGCGACGGCGGCGGTGCACAATCGCCCTAAGGGTCAACTCTTACTATGGGGCCAACCACCAATCCCAGATTCGTAAAAAAATCAGCCGTTTCATTCAGGTTATTTTATTTTACTCTCTACAAAATATATAGAATAGGTGATTTTTTCGTGATTTCTTGTTTGGTCCTGTAGCAAATAAGTATTTTTCATTTTTTTTTTCAGAATCAGAATCAGAACATTTATTTGCACCAAACAAGAGAGTATTAACATATAGAACTTAATATATATGCTTACGTCTACTTGAGGACCCTGTTTTATAGGGTGAAGCAAAACAAAGTAAATCTTATTAGCTTAATTTAAATCTAAATTATTGTGTGACAAAAAGTTGTATGTGTTATCCTTAAGAAACAGTTTGAACCCAGATACTTACCTAAGGAGTTAGACTCAAAAGATCAAATAACAACGCGTAAAATATTGCTAGGTTGTTAATATACTCGTAGATCACAGCAACAGCTACTATGTATGCTGTGCTGCGATACTGCTGTTACCACAGAGATAAGTATTACAACCAGAGGAATGATGTGGTTGATGGAGAAAATCTGAAGGAGATGTATTGATTTAATATGGCATGAGTTAGAAAAAGACATAAAAAATATCTCGATTCAGTGGTTGTTGCCGTTTTTTCTCCCAATAGTGTTAAATTCCAATTATTATTTGACAGTTTTGCTCTGGGCAAGATTTTCCATTCATTTTTGTGGTAGAAAATTGCCTCAAGCGACAACAGCGCTATCGCTCTGATTGTATTAGCTCTATGACTGTTAGTCTGTCACACTTACCTACACACACTGCTCTTCAACTCGATGACAAATGAACCGCGCTTCATATCTGACAATGAATATCAGGCATACACGATGAAACCTGATCAGCGCTACTATGCGATTTGTACGCTAGACTAGGCGACGAAACGCCTAATTGATTGATTTTATTCAAGACGGCTGCTTGATTTTTGTTATACACGGTTATCCAGAACAGATGTTCTAAGCTGAAAGGAGGTGATTCAGACCATCATTATGACCAAGTTTTACTATTAGGCCAACCTGCATTTCGAGAATAAAATTAGCTGTTCTATACGAATTATTCCAGTCTGTCCGCGGGATCTGTCCCCCGGGGGGCAAAACAACAGAAAAAAATCTTCTCTGTCCCCCGATTGATCATCAGGGGACAGGCCGGCATAATTTCGCTTCTTAACAGTGCGGTCTGTCCCCCGACTAAATAAATTATATTTTTACATTAATCACGCCTTCGAATTGATAAATGTAATGTACGCCACGTTTTAAATATAATGGACGGGCGCTACCGGAAGGATATTGGGATTCAAGTTCTAGTACGTAATTAAAGATTGCGATGAAATAAAATAGTTAGAGCATACCTATCCTCGATATGACTTTTCATACCTAATAAATTTATCTGCATAAGCTTTAATAAATAAACGCAAATCCGGCACATTATACGACGCAATAAATTTCATTGTCATTTTTTAATTTTCTTGTTTGTAGCAGCGGCCAGCGTACCATGGCAAGTAAACGCGGCCCCAAAACGACTAGTTTTACACGTAGCACAGCGATAAAGCCGACAGACGACTGCAACTTAGTTGCCTGTCGATTTAGCATTTTTTGAACTTCGCACGGTTTGGTCGTATACGCCTACAGAGTACTCGCAACTTCCTGGGATAACAGAGAAAATTCTCCAAACAATCTGTCAAAGTCACGTCTACGTTCCTAGGCGTTCGAAATTCAAAAACGGTCCCATGGGGCTCTATTTTTCAACTTCAAACACCTGGAAACGGATACGGAACTCTGACAGATTGTATAAAGAATCTCTATGTTGTCTATGGAAGTAGCGAGTGCTCCATAAAAGTTCCGTATACGACCAAGACATGCGAAGTTCAGAAATCATGCCTCTCTACCATTTCCCTTCGAACGTCGCCGTGTTTTGTATTTTGAACTTTTGTCCCACGACATGGTCGCATAACAATGACTTCACTATGGTCTGTTATAATTATGGTGCTGAAATACTGCAATCTTACTAATTCACTTACCGTCACTAAGCCAAGTAGGTACGTACATTAAACATTTTGAAATTCTACAGTCACAAAAAAAAATGAATTATTATATGTATATCATAATTTTTTGAAACGTACATTGCAGGTGTAAAATTGCTACAAAAATAGTTTCCATTTACTAATTGATCTCATTCTTTAAGCGATTATTGTTTGCATTTTGACACGATAAATAGGTACTTAGTAATAATGACATTAGTCAAGCTTCCAATGAAGGAATAGAATAATTTCACCCATTGTTAAATCAAGTAGCAGCCCACAGACCATCAACACTAATTCTATATGTACCTAAGTAATAAGAAAAAAATATGATTAAAGAATATGTAGCATACGAATGCGCTTTATTAACTCTTAAATTTATTCGATTGCATAATCCGGATCCGGAATAAATTGAGTTAATCCTTCTCAAAATCCAGGCCCGTGATTTAACAGCTATCAAATCTAATGACTATAAAAGTGGTACTAACTCAAATGCTGATATAAATAGAAACAAACTCTAATTCATTTGGATCACTATTCTCACTGTCAATCAAATAGAAACGACAGAAAATTTACCTCCTTTCATATTATTTACCTAACCCATTCCGCGTTTAAGTCAATAAACGCTGTTCAAAATGCAATGAAGTTGAAATGGAAGGCCGAATTGAGTTAAGACTAATCAGCTAAGCTTAACTCGATGCTCAAAACTTTCCAGAATAAAGTTAATTGCGGTTAAATTTCAATCAATTGCATAACCCGGATCCGGAATAAGTCCAGTGGGTCGCGCGCGAAGAGTCCGGAAATACAATTAACACCGGGTTTTCTGCCGGGTCGACTGCCGGGCCCGTCGGCCGGGACGGCTTTATGTTCTCTAGCTCATTTCACTGCCGGAGGGCAGTCACCAGTCGTCACAAAATACATTCTACTAATTGTACACTGCGCAATTTAATTGAATAGAGCGATTTGTGTTGGAGCTGAAAAGTTTAGGTCTATTTCTGTTATATTTTTAGTCGTATCTTGACTGAATCTTTCATCGAGTATAAATGCATGATGTTTTTACTGTATCAAATTTTTCACGATGCAGAAATACAGATTTATAAGTATTGTACCTACAATCTTAAGAGTTTTCATTGCCCTCTTAGTAGTTGGAACGTTGAGAATAAAGCGTTCCTTTTCAAGACCTCGTTAACTTATGTTATTTTTAAACTATTCTTAATAAGTCAGTCTGCTGATGCCACTTGGTGAAAACATCATAATAGGAAGTATAAGTAAATAGGAGAATAAGTATTTCCTTACCTCTAAAGTTCATTGTGCTATAAGCTCCGTTCCCATAGTAAGTAGGATAAGAACAATCTCTTCAAAGTACCCACTTTTGGATGACGCGGCGATGTTATTAAAAATTATATTTGATTTTTATTTTGTTTAGATTATTAGAATTTCTTTATTTGAATTCCTATATTGCTTAGATTATTAGAATTTCTATATTTGTGTTCTTAAATCGCTAAGGCCATAGTCCCTATATTGTGATGACGTCCGCCATCTTGAATTCCTGAATGGATGCCTGAATTTTTAAATCTATACCCCTTAAAACCTTGAAAACTACAGCCATGACAAGTTTTTCAAAAAAGTGACGTCCGTCATTTTTAATTCCAAAGTAGATGAATTAACAAATTCATGCTACTTAACCACTCCGGCTTCGCTCAGGTGTACTTTCCTCTTGAATCACTCTATCTGTTAAAAAAAACCGCATCAAAATCAGTTGCGTAGTTTCAAAGATGTAAGCATACATAGGGACTTGATAGAGACAAATAGGGAAGCGAATTTGTTTTATGCCATGTAGTGATGAAGAATAAACAAAAGATTAATTATTTTAGGTATGAGATTATTCTCAATAAAGTTTTATTTATTTAAAATGTTATTTGGATAATAGTTTAAATTATTTTTTTACAAATATTTTTTTAGTACAATAGGTTAGGTTTTGTAAGTTGATTTTTACCCATTTTTTCAATGCTCGGATCGATTTGAAATTGGTAGGCGTAGGTTTTATGACAATAGGTTTTTTTATATATTCAAAGCAGTGATAATGATTTGATTGGATCTGCGGATGAAGATTGAAAGTGAACAGCGAACTCTTTGACGGCTAAATGTATATAAAATAACGAGTACACTTTGTGTGGAGACTCCATAATTACGTTATTTTGCTCGGCAGTATATTTGACAGTCAACTTGTTAACATAGAAATTGAAGAATAGGTATAAATAAAAATTTAAGGTTAATAGGTTAAGTTTTGACACGGGCAGTAGGTATACGCATGATTTGCAATGTTTTTTTTAAACTTCATTTTGTTTTGTATAGACATAATGTATATTTCTCAAGTTATTCACCAACAAAACTTACAAAAATTTCACCCTATCAATTCTTAATTAACGCAAACACGATAAACATAAATTCAATACCAAAAATAACATAAAGATCGACAAATGTTACTTGAGCGTTTTAAGCGTCGCCAACGCCATCTATTTTCACTCAAGTGAACAAAATGGTTGGTCAAAGAAAATTATAATCTCACAATAGAGGATCCTAGGTTGGATTTCGAGAGAGATTCGGGCAGGTATTTGTAATGTGTAAACTAGTTGTAATACATAGTCACTAGATTTTGCTCCTTAGAAAATTTTGGAAAAAATATTAAAATACAAAGAAACTGATGATGCGACACAAAAATAGCTGTTTTTGATAGAAAACTTATCCGTAACTACTTTGCAAATTACAGACACAAAAAAAACTAGGATTCAGGTCACAGGATTGTAAAAAGAGACGAAAACTGTGGAAAAACACATTACTAGCCGCGCACACGGCCATACACATGCACACACACACTCATACACACACACACACACACACACACACACACACACACACACACACACACACACACACACACACACACACACACACACACACACACACACACACACACACACACACATAAGCGCGCATGTTCAATTGATTGTTCAAAAATGGTTTCTGACATACTAACTTCTTATTTATTTATGTATATATGTACCTGTTTTGTACAATTCTTTGCTAGAGGTGGGCGTTGCTATCGGCGACACAGTCTTCCTGACTACTGCGGGTAGCATCGTTTCTTTGTTATATGTTACCTTATGTTTTTTGTACGAGTTAAATAATTTTGAATTTTGAAATTTCACTGAACAAATTTTGTGTATTTGATTAGTAGTGACCCTCTCCACCCGCCAGTGAATTATTAGCCACTCTTTATTGAACACCCTATAGATATAGATTGAAACTCTACAATTCCTAATATGAAAGAGTAATAATGTACCTAAGTACAAAATGTAATTGAGTCAATTTATTTTCAAAGCTACAAAGTCATAACTTGAGACAGAGAATCATATTGAGTAACTTGGTATAACGAACAAAGCATCCTACCAGATACTTAATTGGTATCAAGCCAACAACGCTGTACTATGTATCTAGACTGAGCTTTAGGCTAGTTCCAGGTTGTTACTTAATATACTGAGCTAATTACACGCCAAATTGAAATTTCCATGTTTGGAACATCTAACATCCAATTTATTCTGGAGCTCCTTTTGTTTCTGTACAAATAGTATTTCATTTCTACAACACAAAATCTTATTTCATCAGATCAAAAGCGTATAAAAGAAGGTTCACATGGAATACTCCGTTCCAAATAAAGCAAGCTTCCGAAGACAGCTTCCAAAACAATGAAACAGTTATCTCTAGGATAAAAAGTTTCCGAGCTGTTCCACATTGCGAATAAAGATTTTATCCCAAAGTACACCAGTTGGCGAGCGAGACAACGCATTTGACACAGGCATATTTCATCACAATTGCCAATAACGAAGCACAAACATTTGCAAAACTAAGCAAACAAAATCAATGACACCTGTTACGGGGTTCACTTTCACTTTACTTTTTTTTGTGTACGCGTGCGGCGTTATGCAAATATTATATATTTCGCCGTACAATATTCCGTAGCAATTTACAGGAAAATTGGGCAGGAGAGCAATTGATATTCTGATCTCGTTTGGGAATTTTCGCGGGGAATACTGTCGAATCCACTTCTGATTCACCATTCATGTGAGCGCGCGTACCGCCTCGAATATGTAGCAAACACGAGATAACGCTAAACAAACGGACTCGAGGTAACACAATACTATCGGGATGCTAAATTAATTTAACAAAGCAATAGGATTATCGAACTCATGTTAATCTCAGAACCGGGAAATGTTTTGTTTACGTAGTAAATTTTAGAAGGCAATGCGCCGTTAAATTTTCCAATAAAGCATAAAATGAAGCATGAAAAATCAAAGGTCAACTTTTGATCAAAATTTCAGAACTTTGTTTACCGGTAAATGTACTGTTAGCAAAATCAACAGTTGAAGTTGGAATATTTCTCTAAAATATAATGTTAATATTTTGTAGATTATGTCATCAAAAAAATATTGGGTAAATAACATGTATTTTTTAATACATAAATCAAAGACAAAGAGCAAATGTCATAGTTCTGGAATAGTTCTGCCAAAAGTCTATTAGCCCAGACGGGTAAGTCAAAATAGACGAGTTTTACCTACCAATAAAACTCATATTATGTCCGAAGCCTTATTCGAAGCCTTTTAAACATATATATTGAGAATGCATCTTCCGTTTCCGGCCGTATTTGCGGTTGTAGTTCCCTCTGTTGGGCTAAAATGGCAACCCAGGCCGCCACGTTCCCAGGCAGCGTATAGTTCTCCTCATTGAAGTCTCAATAACATAAAGAATTAATGAACACCAGGCAGAACTTACTGTAAGGCTTCGAATAAGGCTTCGGACATAATATGAGTTTTATTGGTAGGTAAAACTCGTCTATTATGTCCTTGAGCCGTTATTCGAAGCCTTTTAAACATATATATTAAGACGTGTTTGTTTTCGCCTGGTGAACGAGACGCCAATGTGAATGCACAGAATAACGTCAACATTAATAGGTATTTATAGAATTAAACAGTATGAAAAACATCAGTCACAAATGTAATAACGTAATGTTAATATAGCGGATATAATTATGTAGCGCTACATAAAAATATAGAAGAAAACTAATATAATAGTCACTGCTACTATAACATCTTAGTTTCGAATATTGCCCCGGTAACGTATGTATGTATGTTATTATTGTACAGAACCAAATACTTAAGAGTCACATAGTATTGCTGTCTTACAGTTTCAATGTTATCGCTAATAAGTACTACATCAATTAGGAATTTAAGAAAGTAACTTAAATTAAAATAATAACTATGTTTATTATTCGTTAATAGTCTGTCGATTCCTCTTTGAACGCGACAGCAATGGTGGTATCACCACTTTCAGCCTCCGGCATAAAGGATTTTACATCATCGGTGATTCCAGTTTAAGATGCAGTTTTCACTACCGGTGTACGGCAATAGTTATCGATCCTATTAAGCACAAAACTTGAAACCGGAACTAGAAATAAAATTGTACATTTGCCAAAATCTGTCCACAACAAAACCCCTGAACTGTTCAAGGTTTCGGACTTGACATTTTGTTGCGGCCTCCTTGTCTAGCTGTTTTTAATAGATACAGTCTACATCTACAGTAATAGAAGGTAGATACTATATGTTGAAAAGGATATTTTTAACTATAAGTACAAAAGTTCTGAATTTCAATTAAGTAATAACAAGCAAGACTTAATAAAAACCAAAATAAAATAGTTACTCAGTTAAATCCTTCTAACTAGTGGGCTTTGTAATCTTAAATCTCCTCACAGTTGTTCAAAGCGAGCGAGCGAGTCAAGATGACTTACAGCACCCCTCTTTATCCCGCGTTAGAAAACCTTGGTGTGGTATATAACCAACTCTTAGATTCAAACGTGTTGAACTTTGTATTCAATAATGAATACAATAACCCGAAACTAGCACACCGTCGCAGCGTCGTGGTGCTTCCCGCAAATAATGAGTAGGTCGATTAAAAATTGACCATCAATTGAATAGTACATGTATTTGTATATATCCCGAACATGGCTAATCTTAGCACTATTATTTGATATGCTTTCATTTCACATGTTCGGAGTCAATCTTCCTAACTGAATTTGATTCTGGAATATTTGAAATGATAATATTTAAGCCAAGCCAAGATAACTTTGAAGCCAAGAATTTCACGAATCATTCTTATTATTGTCATACCCTTATTTATAGGGTCATAAATATGTAAACTATACAGACCATGTTACATAAAAACTAAATGTAAATACTTATTATATAAGTTACAATGCAATAAATGATTAAGTAGGTATTGTACCTACTGTTAATTTTATCTGTAATTAGACGGTGGCGTGGACCGGCTTAGTTATGCTATACTGGATTCAGGGAATATCTACAGTTAATTTTATCAAACAAATTTACAGGTATTAAGAGTATTATCTCTCATTCTTTTTACTTGGCTCGCAATATACTATTGTTGTACATATATGTATTATGATAACAAGCCATGCACTTTCACCCCATATTTTTAAATTTTTTCGCGTCATATTTGCGCTCTCGCTCGACCCATGAACAAGTCATTGCGTAGGCTCGCATGTGTTGCATGAAACTAGTGGACCTGGATTCTGAAGCTTCGCTTCGTAAATAAAAGACTTACATATCTAAACTTTTTGTTATCAGCCTAGTCAAGACTGATAGAATTAAGAATTTTGCCATTTTTCAGCCGTGTATACTAGAAAATGTATCAGATACGCAAATCAAACCAGCTATTCTTTTGTATGGTTTACGTTTTTCGCATGCACGACTTAAATTTGTCTTTAAAGGCAGAGACAATATCCGAAGCAAATATAAGGGTAATAATTATATTAGAGAGTGAAAAACATTTTTCACTAAAAATGGTCGACCCTGTGGAATAGCCAACAGGTCAAAGTTCAATACTTTTTCTTTAAAACTCTTTAATCAGCTGTTGTCAAAGCTCTGTCTACAGAACCCATAAATACCACTGCACTAAGTAGGTATTGTGGTAATTTTTACTAAGGGGTCAATATAAACAGTTGACTCTGTGGTGTGTGAAACTGTAGCTTTTGTTGTACAAACAGTTTGAAGAAACATTGATCCATCCTCTTATTAATTGCAAAAGTATTCTGAATATCTTCTGGTTCATCTCTACAGCCGCGATTTGTTCCAGAGTCTATAATTATAGTAATGAAATAAACAGAGAAACATAGCAGTTCGAATACGAAAATTCGACTCCTCAGACAGACTGACACACAAAAATCCTGTCAAATTCGAGTATTGAATTACTCTTGCAAATCCAAATTGCAAAACTATAGGATTCATAAAACAATAAGCAATATTTTAATATTTCAAGCAAGAAATAATATGGGCAGTATGTGTCTGAAATAAATTAAAATTGAATTTATTCCGATGGACAACGGGACGCATGGAATCATCGCTTTTCGTGGTAAAAACCGGGGTTTGGTTTCAGAGACATGTACTCGTATGTAATAAAAATTTATTTTGTTGACTTGCTTATCGTCGGTTACTTACTTGTCAAGAAACAGTTTCATGACAGTGACCGTAAATGCAGTGCCGTAGATCTAGCGGCGGGCTGCGCTTAAAAGGAGACCTGTCTTTACAGTTCCCATTATTATTAGCACCAAAATGGGTAGGCGCTCTTTCACCCGTATTTATGAACGCTTCAATCTACCCGCAAAAACAAGTGTTATATCAAATTTACCTTCTCATCTGCTTGGTTCAATGAACTTAATTGATTTCAAGATTATTATAAGTTTACCTGGACTTGTTGAACCGTGGTAAACTACTGTGGTATTAATATTTTATTAACCACAACAGCATTATAACACAACCCTGGCAATGTATTATTGAATGCATATGGCACAAGGGCTCATATAACTATGTTGCAGTATTAAAATTCACGCAAAAAGCAAGTTGAAAATTTATAATTGAATGCTACATTGTATAGCAATTACACTGCAACAACAACCCCAAACAAATGCAATGTAAATCACAATCGAACTCAAATGGCTACAAGAACGCGCAGTAATTAGGTACATTGCATGAACAAAAAGACGATACAATAAACCTTAAAAAACGCATATAATTACATTGTTATACCAATTACACTGCAATCATTAAATGTTATCTTATGTATGATCACAAAATACAATACACATCGTAATAAATGAATGCATATGGCAAAAAAGGCATCATTAGATAAAAATCATAGATATTAGATTGGTATCAATAAATGTTATCATAATATATAAAACCACAAAAAGCAATACATAAAGCTGAAAACATAATAAATGAATGCATATGGCAACATGGGCACATATGATTACATTGCACCACAAAATCTAGATGTTTGTGAGCATTGTCAAAGAATATAATCGACGGTGCCGTAGGCGACCGGCTGAGTTATTCTATACTGGATTCAGGGTTAGCGCCGCCTGATATCCATGGAACTAACTACCTTCTGATCGGAGCAGGAAGGTTATGATTGTATGTTTGTATAAGCTAGGTGTATATCTAACCTTTACAAGTATTCAAATTGTCTGGAAGATAATGAAAATAATTTACTAAAGTACCCCCATTAATATTTATGAAAAGAATTCTGAGAACTTGCTTTTACTAAACAAAACTTTTCTATATGGGGGTATCTTATGAAATAAGTCTTGGTAGTTCCAGTGACCGCCAAGTAATACCAGACCATCGAGAACAAGTCGCTCGAAAATTAAATGAATTGCTTGAACATTTTCATGCTTAAAATGAAAAACATGTGTCATTTTATCCTAGCAATCAAGATTGTTTGCTATTACCGAACTTAATCGTTTAAATCTCCGAATAAAATACCTTTCATTGAAACAAATAGCCCTACTTTTTCCTGGTTTAATAGTAATAGTTATCAGCATTTATTTGCAATTGTCAGATATTTTCAAAATTAATTGTAATTATAAGGGCCGCCTCGGCGGGCACCTCTATAGAAGACTCGATCTGCTAGATCGGCGCCGGAATAATTCTACTCTGAGGTATTTTGGTGTCTTGGGACCGACCAGCGGCTACGTGCGTGTCTGTACCCGAGGGTAGTATGCACAACAGGTATAGTTTTGAATTTGCCATACCTGGTCAGTAAGGTGTTCTACTACCTTACTCTTTTTGAAGCTTACATCCTCAGCGACTTGGCGGTCACGTGGTCACCACCTGCAGCCCAAGTGGTGGTCCCCACAGCGACGGCGGCGTGGAGGTCTGATATATAATATTACTGCGGTTCCTAGTACCGCTACAGGACGATGACGTCGACTAGGTTCATCCTCGAGCACGTGAACAACTTTACGAATTTTTCGCATATTTTATTTCAGTCATTATGTAGGTAGAAATATAACTTTTCAAATTGAATTAATTCACTTTCAGAAAAAATATTTTGAAACTACAACCTATTTAAGTTATTTAGAACAATAGAAGTAAAATAATTTTGTGAAATGATTTTGAAATAACGACGAACGCTAACAGCGTTAACGTAACTTAACGGCACGGAAGTTAAGACGCCAATGAGGAGAACTATACGCTGCCTGGGAACGTGGCGGCCTGGGTTGCCATTTTAGCCCAACAGAGGGAACTACAACCGCAAATACGGCCGGAAACGGAAGATGCATTCTCAATATATATGTTTAAAAGGCTTCGAATAACGGCTCAAGGACATAATATGGGACTGAAATTGCAAAAATTCCTGGCAGCAATTTTTTTGCTTTAACCTTTAAGGTTACTAGGTAACAGATAGTCTAAATCCAAAATGGCGACCAAATTCCGCTAGTGCGTTAGCCGCCATCTTGAATTTAAGTGAGAATGGTTTTTGCTTAGTAGGTATCTCGGTCATTTTCAACAAAAATAGTGAGGTCTAAAGTTGTCGTAAATGTGAATTTCTACAATTTACTTCATGCAAGTTTTTTCGTACGATCGATATGTTTCCAGTTAATTTTATGACGGAGTTTTGGCGGGAACGCGAAAAAATCATGTCGCTTCATTGTATAATTTTATTAAACTTTGTTTTTATTAGTGAAAAACTGTGAATAATGGTGGTACATCGTTAATTCGTTAATTATGAGCTGATTTACGTACATGAGTGAAGGCAAGTGATATAGTGTGACGTATCATGTTGTTCCTTGTTGTTACCAAAACTCCATAGACGCCTCTAATAAAGTCTCCACTGCTTTACTGAACTTGACCGCGACTTTATTGGACTATGACGTGACTACGACTGTGACTATTACTATTTTTATAAAATATCAAAAATTGTTAAAACTTAATACTTGATACTGGCAAATGCACAACAGTGCGACGCCAAAACATAAAAATAGAACCTGAAAAGGGTTAATTTGTAAACCGACGCTCTAAAAAGAAAACGTATTGCAAGCAAAATGGAGAATTGTTTTGTGTGTGGTAAAACTACAAGTGAAAATAATGTGATTACCGTGAAAAAACGTGGTGTTAAGTATCTTTTATCAGCAAGCATTTTTCGTGGCAATGAAGAAAACCAGCGTATTCTCGAAACTGTTGACAACGTTGTCATGCACCCAGCGTGCCAAAAGAGTTATTTTAGTTTATTAAAGAGTTAATAAAAAGCTAGCGGAGGCATATAGACGAAATAGCGACGCATTTCGATTACCATTACCATCAACAACGTCATCACCGGTTGAAAAGCAAGTAAGTATTACTAACATTCGATTTCAAAAACCGTACCTTTATCGCAATCGTAGGACCTGGAAATTTGGTTTTAGGGAAAAGTTATTGAAATCAAAATTTTAGAAAATTTAATTTTCTACAACTTTGTTTATGTACATTAATGTCATGAAGTTAATACTAATCGAGATAATGTGATAATTATACTTCACCACCTTTTTCGCGTATATATAACTCGAAAAATATCGATCGTCCGAAAAAACTTGCAAGAAGTAAATTGTACAAATTCACATTTACGACAACTTTAGTCCTTACACCATTTATGTTAAAAAATTGAAAATGACCGAGATATTAAGCAAAAACTATTCCATCTTAAATTCAAGATGGCGGCTAACGCGCCGGCGGAATTCGGTCGCCATTTTGAATTTAGACTGCCTGTAACCCCCCTTAAAGGTTACAGCAAAAAAATTGCTGCCGGGAATCATTGTAATTTAAAATCCTTACCCTTCTGGGCTATATACATTTGCAGTCTACTCGTAACGTCACGCGGATCCTTAGCGGACTTTATTTTCATAATTTTTTTTTCAATTGTCAAAACGAAAATACTTGTCTAATAGTTTTAGGTAACCAATCTAAGTGACGGACTAATTATATTTTTTAATCATCATGGCTAATTATGTGCTTTAAATGATGCTTATATTTATATCCAATTACGAAACTGATGTAAAATTATTGCTTTGCAATAAGATCTCTAAGTATTTGATTATTGTGTCAATCCTTCCAAAAGTTTCACACGATACCAACTTAAATGTTTGAGCAAGTCGAATTTCTTCCACACTGAATCCTTCTATAGAAGGCAGAGCTTTACAAATGGTTTAATTTAAAGTTCAAAAGGCCTTTTATGCTCTCCAAAACGCTTCCTCCGATATAATACACGAAAGTATATTTTTTTCCATAACAACGTTCGCGTCAGGAAGGGTTGCGGCGGCGGGTAAATGAATTTGCGCGGCCGCGACCGTACCCGTATCTAATAGGTCGCAAGCTTCCGTAGTTGCGAACATACATTAATATGCCTCGGGTATAAATAATAGCTATAATTTTCGAGCAGGAATTCATATAAACAGGCGCAGGGAAATGCTCATATTCTGCTTATTTGCTTGAAGTAATGCGGTTGATGGGCCCTGAATCTTCTCGCGTACGTGAGTAGTGACTCAATTTTCACAAATTTGTCCGTGTGGAGTGCGCTGATACGGAGTGGATATTATATTACCTATGCGTACCCAAATGTATGCATGTTTATTTATTTTATATGACGTGTGAATTTTCATGCAGGCAACCCCAAAGTAGATTTTGTAACCCTGATTTCCTATTTATTAGTTATTTATTTATTATTTAGCAAAGATGAACGTGATCGTCTAGTTTTATAATGTGATCGTCTAGGAAAATATTAGACTCAAATGGACCCTTCTACGTTGTGTAAAGTTTACGTTCTGTTTGAAGAATAAAAAATAATTATGTATACAGGGTTATTTCTAATCAATTAGCATCCTTTTAGGGGCTTATTCTGTACATCAAAACTAACAACTTTTATTCTACAACTTTTGTCAAAACTAAAAAAAAAATCAGCCGTTCCATACATTTTGTCGAAGGTGAACGATATTTTTCTATGGAACAGCTGATTTTTTTTTTAGATTTGACAAGAGTCGTTGATCAAAAGTTGTTAGTTCTTACGGAATCTTACGTCTTCTTACGGAATGAAATAAATCCTGTTATATTTTTAAACCATAATATTTATATTTATGCTGCATAAAGTGTTTCATACATCCAAATATCATGAGAATGAATCAGCAGATGTGCAATATGTTATTATTTTGTTTGTACCGGAACTGTAAAGCAGCCTAGCCACATGTTACTGAAATTTAATGTTTAGTAGCACTCATCCACTCAGTATTTCCAAACATACATTCTATGAGTCTTAACGTAAGGAAAACTAACAAATAGTCTACCCTTAGATGGCCCAAAAACAACGTAGTAGGCGCACCACTATTGTAATCTATCTATCAATTAATCTGATATGATGATGGAAAATAAACGAAAACCTTAAGTATCATACTTATAGTAAGTACCTCTATCAGAAATTTAAATACTTTGTAAAATAAACCTGAAAATAAATACCTTGAAAGAACATGCATTAGTTAGAAATCATTTTGAGACTAACGCAAAACTTTATCTTTGGTACGGGAGAACAGCAGGAAATATCTAAGTATAAATTGATTACATTATTTAGATGAAATGTAACATCAGCAAATATCTGATTTGTTTAATCTATTAAGTACTGCAAAGACGAATCCTTGAAAGGCATCGCCAAAGGTTTCAAAGAGATTTATGATATATCATTTTCACAACACAAGCACTATGATAAACCTTAATCGACGAAGGTATTCAATTATACACTTGTGAAACCAAAACAAGAGAGGTTCTCAATTTGTACATACTTTCGCTTTCTTATAAATTTTCAAAATGTTATTAGAAAATAGTATAATTTACATACTCGTGTTTAGAATATTAAGATAGTAATTGTAGTGTTCGATGATTTTTACGTGACATAAAATAACATAACTAAGATTATATTAGTATAAAGCGAATAAAACTATTTTTATTATCGTTATTATATAAAATTCAGACATCAATACTAATATTTTTAAGTACCTTAATACTGAAATAGTATAGGAATAAGTAAAATGACCTAAAGTCGAATGTATGTAAAATAACAGAAAACAATGATGTCCTAATCGTTACTTTCTCATATTCATAATTTACTTCTTTACTTATTTAATACATTTCACTGAAATTACTTATAATTAAATACCTCTGAGACAGTGACAACCCTGTCCTCAGTGTTCGATTTTTTTCTCAAAACAATATTTCTGTTAACGCAGTAAATAAAAAGGGGAAAATATGACTTGCTAACATGTTCTACAAAATTTTAGAGACCCCAGTACTTCAGGCGCTTGAAAATGTAAGGTTTTCAATAATAAAATTTGCACTTGACCTGTTTCAAAGAATGGCAATTTTGAACTTTATTCTTTAGTACTATAGATTCTCAGATTCTCCAATAAAATACTGAGCAGCAATCTGTCGTGGTATTTCTCTTATAACTTCTCTCGACTCAATTTTTGTAAGAACAATAAATATTTCAATTCAAGACCGCATTAGCATGAAAAGGACAGCAAATACAAAAACTTTACAAAGTTTGAGAGAGACCAAAAATTATAGTTAAGTAATAATTTATAAGGTATATAGTCAACATCTAGCATAAGTACATGGAACAGACGTTATATGTATATACGAGCCACACGGACTACCTTGAGCAATTTGAGCGCCTTTTATGTAAAATATCCGACGAGGGGTTAGACTGCGTGATAATGGGAGATGCAAATGTCAACTGGCTAGTCAGTTCTAATACTCAAAAAAAACTCGTAGACATTCTGTCTAGCTACAATTTTGTCCAGCTGGTTGACCGCCCAACCCGTGTGGACGGTAACAGTGGTACTGGTACGCTATTGGATCACGTTTATACGAATTTTTCGGAGAAGCGTGCCTGTTCTGTCGTTGATGTCATGACACACCCGCTTAGTGACCATAATGCACAGCGTTTAGTTGTCGAGGAGTGTGTCGCGCCTGCTGCTCCTCATCAAACGGCCCGCTGTTTCTCTGTGGCAAATAAAGCTCTTTTTAGTAGCGCTCTCGAATCTGTTGACTGGGTAAATGTTATAGAAAAGTCTAATTCAAATTGTGAGTCCTTAGCAGCCTCACTTTTAGCTATAATAACCAATAAATGGGACATATGCTTTCCGCAAAATAATCGACCCGTCCTAGCCAGTAAGCATTGGGTTGATTCTGAGGTGCATAACTTTAGGCACTTACTTAATGATGCCGCAGCATTAAAGAATATCTTCCCGGAAAATGAGCCGTTGAATATCAAATACGATGAGCTGTCGGAAAAATACCAAATCTTATTAAAGAAAAAGCGCGTCAGCTATTACTCGAATATCATACGGAACAACCCACGGTCTATGTGGCGCGTTATCAACTCGGAGTTAAACCGTGGAACCGCTTCTAGAGTTGATTTCACGGATCTAGTTTGCGGTAATGATGGACAGCTTTTTGGCAGTAAAAAACAATTGGTCGATTCGCTGAACCACGAGTTCGTAACGGCAGCTAGTAGGTGTGGTGCTCCTGCAGCAAACAATACTTGCGCTCTAGCTGCGCTGAGTGATCAGGCATCCGCCAGCGATGTGTCAATAAGAATGCAGCCTTTCACACCCACAGAAATTGTCACAATAGCTACCAAGCGCATTGTTCCTAAAAAGAGTACTGATTTCTATGGGCTGTCGGCCGATCTTATAAGGTCAGCCATTGCCCCTCTAGCACATGTTCTAACTCAATTATTTAACTTGTGCTTACGCCAAGGTGTGTACCCAGCAGCACTGAAAAGAGTTAAAATAAGCCCTCTTTACAAAGGAAAAGGTAAGAAAACGGACCTTAAGTCATATCGTCCAATATCGTTAGTACCTGCAATTAGTAAGGTGTTTGAGGTAGGCTTAAATAGAAGACTATTAAATTTCGCAGTAGATCGCAATATCTTATCTGATAGGCAGTATGCATATCGTGCCGGCCGCTCTACTACGAATTTGGTGCGAGAGGTAGTGTGGAAGGTTTTAAGCGCTCGTGAGGCAGGGTTGCAGGTAGCGTTAGTATGCTGTGACCTCTCGCGCGCATTTGACACTGCAGACCACCGCCTTATCACAGATAAGTTAGAATTCCACGGGATACGCGGCCCTGCAGGTTCTCTGGTCGCCTCTTTTTCGTCAGGGAGAACCCAGGTAGTGGTGGGAGATAGGGGGTGCGTTGTGTCTGATGAGCTGGAGAATATGATGGGCGTACCGCAGGGCTCCTGCTTTTCGAACTCGTTGTTCAGCCTTCTGTTAAACGACTTACCAGAATTCATTGACAATGCGGAGATTTATATGTACGCCGACGATGTGGCTGCAATAGTCACGGCGCCGTCGAGTAATCTATTGCAATGTGAAATAAACTCTGCCGTTAAGAGACTGGACGAGTGGTTCTAATCAAACGGTTTGGCGTTAAATAAAGACAAGACGTGCTTTATGACATTTAACCTTAACGGAAAAACTGCGCGTAACTTCTCGGTAATTATTGACGATAGCGCGCTTCAGCAAGTCCAAAGTACTAAACTGTTGGGCTTCAACATCGATAGCGCACTTACGTGGGAGACGCACATTGACGACGTCTGCAATAAGCTGAGCCGCTCTTGCTTCGCTCTACGGCGGCTAGCAAGCACCGCTACCCGCGACGTCGTACGCTCCTGCTACTGTGCGACTGTCCACAGTAACATAACGTACGGGCTGGAGCTGTGGGGCCGTGCCGCCGATGTGAACAGAGCGTTCGTCATGCAAAAGAGAGCACTACGCGCTATTTTTGGAGTGGCTGACGACGTTTCATGCGTGAAGCTGTTTGAAGAGCTTCGTATACTCCCACTTCCATGTGAAGTAATTTATCAGCTGGCTTTATTTACCCGAAACCACTTGTCCTGCTTCAAAAAGAGGGGTGTCAACGCATCACGTATACTACGCATCTGCGTAGTGACAAAAGGTGGAACCAGTTGGTCACACCGTTCCATAAGCTCGTGAAGTCGGAAAAATCTGTCTATATATCGGGCCCGGCGACCTACAACCGAATTCCCAGTAACGTGCGGGATGCAACTTCTGAAGGACGCACCTTCAGAAATAAACTTAGAAGTTGGCTTTTGAAGGAGCGATTTTATGATTTTAATGACTTTTTGAAATTACCAGAAATTTTAATGGAAGGACATAATTGAGAATAAATTACGCAATATAATTATACATAAATATACTTTCACCAATTACTGTATGGAATATTGAATGACATGTTTAATTTATTAATTTGTATTTGATATAATGGTTTGTTTTGATTAATTTGTTATTTGATATAATATGTTTTATTATTTATTGTGACATTCAATCTATACTCTCTGACATTATAATTATAATTATTACACATGTAATCATTAATTTCATATACGATGTATATGAAGTGTTTTGTGTGTATTGAAATAGATTATTGCTAATGGTATTTGACTTGTAACAGTGGTGTTATCAATAAATGACTATGACTATATAGATACATAACGGCGGTTACAATTTGTGATTTCAATACGCCGTGTTTATTTCGTAAAAAGTCTATATATTATTATAAAATGTCACCCACGTTAAGTCAAGTTATTATTTTCTACAAATTGTATAATATTTACTTATGGTTTCGAGTAAATTATCCATTGTAAAGATCACAGAAGAGAGAGAAAGCTGTTCTGTGGTAAAGATGTATTGACAATGCAAAACCTAGTTTTCGGGTACTTCAGTTTAGTCAGAAAAATTGTATGATGATGTGCGATCATACCACGATAACTTAAAACAGATACCATTGATTTGATATTCATGAAATGATGTAGACAGGTGGTTTAGGCAAATACAATTTGAGCAAAATTGGCAAAGGGGTTGTGAAGATATAGGGCTGTGATGTTTCGTTTCGGCGTGAATTATTAAATTCCGGACTGATTTGAAAGAAAATCTAATAATTGTATAATAGAACATAATTATTGACTGACGCCTTCTAAATGAGATAAAATAGCTTATACGCTCTTTAGACAAATTTGTGTGCTGTACTATCCTCAATTTATAGCACATTTTGAAACAATTTTGTAGTTTAGTTCACGAGCCAAATCGTCTAACCTAGTATGTATGTCTCACCCATACAGAAATAACAAGCTATACCTACTTACTAGGTAGCTGTGCCAACGTTCTAAGCGTTATTCATCTAAAGTTCTTTACAATCCGTGATATATTGTGATGAATTATAAATACTTGTGTACGTCTACCGCTCACGTAACGTAATCATTGAAGAAGAACAAACATCAAGCAACTTACCTTCTCCCAACGCAAGGAAATTAGATTAGGAGCAAGTATTATATTTTTCTGCAAGGAAATTGTAGTGCTTCTCTTCAATATCCTGCTTTGACCTTACGGGAAAATGTTTTATAAGACATTTTCTTCTTATAGCAACGTAGAACCTGAATGAACTTGTAAAGGTAGCTGCTTGTACATAATAGGGAGTAATTCCGTGGGCAATTTTGAAAATATTCATATTTTGCATAAAATTGAAAATTAATTGGATTCCTGCTAAAGCTTAAGAAAAGTAAGATTGAACATGTTTATGAATAGTAAAATATCTGTCAGGATTCTGTAGCTTAACTATTATCTATTGCTCACATAGGCATTGGCATTCAGCGAAGTAATGCTGCTAGCATGCTGGGTATGCTACTGTCAGTTGGCTTGACCATTAAGGTTATTTATACACATTATGTGCTCTGTAGATAATAATAGTTGGTTTATGTGGAGTACGAGCGGTAAGTAGATTTATTGGATTGAAAATTAATTTAACGTCCGTGCGTTGAATATTTTAGATCAATTAAGGATAAAGGATAAATCGATATTCAAATGGATTTTTTTGGTCACACGCGTATCGATAGCGAGTCACATGTGGCCGTTATTGTTGGCCATTTGTTTCACTATTGTAAAAATACAGGATTTTTTGCTTTAAAAATCAAGTGTGGCCGTTATATATCTATATATATATATATATATATATTATGTGAAACCACGCATAACTTCTTATATAGTAGTCCTATTTCGATAATTCTTTTTTTTATTGGAAAGAGTATACTTCAAAGTTGGTCCCATTTAAATGTTATCGAAATTGGCTGAGCCATTTTTGATAAACCAACAATAATGTGAAAAATGCTACATCGATCCGTGCGAAATATTCGCGAATTCTGTACACGGGTGAAGTCGGTCATGCGGTTTTTTGCGAAAAATAATTATATGGTTGATAAACACTCAGGTTTTTATACTTTTACGATTTGCGATATACAAATTACAAACATGTATGTTATTTTTAAACTTTCGCGATCTGAACACAATACTATTATCCCGATGTTTCAACCAAGTTGCATCAATCGTGGTCACGGGTAGAATAAATCACTACCTATGACCACGATCGATGCAACTCGGTCGAAACGTTGAGATAATGAGGTAATTTTATATCTCATATTTTCAGTACATGATTAGTCCCGCAGTACTTAAAATGATAAAAACTTAAACAATTTTCTTATTAATTCTCTTATTTTTCATAAACTGTTTCTTCTCTATTCTAGCCTTTCCTGTATGGCCTTAACATCGTGACTTTTACATTACTCGTATTAAGTAAAAAAATCATAACACTGTTTAGTCAAACTAAACCTTACTCCAATGACCATAGGTGTGATTTTAACTGTTTTCGAGTGATAGAGGCCAATCTATCCTTCGGGACGCTCCGCTCAGCGCCGGGAGACGGGTTTCACGCCGCTTTGGAGCGTTGACATGCTTCCCAGAATTATTCACGACCGAAAATCTAGCAATCAGTTTTGCAGTAAGTCTTTCTATAATAATGCAATTTGGATTTTCCTTCACTTTTTCTAATCCTAATATATGTTTCTCAGTTTCTAGTAAGTAAGTTTCTAGTGTCTCAAGTTCACACTCAGCTACACGGTGTTTGTTTGTGGGTGTGTGTGTGAGGATGGATATGTGTATGTCAGATAATGATCCTCGTCGTTATCTTTAAAGTACTAATAAATCAAATATTTTAAGCGTTAGAAAAATGTGATGATGTTTCTTAAAGTAATTTGATGGTGTAATGTAGATACCTAATGTAAAAATATGATGTGACACTTAGTGTATAGTATGTAGATTGTAGAAGTAGATAGTAGACCTTTAAAAGATTGTTCAATTACTAACAAATTGCTAGAATACGGTTTTAAACGCACAACATGATGGTCAGGGACGTAATCCGAAACATGGCACAATCAATTAATCAATGACTTAGTAATTAATTTCTCCGATATTGGTAATGGATTGCAGGCTTGGTATGTAGGTATGCAATTAAGCACGTTATAGTACCTAGATCAATTACTTAGTATAGTACTAATACAGTCTTCGATTATCCTTATACACTCGGCTAAAAGTAAAACTCCGTAACGGACTGCATGCAGCAGCAGCAGACTACAGAGCACGCTGAGAACACGCTGGTTTTATGTTAAATACATTCAGTGGTTAGTTTCGTAATTGTACCTTTGTTCCATATTTCGTGCCTCATGTCTAGATCATGGTGCGGTTTCGCATTAACGAGGTATGTCCAACTAAGTACTTTTACGTTCGTTCGGAGTCTCTCTGCGAGATCGAATCAGAAATGAGGAGATCCGCAGAAGAACAAAAGTTACCAACATAGCCCAGCGGATTGGCAAGTTAAAATGGCAGTGGGCAGGGCAAAAGTTCTCGAGCAAAGACCACGTACCAGCTAGCGCAGCGTAGGACGTCTACCCACAAGGTGAACGGATGACCTCGTTATGACCGCAGGATCGCGCTGGATGCAAGCCGCTACTCTTATTGGAGATATTTAGGGGAGGCCTATATCCAACAGTGGACTTCCTATGGCTGAAACGACGACTTTTACGTTGGGAAGAATTTTGAAGTCGCAAAAAAAATCAGCTCTTCCTTACATTTTTCTGTCATTTAACTTTCGTATGGAACCTTAGTTATTATTGCCATTTCATGATGGTCAATTAATTGAATTTGTTCAAAATAATGAGTAGTAAGTACTTAGGTACATAAACACAGCTGTGAAATCCTTCACTTTGCAAAGCAATAATAGCCTCTATAAATAATGTTTGGTTGCCATTCACAGACTACATAGAAGATAACAACCGAATTAAATCTTCGTGCGGCATAAGAGATCGATTTCGTATTGAAGCCAAATGAACCGGCACAACATGGGTTCAATCAACTGTTCCGAGAATGAGGCTTCTAAATAAGCGTTTATTATTTTGTTGATTTGTAGTACTTTGAAGAGATATATGCAAATAAAATCAGGACAAATAATAACAGGTGATATGAATATAATTAATCGAGCTTAAGTGAAGGTCGAAGTTCGTCTACAGGTCGCGTTTTTCAACAGAATTTTTAGTATTTTACACAGGTTTCTTTGTATTTTACACAGGTTTTTTTGTATTTTACGCCGGTTTTTTTGTATTTTACACAGGTTTTTTGTATTTTACATCGTTTTTTTTTGTATTTTACTCAGGTTTTTTTTTATTTTACACAGGTTTTTTTGTTTCGGCGTTTTTTTTATATTTACCTCAAAAAGGGGGAAAATTTGCACTAATTATTAGCCAATTTCGATAATATTTGGCAAGATTGTTTAGTATCTAAACCGTAAAAAGTTTTGCGAGTATGAATAAACGGTCAAGAGCGAGTCGAGATATAGACTTATGAAGATTCGGTTACAAAGATATGTCGCGAGATCTACTGTTTGGAGAACTACTAGTATAATATGAATATGAAACTCTTGCATTAATTAATTTATCTACTTATTATTCTACTTATTCAGAAAGCCAAATTTTTGATTGAGACATTTTACCTATTATGAAGTTTATATTTTTGGAGCTTTTGGTGGACGCGGCGCATGACCTAAATGCAAGTGCAGTAATGCTGCCAGAATGCTGGGAAATACCAACAGGGAACGCTGCTAACTGGTATCAGGCATACGCATTTAAAATATCTCTAAAGTATCTCTTTCTGTGGTCTTATGATAATGTAAATGCTTTAACACACGCGCCCACACACACACACACACATAACACACACACACACATAACACACACACACACACGCGCACACACACACACACACACACACACACACACACACACACACACACACACACACACACACACACACACACACACACACAAACACACACATGCGTGTAAAGTGTAATCTGTTTTGGCCTTATTTTAATTACTATAGTTGTATTTATATATTAAATATCTCAGTTGATTACATGAAATAAATTAACTCGTAAGTAGTTAGTATTTGGCTAGTAAATTTGTTGTTTTTAAGGGCACATTCCCGTTCTTTAAAAGAAATAATATCAACTTGATTCCTACGCTGTTTTTGTAGCCCATCCTTTCTATAGACGCTGTTCCCATCCCTTCAATAGGAACAGTGGAGCCTTACAAAACAAACTACGAGCAGATCGTATACCAGACGTTTGTGTTGCACTTCTAACTAAACATAGTTTATCCGTTGTCGATTGTTTTCCTACGTACTAAAGTTGAGCACTACATTGTTTTTAGTTATTTCAATGGTGCATTTTAGATGCTGGAACAATAAATGGTTGTTATCGTTCTACCCATATAGTTCGTGCACATAGTTTATTCAAAGAATATCTTGCAAAATGGGCTCGGGCTATGTACAGTAGCCTAAAAATGCTCTAAAATATGGTATACAAATTCATAGAAAAAAACAGTATATAATGTTTAATTAAAATGGAATTTCGTATTTTCTAATAACATTTTTTGCTCTTGGCCGCCATCACGAAAAAGAGAGTAAGATCCGAAAAAATTAAATTCTTTTAAATTGTGATTTTTATGAAAGAAAATAATAGGAAAACCAATATCGAAAACAAATAAAGCAACTACTAAAAACTGTACCAGGTAATGGTCTAAGCTCGATAAATATTTGCATTATCTCTTTTTATGGATTATGTATTGATGGGTTTTGGGAAAAAACTGCACATTTTAAATAATGTGTGATTTTTGAACGAATACACCAGTTCGAAGGCGGTAGTCAACCACAGACTTTTAAAAAAGTAAATACAGCAGGAAACGAGCAGTGGTGGCTATTATAAAAGAAGTGCCTTGATATTTTTAAAATGGTATCGTGGTCAGGGACTGGCGCCATTTTTGGAGATCATGCTGGTCGTGCTGTCCGAGCGAAGAACGAGTCTACACTAAGGCCAAGAGTTATTTTTAAAATTTGAGAACACTGTGAGCTTCGGAATAAACTCAAAAGTTGTAAATACTAGTGTTTCTTCTGCATCGAGCCTTCGATCCTCCTCATAGTACTCGTAACTAGTTTTATGGAGATAAACCGCGAGCCAATTCCACGAAGATCTGTAGGTAGGTCTTATAATAAATAATAATACTAAATACTTTGGGGACATCTTACACACGGTCTCTGACAAACTAAGCAAAGCTTGTGAAATGGCTGCCAGAGACTGACATAGGTACTACATATACATATTTTTAAATACATACTTAGATATACCTAAATAACACCCAGGCACAGAGCAAACGCCAATGTTCATCACATAAATAGTTGCCCTGGGTGGGGATCGAACCCACGCCTCTTTGACCCAGGAGTCAGGGTTACTAACCACTGAGCCACCGAGGCAGTCAAACTATATACAAACTGTTATAAACTATAAGTACCTACCTTATCAGTTGTTGCGTTGTGGAAAATACCAAACATCACATTATTTTACGGTATCAATAACTGGAACGTTTTGAACAGCTTTTATGCAGCAGAAATACGTATTTTTAAGGTTAACATATATTTCAGTTCAGTTTCGTCTCCGGCAGCTGACGAATCAAGATCCTGCATTAAAGTGCGTATCGTAACAATTTAGCAATTGGACCAGGAACAGTGTGAATGTGGTGCTGCCATCCAAACCATGGTACACCTTTTAGTTTGCCCGCTTTGCCCAAAACAATGCACACAGAAAGGCCTGAACCTGGCCACCGAGGACGCGGTAGAGGTCGCCAGATACTGGTCCTAAAACATCTAAGCCATGTAAATAATTTGTATATAGTTAAAAAAAAAAAAAAAAAATAACGGAAAAAAAAATTGTCCATCCATTGACACGAGATGAATGAATGAATTTAGCAATTTTGCCAAGTTTTTTAAACAATCGAATCAAAATAAAATAAACATATTCTTATCTCTAATCATCACGCATGCTCGTGTCAAATCAGCATCACCAAAATTGTCGAACTATTTCAAACTAAATTGCATGACAATGTATTTAAATACTAAATACTCGATAAGTCCTGGTTAAATATTGCTAAACGTTAAACAAAGTAATTGACGAGATAGCGCCGGGAAACATCGCCTTTCAATACAAAGTTGAAGTGCATTCCCAGCTTCTTCCAGCCTTGTAGTTGCGGAAGGCTACAGCTTAGATGCTATAAAAGCAGAGCGGAACGGAGATGTGCTCTTTTTCCATAATATAGCGGTTTCAGTAATACAGCGGTGAATGACGCCGATCAATATGAAATGTGAAAAAATTCAAAGTCGATGATGACGCCATTAAAACGTTGTCTTGCCAACACTCACGGTCTCTTAGAGAGCACTAAATGAGACCGTAAATTGAGAAAGAACTCGTTACTTCAGTAATATTACGGCCGCCATATAACAGCACCGTAATCTAGGAAACTAGAGTTTTAGCTAACTAAATAGAGCGGTATAGAGTAAGTTATTTGCAGAAATGCTATATTTGTTTAGAGGACAACAAAACAAAAACTCTTGTCCGTCCAGACTGAGTTTTGCTTTATACCAAGCAAACATAATCGTAGCAATGCAGTAAGTTCACGATGTACTTGAACAGGTACTGTGTCTAGCTCCGCCGCTTTGGTGGAGTTTGGGTTTTAAGATGCCGGCTCCGGCAGAACAGCAATTTGATAGTTTGTTTATTTGTGCTCTGGTCTGAGGAAGTTTTATTAGATGGTAGTTTTTATAGACGGAAGAATAAAGGTAGAACTAAACTTATATTATTAGATACTTCCGTTAGGTCGTTTGATCTAATTGCAAATGATTTCAAAAATGGCGAGATTCGATTTAGTGGCGCTTTGTTTCTTCTGTATTGTTTCACAATGACAATTACAATATTGAAACGAAGTAACTTAGTACGACTACTTTTGTAGAATTATTAAAAAATAAAGGTGACGTCCACAAGTGGTATATTATTCAGAGAAAAATCGAACCACAACGATATATACATCATTTGAAAGCTTGTTATATGGGCTTCCCAAAAATATTTAATTTAGACTTTTTCACCCCTCCAATTATTTTTAAATGCGAAAAATAAATTGTGTGAAAAATAACAATACAGCTTATTTTTTTTTCTAGTTTAGCAATAATAAAGTGCTTCTATTGTTATTTTATTTGCATTCGTCGCTGATTCTTCCACATTCATCTCTTATTTTGCTAAAATTAAAAATTATAACCTACTAGAGTGTGACCAGTTAGTAGGTACAATGTGACAAAAAATCACTTAAAAAGTGTGTCTAATTGGTAAAAATGCTTTTATTTTACAATTTGGGGGTTACTTAATCAGGGATGCTACCTATTGAGCGAAATATAGTTATTTTTTTCTAATAACTTCAAAATTAATTTTTAAAAAACCAGAAGGGTCTTTTTTGTTTTTAACTGTTGTAATAGACCCAGAAAAATATGAACTTTCTCGAAATGTAACGAGTGTTGCGGTTAGAATTTTTGATTATTATCATACCAGCCTCCATACATTTTGTGGACATTTCCTTTCTTGTTTTATCGAACTTGTGCGTACATATCTAAAACGATTGAATTTTTTGGGTCAATTCAGTAGCAAAATCTCTAAATCAAATAGTGTGTATAACAAGATATTAAGTGAATTTATCAAACCTTCACCATGTAGATCTATAAAACGACCGGGCTAAAGCGATATGCATGCATACATTTAACACTGCTGCCTCGCCAATTTTCATATTGCGTATGTATGTATTTATGAAAACACGAGCCTCTGTTAAACTTCAGTCCAGTGCAGGCGCCTTTCATGGCGGCCTTCATTTATATGGCCCATATCAATGACCGTAAACATGAACATGAATAAGTACGACGGCTTTACGAGGCGCGCCATAATCCACAGGAAGATGGGGCCATTGCGTCACACGGGAAGCTACGCCAATAATAATTACATTCATACACTTGGACAGCCGGATATTACTACTTAGTAGAACTTCTGCAATGGTTAGTATACATAGGCAATACATATTGGTAGTAAACGAACATTCTTAAATTTTGAATATTATGCAAAAAATACGATATAAATGCATGTAAATATTTTCAACAACACAATACTTTTACTCCAAATGCAGGGGCCATTGGGTCACACGGCAAGCTGCGCCAATAATAATTGCATTCATATACTTGGGCAGTCGGATATTACTACTTAGTTTCTTCAATGGTAAGTATAAATTATAGGCAATATTGTTAGTAAACGAAAATTGTTTAATTTTGAATAGTATGAGGATTATCATTATGAGGATTGTATCACAAAAAATATTTACTATTTTCAACACCACAATTTTACTTTAATGCACCTACTGGGTGATTCTTTAGACGTTGTCATCGTTTATATATCTAATGTCTGATATCTACGCCATTTGTCGAGAGTCAACGTAAGTTTTATAAGGAACAGCAGATTTTTGTCGCCATTTTGTGATTGGTTCGTTTCCGTGATTGTAATTACGGAATAGAGACAAAAAACAGCTGATCCATAAATGACTTACATTGACTCTCGACAAAATGTGTGGAACAGGTGACCTTTTTCGAATTTTAACTGCCTTTACCCAATATCGGGGTTGGTCCTACAGTAAAAGTTGTTCGTATGATATCTGCGCCTATGAACAGTTTTATCAAAACCGGCTTACGTAAAATGATTAGTAGGTAAATCTGTCCGCATGTCGACATCAGATACGATGTAAAGTCTTCCAATCTTAATTGCTACGAGTACGTACGCCAGTTAAGGGTTGGATTACCGCCCTAACGAAGGCTCACTTCGCTCCGTCTAGCTTAAAATTTTAGATATCTTTGCCAACATCCTTCAGACTTAGAGTAAATACTGGATTATGCCAAGATAAAGGTATAATATTTAAATAAAACTTGAGTAAATCCTCAAGTCTTGACTAAGAACAATAATGTAACATTTTTGTAGCCTTGTACCATCATATTTTCAATTGTGAGACATGTCCAGTATTAGAGTTTATTATACTTTTTTACACGTATTTGTGTCATAAATATATGGAATTACTAATTAGACCAGTCGAAAGCAGCTCGCATCTTTCTTTTGTACGACAGATACAAAACAAATAGGTATTATTTCAGACAGTAACCGTCATTAGTATTGTTAGACAGAAGTCTGTACCCAGTGGGATAACGACGACTGGAGATGGCTGGGGATGATGATGACGATGGTGACACATTCGAGAATTTTTCTTATTTTCCAAAATAAAACTGCATTCGACCAGCTTAGTGGCCTAAGAAAGTCGCCGATAAAAAAGAGCCTAGGGGTGTTATTTACAATGTCTAGATTCTAGAAGCTTCTACTCTTACGTAAAAAAATCTTCTCGTACCTCTAAGTTTCATGTAACTTTGTACATTTTATTTTAGATGCTACATACGAGAGCCTGTAAGCATTTGATCTAATAAGACGTGAAATGTGTGCGAGAATATTGAATGTACCTTACATACGTGTTCATAATATTTGGTACTTTAGAATCCGTAGATATTTCGCCAGCCCCGTATCGGAAGGAGAAAATGATAAGTAGAAATACCTATCTCCAATTGGAAAATTTCCGATCGCAATGCGCAATGATATTTTTTGTGTTCCACAGGACTTGTGCTTGAATGATTCGCTGCAATTTTACCCTGGTAAGCGAGTTCTAATCAATAAAGTAAGTATCTAATCACTTGACTTAAGCCGGAAACATACTATCGGACGCGGCTTACGGACGCGACTGACAGCCGCGACTTAGCAATGTGCACAGTCTTAAGACATCCGGTGTGCCAGATCGCTCTCGGACGTCAGAACACTCTCGGACGTCCGAAGGTGACGTCCGCGACTTATGTCCGATAGTGTGCACGGCTCAGTGTACTTTCGTAGTCTAGGTCGCGGCTGTCAGTCGCGTCCGTAAGCCGCGTCCGATAGTATGTTTCCAGCTTTATTAATTTGGAAAAATGGAAAGAGTTAACAGAAATAAAATTATAATTATATTAATTTTAAATGAATAAAAGGTAGAAACTATGTCAGGTACCTGCTATAGTTGAATTTAATGAATAAACAGACCAATTAAATAATAACCCATGATCTAACTAAGGTATGTATATTGTATAACCCAAAACTCAATTCTTACTGAAGCTCACTTAACAGCTCCGCGAGGATTGGATTTCGCGCAGCCCTTCACAGCCGCCAAGTAGTTTTATTCAAAGGAGCGCTTAAGGACTTTCATAGAAAATCAAATCATTTATCACTTTTCGTTTTTAAAAGATTATATAAAGATCTATGCACATGCGGTGCTATAAATGTCACATATCAAAAAGAGCCTGAAACGAAAATTTTATTCCATTTTTATTGAAAACCTTTATTCTATCCTTTTTATGTTATTTCTTTCTTCTTTACAGCCAGTGCAGTGGCCAGAACCTGTGCACCTGTCAATACTGATTTTCTTACTCGCTAAAACCAACTTTAATGCTGATCGTTTAAACCTCATCCTTTCATTTGTATCACGAGACACGGCGGTTGCTGCATCGTCGAGCCTATATTGCTTTCTTTGTATATTTTCCATGGACAATAATGGATTTGGCAACAAATGCGGGACTCGCTCCGTAGTCAAAACTATACAATGCGGTATTATTTAAGACACGAAATGTTTTCAAGAGACTTTTGAATCATAAATTAGGGTAAACATGGCACAGATAAATAATTCGAGCGACGGAATAGTTTTATGGCTTTTGCAGTTAGTAGGTACGTCTGCAGTGGGTTATCGTGTTATGCTAAACATTTTGGTATTTATTCAAAAAAATATTATAATTAAAAAGTATTCGAAAGCCTCTTTTTTCATCTACGCTTGTAACTTAACAATAAAAATGTGGTAATATTGCCACCCTTAGTTCAAAGGATTTGACACACTACTGGAAGCGTTCTACGGTCTGTGGTCAGGCCAAACTGAACGCAGCCCGCATTATGTATAAACAACGTTGTCGGTCAGGGCAACGGTAACGGTCGGCTGTCCGTGCAGAGAAACCTGCCCACCTACGTCCGTCCTTACGTTCCTACCTGGGGATACAAAAATATATACAGAGATCGACGTCTTTGATACAATGCAGTCTGCGTTCAAATTAACCTGACCGCAGACTACAGAACGCATCCAGTGTGCCAAATCCTTAAACTTTTGTGTCTTATTGAGGCATGTTAAACGGAATTTAAATTGTTTTTGATTCAATTTTGTTTTAAATACGGGTTAAAAAAAGAGTTAATCAGCATTTTTGGTACAATACATTGATGTTTTTCCAAACTTAGTAGGTATGTAAGTAATCGATGAGAAATTCTACTAAGTAAGTAAGTAAGTAAGTTCGTATAGGCCGGGTGGCTAGCTATTCTACTAATACCATTCAAATAAGTACAAACAACATTCATTTAACTTAAATCTGAATTCTGACATGATTGAACATAGAAATGGAACAGTTCTAAAAGCTTTTCTTTTTTAACTTTATGTCCAAAAAAGCCGTGTCCCAAAAAGATTCGTTTTAATTAAGTTTTTCACGAGAACTCCGGAAAGTACCGCGGCCTTCACCTAGCTACCAATCTTCATTAGGTTCATTATTTCCGTGTTAAATTGTACGTTATGTGCTTTTGTGTTCGCACTGGCGCGAGGTTCTGTCTAACTTTTATACCTAAGTACAACCATACCTAACTACTAAGCACACACTTATATAAAGATTAGACACTGCCTATTGTTTTAACGCTGAAAGTGTTTCGTTACTAAAAGCTCCTAAATAAATATCACGCGATTACACGTATCTTGCGTATTTAAGTATAGAGTAGTTTCTTAGCACACTAATTTTCTTTGCTCTACTTTATTCACACATTTTTCGTAAAGAAATGAAGTTTGTTCTGGCACCTAGGCTGAGCCCGCGAGCTACTTGTACTGTACCAGCCTTTTTAATAGTCCACTGCAGGACGTAGGCCTACCCACGAAGGGTAATTGGGCCATATCCACCACGCTGGCCCAGTGCGGGTTGGTGGATTCATATACGCCATCGAATTTCTTCTACGGACGTATGCAGGTTGCCTCACGATGTTTTCCTTCACCGAAAAGGCAATGATGTGAAATTCCGTACATAAGTTCCAAAGAAACTCATTGGTACGGGATCGGGATTTGAACCCACGACCTCACGATTGCAGGTCGGGTGTTATTACCACTAGACCACCACGACTTCTTACTCCCATTAAAATCAGTGGGGTTTTATTGTTTCCTTACACATCAGTCAGCGGATCGTCTAGCAAATCTAAAATTACTTACCAAATGGGAATAGAAGTAGATAAGTCACATAACATGTGCAAAACTCAAGTCCCATGCAGAGGCAAATTGTTCAACTTTATACCATGCACAGATAAGCACAATATAGAGTATAAATAAATAAATAAAATCTTTATTGACCAAAACTAAAGTAACAGTTCTACCAATTTAACATAATATATCCTTCAAAAATAAAATACAGGTTCTTTTATGGTAGTTATTTAACAAGACATACTCGTAACAAAAACACATTAATTTATCAATTTATCATGTTTTATTTTATATTTTATTTATACCAATTTATAGATTCCTAAGCTCTACAAAAGGTGAATCGATTACCTAATTAAGACCGCAGCAGCAAAATCTGGATGCTAGTTGCTTTCAACCAGCCAGATATTTTAAAATGATAAACTAAACAGTCCTATTAATAGCAGACGAAACCAGGCATCACTGCTGGTACTAACGTAAAAAACATGAATACGCATATTTGTCTAAAAAGTTGTTAGAGGAGTGGAATTACTTGATTTATTCACGCGGAACGCGACCGCCGTCGTCGTGACCGTGCGTTACTTAGGAAAACTTGGCGAGACATAAATCTTGGACTTCGGACCACTTCAGAAGAACTGAACGAATTGCCTCAGATGAATAATTCTGGATATATTAGCAAGCACCGACATTTCCGTATCGTAAATGCAATCTTGAGATAAATATTTGTCGAGGCTGGTTTTAGATGCATTTGAAAATTGATAATTAAATTAGATTTGTAACTTGTACCATTTATGTAATGAGTATAAGAGGTCATAACACAGAAGTGGATACCTAGTTAAGATAAGGCTTTGTACAAGCACAGAAGGGTTATTTTTTTCACCTGCTGAAGTATTGTCAACTATACAAGACCACCATAAATTTGATGTTTTTAATTTTTGATATTTTTAAATGGCGTATTTTGATGTCATTAAATGGTGCATTTCGATGTCATTAAATGGTGCATTTTGATGTTATATAATGGTGCATTTTTATGTTATATAAAAGTGCATTTTGATGTCACTAAATGGTACATTTTTATGTAATTAAATAGTGCATTTTGATTTTATTAAATGGCGCATTTGGATGTCATCAAATGGTGCATTTTGATGTTATTAAATGTTGCATTTTAATGTCATTAAATGGATCATTTTGATGTCATATACTGTTGCATTTTGATGTCATTAAATGGATCACTTTGATGTTATTAAATGGTGCATTTTGATGTCATTAAATGTTGCATTTTGAGGTCATAAAATGGCGCATTTCGATGCCATTAAATGTTGTATTTGATGTAATTAAATGTTGCATCTTGATGTCATTAAATTGATCAATTTGATGTCATTAAATGGTGCGTTTTGATCTCATTAAATTGTGCATTTTGATGTTATCAAATGGTGTATTTTAATGTCATTAAATGTTGCATTTTAATGTCATAAAATGGCGCATTTTGATGTTATTAAATGGTGCATTTTGATGTTGTATAATCGTGCATTTTGATGTCACTAAATGGTGCACTTGCTAAAAATGATAATATTTGCGGTTTGACCCGCGTTTTCTTAGCATTTGCTTAAGCCTGACGTTTGACCCGCTTTGTCTAGTACTTGTTTAAAATAATATAACCCACGGTTTTGCTGCGTTGTTTAGTACTTGCATTAAATGATAATAGCCCGCGGTTTAGCCCGCGTTGACATATTACTTAGGTACTTAATATGACAGTAGCCGCCACTTTGTCTTAACATTTGTTTAAAACTACATATCCTGATGTTTGGCTGGCGTTGTTTGAGTACTTGCTAATAATGATAATATCCAGCGGTATGGCCTGCGTTGACTTAATACTTAGATTCTTAATATGAAAAAAGTCTGCAGTTTGACTCGCTTTGAATAGTATTTAATAGGAATATAGCCCACGGCTTTGCCCGCATTGTCTTAATATTTGCTTAATGTGTTAAAAGCGGGAAATACATATGTCAATAGCTGGCACACTTGCATGTCAGCTCCTCGCACGTACCAGCTACTGGCATGTGTATACGCTATAATACGTTACGTTAATAAGAGCTGGCACGTACAAAAAGCTGGCATGCAAATGTGCCAGCCACTGGCATGTGTATTCTCGGCTTAATAACTTGCTTAAAATGATAAAATCCCATTCTTTGTCCCGGGTTGGCTTAGTACTTGAGTAATATTTTAAAAGCCGGCTGCGTTGACTTAGTAGGTAGGTACATACTTGATATGATTACAGGCCGCGGTTTAGCCCGCGTTGACTTAGTACCTACTTATTTTAATAAGTATTATAATAGCCCAAAAAATGGCCCGCGCTGATTACATGAAAAGAGCTTGACAACTAAGAAGTAAGAATAAATATTAGTGGTGGTAAACCACTAACCTAATCACTAAAGATTGTATTTTTGTTAGTTTGTTATTATTTTATATTGTTCTTATCATGCATGTCGTATTGTTAAAAGTTTTAAAAATACGAAACTTGGAAACAAATGAAAAATCTAAAATGAGTGATTCTAGCGACGAGGAAGTTTATATGATGCCAACAGAATTGACTGTAACTGTAAATAGTGCGCAAATGAGCTTTCTCCCTTTAACAATCACGCGAGAAGTATTTGAAACAGTGCGGTATGTAGACGACTTTAGTCATTTCCTCGCTGAGGTAGGATGAAATGTTACGTGTTGCACACGAGTGCAAATATTTTTTACCTCGTGCTCTTTTAATTCCCTCGCTAATGCTCAGGATTCTAATTTTAGAATCCTTCGCTTGCTCGGTCATCAAAATCGGTTAAAAATCAACTTTGCACTCTTGCATAACTAATAACTATTTTATTTTATTTTTCTATTATCACAATATTATTATCGATAGATACTAATCATTATCACTGGTTAACAATACAAATACCTTGTGCAAAAAAAAAACATTAAATAGTCAATAAAAGTTAATAAGTATTTTGGTTCAGAAACAAAGTTCCTTTAGATAAAGAACTCTAAGAATGACCTTCAATCGTACGTAATAAAATCACATAACTTTTTACCTGTGCAAAAACATTGTTTTAACTAAATCGTCCCAAGCAGAGGTCGATTAAGCACCTATATCCATTCTCTCAACTTCTTTCTTTGTGTTTTCTCTAAATGAAAAAGTTCTGATTTGTTAAGAAAGAATACTAAACTAAGAACAACACTTTCGAGAAGTTACAAATTGTTTGGCAACTTTCCATTTCATCAACAGATACCCCAACTTATCTGCTACTAAGAAATTCAAGTAGGTACGAGTAAAAGTATACTTATTTCTCTGTTGTTCTTTTATCCGTACAAATTGTTTTGTGTTTAAGTTACTATTGAGATTGTAAGCGTTTTAAAAGAGTGATCATAATATTGTTGGGAGAAATAAGCACTTTTGTACGTTTTCTAGACCAAATTCCGTGGCCTAACTTGGAACCTGTACGAGTACAGTATCTAATTCGTAGAACCCTAGTTTGAATATTAAATGTTGCTACTCAACTATATATTTTTTTTATTAATGACAATACTACACTACTACTACATAGAAAGCAATTGGATCATCCACAGACCCTTGAAGTCTAAAGATAATCCAAGTGCTCAAGCCCACTGCCAGTTGGCAGCGTGCCATATTTTTAACTACGTATTTTTACAACATTCCTCATACGAACTGCCAGAATGTGGAACGCTTTGCCCGAGTCTGTCTTTCCGTTAAAGTACAATGTAGGTGTCTTCAAATATCGAGTAAATACGTATCTTCTAGGTAAGCGTGCTACATCCTAGACCACATATCTGCTTAACATCAGGCAGTGTGTAGTCAAACGCAAACCTATTTGAAATAAAAAAACTAGCACTAACTTAAAACACTAAAGGAAAACATTTTAAAAGAAGTTACATTCCAAAGAATTCTTCCATAGAAATATAGAGACGAGCTTTCTCTGCACCCAGCGCGCGAGACACTTAAATAGTTACGTAGCAAAAAATTAAATAAATAAATAAATATTTTTGGGACATCTTACACACGGCCTCTGACACCAAACTAAGCAAAGCTTGTGATATGGCTGCCAGAGACTGATATACTACATATACCTACTTATTTTTAAATGCATACTTATATAGATAGTAACTAAATAACACCCAGAGACAGAGCAAACACTTATGTTCATCACATAAATATTTGCCCTGGGTGGGGATCGAACCCTTTGATCCAGAAGTTAGGGTCACTAACCACTGAGCCACCAAGGCAGTCACACCACCAATTATACATCACATAATTCATGTTTTCAAAGTATACATTGCAGATTGCAGTGAACTATGTAATGGGTTTCATTATTTATTACTAGACTGGAAACTATACAATATTAAATAAATATTTTCTGCACTAAATATTTTTATAGGAATATTCTTTATTAAAACGAAAGTAATTTCAAAACTTTTTACGACAATTTATATATTTAATTAATATTACAGTCACACATGTGCTTAGACAATAGACATAGCTACTCGCATTAACTTAAACCTTAAGCTCGGGTCACACAGAGGCGAGAGCCGCGAGAAAGCGATCCGATAGCGGTCCAGTGCAAAGCGCGTGCGCCCGCTTGTGATGTGTCAGGTAGCATACAAATTCGAACAAAAAAATCCCATCCCGGATCGCGATCGCTTTCCCGCACTTTCCACTTCTGTGTGACGAGAGTTTTACGTTTCTTCGTTCGTTTCAGTCATAAAATATCTAATACTGGTAAAAACAATATAATAATCTAATCCTATTAATATTATAAACGCGAAAGTTTGTGGGGATAGATGGATGGATGGATGGATGTTTGTTACTCTTTCACGCAAAAACTACTGAACGGATTGAGATGAAACCTTGCAATAATATAGCTTATATATCAGAATAACACATAGATTATAAATTATAATGATATATTGCGTATGCGGGCGAAGCCGCGGGTAAAAACTGTTACAATAATAAATTTCTTCAATAGATGTCCAATTAGACCGCTTGGAAGCACCTTGCCTCCAGCGTGATCCTGCGGTCTTGATGAGATCATAGTAACAACTCAAACGTTTCTATCTATCAGCCTTAGGACGTCCACTGCTGGACATAGGCCTCCCCCATGGATTTCCAATAAGGCCGGTTGGAAACAGCCTGCATCCAACGCGTTCCTGCTAATTTTATTATATCGTCAGTCTACCTAGTCGGTGGACGTCCTACGCTGCGCTTGCTAATCCGTGGTCTTCATTCGAGAACTTTACGGCCCCATCGGCCATCCGTTCTTCGAACTATGTGTCCTGCCCATTGCCACTTTAATTTGCTAATCCGCTGAGCTATGTCGGTAACTTTGGTTCGTCTGCGGATCTCCTCATTTCTTATTCTCAAACCTTTAATACCTCAAAATTCATTTTAACATATCTAATAAATATAACGTATTGACTATGAAAACAAAAGGTATGAAAACCCCCAATCCAAAACACTCCAGTTTTACACAATAAAAAGTTATAATTGTCCTCCAAAGTGTCCTGCACCCCTAGACAATGCCCCGATCCTATTATTCCCCAAAAAGAGATAAAAAGAATGATATAAAACGATTATACTCTTTCGGGTTGAAGTTATTTCAAAAAGTGTCACAAGAAATAAGCCCGTTTGGTAAACAAGGGCAGAAATTTAAATTTCCACCAACAAGTCGCACTAAGCCCCCCGAAGTAGTTAAGACCCTTACATTTGCTTGTATTTATTATTCACTAATCCAGTTTTCTGGTTTCCAGTTCGTGGTTTCTGCTGCTCTAATTGAAATTTTAATTGAATTGGAGCTGTAATTTATCACGGCGCTTGTGCATTGTTTTAGATTTTTTTGGGATGAAATGGTTCTAATGACTTTTTAAAGTCTTTATGGCGGCTATTTAGTGTCTAATATTCATTAACTTTGACCTCCAAGAGCACATTTATTTTGATTATTTGGTTACGTTTACATTTTCACCTTGTCTGGGACACGTTATGGTTAAACCTAAAAGGGATTGAAAATTGAGCCCAGAGCTTGTTACTTGAGTATAACTATATCTGACTTATTAGTAACATAAACTTGGAGCCAGTACGAGTATCGTAACCGTACCCAAAGGGGCTTACAGATAAAGTATGATTTATTGAATTATTGACGCCATCAAATTCGGGTGAGCGCTGTGTCAGCGGAGGTCATATTAAGATCTGAGGTCGGCGCAAGGAGATAGGGTGACGTGTTTGCCCAAGGGGGCACTGGGGGACGGGTGGATCAACATGGGACACGGTAAACAGGAGCCCAGTTCAAGCATTTTGTCTGTGATGCTTGTTTCGACAATTGTACAAAGACTTTTTTTCTTAGCGAGAGCATTAATATTTATTAATCTAAACAAACTGAATTGATTAGTATTTGAACACCTAGCAACCCAAAAGTTTGATTGAAAACAGTAACCACATGAGATACAATATTTGTGTAGTAATGTGTAGCTACGAGTATCACATGCAATGACCAAGTTAGTGAGTAATTTACATGTCGGGTTTGTTTGAACGTCGGGATGAGGAGGTATTTATTTATCTCGTAATTTTAGTGCGCGATTAGTCCCGTAGTATATAATAATAATTTACATGTCATCTGAATCTAACAGTTATAAATATATAATACTGATGACCGATGGGGTCGAAAAGTTCTCGAATGGAGACCACGTACCGGCAAGCGCAGCGTAGGACTTCCACAAGGTGGACGGATGACCTCATTAAGACCGCAGGATCGCGTTGGATGCAAGCCGCTTTCATCCGGTCTTATTGGAGATCCATAGGGGAGGCCAATGTCCAGCAGTGAACTTCTTATGGTTGATGGATGGATTAAATTTATGACAGAGGATTTTTAGTTTGTAACTTTTGTCAGAGTAAGTACAAACATAGGAGTTTTCAGATCTAGAGTCAAATATAAAGAAATAAATTAAAGTGTAATAGGATTTATTAAATAAAAAAGCTGATTGAAAAAAATAAAAAAACTGTGTGTGGTTATAAATACAGCGAATGCTTGTACCGACATTTTGCTGCAAAAATTGCAGCTACGCTTACAGAAATTGCTATAAAAAAAAACATAAATTAAATAGAAAGAAAAAAGCTATATTAGACTCAATGCACATGACTCACGAGCAAAATGACGTGTTGCAAGATTGCAGAAAGCTCAAAAGGGAAGTAAAATGACTCTAAAGATTGCATTAAGATGCTATTTAGGTTGAACCCAACACGCACCGCTCTATGTGAAGCACTGTTCTATTGCGGTGCCAGCGACGAAGGATCATAATTGAATTTGCGATGGGCCGCGATAAACGCCAGTGGAGACAGTCAACATCATGGTCGCATGTCGCGGAAAATCCTCGCTGGACTAAGTCCCCAATTAGGGTAATTCCCCCGCTCTTCTGTCAGTCCCGTTGTTAAATCTACATAATTTTGTTTTTCCTGGACAAATAAGAATTTTAAGAATTATGACTAAATGCCATATTAGAGTCGCAGGTATTCGGCAAAGCAAATTGTAGCTCAAAATATATTTTCGAGAAAGATTTCGTTCGAAAGCTTTTTATTGAGATTCTTTTGATCATGTTTTAGTACTCATCTTAGGTTTCCATTATAATATGACTGGCTCAAAGCTAGCGCTCAAAGCATTTTTAATTTTGGCTTTAACAAGGTTAAAGTTTATTGACATTCAAATGTTTACACAAAATACTCTCTCTCTATATATATCTATCTCTCTCTCTCTCTCTCTCTCTCTCTCTCTTTAGGCAATACTACGAATTCAATTTATGAATTCATTTAACTCAATCTTTTAAACATTTGCCTGGCTTGTCATTGATTCTACATCTGCGTGGTAGTTGCCCTTGTTTATGTGTATGTTTCGTGCACAAGAAGACACTTTTAGGAGCCCTTTGAAATTTGACAGACAAAATCAATCTCAGTAACAAGATGAAATTTCTCACATAAAATCAAAACTACAAACTACACTTAAACTTAATCTTTAACTACGAGTACTTATATAGTTCTAGAAATCACCTGTTCACAAACTTTCTCACGACGATTAATTCTGCAACGTGTGTTTACGATACACGCGTTTTTACGGCATACTGGTGACTAAGGACATGCCGCACGCTGGCTTGCTGACTCTTTGTAGATCCTCTATGGTCCCGGAATATTCTAGAAATATACTAGTGGGGACTACGAGTAACTCTATTCTAAATTTAGGAGGTATTCGTTAGTGAATTAAACTACACATTAATTATACTCTATAAAATTTAACTTGATCTCTGCGACAGCTGTCAGAAAAATTACGCCTATGAAGTCCTGAATTTCTTAATAGTACAGACAGTACCTGTCAATGTCATACTTTATGGACATGCCGATTAGTGATGGGCGACGAATGATCGTGACCGCAGAGTTTTAGATACAGTTTTAATTAAAATATCGATAATTTATACTGACGATATTTTAAATAAAACTTGATTTATCATTAATTTTCTTATATATTTTAATATCATAACATTTTTTACATGTGTAATTAAATTAAACCCAATTATATGTTACATTTAGCATCGATAATAGTGAAAAACGTCGATAAATACTATTGTTACATTATTATGAGTATATAATTAACATCATAACATTATTTACATGTGTACATACTTGATCTTAAATAATAGTAAGTAAATGAAATCCAATTTCTCACCTTCAACTACTCATTCGATTTCATTACAACATTGTTTGAAAATCGATTTTTTCCACCACTATCCCAACTCTAAAAATGTCAATCTTCTACTGTCGCAGAGATCAAGTTAAATTTTATAGAGTATAACACGAAACAACGTAATAATTGAGCCGAGTTTAAGTAACATTAGGAAAAACAATTTTGTAGCTAAATCTACTTCCCATCAAATTAGGTACATATTATAATTATTACTCAATACATGAATAATAAATCAATAATTGATATAAATAATGTCTATGTGATTTTAAATTCTAAAACAATTTTTGTAAAAATTAGCATGACCGACTTCACCCGTGTACAGAATTCGCGAATATTATAGAGATGTAGCATTTTTCACATTATTGTCGATTTATCAAAAATGGCTCAGCCGATTTCAATAACATTTTAATGGGACCAATTTCAAAGTGTACTCTTTTTAATCAAAAAAGAATTATTGAAATCGGACCACCACGACAAAGGTTATGCGTGGTTATATATATATATATATATATAAATATAAATATATATATATATAACCACGCATAACCTTTGTATATACATATATATATACGCGTCGAATTGTATACCTCCTCCGGTGGTTCGTCGGTCAATTACTGTACTTGCTAACGTCACATAACTTAATCAACTACGTGCAACGAGCTTAATGGTACTTTCCCTATAAGAAAACGTAACTAAGCAAACGTCTACTGTTCGTTAGTGATAAGTATTTACTGTAGCGATTAAGTAATAATTGGTGCTGCCTCTCGACAATAATTGAGATCGTTAACAGGAACATATTAAATCATTTAACAGACTTCGTCTCTGGAAATTAGATCGCTCTGTTTTAAAAACACTCTTAATTGAGTCGATAGATTGCTTTAAAGCGCTTAATTTAGCAATAACTCAATCAGTTGTGAATTGTTAAATACTTACGTCGCTTTCACCAGGTGCTACCACAATATGTAGATTTAGAAATAAATATGGATATCCATAAACGCAATAATAACAGGCTAAAAATAATAATACAAAAATGTTTCCATACAAGTTTTTGCTTTGGAAAGTACAAGATTTCAAAGATATACATATAGTTATCATTATGAACAACTCTTACTTTGGGATCAACCACAAACTTGCGGGAAACAATCAGTTATTCCAAAATTTGTAATAAATCTCCTGGGCCTGTGAAGTTTTTGTATGGAATGGAGATATTTCTTCGCTATTTTAGACTTGAAGCTATAGTACAAATTAATCCTAATTTTGAATAACAATATCTTAGAATATGTCTAGAACAATTAGGTCCTTGATAGCTCGAGATCACAAGCCCCATCTCGCGAAATTTGTGATCGTGGATATGTAAGGGAGAATGTATGGGAAGGTTATCGTATGTCTTGTTAAGGACACCGTCCAATCCGTCAATAAAATGACCCATTTTGTTATCTCCTTGGAAATAAGAGCCCCATTTCTTCAATAACCGGAAATGTGCCATTCTCCGATTTACCAAGTGATGCCATTTTGAAGATGCAGAGGCCAACTTAGCGGTGTGAAGTTTCATGATTTTATCGGGTTAGCTATTTATTTCGTTTTATGTTTCACCTTCACAACTATCTCACCTATATTAATCTAACATTCGATCTGAAAATTTTAGTAATCTGTTTAGACTGGCAAGCCCAAACTCTACCACAGAAGTTGTGCATAATGCGTATAGCTAGATAGATATAGAGCCAAAGGTTCCTGTAACTACTGCTTAAATGCCGGTATGCTTTCTTTCGCTTTTGTGAATATAGTCCTCAAACGGTAACTTTATAATATTTTTTTCTTAAAAGTAAGTGATTAAATTATAGAGCTACTAAACTTTGATAAAAACATATAACGTCAATTTCATTTGTTTTTCAAGACTTTAACATAATTATACAACTACCTGTGTACTCACACGGCAAATTTCTAATTAAAACAATCTCATATAGAAAGAATCAACATTGCGCTAGACTGACGTCATTGGACACCAAATTGCGGTCCCTATGTGGCTTCACTACTAATCCGGGAAATCTTCAACCAGTTTGATTAAAAACTAAATAGACAAGGTATTTTCTCGGCATTTTTATTTAAAAGTCCAGTGAAAATTGTAAAAGTTTCAAGTTGCTGTTTTCTAGGGTTCCTTGCTTAAGTGGTACTGCTAGACTGGCAACCTAAGTGATAAAACTTCTAGTTAAGACACTAGCTTTATATTTTCTGTTTTTTTCTGTTGTTTATTTTGGATTGTACCATAACGTTCTCATAGTAATGAATACATAAAAAAAGATACGCTGAATTTTATAAGTTTATTAAACATCTGTTTATATGTTTTTGTTTTATCTTCTCATGTAATAATTTATTATGATATACAAATATTTGTTTTTATTGATTTGATTGTTTTATTTTACACATAAGCAGTGGTACTTTTTCTGTAGTTATTACTTTATTAGGCATACGTTTTTTATTCCGAAACAATCAACAGAACGGAATTATAGTTAAAAATTATAGTTAAAAAACTATATTTATAAATAGTTTAAAAAAAGAAATGCAACTAGTGCAATTATGATACCGTTGGTTATATTGTTTCGAGGAAGTCAAAATCAGTAAAAATAAGTTTTTATGAAAACACAATTTATTTAGTACGGAACCTGTAGAGAAGGAGCATGACTCGCTCTTGACCGGTTTTTGTCTCAATTCTGAGAAAAACACGAATCAGCGTCCTGTTATTAATTCCATTTTAGTAATAAAATTGATAAATCCATCCCCGCTAAAATTCGTTCGATGGAATTATTCGTGCAATTCCATTTTGGTGCGATTCGTTTAAATGCAATTAGGCACGCCTAACTGCATTTCAATGGTTTCGCATTTAAGGACTAACTGCCAGCTTGCCTTGGGCTATCATTCTGTCAACGAACTTCAGCAAAATTTTGACGAAACGAAAAAGAAAAAAATATATAAATGAAAAATAGTAGTCGTGGCACGCAAATCACATGAAATGGGGAAAATGTAGTCTACGTACCAACCACTTTAATTTCTATTATAAATATATGAAGTTTATGAGAGTCGGTTAGTTTAGGTTATCTGAGTTTAGTTACATTTTTTTAATTATGTTCAAAAAAGTTAAAGTGACGTCCACAAGTGGTATTATTCAGAGAAAAATCGAACCAAGATGATATATACATCATTTGAAAGCTTGTTATATGGGCTTCCCAAAATTATTTAATTTAGATTTTTCCACACCTCCATTTTTTTAAATGAGAATAATAAATTGTATGAAAAATAACAATACAGCTTATTACTTTTTCTAGTTTAGCAATAATAAAGTGCTTTTATCGTTATTTTTCTTGCATTCGTAGCTGATTCTTCCACATTTATCTCTTAATTTGCTAAAATTAAAAATTATAACCTACTAGTGTGACCAGTTAGATAGATAGATAGATAGATAAACGCTTTATTGCACACCAAGAAATAACCATAATAAGAAGAAATAAAGATACAAAAACAGTGTAACAAAGGGCGGCCTTATCGCTAATAGCGATCTCTGCCAGGCTCTCTTTAGTAGGTGCAATGTGACAAAAAATCACTTAAAAAGTGTGTCTAATTGGTAAACATGCTTTTATTTAACAATTTGGAGGTTACTTAATCAGGGTTGCTAGAGATAAACTACTTATTGAGCCAAATATATTTATTTTTTCTAATAAATTCAAAATAAATTTTAAAAAAATCGGACGGCTTTTTTCTGTTTTTAACTGTTGTAATAGACTCAGAAAAATATGAACTTTTTCGAAATGTAACGAGTGTTGTGGTTAGAATTTTTGATTATTATTATACCAGCCTCCATACATTTTGTGGATATGTCCTTTATCTTAATTTTATAGAAATCTGGCAGATTGAAAATCACTATAGAAATCGATACAGAGCAATGTAAGGGGTTTTCCAATAAGGACTTGACAACTTTTTTTCGAAATAAAATAAAATCCATTTAAGATATTTCAAAAACTTTATTATCGGGTTGAAGTACATTCAAAACATCTATGAGCGGAACTCGACTTCACTCATATGGCCACCGCGGGCACTTTTGCAGCGGTTGACTCGTTGGACCCAATTTTCTATGACTCAGCCACACATTTCGGCCGAAACGGCTGCTATTTCCCGATCAATGTTGGCTTTGAGCTCTTCCAACAACGTCGGCTTATTAGCATAGACCAATGACTTGACGTAACCCAAAAGAAAAAAATATAGAGGCGTTAAATCGCACGAACGAGGCGGCCAATCGACTGGTACATTTCTTGAGATAACACACTCATCAAGCTTGTTCTTCAATAAATCTACTGTAACGTGTGCTGTGTGGCTTGTGCCGCCGTCCTGTTGAATTAAATTTTTAAGATTTGTTCGTTCGTGTACCATCATGATGAAAAAGTTATGTCTACTAAATAAACTGACAGTAACAGTTCGATGTTAAGTGAAAAGGTGCGTTCACAAACTAAATTAAAATTGTCAAGTCCCTATTGGAAAACCCTTTATTATTCATAATCCAAATATTTGTCCACGCGGAAATCGAACCCAGGAGCTACAACGTTGAAGACAAATGCTTAATATCTATTGCGTCTCGAAGACTTATTTAGCTCTAGATCATTATACATGTAGAGCTAAAGAAACTTGCACAATTTATAGGTCGTTCAAAGAGATTCACGCGTAGACTTTGTTCTGTAGTCACGTGTTTAACTTCATTCGCACTTTGTTACAAGCTAGAAGTGCTTAGTATAGTAAGTTGGGAACTTTTTAGGTCACCTTCAGGCGCTAAGTTCACGGAGTGATTGGATAACTTTTATCCAATTCGAGTTAGGATTCGAATATACAGTCTAGTCGTGAGTTTAGGGTTAATCCATTAACATGTATTTTTTCTGTTTGATACGCTAAGGTTAAGGTTAAAAAAATAATAACTTTTGTAATAGGGTCAACCCGAAAATTGAGAATAAAACAGCTAACCCATACAAAATTGCAATTTGGAAGCAACAAAATGAAACAACTCATTTATTTTTACGAATTATGGGTTGCTCACTATGGAAAGTGAATTTTCGTTCACATTATAACGTTCACTGGATATGTTCAGTGAGGCTTTTTTAAAGATTTTCAATAAAATCAATTGGAAGTGGCTTGAATCCAGCGTGCTACTGGGGTCTTTAACAGGTCGTCCAACTTAACAAATTGACTTTGTTTGTTTCATCATCAACAAAAAACTTTGTTATTTTTTGTTGATGATGAAACAAAAATCAAAAATCACAAAAATAACTCTTTGAGATAAACCTAGTGTCAGATGCACTATAAAATTAAAATCATTTCAAAAAACTTTGTTTTCAAATACTGTAAATTATAAATTGCACAGACAAACTTCCTTTTGAGCAATTTGCATTGATTGTCGCACGTGCGTAATTATCACAGACGTAAAAAACGTGAAAATATGTGCAGCGTTTTAACTGAAAAAGCATATTGTATTTTCAACATATTTTTTTGAGTATGCAAACACGTAAAAAGTCATAAATATTTTTGTCAAGTTTTACACTGCGATATTTAAGTTGATTTTAGTGGAATACATTATAAAGATGGTTGATATATTTGTGTGAGCGACGGTCCACTCAATGTGTGGGTTACTTTGAACGTATCTTAGTAATTGCAGACATAGATAATAAAATGTACGTGGTTGATACAACGTAACTTGGACGCTACGACCGTTAGTAGTATCCGGGCTACGTCGTAGCACGTTAAACTTCGACGTAGCCCGGATACTACAAGGTGAACCAAACGTGAATAAATAAATGAATCGCACCAATTTACCAGCTTTACAACTTTGTCCAAAAAAGTTGGCAACCTAACTGCCTAGAATGGCTACGAAATAAATCAATTAACATAGTCCGTATAAAAATTAGGTCTGAACTCCACTAAAGCGCATCCGCTGCTTTGATACAACATTCTGCCTGTGTGGGTGTAGTCTACGAGTCGATTGTGCAAATATCATATTTGGTGCGTGAGAATACAATCGAGACCGATTTTTTTTATTCTTTCATCATCATCAGCTTATTTCGCCCACTGCAGGGCAAAAGCGTCCTTACCCTTACGCCAAATAATTAAAATTACAATTACTTTGATTCTTTATTGAAAATAATTATATGAAATTTCTACAAGGGTCTTAGAGACGCTTAAAATATTTTATAAACTCCGCTTTATTAAAACCTAGGCCCTAAGCTACACTTACCTGATAATTTACTCAGCCCTAATAGCAGTTACATGGAAACTATTATTTAACCTGTGGTTCTAGTTCAATATGGCATCCAAACATTTATTCAAGCCGTCTGGAACTTGTTTTAGTTGTTTTTGACAACAAACTGGCGTTTTTGTGGAAAACTAAAAAGCATAGCTATGTTGAAACTAATTTATATGCCAGAAAATGTATTTACTTAGTATTCTCGGTTGCTCAAAAAGGCACTTTAATTACTGTTAACTTTTAGGGCTCTCAAAATATTTTTGAATTAATATTTTTTCTCAATGCCGATAAAAAGTAAGAACCAAAAAGTTGTTAACAGATAAGTATAAGACCGCCGTGGGGTGCCGGCAGAGTAGAATAGCACCCCCCTCTAGTACCAGGTGTCGTAAGAGCCGACTGAGGTACAGCGGAACCGACTAATGGCGGTATAACCATTCGACTAAAACGTAGCTAAAATGGTACAGGGCAGGGATGGGGAGCAGCATCCCTGCCGCGAAGCTACGTTTCTGCGATCGCCACCACGCTTGCCCAGCGCGGCGATTATGGGCAAATACCCTGAAAATATGGAAAGAACAAATAGACCAGGCCCCCAGTCCCCAGCAGCTCTGCTAGCCCGGGGCTACGGTAGCGGCCCCGGTAACGGCGGAGAAGGGGGTGCTAAGAATCGCTGGCAGACGCCCGGCTACCACTCCCGCAAACGACGACTGGCCCTGGTAACACACAACGTGCGCACTATGAGGACTGACGAGAGGATTGCTGAGCTGGAAGAAGAGTTGAGTAGGTTGCGTTGGGATATTGTGGGGTTGTCTGAAGTCCGTAGAGAGGGGGAGGACACGATAACTCTGAAATCCGGCAACCTGCTCTACTACCGGGAAGGTGACCAGCGGGCCCAAGGTGGTGTCGGTTTTCTCGTGCACAAGTCCCTCGCTAACAACGTTATCACCATCGAAAGTGTGTCGAGCAGGGTTGTATATCTAATACTCAGAATATCCAAGAGGTATTCGCTGAAGGTCATTCAGGTATACGCACCGACCTCGTCACACCCAGATGACGAAGTGGAGACTATGTATCAAGACGTAAGTCAGGCCATACATACGTCTAAGACCCACTTTACTGTTGTTATGGGGGACTTCAACGCAAAGTTGGGCAAAAAAAAGCGATGATGAGCTGAGAGTGGGGCAATTTGGACATGGACAACGAAACCCCAGGGGCCAGAGGCTGGCTGACTTTCTGGAGAGAGAGGAAATCTTCATGATGAACTCTTTCTTTCAGAAGCCGCCTCACAGGAAGTGGACCTGGATGAGCCCCGATGGTTCCACCAAAAATGAGATAGACATCATCATGACCACTGAGAAACGGATATTTAATGATGTCTCCGTGATCCACAGAGTGAAAACCGGTAGCGATCACAGAATCGTAAGAGGCACATTGGATATTAACGTTATACTCGAAAGGTCACGCCTGATGAAGTCTACGCTCCGGCCTACTAGTGCCCATATCCAGAACCCCGAGAGCTTTCAGCTCGAGCTCTCAAATCGCTTTGCTTGCCTGGAGAACTTTGCGTCGGTGGACGAGATTAACAACGGGCTCGTAGAAACTGTCCAGACGGTGGGTGCTAAATTCTTTAGACCCCGTCGTACAAATAGACCTCAAAAATTTTCCGATCAAACTCTAAATCTTATGGCCGAACGACGCTTATAGAGACTGCAGTTTTCCGATGATGCAAAGTCATATAGGCAGCTCAATAGAGAAATTTCAAAATCCGTACGGCGCGACATTCGTCTCTTTAATACTAAACATATTAAGGAGACAATAGAGCAGAACAAAGGCTCCAAAGTGTTTGCGAGGAATTCGTCTATTGGGCAAAGCCAGTTGACAAAGCTGAAGAGAGAAGATGGCAGTGTAGCGTCGACCAAGGCAGAGGTATTAGAGGAGATCGAAAGGTTCTATGGACAGCTATACGCTTCGGTCGCTAAGCCTGTTAGCAGCGCGGCCAGAGATCCAAGAGCCAAGCTGACCCGACACTTCACCGAAGATATCCCGGACATCAGCCTGTACGAGATTAGAATGGCCCTGAATCAGCTTAAGAACAACAAGGCGCCGGGTGACGACGGTATCACATCAGAGCTGCTGAGAGCGGGTGGAACACCGGTACTAAAAGTCCTCCAGAAGCTTTTCAACACCGTCGTCCTCGAGGGCATCACGCCAGAAGCATGGAACAGAAGCGTGGTGGTGTTGTTTTTCAAGAAAGGTGACAACACCTTATTGAAGAACTACAGACCCATCTCACTTCTGAGCCATGTTTATAAGCTGTTTTCAAGGGTCATTACGAACCGTCTCGAGCGCAGGCTTGATGACTTTCAGCCTTGCGAACAAGCCGGTTTCCGAAAAGGCTTTAGCACCATGGACCACATTCATACGCTGCGGCAGGTTATACAGAAGACCGAAGAGTATAATCTGCCACTTTGCTTAGCATTTGTGGACTATGAAAAAGCCTTTGATTCGGTCGAGACATGGGCTGTGCTCGAGTCTCTCTAACGATGCCGTATTGACTATCGTTACATCGAAGTGTTGAAGTGCTTGTATAATAACGCCACTATGTCAGTCCGAGTACAGGAAGAGAGCTCCAAGGCGATCCCTTTAAAAAGAGGCGTAAGACAGGGAGACGTAATTTCTCCGAAACTGTTTACGACTACTTTGGAGAACGCCTTCAAGCTCCTGGAATGGAAAGGATTCGGCATCAATATCAATGGCGAATACCTCACTCACCTTCGGTTTGCCGACGATATAGTAGTCATGGCAAAATCGATGGAAGAGCTCAGCACGATGCTCGAAGGCCTAAATCGGGTTTCTCAACAGGTGGGTCTTGGGTCAGATGAACATGGACAAGACGAAAGTCATGTGTAATTCCCATGTTTTACCCACCCCGATTTATGTTGGAAACTCGGTTCTTGAAGTCGTTGACTCGTACGTCTACCTAGGACAAGTAGTCCAGTTAGGTAGGTCCGACTTCAACAAAGAGGCCAATCGCCGAATCCAACTCGGCTCGGCAGCGTTCGGAAAATTGCGTAGTGTCTTCTCGTCCGACATACCTCAGTGCCTCAAGTCGAAAGTTTTCGACCAGTGTGTGTTGCCAGTGATGACTTATGGCACAGAAACGTGGTCTCTCACTATGGGCCTTATTAGCAAGCTCCAAGTAGCCCATCGAGCTATGGAGAGGGCTATGCTCGGAGTCTCTCTGCGTGATCGAATCAGAAATGAAGAGATCCGTAGAAGAACCAAAGTTACCGACATAGCCCAACGGATTAGCAAGTTGAAATGGCAATGGGCAGGGCACATAGCGCGGAGGACTGATGACCGGTGGAATCGAAAAGTTCTCGAGTGGAGACCACGTACCGGCAAGCGCAGCGTAGGACGTCCACCCACAAGGTGGACGGATGACCTCATTAAGACCGCAGGATCACGCTGGATGCAAGCCGCTTCCAACCGGTCTTATTGGAGATCCATAGGGGAGGCCTATGTCCAGCAGTGGACGTCCTTTGGCTGATGGATGGATGGATGGATGAAGTATAAGACATTTATTAGTTCCGATACTTTTGTGACTGGGCAAAAGAGTAACTATTCGTACAATTACTCGCAAAACTAAATTTTTAGTTATTTAACAAGCGCACAGTTCTTAAATCTGAAATTAAAACTATGGATAGATAGATTGGTTTGATTTTTATCATTCCATTCATTCATTCAGGATAGTGCAGAAATTAATCTGTACTGTAATTTACAACGGAGCCAAATACTTTACCCCGCAGAATTTAAAAGATCGTTGTGAAAATTATGAGCAGTGAACGGTTCTGGACAGCAGTAATCTTTCCATCAGCCGATTGCCTCGTGTCACCGATTCACCACGTACTTATGCGAAAAGCAACAACAAACAAATACAAACCAATAATTTAAAAACCAAAAATTTTTGTACACATAAAATAAAAAGTGTATTTTGTGTGTACAACAACACAACAGTGAAATTCTTAAGCTAGTGCTACACTAGGCGGCCTTATCGCTGGAAACGATATCTTGCAAAAAAGCTGGACAGTTAGCAGTTAGTATCAGAAGCCTTTAAATCATCCTCCTCTTTTGATCACTTAGCTATGTCATTCACTTGTACAAGGTGTTGATTTGTGAAGTTATTCAGACACAAAAGAAAAGTTCATCGACCTACAATATATGGAACGGCTGCTCTTTTCGCCAATTTGGGGTTTGTGTCAAAGTAAAACTTGTTCTTTTACCTCCAAAAGTCATTGCATTTTTCAAAGCAAAGGCCGTTATAAATAATTGGTCGATATATTCTTAATCAACAACCAATATGTTTTCCTATAACGTCCGTAAATCTTGCTGATTCGGGTTAAGAGGTGAACTCCATAATGAGGCCAAGGGTGCATTCGACGACATCAAAGGGCCAGCTATACTCAGCTGGTGCGAGAGTACCCTCGGCTAATGAACAGCTTGACAGAACTAGCTCGTGGGAAATGAGCTTGAATTACTGATGCTGGCAACACTAGTCGGCAACTAGTTAATAGCTTAAAAAAATTGGGTTCGATAAAAAAATGTGTAAGGCTAATAAATACACATATATACCTAATCATAACAATTGGTTTTGTTTGAACTACAGAAGATGATTTCTCGTTTCTGTGGATTTCGATAAAATAATTTTGCTGAAGTTAGCAAAAAAAGTTTTGAAAACTTAGCACAGCATTTTCAAGTAACTTAATTTTTCATCCAAAGTTGTAATTTTTTGTTTGAATTTATAACACGTTAGTTTAGTTTTGTGTATGTAGTCCTCTAAGTGGCTATGAATCGTATTAAATCAAACTAGATGCATATTTACTACTGACCACATCAAAACATATTGTTTTACGAAATTAAATTCATTACATTATTGCATTTTAAGAGTTTTAGTTTGAAAAAAAGCTGAACTCAGCTATTTTCAAAATATTTTCAACCGACAATAGACTGCATTGCCACATAATATTGTTATTTCCGTCAACAAGATGAATCATGAGTGAAATACTCGTAGCTACAAAAAATTTACTCACAAGTTGATTAGCTCCATAATTTGACTCGAAAGTTACTAAACCTACGCGTATTTTACGATACCCCGTTACTAAATGTTGACGTAATATTTTGGGGGTGAGTTCCAGTTGGTTTATGAGGCGCCAGCCTTGGAAGGTACGCGAACGTGAGCTCGACCGAATGGGATTCTGGACACTGCACGCCAGTGACCTATCTATCTACAAGACATATTATTAACAATTACACCCACACTCCAAACATGTACAGCGGGGCTTGGTAGAGCAAGCTACAGCTTCTTCTTACTTTGGCTGAATCTTATAATTATACCTCTTCTATATCCTTTCATTCTTCAGTGTCTATTCCCAAATGAGCTAATTGGAATCAGGCATAAGCTCTTTTTATTGCATAGTCTATATATTTTTTGGTCAATTCATCCAATAGGTATTTATTTTGTGTACACAAAACGTGACCTTTTTAGGGTTCTGTACCCAAAGGGTATGCCGTCTGTCCGTCTGTCCGTCTGTCTGTCTGTCACCAGGCTGTATATCATGAACCGCAATAGCTAGAAATTTTCACAAATGCTGTATTTATGTTGCCGCTATAATAACAAATACTAAAAACAAAATAAAATAAATATTTAAGGCAGGTTCCTATACTAGATCATCAGTGAAAATTTTAAACGTTCTAGCTATCACAGTTCAGCCTGATGACAGACAGACTACAGATAGACAGACGGTCCGTCCGTCTTAGGAATAGGGTCCCGTTTTTACCCTTAGGGGTACGGAATCCTAAAACATAGCTCTTATTATATCCCAAATATATCATGTTATTTTTTTTATTCAAGTTTACCTACATCAAGTACTGTTAATGTAAAGTTTAGAACGCGAGGTCATCTAACTTCGGCTATAAACAAGCTCGCGATTGTTCCCTATAAACTTGTGTGAAGCTGCACTGGAAATTATTGTTTCAAATGGGTTCCAAGTTTGGAGACCGACAAACACGTAGATACTGCAGTATTGGTAAAGTACCGCTTTCTTTGAGCATTGGGGAATAAGACATGATCGAAATATCTGAGTGGGGACTGCACTCGTTTTGCTTTCTTGGGGATTTGATTGTTTTCTGAACAACGCTGATTTATTTTTGTCTGATATATAATTTTACGAACTTTTTTAATTTTATCCAGATATTTCAACTCTATATTATTTTTTTTTATACAAATACGACGATTAAAAGTCATAAAATACATGTTTTTAACAACCAACATAAGATAAAAGTAAACACAACAATGTGTTGCTATACCCGTATTTCCATAAATGTACTAGATGTACATTTTTAGACTTAAGATAGAGCAATTTATAAGTAACACCATAAACAAAAAAAAAATAAAAATTCTTATAAATAGTACAACCATTGGTAGCATATAATATATTTATATGAACATTTTTACAAGTTTTTATTTAACTTGCAATGGATGTACCTATGTAATTTCGGGTGGAATCTTGCAAGTTGAATTTGACCATCTTTCCGGTTTCCGGTTGTTGAGCTGAAATTTTGCACGCATACGTATTGCGTGGTAATGCAATAATATGGTACCATAGAGCTGATGTGGAGTCGGAATGTGGCTATAGGAACTCCTGTACTAAATAAGATAGACCCGTCGTGTTTGGGCTCGTTTTACTTGTCTTGGCTAGCACTCTTCTGCTACATGGTATCCAGGATTTCAAAAGCTTGTATTTAAAAAGTTATATTATATAATTGAAATAAAGAATCAGTTTTAATTAAACTACTGTACGAATAAGAAAATTGGTCACGAGGTTGCGATGAAAGCGACGACATTATAACCGAACTAACTAGTTTATCTCAATATAAAGACATCCACCCTAATTTGTGACATTTAGGCCGTGCCGTATCTGTGATCTGATACTAAACTGACGACTAAATTGCTAACACAACCCTATTGTTCAGGCTTATCCTAAATTCAAACGCAAACTTCCTGGCTGTCTTCGACGGTTCGACAAAGCGAGTCTAGCCAAGGACATAATATTATATAACTGGAGTTATAGCTATGGAAAAAATATGAGTGCACCTTAAAACGTCAATAAAAAAAACACAAGTGTTCTAATTTGGAAATTAAATGAGTGAACAGGAAAAACCGTGAACCCTGTGTGAACCAATCTATATCTTTTTTAACTTGGTCATTTGTGAGCCTGACAAAAAACCATTTTTGGTAAAACAAAATGGCAGCAGTTGATAGAGTGTCCAGGATGTCATCATATTTAGAATGAGATTGTAAAGCTGGGTACGGCATGGTACCTCATGGTGCCTATTTTTTGCTTTCGATCAAAGTTTAATTATGTATGACCAATTGACTAAACTTTATCGATAGTACTGTACCAGTATTTTTTTAATAGTCTACTGCAGGACATAGGCCTACCCACAAAGGGTAATTGAGCCATATCCACCACGCCAGTCTAGTGCGGGTTGGTGGATTCACATACGCCATTGAATTTCTTCTACGGACGCATGCGGTTTCCTCACGATGTTTTTGTTCACCGAAAAGCCAATGGTATGAAATTCCGTATATAAATTCCAAAGAACCCATTAGCACGGGACCGAGATTTAAACTCACGACCTTACGATTGCTAAGCGGGTGACATTATAACTAGACCAGCACGGCTCGATAGTTCTTAACTCCAGTTATTCTCATAATATATCCATGTTCCGCCACTGAGAAGATTCGATTTGACATTCTTATTCCAATAGAGTCAGAACTGCTACTATCCAATCTTACTCTAATAGGATTGTTGGTGCTTCAATATTAGCATAGTTAGGTACGTTGTTGTAGTTTGGCCAGGGCTGCGGAGTCTAGAACTTTGTTAACCTATGCATAGCCTGTCTTAATGCTTATTGTATATCCAAGGTGTTGCTCTACAAAGCGCTCAAACATCAAAGGTATTTTAGTGTTACGCTAATTTATCATGAATAGCCTTTTGTATGACGTCAACCTTGATATAGCAGAAAAAACCGGACAAGTGCGAGTCAGGCTCGAACATTGAGGGTTCCGTACAAACACATTGTTAAAATAATTAAAAACCTGTTTTAGGATGTGCTAATAAAGTTCTTTTATATGATACCTTACATGATACGATTTACTCACTTTGAATTTTGAACCAATATTTTGTGAATTTTTAGGCAAATTTTTTGTGATATAATTAAAAATGTACAGTTTTCAGATTTATTCCTATATGTGTACTCTGCGACAATGCCTTTCGGCAAATTTGATAGTTCTATGTCAACGGCAAGTACCCTGTAGGTTTTGATTTTTGTGAGTGTCAAAATATGCGGTTATTTACGACATAAACGGCTCTTACTTTTTTAAACGATAACTGAGAAGTTTTTCTTTAACACAACTGCAAGAGATCATAGATATACGTATACAGTTTAAATTTCAACTCGATAACGCGTTCCCGAGATTAAGAGTCTTGACATACACACAGACGGACAGACGGACAGCAAAGTGATTCTATAAGGGTTCCGTTTTTTTCCGTTTGAGGTACGGAACCCTAAAAATCAGCTGTTCCATATTAAAAGGCCATTGACTTGACTTTGGACAAAATGTTTGGACAAGGTTGCCTGGAAGAAATCGCCTAGGGTGATAAAGCCGCCACTTTATAATCATATTTTTGCTGTTTATAAATACATAGTGTTTATTTTAAATATGGTTGTAAATAAAGATTTTTGTCTGTCTGTCTGTATGGAACATTGTTTTTCCTTTTGAGATTTCAGGGTTACGCCTATAGAAAGAATAGATAAAATTAAATAATTACAATACTATCTTGAACAATTTTGTAGTATTATGCACCTTGTAAAGCAAAACCGTAACCGTAAACCGTTGTAAAGGAACATACTTAGTATCAATTTCAAGTTACTAGTATACATTCTTAGTAAATAATTTTAAGTTACTATAGTTATTTTAAGAAATTGCACTCATATCTAACTCTACCCTACTTTGACTCAACTCTCAAACCTCCAAGATGGGGGAAAACTTTCGTACCAGAATCGCAACATAAAGTATCTTTTGTCATAACATTGCGTGAAATAATACAGGAAAACTTATAGGTACTAACAGGTGGCTTTCTCGGCGGATATGAAGCCATCACCATTTCGCTTTATTGCTCATTCCGACATGCCGTCCTGACTTATAGCCGCTATATAACTATTGTACTAAGATACGCCGTAAAATAATAATATTCCTACTAAGACGACCCTTGTGACTTATTTTGCAATGTACCTACGCCTACGCCTATGAGTAGTATGATTTCGCCAGGTATGTATTTGAATCATCATTTAAGTGATTCGTTGTCCACTGATAGACAATGAGCTGCGTAAATGGTTATTTACCTACTAAACAATGTGTTTTTTATGGCCGTTATATTTTTCGCGCAATGACCCTCTGATGCTGTTTTCCAACAAGACCGGTAGAACGCGCCTTACATCCAGTACGAGGTCGTCTGTCCATAACTTGATCTCTGCGACATTTACATATTGACATATTTAGAGTTGAGATGGTGATGGAAAAAAATCGATTTTCAAACAATGTTGTAATGAAATCGAATGAGTAGTTGAATGTGAGAAATTGGATTTTATTTACTTACTATTATTTAAGATCAAGTATGTACACATGTAAATTATGTTTTGATATTAATTAAATACTCATAACAATGTAACGATAGTATTTATCGACGTTTTTCACTATTATCGATGCTAATGTAACATATGATTGGGTTTAATTTAATTACACATGTAAAAATTGTTACGAAATTAAAATATACAATAAAATTAATGATAAATTAAGTTTTATTTAAGTCAGTATAAACTATCGATATTTTAATTAAAACTCTATCTAAAACTCGCCATGTCTGTACTGTTAAGAAATTCAGGACTTCATAGGCACGATTTTTCTGACAGCTGTCGCAGAGATCAAGTTAAATTTTATAGATTATAGAGTCGTGCGAGAATGCGTAGCAAATGTTCTGTTTGCAAACAAATAAAAGCGCTTTATTTAGTTAGCCTCGCTCAGCGCAGCTCCTATGAAATGATTTAGCTGAGCAAGACGATGAATAAGAGAAAAAATGCCAAGTCGTTGCAGGCGATCGTGATTTCATTTGCTTAACAAACATATACTTAACTACGCGTTCTCACATATTTCTGGGAGAAACAAAGCTTTGTAGTAGAAAACCGTATTTTCGACCTATTTTGTTTCAAATAAGACTATTACACTCTGATGCTACGGTGTATTGTACCTTGGAAGTAAATTATGTCGATATTAGATACCTACTTATGTACCTAATACATCTCCTGACTGAATAGCTATTAACGAAGAAACTATCCTAAATGCTTTTTGATCTCAAAATAAGTGAACCAAGTATCAAGTCACAGGAAATTAGCTTTCAACAGCGTGATGTGTTCCACCTTGATGTTACGTAACTTACCTACTACAAAATATTAATTTCTTGGACTATTTGCAAGTCTCTGCGGCTCCACTCGTTGTCATAATATTTCGAAGATAATCCTTCAAAATTTCTATAGTAACAAATCAAAAAAAAATTTTTGGCGATGCAAATTTGCCTATCGTTCAGAACAAAAAAAATATTGACAAAACGTAACAACCAACTTCCTATGGAAGGTGAGTAAATTATAATTATTTTTTGCAAAAAATAGCATGACCGACTTCACCCGTGTACAGAATCATTACATAGTATAAAACAAAGTCGCTTTCTGTCCCCATATATGCTTATATCTTTAAAACTACGCAATGGATTTTGATGCAGTTTGTTTTAATAGATAGAGTAATTCAAGAGAAATGTTTATATGTATAATACACCTGTGCGAAGCCGGGGCGCATCGCTAGAACGCAAATATTATGCACGGATCGATGTAGCATTTTTCACATTATTGTTGATTTATCAAAAATGGCTCAGCCTATTTCGATAAAATTTAAATGGAACCAATTTCAAAGTATGTTCTTTCTAATAAAAAAAGAATTATTGAAACCGGACTACTATAAAAAAAGTAATGCGTGGTTATACATGAAAAAAAAAATATACGCGTCGAATATACCTCCTCCGGTGGTTCGTCGGTCAAAAATAAAATAATTGAGCAATAGCAAGCATTTTCATTTAGCGTGGCAATGTTGCCAGCATGCTGGGTACCCTGCTAACCGGCTTGAGCATTTGGATTATCATTAGACATTCAATAAGCAATAGTTAGTTGAACGTGCAATATGAATGTTTGAAAAAGGTCTTAACACAGATAGGCGATCAACATATGATCCTATTAGAGTTTTTTTTTACCTAATAAGGTACGAACCCCCAAAAAATGTCACAAAATAAAAAAATTAATTTCATAGAATGTTAATTGTTTTCATTTTTCTCTTCTTAATACACTAAATCTCCTAAAATAAAAGAAAAGAAAAACTAACAAAGTTATGAAAAATAATTTAATATAATAATTCCATAGATATATACAGTGAATTATAGATCAAACAAAGAGAGTGAAAGAAACTATGAAAATTCTAACAAGGTTAAACGCAGCATCCTATCTTCCATTGTGTTACACGCGAGAACAACAAGACGATGGCACTTATAATAAACAATGTAAGCACCAAAGCGGCGACAAAAGCAATGTTTTGTATGAAATTTCTTCGCACAGTTGTTTAACCCAAATTAAATTAGCTTCTCAGAAAATGTAGGTAGAGTTGAAAGGTTTAGAGAGTATATCGTACGCGTGTTATACCTTCTGTTGCCTACGTATTATTACTACGTGTTTTACCGACTTCCAAAAAGAAGGTGGTATTATGTTTGACCGTATGTATTTTTTTTGTGTATGCTCATCGATATTTTCGCCAATCGGGAACCAAAAAAAAATCTTTTTTAATTCGAAAGAGTATATTTTCGAAATGGTCCCATTTAAATTTTATTGAAATCGGATTAGCTGTTTTTGATAAATCAACAAAAATGTGCATGGATGTCACATCGATTCGTGCAAATTATTCGAATTCTGTACACGGAGGAAGTAGGTCTTGAGATTTTTACAAAAAATAATTATCACTGTTTTTATTAGAAGACTGATATTATTGGTACACACAAATGACACAGAATTGCTACTAGACTTCTTGCTGTAATCATGTTATCTGGCAAGTGGGAGGCTGTAATAAGTGTATTATATCCACGCGAGTTCAAAGGATTCCATGCCCTGTACAGCGTATATCGCGCAGCTCAAAAAAATAACTACTAATGTAAAAACTATTGTTCATTTTACAAGGGTGTCGTATAAAAAACTACAAAAATAATAATAGAATTAAAAAAAAATCTCTTGCTGGCAGTAGTTGAGTATTACTACGACGTAGCTGCGTCGTAGCTATTGCCGTAGCTGCATCGTAAGCCATGTGCTGTAGAGCTACGGATTTAATTTGCGCTTGTTGCCTTGTGTCAGAAAAAAAAATTGTTTTTTTTTTCCATATTATATCTTAATGGTTTTCTCATCATTACAAGCCTAACAACTTCAATTGCTTGTAAAAATCACCAGTAGTTTAATGGATTTGGTGACAAAGTATCAAAATAAATATATTAATATCTTTTCTCAATCTCACTCAAATTAATCTATCTCAATTTCTTTTAGTATTTTTTTAGTAATGAAATCCAATCCAATTAAATCAATTTAATCTCACGAAGTCGATCAAAATCAAACTTAATCAAAGAAACCAAACAAGTCGTCGTCATAATACGTGACCGATTCTACAACAAATACAGGAAATGTGGTTAAAATATAAGTGTATATTTGTATTGACAAAACAAAATGTTTAGCTACCAGTGTTTATTTATAGAATGAAAAAGAAAGAGCAGTCCAACTTTAACTTTTTAACTCCGGACGTCTTGGATTCGAAAAAAATCTTAGTTCAATTGGACCGTATCGACTACGCTAGCCCGAACTAGGATATTTGATTTACTCTACCGTTATCCGTCATCAAAATATTTGTGGTGTATTAATAGGTTTTTTAAATTACTGTCTCACAGACTCCAGGGTCTGTTAATAGGTTTGTTTGTTACTTTTTCACGCAGCAACAGAGCAAAAAATCGACTTAACTTTTAGCGCGGGTACAATCAAACGATTGCGCAATGTTATAGGCTACTTTTTATTCAAGAAAAATGTAAGGCTGCTGTAGGAAGCCGCGAGCTTGTAAAACTAGTCCATACAATTCAAAAGAACTCTATTTTAATAATAATCTTTGTTGACACCAAAATACATGAAATCTACAAAGATGTGTTAGCACCCGGACAAGAAATTCTGATTCCCGAATGCTAACGTCTTCCAACGTGTTAAATAAAATTTAATTTTAAAGTAAAAGAAAAGTGAAAAATAAAAATTAAATCAAAAAAATACGATCAAGAGATTAATAAAATTATACAATTTGGAATTTAGTTCTTAAATATAGAAAGATCAGATCTATACAATAAATATGACTGTATGGCACTGGTTACTACCCACGTCTCACACGAGTAAGTCGAGCGTTTTCCCACAAGGGCACCGCGGCTTCTCAACGTAAGAACGTGGCTCAAATTAAATTACCTACCTTATGAGCTGCCAGCAAGCAGCGCCTCGCGACCGCGGCTCTTTCAGGAACTAACGGCACGTAACACAGCGCTAATGTGGTTTAAATTGATTTAGTTGCACCTTCTACTCTAAGTGGCTTCTAAATTACGAGTATATCGAATAAGCCAACTTTTGATAGTACTTTTGATAAATAATTATTTTTATCGAAAAATGGCTACTATAAACTGTAAACTATAAACCGTGTACAAAATCCATCGTGTTCCATCCTGTACAAAATTCGAATAGTTCGCTCAAATTGATGAATACAATTTTTACATTATTGTTGATATTTAGGGTTCCGTACCTCAAAAGGAAAAAACGGACCCTTATAGGATCAATTTGTTGTCCGTCTGTGTATATGTCAAGACTCTTTATCTCGGGAATGCGTAAAGATATCGAGTTGAAATTTAAACTGTATACGTATATCAATTAATTCTTGCTGTTGTGGAAAAGACAAACTTTTCAGTTGTCGTTTAAAAAAGTTAGAGTCGTTTATGTTGTAAAAAACTGCATATTTCGACACTCACAAAAATCAAAACCTACAGGGTACTTCCCGTTGACATAGAACTATGAAATTTGGCTAGAAGCATTGTCTTAGAGTACACATATAAGAATAAATCTGAAAACTGTACATTTTTGTTTACATCACAAAAAATAGGGCCTTAAAATTCACAAAATATGGGCTTTAAATTCAAAGTGACTAAATCGTATCATGTACGAGGGGTGATCCAAAAGTAATGATAATCAATAACAAACACAATGAATAAAATAAAAAAATAAATTTATTTCTCAACATAGTCTCCTAGCAAGTCTATACATTTAGTCCATCTCTTTTCTAAACCTAAAATTCCCTTAGAAAAAAAAACTTTATCTTGACTCTCAAAAAAGTCCTCAACCGCGGCCATCACGTCGCTATCATCGTCAAATTTCTTGCCTCGGAGATGTTCCTTGAGTCGTGGAAAGAGATAAAAGTCACTGGGGGCTAGATCTGGTGAATAGGGGGGGTGATCCACCAGCTCAAAGCCCGCTTCCTGAATGGCAGCCATGGCAATTGCAGCTTTGTGAACCGGTGCGTTGTCTTGATGGAACAGCACTCCAGCCCGCAGTTTGCCTCGCCTTTTCTCCTTAATAGCCTCCCGCAATCTTCTTATTTGTTCTGCATAGTAGGAGCCTGTAATAGTGGCCCCCTTTTCCAAGTAGTCCACCATGATTATTCCTTCAGCGTCCCAAAAAACAGACGCCATAACCTTCCCTGCTGAGCTTGACACTTTGAATTTCTTCGGCGTCGGTTCATCGGATCGTTTCCATGTCATCGATTGTTGTTTTGTTTCAGGATCAAAATGGTGGATCCAGGTCTCGTCCATGGTCACAAAACGTGACAAAAAATTATCCTTGTCTGCCTGGAAATTTTCGAGATTTGCTCTTGACATGTCGACTCGTTTCTTCTTTTGCTCGTCGTTTAACATTTTCGGTACCCAACGCGCGGAGACCTTTCTCATATGCAATTCGTTCGCAAGGATTCTTTGAATGCTGCCATATGAGATCCCTGTGACCTCAGCTACATGCCTGATAGTCGACTCTTCGATCTTCCAATACAACTTCTTCAACTTTTTTCACATTTTCTTCAGTGAGGGACGTCGATGGGCGTCCTTCGCGGTGTTCGTCTTCCGTCGATGTTCTTCCCAGCTTAAACTCCTTAGCCCAGCGTGCAACTGTGGAATATGGAGGAGAAGAGTCCCCTAATGTTTCCACCAAGTCGCTATGTATGTCTTTGGTAGACATTTTTTTCAAGCAGAGGTATTTAATGACAGCTCTGATTTCGTGTTTTTCCATTTTGATGTTCACTCCTTGACAGTCCGTATTCAAATGAATGTAGCTCCCGGGAATCGTGGCCTATTTATATGATTTTTTTTTCCTGAACTAGTTGGTAATTGAGCAAGTGACTGATATTTTTTTTGTATTTTTGTGTGCAGTAGAAATAACTGATTATCATTACTATTGGATCACCCCTCGTAAGGTGTCATATAAAAGAACTTTATTAGCACAAGCTAAAACAGGTTTTAAATAATTTTAACAATGTGTTTGTACGAAACCCTCGATGTGCGAGCCTGAGTCACAATTGTCCGGTTTTTTTTTTAAAAACAGTTGAGCCGATTTCGCTATAATTTAAATGGGACCGCCTCGAGATAATACTCTTTTGAACTAAAAATATTTTTTTTGATTCGGTTCACAATTGGCGAAATTATCGATCAACATACACAAAAAAATACTTACAGACGAACATAGAACCTCCTCCTTTTTGGAAGTCGGTTAAAAAGAGGAAATTTTAGGGCACTGTCTTAGAAAACTTACTGATGTGGCTAAAAAATGAAGGCTTTTGTTGTTGAAAAAACAAAATTGTATAATTTGTCTATGTTGCTGTTAACCCTCATCAAATTTGTCCATAGATATGAAAGTCAAATGTTTTTTGCCTTTCCTTTTAATATTTTAAGAAACAATGTTGTAAATAATTATTTTTTGCAAAAAATAACATGACTGTAGACACGACTGATCGATCTAGCATTTTTCACATTATTGTTGATTTATCAAAAATAGCTCAGCCGATTTCGATAAAATTTAAATGAGACCAATTTCGAAGTATATTCTTTCCAATAAAAAAATAATTATTGAAATCGAACTACTATGAAAAAAGTTATGCGTTTTTTTCAAAAAAGACAAACTCTAGATTTGAATTTTATAAACTGACGTCACACATTAAATGCCCATTCGCTATTACTGAACACAGTTTTGAACTATATGTCAAGATGTGTTGATGGAGGAGGTGTTTGAACTAGTAGCACAACCTCTAACAAAAAATGCTTCAACAGGTATTCAATACAAAATGAATACGTCTTGCTATCGCTCATGGAGTACAAAGATAAATATTGTGTTCGTCATTTCAGTAAAAGTTTGAGTACACATATGTTATAATAATTCTACTATAATAACATACAATAGTTAACCCCTAACTACCCTAGTGCCTAGAATGTCAGATACATTATTAGAAACTTATTGACTATCACCAGTGAATACGTCGACGCAATTTCCTCGAATAGGGTTAGGTTCTGTCACCTCGTCGCACCTGTATTAGATCTTGAACTCAACTGAAATGTGGTGAGACACCTTGTACCTCGTTTGCCTAGATATAGATGTTTGCCTATTCAATTAACGTACATAGAAATTTTGAACATATTGTGATGTTAAGCCCGATTACAGAGGCGCCATCGTAATTATAATAGCTAAATAGCATAGTTCTGTTTCTTTTTCACATTAGACATTCGATGGAGAGAACTCTTTTTAAGTTGCTATTAAATTTACGCTAGCGTCACTGTATTCGGGCTTAGTGTGTGGTTAATTACAGTACAGTGTAAAAATGTAGGCTGTAGGCAAATAGGCTGCGTATAAATGACTAGGTAAGAGGTTTGTTGCACCAATATATTTACAGATTGTTAATACCCAGCACTAAATTGTTTTCATATGTAGAATTTCAAATGACGGATATTATTTTCTAGAATATAATTGTACTGATATTTAAAACAAAGTTTTACAATGGATGCAACAGTAAAAAATCGGCTGTTTGATACAAAAAGGTCATAATTTTTTATTAATATGTACTAATTAATTTTATTTTTGAGATTCAAGGGTTGGCTCCATAGTAAAAGTTGGTCGTCACGATGAATACAAGGGTTTATTAGTATATAATAGAGTTACCTATACCTCGTAATTATATGAAATCAAAAACGCTAGAAAAAGATGTTAATTGATATTTAAAATCTTGTATTTTACACAAATAAATACGAGCATTAGAATGGGTATAGTAAAATTTGTTCCCGACTCCATAGTTATTTGAACTGCAACAAGAAAATTAAACACACAGCGTGTTTCGTTAAAAATGCTTAACCGCGAGAACCTTGTTAAACTTTTAATTGGTAACTCCTGAGCTATCCAACCTTATCGATAAAAACAGGTAAATCTAGTGCTCCAAGAGTTAGGCAAATCAGGCAAGCTTGAGCGTGTTAGATGTAAAACAATCTAGTGCATCGACTTAAACCGATGCATACCTACACTTATTTTTTACTGACAAAAACGTACGTAAAGTGATACAATTTTAATCCTTGCTATCCCAAAACTAAACTGTCAACAGAGTTAAACCTTATGTTTAAATTATCTGTTGATATCCATTCACAGAAATATTGCACACCCGTGGATACAATAAGTTATATATATATATATATATATATATATATTTGTATATATATAGCAAGAATGACTTTTTTTAAATGATTTATAGCTGTTGGCCTCTGAGGCCTCTACAGCTTACCGGATATGGGCGAGCGCGGAAGGCGGCTGAGCCCTAAGATTAGGTTATAGGGTGACTAGCGCAAGGGCACCTGAGAAAGTACGGACCTCGGCTTGGGCCGTCACCCGGCGGGGGAGATCAGACTTGCCCGGGCACCCCAGAAGGGGTGTGCCCTGTGGCTCTAATAGGTTGAGCTGTTTGACTATTTGGAGAGAATCTAACCGATCTTCTAACAGATCCTGAGGGTCCTCGACCTCGCCCACGGGGACGGTGTCAGACTTTGTGCCTCTGGTAACCGGCGCCTATACCAAATACGGAATACTTCCTGTTGCAGGGAGCTGTCGGATCGGGTGACCCCAGCGCCGCAGAGGTGACTACGGCGATGGGGTCATCCGGGTCGCCCAGGAGGTGTTTGGGGCGACGACGGAAAGGCGTTGGGTGTGTAGTGTCTGGCGTGTAGTCCGAAGCTTGGACTACGAGTGGTGACTGCGCGCCGCGCCGTCACCCCTTATATACTACCGCCCACTACCTGTGTCCGGTGCGTCATCACGTGTTTTCATACGTAACTCACCCATGAAGCATCACATTAACGGGGATGTGACGTTAGTTTGATCGTTCAGAAGTTCTCTATTGTTTTAAAAAGTTAATGTTTGTCAGCGATCATTGAAGTTCGGCACGGTCATTCTTTGGATGAGTGATCGCGGTTGGTTTTTCCAACTGAGCGCTACTTCAGCTCGGATGGCACGTGAAATTGTATGTCCCGGTTATTTTAACCGTGTAGCCATGTCAGAAGTTTTCAGGCGGGTTAAAAACTCTGACTTCAGAGCTAGCCAACCGGCCGATACAAACGTCATCATCATTATCAGCCGTAGGACGTCCACTTCTGGGCATAAGCCTCCCCTATGGATTTCCAATAAGCCCAGTTGGAAGCGGCCTGCATCCATCACGTTACTGATCCGATGGGCTGTGTTAGTAACTTTGGTTCGTCTGTGAATCTCCTCATTCCTGATTCGATCTCGAAGCGAGACTCCGACCATAGCCCTCTCCATAGCTTGTTGGGCTATCTTCAGCTTATTCAAACTTAGGTTTTGTTAATTTGCTATTTAATTTAGTATAATAAATATACCAGCCACAACCCTGTGATGTGGAACCCGCTCGTTGTAAACTTAGCATACGACTTATTAAGCGTCATCAATTAACGGAACCATTCGTACTCTACGACAAATGGCTTCTGTCGAATAAATCTCACTAAGTAGTCGAGAGGCCAGTCATTAAATTGAAGAGCTTAAGTTGCTTTAGTCCTAATAAATGGATCTCGAGGATCAACATCGTTAGCGCTTTGCCAACACGATTTTTCACTCTTTACAACTTACAACTTACTTGCGATGTTTCTTAATAAACCAGAAATTGGCAGAATTGTTAAAATGATTTAGAGAAGCAACGTATTCTGATTCTGTATTGCAAAATAGTTATTTTTCTACAAGTATTTTTCTCGATTAAATCTGTCAAGTTACTTATAACTGTAGACGGCCTTTTTTGTTCCATGACGTCATCTTGAGCTATAATAGTACATTATGTACTAAGAGAACCAAGTCGTGCCTTACGTCACGGGTGACTAATGGACTCTGAGCGTAGATAGGGACCCTACAGTTAGCTCCCGAGCGCAGCGAGGATGTATTAATTATCTAGAGTCCCGAGTGAAGCGAGGGGTTCAAGTTACCAAAGACGAAGACAGACTTGGTTCTAGTGGTGCATACTCTACTTTTCATACGTCCTGCGAGAAAATAAAACCCCAGAAATATAAATAATACTTACTCAATAACTGAGTGTAGGTACTCACTAGGCAACTCGGTATTGTTCACAATATAATTATTTTTTGCAAAAAATAGCATGACCGACTTCACCCATGTACAGAATCATTGCATAGGCAGTAAAAAACAAAGTCGCTTTCCGCTCATTTCTGTCCCCATGTATGCTTAAAACTACGCAACGGATTTTGATGCATTTTGTTTTAATAGATAGAGTAATTCAAGAGAAATGTTTATATATATAATACACCTGTGCAAAGCCGGGGCGCATCGCTAGAACGCAGATATGCACGGATCGATGTAACATTTTTCACATGATTGTTGATTTATCAGAAATGGCTCAGCCAATTTCAATACAATTTAAATGGGACCAATGTCGAAGTATATTCTTTCCAATAAAAGAGTTATTGAAATCGGACTACTATGAAAAAAGTTATGCGTGGTTATACATAAAAAAATATATATATACGCGTCGAATTGTATACCTCCTCCGGTGGTTCGTCGGTCAAAAATAAAGCAAATTTGCACTGAATGCACGTTTCATTAACATCAACAGAAATGACCATGGTCATTTCTGTTAATTTACCTACTTACCTGCATTTAAGCACTTTTATTTTAAACGTAAACTATTTTTGATAGGAACTGATAGAGCTAAATATTTAGGACCGGTGATTTATGCGACAATCATCCAGGCCTCCTTGTTTCAATATTATTGAAAATGTCAATTCCTATCACTTTTATGAACGACTCATACAATAAATCTCAAATGAAATGATACAAAACGTCTGCTTCAATTTTATGCATTGTCTTCTGTCTCCATCGGAGCAGAACAAAGAAATGTCCGATGCAGTAAGATAAGGACCGATCTGAGTTTCTGTAGCACTCTCGAAAACAGTACACAGTAAAATGGATCCTGTGACATTCATTGATAATGTTCTCCTTTAAGGACTCTCTCAGCTCGTCTGCAATGTCCTGTACTAGATAGTTTTCTAAACCTTTTTCTTTTAAGAGCTTTTCTTTTGTAACTGAAAGAGTACGGAGAATTAACAATGCCCGGCTCTTGGTTTTACTAAATTGAAGACAAAATTAAGAAAAGGATTAAGTTTAAGCGTGGTGCCGAATAGAGAGCGACGTACTCGTCTCACCACGTCTGGACAATGTAATTTGTCTTTAAAGTTTTCCAGTTATTCGCCTTCGTTATGATAACGGCACACAACAATGGTCTTCAGTTAGCCAGTTTTTCGTCAGTGCACACTGTCTATTGTACGCTGCTCGAGCCAATTCGCGAACGTCGTGCCTTAAGTTCATGATATTTGTGGTAGGTCGTCGTACCAATTTAGGTTTAGCTATTGTAATAACAATTACTTTTTTGTATACTAATATTAAAATTAAAAATATTAAAATTAATATTATAACTATAATTATAAATTCATTATAATACTATTGACATTGTACTATTGGTATTTTATTATTAACATTGTATTTAAGTTAATTTAAATTTATCATCTTTTATTTTATTATTTGTTACAATTTGACATTATCTTTCTTTTATTATTGACTGAGGAAAATCTACCAAAGTGGATGGGCAATTGGGCATTTGGTTTGGTAGGTTTTCATCACTCATAAAGTGGCACTTTGTTGTGTTTAGTCTTGTATTTTGTATTTACTTATTTAGAATATTTAGTGTAATGTGGTTGTTAATCGTGTTTAATGTTTATATTTGACAGAAATCAACTTGGTTTTAAGAATGTAGAAAAACAAAATGAAATTAATTATGATTTAACATAAGTAATTTGTAAACATTGAGTAATTGTAATTTGTTTTGGACTATCCAAAAGTGTGTCTGTGACACCCATTTATCGTAACAAATAAACTGAAACTTTACTGAAACTGAAACTGGAGTTACAGATTTAAAAAAATCGTTTTATGGTACACAAAACCACCGATTCAAAGAATGTGAATTCATCGACTGGAACTGGGCCAGCGTGGTGGATACGAACAATCGCCACGTAAGTGGACTATTAAAAGAACAGTACAGTAAGCACTGGTCATATAGTAACCAGAACTGTAGGCCGTTGAGACCATAAAGTTCACTTAACTTAAAATGACTCATTAGTTATCAACTGCTAAACCCTTAATGAATTAGAAACGTGCCCACGTCCCTTAACGTTTACATCGTCAAACCCCATGCTCAAACAATTAGGACAAGCGGGCAGCTGTTCGCCACGAGCGGTATCAGCACTTATCTTATATTCGAGGGTGTTTAAGTAAATTCAACAGCAATTTGCAGTATGTTAACTGTACCAGGCTCTTATTGCCTCTCCGCTCTCGTTACACTCTCAGACCGGATGATACTGCTAATTGGGTTTCCACATAGACTTATAAAATAACTCGGAACGGCCGAGCTAAAGAAACTTTTTAATAGTCTCGTTTAAGCGACCGAGAACACTTTTGTGACGCAATGATAGGCTTGATTTGATCGTCATATTGTCTAAAGTTAACAATGATTCGTTGTAGTGAAGGTCACCTAACTACACAGGTTCGGCGTGATTAATATGGCTAATTGTACTTCGTGATTAGACCTTTATTCAGCAGTGGACTAAAAATGGCCAGAACAGATTCGGTGACGAAACCGGTTACTGTGTAGTAAAATAACCGAAATGAACTTTCCCTCGATCTGTTTTTGTTAGAAATTGCAAAAATGCAATTGCTTCCTAAAACAGATCAAGTGACCAATTTAACTTTTCGCATACAAACTACAATCAGTTGCATTAGTGTAAAATGGCGTACTTAAAAAGATCACTAGACATTTTGATTATATTGTTTTTTCAGATAATTTTTTTCAAAAGTAAACCATTTTTCTTTGACCATATCCTTACATATGAGTTTTTGGTTTCTTTGCTGCCGGAAATCGTATAAACTTTAACTAATACTACGGCACAGGCTCCACTAACAGGACGTTACGTAAATTAAATACGCACACCGAGCCTGTAATGATGCCCTTGTGATTATATCCGATTTATAATGGCATAGGTGTTCGTGACAGTTTGTGATTATCATCTAACTTGCCTGGGGCCTTGTTTGCGTGAAATTAAATGGGAATTGGAGCGTAGGAAACCTCAAAGGAGTACATCGGTGATCTTATGATGTGAATAATGAAAGAATTATGTCAAACAGATGCCTATATAATGATGTACATAAGTATTTTGATATTGGATGTTGACTGCCTCGGTGGCTCAGTGGTTAGTGACCCTGACTTCTGGATCAAAGAGGCGTGGGTTCGATCCCCACCCAGGGCAAGCATTTATGTGATGAACATAGGTGTTTGCTCTGTGTTTGGGTGTTATTTAGTTACTATCTATATAATTATGTATTTAAAAATAAGTATATGTAGTATAACAGTCTCTGGCAGCCATATCACAAGCTTTGCTTAGTTTGGGGTCAAATACCGTGTGTAAGATGTTCCAAAATATTTATTTATTTATTTATATGAGGTACAATACAGGAGCTCTGTTAAATATATTCCGAATGACGGTGTCAGTGCAGAGGTGTCAGACAAGAATAGTAGGATGCTGTCAGCATGCTAGGCACGCTGCCAACTGGCAGTAGACTTAAGCATTTGAATTGACGTGCCCTAAAAAAATAGGTTTATGACGTAGGTTTCGAACTATCGAAAAGGAAAATCAATGAAAGAGGCTTAAAAAGATGTAAAATAGAATGTTTTGAATTAATAATGATCTGAAACTTTCCATGCATTTGTTCACCTCTGAACCACTTTTGATAACAATTTAAATACGTTTTCGTGTATTTGAGTTTTTCTATCTACTGTAGTGTCTTTTGGCTTCTATAATGTATCTATATATAACAATTTTCCAACATCATCAACAAGTCATGTTCTGTAAAGTAACTTCCATGTAACAGCTTGCTTCTCACCTTGGAAACAAAACATCCCAATCTGCTACGCGCTGCGAAGTTTACCTCTCAAACATGTGTGAATTAACCCGAAATGTTGTTAACACGTGTCCCGGTGAAAATAATTAAATTTGTTCCGTTAAAAGCAGTATTTTGCTAGAGCTGTATTTTGTTAAGGTTTTGATTCGCATCAACAAAGCGAACGTCGTCGGCCGCAATTTGCAGAGTCATTGTTTGCGGCAAACAAACATTCGCGGGCTCGTTTCCTTCCCCGTACAAAGGAACTCCATTTACGGGAACCAAATCATTTTCATTGCGTTTTAATTTAAATTGTTAACGTTTGAACATCGTTCCAAGACGGTTTTCAACACCTTGGCTGGCGGTGTACTTTTAATAATCTACCTACTAATTATTTTACAAAATACGACAGGTTTTTTTACATGTTTAGTGTGATTTATGCAAACAATACCCTGCTGTTTGATTATACCAACTGGATTCCTAATTCTAAAAATTATAATTCAATAAACTAATATATATATATATATATAAACTAATAAACTATAATTCAACGTCTTACTACTGTTTATAGTGAATGGATTACCTTATATTAAAACCGCTTAAGGTTCAGAGATAGACAACATTTAAGGTGATGATTTAAAGTGTAGAAAAGTTGATTTGCGGCTCTAATAGCGACTTCACTTCACACACTCAAAAGACTAAGATTTTAGCAACTTCACTTCACACACAGACACACACACTTCAGAAGACAAATATTTCAGGCACGTTCCAAAGATTTTTTATAAAGTTATAAACTATACAAGGAATCCGACACAATACCTTTTAACATTTACGAAATACTTTCACCCAAAATAATTCAAGGAACTTTCTCTAAACACCTGAACCTGACTGATATAAAGTCTGTTTTGCGTTAATTTCAATAAAATAACCGACAATGTACTTAAACATTTAATTAAAGTTAGCCGGATATTAAAGTAGAGCCGAAGAGAAACCAAATTAAATTGATCGAAATACCCTAAAGTAAAGATACTACAGGCTAAATTCCAAGACAGAATTCCGAAGGCCCAAGATTAAAGCCTTTTCCTTAGAGCCTTTCATTGTTTACTTGACAATTTCGAGGATGTCAGGTGTCCTTCCAAGAAATGATTTTGATAGAACTCTGAAATGTGTTTATAGAAATGGATTACCAAAACAACCGACATAAATCAAATTATCAATCTATCTTCCAGAACTTGTAAGTATCTGAAGTAATTTAATCATAGACTTGTACCGTTTTACTATGGACATGACTAAGGGAATTTGTGTTATGAGTCTAGTTGGTATTGCGGTCTAGCTTGCTATACTTAGTGATTGGTGGTCAAAATTATAAAGATAACCACCTAGCCTGTAAAGTTAAATGCATCGACTTGCCATTTTTAAATGTGATAGACTTCTTTTTTTGTCAACGTAACTGATTAAATAATGAATAGAATCACACAACAACCGAGATCCAATTTCAACAACCAACTAAATTTCACACAGGACTACTCCCGCGCTTGTCACCTAAAAATATCTTATTTTTTTATTATGCCTAGATTTATCTCAAAAGACCTTTTCAATTCAGTTGTAAATATTAATACTGTATGTTTATTAACATAGCAAAGTGTTGGGTTTCTTTTTTATGAAGCCCTTTCTCGACATAAAAAAACCGGAAAAGTGCGAGTCAGGCTCGCACATTGAGGGACCGTACCGCACCGTACAAACACATTGTCAAAATAATTTAAAACCTGTTTTAGCATGCGCTAATGAAGTTCTTTTATATCATACCTTACATGATACGATTTACTCACTTTGAATTTTGAACCCAAATTTTGTAAATTTTGAGGCCCTATTTTTTGTGACTTAAATAAAAATGTACAGTTTTCAGATTTATTCCTGTATGTGTACTCTGGGACAATACTTCTCACCAAATTTCATAGTTCTATGTCAACGGAAAGTACCCTGTAGGTTTTGATTTTTGCGAGTGTCAAAATATGCGGTTTTTTACGACATAAACGGCTTTTTTTAAACGAAAAATTTTAACGGAAAACTTTTTTAAACGATAACTGAGAAGTTTTTCTTTTACACAACTGCAAGAGACCATAGATATACGTATACAGTTTAAATTTCAACTCGATATCTTTACGCGTTCCCGAGATAAAGAGTCTTGACATTCACACAGACGGACAGACGGACAACAAACTAATCCTATAAGGGTTCCGTTTTTTTCGTTTGAGGTACGGAACCCTGAAAACGTTAAATATCAACGTTTACCATAATTTTGGGAGTCACAATAACTGGTAATCAAAATCATCTCAGTTTTCTGGGAAATAATTTATCCGCATTTTTAAGAAACGGGTTATTTAATGTAAGAAATAAAAATATTTGCATGAAACGTGTTGGCTGTCGGGATCAGTTCAAACTAAGACGCGACGCGATGCGACAATGCAGTAAAGAGTTTCGTACGAAATACGTTTTGCATAGTGAAGCACCCAAAATACATATCATTGTATTTTGCTTGTTTCCTTAAAAACTAAGTAAATACTTATTTAGCTACTAATACAAAGTATACCAACCTTCTATAAAAAAATACATCCCCAGATTCAGATTTTCTTAAATGGTTGCTAAAACTGAGTAAATCAAGATATATTTTTATAACATAAACGCCGAGTTCAGTAAAGTAAAAATATTGCTGAATTTCCTTTGAAATATGATTTTTTTGTCCGGTAAATAAAATTTCATTTAACAGCTGTTTGAAAAAAATGTACACCTGTATATATATAACGGGATGCAGCATATATGACAGACAGACAGACAGACAAAACTCTTTATTTACAACCACAATATGAAAAATAAACACTATTTACACATATACGACAAAAAAATATGATTATAAATTGGCGGCCTTATCACCCATGGCGATTTCTTCCAGGCAACCTTGCACGATTATAAACCGACAAGAACAAGAAATAGTGGCCTTAAATAGATATCAACAAAGAAAACACCTATAAATAATAAACTAAATATACTTAATTCAATCTAAGTTTTAAATATACTTACATATATACGATATAATATATAAATATAATTATACACATACCTACATAAATATACATACCTACATACGTTATAAAATAGTAGCGAAAGGAACATGTAGCATTATGATTTCAGATAGTGAGCTTTCACAAGTTGTTTGAAAACGTTCAATGAAGGTGAACGCTTAATTTCCAAAGGTAAGTCATTCCAAAGTCTGACTGCCTCCACAGAGAAAGAAGAATCGTAGAAAGATGTTTTGTGACGAGGGAAACTAAGTGTGAGATTATCTGAAGATTTTAGGTAACGACTCAATAGAAAGTGTCGAAAACGAAAACGCTCTCGGAGATAGGGTGGGGACGAAGGAATAAACAGGGTGCTATACAAAAGGGAAAGAATATGAACATCCCGGCGACGACGAATAGGGAGCCACTTGAGCTTATTGCGAAACTCTGAAACGTGGTCATATTTGCGCAAGCCAAATATGAACCTGATACAAACATTCTGGAGGCACTCAAATTTATCCAGCAGGACTTGCGTGAGATCTAGGTAACATACGTCGGCATAATCAAGGATTGGAAGTAAAAGGGATTGTGCAAGCGCAATTTTCGTGGCAGTCGGTAAAAAGTTACGCAATTTACGCAAGGAACCGCTAGACGCAAACATTTTGCAGCTAGTCTCGGCAATTTGCGGACCCCAGGACAAACAACGATCGAAGACAATGCCGAGGTTCTTAACCGTGTCACTGTAAGGAATAGTGACATCATCAAAAATCACTCGCGGTAGCGTGTCCCAGTCTATTTGACATATCATGCGAGAGCTGCCTATTACAATAACTTGCGTTTTCGATGGATTCACTTTGAGCCCAAAAGCAATACAATACTTGGCAATACAGCTGCAGATCATCAGCGTAAAGATGGTAGAACGTAGAAAGAGAATGTGAAATCGAATTAATGAAAATGGCAAAAAGAAGAGGTGATAAGACGCCACCCTGAGGTACGCCGGCCGTAGTATTACACCACGATGAGTAAGATTCTTCAAAATGAATCCTCTACCGACGCCCATACAGGTAATTATGAAACCAGTCAACCACCGTTGGAGATATGTTCAAAGAGCGAAGTATAGCCAGAAGGATTTTAAAATCTACAGAGTTAAAAGCATTGCTAAAGTCCAGAAGCGCTAACACAGTTAAATCACCATTGTCCATTACTAGGCGTATATCATCCGTGATTTTAACAAGTGCAGTAACCGTGCTATGCCCCGGACGAAAGCCAGGCTGAAAAGGATTAAGAAGGTTATTACTGATTAGGAAGAAGTTTAGCTGGTTATGGACTAGACGTTCAAGAACTTTGGATAGGAAGGGAAGAATAGATATGGGACGATATTCAGAAAAAGATATAGGATTTGCTTTTTTAGGTAAAGGAATTTTCTGAGCTTCTTTCCATAAAGATGGGTAGACCCCATTTGACGCAGAAAAATTCAAAATGTGGCACAGGACTGGGAGTAAGTGGTCTAAGATAGGGATAATCATATTGCGACTTATAGAATCAAGCCCTACAGCGTTTGAAGAGATTGAAAGGATGCTCTTTCTAACATCACAAGCAGTGAATTGGCTAAAAACAAACGGAGGTAGGTCAGGAGTGGTTTTATCAGAAAGACGTTTTAGTGTGTTTTATATATGTTCATGTATATGCTGCATCCCGGCATAGTCACGGTATGATCTAAACCATACCATAAGGATATCATATAGTAAACATTGCCTACAATAATCGCAATAAATTCCTGTGCATTAGGAACACATAATTTAATTTAAACACATGCTAGATTGAACAATATAATTACCTGCTCGGATTGCATGAATGCTCTTATAAAGTCATATGTAGATTGACCACTAAACACAGTATCCAAATTGGGTTAGCATTACGCAAACGCCAACTGAAATTAGTTTGCATACAAATACGGTTTCAAACGCACCAATGTGTTATATGACAGATAATTTATTATATATCGACTCGACGAACGGTCGATAGGACTCTAAAGTTTTCACATGAAGACCACGCACCGGCGCGGCAAGCAAAACGTAGAATGTCCACCGACCTGACGATATAATTAAGTTAGCAGGAACGCTTTCGATACATTCCAACCGGGCTTATTGTAAATTCATAGCAGAGACCTATGTCCAGGAATGGACGTTCTATAGCTGATGATGATGATTATATATTGATTAGAGATGTGCTAGGCAAGTTTAGCAGAGAGCGACAAAAACACTAAATATGCCTATTGTCTATTGACCTGGCCCGAAAAAGTTAATCGTTTCTTTGAGAATTATAATAAACGGAATAAACGTCCTGTCACAGGGACGCGCTGGATACCTACCAGCTTCCAACCAATTTTTTTTTTTCGGATAGCCTCCCCTATATATAGCTAACAGTGGACCCACAACGGGCAACATAATGATGGTAAATATATAAAGTTACAATTTCATTGCATTTATTTATAATACATAACATACATATAACACACTAAACCTAATTTCAAACACAGTATAAAGATTGATAAGCTCAAAGATGTGGGCACTCAGAAATTACATCTTTGGGTATGCCTGGAAGAAATCGCCATGGGTGATAAGGCCGCCACTTTATAATGATATTTTTTGTCGTATATGTGTAAATAGTGTTTATTTTTCGTATTGTGGTTGTAAATAAAGAGTTTTGTCTGTCTGCCTGTATGCACGATGAATGATAATGATTAATCGGTTTGAGGAGCCTCATAATAATAATATGGGTAACCTCCGGCGCCAAATTACGGTAGCCTTTATGGGGGGTGCATTTAGTGGATGGCAAGTCACCACCCGCCTAAATATTTTGAAATGAGGCATCACTTGGCGGGTGCCGCACCTCATTCCATAGACCAGCTTATAATCATGTAATAATTCATTAAAATAGCCTAAAAAGTACCTATTCCCCGCCTTTACAATAGTTTCCGTCTTCCCATCACCCAAAAACTGTATTTTTTACTTAATAATTGTAAAAGGGCCTCTTGGTGTTGGTTTCGGCCCCATCAATGCCCTTCAAAGATCCGGGGCAACCCGTGAGTTGTAAAACAAATATATGGGTAATAAACCTAATAAAGTTTGTTTCTTTAACCTTCAAGAAGTAGTTCTTTTATCGCGTAATGAGTGAAGCTGTACACATTACGCTCTTGTGCAGTCTAGGCCGCAACAGAGTGGACTGGCAGGAATAATCCACACTGGTAATTGTATAGAGCAACAGGCTCCCTGGAGGCATATCACTGAGTGTTGCAGACAGCGGCTACTCGCTAGCAGCTTTTTATTGAACGTATAACAAGCGAAGCTGAGAAATAAGTAACTAGGTTCCTACCTATGTGGCAAACTTTCTTGCCTACCTGTATTACTGCAATAATAGCTGCTTAGGTTGTCCATAATTATTTTATATTTAACTAGCGACCCACAGCTTCACACAGTTGTTAGAGATTTGAACTTCTTAAATCACTCAATCTATCAAAAAAACCGCATCAAAATTTGTTGCGTAGTTTTAAAGATATAAGCATACATAGGGACAGACAGCGGGAAGCGAATTTGTTTTATACTATGCAGTGATTCCGAAAGCATGTTTGTTGGTGTGTTACTCCTCCACGCAGCAATAGAGCAACAAAATATACAAAACAGTCATCTAATAAATTATTAAATTAATGCACCACAGACTCCAGGGCCTGTGCCTTTTGTTAAGTAAGTTACATTTGAAAGAATGCGACTGTACAATAGAGAGGGGTTAGTTTAAATGTTAGTCTAAGTTAGAGGTTTGTATTGCGTAAATGCCACGAGCAAACCGGCGACCCGCATGCAGCACCCAATCACGAGTGTTTTATTTAGTATTCAATGTACACGAATGAAATATCTGTCAAAATATCCAAATATTTCTTACTAATTAGGTGGCTTCTTTAACCTAAACATTTTTTTTTCAATTTCGTTACACGAATTTTGTGCCTACAGCAAATAAACAATGAAATTTTAACTCATCCTACTTAAAAGTTTGTGAGGATGGATGTATGGATGTTTGTTACTCTTTCACGCAAAAACTACTGAACGGATTGAGATGAAACTTTGCAATAGTATAGCTTATATATCAGAATAACACATAGGCTATAAATTATAATGATATATTGCGTATGCGGGCGAAACCGCGGCCAAAAACTAGTAATACATAAAAAGTAAAACAAAATCCAACAAGAGCATCTACCTACATAACTTTTAAAAAATCTATTTTTCGTTGGCAAAGCTCCCATTCATAGCTTTAACTGTTATCTTTACTTGTTGCCTTATTTAAATTGTCGGTGAAATACTTTATAAGCCGAACTGATGCTTTGTAAGTCCTTATCGCAGCCAAGCAGGCAGAGGTAGGTATTCCTCAAAACGACGACCCCATCTCACGCCACGTGGAGCTTAGCTTGTTGAGGCAAATATAACGTCTCATTTAATACATTTTTAAGCTCAATTTAATTAAAATTTCATACCGACCTACATTTACACAATCACCCAAAGGAAATTATAGCCTTTTTTGGACCAATCTGTTCTGTTTCACATTTCGATACAAAGCAAACTGATGGGAGCTGTAGATACCTAAATCAATGTAATTTACTTATTAATATAATTCACAAGAGAGTAGATTGTATCATATGGGAGCAAAATAATATTTTTACGGCGAGGGCGCTTTTTTTAATTCAGAGCGAAGTGAGGGATTTTAGAGTAGAATCCCGAGGGCAGCGATGGATTCTTTAGTAAAATCATGAACGTAGCGAGGGATTCAAAGTACGTCGCCCGAGCCAAAAATATATTTTGCGCCCGAGTGGTACACTCTACTTTTCATCACCTCTGTGAGAAAATAAAAGGCGCCTCATATTTTATTGAAATATTATTATTTAATAAAACGTAGAGTAACAACTAAATTGAAATTAAAAGGTATCTAATAATAAAACAAATGAAAACTTATAATTACATTCTTTTCATTCATTTTCTTGGCGTTACACTAACATTACAAATACATCCAAATTCAAAAAGTGCGCGGCAAAGATGATTCCGGCGCACTTATTTGTTCCAAATTCAAAAAGTAGGCGGCAAAGATAATTCCGGCGCACTTATAAAGTTCGTTATAGAAAACACTACCTTTGGGCGCACTTAAAGGCGAGCCAAGTAGTCCTTTTCAAATAGATGTGATGAAAAGATAATTTCACCCTGATAAACTAATTTGATGCCTACCTAATCACTGAGACGGACACTGCTAAACTTGGGTAGGTCCATAAGCTACCTATAGGTACACTCGGTGCAACAGGTGCAAAAACATTTGATTTAAATAAAAAAAACCGACGCAGTAAAATTCCTATCGCAGCTACTAAAACAGCTGAACCGATTTTAAGGACATATCTAAGAAAACTCCCGATTAATTCACCTTTCAAAAAAAAGAAACTAAATCAAAATCGGTTTAGACGAATCGAAAATGATGCCATTAGTCGATTCGTGCGGCGAGCATCGTCTACAACATCGGAGACCATCAAGGTATACAACCTACAGATGGCCGTCAGGGATCGAAACGAAGCGGTGATGGAGGCTCTGGGCCAGGAGAAGGAGAATTAGAAGGAGAAGACCTGAAAAAGTGTAAGCATTGCGTGCATGCCCCAAGCATTCATGCTCGCCATCGAAGGCTACTTCTTGCGGCGGCATTATGTGTCGGGTCGTTCTCTTCCCTCAAATATGGTCGAGGAGAGCGATGGCGGGCACATGTGTCATACTCGTGATCGGGTGCTGCTAGCGGGTCGCCGGTCTGCTTGTGGCTTTCACGCAATGCATCGACTGAATAGCTTAGACTAAGATTTAACCATGTACCAACTCTCTTTGTACAGTAAAATCTTATAATTACCTATAGTTAACAAAGGGCACAGACCCTGGAGTCTGTGGTTAGGAAATTTTCGATAAAAAAAAAAAAAAAAAAAACGGTTTTGACGTTCGGGAGCTACGGCGCTACAGAGACACACACAGTCAAACGTCAAACTTATTAACAACCCGTCGTTTTTGGCCCGGGAGATTAAATAATTATTTTTTTGCAATAAATCGCAATACCGACTTCCACCGTGTACAGAATTTGAACAGTTTGCACGAATCGATGTGACATCTATGTACGTTATTGTTGATTTGTCAAAAATGGCTCAGCCGATTTTGAAAAAGTATATATACTCGTTAGGAGTGGGTAATATCGCTTTTGCGAAGATATCGTATCGAAACTATATATCGATATTTGATATCGGATTTTGAAACTATATATTGCTAGAAACCATATATTTTGTCAAACGGATTCAGATATCGATTTAAAATCATTCGATACACAACGTGCATCGGCTACCGCAATATAGGTTTAATATCTGGTTAATTTTAGGTTAAAGATTTTATTTTACAATATAATTGTGATAAATTTCCCTTCTTACTTAACCAGGCTTAGGACTGGCTGCATTAATATTTTAATGTATTATGCATTTATTTTTGATTCGTGCCGGCGCTAAAAGTGGAGTTGGTAGAAGAAGGAAGAAGGAGGAGGGTTCACCTCCCCTCCTGGGAAAGGGGGAGGTTCGGAACCTCCCCTTTTCGGAGAAATGTTTTTTTTTTAATTAATCCTGATATGACCTAAAATGTATATTTTCACCGATTAATTCCTTAAAAAATAATCGTTTTCAGAGTTCAAAACTTCGTGAAGATCGTTTTTAATAACGTATTTTACCAGATAAAAAACAAAACAATACTAAAAGTTAGCGGTACGAATCAAAAGTTAAGCTGAATCAACAACGAAATTGCGAATAATAATTCAATGTGTGAAGTTAGCGACAAGCTGTGAAAATCCTCACACCTTATCGTCGCTGACGTATAAATTTGATACTGCGCAACGACTTGCTTCGTGTTCACAAACGCCATCAAGTTTGATTCAGCCTGCACTCAGATCAGTAGAAAGAAATTCAATTCTTGTATTTATTCCTATTACCATAAGGTTCAAAATAGTGCTTCCGCTTACTACTCTTCTATTTGAAGGATATGGCGCGAAAATCGTATGGCTCGATATTGAACATAACACACCGATATAATAAATCGATTCAATATTTCGATATCTCGTTTGATATTCGATTATAACCTAATAACATTACGAATCAAATCGGCGATATCAGCAATATCGTGTTTTAGAAAAATATATAGTTTCATCGCGGATCAATATCGGATTTCCGATACGAACCCGATATATAGTTTCAATATCTATATACGATTTGTATCACTCATCCCTAATACTCGTACCTCTCGAGAGTATACCTACTCTTACGAACGGAAAAAGATTTTTAAATCGGTTCACAATTGGCTAAAATATTGATGAAAATACACAGGAGGTACTATGTTTATGTATGTTTTTTATACATAAACATAGTGCCTCCTCTTTTTGGAAGTGGGTAAAAATGGCGGCAGTAGCCGAAATCGGGGGGAAGCGCATCATGTAAACGCAACCCTAAGACTCAGAACAAATAAAATAATAAAAACAGAATGTTATGAACAAACAAGTGCATGAGGCCGACTAAAACTACGCCTCGCCGTGTACAGACAATCACACACACATCCAACGTACAATGAAACTTGGCCTTGGCTTGTCAGTCGAACTATGGCGACGCAATTCTGACGCACTCGAACATGTATTAAAAACCGGCCTCACTTGATTGTTCAACGACGTTCTCTCTTGATTTTTTTATTTGCTCTGAGCCCTAAGATAACCGTAAGAGATACCGTACTGTATCTACATTTTTAATAAACCACTAGGTCCTAAACATGGACCTATCTACAAATGAGAACTGGGCCATATCTCCCCCTGCCGGGATCACATATGCTAGTGAATGTCTTCGAATTATGATGATGATCGGCATTAACTTCTGTAAACCCCACGAGACCTGTTCTCGACCAGGCCTCGGGAGCACTTTACCTGTTAGCCTCTTCATCACATCAACTTTAATTAAGTCTCGAATGTATAAACGTGTTGCCGAAACTAGTTAACGGCTTTACTGACTATAATAATTAAAGTTATGACGGCAGGTAGCAACAAACGTACTTCTATACTATACGTAGAACTTACCAATGTAGGTATTGTTTATAAATGAATACGAGTATGCCTATGTAAACAAACATGTTTATTCCATCGTCTAGTTGGAAATTGGCAGGTCATTGTATCCTGTTATCATTATGGAGATCGTTTCCCTAAAATCGTGAATAAAATAAGCTTTTCTATACAAAAAGGCGTTCACCTTCGATAAAATGTAGATAGAGCGTTCACCTATAAACGTCTCAATTGAGATCATTTATTCTTATAATTCGTTTATTCATTTTTCTTGATTTTATTTATCACTAACGAACCGCTCTAGCTTCGCACGGGTTTATTATACATATAAACCTTCCTCTTGAATCACTATATCTATTAAAAATAAACGCATCAAAGCCCGTTGCGTAGTTTTAAAGATATAACTATATATAGGGACAGACAGCAGTAAGCTACTTTGTTTTATACTATGTAATGATAGTGATAGTGAAATGACTTTTTTATCTCGTTCAATTTGAAGATGCCAATCGCCGAATCCAACTCAGTTGGGCAGCGTTTGGAAAATTGCGTAACGTCTTCTCGTCCGACATACCTCAGTGCCTCAATTCGAAAGTTTTCGACCAGTGTTGCCAGTGATGACTTATGGCACAGAAACGTGGTCTCTCACTATGGGCCTTATTAGTAAGCTCCAAGTAGCCCAACGAGCCATGGAGAGGGCAATCCTCGGAGTTTCTCTGCGAGATCGAATCAGGAATGAGGAGATCCGTAGAAGAACCAAGGTTACCGACATAGCCCAGCGGATTGGCAAGTTGAAGTGGCAATGGGCAGAGCACATAGCGCGGAGAACTGATGACCGATGGGGTCGAAAAGTTCTCGAATGGAGACCACGTACCGACAAGCGCAGCGTAGGACGTCCACCCACAAGGTGGACGGATGACTTTATTAGGACCGCAGGATCGCGCTGGATGCATGCCGCTATATCAACCGGTCTTATTGGAAATCATTAGGGGAGGCCTATGTCCTGCAGTGGACGTCCTATGGCTGAAATGATGATGATGATGATGATGAATTTGAAGATGAAGAATGAGTGTAAGTTTAGTGAAAATGTGCATATCAGATCATACTAAATAAATAAATAAATATTTGGGGACAACTCACACATGGTCTCTGACCCCAAACTAAGCAAAGCTTGTGATATGGCTGCCAGAGACTGATATACTACATATACATATTTTTAAAATACATACTTATATAGATAAGTATCTAAATAACACCCAGACACAGAGCAAACACCTATGTTCATCACAAAAATGCTTGCCCTGGGTGGGGATCGAACCCACGCCTCTTTGATCCAGAAGTCAGGTTCACTAACCACTGGGCCACCGAGGCAGTCAAAATACTAATATTATAAATCTAAAAAGTTTGTTGGTTTGTTTGTTTGTATCAAAAGAAAATCGTAAATATTTATTCTGGAATATTTCAATGCGACGAGTAGATCCGCGGGGTGCGACTAGTATCAACATTTCTTTTCAGCCGCAATTCGCGGTTTCCCTGTGATTTTCTTATTACTTTCATTGAGTATCAACCTCGCATCATATGTACATCAAAGAGTTCGGCCGTAATAGGATTTTTTGCATCTGACTGCTTTTTGATGTCTCGATATCTTCTTTTCCAAGTTTTTAGACCTCTGCGGGTAATATCGACTTTCTCTCGCATAATGTTCGTGCGCCTTTTACTGATTAGGTACGTTTCTCCCCATATTTTTATTGGTGAAGAGTGAGTATTAATAAAGTGGGAAGGAAACGCCTTTCGAAATTAGAATTCTAGAACTACGTTTATGTAAGTATTTGCCAAGCATTTTAGATTATTACCAATGAGCTTTGACTAAATGAGCTTAATCTACGTAAAACTCATTGGTTATTACGGGTCACATCAATTTGACAGTCATAATTTTTTTAAACTGAATTACTACTACATTTTCCGCTGGAATCTTAGATTTTTGGCTGGAACACGCTGGAGACAAGTCTTATTGGAAACACGTGGCGGAGGCCACATGTTCAATAGTGAACGTCTTACGGTTGATAATGATGATAATGATAATTACCTTTTTATTTTAATTGAATCGTTATTTATTTCGTAGATTTTATGTTTTCCTGACTCTGTTAAAGTAGTCAAAGATTAAGCAACATTTCAAGTTGAAGCAATACATTGTGTGTACACCTATAGCCGTGGTGGTCAAGAGGTAGTGACACCCGCCTTACAATCGTGAGGTCGTGGGTTCGAATACCCGGTCCCGTACCATTGAGTTCTTTGGAATTTATGTACGGAATTTCACACCACAGGCTTTTCGGTGAAGGAAAACATCGTGAGGCAACCTGCATACGTCCGAAGAAGAAATTCGATGGCGTATGTGAATCCACCAACCCGCACTGGGCCCGCGTGGTGGATATGGCCCAATCACCCTTCGTGGGTAGGCCTACGTCCTGCAGTGGACTACTAAAAAGGCTGGTACAGTACAGTACACCTATATATTCTCGGTAGCTTAATACATCGCAATTATCCTACACAAACAGAGGCTCACACGTGTGCCCTTTTATTTACAAATGTAACCTAGTTCAATCTCAAGAATATATTTTGAATTAGATATGAAGATATTCGTAAACAATCCGTTTACCTAGCTAACAAACTTGACATCGCAATCGAATTATAAACCCTGGAGAATATGGACTTTTGCATTTATAATCACGACATGTGAGGTAGGCAAGGTAACTTTACGACTTGTAACAGGATAGACAACGCAAGCCCAGATATTTCAGATAAAAAAACAGTGTATAACATTTATGTCGTTGACTTTAATAGAGAAGAGGAAATATGCCACATATAAAATACCTATAATTTGTAATTTAGTATTATTATTTATGTCCTTAATATAACACAAATCAAATTTATTTCTTTTGAAGTCGGCCTTGGTACTTACAAGTGTTTTTAGTTACTAAACACCTGCTTATTATTTTATTATTTTTTTATTATTAAGGATAACTTAATTTATTTAATTTTTAAAAACTACTGATTACTTGATTACCATGTAACTTTTTACAAAAACCATCTTTCAAATAATAAAAAAATATATTCCTATATATAGCAAACCGCTGGCTTTTCGGTGAAGGAAAGAAATCGACGTAAGCTACATATGGCATGTCTCATGTTTGGCGTCATGAAATACAAAACTCCGAGTTATTTGTACAAAAAGTTGTCATGGAAATCGAATCGTAATCCAGCCCGCCAATGTCCTACGCAGTTAGCGACGCAGCGACATAGCTCTGCCGCTTTCAGGGGCAATTTCCGCTACGCTGCGTCGTAGTGTTGGAATAATATTCCACCACCAATAAGGAACCTGCAAAGTATATATAGTTTTAGATCGAATTTAAAAAAATATATACTTGCACATCAACGGGGCGAACAACTCCTGAGAATTGACACTAGTGCCATATAAGTCATTGTCATTATTTATTTAAGCATTGTTGTAATAGTGTAATTGTAGTATTTTTTGTTGTATTTTTCGCTATTGTTTATGGAATAACTTTATTTAGGACTAGTGAAAACCGCGTACTTAACCATACAAAAACAATAAACTGTTATCTACACAACTAAATGTTATCCGAATTGAGTGATTTTTTCCTATGTTGAACAGTTCAATCGCTAGGATTATGCGTCTTGGTTTTTGCAGTTTTTCAAATATAAGCCTCTTCGGCAAAGTTATCCGCAAAGTTTGATTGACAATTTGAAACTTACAAGACTTCGTAATATTTCTTGTTCAAGCGATTGACATTATAACATTTGTGCGTTTTAAGACACTAGTAACGCCATCTAGTTCTATTTTTGGAAAACACTAACATCGATATTTGTTCCGCTACTTGAGGTCTATGTGAGACGATTGTGTGTGTTTTAAGGTGCAGCTAACGCCATCTATTTTATTTTCGCGTATACATGTTTGTATTAAATATGTAACTGACTTATAATGTGTATTTATAATATTGTTGTTTCATGTAAGGTTATTTTAATGTGTTTATTTTATGTGTTATTAATTGTACGCATACCGAGCGACAGTCGTGTGCGTGACGTCACGTCGGTTCCATCGGAAGATCAGCGCCGGCTGTCACGGTCGGCATTATGCTGAGATGGGGCCGGTTTTTGTGGCGAAAATTTAACAGATAATTACTGTTTATATTTATTCATGTACTATATTTTTGATGTTTGTCTTTTATTATGTGTTGTTTTCATTGCAAATAAAGTTATGTCTATGTCTATGTCTATGGAAAACATCGTGAGGCAACGTGCATATGTCAGTAGAAGAAATTCGATGGCGTATGTGAATCCACCAACCCGCACTGGGCCAGCGTGGTGGATATGGCCCAAACACCCTTCGTGGGTAGGCCTACGTACTGCAGTGGACTATTAAAAAGGCTGATACATTTCAGTACAATATATAGCAATGTGCCATCAGTGCTATGCGAGATGAGAACGCTTGCTAGTACTCCAATCTTGAAAAAGATCGCCAAATGTGGTCAAAACTCGAGTAGTTTTAGAGTAAATAAATAAATATTGGGGGACATCTCACCCACGGTCTCTGACCCCAAACTAAGCAAAGCTTGTGATAAGGCTGCCAGAGACTGATATACTAAGTACTTATACATATTTTAAATACATACGTGTATAGACAGTACCTAAATAACACCCAGACACAGAGCAAACACCTATGTTCATCACAAAAATGCTTGCCCTGGGGCGGATCGAACCCACACCTCTTTCCAGAAGTCAGGGTCACTAACCACTGAACCACTGAGGCAGTCCGGCAGAGTAGTATTACTCAGAAATATGTAAGTAATACCAGCCGGGCTAGTATGCACGCCACGAATTATTTTGTTCGTAGTGTCAGAACGAGACAGCGTTATGGCAAAGTATATAATCTGTCACTTTTTCACACGTCGAAATGAGTTGTTTACGCAAGCTTGACTAGCTGTACATATTTTCGAATTAATTAAAATGTGCGAAAGCCACGTTTGTTCCCGTAATAAAAAAAAAACAAAATCGATTCACCTAAAAAGTTATGATACACTTATAGTTGAATTAAAAAAACACTTAAGATGTAACTTAATTCGTAAGAAGTAACCACTTGAGAAGTAACTTAAGTCCGACTCGCGCGCAAAGGGCTCCGTACCGTATGGAAAGTACTGTAAAGAGGGCTCCTTAATTTATTTAATTTTAATTTATTTATTCATTTTTGAAGGGAATATACATATTACTGATTATTCTGTGATTATTCCAAGCATCTTCCTGTTGCCGTTTTTAATATATTAAAAAACACACGATTCTTGTATGGGTATTCTCCCCCTTAAAAATGTATGTAGTTTTCTTTTTTAATATTTGTTGTTATAGCGGCAACAAAAATACATCATCTTTGTAAATTTTAACCTTCTAGCTATCACAGTTCATGAGATACAGCCTGGTGACAGACAGACGGACAGACGGACGGACAGCGGAGTCTTAGTAACAGGGTCCCGTTTGTACACTTTGGGTACGGAACCCTAAAAATTGGCAATAAATTTCTGCGACTACTTCCAAATTTCCGACTACTACCCGGGAGTACCGACAAGCTCGTTCTTGTAATTTTTCTAAGAGCTCGTTGGTCCCCAGTGTTTGTCTCAAGACCACATTTCGCTCCATCGTAAATCAATAAAAATATCATCAAATCGGTTTGCCTAAAAAAGTTATGACGTAGCACGAAAAATATGTCGAAACACTGTCTGTAATCCTACATCCAAAGAAGTTCTCATCGAATTGCGAACACGTGATGTCTATTCCAATAAATGCCTACGACTACCTCCAGCGTAACCCGGGACTTGGGACAAGCTAGTTGGTCCCCAGTGTTTGTCTCTAGACCACATTTCGCTCCATCGAAAATTTAATTATGAACGTTTCTCTCGTCCTAACTCTACTACGTTTCCAGTGGTGCTACCACATTCTCTTTAACTTCATTTATGGGGATTGGCTTGTTTCTGCTCCATGTCAGTTTACTTTGTTTGAGAAGGTTTATTATTTGACTGCCTAAGAAAGAACGCAAGGTAATAACTCAAGGCTCAACGTTTAGACAAGCGCGCGCGCTAGTAAACGCAATTTTAAGAATATTTTTACAATAGTGAATTGAAATTTAAACACTTATCGTGAATTTAAAAAACAGGTTTTCCGTAATCAAAATTTACGCTTCGGCCGTTTAGGAAACCGGGGATAAGAAACTGGTTTCCTAAATGGCTTTTCTTTTACTTTCAGGAAACTGGTTTCCTAAAAAGCTTTTTTTATACTTCTACGTCACTGGTTTCCAAGAAGTACTATACTGTCAAACTTATTTCTTATAATATAAGGACATAAAAGGCTTGATTTTTAATAATAAAATCTACAGATAAGTTATAATATTGTCGTCTTGAAGTAAATTTCAATGACCGTGAAGAGACTTCCAAAGTTCTTGATTATAAAGTACAATCATAGATTTAAAAACACATAGATTCAGAGTCATTCAAGAGAGTCAATTTTAATGGAACAACGTTAGGTATAACTGTCCACAGTATAAGTAGTCTTTACAGCTCCACTCTATTCAAGACTGTCTTTTGTTTCTCGTTTAACAAGTGCTATTTACGCAGTGAACTGACGGACTAAAACGATCCATCTAGTTTTGCTCCGATCCACTTTGGTAGTATTAGCTGGGCTTTAAAGCCCTCATACACGTTCCAATTAGATTGAAGCCAACCAAATGGGTAACTGTATCCAACATTGCCACAGGTATCCCAACATTGTGCCTATAAACGATTGGCCGATTGGACATAACCATCTCCAACCAGTACTAATAATAATAATGTTTGTTACATACAATGCGATTTGACCAAATAGGAACGCTATGATCTAGTCCCGATTTTCTGGCAGTAATTTAAATAGTTCCTATTAAAACAGTTATGTGTAAGTCTTCGAGCAAATATCTAGAGAGCCACAGTCTCTAAGTAAAAGTAGTAAAAAATGTCCGAGCGCCGTCATACATGCCGACTTAGATATTTACATTAAATAATTCACAATAACCCGTTTTCGCGAATCTCGACGTTATGTCACCTATTTAGTGCTTGTAATCGAGCACTTTGGCATCGCGAGGCGTTGTAGTCAGTTTCCAATTTAAAAAAAAAAAAAAAAAAAAAAAATTCGACATTATTTACTGTCACAAGATACAAATTATCATACAATTGTCATGCAGACACTGTTCCCCAAACTGGGTACAATAAAGCTCCCGTATCTTTGGGGCCTAGGCATTCTCGTTATGTGAATCATCATTCATCATCATCATTTCAGCCATAGGACGTCCACTGCTGGACATAGGCCTCCCCTAATGATTTCCAATAAGACCGGTTGATAGCGGTTTGCATCCAGCGCGATCCTGCGGTTCTAATAAGGTCATCCGTCCACCTTGTGGGTGGACGTCCTACGCTGCGCTTGCCGGTACGTGGTCTCCACTCGAGAACTTTTCGACCCCATCGGTCATCAGTTCTCCGCGCTATGTGCCCTGCCCATTGCCACTTCAACTTGCCAATCCGCTGAGCTATGTCGGTAACCTTGGTTCTTCTACGGATCTCCTCATTCCTGATTCGATCTCGCAGAGAAACTCCGAGCATAGCCCTCTCCATGGCTCGTTGGGCTACTTGGAGCTTACTAATAAGGCCCATAGTGAGAGACCACGTTTCTGTGCCATAAGTCATCACTGGCAACACACACTGGTCGAAAACTTTCGACTTGAGGCACTGAGGTATGTCAGACAAGAAGACGTTACGCAATTTTCCAAACGCTGCCCAACCGAGTTGGATTCGGCGATTGGCCTCTTTCTTGAAGTCGGACCTACCTAACTGGACTACTTGTCCCAGGTAGACGTACGAGTCAACGACTTCAAGAACCGAGTTCCCAACTGAAATAGGGGTGGGTACAACATGAGAATTACACATGACCTTTGTCTTATCCATGTTCATTTTAAGACCCACCTGTTGAGAGACTCGATTAAGGCCTTCGAGCATCGTGCTGAGTTCTTCCATCGACTTTGCCATGACTACGATATCGTCGGCAAATCGAAGGTGAGTGATGTATTCGCCATTGATGTTGATGCCGAGTCTTTTCCATTCCAGGAGCTTAAAGGCGTTCTCCAGAGTAGTAGTAAACAGTTTCGGAGATATTACGTCTCCCTGTCTTACGCCTCTCTTCAAAGGGATCGCCTTGGAGCTCTCTTCCTGTACTCGAACCGACATAGTGGCGTTATTATACAAACACTTCAGCACTTCAATGTACCGATGGTCAATACGGCATCGTTGAAGAGACTCAAGCACAGCCCACATCTCAACCGAATCAAAGGCTTTCTCATAGTCCACAAACGCCAAGCAAAGTGGCAGGTTATACTCCTCGGTCTTCTGTATAACCTGCCGCAGCGTATGTATGTGGTCCATGGTGCCAAAGCCCTTCCGGAAACCGGCTTGTTCGGCAGGCTGGAAGTCATCAAGCCTGCGTTCGAGACGATTCGTAATGACCCTTGAAAACAACTTATAAACATGGCTCAGAAGCGAGATGGGTCTGTAGTTTTTCAATAAGGTGTTGTCACCTTTTTTGAAGAACAACACCACCACGCTTCTGTTCCACGCTTCTGGCGTTATGCCCTCGAGGACGACGGTGTTAAAAAGCTTCTGAAGGACTTTTAGTACCGGCGTTCCACCCGCTTTCAGAAGCTCTGAAGTGATTCCGTCGTCACCCGGCGCCTTATTGTTCTTAAGTTGGTTCAGGGCCATCCTAATCTCGTATAGGCTAATGTCCGGGATGTCTTCGGTGAAGTGTCGGGTCAGCTTGGCTCTTGGGTCTTTGGCCGTGCTGTTTACAGGCTTTGCTACCGAGGCGTATAACTGTCCGTAAAACCTTTCGATCTCCTGCAATACCTCTGCCTTGGTTGACGCTATACTGCCATCTTCTCTCTTCAGCTTTGTCAACTGGCTTTGCCCAATAGAAAAATGCCTCGCGAACACTTTGGAGCCTTTGTTCCGCTCTATTGTCTCTTTAACATGTTTAGTATTAAAGAGACGAATGTCGCACCGCACCGATTTTGAAATCTGTCTATTGAGCCGCCTGTATGACTTTACATCATCGGAAGACTGCAGTCTTAGCGAGCGTCGTTCGGCCATGAGATTTAGAGTATGATCGGAGAATTTCTTAGGTTTATCTGAACGGCGGGGTCTAAAGAACTTAGAACCCACCGTTTGGACAGTTTCTACGAGCCCGTTATTGATCTCGTCCACCGACGCAAAGTTCTCCAGGCAAGCAAAGCGATTTGAGAGCTCGAGCTGAAAGTTCTCGGGGTTTTGTATGTGGGCACGAGTAGGTCGGAGCGTAGACTTCATCAGGCGGGACCTTTCGAGTTTAACGTTGATATTCAGTTTGCCTCGCACGATTCTGTGATCACTGCCAGTTTTTACCCTGTGGATCACGGAGACGTCGTTGAATATCCGTTTCTCGCTAGTCATGATGAAGTCTATCTCATTTCTCGTGGTACCGTCGGGACTCATCCAGGTCCATTTCCTGCGAGGTGGCTTCTGGAAGAAAGAGTTCATCATGAAGAGTTCCTCTTTCTCCAGAAAGTCTGCCAGCATGTGGCCCCTGGGGTTCCGTTGCCCACATCCAAATTGCCCCACTCTCAACTCATCATCGCTTTTCTTGCCCAACTTTGCGTTGAAGTCTCCCATAACAACCGTGAAGAGGGTCTTAGACGTATGTATGGCCCGACTTACGTCCTCATACATAGCCTCCACTTCATCATCTGGGTGTGACGAGGTCGGTGCGTATACCTGGATGACCTTCAACGAATATCGTTTGGATATTCTGAGTATCAGGTATACAACCCTACTCGACACACTTTCGATGGTAATGATGTTGTTAACGAGAGACCTGTGAACGAGAAAGCCGACACCACCTTGGGACCGTTGGTCACCTTCCCGGTAGTACAGTAGGTTGCCGGATTTCAGGGTTATCGTGTCCTCGCCCTCTCTACGGACTTCAGATAACCCCATAATATCCCATCGCAACCCACTCAACTCTTCTTCCAGTTCCGCAATCTTCTCATCAGTCCTCATGGTGCGCACGTTATATGTTGCCAGGGCCAGTCGTCGTCGGTTGGGGTGGCAGCCGGATCTCTGCCGGGGATTCTTAGCACCCCTTGCTCCGCCGTTACCGTGGTCGCTGCCGGAACCAGGACTAGCGGAGCTGCCGGGGACTGGGGGCCTGGTTTCATTTTGTGCAATCATAAGGGGGGATTTGCCCATAATTGCCGCGCTGGGCAAGCGTGTTGGCAATCGCAGGGCGTAGCTCTCGCGACAGGGATGCTGCTGCCCATCCCCGCCCTGTTGCACTTGAGCTACGCTGTTCTGGATGGGTATACCGCCAACTGTCGGTTCCGTAGTACCTCAGTCGGCTCTTACGACACCTGGTACAAAAGGGTTATACTGTTATGTGAATGTGACTAAAGAAATATTAAAAAAATATTAAAAGAAACATTTGGTTAAAAAAATTAATTAATAAAATTGGAATCAACATTAATTAACTAACTAAAAAGCCTGCCCACTACATAGCTTGGGCTGAGTTTTGGCTCGGGCACTTTTTTGCACGATTGTGACTCTATAGATATTTGCTCGAAGATAATAATTTTAAATTTTAAGCAAAAGAAATATTACAACACTGAAATTATTTCATTTATTAAATTAAACAAGTCAACATCTATGTGTTGATAAATCTAAGAGTTCAGTTATTTAAATACGTACCTAGGCCTTACATTGACATTGATCAATAGACTAGAACGACGTAATTCACAGTCCGAGCGTAGCTGGGAATTGAAATCAAATTGGAGTTGCCGAGTTAAACAGAATTGCTCTCCGTGTTACTGAATGAATAGGTTTTAGCGTGACTTTACAATTTATACCTAAAATGTAATAATTTCTAAGCTAAATCATAATTGGAACCAGTCTCTACCACACCACCGCTCATCAACGAAATAGTGACGATCTGTCAAGACCACAGGAACAAGCTGCATGCAAGCCTCTTTTTGACTTGTTTGAAACAAGTCGACAAAAAAAGCGCAGCCGTAAGTACTTTTCCTGAAGACATTCAGGCCATTCTCAATCGTCTGTAACTTCGTTCTGGATAAAGCTAGACATGTGAATTTCTGAACCAATAAAACGTCATAAAACGAAGTATATTTACTATTAGTTTTTGGAGTCGGCCATTGTCCTATAACTGGCATTGATATAAGCATTGGCATAAGAAAAAATAAATAAAACAGATATAACGGAAACCAGCCTGTTTGCAGCTTATAGACTATTATGATACACATGAATCGTAGAGGCTACGTGTTACAAAATAAAGACCAAATCCACAAGTTTACCATGACTAACTTTACTAAACTGACTAGCTTAACTTTACTACCCCAAGTTTATTTATTTTATTTTTTTATTTATATTAACACATATTACAATTAGATTTAAGTCAGCTCAGCACCTAAATACCACAGTAGGTTTGTCTAGGTACTTCGAGATACGAAGGAATATTACTGAATTAACGAATATAGGAATATTTATGAATGAAGTCATTCATTTAGTTAATTTAACATTGTGCGGTTTCAGATTTGACAAACAAGGGCAACTTACCACTGACGTCTGACTTTTGCTCTAAATCTGCCACGAATACAATGTTGCAGAAGAAACAGTTATTACTGTTTCCGTCAGAAAAACTTGCGCTGATCAGACCTGAAACTATTCCCTCTTAAGACGTGTTGCCAACAGTAAAAACTCGATCATTATGCTTAAAACAGCAAATGTAACTAATTATTCCAAGGACGGAAAAACCAAAACGTCTCTGGTATCATTCGTGATAGGGTGCAATATACTATATCACTATAAGGATATGGTTAAAGTTGTGTGAACGTTGGTAAGTACATTTTCTTTCGTATCTTACTTTGTACTGTGCTACCACACAACGTTAAAACACTAACGAAAAATAGATTTAGCTAAAACAGCACAATATTCGACTTGTTATTATAGTAATAATTGATACCGAGTACTCACTAGTTACGGTTGTTTCAACCGTTTAGCCATGTCAGAGGCCTTCAGGCGGCCTAAAAACTCTGACACCAGGGCTAGCCACCCGGCCTATACGAACTTACTTACTAGTTACCAAGCGACAAGCCACGTGCATTCCGCCTCGCATCCCTCCGCCACAACGAATTAAAACTTTTCTATTTAGAAGACACATGGCGCTAACACAACTGCACCATTTGGGAACAGAGCAGACACAGAAGTAATATCACCGTCGCCATGTGAAAACATTGTTTTCGTTTGCTGAATTATTACCGCAGAAAACTTTCCCCTTATTTCAGCTAGACGTGGGCTGTATCGGCAAACGCCGAGGTTGTATCGGGGATTGAAAACATTGTAGAAAGGCTTCGGGAAAGTTACTTAAGTTGCAAAATCCACAGAGGCTATTCCATAAAATTTAATGATCCATGCAGGATTTCTTGAGCCGTGTAACTACAGTAGTTAGGCGTTTCTTTTGAAATAATGTTGTAATTTCGAGAGCAGATTAAGCATTACTAAGTAATTTATCGGTAAGTTTTGTATACAAAGTAGGCAGATATTATTTTCAGAAAGTTACTGTATCTAAGCCGTGGTGTTCTAGAGGTAGTGACCCCCGCCTGACAATAGTGAAGTCGTGAGTTCGAATCCTCGGTCCCGTACCAATGATTTCTTTGGAATTTATGTGCGGAATTTCACACCACTGGCTTTTCGGTGAAGGAAAACATCGTGAGGCAACCTACATACGTCCGTAGAAGAAATTTGATGGCATATGTGAATCTACCAATCCGCACTGGGACAGCGTGGTGTATATGGCCCAATCACCCTTCGTGGGTAGGCCTACGTCCTGCAGTGGACTATTAAAAGGCTGGTACAGTACAGTACTCTATCTAATTTTGCCTTCAGTACCTCTTATTTTGCCTTCAGTACCAAAACATTAGAAATATATGTATTAAAAAATAACGTTGATATTTGACTGAATAGCTCTATGGTGTACTTATAGTGACCAAAAATGCAATAATCTTTCTTGTAAAACATGAATTTGGTCTATAAAAGCGGTAGTTTTGCATTTATCGAGCTAAGTTTTTCGAATTGTGTTTTGAGTAATTCAATTCTCTACCGCATAGTTTTAAGAATATTGTGTATTTTTTTCTATCCAAAAAGTTATAGGTTGTTGATGGAGAAAAGTCATGTATGTAGTTTAACTAGGACTCTTTTCAAGTATTTTGAGATTGGATATCGGCTTAAGACTCTTGTAGGCTGGATTTTTACTAATAAAGGTTTTCATAGTTTCTATATTATAATCATAGCTAGATTTTTAGTTGCCATGAGTTAAGAGTGAGTTATTTTAGTTTTAATATGACTGAATTCTTCTGACTACTGTACTGAAGAACTAGAATTTTGACTGCTTCGGTGTCTCAGTGGTTAGTGACCCTAACTTCTGGATCAAAGAGGCGTGGGTTCGATCCCCACCCAGGGCAAATATTTATGTGATGAACATAAGGGTTTGCTCTGTGTTAGATACATAGTCGCTATCTATAAGTTTGTAAAATTAAGTATATGTAGGTGGTATATCCGTCTCTGGCAGCCATATCACAAGCTTTGCTTAGTTTGGGGTCATAGGCCGTGTGTAAGACGTCCCAAAATGTTTATGTTTATTTTATATTTATTTATAATATGTTTATGATTATGTGTATCATGAATTAATCTGTCTAAAAAAACAAATCACGTATTGTAGAAGAGGATAATAATATTAAATAGACATTGACATGGTAAACAATAAAACGCCAAAATATAATAATAAGGTGAGCCTGGGCAGAGATAAATACCTAGAGCGCAAAATGTGCGCTACAGAACCTAATAGTATTGTAAGACAGGATCTATTAACATAGATTTACGAGTATGGTACAAACAAACAAACCATAGTTTACATGTTGCTCCAAATGAGTTAGTCTATTTCGGCAAACGAAATAACCATAAAACTTCCTGGATTCACGCCTATGTCGGTAGATTACTGCTATCTGTCTAACAAACAACATGGTTCTATGTAACTACGAATTATAATTTTCTGTACTGAAAGTTTGTGAATTTCTATAGATTTTTTAGCAAATTTGATAACAATAAAGTATCATGGCCCTAAATTCAGGCCATGGTATAAGATTCATACACTTAGCAACATATATTAAATTAGGTGCATGTATTAAGCATATATGTACATCACGAAAACTAAAGAAGAAAATACTGAAATAGTCAAAATACAGATTAAGAAGTTAATTAAAAATAGTATATACCACTTAGACACGAAATTGGGTAGGTATCAGGCTAGCCACTAAATCTCGAATGACTTTTCTTATATCTTTGTATGATACGAGTATATGATATATTCTAAAAAGTACGCTGACTGTGTAAGTGTTAGTAAATGTTTCGTGAGAACAAGTACCTATAAACTGCACTTTTCATTTCGAACCCAACCCTGTAAAAAGTATAGTTACACGTACATTCAATAATTAAAACAAAAAAGGCAAATAATAATTATTTAAAGTCTACCTATAAATGTACAAAAACTCATTTTCAGGGTTCCGTACATCAAACGGAAAAAACGGAACCCTTATAGGATCACTTTGTTGTCCATCTGTCCGTCTATTCGTTTTTGTGTATGTCAAGACTCTTTATCTCGGGAACACGTAAAGATGTCGAGTTGAAATTTAATCTGTAGACGTATATTTATGGTCTCTTGCAGATGTGTCAAAGAAAAACTTCTCATTTATCGTTTAAAAAAGTTAAGAGCCGTTTATGTCGTAAAAAACCGCATATTTCGACACTCACAATAATCAAAACCTACAGAATACTTCCCGTTACCATAGAACTATAAAATTTGTCGAGAAGCATTGTCTCAGAATACACATATAGGAATAAATCTGAAAACTGTACTTTTTTATTTAAATCACAAAAAAATAGGGCCTCAAAATTCACAAAATATGGGTTCAAAATTCAAAGTGAGAAATCATATCATGTAAGGTATCATATAAAAGAACTTCATTAGCACATAATAAAACAGGTTTTTAATTATTTTAAAAATTTTTAATTTTCGATGTATAACGATAAAAGTGAAAAAACAAACTTTTTTGTCGATGGTTATAGTATAGAGATTTTAACAACTTACATCCCAATTTGTTAAATTTTCTGGATTTGTACGGAACCCTCGATGTGCGAGTCTGACTCGCACTTGTCCGGTTTTATTATCTAGTACTGGAGCTATGTTCTTACTAATATAACATTTTTCATATGAACATCCCCTTTTTAAACGGAGCTCCAAACAACCTGACTACAGACTTACACTACACAGCTTGTTCCATAATCTCCAGAACCTTTAGACATACCACTAATAAGTGTTTTGTTAGAGCTAGTATCACTGAGCACTAAATGATATAAATTGCACTTTCAAGTTACAAAACAACAGCAAGTATAAAGCATAGTTCCATTCAGATATAAAAACAAACAAATAAGGAAATAAATAGTCAAAATCTACCTATCACTTTTTATGACGTCTACAAACACATCTTTTTACATTTCAATAGCACTAAAAGAAAAGAAAAACTGTACCAATATACAAACAACAAATAGCTTTTCTTATCTATCCTATCGCTTATCATAACAGTAAGTATTCTAAAAAGTAGTTAGGTCTAAAGGCCGAACACAGCAGTATTCTATAATCTGCAAAGCCTTCAGCCATCTCTCTAATAAGTGTTTCGTGAAAACAAATATCACTGAAACAAATTGCACTTTTAGAATCTTTCCAATAGAGCTCCAAACAAACCAAAAACAGCCTGTTCCATAATCTGCAAATCCTTTTGACATCCCTCTAATAAGTGTTTCGTGAGAGCAAGTATCACTGAACACTAAGTGAGACAAATTCCACTTTTAGTTATAAAACAACAGCAGGCTGTTGTTTTATAACTAAAAGTGGAATGAAATTAAAACAATGAACCAAATTTATAATCAAAATCCACATATCAATGTAAATTACGACTTAACACATTTCACTAGCACTGAAACTCTGTATGAAATACTTTTATCAATCACCTATGAAACATTTTAAAATTACTTATCCCTGACAGGTTAATTTTAACATTAGGTATATTTTTATTAATCTTCCAAATTATCCAAACAACCCGACTACAGACAAACTATTTCATAAACTACAGCCTGTTCCATAATCTGCAAAGCCTTTGGACATCCCTCTAATAAGTGTTTCGTGAGAACAAGTATCACTGAGCACTAAGTGAGATAAATTGCACTTTTAATTAATGCCTCCACTGCGTCCGTTGTCCGACGACCCGTCCGGAAAACACTCAAAGCCTCCGAAGCTTTTGCATGCAAATTGCGACCGCGAACGCTGTATCGATCGCGCACTTTAATTTTCAACTAAGAAAATTTATTAAACGGCATTGTTTGCCGCTTTGACTTCACAGCTTCGGCGTAGTTTTAGGCTTACGATAAATTAGTATACTGGATTTTAAATAGTGTATTGGTGAACATGGGCCTACCCGCGAAGGGAGATTGAGCAAATTCAACCACTCTAGCCTAGTGCGGTTTAATGATGCTTTAATAATTGGTACTTATTTCTCTTTGATTGTTACTGCGATCTCCACTTCAACGATAAGCCTATGGTTGAAGCCCTGGAACTGAGGTCTTAAAATACGGTTCCAGTATTCCCTGCCTGTCGTAAAAGCTGACTAAAAGGAGCCCTCGGAACTCGACGATGGTTGTATTTGGGGATCAAACCATCCATCCCAACGAGTTCTGGGAAGACAACGGCGCTGTGGCCAGCACCGCTGTACACAAGAAAGCCATTGTAAGCTTACGGAGTGCCAAGATCCATGCTGGAGGGCACTGGTGCGTTCTTACTGAGATCCCAGTTCCCTCTGACAAGTTCAGAGGGCGGCAACCGAAGGGGTTTTAGTGATAAAGTCCACATAACGGGGTTTCACCCCAACGCAACCGGGTATCTGTTAAAGTTTTACCCCCGTTAACAAAAAAAGGAGTACGGTTCAAAAGTGAACCGTTAAGTCGAGTCTCATACAGTACAGAAACTACCAAGGTAATATGAGTATAACATGGTGCCTACAAAAATTATTTCCTAGAAATTGGCGAGGAGCTCGTGTTCGTGTCTTCCATTAATGGCAATCAATGGATAATGATATATTGTTAATTAAGAAAAAAATATTATGGCTTGATATTACCTTAAACTTTGGACTAATGTCGTTCAAGAAAGTAACAACATTTAGTTTATAAGCGCATGACAAATCCAGGACCACATCAGCGTCATGTTGTAACTAACCTACTCACTTAGCCATCAAAACGAGCATTTGAGATTTAAATTGAAAATAAAACCTGTAAAACAAGTAATTCTGCGCCATAACAAAGACTATGTAAGTAGGTATTATATATTTGCCTAAAATAATCAGAAGCGCGTACATACACTCCACAGTTTTGATAGCATCGCGCCAAACACAATAAAGGAAGCTGATACGCCTCGAGGGAAATGAGTGTGAATATAAGAATATCCCGCTAATGACGTCGAAGCCGATACCGCTACATATTTCCTTTACATGTATTCTCGAGCACATCCTCGTTGCTGATAGGCAAAAAATACCTACAGACGCAAAATTGACGGGTAAACGTAGAGTGTGTCGAAAGATTACAGCCACTTGCTTCCTGCTTTTTTGAAATCACTTTAGTTGTACTAACTTCCGCAAAAAGGTTCCCTGTTTTCCTGTTTTAAGTACGAATTATTTATTTCATGTAGATGTTACGTATATAAGTAGATACACGACGGGTATGAGCCGTGGTGGTCAAAAGGTAGTGACACCCGCCTTATAATCGTGAGGTCGTGGGTTCGAATTCCCGGTCCCGTAACAATGAGTTCTTTGGAATTTATGTACGGAATTTCACATCACTGGCTTTTCGGTGAAAGAAAACATCGTGAGGAAACCTGCGTACGTCCTTTCTATGAAATTCGATGGCGTATGTGAATCCACCAACACGCACTGGGCCAGCGTTGTGGATATGGCCCAATCACCCTACGTGGGTAGGCCTACGTCTTGCAGTGGACTATTAAAAAGGCGTACACGACGGGTACCGGTAGTTCTACGATAGGACTACCGGGAAAATGTTGTCCCGGTAGTTTTACTAGTAGAACTAATATTAGAGCTTTCGGGAATGACCTAGCATATCCGTTTTTTAACTTATCGGTATTTCTTTTGTTTTCCTTGCCAAATAGTAATTTCGACATTGCGGTTCATTATACTCTATAAAATTTAGCTTGATCTCTGCGACAGCTGTCAGAAAAATTAGTGATGGGCGACGAATGATCGTCACCACAGAGTTTTAGATAGAGTTTTAATTAAAATATCGATAGTTTATACTGACGATATTTTAAATAAAACTTGATTTATCATTAATTTTATTGTATATTTTAATTTCATAACATTTTTACATGTGTAATTAAAGTAAACCCAATTATATGTTACATTAGCTTCGATAATAGTGAAAAACGTCGATAAATACTATCGTTACATTATTATGAGTATATAATTAATATGATAACATTATTTACATGTGTACATACTTGATCTTAAATAATAGTAAAGTAAATGAAATCCAATTTCTCACCTTCAACTACTCATTCGATTTCATTACAACATTGTTTGAAAATCGATTTTTTCCACCACTATCCCAACTCTAAAAATGTCAATCTTCTACTGTCGCAGAGATCAAGTTAAATTTTATAGGGTATAGTATTCTTGTACTTTAAATAAATAAAAACCATTTATGGCAGGCACAGACCCATATTAAACCTTGAACCAGTTCTAAAAAACATTTAAATTTTTAAATTCGTTTATGCATATTTAATCTACAATTGTTTGAATTGAGTTTTGGATTCCGTCGGCGCTCTTTAAGACATTTTGTTAAAGTATAGAGGACGTTTCCGCATTGCTTGTGCACGATAAATGCAAAAAAATAGTGATCGAAACCAATCCATTTCCCAAATTGCAGTTTTAATATATTCCCCTCGAATTTCGATTACCAGTCACGTAGTACGTAGTCAATATGCATTTATACTGTTTTCGGGATAGGAAGCTTTTCAATTCAGCTTTTGTTTTATGTATGATAAAGGAGATGTCCTCGCTCATGAAAATGGCTCTATTAATTTCATCAACATATGGGCGAAAAAATAAAACGCGTTGGAAACTCGCTGCAAACTTTGCAGATATGTAAATAAGTATTTCCAAGTTATATTCGATCAGACCAGCTAAATAATAAATTGACGCTTTAATACCTATTTCTTAGGTTGTTATTAATTTTAGCTAAATGGTTTTACCTCGTATCCAAAAGGATCTTCTTCTGAAAGGTATTCGTGTAAGTTTACCAACTTTTTTTTATTTACCCGAATGAGTCCGCGTTTGACCACCAACTCGCCTGATGGTAAGCGACGTTGTGGTCGAAGATGAAGCACGACTTAGAAGATACCTATTCACTCTGATCTTGAAAAGCTTTAGATTATTTCTCTTAGAAAACAAGAAAGCAGGAAGACTGTTCCATTCCCTGGCGGTACGAATCAGAAATGTTGAGTTAAACCGCTTCGTACGTATCGAAGGAAAATCGACAGTGTAGAGATGGTAATGTTGTCCTGTAGTAAAAAAGGGATGGTAGGATAAGGTTGTGTAGCTCTGATGCACACTCTCCGAAATGAATCCTATAGGAAATGGAGTTTCCTATAAGTATATTATCAACAGATTGCGTCTGCGATCTGCGGACTAAAACATGTCATTCCATCTAACAGAAAGTGCTCTTTCTAAATCATTACATGAACAAACAAAAAGGATAAAGTTAGACTCTAAAATAAAAAAGTAACTAAACTTTCCAAGGTTCTTAATATGATGAGTAGCACTTACTATTAAGATCTCTGCAATGGGGAACTGGAGACAATAGTTATAAAGTCGTTGCGCGACGTTTTATTAATTTCTGCAACCATTGCCAAGGCAGAAGCCGCAAGATTAAAGTCCCTGGGAGATCTCGGAACAAATTGGCCGTTTAATGAGATAGTTTCGAAGCGGGAGGCGGGATTAGGCCTAAATGAATCAAAGTTGCTCCGAGGCCGGGTCTCATCCAATCGATTGCCTGCCTGATGTATTATGTACATTTTCTGGTAGTTAGTGGCCATATCGTTAATTATTCAACCCAAATTATCTAGTTTAGTGCCTCCCTAAGGTGCTTGTTTACGAGTGAGCTTTGATGTTACATTGTATTGAAGTATATGCCTGCCTGTAATTAGTAGTAGAGGCCACTTTCTACGGGCCTTGTTAGATAATAGCCCTAAACTATATATACTAGTACATATAAAATCAATTAGATCATCCCCATCAAACCCACTGCCAGTCGACAGCATTACCACGTTGAATATATTAACTAATATTAATAGTCCTGAATATATTCTTATATTGAAAAAAGTTAATAATAAAATAATCATAGTTGTGGCTTGAAATAATTATTTTTTGCAAAAAATAGCATGACAGACTTCACCCGTGTACAGAATGATTACATATAATATATATAAAACGAAGTCGCTTTCCGCTGTCTGTCCCCATTTATGCTTATATTTTTAAAACTACGCAACGGATTTTGATGCAGTTTGTTTTAATAGATAGAGTAATTGAAGAGAAATGTTTATATGCATAATACACCTGTGCGAAGCCGGGGCGCATCTCCAGAACGCAAATATTATGCACGGATCGATGTAAAATTTTTCACATTATTGTTGATTTATCAAAAATGGCTCCAATATAATTTAAATGGGACCAATTTCGAAGTATATTCTTTCCAATAAAAAAAATATTGAAATCGGACTACTATGAAAAAAGTTATGCGTGGTTATACATAAAAAAATATATATATATACGCGTCGAATTGTATACCTCCTCCTCCGGAGGTTCATCGGTCAAAAACAAAATGACCCAACAAGATATTAAGACTATGCACAAAGTCTATCTATAAGATCAAGCCATGCCAAAACCATCGAAGAAATCAAAAGGATTCACTAGCCTCATTTGAATAAAATGTACCGTGTCAAAAATTGATATCAACAATACTTCACTTCGACATCAAAAAACAAAACAAAATGACCCAACAAGATATTAAGACTATGCACAAAGTCTATCTATAAGATCAAGCCATGCCAAAACCATCGAAGAAATCAAAAGGATTCACTAGCCTCATTTGAATAAAATGTACCGTGTCAAAAATTGATATCAACAATACTTCACTTCGCTTTGATACACAGAGAGGACCTGATCGAGCTCGGGTAAAAACTGTCTATTTCAGAGTAGTTTTTGAGGCTTCATTTTCTGAGCGCAAAAATCCGTCTAGTTTTTTTCCGTGTTCGAAAGCCAAAACTAACTAGATCCGTTGACGAACCAAAGTTACCGTAAGCATCAACAATGAAACGATTATTATTCCGCTCATACAACCTCACTTCACTGCATAAAAAATTCCTTCTGAAAACCGAATGAAGTTGCAAAAGTTGATAATGCATGTTTTAAAACTGGGTCCGGCGCGGGAGCGGCGGCGGGTTAAAGAGAACCCCAACGCCCGTGATCCCGTGAAAATCCCTCGCTTTAAATATACAATGAGCTGGTACTATTTCACTGGGACAATGAAAATTTAATCTAATAATAACAAGCGCTTTTTACTTGACGTTGAATGTTATGACGATACAAAAGGTAGGTACGGTCTTAATAAACAAAAAGGTGTTTTTACCGTGTAATAAGCCTTAAGGCGGTTTAAAAACTTTGACACCAGGGCTAGCCATGCAGCTTATACGAATGTGTTATAGGGCGGCTTCATAAAGCGTTAAGACTTTTAGAGATGCACAGTTCATTATGAATAACTTTCACGTTGCGACCATCCACGAAATTGCGAAAACATCGGCAGTTCCATACAAAGGTTTAATCTGTTCGTCGATTTCTGAGTTAGCCCTATTGTAAATATTGTTTAATCTCTCATGTTCGGAAAGTAGGCTTCTCCAAATGGGGTAATAATGTAGCTAGAAAAGCCGTAGGGCGGTAAGTAATCTACTATTATTCTTGTAATGCCGGTTTTTTTCTACTTACCTCACAATCGAGATGTAAAGCAGAATAGTTAGCTCGGGTGAAAGCACCAATTGCACCCTCGAACTTTAGGCGCCCTCGCTGCGCTCGTGCGCATAAATATCTCGGGCTGCAATTGATGCCTTACAGCCCTTGGGTACTAATCTACTATTTCATACCACCTGCTCAAAAATGACTCCTCATATGGCGTGCAATCTCAACGTAAAATAAGTCATTATTGTCTTAACACATTCTCGAGGGCTATGGCAGGTCAATAATGTTGTATGAAACTCCCTAGGGAGTAAAGTAATTTAAATTTGAAACGTCTAATTCGTATTAAAAAATCTTAACTTAGAGCATTTAAGGACATCGTAAAGAGGTTTCATTTTGTGAAATCGAATAAAGCCTCTTTACATTGCACGGCAACGGGCATCGTAAGGAGGTTTTCATTCTCTGTTTTATTAGGTACGAATTTGTGTGCTTTTCTATGAAAATTAGTAGGTACATATAGTATACAATACAAATATACGTATATATATACGTGCGTATAGTATACAATGCAAAGACAAAGGCGACGTCCACAAATGGTATATTATTCAGAGAAAAATCTAATCAAGATGATATACGCATCATTTGAAAGCTGGTTTTATGGGCTTCTCAAAAATATTTAATTTATTTTTATTCATCTCTCCATTTTTTTTTAGTTATATAAATAAATTGTTTTTTTCGTAACATTTATGTAGGTAAATACCTAAGTATGCACTTACTTGATAGAACATCCAAACCCATCAGAAATGTCCATTTAATACGACCTTTCCAAGTAATAGGTAAAATAAGGTCGAACTTTAAATATTTATTATACGGGGGACGAAAAAGGAACACGCAGACCTAGATACCTTTACGATCGATATCAACGTGGGCTATTAAATATTTATTTTGTAGGTACAAAGTAATTTTAAGACAACTGACTTAGCTACTACAGTTGTACTTACTCGTAAAACTCCACTAAAGTAGGGCGGAACGAAGCTGTATGGCGCTATGTAGAGCTTTATAGGCTTAAGTCCATAGCAAAAATGCTATTTTAGCGTAGAGAAGAAAAAAACCAGAACTCTTGTTTTTTTTTCAACGCGAATAAGTCCGCGCTTGACCACTACTCGTCTAATGGTAAGCGACGTTGGGATCGAAGATGTAGAACGCGCACTTGGGAGATATACAGGGTTATTTACAATCAATTAGCATCTTTTAGGGGCTTATTCTGTACATCAAAACTAACAACTTTTGTCAAATCTCAAAAAAGTTGTTGTTCCATAGAAAAATATCGTTCACCCGCGACAAAATGTATGGAACAGCTGTTTTTTTTTTGAGTCTTGACAAAAGTCGCATAACAAAAGTTGTTAGTTTTGAGGTACCTACAGAATAAGCCCCTAGAAGGATGCTAATTGATTAGAAATAACTCTGGTTTTTAAGATATTCAGATTGTATGTCTGAGGAAAAAGGAAAGCTGGCATCAATGGATGAGAGACTGTAATCTCTTAACTCGTCTTGACTTGATCGACCTGGCGTTCTTTTTTTTTCATTATGTGCTTGTGTTCTGTTTTTTTTTTTCAAGTAAATATGGCAATTATGCGGTGGATTTACGGACCACAATACTCTAATCGTCTCCGCACAACCCCGCTCCGCTACTTTTTGGTAGAGTTTGCTTAGGCTTAGCTTTGTTGCAGTCGCCAACATCAAAGTTCCTATTTAACTAACGAGTACGTATCCACGTATCTGAGAGCAAAACCGCGCGTAATTATCCGAAGAGAAAGGGTAATATAAAGTTAGTGGCTTTTAACATGTAGAAGCGTTCAGCAAACTGTGGTTGTTCTCGTGTGAAACTTTGTGTGAACTCACTCCTTTGTTAACCTTAAAATTGCGATGATTTGAATAATTTCGCGGTGCTCTAAAAGTTCGTTTAGTAAGTACTTTCCTAATACCGTTGAGTTATACTACGTGTTAGAACTGACACTGCCGCTCTATACTCTATAAAATTTAACTTGATCTCTGCGACAGCTGTCAGAAAAATCACGCCTATGAAGTCCTGAATTTCTTAAAAGTACAGACAGTATCTGTCAATGTCATACTTTGTGGGCATGCCAATTAGTGATGGGCGACGAATGATCGTGACCACAGAGATTTAGATAGAGTTTTGATTAAAATATCGATAGTTTATACTGACGGTATTTTAAATAAAACTTGATTTATCATTAATTTTATTGTATATTATAAACATCTTGAACATGTGTAATTAAAGTAAACCCAATTATATGTTACATTAGCATCGATAATAGTGAAAAACGTCGATAAATACTATCGTTACATTATTATGAGTATATAATTAATATCATACCATTATTTACATGTGTACATACTTGATCTTAAATAATAGTAAGTAAATGAAATCCAATTTCTCACCTTCAACTACTCATTCGATTTCATTACAGCATTGTTTGAAAATCGATTTTTTTCCACCACTATCCCAACTCTATAAATGTCAATCTTCTACTGTCGCAGAGATCAAGTTAAATTTTATAGAGTATAAATATGTGTCTTATAGACTAGGTACTGTAAAGCAGTTCGTCTAGGTTTCGCTTCGGTTTGAATGAATTATAGCTATAAACCTTCTTGAATAAAATGTCCTAAACTAAATTCTATTGAAAACAACATCTTTTGCTACCGACTTTCGAAGAGGAGGTACTATGTGCATCTGTAAGTTTTTTTTGTGTAGTTATGTTCATCGATATTTTCGGCAATTGTGAACCGATTTAAAAAAGTTTTTTAATTCGAAAAAGTATATCCGAAATGTTCTCATGTAAATGAATGTCAAATCGATTCGTGCAAATTATTCGAATTATGTTCCACTGTGGAAGTCGGTGTTGCAATTTTTTGCGAAAAATGATTATCACTACATAGTAAAAACAAAGTCGCTTCCCGCTGTCTGTCCCCATGTATGCTTATATCTTTATAACTACGCAACAGATTTTGATACGGTTTTTTAATAGATAGAGTGATTCAAGGGAAAGATTTATATGTATAATACACCTGTGCAAAGCCGGGGCGGGTCGCTAGTTTACATTAAATGTTCAAGCGGATATACAAACAGACACACAAAAAATGCGACCTTACATTATTATATGCAGTAATATTGCGACAATTAGGTTACCTCCTACATTATTAAATTAGTTTTAGCCCTTGGGCAAAAAGGTATTTTTCACAGCGATAGTATCATATGATTGTTCTTTTTAAAAAGCTCGGACTTACGAGTACCTCAGCTCTACCAACTCCTGCATAAGCTCAACTATCATGATAGCTATATGAATCACAAAACCGTTGCATGGAATTGGTTATCTTAGTAATGTCATACTCGTAATACTCTCGCTTTTCTCTGGAGACTGCGGACTGGGTCGTGCGGTGTAGAATATGCATTTATTTATTTACCCACAAAGTGGACATGTGAACTGATGAAAAAGACGCTGATCTTGAAAATCTCAAGTTCGACTCGAGTGGTGCTGACCAAGACAAATGGCTAAGCGTGCTCTAGACGCGTACTAGATTTCTGATGTGGTGGCTTCCATTTATCCTGCCCAATGAGTCGACGGCATCTTATCATATGAAATCAGCCCGAAACAGAAAATGGTCATACAAGGGAGAAGGGGCCTATACCCAGACTCATGATAATCATGGAATTTAAAAAAAAACTTACTTTTGATAAAAACCTATAGCTGGAGTAAATAAAATAAAACCGTCGTGCCTAAGATTTTTAAGTAGTATTTTAAAATGAAGCCCGACCTCTTTTTATTATTATATACTACGGGACTAATCGCGCACTAAAATTGCGAGATAAATAAATACCTCACCTAGTACATCATCCCGCCATTTCAACCAAGTTGCATCGATCGTGGTCACGGGTAGACTTCCTTTTACTTATTTTTAGACGAATGTACATAAATGCAAATCTAGACGTAGCATTAAGAACAGTCACACTGCCACATTTTATGATAACAATAACCCAGTGGTTCTTTAAAATGAGAACTAAAACTTACAGTAAAATGCAAGTAAAACGTCAAAATTCTCAGCAGCTTCGCAACTTCACATCTGTGAAAACATCTTGCCATATGCTTGTTGCGGAACACTCTCGAAATGAGAGCAATTTATTTAATGGACCTAGATATCTAGTTGTTGCCTCGCACTTTCATGTCATTGCAAACAAATTTTATATGAACTAATAATCTGATATGAATGACTTTACTGCAGATATTTGTTCACTTCAATGTTGAAAAGTTTAAATCGAGTTGAAGCTCAGGAGAAATAATAGCGCAAATACGGAAAGTTTCTATATTTGTATTCAAACAGAGACTTTTGTTATGAGCAATAATTTCATTTTAGCCTCAACTTATACCTATTGCTACTCACATTTAATACTAGCACACAATAATTTTGTGAGTTGGAATGGCTTTGTCTAAGCACTCTGACACATCAGACAGAGCGAAACTGAAATACAGGAGTCAAGGTCACTTAGCTGTTGGAATCTTCGGAAACCGGACCTGGGGTCTTATTGTGTAAGCGCTCTGATGATCGGCTTTGCTTTTTCTCCTGCTACTCACGCCACTAGAACGAGCGGGAAGAAAAGCGAAGCCGAACGTCAGAGCGCATACACAATAAGGCCTTTGTTTCGTAACGTTCATCCCACATTGAGATGACCATGGTCTACCATATTGTATGGCTAAAGCTGCTGGACTATCTGCAGTCTACACATGCTATCTTTGATATAAGATCAGAGACTTGGAGAGATGCAGTCTGAATTTTTTTATACGCGAATCTAGGGAACTTTATGTTTGAGTTACAGTAGGTTAAAAAAAAGTTGAAATACGCGGCAATGGTGCTGCCCAGCTATTATTTCGTGCCCGTTGTCGTGTAGACCATGGGCGCTGAGGCCAAATTGTTAACTTTTGAAATAGGGCGCAGGATTCGCGAAAGATAAGGTGACTGCCGTTCTGCCTCGTTTCTGGTGCAAAGAATGTCAATCACCAATTCACCATCCAACGCGGCAATGCAGCATGCGTTATGGGCACCTTTGCACCAGGAACGATGAGGGGCGGGTTATTTGATTCGTTTTCTAGGTAGTTATATATAAATATTATTTTCTATTATTGTTGTTATTCATATTTAACAAACTTTACTCTCTAAGCCTATATATTCTCTAAGTAAATAAACTAATTTGGTAATAAAAATAATAATAAAAAAGGCACAGTAGAGATCGCTAGGAGATAAATATGAATAAATAAAAAAATAATTTGATCAAAAACATCAATGCCATAACAACATTTAAAAAAGCAATACAACGTATTAAAATACACACATTAATTTGCCTGAACTAGGTCAAACAACGCTTCAGGTTTTTATAAATAAATGAATAAAATTTATTTATTTACAAAAACACCAATTCCTTAGCTACATTTAAGAAGCAAAACATTTTAATTGAAAAGTTAAAGGCTGAACTAGGTTAAACAACGATTCAGGCTGAAAAGCAAAAAAAAATAGTGCAAGGAGTCCCTCTGCGCGGAAGAAGTGAAACTTCGAAATGAAAATAGGAAGGGGTAGAAATTGATTTACGTTTAACGCAACAGTGCTTTCATACCCCCTACATGGTAGCGTTAAACGTTAAACGCAACCTTGCTGGAAATAGCATTAGAAGTTTCACTTCAAAAATAATTAATATCTACATTTTTTCAACTTTGACTATTGCCGTATGACTCAATACATTAAAAGTAATTAAAATATAAAAACTAAGAATTAACATGACAAAAAAAATATTGCGAAAAAGCAATGATATCCAAATGACTCGCTTAGATGACTATGATTAGTCAAGTTGTAAGTAAATAAAGTATCTCGACACCAACATATAAAGATAAAACTTATCTAAGCATTATGAGAAACTTACTTGAGCATCTCCAACAATATTCACCCAAAATGGTCATACAGTATCGGCGAATGCATTAACCACTTCACCCAAGAACATTCGCTGGACCCTCTACTACCAACACCGTTTTGAGAAAGACGTGTTGGGCAATATTCCTCGAATAAATAGAGCCTTTTATCGACAATCTGTGAGTAAACACAATACCATAGAGTGGTCGCACATTGGGAGGAGCGTATGTACGCGGTGTACCGTCTTCTACCGAATATCCAATGTGTTGTCTGAGAACTGACTACCTACGAGTATGTGTGGAGTGATAGATAAGTACATGGCCGGAGTAGTATTGGTTCTAGGGCTGAACAAAAGTTTAAAACTCATTGGTTTAGTTTTAACTTGCTGGCAATTTTGAATGGCTATTTTTATTTACGATAGGTATCTATTGTTGATATTGTATATAAAAAATAATATTGTTGTTTTGTAATATATTGTTTCAATGGCTTAGGTCGAATAAGTTGCAAACAATTATTTAAGCGAAAGCTGAATTTGAAAATCCGTTATATAACATCTACAGCTTTCCCATATATTTTTAAATCTCTATGACTGCAATATCACCGTAATCGTCATTTCAGACATTATCGATTCACTTCTGGACTGCCTCACTTTTAACACGTTATTCTTCCCAATCCTTTCCTGTGTCATTGTCATCCAAATATACTCAAAAACTATTTGATACTAAATTTTCTTCCATTCCTTATGAAATGGGTATTCCTAATTCGCAATAATTATACAATTCCACGCTTTGCGAGGTGAAAGTTGCGAGCAGACAGCTTGCCGTATGTGAACTACCCCGAAAGATCTCGCTAGAGGGTGTTTCACGGCACATAGAACAATAAAACCTGGATTTCACGAATGGCAGCCCTCGCTGGCTGCACCAGCGGTGCATGGTCTATGCACGTCCCGGTGCGGCGGTTTATGCTACATTATTTCTGGTGGGCGCCGGTTAATATTCCGACGGTGTCTGCTGCCCACCCCACCGGGAATACAAATACATTGCATTTTCTACTAACTACAGACGGTTGCTTCTCAAATGTTTGGATAAAACGATGAAAATACGTACACAAAACAGAATTTTTAAATTTTTCGTCTTTGAAAGGAAATTGCGGTGAAGTGGTGCATGTACTTGGATGGGGCTAGGTTTGGCTCTGTTTGAGGAAATGAATTGTTTTTTACTTTTGATTTTGAAGTAGATTATTTTATTTATAAGTTACATAGAACATTCTATGCTATGGAAGTTCGTTCTTTACATTTTGCACTTAGTATAACCTTGAGTAGGTTTGTCTATAGTATAACTGACAAGTGTCAAAATAATAATTACAATGCCGGTAATAAGCACATAAGTCATGTTCATAAAATATCAAACTAATACATTTCTACTTATGTCTACTTAGTAATACGAAAGGAAAATGTAAATTATTATTACAGTAGAAGTTGACAAAACCTTTCATGCAAGTCAATTAATAAATCGTCACAATAAATAAATTAATGTACCTACCAAAGTAAATAATAACCTAATGGCCGAAGCATTAACATAATATGTCAATAAAATGACTAATTTAATACGGGATATAATTTCAATAAACCATGATCCATACGGATGGTACAGTTGATTAATTGAAATAAAGCAGTAAGTCAACGATATTTGGAAATATGCTAGCTCTGTCTCCAATAAATCTACAAAATGAACCTGCTGATTGCTGCAATGAGTGATTTCGTTCATAGCTGACGTACTAAATTTAAGTCTATAGCAAAGGGCCACATTTTCTCAGAACATGCGGTTTATTAACTTAATTGTCTTAAACCTTAAAAGTTATCAAAATTATGATAATAACGTTTTATGGCCTAGATCACGGCATCAATTGAGATGAAAAGATGAAAGAAAAATTGAAAAATACCTCCAAAAATATTTTTAGGTAGAATGCTTTAGCTCTTAGAATGTTCTCAATCAAACTGAAGTCGGAATAAATTTACAAAAGGATATTTTATCCACTTCTAAGGCTGCAAACAGCCATAGGAGTGCAAATTCGGTGAAAATTAGCCACCCAGTTGCCTTGATATCAATCTGTTGCGAAACGAATAAATTATTCAGCCGGGGCGATGGCGGATGAAGTTCCCCAAAACCAATGTTAATAATTAATAGAAGCAATCCAGAAATAAAACTTGAGGGCTAGCTAAAATCAATCAAGTTGGGATAAATGATTTAATGCGCGAGGTTCTAATAAGTTGGAAGTTAGTTAGCGAACAACTTTTGTGTTACGTGACGTTTGAGTCCCTCTTTTTATTGGTTTATTCGGAACTTGCAATTGGGGGCAAAAAAGTGTGCTCGCTTAAAAAGTGTTTTCTATGTGTGCACTGTATTAGATAAAACTAATAGGAATTATTTATGTTGGAAATATCAAAATATGCTAAATTTCTTAACCTTGGGCTACTTGAAGGCTAGATCGAATCAGAAGACAATAAATTAACAGTATTGAACATTCTTTCACAAAGAAAAGAAATGACAACAAAACTAGAAAAACTCTATATTGTACTTAATACAATACTTTTACATCAAACCATTGAAGTAGTACGCTTATACAGAAAACATCGTCGGTGATATATGACAAATCTCCCTACTCACCCATAGTTTATTAATTTCAATTTAAGATTATCCTATAGCAATATCATTGGGGTGCACATCCCCAAGTGCATATGGCTTCTCGTCATTTGTCTTGAGGTAGTATATCCCATCCTTCCTGCAAATAAACAAATAACCTGTTGTTTTATAAGGAATCTGATGGGATCCAAAAATTTAACTACGAAGTTTACTGCCGTAAGATTAACATTAAATAGTCATTTCTAAACTTCAGTAACTTATTCCGAATATCGTATAGTTGGTTCTAAAGTCAGTAAATACCTTTTCGAGTCAAAGACTGAAAAATAATTAATGAAATCAATCGAAATATAAATAAATTGAACTTATTGTGACTCGCTGAATATAAGTATACATCAATGAGGTGATTACTGATTCTGCTTAGACTTCTATAAAATTTAGGGCAAGTCGATATGGGCGATTTCAATGCATTTCAAATTTTGGTCCCGGTTACACAGCTATAGAATGTCCACTGCTCATGCGACATAGACCTCTCTTAAGGATCTCCAATAAGACCGGTTGGAAGAAGCTTGGTGACCGTATGCTTCAGTGCAATTTTAAAAACGGCACCTACACATCATACTTATTAAAACTTACCCATAATGAATATCAAAGCCACCCATGATGAGTTTTTCGCCGGTGCCTCTACAAGAGCCCGTGTAGTAGAGTTCGTCGTAGCTCTCACAACGTACAGCGGTGAAAGGAACATTGGATATTATGGACTCCGAGAAGAACATATGGGCTCGGTTATGGGCACAAAGACCTGTAATTTGACCAATTTATAAAATTAAATTTTAAGATCAAACTGGTGTAACTCATCCGTCGTAAATTTTTAATCAATACTACACATGCCTAAATATCGTGCATTTAGAGTTTAGTGAGTGGGAACACAGGAAATAGTAGGTATATCTACAGTGGTACCTACTCAGATGTTATGGTAGTGCTATATTGCTTAGTTAGACTTAAGTATTCAGAAAACAAAGTACGTCAATTTGTCAATGCTAATCCATGTCACTGCGGATTTTTACAATATAGGCATATATACAATATAGGCGTGATGGCTAGGTAAAAAAATTATTATTATAATTAGTCCATTAAATAAATATTAAATATTTGGGGACGGTCTCTGACCCCAAACTAAGCAAAGCTTGTGATATGGCTGCCAGAGACTAGTATGCTACATATACAATTTTTTAAACACATACTTATAATTACATAAGTAACTAAGTTACACCCAGACACAGAGCAAACACCTATCTTCATCACATAAATACTTCCCCTGGGTGGGGATCGAACCCACGCCTCTTTGATCCAGAAGTTAGGGTCACTCACTAACCACTGAGCCACCGAGGCAGTCAAGTTAGTTGTTAGATTATTAAATAATATTGGACACGTATTGATGTGAGGACCCATCAAGTAACTTAAGAAGAAACCACACAGTTGCCGTGGCCGAAAACGGCCTGGAAGTCATCATCATCAGTGCGACATAGTCTGTACATTTGTATTGTACTCGTGACGTGACGCGGAAGTACGTAAATTTTTGTTTAATTGACAATAAAAATATACGTCCTCCTAATATTTTTTTAAATCTATTTGACCGACTAGTTATATTTTTATACATTTAGCCTTTTTTTTACACCACAGGCTTTTCGGTGAAGGAAAACATCGTGAGGAAACCTGCATACGTCCTTAGAAGAAATTCGATGGCGTATGTGAATCCACCAACCCGCACTGGGCCCGCGTGGTGGATATGGCCCAATCACCCTTCGTGGGTAGGCCTACGTCCTGCAGTGGACTACTAAAAAGGCTGGTACAGTACAGTACAGTACAGTACATTTAGCCTACTGAGAGCTAGCGTGTCTCGGATAACACGTAAAATTATGATCTCAAGTGTTTGATTGTTGTGCCATTTCTGATAGGTACCTTCTTTTGATCTTTTAAATAAATTGATAAAGCTATAAGTACCACAATTAATACTACTCTTAAAACAGAGAACACATAATGCGCAGCGTACAAAAGTTACAAAAATTTCAAAATGTACCTCGATAATCGAACCCGCAGCCAGGCTGTCTAGTTCCACCATTGGGATAGAAGTCAATATGTCCCAGCGGTGAAGCGAAGCCCAGATATCCGCCGCAAGTGTGGATCACTTCTACGTGACGCGCGTCGTGCTTGTCCAGACGAGCGTCTTTGTTGCCCAGTGTGAACAGTGGCAGAGCAGGATCTAGCCCTGAAAATCAATAAAAAAATCGGTATTATAATCCGTCAAGTATTTTTTATTCATGAATCAGTAGGAATTTTGGATCGTTAAAGATGTCTGCCCACTATAACTTACCATTTAATCATCGTATACTAAGCGCCACACAAATCGGCGGATGAGAAATTAGCCGCAGATGACACGATGGCTGCGTGTCGCAGTGGTGAGCACGGGCGTAGGGAGCGCGCGGGAGGCATGAGGTTGGCGGGCGGATGTGCCCCGGTGTCTCATATCTCTGGCTCCCGCGCATACCTATATTTCGGCTTTTGCGCAGCGTTCTGTGAATTACTTTCCATCCGCCGATTTGTGTGGCGCTTAGTATACTAAGAAAGAGTCGGGAAAAAAATCTTTGTATTGAAAAGTATGAGACCAGAGGCAACAGCAGGCGTAAGCGACGTGAACCATACGGTCAGGGCCTCGTGCTCTAGAAGCGTCGCACCTCGGACCTCAAGACCCTTTGGTCTTACTCCGCCACTGTATGATACTATGCCCACAATCCATCGCATGTCATGCACGGAGCGTTTCGGCACCGACAAAATATCCTCGACAACTATTGACGTACGTTGATGGTAGACGTTGTAGCGGGCATATGTACAGCTTATCGTTACTCATTTTTTTTGACTAAATTCAAAAAGAAGGTTCTCAATTCGACTGGCAAAAACATAGAATGTTACCCGACTACTCTGCTAATTATGAACCGACTTTGTTGATTCTTTTTTTTACTAGATAGACCATACCTACTTCAAAAGTGGTTCTATTTAAATATTACGAAAATCGGCTTGGTCGTTTTTGAAAAATCAACAATATTGAGGAAATGACTAAATCGATGATACATCGATCCGTATGCGAAAAATTCGAATTGTGTAGCGTACCTACTCAGTTAAAGTCAGTTATCCATTTAAAATTATTATTTGTAAAGTACCTAACATACTGTACCTACCTATTTCATTTATCCTTGTTTACCGTAATATTCTGACTATAATATCTCGTTAGGGCCAGAACGCAAGCCGCGCTAGATTGTATTTTGGACCTTCACAATACTTAACCTGGGTATAAACGAACATTATAACGTTTAGCTCATTTTACTATTGACAGCACAATAGATAAAAGCGATGTATTATTATTGTCCAACATTATTTAGCGGTTAAAGCTATAATCGCCTGTGAAAATTTAAATAAAATTGATGGGTAAAAGGATTAAATAACTCGATATTATAGGTACAACTAGACTAGGCTGTTTGTGGTCAGCCACAAAATTAAATGCATCGAACAAGCCAATTAAAATCACGAATTGTTGGTTGTGTCGTGTTGAGCTATAATTTATATTTTTCAATGGTTATTTTACGAATTGTGTTGATAAACACCTAGGTATTTATAGATTTGTCCGTTGTAGGCACCTTCCTAAATCTTCGTTAACAATTTGAATTATTTAAATGAAAATAATACTAATCAAGGCCGCCGTAACAAGCTGGATTCAAACTACTTTTAACTGGTCTTATTGGAAACCTATAGGGGGAGGCCTATGTCCAGCAGTGGACGCCCTACGGTTGATAACTTTGATGATAATGACCGTTAGAAAACAATGCCTATTACTTTATAATTATAATGAATGTATTCATACCTGTTATAGTATCAATAGGTCCCTGCTTGATGTACGCTCCAGCGATGCCCACCACATGGGCGCCCAGACTGTGCCCTATCAAATGGACGTCGTCCATCGAGACTCCCTCTCCGATGAGGAAGTTCAGGAACTCTGTGAGGATCCGGCCGACTGAGGCGACGTTGTAGCTAGCTAGGATGTAGTTAACCATGGCGGCTTTACCCCAGTCTACCACGATTATGTTCAGATCGCTGACGTTTAAATACGCTGGAATAAAACCACATCATCTTCATTTTCAATAAGTATTATTTTCGGGAAACGCGTCCCGGTAGACCCGTGCAACGGTGGCGTGATGATATCGCAAAGTTTTGCGGCAACACCTGGATGATACTAGCACAGGACTCAGGACAGAGATAATAATTGGCGAAAGAGAGAGGAGGTTTAAGCCTTGTAGTGGTCCGAAATAAGCTGCTGATGATGATAATGGTTGTTTTCCATTTAAATCTACACAACGTAATGAAATGTCCGTCTTCCACTTCGAGCTCAACAGACACATTCGTACAACAAAATTCTTAGGAAGTTCAGGAACTCCGTAAGGATTCAGCCCACGGAGCCGAGTTATAACTGGCCATAATAGGATGTAGTTCACCATGGCAGCCTGAACCAACGATGGACTCCGCTCGATACAACATACCTAATTCATAATACTGCTTCTACTGAAATAGAATTAGAGTCTGTAATAGGTCCGTTCTACTCACATTGGAAGGCGGCAAAACTAGTAAAAAACGGAGATTTCATTTTGAGAAAGAGAAATTTCGGAAAGAAGCTCCGCCCTCGCCTATCCATTTTTGTAATGGAAATGTTTTGGGAAATAAACTATTGTATTTTAGGGACTTCTCAGAAATTTGATACATACATATTACTTTGATACAGACATAGACTTAGGTAGTTCGTTTATATAAACCAATATAATTTGGATAACTGTCTATGCAAGTAGGTACCTAATAGCAACATACATAGCCAAAAAAAAAACTGTTTTATCCAAATGACTTCTGTAAAATAATTTAGTCAAACCATTGCAGTAATTTAAACAACATTGAGTCAAACATTAAAATATGTAACAAGATACAAGTTTAACAAAATATTTTTTTTTTAAATAATGACAATACTGCGCTACTACTACATAGAAAGCAATTGGATCATCCACAGACCCTTGAAGGTCTAAAGATAAAAAAGAAGAAGGTCCAAGTGCTCAAGCCTGCCAGTTGGCAGCGTGCCCAGCATGCTGACAGCATTGCCACGCTGAATGGGAATGCTTATACGTTGAGCCAAATAAACACAAGCATTTTGGTCACGCGTCCCGTCCACCAGACGCTCAGAAAGACTTTTGAAAACGAGATGAGCTCCCGGTGATATTCATACATACAAGATGGCTGTACTTATATATAAATCTTACTTGAAAGAAAAGCTCTTTGACAACATTCTAGATTATCCAACTAAAGAACCTAGACTCTTTCTAAGTAGATAGTCAACTAAAATCTAATATCAGCTAACTAACTAGTTAGTAACTGGATAGTATTTTAGTAGAGAGCATCTAGATAACCTTAGAAAGTGCATAAATTGTAGGTAAATGCGATAGTGATTGTTAGTAAGTAGTTCTTATCAATTGTATCGATAAAATAACATGAAATGTGTATTATCGGAATGTTTTATTGCAAGGTAATGCATTGCTGTATAATGCATTTTAACAATAGACTAGGGGAACATAATAATTATACCTTTATTGAAAGATATGAAAAAAAGGTAAGAAACTATCAAAAATAACGAAGGACGTAAAAATTTCTAAATAAAAATACCTAAAAGCCACATACGAGTTGAAAACAAGTAGTTAAGCATTGTGGGCATGTTGGTATACTAAGTATACACTGACTTGGCAATATCGACCAAACCAGTGCTCGTCTCTTCACGCAATTGAAAAAAAAATGATACAGAAGTAATTCCCACATTGAATATTCTAAAGAACGAGCCCTTATTTTGGCCTCTGAACAGTGCACACTCATGGGACCATGAAATAGCTTTGTGCAGAATAATTAAGTGGCTAGAGCATGAATATTGATAGCGTACCTTCCTTGATAGATTCGGGCATGGGCCCAGAGCCATCGTTCAGCCAGCCATGAGTGAGAACTTTCACCTTCCTGCCAAAATCGAAGTTGGAGTCCCTCAGAGATTTAGTGTCGTTTATCTTGAGAACTTGGCCTTCGTAAGGATTGCGCCTGGAAAGTGAAAAACGGCATATTAATTCTTTATCAAACATACATGGCGTTAGAAACCCTATCTTTATTTGTATTGCTACACAAGGGTTTGGTTTTTCCTACGGGTTATATGGGTTATGCGCGTTTGGTACAGCTTAAAAATGTATTAGTAGTAACAGCTCAAAAGTGGAATGATTTTATTTTTATTTAATTATTTTATTTATTAGGCTTCACATTGACAACTATGTACATCAAAACAAACATCAATTACTTAAGATGAGATGAGATGAGATAAGATAATTTATTTATTCATAAATACCTAACCTAAAAACATCAAACAATAGAGATTCAATTTAAGTACTTATTAACTAAACGAAAAAAAAATCACAATTCAGATAGACAAGAAGTAAAAGCACTAACTGAAATTTACAAATTTACCGGAGTTGGAAGGTAGGTACTTAATAGCTATTAACATCGTCTTGTATTACTAGTGGGCCCCAAACTAGGCTAAGCCTGTGTCTTGGTGACCCATGCTTATATACTAGCTTAGAGTAAATGCGTCATCTTTTTAAGGAAGCACCACATGCACATGTGATACTGTCGTAAAGTAAATTATACACAACATAGTATTATATGTTTATATAAGAAATTATTTCAGTGTCGAAAACAACAGTCATCTAATAATTTCTAGAGAATTTAGTGAAATAAAAAAGACATCTTTCAATACTTGCTGTTATAGCGTGCGGTTCGTTTTCCGTATTGTGATTTATGGCTTGGCAACAGCAACTATTTTTACGTGAATCATATCCTTTACGAGCAGTTCGTTGCCCCTTTTTTTATCTCAACATATCTGTATTATTCTAATGTCGTCTTTATATCTTTAGTGTCTTTGAACCGTTATTCCTAGAAACCGAGGTCTTTATTCCTTCACGCTTTGAAATGATAAAATTACGATAAATAGTATCTCAAACAGTGAAACAGGTATGTAGCCAACGCTGTCACGTACGAAATGGCGTTGTACAAATACCTACAGCAAAAATAATTGCTATTCCACTATTGGACGAGCTCGTCATACAAATGTGGGGAAATAACGTTTGGGAATAAAATGGGACACGCTGTTCCCGCTTCCCTAATCGGAAAAAAAGTGTCGTGGTGTAGGTATTATTTTTACAAATTGATATTGGATATTTTATACAAAAATCTGCTAGCTGATGATACACGGCATACTAGGGCAAGGGAGGACAAAAGCACTACCTTGTCAAACTCCAGATAGGACTGCGCTAGCTAAACATTTTATTAAAATTAAATTTGTCTTTTCTAGTCGAAACTTGGGAGTTAGTTGAGAACTTTGTATTCAGCTAGGGTGTCATAAGCTAAATACCTACAGTGATTTTTTTAGCTAAGCTTTTGATTAAAAATGCCAAAATTTACTTAAAAAGCTTCTATGATAATTTTCTATCTACTGCGAATCTTACCACCGAATCTCCTTACCTAGTGAAAAGCCGAAACTCAACGTCGATGTTGTAGATCCAAGCCCTGAATTAGAAGTAAATAATTGTCAGAATCTGTTGATCCATGATGTTCAATAGTCTCTGGACATTGCATCTTACGTTACCGCTGCCTCTACTACAAAGGAGACTAGTCTAAAGGTGTCTACCCTCTATGACGTACAAAATGATGACCATGCTGAACGTGTTGATCAGGTCCGGAAGACAAAACCTACGATACGCCCGACACGAGACTCTCTACTATGCCCTAGGATATTTTGTCGGTGCCGAAACGCTCTATGCCTGGGATGCGAGGTCCGGCTGTCCGTGCTATCCAGTGACGTACCAACTTATATTAGTAGTCGTGACCAGTTTCTTACTTTTCAATACAAAGAATTTTTTTACCAGCCACGCTTCTAACACGGTCAAGGTATTGTCTCAGATCAAATAAAAAAATCAAGACATAACACAACAGTGAAGAAACAAGTGAGGCTGGCGTACACACACAAACACCTACGATGAAACTACGCCTTCGCTCGTCAGTCGACCTATGGCGGCGCAACACCGACGCACTTACCCATGGAGATGGTTATATGCTGATATGCTCCTTGTACTTACCACATGTATAAAAAACCGGCCTCACTTGTGTCTTCTCTCTTCGTCGTATCGATGATCCAAATAGATAGCGAAGGGATGTTTGGTACCTGCACTTGTACCTGGTCCTGCAGGGCATGCTAGCAGGTGCTGCATGTTTTGCACCGGGGCTCCACACTCGCACTGATTGCTCTCTGAGTATCCCCATTTCACGAGGTTATCCCTGCAGCGGCCCACTTGGGTCCAGAGTCGATTTAACGACTTCCACGTGGGGCACGGGAGGTCACCGCCGGCCGGGAGTTATTCAGAGGGTGCTACATAGTCAGGTGGCGGGGCGAGTGTGTCTGTTCACGACATATTGGTCTGAGGGTACGTTATAGTGGGTATACACGTTTAATCCATACCTGGTAAAAAGTCGAAAGTCGACGTCGCTATCGTAGACCCATCCCCATGACCAGAAGCGGGTCTCGTTGAGAGGCGGGATGGGTGGATAGCTCTGCACGCTGGCTAGCCACACTGGGTCGTACGGCGACGGTGCATCCCATTTCACCGCCGACACCACTGAAAATATAGATTATGGACTTCGAGCAAATATCTACATAGCCACAGTCCCTAAGTGAAAGTAGCAAAATAAAATGTCCGGACAACGATATACATACTAACTTACTCGTAGATATTAACACTACCTACTTAAATAATTCACAATAACTCGTTTTCTCGAATCTCCATGTTATGAAACCAAATTAGTGCTTGTAATCGAGCACTTTGGCAACGCACAGCATTGTAGTCGCTTGCAATCGCCTTGTGACTAACTAAAAAGCCTGCTCACTACGTAGCTTGGGCAAGGTTTTGGCTCGGGCACTTTTTTTGCATGTTTGTGACTCTATGTATATTTGCTCGAACATTATGGATGATAGATATTATTCAGAATATTCCGGGTTACTGGGAACTTACGCACAATCTTTTAAAGGCAACTTTAGTACTCGTACTTTACGATATTTACGATTAATAACAATTCTAACATAGTTTTGCACTTCGTCCGGAACTAATTGCATCCGAAACCTATTCGAATCCATCTGTTTTGTAGTGCGTAAACTACCATATAAATATTTCTACGACTATGCCGTATCGGGCTTTCACGGATTCAAATCGGATTCGTTTCGGACGTAATGCGAAACCAGTCTCACTGTAGGACCAACCCCGATATTGTGAAAAAAAGTCACCTGTTACATTCAAAACGTTCATCGACCCTTCAAAAAGTATAGGCATGGCAGGTACAGCTAATTGCTTTTCGCTATTTCGGAGGTTGGTCATAATTATGACATTAAACTCTTAAAACTCCTGCATTTTGCAATAGAACAGCATGTATCAACGTACAATAGCTGCAAGTGGGTACCTACAGGCAATGATGTATTTTATCTTGCTGTGAATGCATTGACACCATTTGCTCTTTCAACTTGACATTGGCCTGCATAAAACCACACTCCGTACGAGCTCACGTGGACTGCTTCGTACGTAATCAGATATCTACTGACTACTACAATATCTACACACGTTCCAATCAATTGGAAATAAGTCATTCTTAGCTCTACATCAATAGACTCGCGATGCGCTTTTTGTTTTTATTAAGTAACCCGAATATAAAGTGAAAAAAGGAAGTTTTTTATTGAAAGAAGGGTCATTTACAAAAGTGGTTAGTTCAATAAGTGGTTATAATAAAGACGGAATAGTAATTTGAAAAAGTGATAATTTTAAATTGTGGTCACAAAACACCCCAATTAAAAATAGAACATAAAAAGTGTCTGCCTAATAAAGGAGCTATAGCAGGATTGCTATCTATATTTTAGCATTCACAAGGTATGTTGTTACCGCTTTTCCCACCTCACGAGAAAGTACAACTACAAGCAATTAATATTCATTGTTTGATTTAGGACACGGTGTTGATTTTGTGCCAGCTTCAATTAATCTCGAACTTCCAGGGAATTTGTAACTTTAATTATATAGTGAGTGCCTATGCTTTATTTATTGTTTTAACTAGATATGAACCACTTCAATTGCTACGTTTTGATCTGCGTGTATATAATTAGGTAGTTACTTCAGTATTATTTTGGTTAGTTTAGGAAATTATATTCTCCTCATATTATTTATTTTTTAACTAGATATGAACCACTTCAATTGCTACGTTTTGATCGGCGGATTTTGGTTGGTTTAGGCAATTATATTCTCCTCATATTATTTATTGTTTTAACTAGATAGGAACCACTTCAATTGCTACGTTTTGATCGGCGTGTATATAATTAGGTTGTTACTTCAGTATTATTTTGGTTAGTTTAGGAAATTATATTCTCCTCATATTATTTATTGTTTTAACTAGATAGGAACCTCTTCAATTGCTACGTTTTGATCTGCGTGTATATAATTAGGTAGTTACGAGTACTTCAGTATTATTTTTGTTGGTTTAGGCAATTATATTCTCCTCATATTATTTATTGTTTTAACCAGATAGGAACCTCTTCAATTGCTACGTTTTGATCTGCGTGTATATAATTAGGTAGTTACTTCAGTATTATTTTTGTTAGTTTAGGCAATTAGAATATAATTGAGAGATTATTTTTACTCTACTATTAACTAATACTACAAAATAATACTGAAGTAACTACCTAATTATATACACGCAGATCAAAACGTAGCAATTGAAGTGGCTCCTATCTAGTTAAAACAATAAATAATATGAGGTAGTGAACTGTACCCAGTGTGAGGCTCTACCAATTCATTTTATTAATCCGCCAAGTAGTACTGTGAAAGCTTTAAGTGCCTGCCTACATATTAGGTATATTCCGAATTGAAGTACTAAACTGTATCAGCCTTTCAATAGTCCACTGCAGGACGTAGGCCTACCCACCCAAGGGTGATTGGGCCATATCTACCACGCTAACCCAATGCGGTTTGGTAAATTCACATCGAATTTCTTCCACGGACATATGGAGGTTGCCTAAAGATGTTTTTCTTCACAGAAAAGCCAGTGGTGTTAAATTCCACAGAAGAGAGATCTAGTTCTGCTGTTCTGTGTTAAATTCCGTACATAAATTCCAAAGAACTCATTGGTACGGGATTTGAACCCACGACCTCACGATTGTAATGCGTGTGTCGCTACCTCTAGACCACCACGGCTACCAACCGAATTGAAGGACATCGTTTTATTTTAGCGAGTGCTGTGCCGCGTAGAGTTTTGAATTTGGTATACCTAGTTTGAAATTCTGACCTAGCTGTCATGGGCACATGTGACTTTAACGTGCCTACGCACTTCTTGTTAAAGACAAAAAGCTCTACCTACGTACAACACAGATAAAACATTAAGATAGAAGAATATTGTAGCAGAAGATACTTAGTATAGGTAGGTACGTTTGTTTACGTACCTACCTATACTTAGTATCTTCTGCTACAATACGAATTAGTAGGTTTACGTAGATATAGCTCATACTTACGTGTAGGTTAGGTACCTATCCTATACGTAAACCATCAACACCAGCTTAAGGCTAGGTCCAAATTATTTGAGCTAAAGCCCTTAGGGACTGTTTTACATACTTACTAAACTCAAACTTTCTAATTAAGTAAGTTTGTATACCTAGGCGATTGTATAGGTAGCCGCCTGCTTGAAGGCCTCTGACCTGGCTAAACGGTTATACCAACTTTCGCAAACCCAGGCTTAATGTAATATTATTCTATAGGATGAATCATACAAGTCGGCGACGTGAAGTTAGCTACAAGCTGATCGAACTCCAATAAACGCGTAGCTTTATGTGAGCTTCAGTCAGCATTGGATATTGCGTAGCTTGGTAGCTAACTTCACATCTTCCGCGCCGACTTGTATAATTCAGCCTATACCTTGGATATCATAGATAGGTACTACATAACTATTTACCAAGGCTGGGTAGGCCACATAGGGACGACTCCAATGCCTTTAGCTTGGTCTGGAATCATTTTCGGAGGGTTTAAGAATGACTGAGAACGGATTAAATGCGCAGATGAATCATGTCGAATGGATAGGTTGCATTTTTTTATTTTTTATTTGAGCGATTAGCGAATGAGTCGACTTGAGGTGGACCAATTCATAAATATACTTCATGCTCGTGCATTCCGATCTGTTGTTCTGTCTGTGAAATGTTCGGTACACAATGCTGTACCTATGTACAGCATTGTGTACCGAACATTTTGACTATAAAAAATATGATAATTGATGTGCGTGAGTCATTACGCGTATGTCAATGTCAATGTCTCGCGTATCAAGCTATATTTTACAAGGTATAGAGGTAGATGTTCCTACTGCAAATGACTCAAAGCAAGTCCGTTATCCGCTGCACGCCTACACGGCTTTGATTGTACTCCTGAGATAGGCCATAAACTTTACAAACAGGTACTAAGGCTTTAGATACTGTTAGGCATCGGAATAAAATAGACACAAGAATAGATATACTTATTCTATTCGCCTAGATGTGTAGGCACAATATATAGGTATGAGTATAACTCAATATGGACTGAACTCTATAACGAGCGTTTTAGGTAGAGCATTGCTAAACACTTCCGCGTGAAAGAGAAACATGTAAAAAATATAATCGTAGCCCATTTTTTGTAATAGAATGGCAAACAAGCGAACAGACGTCCTGTAAAAGGTCACCATAGGTCCCTATGAACATCCGCAAAACCAGAGGCATTACTAGTGCGTTGCCTGATGATGTCTACCCGACAGTGTGAAAATTCTATTAAATTACCTATCATTTATATTATTGATAAGTTTGAAAAGTCTTTACATGATCTATAATTCTCTACCTAATTTTTGAATAGTAAGTAGGGCCATGCATTGGCAGTTTTAAATGCTCCTGAAATTCGTCAACTTAGGTGACTAAAAATAGAAAAAGATTTCTCTGAAGTCCGATAATTATTAAGGCTTGAAGGTTAGGAGAGGAGGAGTCATTTAGGAGATTAAAAAAAATATTTTACTTTCCCTGTACGCGGTTTGCACCTATCTATGCAAAATTGTAATTTGGCGTCTGACCCGCTATCCTATTTTATAGGTAACTACACACCTCCAAACAAAAGCAGCCACCAGATCATCCCAGCGTCGTCGCGCAAACACCAGTCCCACTGACACCGGCAACTTTCCACACATCGAACGAAACTTTGCTCAGCTCTGAACTTGTTAGAACGCTCATTTTGACGCTAAACCTAATTGCAGGTCCGTCGTCGAGGACTCCCGCATTTTCACTGGCTGCTCGGGGCCAAGATTGAATTTAAATTTACGTAGCGGTATATTGGAAGCATTACCATTCACAGTACGCGCGCTGTTGCTGGCCACTGTTCATATTAATCAAATTAAACCTTAATCATTATGGCTGGTGTGTAGGACTGACGCATAAGTGGAAACCGTCACACGGAAGGGTCATTTGAAATTCAACAGAATTATGTATTTAGGGAGGTAGGTTAGTATTGCACAATCCACGTGAAATAAAAAATTAAACTAACCACCGTACTAACTGTACCTATATAACCTATTATAAAAAATAATTGTATAACTAAGTAGGTACCGTGTGAAAATTCTATTAAATTACCTATCATTTATGTTATTGATAAGTTTGAAAAGTCTCTACATGATTTATTATTCTCTACCTAATTTTTGAATAGTAACTATGATGGGCATTGGCAGTTTTAAATGCTCCCGAATTCCCATCGCCATCCAACGCGGCAATGCAGCAAGCCTTATGGGCACCTTTGCACCAGGAACGATGAGGGGCGGGTTATTTGATTAATTTTCTAAGTAGGTGTAGGTATATAATTTATTTTCTGTTATTCTTATTATTCATATTCAACAAACTTTACTCTCTAAGCCTTGTATATATATGTAAATAAACTATATTCTTCAGTAGGTACCTAAGTACCTATAATGATTATGATAAATGTTTTCGCTATATTAGATTAGCTTATTATCGACAATATTTTTTTAACTAGGTAGGTACCTACTGAAATTATACTTAAGTACTAGATACATAATGCTAGGTATAGGTAGGTAGCGTGGAAGGAAAAAGCAATTATTATTGTACTATCACCATTCCGAGGAAAGTAAAAAAATAATTTAGGTAATAGAGCAGAGAAAAATCCTGTCTAGCATCCTAGGTACTTAATTAAATCCAAATTTTGCCACTTACTAAGTACCTTTTTTGTTACCTATCCATTTTTAGGGTTCCGTACCTCAAACGGAAAAAACGGAACCCTTATAGGATCACTTTGTTGTCCGTCTGTCCGTCTGTCTGTCAGTGTATATGTCAAGACTCTTTATCTCGGGAATGCGTAAAGATACCGAGTTGAAATTTAAACTGTATACGTATATCTATGGTTTCTTGCAGTTGTGTGAAAGAAAAACTTCTCAGTTATCGTATAAAACAGTAAGAGCCGTTTTTGTCGTAAAAAATCGCATATTTCGACACTCACAAAAATCAAAACCTACAGGGTACAAATTTCATAGTTCATCAACGGAAAGCCGTTGACATAGAACTATGAAAGGCGAGAAGCATTGTCTTAGAGTACACATAGAGGAATAAATCTGAAAACCGTACATTTTTATTTACATCACAAAAATATCTAGGGAATATCCTTTCGGGATAGCACCACGCCCCGAGGGCAGGCACTGAATGGTTATGTTATGAACATAACACCACAAAACCACCCACTAAAACCCTGGAGTGTTCCACCACATTCTTGGTGTCGGCCATGGTTGCTACGGGCATGCTTTCGCACTCATCTGCGACCCCATCAGCGCCAGCCCCAGCCCCAGTTGGGCTCCACCTCGAAGCTTGCACTCCCTCCGGAATGACGATGTGCCGTAAACTAGACACATCGTTGTCCACCACCTTGGACCAACCAGCACTGGGCGTCGGACCGCACCCGTATCCATCAGCCCTGATCCCGAAGCAACGGGTCGATTAAAGTGGCCCCGCGCCTGCCACTACGGCTGCAGAGGATAGGGAGAACGGCCGACGAGATTTCGACACTCCTCTTCCCCTGCAGCCCCACCGCCTCCCCCAACACGTTGGTGGCACCCGTTAGGACCGCTGGCAAGTAAGACGGGCAGCGGCTTCCACACCGCCCGTTCATCCCGTCGCCGTCCCCGCCCCGATGGGCTCGGCTCGGCCGCGTCATCGCGACAAGAGCGACACCGCAGTCCACCTCAGTCGGCAAGCTCACACGGTCACATTAACTCGACGCATCGCTGGAATTTTTAAGCAATTTTTACTCGATCTTAATAAACAGGTAAAAACTTATCTTTTATAGATGATGGTTCGGAACCTTTCGTGCGAAAGGAGTGGAGTCCGAGTCCGAGTCTCGCACTTGGCCGGTTTTTTTTTTTGCACACCGTACTTGAGCGCCAAAATAACGTCACATGAATGGTCAAGCGTCTAGTTATTCTTCTTCTTCTTCTTAGTTTTGGCGTCGCATTATTGTGCATTTGCCAGTGTCAAGTATTAAGATTTCATAATTTTTGATAATATAGTCATAGTCCAATAAATTCGCGGTCAAGTCCAATCATAGTCCAAGTCATACCTCAGTGAAGCAGTGGAGACTTTACTAGAGGCGTCTATGGAGTTTTGATAACAACACGGAACAACATGATACGTCACATTATATCACTTGCCTACACTCATGCACTTAAATCAGCTCATAATCAACGAAATACCACCATTTTTCACTAATTATCACTGATAAAAACACAAGTTTGACAAAATAATACAATGAGGTGACATGATTTTTCCGCGTTCCCGCCAAAACTCGTCTAGCTATTGTACATGAAGTTTTGAAAAAATATTTTAAAAAAGTTATTGACGTTATTCTTCTTCTTCTTCTTAGTTTTGGCGTCGCATTTTGTGCATGTGCCAGTGTCAAGTATTAAGTTTTAATAATTTTTGATAATATTTTATCAAAATAGTCACTGTCGTAGTCTCGTCATAGTCCGATAAAGTCGCTGTCAAGTCCAATCATAGTCCAATTCATACCTCAGTAAAGCAGTGGAGACTTTACTAGAGGCGTCTATGGAGTTTTGGTAACAACACGGAACAACATGATACGTCACATTATATCACTTGCCTACACTTATGCAGGTAAATCAGCTCATAATCAACGAAATACCACCATTTTTCACTAATTATCACTGATAAAAACACAAGTTTGACAAAATAATACAATGAGGTGACATGATTTTTCCGCGTTCCCGCCAAAACTCGTCTAGCTATTGTACATGAAGTTTTGAAAAAATATTTAAAAAAAGTTATTGACGTTATTCTGGATTGTCAATGTCATCCATCAATAGTTATCAGGGTTACTAGCTAATTATTGTACTTAGTAGCCACATTTAGCAATAATAAATTAAGTACCTAACCAAAAGGAGTCGACACTGCAAAGCGTACACCTCTGCCAAAAGTACGCGACCGGCGGTCATGCTCTTTATATAAATAATTATATCGGTCTGGTTGCGCTTGTGTTGCGTTAATTTTCAGCTAGTGTTAGATAATTACATTTGTGTGCGTGTAAACTTGCTTTTATTTTGGTTTGTGTGCGTTTCTTCACCCCCCACTGACTTGGCAGACTTCGGTACTTACAATTTAAATATTTAATAAATAATGATTTTCTTTACGACTTGCTAACGTGATGGCACCAATGATGGACAGTTTAAGGACTATGCTTAACGTTTTTGGCTATTGTACGGTGATTTTCAATTTGTGAAAGCCATGATTTGTAATAGGGTGTATTTTATGGATATGTGTGTATTTTAAATACAAGAAAACTGGCAAAGCCATTTTAGGTTATTAGAAAAATACTTTTTTCTAAAAAACCTACCAAATCCTAGTGATGGACAGTTGAAATCCATTATTGGACACCTAATATTGGACGATCCGATTAAAAAGTAAAACTACCCCTTTCAGTTGCTATTTATTACAAATATTATCCAAAACAAACGAAATACAATTATTAATTAACAAATCAGTCTCATAATACAGTTACTATACATACATGCTCGGAAATAATAACAATAAGAATCCAGGATATCTCGAAATGTTTAACTAGCACTACACTGATATACTAGGTATAATAACTAGAGCTCTTACAAAAATAAGTTTATCTCGATTAATTAAACAATCACAACTTAAGAGACCTTTAAGCTATCTAAGGCGTTTTCACTTTTTTTTTGATCAATTAATCCGACTTTAACATTTAAGACATGTATATGTCAGGCAAGAATTTTTCCATTTCTGGAACTTTAAAATATCCCCTATTATTATGTTTTGTAGGAGAGCTAATCAATTCTACAATATCGCTTATCGTGTACCAGATTTTGTCTGGCCTATCTGGCCACCTGAAAGTATTACCAGTGGACAATGCCATGGTACTGATTTCAAATTGACCTTTATCCTTGTTTTCAATGACGCCGGGAAAATATTCACCTTCATATCTTATTATGACATAGCACCCTTTCTTTAGGTCCTTCTTTAGTTTATCTTCATCGTCAAATTTGTTCTTTTTCTTTTCAGGTTTACTTTCTTTGACCATGATGTCGTCTCCATACATATTTGAATCACTTTGATCGTCCAATTCACTTTCCCCGCTTTCATTAAAATTTATTTCCACATCTGTGTCTTCAGAAGATGATAATACAGGACAAACTTTTTTCTTCTTAGCCCTAATTTTACTTTTATTTTCTTTTGCCATTTTCTCTTTCATAAGTTTTTGTTCTAATCTATTCTTAGCTCTTGATTCCTTCTCTTCTAAAGCCCTTTTCTTTTCTTCTTCCTTTTTAGCATGATATTCACGCCACGCTTTACCGGTCACTGCAGATGGTATATTTTCTTTTGATCTTTTTTTCTTAGTACTCACGCTGTCAGGCCAAAAAAGGCACCTTTTGAATGGTGACGGCACTATAACGTTTAAAGCACTGCTCAAAGTGTTTTTATCTGGAGTGCAATCGCTTTTATTTGGATGTGGTGATGTAGTGTCCTGAGAAATACCTAATTGCAAAAGGCTCTTGCCTGCTAGTTGATGATTTTGGTGAAATGTCAACAATTTTGACACATGAATCAAGATTAATTGAACCAGTTTTAATATCAGATACTTTGGGAGTTTGAACTTGAGTCGCAGATATTACTAAGTCACCTTGATGCATGTAGTTAGTATCCTCAAAAATGTTACGCTCCTCGAGTTCTATATTAGTTGTCAAGCCAGCTTTTACATTAGGTCTATTATCTTTTTGAACTGGTATGCTCTCGTGTAAAATAGTAAAACTATCATCACTGTCATATCTCCACGTTTGACAAGAACTCTTCCTGGTTTCGGTGCGAGAAAAAATGCACTTTCATCAGCATTGAATATTCTCTGTGGATTCCTAAGTATCTCAGTCAAATCTTTTTGTCTTAAATATTCCTCCACTTCTCCAAACCAGTTTGAAATTTGCTCTTCAGTGACATCATTGCGAGCTGAACTGAGATTTTCGGCAGTTCTTTCAGCTAGTTCGGGATGTCTTTTTAAAAAAGACGCATACCATTTCTTTCCAGGCCTATTGCCTGTAAATGGCGTAGACCTTTGCTCATCAGTTATGATACGTTGAACACTATCCAAAAGATGTTCCTTAGTGATTGGGAACCGTTTCTCAGCTAGCGCTAATACCCATTTCACCAACAACTCCTCTTCTGTTTTTGACAATATGGTACTAGGTCCCATATTGCATACCATAGGACTTTTTCCTGATAACTTGTTGTGAAGAGTGATTCTCGGCACTCCAAAACGCTGTGCAGCAGATGACACGGATTCCCCACTTCCTTGTACAGCAGCGACGGCATTAGCCATTTGCGCAGGAGTGTAATCTTTTCTAGGCGCCATCTAAACAAAATCAAAATACCAATTAAAGACACCCACTTATGGACATGTGGATGTCGATGTCCATAACTGGAAAATATAATATTTTCCAACATTTATTTACAAATATGATATCAATAAACTGTAAAGATTATTTTATTACAAAAATAATTTTAAAAAACCTAATGTGAATTTTGAGCCAGTTATGGACGACTCGTCCATAACTAGTTCTTATAAGAACGTTGGAACCAGTTATGGACACCCCTCTGGAATCGTTGCTAAAACATTCTTGTGCATAAACAATTCAAACATATCTTCAAAATCTTGTATTTCGACCGTAAAATCATAGCAAAGTATTATAACACTTTGAAGTAGCACTATAAATACGAAAATATGAACTTACCTGCTTAGCGATTTCCACAACAAAACTAGATAAAACACTGAAAACACTCTCACGTACATTTCTTCACTTCGTTGTTTCGAAACAAAATGGCCGATATATTTGTCACTTGTCAATATGACGTCTTATAGCCTTTTCAATAGACGAAAAGTGTTACCATTGAAAAAATACTGTTTCTACCCTTATTTTAAGCTTGAGAAGTATTTTTTGTCCATTATTGGGTCCACGTCCATTACCGGTGCCATCACGTTAGTTAATCTTGTTTATTTATTGGAAAATAAAATTAATGTAACGGTCCAACTCAATTTCAGATTTAGCTAAATCGTTATGTTAATCTTCGCGTAGTTAACCACAGAGGTATTCGTCCAGGTTTGTAGTGCCTATTCGACTAATCACAAACCCCACTAAAAATCAAGATCCTGTGTACATACTTAGATAGCTATTTATACGCGTTGTTATGATTTTATCATATATAGACTTTAGATGATAGTAAAAATCTGCATAATACTAATATAAGTGACAGAAAATAGATAAAAGTTCAAAAATATTTTATTGATTTACTTCGGCATCTCATCAAAAATTCAGAGGTACTTAATTGGTTTCTGGCGCAAAAAATTTGTCCGTCTACGCCGTCTAGGCCGAGCGTCGTGGTCAAACAAAAAAACGTATACGTAAATAGAGACAAAAGATATTACCTAGTTTCGTCCTGTTCACACTTTCATAATATTGCACATCGTGCCCTCTTACCTTTATATTATTTTTATTTTAGCGGCCAATCTAGTCACACTTAACTATGGTTAATAATTACTTTACTGTATTTTTCACAGAGCTATTATAACGTACTATATCTTTAGTACCATGGCACTAATTTCTCTAACGTACTGGTAACACTTGTCACTTGTCAAGTTTAGTTTCTTACTTCCGTGTCCGCCGTGCCGTGTTGTGTTGAGCGAGGTTGTATCGTTTCCTTTTCGTAATTATTATATCGATAAATAAGGACAGTTTTATTGCGACCTTGTAAATGAAAATTCGCTTCTAGGGTAATTTTCTGTAAAACTGAAACTCGTCTCCAACGTTACGATCAACAAACAGAACAATGGCTTTGGTAGTGGATCAGAAGAAAATTTTAGAATTTTTGGAACTCGTCGGTCGCCTCAAGGTAAGACATGAATATATTATATTTTTTTAAGTATTTTTATAAATACGCTAAGCACATTTTACTACATTCATTTCGTTACGTATACCGAACTTCCACATTACCTTCTGATCATCACTGCCAGTGCAAGTTTTCCACTATATTTAACAAGAAACCAAACCCAATAGTGTATTTACCAGCTAGTTGAGTGGGCTAGGGCCTAGAGCTGTAAATTAAAGGTAATTTTTTTGATGTTTACAAATTAAAATAGTGATAAATTCCCAAAAACAATCCTATTAAAAAAATAATTTTGGTTGATCTATTACCAAATTTCCAAGAACAACATCTGCCTGATGTCATACTTTATGCCTATTATAGGCTAAATCAAACTTCTTGGCAGCTGTGAAGTTAGCTACAAGCTGCAGATATACCAATCCTCATGCAGCTGTTAAGTGAGTTTCAGCCAAGATTGGCCTATCCACAGCTTGTAGCTACACACCAAGGAATGTCTTCCATTATCCTACTAATATTATAAACGTGAAAGTTTGTGAGAGGATGGATGTATGGATGTTTGTTACTCTTTCACGCAAAAACTACTGAACGGATTGAGATGAAACTTTGCAATAATATGCTTATATATCAGAATAACACATAGGCTATAAATTATAATGATATTGCGTCAAAAATCAAAATATCATGCGGGTGAAGCCACGGGTAAAAACTAGTCAGCTATAATTATGTTAACCAATTTTGGATTTTTTCGACCAACAAACCGGAGGAGATACTCAATTCAACGCATATTATCATATATTGTCGCTTTGGTGGTGAGAGAGCTAATCCACAAAATCAAGTTTTGAGATAATGAGCAAAGGTACAAGGGTCAACTACGAAATATATTTTTTATAATATCTTCTAAACCATTGGTCCGATTTTGATGAAATTGACTCGCATAAGGAAAATAGGCTTATTGAATCCCCGTTAAAATATTGGTAATTATCTATGTAACTAATTTTACTAAAAATGTGGGTTGACCTCTGTTCACTACCAAAGCGACGATATATGTATATTTTTTTTACCTTTTTTTACCCATAACTTTTTTCGTAGTATGTAGTCCGTTTCAATAATTATTTTTTTATTGGAAATAGTAAACTTCGAAATTGATCCCATTTAATTTTTATCGAAATCAGCTGAGCCATTTTTAAGAATTCAACTATAATGTGATTAATGCTGCATAGATCTGTGCAAAGTATTCGCGAATTCTGTACACAGGTGAAGTCGGTCATGCTAAATTTTGCTAAAAATAATCTTGTATTCAACATATCCAGTAAAAAAATGTATTTAACTTCATTTAACAAAAATTCTATTACAAAGAAAAACTCTTTGTCCCATGAGTTTAGTTACATTAAAATAAAAATCATACCTAAATTTCATTAAGTCCACAGAAATGATGTAACATAGGAACAATAGTTAGGAATTTATGTTGAAATTACAAGAAAAAAATGCTATAACTACAATGATGTCATAGATTACGACTATATAATTCAAATCTATACCAATATTATAAAGAGGAAAGATTTGATTTGTTTGTTTGCATCGAATAGGCTCCGAAACTACTGAACCGATTTGAAAAATTCTATCACTGTTTGGAATCTACACTATCCCGGGTGAACATAGGCTATATTATATATTTTTTTAAATTAGAGATCCTTACACAAACTCCCATAATGTAAGCAAAGGTGGGTCAGTCCGCGGTGACGGGTGTGACATTTCAACTTTTGTTATGAAGTATAACTTTTAAATGAAACTAAATTTAACGTTAGTTATAGCATAATCCTGCAGATCCTAATGTTGTGTATATTTATAACAAAAAATGAAATTTATAGGGCTATTAAAAATGAAGATATCCATTTTTAAAGTCCTGTGTCGGGTGTGACCTCAACTATTGCATGAGTTGTTACCTCTGTCAGAAATGTCGACGGATTAGCAAAAGTATTGAATTGGGTAAAAAATAATTAATATTTTTTAAATATTCAATAAATTATCTTTCGTGTCAAAGAACAATCTAGTAAATAGTTAGTTAATTTCTTTAGTTATTAATCGGCAAACATTGTGACGGGCGTGACACATCAATGTGACGGGCGTGACAAGTTGAATAAAAAGTTAAAAGTTACGTTTAATCAACGTCTTTTATTAATTACTGACCAATTCAACTTTTACATATTATAACTACTGTTCAAAAACATCCACACACTTATTAAATTTATAAAAATGCTTACTGGGACGACTTATTACTGCTTTACTCAAAGTTTGTTTACATTTGTACGAACCATTGCTAAATGTTCTCCTATTAAACAAAGTTTTTTTTTTCTCTGCATTTGCGTTGTCTAATTCTGGCCGCTAATCTGGTACTTTCCAATTTATTCTTGCTTTTTACAATGATGTTCTGTTGTTTTGCTCTTCTAACTATTTCTTTCTCTTTCCTTCTTCAAGAACTCTTCAAGCTTTTCTGGGTTACTCTTTAATTTCTCCCGACTTTTTCTCATTCCTCATTTCCTCAATAGAAATTTTTTTCATGCATGAAAAAGTCAGCCATAGTTTGTGACAGGTGTGACATGTGACGGGCGTGACTGATAAGTACAAGCTTATATATCAAAGCGAAGCCTTTATTTAAATACCAAAACTATTTCCATCCTTTGCCCCCTTGGAAAGCCTTACTTTCACAAAACGTCACATCATTTCTGCTGGTATAACACATGCAATCTTAACTTATCTATGTATTTCGTGACGGGCGTGACACAAATACTTGCTTAACAATAATATTAAGTAAAATCATAAGTAATTGCCTGAAACAATCCGTTTTTTCACAGCAAACAAACAAGTTATCTTGCAATCACTGACAATAGAAAAAGGCGGGCTGTCAATTTGATTAACGATAAAAACAGGTGCCATTTTCGTATTAGTTTTTACTACCCGCGGGAGGTTGGCGTTGTCTATGTTTGAATGAAAATATTATAAAAACTAAGTAAAAAAATCGCATTTTTCATTCGGTTTAGGAAAATTTACGTATAATAGCCTGGATATTTTGTATATTAGTGATAGTTTGCGCAAATAATTTATTTGGTTATCTGGTATCGATTACCGCGGACTGACCCAGGTGTAAAAATCATCATCAAAGAAACTAATTGATACGGGATCAGCCCCCCGACCGCCTAAGCAATATCAATCGTTTATGACTTCATTTTAGTCATTTGGCACCGCCTATGTGACGTTAGCCATCAAAGTTGTTCATTCAACGATTGCTTTCGCAATCCGCGCAGAGCAATTGATGGCTAACGTCACATAGGCGGTGCCAAATGACTAAAATGAAGTCGTAAACGATTGCTATTGCTTAGGCGGTGGGGGGGCAGGATGTAGGACGTTACTTGGTTATGTGGTAGGTATATAGGCACAATACTTATAAGATCTGTCTTTTGTAGCCAATCGTACCTGGGCGAAGCTGAAGCAGGCAGCTAGTTGCATAATAAAGATTTAATAAAGGCAAAACCATTGCATAGCCCACTTACGGCCAACCATCACTGACTTGGAAGCATTGAATTCTACAGTTAATGAAAGCAAAAAAATTGGATAGCCCAATGTGTTTATCCACCACTGACTTTCTCTCTTTCAGAGTTGAGTTTCTAACTGAACATAATTTAATATTTCAGCCGAAAAGCTAGAGATAGGTATCACCATCGTCTTCTAGAGTAGGCCTGTGTCCAGGATGATTAACCTATTATTTAACATCTGAAGCATCCAAAGTATATGAATTGCCAAATAAGGACATTAATTGTGTGGGATTACCCGTGTTCCCAGAAACTTGAAATGTTAAGGAATTGCTACTAAATTTAGTATAAGGAAAATATAAATAAAATAGGTTTAAATAGTAAATGACTTCAAAAAAGGTGGTTCTCAATTAAATTATTTTTTTCATGTATGTTATGCAATTACTTTGCCAATTATGAACTGATTTTGATTGTTCTTTTTTGTTTGGTAGATCATACAGAGGTGGTCCCATTTAAATAAAATTTAATGATATTGAATATACTTAATTTTATAGAATTACAATTATAAGATTATTTTCAAGATACGAGTATATGTAGTTGCATTTGGATGTTCAAGTATGAATTAATTTTGACTTTATTATCCATCATTAATTATTCCCTAGACACCGCTGTAGGATTCCCTGTGTCGCGGTGGCTAGTTCCTTTCCAAACTGTTCAAAAGTGCTATATTAAATTTTTACAAAATATAATTCTTATGTATACATGCGTAATGAATATTCTGTATTCCAAAAAATATATAAAGCCTAATCTAACTGCGTTAATTAGTTATATAAAAAATCATTAGTAGTATTAGTAATAAATTTAGTAAATGTTTTTTAATTTATTATTTTTTAAATATTATTGAAATCAGCTGAGTTGATTATAAAAAATCAACAATAATGTAAAAATTACTACATTGAGGACACCTTGATCTGTGCGAACTGTCTAATTCTGTACACGGTTGAAGTCTGTTATGCCATTTTTGGCAATAAATATAAATTAATTATTTAATTTTTCAGCATGAGAAAAGAACTGGATGGGTGCTGTGTGATATAAATGAGTGTGAATCCATTGCTGGACACATGTATCGCATGGGCATGATGACCTTCCTGCTCACTGAAGAAAATAATCCAACAAAACTAGACCGATTCAGATGTCTCCAAATAGGTATGAAGATTATTTTATTTTAAGTACTCGTGCCACTATCAAAGAAGATATAATAATACTACGTATAGAACGGCCACTCGTTACCCCCCACCCGTTTGAGTCTTCCTCACTTCCACCCCGCGTCAGGACACGATTTACTACTCTGCGCGCGGGCTGCACAGGTCGCTGCAAATACCCGTGTAGCGTTCGTGCGTATGTGTAGTGTCTGTGAATAAATATAGTGTTGTGTGCGTAAGACAGCAGATTTTGTATGAAGAAACGCGGAGTGTCCGGGCTGTGCCACTATACAAAAAATCCAGGAGCCGAACTACAAAATATGACAAAACAGCATTGTTGACTGAACAAAAAATATTTTGTTATCATATTATGACAAGAAGCTTTTTAGTGTTAGACTCAATGGTTTCTCTTACAATATCTGGGTTATTTATTCCCATAGCAACCATTATTCGTAATGATACAAAGAGATAGTATTGTCTGAATGTCTTGCATGGTACAATGTTATTCTTATTTAGTAAGAGGGTCAATTGTTGATGAGATTAGGCAGAAACATGAAACAATAGTTTAAAACAGATGGTTAGGCTCTAAGTTGGCATGAGGCACTGGACATGCATGTGGCCAGTTGGTAAAACTTAAAATTTATACATCATATGGTATAGCAGACGCCATAAATCCCACTTACACCACACCACAAACCAACATTGCACACCACATTCTCTGCAACAGTCTACAATTGGAACAGGTTGCCTGAAGATTTAACTACAGCAAGGACTATAGACATATTTAAGAACAAACTGGACCTTTGAATAAAGAAGGAAAATAATCCTTTGACAGATAAATACTCATTATACAACACTGAAAGAATAAAGCCCTATAAGGAATTAGATGATAAATAATATTAATTGCATCGACTTGGCAATTTTTCTTTCCTAATTAATTGTTATTCAAAGAATTATTGAGCCGTGGTGGTCTAGAGGTAGTGACCCGCCTTACAATCGTGAGGTCGTGGGTTCAAATCCCCGGTCCCGTACCAATGAGATCTTTGGAATTTATGTACGGAATTTCACACCACTGGCTTTTCGGTGAAGGAAAACATCGTGAGGCAACCTGCATACGTCCGTAGAAGAAATTCGATGGCGTATGTGAATCCACCAACCCGTACTGGGCCAGCGTGGTGGATATGGCCCAAACACCCTTCGTGGGTAGGCCTACGTCCTGCAGTGGACTATTAAAAAGGCTGGTACAGTACAGTACAAAGAATTATTTTTGTGATATACATTTCAAAAATTTTACCTAGTACGAGATGCACTATAAAATTAATATCATTTCATTAATTGTTATTCATTTTCTCGACACGCAAGGATTGTAACCCTCATCCATTAATGAAACTCAAATTAAAAAACATTAAGTTATCGCCAACTGGTCACATCCAGATTTTTTGCAGAAATAGTACAGTCAGGTTAAAAATGTTGATTCCAGCGCTTGTCCACGACCTGGCGGAATGCATTGTCGGCGACCTGACGCCGCACTGCGGAGTGTCGCCGGAGGAAAAGCACCGCAGAGAAGACGAGGCCATGCAGAAGATCGCAGAACTTACTGGCTTTGCTGGGGATAGAATGTATGAATTGTATAAAGTAAGTATTTTTTATTTCTCCCGTCTTTGCTAGTTCTATATTCCTATTCCATCCAAAGGTTGCCTGACAGAGATTGCTATTAGCGATAACTTTTAATATTTTATTTGTGTATTTTTCTTTGTATTAAGAATCCATCTATCTATCTATTCTCAGCCTCTAGAGTCCCAGTGCTGGGCAAGGTCTCTCCCATTTCTTGCCACGCATCCAGGTCTTTGGTCTAATCAGACTGAGACAGAAAGAGCGTAAACGTAAATGTCTGCGGATCTGATGTATTATGGGAACATGCGAAACTTTATTGCAAAATGTTGCATGTCAAACAAATCTCCTATTAGTCAGCTTTGGTAGTTAACTACCCATGCATTAACATTGTTAGTTGGTACAAGGAAACAAACACAAAAGAAAATGTTTCAAAACCAGACCTACCATTTGCAAGTTATTTTCATACTATTATTCAAATACATACAAAGATAAACTATAGGTAGGTATATTCAAGCTTCAATAGGTTTCTAAACGCTCTGTCCTTTTTTCATTCTATTGATTTATAAAATTCACCCCTTTAAAAAAGTGATTCGTGTATGACCATCAGTGCCTTTCTGATTCAAAAATTATTTGTTGTAGTTAAAATATAATATGGTTGCCATAGAACCTATTGATATAGATCTAAAAGGGATCCTTTTGGAAATGAAGTCATGGTTCATTTAGCCTAATAGCACTCGTAAATGATTAATGTTACGGGTGAATGATTATATTATGCACCCGTAACACTTATGTCTGAAAAAGGACAGCTCTTTTTAACTAATTTTTGTGAGGCAGGGGTTCCCTTAGAGTAATAAAAACCAAATATGTTCACAAATATACCTTATAAATGGGAATTCAACATTCTGCGAATTCAACATTATGAGCCGGAGCGAAAAAACAATATCAATTAATTGATTACTCTTCTCAAATAATATGGGTCACATTCTACAAGGTTATTGATGGTTTAGGTGATTCATTATATAGAAAGGGGGTGATTCAGACCGTCACTATTGCTTCGGCTACATTAGCGGGCGAAGATTCGTATCGTGTTGGCGAGACAAAAACATCGTGTTCGGGTATAGGCGATGTTCTTGTCTACATTAAGGCGGGCGAAGATTCGTGTCGAGTTGACGCGATGCATCGTGCCGGATTTGTTGTTCAGTTTGTTGTGAGGCCGAGACGTGGGCGGTAATTTAAAAATGGAGGAAATAGTGGCTTTGCATTATATGTCAGTAAATTATTATTTATTACAATTGTACGAGTATCATTTTTTCTTCTTTCTTCTTCTTCATTTCTTCTACTGTGGTAGGCCAACTGAGCATATTTTTAATTCGATTCCACGCATCATGTACCAAGTGTTTCTTTTTATGGTTGGGGTCACTAGGATTCCATATAATACTCTCAGCTTCATAAAATTAAATGAATTCTAACACTTTTACTTACACACGTTACTCCACTCCATAGTGTAAAAAATTAAATGCACGTCCGTCGCTTCAAAGTCTGGACGACACTGAAATGACGTAGATGTAGCCACCTAAGCGAATATTGGCGCGAAAAATCCCTTTGATTCGCGCCAGTTTACCGACAGCTCCCCGATACTACATCGTCTGCGCCCGAATACTACGCGATGTCACGATGAACCCGGCCACATTTATCGCGTTAAAACGAATATTCGCCATAGCCCGCTAATGTAGCCGAAGCATTAGAGCAAGTTTTACTTCGGGGTTATCCTGGAATTGGAGCTACTTTATAGGCCGCACCACACAAGTTTGGGATGTGAAGTTTCGCAATATCAAATCCTGACTGAAGCTCGCATAAAGTCGCACGTTGATTGGCTGTTGCGCAACTTGTAGCTAACTTCACATCCGCCAACTTGTGTAGCCTATACCATAAACTAACTAATGTTTTTAAAAATGTTTCAGGAGTATGAAAACCAAAGCTCTCCCGAAGCAAAATTTGCCAAAGATCTCGACCGCTACGACATGATACTCCAAGCGTTCGAATATGAAAAACGAGAAAACGCGCCAAAGAAACTGCAAGAATTCTTCACAGCAACTGAAGGAAAATTCAACCATCCTTTCATACAAGGCTTAGTTACCGAATTATATAGACAAAGGGAAGAATTTGAAACCAAGTCTCTACATAACGGTCACGCATAGTCTAATTGTAAATAGGAAAATTGTTTATCCATAATATTTAAAGGCAATATTACTCGAATAGTAGCTAGAGGCTAGGATAATGGACTATGATTTGTATTCTTCCTGCTTAAAGCAGGATTTTCAAAGCATAAATAATTTTAGAATAGGCATGATGACAACAAAATTTATCAAAAAATATATCACACGTATTTTTTCTTTTGTCAATTCAACAAAAATTGATGAAGTTATAGCCTGTTAAAGTTCCGCGTGACGTCACAAGCGCTATACAAATGTATGACTTCAGTGAGAGAGATGAACTCACGACCCCCACTCCCAAACTTTGACGTTTGTCTTTGTCATTTGTTGTTTGATAGAGAAAAGAAAAAATATGCGTCCAATATTTTTTGATAATCTCTCTCTCAAAAATAGTACATTGTTCACCGAGAGGAGAAAGTGACCGATTACCGTCGAGGGTGTCGTTTTAAAACACCCGAGATCGGGAATCGCACTTTCTCTCGAGTGATACATGGGTCAGGCCGTAGATTTTGCCACTTTTTAGGTCCCCTAACTCTCCGCCTCTTTTTTCTTATAGTAAATTACTTTTAATTTATTTCTAAATCTCATTATCGTGTGTCGTAAGGATCGGTTAATAGGGGCCAGTAAAAATAATGGAATAAATTTATAAATTGTGAAAGTTATAGGATGTTTATCTGCGAAAAATGACTAAATTTTCATAAAAAACGCAAATCCGCTTCGGTGGGAGTGAACTTTGCACATCGATAAAATAAAAACTATAACACTTTTTAATAATCCGTTTGCTTTGACGTTATAAAATTATAGTCAATTATTCACGGTTTTAATATCTTTACGTGTTGTTTAAGAAAAAATCATAATAAAACGCAGATTAATTAAAAACTTTCGAAAACTGATTATTTACGATATTTTTATTTCGCAACCATTATCTTCTCGTTTTATTATTCTAGAAGCACAGTGAGATTTAAATTAAGTCGCGACAACACCTAAATAATGTACTCTTTAATCATTAAGCTCGTAGTGGCCACAGTTTTGTCAGTTCGCTGTCGTAACCCGTGCGAAGTAGAAAGTGTCACGTGTTTTACGAAGTGAATTTTTTGAGATTAAATGAAAAGTTTTTATTTGGAATCTATCATTGTTTTTGTGCACGATTAAGTAAGTTGTACGTGATCTTCCAACGTTAAGGTGGCATGATAATATGTCTTATTTATTGAGTTATGATCGATTTTCGCTATCACCTTCGCTATGAAAACAGGTCGTTCGCTATTTCTTCGCTATCAACTATTCTTCACCACAAATAATACAGAGTACACACTAGGTGCAGTTATTTTTTACTGTTGACATGTATTGCAAAACTTGAATGAGATCAAAAGTCTGTACTGAAAAAAAAACAAAATAGGTAGGTATAATGTTCGTTTTTGTAACTTTTAATAATTAGTACCTACGTGTCACATTAATTTAAATTACCATATATCTTCGCGGGACTAAAAATTATAATATTAACTAACTAGTAGTCGTCCAAACAGTAGATTTCGAAAGAATAAAGGACATCATTCATTATGAGCTAAACCTGAAAGTGCCGGTCAAAGTAATTAATTATGAAATATCATTAGAAGATAATATTCTGAGCATTTCAAACTATGCAACTAACCCTCTAGGATCACTTAGTGAGTAGTCACGGGTCACGAACCTCAGAGGTAATTAGCAGATAATGTCATATTATGTGTATCACCATCCTAACAATTATTCATCATTATTGTTCGCCATTGTTCGCGACAGGATAGCGAAGAATTATGCGCAATCTTTTCGCTATTTGTGGCAAAATCTACGGCCTCACCCACATAGTGATTTATACTACACCTACCATTTCTGTGGTAAAAGGTTATCAATCAGTATTTTTGCTGTTTCCTTCAACTGCGGCGGAGTTATAAAATCTTCATCATCACTATCACTACTTATCATTTTGATAGTTTTATTTTACTTTTCTACGAAAACTGAATCCTCAAACAACACACAAGTTGAAAATGGCGCCAATGGCGTCTGCAATTTTCACAAGTTCTTTTTTCAAATTGTTTGACACCATCCAACACACAGCTAGTGGCCAGTGTCATTTTGCGAACTTGGAGATAAAAACTCACTGTAAAAACTTTTTGGCTTTTGATATTTAGGTTACCAGCGCATAGTCTTACCCAAAATTAAAAAAGAAAAACCACGTAAGAAATGGATTTTCATACACTTTTCTCTCCCGCTCAGATGCGTTTTCTCGCCGCATATTTGTTCGATATGCAATGACGTACTTTCTACCGTAAATTTGATAAAGTATCAAGGTACTTTCCGAGCAGGTGTAGTATAAAATAATTATTATAATAAGTCCTATTATAATATTTTTTTACCCAGTTATCATGCCTATTGTACAAGCATAATATAATAGACCAAATAATTTTAAAATATTTTGCTGTTTTGTAGAGGTTATAATGAACTTTGAACAGAAGATTCTGGAATATTTAACGATCAATTTATAAGCCGAATTAAACTTAATGACGTCTGTGAAAACGAGGCTAGTCGTTGCGTTGCAGATTTGCATGTCAGCGGGGGTGAGGAGTGGGTTATTCTGTGGAGTTATTATGCAGCTTGTCCATACAAGCTGCGTACTTATACCTTCTTAGACGCTATTAAGTTTGATTGCACCCTCAGAGCAAATAAAAATATCAAGAGGGAACGTCGTTGAACAGTCAAGTGAAGCCGGTTTTTTATACATGTGTGAGTACGTCACTGCTGCGCCGCCATAGTTCGACTGACAAGCCAAGCCGTAGTTTCCCTGTACGTTGATGTGTGTGTGATTGTCTTTACACGGCGAGGCGTAGTTTCGGTCGGCCTCACTTGTTTGTTCACAACATTCTCTCTTGATTTTTTTATTTGCTCTGAGGATTGCACCTACCTATTCTACCATTTTACTAGCATAATAGGCCAAATAATTTAAAGATGTGTTACTATCTATTTTCTAGACGTTATAATGAATTCTGAACAAAAAAAATGGAATATTTAGGTACGCGCTTTATTTTGAACCATAGAAAATATTACTTCAATTCTCATAGCTTTGCAAGTTAATTGAAATATAGAAATCAGTCGCCTGTTAGAGGAAATCATGCTTGCGCGTAACATCTCAGTGTTTTCTACATTATTGGTTTTGTTCCGATTTAAAACTGCGCGCCAATTCACTGGTGTGATATTAGATAGTTGATAAATCTCGGTAGTGATTATACTGGATCCAGTGGATCCCATAGTAACGTTACCGATACGTATTACCGTAACGTAATATCAAAAAACAGTAATTTCATTTCAATATAGTAAAAAGGCGAGAAAATCGTATCCATGAGCTATCCTATGAGTATTGATTGTACTGTAGTGTACTGTACCAGCCCTTTTTTTAATAGTCCACTGCAGGACGTAAGCCTACCCACGAAGAGTGATTGGGCCATATCCACCACACTGGCCCAGTGCGGGTTGGTGGATTCACATACGCCATCGAATTTCTTCTACGGACGTATGCAGGTTGCCTCACGATGTTTTCATTCACCGAAAAGCCAATGGTGTGAAATTCCGTACATACGAGTAAGTTCCAAAGAAACTCATTGGTACGGAATCGGGATTTGAACCCACGACCTCACGATTGCAGGTCGGGTGTTACTACCACTAGACCACCACGGCTTTTATAGTATTGATTACGATTATAAAAAAAAACTTAGTAAACAATAATGCTTCTGACGTTCATCTCATAAAGAATAACTGAAAAAGATCTAGAAAATAAATATTTAAGTCATTACCATGTACCATGAACATTAAGTACTAACCAAAGTGGTAATTTAGTAAAATCTAATTTGTCGAAAACTTTTCTTTGAAAAAACTTACTACATAAATGTGTGTAATTTTATAATGAACAAAATTAATTGAAATATATGTATATTGCACCTAGTGATTTTTATTATTATTATATACTACAGGACTAATCGCGTACTAAAATTAATAGATAAATAAATACCTCATCATCATGATTTTAGTGCGCGATTAGTCCCGTAGTATATAATAATAATGTGTTCAAATCGCCTAGTGATTTTGTCTTCAATAATGTTTGCGTATACAATACCATACTAACTCCTTAATCATATAAACTGCGTTTTAAAGTACCTATGCGCAAGCCTGTTATTGTTAAATATGTTACATAGTTATATTTTTTATTTTCGTTGATTTTTTAAAAGTGTACAAGCTAGGCTAGTGGTCAGTTACCTACTTTATTTAATGTATGTGTATACCTTAATAGTAAGAATATCAGTCTTAGTGGAGTATTATACACTAGTAAGGTATTTTTGTTAAGTTCAAGAATTATATTGAATTTTATTTCTAATCTTTCGCGATTTGAGGATTTTATTCTTATTCTTTTCAGTGCTCGATTATCCCCATATTAAAAATATAGTATATTTAATTTTGTCGCATTGTACTTACTATTTTGAATTAGTTGTGTTTAGGACGAGAGTGTTAAGTCAAGGTTAGGCATTTTTGTGTTATTTGTTTTTAAACTTGTTTCGCGGGCTTGTGTTGCATAAATACGTAAACTTATACGTAAATATTCCTTACACCAAAGTACACAGGGTGTATTTCTAGACGGCGGAAATCTCGTCGAAAATTCTACTTACTTTTAATATGGAACCAACCCTTAAATCGTAAAAAAGCTGTCCAATTTTTTTTAGTGATTTTGGGTTAGATTATACCGGGTTATCTGCTTACTGTGTACTAAGCCAAAAGAGGGTTAAGACCACCGTTATGAACAACTTTTACTATGTCGATTCCGAGTTGCAGCTTAGTATGGAAAAGCTGCTTTTTTTCTTGAATTTCGGTTTGGCCTCATAGTAAAACTTGATCATAATGATGTTAGGCCATCATTATTATCAAGTTTTACTATATTACTGTATCATCTCTTTTCGGCTTGGTTCACCAGTTCTGGATAACTCTGTGTAGTAATAGTTGGTCATAATGATGAGTACCGACAATGACAATTTTAAATTTACTGATAACTGCCTCGGTGGCTCAGTGGTTAGTGACTCTAACTCCTGGGTCAAAGAGGCGTGGGTTCGATCCCCACCCAGGGCAAATATTTATGTGATTAACGTAGGTGTTTGCTGTGTCTGGGTGTTATTTATCTATACAAGTATGTATTTAAAAATATGTATATGTAGTTTATCAGTCTCTGACAGCCATATCACAAGCTTTGCTTAGTTTGGGGTCAGAGACTGTGTAAGATGTCTTTTAATATTTATTACATATCCTCGTCTAGATTTAAACCCTGTATAGTCAATGCACTGGATAATAATACTTAAAAAATGTCTCTGATTAGATTCTGATGTAGACTTGATACGGCAGAGTGCTATAGGCGTTGAAGTACTCTTATTTCCTACATAAGTACAAGTAAACTGATTAAGAAATATTGTAAGAACCTTTGCGTAATATGTTTTATTTTTATAATTTATATTATCCAAAGTAATAACCATATACAGATAATAAAGGTTCACATAGATAATCTGAGTCTTTTAATTTACGCATAACCACTGTATATTTTTTTTCTATTATTTAACCTTTTGACCGCTAAAGTCATAGACTTGCTAGTCCAGCATACGACCACGAAAAGAACAGATGTAAGTACCTATACTTTGCCATAACGCTGTCTCGTTCTGACACGTCGAAAGAAATATTACATCGTGCACATCCTAGCCCGGCTGGCCAGCATGTTCGGGCGCGAACGATGTCTATAGTCATCAATAAACCGGGCTCTATCTAAAGAACGATTTAAAAAAAATGAGGTGTGACGGTCAAAAAGTTGATAGAATTTCGCTTATACTACCCACATCACCCAATTCCAGGTTCAGGCAGTTTCCAAATAACCTACGATATACATGAACATAACATACGATATACAGAACTTATGTAAGTACCTACCTACATAGCCGGCAGGAAGTGGTTCAGAACATCATCATAGATAACTTTCACTGTAAGGTCAACCCGGAATTCAAGAAAAAAAAACAGCTAGGTAGGTATTTCATACATTTTGTTGTTTCGGAGTTGTAATTTTGTATAGAACAGCCGATTGTCTTATTCTCGAATTCTGGGTTAGCTCCATAGAAAAAGTTGTCCATGATGGTCTTTACCGCCCCCTATTTCCGACTGGTACACTTATCACTACCGAGCTATCCTATCCCACTGGTAGGGAGATAAGTGCACTTTTTGTAGATTTAGTTCTATCAGTAGGGATAGGTGCACTGACCAATTGTGTAGTGCACTTATCCCTACCGAGTTATCTTCTCTGGTAGGGATGGGTGCACTGCCCATTTCTACTATTCATATTATAGCTATTACTCTCGCTCGGTAGGGATAAGTGTACCAGCTGCCTTTTTCAGCTTAGAAAGCAGCAAGCAGATAACCCTTCTAGGTTGCCAAAAATTAATAGCAGAGTTCCGTATAGGTTGAATTTGAATTAGCGGCTGTGATGTTAGCTAAATGCTGCCTGTAGGATAACCCAATCCTCTCATAGCCGAGCTTCAGTCAGGGATTGGGTCACGGGCGTAGGGAGCGCGCGGGAGGCGTGGGGTTGGCGGGCGGGTGTGCCTCGTCTCTTGCTTACGCGCATTTCTATATTTCTACTTTTGCGCAGCGTTCTGCGCATAACTTCTCATCCGCCAACTTGTGTGGCGCTTAGTATACTAAGAAAAATTCGGAAAATAAAATCTTTGTATTGAAAAGTATAAGACCAGAGGCGACAGCATGCGTAAGCGTCGTGAACCACCGCCTACGGCCGGGGCCACCATACCATGATTTGAGTTTGATCATGTGAGCATGGAAATTCGTTTAACTTGGCAATTTGAAGGTAACAAACCCACTTACTTTTTAGGATTGAATATAATAGTGTGAAGTGATTGTTAGATGATCTCAGTTCACAATGACATCACTGTGTATAAGATCGTGAAGGTTAAATGACAAAAAATTAGAGCCCCAGATCCATGGCTACACGCATGAATCACAATGTTAGTAAGAAATAAAACGATGCAAACCAATTTTAGACTTTTACATTTTATTGTACAAAAATTGTGGTTATAGGGTAGTTACATACAAACCTATCAGTCAAAACAACAGAAGATTTGCGTAAATGCTAATCATATTGTGATACCTATCATATTAGCTGGTCAGCTAATCAGATCATTATGAAACCCTAGGCTCTCTGCAACCTTAACACTATAATACCAAAGAAAACCATGATTCATGTTAATAAGGCTTTATCAACTTAAGAATTTAAAATGTTATTTACTAATTATACAATTGCTTATCACTTGAACAATTTTAGCTTTTCAAAACAAGCTAAAAAGTTATTGTGAAATTCATTGTTCAATATTAAATAGGTATAATATGTGGAATATCCAGATATTTTATTCAGTAATGAAAATTAGTTGGAAACTTTTTGGACTTGACCCTCCTCTTCTTTTTTTCGTTGTTTTTCGCGCATTAATTCTGCATCCCTGAAATAAAGAACACATACACCATATACTTTTTTCTGAAATTATTAATTTTAGTAGACTATGTTATTTTGCCTCAGAATAATGAAAAACAGCATTTTACAGAATGTAAATGACGATGGTACAAGATTATTTTTTGCAAAAATTAGCACGACTGACTTCACTCGTGTACAGAATTCGCGAATATTTTGTAGCATTTTTCACATTATTGTTGATTTATCAAAAATGGCTCAGCCGATTTCGATAAAATTTAAATGGGACCAACTTCGAAGTATACTCTTTCCAATAAAAAAAGAATTATTGAAATCGGACTACTATGAAAAAAGTTGTGTGGTTATACATAAAATATATATATATATGTACGCATCGAAGTGTTTTTTTTTTTGCATAAAATATAATTAAATTAAACATAATTGAATCTTACAAGTCGGCGGATGTTAAGTTAGCTTCTTTAGTAACTGCGCAGTATCTAATCCTGACTGAAGCTCACATAAAGCTGCGTGTTGATTGGGTTTTGCGCAGCTTGTAGCTAACTTCACATCCATCGACTTGTATGATATGGGTTACTCTTTGCCAATCTAATCAGGTGTATTCATCAATGTTTGCAAACTTAGGCAAGTTATGGGGCCAAAGAAAGGCAAACAACTTTCTCCTTTGTGTGATACTTCCTATGGCATGGTTTTGATAAAACTTGACAAAATATGGACTGGATATTGTACTATGGTAATGGTTTAAAATGGCTTAAAATTATTAGTTTATCTACGAAAGGCAAAAAACCCAAAAAGTTTGAATTTTGCACACTGACAGATAATCAGCCTCAAAGTAGTTGCTACCCTGTTTCTACTTATTACATTGAAAAGGGTACCTAATGAGCTACAGATAAACTAATCATTTTAATTATACAAAAACTCATTTAGCAGCCATAAATAGGTTACATATACCTACCTAAAAACCAAACTAGTGGTCAGTTTATGAACAAAAGTGCATCTATTGATTTTGACCTTAGTTTTTAACTTACTTTGTGTTATTTTTAAACTTTCGCGATTCGAGCACATTATGATTATACGGGACTTAACTCACAATAAAACTTGAGATATGAATGAGATATAAGTCTGCCTGTGACCACGACCAATGCAACTTGGTCGAGATGTCGGGAGAAAAAGAGGTACTTAATTAGTTCATATCTCAAGATTGATTGCGTGATAAGTCCTGTATAATCATAGTAGGAGAATTAGTGGACTCTTGTGCATAAACTGGCTACTATTTTGTTTTTTAGGTGTATATGCCTCGTTAACACCATATCTTTATGGTCGCTAAATGAGCTATTTACACTTGCAACAAAACAGCTAATCTGTAAATACCAATAAAGCCAAAAGATTTGAATTTCGCGAATGACCCAGTGAAACCTTAAGAGCTGTTGAATGTTAACCACCTTATAGTACATGCCACCAAAGATGAGATTTGAGAAACCACTTTGGTTTGTAATAAATATACAAATTCTGGATAATTAGTTTGTACAAAACTGTACCTTCGCAAGATCCCCCACCACTGACACTCGTTAAGTCTCATCTTTGGTGGCAAGCACTATACCACAAAAGATTTAAACATGCTTTAAACATTGTTTAACCATGCAATTTGTAGTGTTAAACATTGTCTAAACTCTAAAGCGTGCATAAAACTTTTGTGGTAAGATGGCTAGTTTTCAAAAAAATGGCACAACTACCCAGAATAGAAAGTAATTTTTTTTCACCTGTGTTTACGTTCAGAGAGAGACATGCCAGTCTTGTCACTGGCATTTTTCTTCTTTTGTTGCTCTTGCAGTTTCTTCTGGTTCTTGGCACGAGCCAGATCTCTCTGGTTGCCACCTAAAATATAGGTAGAATACATAAATCATCAAGTAGGTAGGTACAGACAATGAGTCATCTTTGTAGGTGGTTTATTCAGTTGGTTTTTAGGTTATACGAATGTTTATCGATAAAATAACAAAGAACACAAAATATGTACTTTTAACGGCGCGAAAGTTTCGTGATACGTAGTGACGCGTAAACATGAGGCAATCTAGAACATTCGACAAGTTGAATCATTTATAAACTTTTCGAACTTGGGAGCATTTATGTGTCGTGATGGTAAAACCAAATGAAAATTGTACAATAACGATATGAATTATATTCCAGAAATACTTACGAGTCATATTGGAGAGATTATTTCACCAACAAGGTTTGAGTGTCCCAAGTCGCAATTACCTAACTTTTCTAGTCAAACAAAGCCCGGACGATACGCTAGTCCGGCCGAAACCTAGGACAACGCACCGCCCTCACTCTAACCAATATAAAATAAAATGTCAATCAACTAAAGGATAATTGCTGGATTTGTTGGCTTTTTGAAGCCCTCACCCAGCTGGCGAAATCCACCACAAACCACAAACAATAAAATGAAGAATCGAGTAATGAATGAACATATTATACGTAGATAAAATATAACAGAATGTACTACACACAGATGTCTTACAGAAGATAGTTAAATATATTTTACTCACAGAGCTATTACAACTAGAGAGATAGCGTTGTTGTCGCTTGAGGCAATTCTCAACCACAAAAATATATGGAAAATCCTTAGATTATAGAAGGCAGGGAAAATCTGGCTCAGCGCTGTCAAAACTGTCAAATATGACTTTGAATTTGACCCTACTGAAAGAAAAACTAGCCACTGATACGAGATATGTTTGTCTCTTTCTAACTCATGCCATATTCTATGATTGCATCTCTTTCTTTCTTTTCTCGATCGACCATGTTATCGTTAACGAAAGCTGTCCAAGATAAAAGGCGGGAATTTCATAAAATCAAGAGCGGTTAACCCTGGCTGTTAACTGCTTAAACGGAGTTAATACCATTTATTATTCAGCAAGTACTTTTTTAAATGTTTTATGAGTTGTCATTTTCGAGTGTATTATGAAGAATATTATATAAAAGAGCACTTTGACTAATGAATATTTCTGCCTTATTATTGTTTTCTAATAATCCATGATTTTATGTACAGTCGAGGACTTTAATTGATGATCACTTTAGTCGTACAACATATAGGGGCTATGAGTCATGCCTAGTTGAAATCGGATTCCAAGAACTCTACACCTGATAATAATATTTAATCAGCTTATCAGCTACGCATTGTCAGTGTGCACCGTGAGCTCAAGCGCACGTGTTCACATAATTCCCAAATTCAGCCATCGAACTTCAGTGGTGGTGCGGGGACCATAATTATTGGTTTCTTACGTTCCATTCCATTCTTGCTCAAGTAATTTGCACATGAGCGTATGAAATGGCACATCTCTTTCATTCGTTAATACGAATAACATTCATTATTGCTTCACGAATCTGATATCCGCCAATCACAGAGATCGCGAGCGATATTTTATCCGGCTTCTTGAATGGTCAATTCCACAGAGTTACCAGAGGGATAATGTGATCGATCGAGAAATGAAAGAAAGAAATGCATTGATTTAATTTGGTATGAAGTATAAGTTTGGTAAGCAAGAGATGTGAAAAACATCGCTATTCAGTGGCCAATTGCCGAGTTTTTGTCCCAATAGTGACAAATTCTTGTCAAATTCCAATACATATATTTATATTTGACAGTTGACAACTAGTGACAGTGATTGTCCATCTATTGTCCATACATTTTTGCGGTTGAGAATTGCCTCAAGCGACAACAGCGCTATCTCTCTTGTTGTACTAGCTCTGTGGTCATTTCAAATATTAAGTGGATACAAAAGATCCAGGATATTTGATTTTCTGGGATTGCAGATCATTCCAATATTATCAATCTCTTAACTAATCCTAATATTATATCAACCACACGCTTTGTGTACTAATAAGAAACGTACTATGGTTATGGAGTGGGTTAACAAGAAAGTAGTTGGGTTTCTCGAGATTCTGCAAACAGAGCTATGTTTGTGGAATCCGAACACTCAAAAGAATCGTACATCGCAAAATAATATTTGCCTTCGAATCATAAAATTATTATATTTTAAAACAAGTTTAAGTTCGAAACATACTATCGGACGCGGCTTACGGACGCGACTGACAGCCGCAACTGATAGGTATCTAGACTATGAAAGTACACTGAGCCGTGCACACTATCGGACATAAGTCGCGGACGTTACCTTCAAACGACCTTGAGCGTTCGGATGTCTGAGAGCAATCTGGCACACCGGATGTTTTAAGACTGTGCACATTGACTGCCTCGGTGGCTCAGTGGTTAGTGACCCTAACTTCTGGATCAAAGAGGTTCGATCCCCACCCAGGGCAAATATTTATGTGATGAACATAAGTGTTTGCTCTGTGTCTGGGTGTTATTTAGTTACTATCTATATAAGTATATATTTAAAAATAAGTATATGTAGTATATCAGTCTCTGGCAGCCATATCACAAGCTTTGCTTAGTTTGGGGTCAGAGGCCTTGTGTAAGATGTCCCAAAAATATTTATATTTATTTAATTATTGCTAAGTAGCGGCTGTCAGTCGCGTCCGTCAGCCGCGTCCGATAGTATGTTTCCAGCTTTTTATTTTGTATGCATATAGGTACGTCTTTATGATTAATAGTTATTTTTTATTTATGACTAGAGTATCACCTTCGATTGCAAATGGCGTACGATGGTTTATGAAGTGTGGTCGGGGGACTATGCTAGAATTATTTCTTAAACATGTAGGCACAATTACAGCGGTACCATCTAACTGGAATAGGTGTATAGTCGTGGTTATCGTTTTTAATATTTTTTGGTTGTAGATTTCATAAATGGCATCCATTTTGAAATTAAGAATGGCGGATGTCACTTTTTGCAAAAAGTCGTCATGGGTGTCGCTTAGTAGGTTTTTGAGGGTGTAGATTTAGAAAATTGCATCCATTTTGAAATTAAAGATGACGGAAGTCACTCTTTGTAAAAAGTCGTCATGGGTGTCGTTACTACTTTTTTGGGAGTGTAGATTTCAAAAATGGCATCCATTTTGAACTTAAAGATGGTGGATGCCACTTCTTGCAGAATGTCGTCATGGGTGTCGTTTAATAGGTTTTTGGGGGTGTAGATTTCGAAAATTGCATCCATTTTGAAATTAAAGATGGTGGATGTCACTCTTTGTAAAAAGTCGTCATGGGTGTCGTTTTCTAGGTTTTTGGGGGTGTAGATTTCAAAAATGGTATCCATTTTGAACTTAAAGATGGCGGATGTCACTTTTTGCAAAATGTCGTCAGGGAGGTCGTTTAATAAGTTTTCGGGGGTGTAGATTTCAAAATTGGCATCCATTTTGCAATTTGTGGTATCCTTGTCGGCACTCAATCCTGTTTATATAATAAATCCATGATTGGCATTAACGTTGCCGTTGACATAAAAATTACCGGTTTTTATATACTCTATACTTTTTTCCGAGACACACAGTCTGTGCCGAGACAGCACTATCAGAACAAAAAAAAAATAAAAAAACATAATAATCAGCCCGTTGTCAAATTTTGCTATCAGCTGTCAAAATGTCGCTCGACGCACAAGTCCATTTGGGCAGCAATGAAAATACTAAAAAAAGCGATAAACCCTTTAAACCTTTATTTCCAAAACGAGAGGAGTGCTCACATGTGTCTTGTTATTGGCAAGTTAAAAGTTATCCAAGTTAGAAAGTACTTTTTCTTTACTAAAATTATGAGGTGTAAATGTCTTTGTTGTTCTGTTGTGCAGCGAAGAAAACGTATGGAAGCTGTGCCAGGATGTATCATTGAGGGTGCCTGAGGAGTTGGATAGATGTTTTGTCGTTTTTATTTCAAATCCATGCCGTACAGTGCCTTTGTGGAAACAAAGGGCAGGGCGCGAGGAAGACCGCTTGGTTATATGGGTGTGTACAGAAATTATGTCACGCTATATGTACGCCGTTACGATTTTATAGAGCTTTGTAATTACTACTGCGTTGCGTCAATTGTTTTTTTAAATTGTACACTCCATTTATGTACAATGAAATCACTATCAGATACATAATAATAACTGCTGTAACATCCTTACATACAATTCTTTTAGTATTTACTTATTTTCAGGACTACCATGTGATATTTCTATACTCCTGGGACTGCAAAACTTGTCTTGTGTATGATTTGGACTCAGAGCTACCATTCCCCACATTTTTTCATAAATATGTCACAGAAACTTTTCGAACGGATCAAGTTTTAAAGTCAGATTTTCACAGGTAAAACATTACTTATATATTAAATTCGATAGTGATGTCTCAACACCTATAGGTTACAGTTATTAACACATTCTCAGTTTGAAAATATACATCTTACTCTTTTAGAAAACAACTAATTTATTACTTGTCACACATCAGCACATAGTTTTTTTTTTACTTGATGCCTACATGTTAGTCAATCTACTTCGTATGTTCGTTTTATGTAAATAAATAAATTGAAATTGAAATCATATATTATGTTCTAAACAAAGGATAGTGGCAGAAATGTATATCTACTGGTGACCAATAATTATATAATTTTATTCATCATCTAAAAGTGCTGATTACAAAATTTGGCTAAAAATTGTATTCAAGTGTCTAAAATAAATGAATCACCAAAGAATTACATCAGTAATTAGATTACTTGTACAGGACAACAGGTGTTCTTGAGGATGTTTAATTTAGGTTAATTAAAATTTATCAGTCATACTAAATTATTTGACACATTTTTTGTCTCAATCAAACAACAAATATGAAAGTAATACCTTGAATGAGTTGTGACATCACTTTATAGTATAACTAGCAACCTGCCCCGGCTTTGCATAAGTGTATTATATGAATACATGAGGACAGACAGTGGAAAGCGACTTTGGTTTATACAAAAAATGATGAAGATTAGCTTAGTTAGACTTCCTAACATAATCTTCATCATTAATTCTTGTTTAATTGAAAGAATAAAAAATGTGTCTAATATATTTTGATAATGTAACTGATGGACTTTATTTTTTTAATTGAATAGAGAGCTCATTTAGAGTATGTAACACTGGCACTATCTTCCAGGTTTTTCCGTGTGGTGCCAGCCAAGCAGTTCTTGCAATTGTTTGCATCCGATCGCCGTCACATGAAGAGACCAGATGGCTCCTGGATAAAGCCACCTCCACCTTATCCTGCTATCTGCACAAGTAGTGAGTATTTTATTTTGTTTTTTTGTAACATACATATATTATATTTATGATTAATATTCAGTTTTTTTATTCTATTCTTTCTTATTTTTTAACTGATGAAACAGAGGAGGTTTACAAGTAGACACCTATATTTTTTTTATGTATTGTATGTGTTTTTTATGTTGTGTGTTGTTTAGTATGACCACACATTACAGAGTTCTCCGATTTCAATTTTTTTTTTCTTTGGTAGATCATACTTATTTATTTATTTGTTTATAGGCGAGCAGTATAAACTGATGTGCCTATATCAAGCAGAGTCAAATAAAATTAGTATTTATCTGTCAAGGATTTTTTTTCCTTTTTGACCAACGAACCACCGGAGGAGGTATAGAATTTGACGCGTATATATATATATTTTTTATGTATGGTTATACATCAAAAATATAAAAATATATATATACGCATAACTTTTCTCATAGTGGTCCGATTTCAGTAATTCTTTTTTTTATTGGAAATAGTATATTCGAAATTGGTCCCATTTAAATTTTATCGAAATCGGCTGAGCCATTTTTGATAAATCAACAATAATGTGAAAAATGATGCATCTATCCGTGCGAAATATTCGCGAATTCTGTACACGGGTGAAGTCAGTCATGCTAATTTTAGCAAAAAATAATCTTGTTTATCCAAAGATCCAGTCTATTCTTAAATGTGTTAATAGTCCTTGCTGAGATTACATCCTCAGGCAACCTGTTCCCTTCACAGGTGGCTCCATTTAGATTTTATCAAAATACACTGTGCCATTTGTGATAAATTAATAATAGTGTGAAAATTACTACACAGATCCATGCAAACTATACGAATTCAATTATATATGCCATTTTTTTTGTGAAAAATAATGTTTTACATTTATACATCTTGTACGTCTAAAAGAGCAATTATTTATTTGTAAAATATTTGGGTCTCAGAAATGGCTCTACCTATTTTGATGAAGTTTAGTAGTATTTCAATTTTTTAAAACGTTTGTTTAGCAGACTTAGTTTTTTGGTACTGTTTTTTTATATTTGGATAAATTGGTTATATGTAAGAATAAAAAATAAAGGGGTTCTGACGTGGTATACACATGGTACATGGTGTACACTGGATACCTTCACTTTAGTTGTTATTTGAAACTAACCTGATAAACGGCCGTATTAAAAATACCATAGCTGATATCTTATTTCACTAAAATTTCTTAGAAATCTCTAAGCTTATGCTACAGAACAAATAAATAAATAAAACATTTATTGTTCCAAAAAGGAAAACAGACAAATTGTGCACTAGATCCCACAGTGGGGTGACCTATGTCGTGTGATCTAGGCTCTTCCTTATTATTATGTCCATCCATCCATTCGCCATAAGAAATCCACAGCTGGACATAGGCCTCCCCTATGGAACTCCAATAAGACCGGTTGGAAGCAGCTTGCATTCAGCGCGATCCTGCGGTCTTAATGAGGTCATCCGTCCACCTTAGAGGTAGACGTTCTTCGCTGCGCTTGCCGGTACGTGGTCTCCACTCGAGAACTTTTCGGCCCCATCGGTCATCAGTCCTCCGCGCTATGTGCCCTGCCCATTGCCATTTCCGTTGGGCTATGTCGGTAACTTTGGTTCTTCTACGTATCTCCTCTTTTCTGATTCGATCTCGCAATATTATTATTATGTATCAGGGACTAATTTTTAAATACATATTTACGCGAAACAAAGCCTCATCAACTGAAAATTCTGCAACTAAAATATATAATATATATACCATACTTGTAAATATGCCTTTCATACCAGTGTTGCATTGTTGGACTTGTGTTAACTCATTTACATATTCAACAGGCAGAGTGTTTCAGCACTTGATTTTCTAAGTAATCTAAGGAGCCATTCATGTTTTTATTTTCAAGTTTTTTGTTTTTAATATAAGACAGAGTATAATAATAATTGCGCATTACTAACCGTTTCAGCTAATTCTGTTGGTGTCAAACAAACTTCCTCGTCGCTAGAATCATAGAATTTTAGGATTTTCACTTACCTATTAAAAAGGTTGAAAGGTTATTGTACACGCAAGCGCAGCATAGGACGTCCACGCAAGGTGGACGATGCGAGCCGCTTCCAACCGGTCATATGCATTAATCGTTAGATTGATTCATAGTTTCATACATTTCTTTTCCAGCGTCAACCCACAACTTAGATGAATTCATCAACATGGACATCGGGTTAGGCCCTGGCCAAGTATTCGGCCTCATAGAATTCGTTCAGCGCTTCTACAAAATAAATAAGTAGTACAAAACGGTTCCCATAGATAGTTTAATGTTAATTTATGGCCCATACGGTTTTATGTTGTTGATTATGTTGTAGTAATCTGTTATTTTATTTTAGTATTATGCAAAATTATTGTCAATTTGCTCTTGAAACAAAACACCTGTGATTTGGATGCCATAAAACCTTAGACCTTAGGTTAGGTCTAAGTATAAAATTAACTATTGGAATTGGCATTAGGATATAAAGATCTACTGGATGACTGGTTTAACACTATACATATTGGATGTAGGTATTACTATGTACTCACTATTATCACCAACTTTTGCTTTGAGACTAATTAAAACTTCAACTGTACACTGTACTACATGAAATAATGTAAAATACCTGAAAAAAAACAGCTATTGTAATTAATTTTAATTGATTTAATTGTGATGAATATTTTTTTACCGATTTCCAAAAAGGAGATTTCGTTGTTTTGTTGAGTTGGACGTTTGTATGTTTTTTTTGTGTATGTTCATAGATATTTTGCTCAATTGTAAACCGATTTTGCTATCTTATTCTCAAACAGTGGTTTCACTATAAAAGTTGATTATAATGGTCAGTGTAATAAGTAATTCGTAGTGTTTAATTAGCTATCCCATGTAAAAAAGGAATTAAATTGGAATAAGCATTTAATCCTGTTTCTCTCGCGTACACAGAGACTATTTAAACACTTTCACTTCACATGCAAATATATTTTTTATTCCTGATTCACATACCAAATTAACCAAAAAAATGTAATTCATTCTTGTTACTCGTCTCACTTATATTATCTAAAAAAATATGTTGATGTTTATAAATTTTATTTCTAAGTAGATATTTCTATGTAAAAGTGAAAACCACATTTTCCATGTTTCCGAAAAATGGTTTAGTCTTTCAAGATCTTGGATATGATAATAATGAATAATATATATATTATACAATAAGCACTTCTATTACCTTTAATAATTAGCTGAATGCTGATATTAAAACGTAGGTCTATAAATATATTATATAATATAATAATCGAGAAGCTAGCTTAATGGGGATATGATATATACTATTTGTATGACAATGTTAGCTAAGCCTGTACCTATTCTATCTAAACAGGATTCTATTACGCAGTTTTTTAAGCAAATCTACTCTTAAAAAATATATTGCATATTAAATCTTGGAAAAACCTCGTCGTAAAAGCTCAAATCAGAGTGATGATCATTATTTTCAGTGTCTGCCCCTTCAGCCGGGCTAGCATACGCACCACGACTTAATTTTATCGACGTGTTATAACAAGACAGAGTTATGGTAAATACAGATACACTTTTGTCACTTTTTCACACGTCGACAAATTTTTTTACGTGGTATGCATGTTGCTAGATCTGGGACTGGTATATGTTAACAAAATATCCTGATATTTGGAAATATTCGACAAGTTTTTTTTAATAAGTTTCATCACAAAGGTGACAATTAAAGACCCATTACTACACCTAGGTACCTAAAATTACTTTAAGCAGAGGAATTTTAATATTTTCGTACAAATATGTTACGCTGTGCAACAAATGTAAGAAAGTTAAGTCTTTATTTATTTTATGTTACTAAATATCGACTTTTAGTTAGTTACACTTTCGAATACAAACCACAGTCTATACTTTAGAACTACCCTTCTAACTTCGTTATAGGGAGGTTGACTTTGAAAACATTTTTATTGATATTCATCCACATTGACTTGCTGAGGTTTTCCCGAAATTCCGAATATACTTGTCAAAAATTAAATATTGCGAAGAGAATAAAAAATCTTATATATCTTCTGCGTGCATGGCTTAGCTATATTAATAATAGACCCTATTGAAATTTATAATTAACGGTGTTTTGATGTTCATAATTTGTTCATTATTGTCGTAATTGTGAATTTTAAATTAAGTATTTATATACGAGCGTTTGGATAGGTCACGGTAATATTCGAGAATGTCATTGCACTTAAATCTTTTATTGTGAGCGTTGATTGATAGTTATAATATATTGTATGTATACTGTCTCTATGATTATATGTATCAGCAATTTTTAACATTGCGTCTATTATCATGTTGCATACTTTATCTATTTGAGACTCAAAAATCATCTGAACCACAATGAATGTTCTTTTGTTTTAGATTCAATTAGATGAGTAGATACTACATTTTTTAGAATTTCTAATGGATATGATCTATGGACTTTTGAGTGTCGTTTACAAAGAGTACAATGATATCCTAGAATGTAATCCGTCATATAACCGATCACCTACTATTATTATTGTAATGGTATATTTTTTCTCATTTTGACTGAGGTAATTAATCCTTATTTACGGATTGTGTGTTACCTTGAGTGATATATTAATATTTAAGTAATTATTGTAGCGTATGAAAGTCGCGAGTAGCTTTTGTATGTTGTTAAATCTATTTAACAATTTTGTAACAACTTTTATACACTCTTTTTAATCTTCCCTAGCACCCATAGCATGTTAAACAAAAATATATGAATAAATATATATATATATGATGATATTGATATAATATAAACGATAATTTTAAGGGTTTTATCGTAGTTTTATACAAAGTAGTCCATCGTATGGAAGGTGGAAAAATAATATTGTATTATTTGTTGGTACCCCATTTAAAATATTGCGTGGTTTTAAGCACTAAGCAGTTCGTGAGTGGTAATTGTAGCGTGCGCGATTCGTATAAGCGATATGACTTTGCTACCTACTTTAAAATGTACAATCTAATATTTTCATCGACCTGCGTCCACCGTTTTTACCAAATATATCTCCACTTCAAAACAATGTATTTTACTCTATTTCTCTACTTATAGATGTAATATTCACTTACTATGTAGTGTTAAGGAGTACAGCACAAACTATAAGGTTTTACTAGTTACTACATAATATAATTGTTATACGATTAATTTTAAATGTTAAATGAACTGCATTTATTAATTTTATGTAATACTTTCAGCAGGGTTAACAATCTGTGTTCATGAAAACTTCTAGTCACCATCGGGTAGTTTGCTTAGATTTTTTAAGAAAATGCCGTTTCTATAAGTCGAAATTGCTTTTTACTGGAGCCGAATCAGATTTTGACGTATCTATTACGATGCGATAGGCATGATAACTGGTTAAAAAAATCATCGTTATAGTTAGTCCGTGAGTAAGACTATCAAAAAAAAATTAGACCCGTGTTTATTCGTAATAGCTCTGTGATTTTTTTCTTTTGCCAATCACAAAGTTATCAGAGGTCACAAAATGTCGATGATCGAGAAAATCTGAGAGAGGTTCGCTGATTTAATATGGCACGAGTTAGAAAGAAATGAATATATCTATTCGGTGGTTGTTGTCGGATTTTTAGACAAGGAACGATTACTTATTTGACAGTTTTGACAGCAAGCTGGAAGATTTTCCATGCATTTTTGTAGTTGAGAATTGCTCAAGTGACAACAGCATTATAAATCTGTTATTTATATAGATATCTGTGTTGCCAATAAAACAAATGACAGAGATAAACCTATCGGGAGCGCGCGTATTCCCTGACGAAGGAGTACTAATTACTCCGAAACTGGTCGGGTTCCCAGTGGCCCGGCCGCGATATACGTGACTAAAAACCGGTGTTTTTTTTTAGTAGAGATAAACCTTGTCAAAGTTTGGGAGTGGGGGTCGTGACGTCACCTCTCTCACAGAAGTCTATACATTTTTTGTATGGCAGTTGTGACATATCGCGAAACTTTATCGGGCTATGTCACACACAGAGCTATTACAACGACTACCCTTAGCCGTTGTAATAGCTCTGTGCTCATATATTTTTGTCGTGGCTCGTACGACGCTTTTACACAAAATGTATGGAACGTGCGTCGTACGGGCCTCGTCGGGCCCGTCCTGCGCCCGCCCCGTCCTAATATAAATCATCCCTTAATCTTCATAAATTTTTGTTTAATTGACAAAAGGAAAAATACGTGTCTAACATTTTTTTATAGGTAATCTATCTGACGGTTATGAAAGTTGACAAACTGAAAACTTCATGTTTTCTATGACTCATCGTAATAGAGACGTTAAAAGTGTTTTCTTGAATTGGCCTTTACCGCACAAACTGAAAACTTCATGTTTTCTATGACTCATCGTAATAGAGTTACGTTAAAAGTGTTTTCTTGAATTGGCCTTTAGCTATTACTATTCTTACATTATGAATAACTAATGCTAAAACTATTATTAAATAATCGTAGTAATTATCTTAAATTAATCTTCTTCATAATCAAATGTAACTTAGTGGAATAGAGGCGTAGCTGGCCGTGACTGGGACCAATTTGTCGGGAATTGATGCAGAGGCACCCAGATTGTTAAAAGAATATTTCAGTGCTGGGAGTGTGTACGTCCCATTGGTTACGCCTTTACCGACGACTTCTCATCCCGTAAGACTAACATCTAAGGGCTAAGTGCGAGATTTTCGCTCGAGCCCGATCGTGTGATTTCTATGGAAATGGCACAGCGCCATCATGTGTCACGTACAGAAAACTGAATAGCTAAGTGTGAGTATTTTTTACGGTAATTTAACGAGCGCCAAACCGATCGAACATAAGCGCGGCAACGTCTGTGATTGGCTAATTCAAGCGTGTGTGTCAATGTGCTCGCGTGTGCACGGCGCGCTCGGTCAACGCGACGTAAAAGTAATTCGATATGATTTTCAAATCTCCCACTTGACACTCTGGTGAACATTTTCAAACAATATGTATTTGATGTCATAGTCCTGTAAAATGTACTCTCGTTAGTTCTTGTTTTTTAAGTATGTACTATACGAGTTGATTTAAAGTCACCGCTATTCCCAACATAATATCAGTGCTGGTTGTATATAACCAGCAATATGCTGAGTTGGGATCAGTTTCGAAAGCATTGGGTATCATGCTTGGTTTGTGAATTGTTCTATTTTTAGTTGTTTCCGTGTTTCTAATTGTTTTGTCCTGAATATAATTTTCTGTATTTATGTACATATAAACAAGCTTATCCGGAACTGGTGTACTAAGCCAAAAGGTTGTGGATTCAGACTATCATTATGAACTACTATACAGGGTTATTCCTAATCAATTAGCATCCTTTTAGGGGCTTATTCAGTACATCAAAACTAACAACTTCTGTTCTGCGACTTTTGTCAAAACTCAAAAAAAGTTGTTCTATAGAAAAATATCGTTCACCCGCGACAAAATGTTTGGAACAGGTGATTTTTTTGAGTTTTGACAAAAGTGGCAGAACAAAAGTTAGTTTTGATGTACAGAATAGGCCCCTAAAAGGATGCTAATGATTAATAACCCTGTATAACTTTAACTGTGGGGACAACCTGAACCATAATTATAAACAACTATATAACTATTACTATGAGGACAACACGCAATTCGAGAATAAATCGGATGTTTTATACATTTTGTAGATTTCGAATCGCAATTTTGTATGGGACAGTTGACTTTTTTCTCGAATTCACCATGCCCCATAGTTCATAATTATAGTCTTATTCACCCCTTTTCGGCGTATTACAGGGCAAGTACTGAGTGAAAATTAATGGGTTAAAATCTAAATATTATTATTAGGTCAAAATACACCAGAGAGAAATATTTTGATCCCCAATTGCCAGTGTTAATCAGGAGTGTGATACCGTAAAGATTTTTTTGTCGAAATTATCGTAATTTTATCGTATATTTTGCTATGGTTATACTTGTGAAAGTTTATTTCAAAGCTTACTGAGTGGTACGGAATTTCTAATTTTGTATCGGACAGTTTTTTTATTTATTTTGGTGTGTGGTTAAATGAAATATTAGTTTATGAACATAAATTATATTAGTTACTTACATACAAATATATTTTTAGTATCAAATATTAAAATATTTCAACACGTTATAACCACGTTTATAATAGGTATTTAAGCGATATCCATCCTCAACTAAAAAGTAAATAAGAATGCCCAATTCTCAAAATGGCAAAATAATTTAAATTGATAAAGTGCCACCGAGCGTGCGTAGCAGGTTGGCACGGAATCTCTAATTTTGTAACAGACAGTTTTTTTTATTTATTTTGGTGTGTGGTCAAATAAAATATTAGTTTATGAACATACACTATATCAGTTACATACAAAATATTTAGTACTATTTTTAGTACCAAATATTAAAATATTTCAATACGTTATAACCACGTTTATAATAGGTATTTATGCGATATCGATCCTCAACTAAAGAGTAAATAAGAATGCCCAATTCTCAAAATAATTTAAATTGATAAAGTGCCACCGAGCGTGCGTAGCAGGTTGGCACGGAATCTCTAATTTTGTATCAGACAGTTTTTTTTATTTATTTTGGTGTGTTGTCAATTAAAATATTAGTTTATGAACATACATTATATCAGTTACATACAAAATATTTAGTACATTTTTAGTACCAAATATTAAAATATTTCAACACGTTATAACCACGTTTATAATAGGTATTTATGCGATATACTCAACTAAAGAGTAAATAAGAATGCCCAATTCTCAAAATGGCAAAATAATTTAAATTGAGAAGGCAATCCAGATACCGCGAAAATAAATCGCTGTCCCTAACATTTTGTAGATTATCAATGGACGTTTTCTACAGAACTGCTAAATGTTTCGCGAATTTGGCTTAGCGTGGTCCTATAGTCAAAAGTTATTCTTCTGAATGTACTCAACTCGCCCTTAAGAGGTTGTTACCGTTAACTATCACCCTGTGTATAGAAAATTAACATTTTATTTTTCCATTTTGAGAATTAGGCATTTCTAGTCAGAATTGGGCATTCCCGGACTACTTGGGCATTATGTGAATCTTTATCTAGTAAATAATAACTCCCCTTCTTAGAAAGATGTAGGTATTATTATAGGATGAGAAGTCGTTAGGATTTATCTTTATTACTCGCAGGTATCAAAACCTTCCTTCCTATGCCTTTGAGATTTTCTATTGACTGACAACTATGAGTGATAATTATTGTGCTTGTGCTTTTAATGTACCAAGTTACATGTTTTTATTTTTAAGGTTTATCAAGCAAGAAATAAAACACTACACGCTGATTGGTGGTTTCTTTTATTGATCTTTATAAATAAGGTAAACTATGACTGGTCACTGGATAACATACATTAATTATAAGAACAAAATTGTCTAAAATCTATGATTTGGTTTAGGAACAAAACAATTTATTTATTTACAATAAATATAGCTTGACAGACTTACATCCAATACGCTACATTTATAGAGTTGAAATAACAATAATTAAACAATAACAGGTTAACAATTACAGGGGGAATATCCTCACTTTCCTTTAATGGTACTAAGGAACTATATGACAGGAAGTTTACGACAAAACTAGCAGAACAAATTTGATAGTTTTGATGTACAGAATAAGCCCCTAAAAGGATGCTAATTGATTACCAATAACCCTGTATAAACAGACTAGGATAAAGCCATGTATTCACTGAACAACAATGTTTCGGATACAGTTTTATACAGGTAAACAAGTCGTGTTACAGAGACATGATTAGTTTCAGAAACACGTATAATTTGTTTCTAAAACAGAGTTTATAAACAATTGTTCCTCAGTGAATACATGGCTTTATTAAAGTAAGTAAGTTCGTATAGGCCGGGTGGCTAGCCCTGGTGTCAGAGTTTTTAGGCCGCCTGAAGGCCTCTGACATGGCTAAACGGTTAAAACAACCGGGACCTACAATTTAACGTGTCATCCGAGCCACGGTAGCGCTCAGTTGGAAAATGCCACCCGCGGTCACCCATCCAAATACTGACCGTGCGGAACGTTGCTTAATTTCGGTGATCGCTGACAAACACCTAGTCAAACTACGCTACGAGCGCTACATGGCTTTATTGAAAATGCTCAATATTAAAAATTCATTTAAAGTTTAAAAGGTAGTCTCCAGTGGGTTCGACACGTGATTTGACGAGAGTAGAACTATACTGAACTGTTTTTATAATGGCATCTTTTGTATTAATAGATGCACAAAACAAACGATTTTCTAAGCAATAGTGCAAAAAAGATGTTAAGAACCTGGTCACTGTGGTCACTTGGATCAGCCTGGTTCTACTATCGTCATTAAGGTTTATAGAAACTAGTGTACTTACAGTACCTACTTATGCCGATATTCCGTTGAAGTCGCACATGAGCAAAATAAAGATTATATCACAGAATATATTGATTTAATATTACAACAGAATAAATTGGTGAAATGAACTCTCAACAAAATACAATAGGTATAGTTTTACACTCGACATTATCATAGGTGGAGTAGGTATATAGGATATGGGTAGTTGATTAATACAATTATAAACGGATACATACTACACGTGAATACACGACCTTGTAATACTAAAAGGTTATTTAAAAAACAACAAAATAATAAAAACTGATTTAATCAGATATTAATTTCATTATCTCACTCTTATTACGAATTTAATACTTCGTGTTATTCCGTACTATTTTTTTGTGACTAGGGGTATATAGGGTTCCTTCTAAAACACCAGCAACCTCGCAGGACTAAATACCTAACACCATAACAACAACATTTGTTCTACGACTTTCGTCAAAACTAAAAAAAAAATCAGCTGTTCCATACATTTTGTCGCGGGTGAACTATATTTTTCTATGGAACAACATTTTTTTTTGAGTTTTGACAAAAGTCAGAACAAATGTTGTTTATGGTGTTAGGTATTTAGTCCTGCGTGGTTGCTGGTGTTTTAGAAGTAACCCTGTATATTAATTCTACGTATGCTGTAATTTTTACACTTCATGATGTCATTCAAATTCTACTAATATTATAAACGCGAAAGTTTGTATGTATGGATGTTTGTTACTCTTTCACGCAAAAATTTCCTACTCGGATACTAACAGATTAATATGAAACTTTGCAATAGTAATGCTTTATACATCAGACTAACACATAGGCTTATAAGGCTATAATTTATAAAGATATTTTGCGTGAAACGAAGTTCGCCGGGTCAGCTATTAGTAAATAAATAAAATCCTCTTGTAACTGTCTACAATAGTAGACAAATAAAACTATTATCAGCTGCCAATTAAGGAACAAAACAAAGAAATTGACTAAGATTAACCGCATCCAGTTGTGGACACTGTTTTAAAGCTTTGATTTGTGACCTTTCCTTTAATTGTAATCTTATTTATAACATATTTAGGTCAACCCATAATAAGCTGCAGGATCGCCGAAAAATCGATGCGCTGGAGATGTGGTGTTGGAGACGACTGTTGAAAATACCATGGACAGCGTTTCGCACTAACAGTTCCATTCTCAAAGAACTTCACATACAAGATAGGTTATCGTCGATTGTGCAGTTGCGAATACTGAAGTTCTTTGGACATATCTCCAGGAATGAGAACTCGATGGAGAGACTTGTAGTGCAGGGCCAAGTGGAAGGCAAGCGAAGTCCCGCCCCCCTACCGCCTAAAGCAATAGCAATCGTAATAGCAATCGTTTATGACTTCATTTTAGTCATTTGGCACCGCCTATGTGACGTTAGCCATCAAAGTTGTTCATTCAACGATTGCTTTCGCAATCCGCGTAAAGCAATTGATGGCTAACGTCACATAGACGGTGCCAAATGACTAAAATGAAGTCATAAACGATTGCTATTACGATTGCTATTGCTTAGGCGGTAGGGGGGCAGGTCGGTCACCAACTCGCTGGACCGATTTAATTAAAAAAGCCACACAGTCTACCGTGGTGCAGTGTGCTCGTGATGCGACTGCTCGGCACAGATGGAGGAACATCGCGAGACGTGCAGCAGCCCTGGGAAGATATGACAACGGCGAGGAGCCTCCGTGAACCATCCACGCAACGACGACCGTTCTGACAAGAGTGCACGATTAAGAAGAAGAAAGTAAGTGAAAGGAGTGCATAGACTGAACTACAAACATAATGCGTCGTACCGTTATCACTGCCCAAGGGCAGAACGAGAAATGAGAAGAAAGCTGCTCTAACAGGCATGATGACTAAATCCTACTAATATTATAAACGTGAAAGTTTGTGAGGATGGATGGATGGATGTTTGTTACTCTTTCACGCAAAAACTACTGAACGGATTGAGATGAAACTTTGCAATAATATAGCTTATATATCAGAATAACACATAGGCTATAAGTTATAATGATATATTGCGTATGCGGGCGAAGACGCGGGTAAAAACTAGTAAAATATATAATTAGTCTGTCAGATAGACTAACAATCCTACTAATATTATAAACGCGAAAGTGTGAGAGGATGGATGGATGGATGGATGGATGGATGTATGTATGGATGTTTGTTACTCTTTCACGCAAAAGCTACTGAACGGATTGAGATGAAACTTTGCAATAATATAGCTTATACATCAGAATAACACATAGGCTACAATTTATAAAGATATTTTGTGAATTGTCCAAAATATAACGATAAATGTTGAGTAAGTAGGAAAATCTGCCATCTGCGAGCTACTCTAGCGTGCGCTGCAAGAATGTCAAAATAAACAACTGTCGATCGAATATCTGTCAAATCAATCGATGAGCAGTCCTTGGATATCATCATACTGATAATATATTATCCTTACTTTTAATATTATAAATGCGAAAGTAACTCTGTCTGTCTGTCTGTCTGTCGCGCTTTCACGCCTAAACTACTGAACCGATCTTAATGAAATTTGGTACACAGATAGTTTAGAGCCTGAGAAAGGGCATAGGCTACATTTTATCCCGAAAATTGCATAATTCCCGTAGGATAGGACAAAATCTATCGTTAGCGAAACTGTCACCTACCACAACGACGCTAAAAGGCCCAATTTTGAAGGCACCATCTTAATTATAACAGTTAATTAGACTATTTCTGTTTCTTTTTTACTTTGGACATTCGATAGAGAGAACACTTTTTACGTTGCTATTAAATTTACGATGGCGCGTTCATAATTGGGTTGATTGAGCCTAATATGGATTGACAAAACGTAATTAGATGACAGGTGACATACATTGACTGCAGACTTTTATAAACGTCTCGCTTAGCAAAACAAAAAGACAAATTGTCTTTCCACCATTATAGCTCCTCGAAGAGAAAATAAAGTATGGATTAACAATGGCAACTGACATTAAAATTGGACAAAATAGTTTTCGCTTTGCCATGCTACATATTACAATGACGTTTAATACTGGGCCGTCATTTCGTCTGACATTAAAAATAGTTTTAAATATACCACCATTAGAGGTTAAACATATTTCTTTATTCTACCTTTATGGTACAGAATCCATGCTAATATACTAAGAAACGGATCGACTTGATTTTTAGAAGTAGTATGGCATGAGTATCTTGAAACTAAGGTTATTAACCTTGATTCTGAATTGTGACCTTGACACGAACATAAATTTCTGTTGGTTTGGTTAAGATTGAACAGTGATAAAAGTGCAGCCCGGCTCAGCTGCGGCACTCCTCATGAGGCACGCAACTTGCCGGCCAGCTTCTCAGCTGCTATAGTTAACAACCCCAGAAGAGCGGCCCAACCTCGAGTGCAAACTTCTAAACTGCCTAGGGGGAAAAGACCAAAAAGCATCGGGAGACCTCTAGCGCCGCCTTCTCAGCTGTCTCAGAAAAAAACCCAGAGAAGCGGCTCTGCCTGGGATTCCCGCGCCGCCCATAAGCCTCGGCTACTAAGTTCCCCCGCCACGACAAGACGGGAACCCGTGGGCGGGTACACTCTAACCTTATCATAATCAACAGAAGCATTTAAGTATAAGGTATTTTGATGTCGGGTTAGGTTTGAACAGTAACAACAAGGTGCAAGGTACTTGATTTTTTTTTATATAGAAAGTGCTTTTATTAACTACCACTAAATAAAACTTCATAAACTACTACATATCAAGCAATTGGATCATCCACAGACCCTGGAAGGTCTAAAGATATTCTAAATGCTCGAGGCCACTGCCAGTTAGCAGCGTGCCTAGCATGCTGGCAGCATTGCCAATCAGCTTGGCAATGCTGCTTATACGTTGAGCCAAATAAACACCAGAATTTTGGTCACGCGGGTACACCAGACGCTCAGAAAGACTTTTGAAAACAAGATGAGCTCCCGGCCAACACGCGCACAATGTCTCAATTTCAAACGGCTCAAATATATAACCACTGCCAAGGTTAGCATATTTGCGCCGTATGTGCTGCTCCGCTGAATCGGCCACCGCTCCAGCCCTACTCTGAGTCTCAGAAAGATGTAACGGCGCCAAAGTATCGACGCAAGTCGCGTTCCATACTAAGGGCCGTCTACAGTTCCATAGGCCTAGCTTCATACCGTCAGGCCTTTTGCCATCACTACGCGCAAACCCATTCGGTTTGAGTACGGCTGCGATATTGGCGGTCGCAAAAGCCCTGCGTATGACATCGTTCACAATGGCGTGGCAACTAATTACCAGCGCTTCTTGAGCAAAAAAGACGGTGTTGACCGAGCTGGTCAACTAGAGTACTTGAATAGGTGAGAGCGCTCAGCTATGTGCGGCGCGGCAGCAAGGTGGGTCGACTATCTCGACGAGGTCGAGCCTGGTCACTACCGACAAAGAGCCGAAGCAGATGGCACTGCAAGAGAGAAGCCTATACCCAACAGTGGGACAAAGAAAGCTGCGGATGATAACGATGACGAAACAAATTAGTTGAAATTGGCTGTTTTTTGGGTTTGAAATGATCATTTTCTACTATATTTGTGTACCGTTTCACATTGAATGAGGGCTAATATTTTGTGGCGCACTTACTATTTTTGTTACCATATTTTTTTGACAAGTTAAACATAAATTAAATTATATCGCGGGCGAAGCCGCGGGTAAAAGCTAGTAAAATATATGATGAAGATATAGCCCGCTAAAGTTCCGCGTGACGTCACAAGTCACATATGTACAAATGTGACGTCACAGAGAAGTATTCTCTGAGAGAAGTGACGTTTGACCAGCACTCCCAATCTTTGACAAAGTTTATCTTTGTAATTTTTTGTTTGATTGATAAAAGAAAAAATACGTGTTCAATATTTTTTGATAATCTAACTCACGGACTAATTGATATAATCATTTTGTGATATAATTTTTTTTTTTCATTTTGTACCCAGACATCATGCCTATTCTCGAAGTTGACCGATGCAACTTCACTCAAAGCTTTTTTTAAGTTTTTTTTGGTTAAGACTTTTACACCGTTGTCAGTGACTACTGTCCAGCCGTTGTCGTGGCTCTATCGTGTACGTCGTACTGAGAAATAAGTTATACATGATAATGTTATAAAGGTGTGCTTGGGTCCGACTCGTGGTTACACCGCTTTGTTACACCAGTGTAACTACGAGGAAACTTTTTTCCTCGTGGTTACACTACTCTAAAAGGATCGTGCTTGACTAAATATTAGGTAAGTAGTGATGTGCGGGATAGTTGAAAATATGATTGAGGTCAAGATATGTTGTTGCAAACTGTTTAGTAATGTCATGGAAAATAAAATATATCTTGCTATTAGGCCAAACCCAGATTTTGAAAAATAATTTCTACTGTTCCATACATTTTGTCGATTCCGACTTCCAATTTTGTATGGGAGAGCTGATTATTTTTGAAGTGAAACTTCTAATGCGACTTCCAACAAGGTTGCGTTAAATGTTTAACGCTACCATGGAGGGGGTATGAAAGCAATGTTGCGTTCCTATTTTCATTTCCACATTACAAAGTTTCACTTTTCCCGCGCGGAGGGAATCCACATACTTTATTATTATAAACTACGGGACTAATCTCGCACTAAAATTACGAGATAAATAAATACCTCAACATCCCGACGTTTCGGCCGAGTTACATCGACCGTGGTAACAGGTAGACTCAGTGATGTTCCTGATACGGCTATTACCATATTATACGGCTTTCAGGCCCTCTAAAAACGAAAAAAAAGGCAAATACGGCTCGGCTACCCTTTAAAAGGCGTATGTTTTTGTATGGAAATCACGCCTTTTTTTAGAAATACGGCCTTGTAATCAAATTTTCCCATACATTTTCACTAAAATACGGCTTTTTCGAGGTTGACATACGGCCACTCTAAAATTTACTTGGAACAACACTGGGTAGACTACCCGTCAGTCTACCCGTGACCACGGTCGATGCAACTCGGCCGAAACGTCGGGATGAGGAGGTATTTATTTATCTCGTAATTTTAGTGCGCGATTAGTCCCGTAGTTTATAATAATAATGTGTTCAAATCGCGATAGTTTAAAAACAACAATCCACATACTATTTTTTGTTTCTTGAAGTCCGGGTTGGCACCGTAGTAAAAATCGTTCATTACGATAATCTGAATAAATCCCTTCCAGATTACTAATTTTTTTCTGAATAACTATGGATAGCTTATTTTATCTATGAGTCTATCGGTCAACAATCCATAGTTGTCTATTTCTTCTTTGGCTACGTTTTTTACCCCATTTGCTTGCTTGCTTGGGCTACGCTTTTTTGACTGCTACCTCTTTTATCCCGCATTGTATTTTTGCAGTTTTTCAGTTATTATTTGGTCAAGATTTCTACACCATTGTCAGTGATGAGCACGGTATGCTCAACTTGCGCTGCCCTGGATCCGTCTTCAGTAACGACCGTCCACCCATCTTCCAGTATAACAGTGTGTTCGCTGCCGTGAGACAACACTGGCTCTATCGTGAACGTCATTCCGGGCTGCATGGTTCCGGGGTACTCGTTAACTGTGTGGAAAAAATATAACAGACATATACAAAGCGTAGCTATCTCATATTCTAATTTGACTTAGTGTATCGCAGCGATCACCAAAGTTAACGGCTTAATCAAACTTAATCATTCATTGTAACAGTCCTACTAGTAGTATTATAAACGAGAAAGTTTGTATGTATGAATATTTGTTCCTCTTTCACGCAAAAACTACTGAACGGATTGAGATTAAACTTTGCAATAGTAATGCTTATACATCAGAATAACAGATAGGCATAATACATAAATATATTACGTGAAACGAAGGTCACCGGGTCAGCTAGTCTATTCATAAGTCAGCGGTGTAAATAAGGGATTTGCGCAGCTTCTAGCTAACTTCACAGACGCCATTAAGTTTGATTCAGCCTATAAGCAACGTTCGGCACGGTCAGTCTCCTGTTGATCGACCGTGGGTGGCATACTTGTGAACATACTTGTGTGATAACTATAGTCTTAAAGGAACATACTCGTGTGATAAATATAGTCTTAAAGGAACATACTCGTGCGATAAATATAGTCTTAAAGAAACATACTTGTGTGATAAATATAGTCTTAAATGAACATACTTGTGTGATAAATATAGTCTTAAATGAACATACTTGTGTGAAAAATATAGACTTAAATAAACATACTTATGTGATAAATATAGTCTTAAGGAACATACTCGTGTGATAAATATAGTCTTAAATGAACATACTTGTGTGATAAATATAGTCTTAAAGGAACATACTCGTGTGATAAATATAGTCTTAAATGAACATACTAGTGTGATAAATATAGTCTTAAAGGAACATACTCGTGTGATAAATATAGTCTTAAAGGAACATACTCATGTGATAAATATAGTCTTAAATGAACATACTCGTGTGATAAATGTAGTCTTAAATGAACATACTTGTGTGATAAATATAGTTTTAAAGGAACATACTTGTGTGATAAATATAGTCTTAAATGATCATACTTGTGTGATAAATATCAGGCGGGCCGTGGAAGTAGTGCCCAATGCCGTGTCCCAAGAAAGCTGGTAGCACAGTCAGCCCGCTGAGCCGCGCGTGCTTCTCTATCGCCGCGCCGATCTGCGACCACGGCACGTTGGGACCGCAGGTTTTGATTCCCTGAAGATTTGTACGGAAAAATTATTTGGCGATGTCTTTTCCAACATAGGTAAATGAATATAAGAAATAATCTTACAATATCCAAGCATTCTTCAGTGACAGCGACAAGCTCGAGTCCTCGATCGTCTACGTCTCCAATCAGAAACGTCTTCGAGCAATCGCCATGGAAACCTTTGAAGTAAACCTGGAATACAAAAAAAATACATCTTTTAACTAATGTAATACGTACTAATAATTAGAGGTACATGAGAAAGGCCTTAGGAAAGAACACTCAATAATTATAATTTATAGCTTATTTTTTAACAGACTTCAAAAAAGTAGGTTCTCAATTCCACAACGTTTTTATAAATATATTGACTGCCTCGGTGGCTCAGTGGTTAGTGATTAGGGTCACTCTTCTGGATCAAAGAGGCGTGGGTTCGATCCCCCCCAGGGCAAATATTTATGTGATGAACATAAGTGTTTGCTCTGTGTCTGGGTGTTATTTAGTTACTATCTATATAAGTATGTATTTAAAAATAAGTATATGTAGTATATCAGTCTCTGGCAGCCATATCACAAGCTTTGCTTAGTTTGGGGTCAGAGGCCGTGTGTAAGATGTCACAAAAATATTTAAAAAAAAATTATATACGTCTTATAAATCGATTAAGCCGGCTGCACGCACGAAAAAGTGTCACGTTCCGCCAGAGCCGACATTGCAAGAGCGGAACAAGCGATAGAGGTCACGATCAGCCTAAGCATCCGGCTTGTTTCAGTTGTTGATTCAGCAATGTTTTCTTATAACGTTTTCATGTAAAGACTTTACAGACTACCAATTTTATTGTACTCGTATGTATGTATTGCTCTGTCAATTATAAACCGATTTTGATGATTTTTTTTTTGTTTGTGACATAATACTTAAGAGGTTTTCAATTTTATCGAAAATCTATGTTTTGAATTAATATTTAGTGTATTTCCGCTATCTTGTTGTAGGCAAATAAGTTTAAGGGCATTAAGTGCATTAAGGACATTTATGAGAAAAAAAAAATTACAAACAATTACTAATATTACAATAATTATACATTTAAAAACTTAATTTTACAAAATAGATAAAATAATAATAAATATCACTTATTTTCACTACACTCTATATTATATATATTTTTAAAAATAGTACTATAATAATCTGTTAACAACTAATAAATATTATAAAAATCCTTTAAAAATAATATGACAAAATATTGAAAACACTTCACTAATAAATAACACCCTTATTCTCACTGCACTACACTCTGTTCAACACACACTACACTCTACACTACACTCTGTTCTTGAACAGAGTGTAGTGCAGTGAGAATAAGGGTGTTATTTATTAGTGAAGTGTTTTCAATATTTTGTCATATTATTTTTAAAGGATTTTTATAATATTTATTAGTTGTTAACCGATTATTATAGTACTATTTTTAAAAATATATATAATATAGAGTGTAGTGAAAATAAGTGATATTTATTATTATTTTATCTATTTTGTAAAATTAAGTTTTTAAATGTATAATTATTGTAATACTAGCTTTTACCCGCGGCTTCGCCCGCGATATAATTTAATTTATGTTTAACTTGTCAAAAAAATATGGTAACAAAAATAGTAAGTGCGCCACAAAATATTAGCCCTCATTCAATGTGAAACGGTACACAAATATAGTAGAAAATGATCATTTCAAACCCAAAAAACAGCCAATTTCAACTAATTTGTTTCGTCATCGTTATCATCCGCAGCTTTCTTTGTCCCACTGTTGGGTATAGGCTTCTCTCTTGCAGTGCCATCTGCTTCGGCTCTTTGTCGGTAGTGACCAGGCTCGACCTCGTCGAGATAGTCGACCCACCTTGCTGCCGCGCCGCACATAGCTGAGCGCTCTCACCTATTCAAGTACTCTAGTTGACCAGCTCGGTCAACACCGTCTTTTTTGCTCAAGAAGCGCTGGTAATTAGTTGCCACGCCATTGTGAACGATGTCATACGCAGGGCTTTTGCGACCGCCAATATCGCAGCCGTACTCAAACCGAATGGGTTTGCGCGTAGTGATGGCAAAAGGCCTGACGGTATGAAGCTAGGCCTATGGAACTGTAGACGGCCCTTAGTATGGAACGCGACTTGCGTCGATACTTTGGCGCCGTTACATCTTTCTGAGACTCAGAGTAGGGCTGGAGCGGTGGCCGATTCAGCGGAGCAGCACATACGGCGCAAATATGCTAACCTTGGCAGTGGTTATATATTTGAGCCGTTTGAAATTGAGACATTGTGCGCGTGTTGGCCGGGAGCTCATCTTGTTTTCAAAAGTCTTTCTGAGCGTCTGGTGTACCCGCGTGACCAAAATTCTGGTGTTTATTTGGCTCAACGTATAAGCAGCATTGCCAAGCTGATTGGCAATGCTGCCAGCATGCTAGGCACGCTGCTAACTGGCAGTGGCCTCGAGCATTTAGAATATCTTTAGACCTTCCAGGGTCTGTGGATGATCCAATTGCTTGATATGTAGTAGTTTATGAAGTTTTATTTAGTGGTAGTTAATAAAAGCACTTTCTATATAAAAAAAAATCAAGTACCTTGCACCTTGTTGTTACTGTTCAAACCTAACCCGACATCAAAATACCTTATACTTAAATGCTTCTGTTGATTATGATAAGGTTAGAGTGTACCCGCCCACGGGTTCCCGTCTTGTCGTGGCGGGGGAACTTAGTAGCCGAGGCTTATGGGCGGCGCGGGAATCCCAGGCAGAGCCGCTTCTCTGGGTTTTTTTCTGAGACAGCTGAGAAGGCGGCGCTAGAGGTCTCCCGATGCTTTTTGGTCTTTTCCCCCTAGGCAGTTTAGAAGTTTGCACTCGAGGTTGGGCCGCTCTTCTGGGGTTGTTAACTATAGCAGCTGAGAAGCTGGCCGGCAAGTTGCGTGCCTCATGAGGAGTGCCGCAGCTGAGCCGGGCTGCACTTTTATCACTGTTCAATCTTAACCAAACCAACAGAAATTTATGTTCGTGTCAAGGTCACAATTCAGAATCAAGGTTAATAACCTTAGTTTCAAGATACTCATGCCATACTACTTCTAAAAATCAAGTCGATCCGTTTCTTAGTATATTAGCATGGATTCTGTACCATAAAGGTAGAATAAAGAAATATGTTTAACCTCTAATGGTGGTATATTTAAAACTATTTTTAATGTCAGACGAAATGACGGCCCAGTATTAAACGTCATTGTAATATGTAGCATGGCAAAGCGAAAACTATTTTGTCCAATTTTAATGTCAGTTGCCATTGTTAATCCATACTTTATTTTCTCTTCGAGGAGCTATAATGGTGGAAAGACAATTTGTCTTTTTGTTTTGCTAAGCGAGACGTTTATAAAAGTCTGCAGTCAATGTATGTCACCTGTCATCTAATTACGTTTTGTCAATCCATATTAGGCTCAATCAACCCAATTATGAACGCGCCATCGTAAATTTAATAGCAACGTAAAAAGTGTTCTCTCTATCGAATGTCCAAAGTAAAAAAGAAACAGAAATAGTCTAATTAACTGTTATAATTAAGATGGTGCCTTCAAAATTGGGCCTTTTAGCGTCGTTGTGGTAGGTGACAGTTTCGCTAACGATAGATTTTGTCCTATCCTACGGGAATTATGCAATTTTCGGGATAAAATGTAGCCTATGCCCTTTCTCAGGCTCTAAACTATCTGTGTACCAAATTTCATTAAGATCGGTTCAGTAGTTTAGGCGTGAAAGCGCGACAGACAGACAGACAGACAGAGTTACTTTCGCATTTATAATATTAAAAGTAAGGATAATATATTATCAGTATGATGATATCCAAGGACTGCTCATCGATTGATTTGACAGATATTCGATCGACAGTTGTTTATTTTGACATTCTTGCAGCGCACGCTAGAGTAGCTCGCAGATGGCAGATTTTTCCTACTTACTCAACATTTATCGTTATATTTTGGACAATTCACAAAATATCTTTATAAATTGTAGCCTATGTGTTATTCTGATGTATAAGCTATATTATTGCAAAGTTTCATCTCAATCCGTTCAGTAGCTTTTGCGTGAAAGAGTAACAAACATCCATACATACATCCATCCATCCATCCATCCATCCATCCTCACAAACTTTCGCGTTTATAATATTAGTAGGATTAGTAATTGTTTGTAATTTTTTTTTTTTCTTCTCATAAATGTCCTTAATGCACTTAATGCCCTTAAACTTATTTGCCTACAACAAGATAGCGGAAATACACTAAATATTAATTCAAAACATAGATTTGAAGATGAATTTCCGCAAAGTAACGCCTGATTCAATCAACTACCAATTTTATCGAAATCGACTCAAACATTTTTGAAAAATCAATAATAATGTGAAAATTACTACATCGATGATACGTTGATCTTCGCGAACTATTCAAATTACGTACATGGTTACTGAAGTCGGTTACGCCATTTTTGGCGAAATATAATGATTGTCAGGTGATTAAGCCCAATTACAGAGGCGCCATCGTAATTATAAGGGAAGTAATTTTTTGGGCTGTTCCCTAAATATTTGGAAAGTTATTTAGATCAGGTGTATTAATTAACGGGAAGGTATTTAGGCAGTTCTCAAACTAAATAGGTAGTTGTTAAATTAATGCGACAGATAAACATGGACAGGAGTATAAAATAATTGGTCCGATTCCTAATAAGTTCAAAATTAATTTTTAAAAAAATCGGAGGGATATTTTTTGTTTTTAACTGTTGTAATAGACTCAGAAAAATATGAACTTTCTCGAAATGTAACGAGTGTTGTGGTTAGAATTTTTGATTATTATTATACCAGCCTCCATACATTTTGTGGACATGTCCTTTACATAAATTTCACATTATGAACTTGGAAGAATTATACGTGTTTTTGAAAGGTGTTGTAAATACTAAGTGAGTTCGTACATCCTGGGTGGTTTGCCCTAGTGTCAGAATTTTTAAGCCATCTGAACATGGCCTCTGACATGGTCAATGGCTAAAATAACCGGGACCTAAAATGTTTTGTGTCATCTGAGCCATGGTAGCGCTCAGTTGTAAATGCCACCCGTGATCGATCGATGCTATGATCCGAAGACTGACGTGAACTGCCAGAAACGAATTGCTTTTGTAGATTAGGTGACAAACATAAAGTAGGCTAGGGTTGGAACATGACAACCAACCCAAGAGTTAAGCGAGGAAAGCGAGCTCTATTTCATTACCCATTAGACGTTTTTCTACAACTCATTTCTATTTATTCTTGTGCTAAGGCACACCTGCCAGACTTGTTTGCATCCGTGCCTTTTCTAATTTTTTTTCAATACCTAAACTGCAGTATACACCGACCCGGTAAAATCAGTGCCTAATTATAATAGCTAAATAATAAGCATAGGTCTGTTTCTTTTTCACTTTATGCATTCGATAGAGAGAACGCTTTTTACGTTGCTATTAAATTTACACTGGCACCTCTGTAATCGGGCTTATTATCACTATAATATGACATGGTATAATAATAACTAAAACTATAAACTTATAGTCAAAAATCTTTCTGAGCGTCTGGTGGACGCGACGCGTGACCAAAATACTGGTGTTTATTTGGCTCAACGCATTAAGCATTGCCATTCAGCGTGGCAATGCTGCCAGCATGCTGGGCACGCTGCCAACTGGAAGTGGGCTTGAGCATTTGGAGCATTATCTTAGACCTTCAAGGGTCTGTGGATGATCCAATGCTTGCGATGCTTTTTATGCAGTAGTACCTAGTGTATGTAGTTTTAGCATGTAAAGTAGTATTATATTTTGTTGTAACTTACAGTAATATCAACATTAACTATATCCCCATTCTCCAAGAGCCTCAGGTCTGGTATTCCATGCACGGCAACATTGTTTACTGATGTGCAGACACTCTTCGGAAACCCATGGTATTGTAGTGGAGAAGGGTAGGCACCAGCTTCTATGCTTAGATTGTGGACAAACTCGTCAATGGCATCTGTTGTTATACCAGGCTGGAATGTGACAAGCAGATAATAAGTAATTTTCACATTTAGGAGGAATGTGGAATGCATGTCTCAAGTAGATAATAGATATCAATCTGAATCAATATGGATTCAATTAACGGAATCACGTGAAATCAAATCAATTAATTCAGTTCGCGTGACCAAAATGCTGGTGTTTATTTGGCCCAATGTATAAGCATTGCCATTCAATGTGGCAATGCTGCCAGCATGCTGGGCATGCTGCCAACTGGCAGTGGGCTTGAGTATTTGGATTATCTTTAGACCTTCAAGGGTCTATGGATGATCCAATTGCTTGTCATGTGGTAGTTTGTGTAGTTTTAGATTATGTCTTGTATTTAGTGCTAGTTAATAAAGATACTTGCCCATAAAAAAAATAACGGAATACATAGTGATTTGGGCCTACTTAAGGATAGAATACAGTAATTTTATTTATACATTATGATTTAGTTCAGTTAGCCTACGCAAGGTTTACCCATAATTAAATATATGTAATATGATAATGTCAATCAATAACCGGCAAACAGTTCAAAGTTTCTATTAGTGGAGCGCCTGGAGCGTCAAAATCATAGAAACCTCAGACTTCCGTTACAGTGGATGAAAAAAAAATAAAAAATTGGAATGTTTAGCTAATAACATAAATAAAAAAGTTTACCTATTTAAAATTTGTGCTTTTGATTTTAAAATAAAAAAGAAGAATAATTATAATAATTCAAATAGTATGAGGCATATTATTTTGTAAAATGATTTTGTATATCAAAATTAAGTTGAAGTATATTTTTATATATGCATAATAAGTGGATAAATGTAGTAATTCAAGGAAACTCGAAAAAAAAGGTAACATTTAAAATAAAATTTTTGTTTATTGAGGCTTTTTACATTATTGATCTATATCAAATATTCTCTTCCACTTCAGTCATTTTAATGGTAGGTAAAGTATTAAGGCAGCTATTTCCATTACACTGTAAACATGCTGCACTACAATATAAACCACTCTTCCGGCATCCACAAGCAGCTCCACACCCCTTTTTGCAATTGCAAAATAATATTTGCAGTAGATTATCCGGTGCTGGTAATTGGTTCATGGTTATTGGGATGAACATGTTATTGAGATACTTCCACCCCCAATCTCCGATATTTATGTCGTTTCCTAACCATATCTGGGTTTGCAGGTACACTCTTTTCAGGTGTTCAATTGCGGCATCAGTTGTAGGTGGTAATGATGACAAAATAACACTTGTATTTTTGGTTTTAGCTTTAATGAAAAAGTTGTATCTCAATGTATTTCAAGTCTTTGATTTTTGCTGAAGCTCCATATAAAGCCAAAATACATGCTACACCTGCTTGAAATATATTTTATTGGAGTCTTCATTGATGTTTTTAAATATTTTTGCTGATTCATGCAAATCATGACGTTTTTCAAAATTTTTGGCAAACTTAATTTTTCCTTTATTGAAAAATGCCGAAGTAGTGTCACAACCCGTTAAAGAATGTAAAAAAGAATATGTTCTTTACATTTTGGTAAAGATTTCTCTAAACTCTTCGAAGAAAATATTTTTTGTTCGACCTTGCCTCGGGATGGTTTTAGAAAATATATTTCACGCCTCTCATCCGCTAAAGCCGTTAATATAACCAATACGTCAATATCTTCTGAATCTATTACAACATTTTTTGTTACCAAATTAATTGCTGTATCAACAATTAATTTATCTGCATCACTTTCCGCTTAACATGTAAAAATATTGTTGTCAGCTAATTTGATTCCCAACATTTCTATCAAGCTACTTTTATTTTTGTTATTTGACAAAAATTTATCTTGAGCGTTTTTTAAAGGCATATCTTCGTTGAATTCAATATCTGCACATTTATTTTTCAATGCGTTACAGCTATTGTACGTTACAGCTGCTGTCCCTTCAACCTTCCCTCTCTCCTTCCCGTTCACGTTTTACTACCTGTCCAAGATCTCTACGACCCTTCAGAAACATAGGTATCTCTAAAAGATGATATTCTATACCTATTCGAGACAAATTCTACGTGTACATAAAAAAATGCTATCAAAAATTAAATTATATGCTGGAATATCAATTTCTTATTTTTTCAATTAAAAGTGAAAAAATCAAAAGCACAAAAAAATTTATGGTAAACTTTGCAAGTTTCTTTTCAACCAAAAAAATTCATTCACTGTAGCAATTTTCCTAGGTCAAAACCCCCAGGCGCTCCACTATGTGTTTTCACAATATTAGTTTCTGAATTAAAAATATTAGAATCTGTTTGTCTGTTATACATATACTGGGTAAGTGGAAATCAGCCACTCAATTTTCCTATTTATTATTCCCATTAGATTATTTTGATAGTGTTCCATCTTTCACACCTCTGATTTTATTACATATAAGAAAATATCTACAATGTGGCCAATTATGAAGGACAACTCAATGTTTCATAAGTTATATAAATAAAAAGAAATTATGAAGTTGCCATCCCAAATTTAATAGCAATTTAGAATACTCTTTCAAATGCATATAGTGAGAGAGAAAGAGCAATATTTTAAATAGCTATTAAATTTAGGATGGCGCCTTCATAATTGGCCACACTATCTGTTCATACAGTGTCTGAGGTAGGTACTTCAGCTACTCCTTATGAGTTCCTAGCTCATATCTAACTCAGTTATAGACACAAATGTAGTATTTCTCATGCATGTAACACTCACATAATTATAGTATTTTAAAATACATGTAAACCATTAAATTCTTACCTTAATAATTTTTTGTACTTGTGCTAAAATATTTGATGCTAGCTTACAACTTCTTTTCATTCCCCGTAACTGATTCAAATCTTTTATTTCTGGTGTTGTGGGAACCATTAATGGTTTCCCAACTACATAACTGGGTTTTTCAATATGATCGGGTACTTTTCTGTTCAGTGTAGTATTGGTAGGTATCACTTTTTCATATACACCAAAGTGTTTACTGGAAAAATAATTGGATTAGAAGATTTTAAGGTGTTGAGCCACATTGCTGAATGCTTTTATTGTATATATTGAAATATTATTATATTATAATAAGCCCGATTACAGAGGCGCCAGCGTAACTATATTAGGTAAATAGCATAGTTCTGTTTCTTTTTCACTTTAGGCATTCAATAGAGAGAACGCTTTTTACGCTGGCGCCTCTGTAATCGGGCTTAATAGCTTTCTAAATTAATCTAAAATAAAAGATCATAATTATTTATGTGTGTTTGAAGAGGTGAAAAAGACAAATAAAGTTCATTATTGGAACAGACAGATGACACAGTACTATTACAATCCTGTGAAAAAACTTTTTGAAGGAAAGTTTGATGGTGTGTGATAAGTGCAAGTGTGATTGATGGTGTGACAAACTAAGTTGTCAGCATTCTACAGACTGTACATTTAAAAAGGACTCCGGTCCTTTTTAACTGTGTCAATTAATCTAATTTATAAAGGACCAGATGGTCATTAAATAAATTTTTAAATGAGATTAATAGACACTGCTAAAAAGGACCTACCTACCTGTCTAAGGAGGTACCTAAAATGTATGAGTTGGTAGTCATGCAAACAATAACAAATAAACGGGCTCAGCATTAGAATCGTACGGCTTTTGGTGTTGTTATGTTTTTTAACTGACAAAACATGTTAAAGGGGGGGGGGGGTTGGTTCCGTACCCCCCGCCCCTAGGAGTCCCCATATGTCAACTGCCATTATGTACATCATGTCAAAAAATCGTATCTCTGATTTTTCGCAACTCCTTCCTTTTCAGGAGGTGTACCCTCCCCCTTTTGGCGTTGGTACGATTTAGCCAATACACGTTAATGAAATAAAAAAATACTTACGAAATCTTTGCTTTAAGCTTCGGACTTAATCTCCGTGGAACTCTCATCTCTGGTTGGCAACTCAAATCAAGTGATCATTTCAAAGAATTGCGAGGTTACCTAACATACACAAGCATTCAGGTAAAGTATGTTATTGCGACTTTACAAAGCTGTTCAAAACAAAACAATGTATGGGGTGCATAGGGTGGGCAAGGAAGTAAAGTAATGCAATGATCAATGATACAAAATATAGCAAAATAAACCATTACTTTCGGTTTTAAAACTTACACACTCGTCCTCCAAAACTTGCCTATAGATCCGATAACTTTATTAGAGAGATCCATGATATGAATGAAACATGGACTAAAATAATTAAAACAAGTCAGGCGAGTATACGTTTAGGTAATCCGAGATGTTTTTTAAACAAATTCATGGATATGGTTAATATTATTTTCAAAAGACATTTTGTTTGAACTTTGAAAGAATGAAAATTATCAGCTGTCAGCTGATTCACGACTGACAGTGACAGACTGACAGATTTATTTATTTATTTATTCTATTACAACATTCAAAAACTTACAGTTAATAAACCAAAACGTTTTTGAGCTTAAAATAACTTATCTCTAAACACTTAAGAATAATTACAAATATTAGGCAAGCAAATAACACAGTTTCGAATTATTTCACTGAGTTTTGAAAAGAATAAATCGGTATCAGTTTGGCGAGCAATCAGTTCGTTGAGCAGTGTGAGTGCGTGGTGCGTGGGCGCGTACCGCGCGGTGTCGGTGCGGGGGGCCGCGAGCGGCGCCAGCAGCGCCGGCAGCCGCGCGCGCCGCCGCCACCGTGCGCGGGACTCTAGATCCGGGACAAACAATCCTAACCGGGATAATGCCGTAGGGTTGTCTATTCTACCATTAAAAAGTAGGTAGTAATGGACGACTAGCGCACACTTCCGTCTCAACTCTAGTGTGTTCAGCCCTACCATCCCAGTCACAAATAGGGAAGGATATGACCAGGTAGGATAGTAACCATACATTTTCTTATAGAGAAAACGTGCTTCTTTGAATTCGTTCAAGGAAAAGGGCATATTTCTTTTCGTGTGGGTCCCATATTAAAGAATTAAATTCTAGTTTGCTCCGCACTAGCGCATAGAAGAGAGACAGTATGGCATCCTTGTCGTTGAACCTGGCCGACTGCCTCATTACAAATCCCAGAGATTTATACGCTCTTTTGCACAACTCCACAATGTGAGTATTAAATGTGAGCTGTGTGTCGAGCGTGAGGCCTAGGTCTCGCACCTCTGTGACGCGCTCAAGCGGAACCCGTTTCATATTATAGTCATAATCATAAGGCGAGCGAGATCTGGTAAAAGTTATTATTTTACATTTGGAAATGTTAAATTCCAACTTATTCCGCTCGCCCCAATTAACGACACTATCAATGTCACGCTGTAGCGCTTCACAGTCCGAGAGACCACCTATACCTAAGAACAACTTGAGATCGTCCGCGAACATCAAACATTTAGCCGTTCTCACAACTTTCGGCAAATCGTTAATCATAATCGTGAACTGAGTCGGTCCGGTAGTACTTCCTTGACTTACTCCAGAAAGAGTCATGTAGGGAGCTGATCGATATCCTAGATGATAAACATATTGTACGCGATTAGAAAAGGAGTTAGAGAAAAATTTTAGCAATTTAGGACAGAACCCTATCTCAGCTCTTTAGTAAGATATCGGTATCGACGCGATCAAACGCTTTTTTAAAATCGAAGTACGCGGCATCTACTTGCTCTCCCTGGTCCATACTAGCCGTCGCCTTTGATTATTTACTTGTCTAGATATCTAGTAACGCACCAAAAGCGCCCAAAAAAATAGAGTATAACTGTTACACTCTAACCCCGCCTGCGCCCATTAGTGACGCCACAGACACCGCGCGGATAACACCTAGTATTATTCTCTGTTTCGCGGCGAAAATATGACGTACTGTGCCGCAACTACAAGAGACGTTTGAAAACACCTAAAACGATTTCTTATCACCGGTAAGTACATTTCAAACAACTATTATCTTGTATAATTAGAGAAAATTAGTGATAGAACTATCGCTATACATACTACTGTGCTATCTGTGTCATTAGTTGCCAGCTTTCAAATTGAATTTTACCCAAAGAAGGATGCGCGAGCCCATACAGGACCTGTTATATCTAGGGTCGGCAGACTAAAGCACTTAAGTCAAAAAAAATGTTTTTTTTTTTAATACACTAACAAAATTCTTTTAAATTAATTCATCGACCAACTAAAGCACATAAGTCAAAGCCATCTATTTCAATTTGAACTCTAATGGCGTACCTTTTCAACCTTATCATCTTCTCCACATCTTGTAGCGTTATAAACAACATAAATTGACTTAGGTCAAAAGGAACATGTAAAGTTTGTGCACTTTGCGGAATAAAAGTATGACATATGTCATTAGGATCGTTAAATGCGTCACCTTATCACTTTGTTTAACTTGAGGGTAGGCACTTGAACGTGTAATTTATGGAACAAAAAAATGAAGTGCCCGTTTCGTTTGAAACGCAAGATGTTAAGCTAGTCAGTAATGCTCTAATCATTGACAGCTTTGGTTTTGTGTTGATTTAGTTTAATGATATTATAATATTTTTGCTATTCATTATGGATTCTCAGCGTGGAAAGAAATTAGTGGAGATGGCGTTAAGATCCGTAACTACTGAAAGTAAGTCTGATCATTTTATTCTTTAAAATACCATACATTTTGGTAGTGAATAAGACTCTTCAATTAATATTAATCTGCTTTCATCATCAGTTTTACTACAGTGCACTTTTGGTGCCGTACATTTCAGCCTTGTGAATTCGTACATCGTTTAAAATACGTCGTTTTTTTTAGGCGAGTGGAATGACCAGCACCTAGGAAGCATAACGGTGGAAGAGGAGCCCGTGCCTTCCACATCATCGGGGTTTACTGATAACATGCGTGTTAGTCAAGAAATTGAATTTTCAAGTGATGACTCAGTCCAAGATCCACATTATGTGTTATCAACAGACGCAGCAGTCTCGTCAAGTTCAAGTAATGGATCCACTCATCAAGATACACCCCTAAGCCCTAGTTCAACGTCTACTATCAGAGCAACTAAAAAAGGAAATAAATAAAAGAACACATTTTATCATTTCCATCTTATGAAAGCCATTACACGAGAAAAAGCACATCTAAGAAGTATTTACCTTCTCATCTAACCATCAATAAAATGTACAATTTATTCTGTGAAAACCGAGACAATCCACCGTCAATAAAAATTTACAGCCAAGAGTTCCATAAATTAGGATTATCATTCAAAAAGCCCCGTGTCGATACATGTTATACATGTGATAAATACAAAATGCAAGTTCAGCTTTGTCAGGAAATACAACGAAAAGCTGAAATTATCGCTCAGCATGATCAGCACAAGGCAGATGCGGATCAAGCGTACGAAAGAAAGAAAAGTGACACACAGGTATACAAAAGTAACAACACTGTGCAAGTGTACACTTTTGATTTGCAGCAATGCTTACCCACTCCAGCACTAAGCTCTTCTGTAGCATTTTACAAAGTACGTCAGTTGTGGACGTTTAATTTGACTGTTCATGACAACAAAACTGGAAAAGCTGTGTGCTACATATGGCATGAAACAATAGCTGCAAGAGGAGCTAATCAAATAGCCTCTTGTCTTTTCAAACACCTCCAAACATACCTACCTGAGAACACAAAACATGTAATATTTTATTCCGATACATGTGGAGGCCAGAACAGAAATTCTCATGTAAGTTCAATGTTTACTTGGGCTTTGCAAAAATTAGATTTGGAATTTATTGAGCACAAGTTTATGATTCCCGGCCATAGCCATATGGAAGTAGATACTGATCACGGGATTATAGAAAAGAAAAAGAAAAAAACAGAATTGCAAATCTATCACCCGCACGATTGGATACAACTGATAAAATCAAGCAGTAAAAAATTTCAAGTGGTTGAAATGCGCAATACTGACTTTTTGGACTTCTCTTCGCTTTTAAAGGGTCCGTTAGTATTAAGAACTAAAGATGTGGATGGACGACAGTTTAAATGGCTCGATAAAAGATGGTTGCGCTATGATTCTAACTTTGGCGTAATTTCTTACAAGGATAATCTAGAAGAGGAATCTCCATTTTTCAAATTAAACTTGAAACGAAGAGGTTCTACCGCACCTGACAATATCCCAGTCATATCGTTACAGCTTTTGCCTATATCTAAAGAGAAAAAAGAAGATTTGATTTCTTTACTAAATTTAATACCTGACGTTTTCCATAAATTTTATATTGATTTACCTACTGCAAACGATTTACGAAACACTGACCCTGATATTATAGATAGTGAGGATGATGATTAAATTAAGTATCGTAACATAACAATATAACATAAGAAATTATTTCTGATTATCTTATAACTTAAGTCATAAGTAAGATTTAAATTTAAGGATAAAGTAAGTGTTCTTATTGACATAAGTCACATAAAAAGCCTTCTGCTATTATGATTTAAGATGACATATAAATGCATGTTAGCAATAATTTAATACATCCCAATAAATCAAACAAAATAAAAAAAGAATAAAGAGTTTTTTTTTTATTTAGTTTTTTTTAGTTTCTGGAAACTATGACATTTTGACTTATGTACTTTAGTCTGCCAGCCCTAGATATACGAACTGACTAATTTTTCCTCACTTATTTTCTAAGAATGATATGTTCACCAATGTGATTTATGACGCTTCTAAAACTGTTCAAATATGTACAATTTGGCTAAAATTGAATATAAAATAAGAAAAAACGAAAACAATTTTCAAGCTATAAGTACCTATTTATAGACATGTATACACACTAAAGATTATGGATTGCCAGGTTTGTTATGTTCAGAGTGCTAAATTGGTGCTCGATTTTAAAAACTTGATGTCATGTATTTTTAGTCAATATTGTCTCAATGATATTTATATTGATTTTTAAAACAGTGCATGTCATCTTGTCTGTAATATCAGATTACTTTTTGGAGTTCATCGATTAATAAGACGTTGTCACGTCAAAAAAATCAATGTCTAGGTCTGATATAAAAAGAAAATGAAAAATAGAATGATAAAGAAAATTCGGTATTCATCCATTTCATTTGCAAAAGTACAAGAACCGCAACTATAAGTTAAGAATATAAGTAAAGCAGCTATTCGAACCTCGGCTGCAGCCTGCGGATGCAGGTAGCGAATGGAGGTAGCACACACATGAGCCGCTGCTTGTATCCGCAGTCGGGAATGATTCCGATGCTGGTTGCCTACGTCGTACATCGCAGGTACGTTGGACTTGTTTAAACAGGCTAACAACACTTGCAGCCGAGGCTCGGTAGCACATGCTGCCGCAGCCGTATTCGGAATCTTTTTGTAGAAATTCATACAACTACGTAGATAACCAGAGCCCTTAGTCCAGGTTTTGTGTTGTTTACTTAAACCGTTGCGTTCGCGTGTGGCTCCATACATTTTGGTTAGTTCTTCATCGTTTCGGCCAGGGGCGCTGTACAAAAATGTATAGGGCAATATCGAACAGATGTAATTTGTAATGTGTAAACCTGGACTAACGCCTCAGTTGTGTAGCCACAGCCGGCCTAGTGCAGCTGCTGCAAGTGTAGTAAAGCAAGTGAAAGATTCGAATAGCACCCTTAAGGATTATTACGAGTAATATTAAAATTACCACGAATTTCTCGGATAACTTCAACTACTGCTTTTTGTTTTTAGTAGTAAAGTATATGATAAAAAGTACATATAAAAATAATAAGAATATTCTTTCTTTTTGATAATCTTTTAGTATACAAAAATGTATGTTTCTATAAAAATGTATAATAACACCTCAGTTTGTAAACATTACGGGCTAAAACGAGTTAACGCAGGATTATGTGCCAATAGTTAAAAAAGAAAATAATTATTACATCAACACGTCAACATTTCCAAAATTGCTAAGTCTGGATACCGAGAACGAAGTCTGGCAACACTAAATACGTCATTTGATTAACTGAATTTGACATTTCCTTTTTTTTGACAGCAACAGTAATAAAAGATTGTTTTTTTTTTTCAAATAATTCGCCCATTTTTGGACACTAAAGCCTTTAAGACCATACCGCCACTTCTTATGCATGTAATCCGTAATGTAAAAACAATAAAAAAATCATTGTAATTTTTCTGGTGGGTTAATTTTAATTTTAATTAGTGATATGAAAACAGCAAAAAATCCCTATATTTTTGAAGCACATATCATTTTTAGAAAATATGTTTGGTTTTTTACTAACAAAAAAAAAAAAAAAAATATTGACAGGTTAATTCCGTGCATCCTTCTTTGTTGACATATTTTGTATCATTTTTTTATAAGAAGATTAGGAGGTGAAATATATGTATTTTTTCGTTATATTTTTAGGGTTCCGTGAGAAATCCGTATCGTGGTATATTTGTATATTTTTTTTTATTTCGAATAGGTTCGCGTTTGACTACACACTGCCTGATGTACACTACATTGTATGTAGTTGTGTATGTATGCCCTGGACCAATGTGTCCCTGTGCCTGAGGTGGTGGCGTATACTCGCAAAATACGTTTCTTTTTAAATATTAACCGACTTCAAAACAAGGAGGTTATCAGTTCTTCTGATAACTTCTGATTTTTATGGGTATTTTACGCGAATACTCCGCTATTGAAGAACCGATTTAAAATTTTTTTTACTAGTGTTTCAAGGTTGGTCCCATATAATAATATATTTTTTTCTATTGGATCAGAATTTTTTGAGAAAAAAAACAATAATCCAACAAATTAAAGATAAAGTTTAGGCAAAATTTAATTTCCAAAATTACTAGTCCTATTTTGATGCGGTCTTCTGTGATGGGTTGAAGTTTGATTGGTGCACGTGGGCCTATAATATTATATACTATATAATGGGGGGTGTGGGGGAAAAAGTGAATACAGGGTCATATAGAGGGTGGTTCAAAACCCTGATGGTGAGATGCCATGGTATCTCGAAAACGGTAAATAATTTTACCAAAGCAGTTGAACTAAAAATTGATAAAACCCTGGGACCTCATTAGAGAATTGAAAAAAAAGATGGCCGCCATACAAAATTGAAACGTCAATAGCTCGGAAACGGTACAACTTGGATGAAGAATGTTTGACCAAATGTCATAGGGAATCGGGAGAGCTAGCTAGTTAGTAATCGCAATAAGTACATTTAATTATGTCCTTATAACTAATGCATAGCTATACGAAAACCTAAATACCGTGGTTTCATAATATTTGTGTCGTCAGTTTTGTATAATATGTACATGTTACATGAAAATAAATAATTTGTAAAAAAAATGTATATAAATAAATTGTAACAAAATATGTTTTATTTTTAACATCATATAATAACCCTATAACCAGTATAAATCTACTTATAACCAATCAAAGCGCCGATAAAGCGCTTTGATGGTACGGAAGTTTACGGAACCCTTCATGCGCGAGTCTGTCTCGCACTTGGCCGGTTATTCAAATTATTTCACATCACAGCATATTTGTCAACTTTGTGGAAATTATTTAAAAGCTAGCAATATTACGCACACAAACATGGGACTCGGCGCGCTTGTACTTACAGTGTAAGGCAATTCATCTGTGTGCGTGAACACTCCTACATACGTGCCTAGCCTGGCCACCTATTCTTATTACCGTTGCAGCGCTACACTCTATCTAGACAATAAATAATCTAAGGCCGTCGCATAATCCACAAAATTGGCGAGATTGGTATTATTACAGATATTACTGTTTAACCATAGATAAAACATGGGTTCCATACTCCTGAACGAAGCCTCTCTCAGACAGCTGCGGACGCGGCTGTGGCATAATGTTCAATCACAAAGCACAGTATTTTTTTGAAATCAAGATTTGAGATTAGTGGATGATTAGGTCACAGCAGAGCATGCACCCGCATATAGGCTCCATCAAACACAGGCAGTACGAGCGGTAGAGCGGTACGAGCGGTAAAGGGCAGTACGGCAGTACCGCGACCGGATCTGTGTGAGCCCTTCTTATATAACCAGTACAATACAGATGCCCGCCCGTCTGCTATACCGCTCGTACCGCCTGTGTGTAAAGGAGCCTTATGTCTGGGGGTAGTTCCATGAGGGATAACCACAGAAAAGAGAAAAGTAGTTCGCTGTTCTGTGGGGATAACCATCCGGGTTGATGGCAATATAAAAAATATCTGAATATTCACTTCCAAAGAAACGATGCTAAGACAACTGAATACTCTTTTTCAAAGACTTTTCGGCATTCTTATTTCTCATTGACAGTGTGCAGTCCAAAACCCACCAAAACCTCATACCGATGACAATCTTTTTGCCATTTTTTAAGCCGGAAACATACCATCGGACGCGGCTTACGGACGCGACTGACAGCCGCGACTTAGCATTGTGCACAGTCTTAAAACATCCGGTGTGCCAGATCGCTCTCGGACGTACGAACGCTCAAGGTCGTCCGAAGGTGACGTCCGCGACTTATGTCCGATAGTGTGCACGGCTCAGTGTACTTTCATAGTCTAGGTCGCGGCTGTCAGTCGCGTCCGTAAGCCGCGTCCGATAGTATGTTTCGAGCTTTAGTTCAAAAAATGCTTGTAGAAAATGTTGCACAAAATTATTTATCATGGTAGCACCCAAGGATTTTGTACACTATCTGGATTGCGCACAGACGAAATTTAGCTCAAAGTAAGCTTAGGAAAATTCAACCTTAATGCGTTGCAACAAAACATATATTCCTTTGAAATGGCATAAGAGAGACGATGTGCCGAGTGAGACTTCCCAAAGTGATGAGGGTGTCCCGCTCGCACTATTGCCATTTCGAAACGACAGGCATACATGGTAGAATTATTACCTGTAAAGCCGCGACTGTCTTAACCATTTTTTAGTTTTTATAACAATGTAGTTTGATAAGATTTTAGTTAAAATTGCGAATAGATGCTAATAAAACAGAGTTTGATATTTATTTTTTAAGAATATACCTACGTCTTTATGATTATGGTTATTTTTTATTTTTGACTAGAGTATCACCGTCGATTGCAAATGGCGTACTATGGTGTATACAAAGAAGTGTAGTAGGGTGACTATGCTGGAAATATTTCTTAAACATGCTGGGTGTACAATAGATGTATATTCGTGGGTGTCGTTTTTCATTTTTTTGGGTTATAGATTTCAAAAATGGCATCCATTTTGCAATTAAATATGGCGGATGTCACTTTTTGCAAAAAGTCGTCATTGGTGTCGTTTTCTTGGTTTTTGGGGGTGTAGATTCCAAAAATGGCATCCATTTTGGAATTAAAGATGGTGGACGTCACTTTTTTGAAAAAGTCGTCATGGGTGTAGTTTTCGAGGTTTTTGGGGGTGTAGATTTCAAAATTGGCATCCATTTTGAAATTAAAGATGGCGGATGTCACTTTTTGCAAAAAGTCGTTATGGGTGTCGTTTAATAGGTTTTTGGGGGTGTAGATTTCAAAACTAGCATCTATTTTGGAATTAAAGATGGTGAACGTCACTTTTTTGAAAAAGTCTTTTTTGAAAAGTTTGAAGTGAGTGTAGTGTTCGATGTTTTTGGAGGTGTAGATTTCAAAAATGTCATCTATTTTGGAATTAGAGAATTGGTTTTTGAGAATTTGGGGGTGTATATTTCAAAACTGGCATTCATTTTGGAATAAAAAATGGTAAACGTTGCTTCAAAATGGTTGCCACTTTTGAAATCTACACCCCCAAAAACCTAGAAAACGACACCTATGACGACTTTTCGGAAAACTGACGTCTGCCATCTTTATTATTATTTATTTATTTATTTGTTTATAGGCGAGCAGTATAAACTGATGTGCCTATATCTAGCAGAGTCGAATAAAATTAGTATTTATCTGTCAAGGAAATTTTTTCCTTCCTTATCCAAAGATCCAGTCTATTCTTAAATGTGTTAATAGTCCTTGCTGAGATTACATCCTCAGGCAACCTGTTCCAGTTGTAAACCACTCTGTTGCTGAGGATGTGGTGTGCAGTGTTGGTTTGTGAAGGTGTAGGCTGTAAGAGGTACTTATGGCGTCTGCTGTCGCGTATGTTTTCCTTCAATGTGTACATATCGTGAATATCCGGAAGATTATAGAAGCCATTGAGAATTTTGAAGGTCTCAATCAAGTCTCCACGCAATCGTCGTTCTTCGAGGGTCGTGAGACGAAGAGCTTTTAACCTATCTTCATAGGTTTTGCGGCGCAGAGCATATGGTATCCTGGTGGCTTTTCTTTGTGCACTTTCAAGCAAATCAATATCTTTTTTAAAATAAGGACTCCACACCTGGAACCCATATTCTAGTAGAGGCCTTATATAGGTTTTGTAAATCTTAATAAAAACATCAATTGTTACTGTCTGAAAGGACTTGCGTATGACATAGATAAATGAGTTAGCCCGTTTGACTATCATAGATATATGCTCTTCCCATTTCAAATCTGCAGTCATGATGACTCCTAAATCCCTCTGTTGGTCTACAGATGCTAAAGCAACTCCATCAAATGTGTATGTCTCTCTGGGGTTGGTTTTTCCGAGATGTAACACACTACATTTGGTCGTGTTCAACTTTATTATCCATTCCCTGGTCCAGTTCTGAATACGGTCCAGATCTTCCTGAAGTTCTCCAGACTTTATCAACGCATTGGCAAAAAACTTCCCATCGTCTGCGAAAAAGGCTGACTGACATTCTATGAGCTCTATCAAATCAGTTATAAAGATTCCAAACAGCTGAGGAGCGGTCACAGAACCCTGAGGGACACCGCTGGAAACCATTTTCCTTTGAGATAGTGAGCTTCCTACACGAACCTGAAATGTTCTACCTGATAAGAAGCTCCGGTACCACTCCAGCAGTTTACCACGCACACCGTGATGATCAAGCTTAAACAACAAGCGCTGGTGAGGTACCTTGTCAAATGCACGTTCAAAATCGAGGTATACTACATCAACAGGTTCTTTCTTATCAACTTGTATGCTCCAAGCATGAACACATTCCAATAAGTTAGTGACAGTTGACCTCTTTTCAATAAAACCATGTTGCTTTGTTGAGATCACACAATTTCTGTTTAAAAATTGTGCTACTCTCCCACTTATAATCCTTTCCATAATCTTCACCACAATGCTTGTAAGGCTAATGGGTCGAAAGTTTTCTGGTTTAGTTTTGTCACCTTTCTTAAAAATTGGAGTCACTATAGCATGCTTCCAGTCCTGAGGCAGGTAACCAGCTTCAAAGGAAGTGTTCATTAATTCTGCTAAGACTGGAGCAATAGTATCAACACAATTCTTAAGTATGCAGACTGGAAGTTGATCTGGCCCAGGAGATGACTGGATATTCAAATTTGCAATGACCTTCCTTACATCACTTTCGGTGAAAGAAATATCACACAAACATTCTTCAACACGTGGAGTTGCAATAGTCATACTGTTTTGAATGAGTGCTGGTTCGACTGAGTATGCTTTTTCAAACTCATCTGCAAAAACATCAGCAATATCACATGGCTTAGTTACAAGATCTCCATTGTGGTTTCTGATTGCTGGTGGAATGCTAACAGTAGAAGTAGTACAGCGTCGCAAGTATGAATAAAAAGCTTTATCACCATAGTCGAGGATTCTGGCCTCAAAAGCACTCCTCTGTTTCCTGGACAAGGCAACACACTTATTATTCACCACACGAAACTTGTTATAGTCATCTTCATCCTTAGACATTCTGTACCTGTCCCATAAGATTTTTTTTTCTGAAATTAGCTCCAGAACACTATCATCGATCCAAGGTTTATTATTTATTGATTTAGATCTTATTTGCCGTAAAGGCGCATGGTTGGTCCCATAGTTGTCCAGGATCATCAGTCTCGCTTACCGCTTGCAAGGTCCTAAACAAATCGGAATTGTAACTCTCATAATTTATGCCCTGGTAGTTTCGCCTGAACTTGGGTGTTGTCCTTTCTTTTTGCATTAGACACTGGATGGTGAATTCCAAGACACAATGATTAATTTTTTCCTATGGGTGGTTTATGGATAATATCCGTAGTTAGTGTTTCATCATTAACCATTATAAGATCCAATAGAGAAGGTGCCTGGTTTGATTGATAACGAGTAGGTGTATTCACAACCTGATGCAAATTGCTGTTTAGATACATGTTTATAAACAAATTTTCTGGTTTGCCATTCACATCTCCGGATTGCTGCTGATCAATTGCAATTGGCCACTTTAAATTAGTATAATTGAAGTCACCGGCTATCACTATTGTGTTATTTTCAGACGCTGTGAAGAGATTTTCCATCAGTTTAGTATCACGTGATCTCCAAGCTGTCTCTTCCTTGTCGTCAGGTCGATATACCCCCACCACCAAGAAATGGTGCATACCAAACCGAACGTCAATATAGAGTGCTTCCACATCCTCACACATGTATCTTTGATTACGTTTAGCTCTAATCGGTACACCATCCAAGTGGTCCCTGATGTAAATTGCTACTCCTCCAGCCCTAGTTTTTCCTTCAGATTTTTTCTTTTTGTGGCTACGGTCCAATCTAAATAACGAATAGCCAGGAATGTTATATGTGCTGTTACGGTCACTACTGTTCAGCCATGTTTCTGTGATTACTATTACTGAAGGATTCTGAGCATTGACATATTGTAGAAAAAGGTCGAATTTAGAACGAAGAGAGAAAAGATTTGTGTACATGAAAGTAAGATCGCTATAAGGGTCTCGGCGATTGTCTAGTTTTTTGGTACAATCTTAGGTATTCCTTTTATATACCTTATGGTGAGACCAGTTTCGCCCTTATCAATTCGATTTTTAAGAGTATCACGTAATTTATTAAGCTCTTCTCTCTGTTTGGGTGTTTTATCGTCGTAAATTCTTACCTCCTTGTTGGCCTTACTCTTGTTTTTTAGAATCTGCACAGCATCCGCACGAGTCTTGAACACAATTTTCAGTGGCCGTTGCTTGCCATGTTCTCGGCGACCAAGACGCTGCACCGACGTAACTTTGGAAGAATAGTCCTCCCCACTGTTGATGTCCTTGAGGACCTTATTCACCACCTTCTCATCATAGTTCTTTCTGTCCGTGCCACTGTCAGAACCGCTTTCTTTGATGCCTACCAGGAGTACATTATTAGCTCTGCGCTCGCGTTCCAGAAGTTCCTCTAATATTGTGTTCGTGCTGACAGGCGACAGCTCGGGCGTTGTTGCTGCCGGCGGCTGCGCATCGTCCCGACCCGTATTACTAGTCCGAGACAAGAGCTCCTTCACTTCATCTAGTTCTTTTCTAAGCCCGTCGTACGATTTTATTAGCTTTGGCACTTGAAACAAAGCTTCTCTGCACAGATCACATAAGTATAGAAGCGTGCGTTTGCCCTTCAGACCCATGACGCGCGCCTCGCTACTAGTTAGATTACTGCATTGTATGCAGATATATCTTTTGCAGCCATCGCACTGCACCACGGAGTCATCCGCAAAATCATTTTCGCACTTGAAACACTTCATTTTAGCTAAGCGAATTTAAATTATCAAGAAGAAAAACGAAAAAAAAACGGTCCGAAGTTTAAGTCCTATTTACGAGTAACTGAAGTAAAATTCTGAGCAAACTACACTGTTTACAGAGTAATTGATAGTTAAAACACAAGAATAACACTTTTTTAACACAAAATTAACGAAATTAATAATTGTTAAGGAAATTATAAATAGCCACGAAAATTCGACACTGCTTATCTATCGAGGGTAGGCGACGAAAAAAAAAAGAATTCCAAAATAGATGACATTTTTGAAATCTACAATCCATAAAAATTAAACACGACACCCATGACAGTCTTTAAAAAAAAATGACGTCCGCTATCTTTAATTCCAAAATGGATGCCAATTTTGAAATTTACACTCCCAAAAACCTATAAAACTACACCCATGACGACTTTTTCAAAAAAGTGAGTCCGCCATTTTTTATTTCAAAATGGATGCCTTGTTTACTACGGAAGCCGAAATATGTTGTGACTTTTCGTCACCTGTCGGCGCCATCGGTAGATCAGCGCCGGTTGTACGCAGCCAGCATTATGCTGAGATGGAGCCGACTTGTCGCAGAAATAAAATAATGATTAGTTAGTGTAGTATTAAGTTTATTTGTATTGTTTGTAAACATTTTTTCATTTTTGTTTCATAAATAAATAAATAAAAAAATAATAAAACCTATTAAGATTTTTCGTTACAAAGTCTATTCGTGGAAAAGTTTTCGTGATTAAGATTTTTCGTGATCTCTTATGGGGATTGGTTTTATAGAGATCTTTAGAGAAGGCCTATGCCCAGCAGTAGCTATTGCTAAAACGACGACGATGACGAAGGACGACGAGTTGGGGGTAAGATAACTGCGATTCCTGCGTGCAGTAACATTCCAAAGAAAAATTATATCCCGTGATGATCGAAATGTTTTGGTCATCCTACTTGGAAAAGAGACACAATCATCTGATGTGGTGTCCTTGTCGGCACGTTTTTCTTTGCCAGTACTCAATCCTGTTTATATGATAAATCCATGGTAGCACCTTCTTTGTTTATTGTTCACTTTCGCCGGAAGTGAGTCATTTCCATACTAATTAAATCAATGAAGTAGGAAAAGATAGTATACAAAGTCCTTGTAGGAAAATTATTTCAAATTAAATCTTTCTTTCATTCTTTGTTCAATCATTCTTTTTAAACACTCTTTTCTTCCATTGATTTTTGGGGAGCCAATAATGTACGACCCAGTAATTCACGACATGATAATCCCTGATTTTGTACGGTATGATAATTTGTGTCCCTGGCCATGGAATATCAGGCTGTGCAATTATGGGCTATGAAATACAGTCCGTACATTATCGGCCTGTGTCGATAATGTCCAGCACGTTATTGTACATCCCACTATTGTATAACCTGATTTTTTTTGTCCCTGGACCTTGGTTATTTTATGGCAAGGTATGACTTCTCTAAGGTAATTCGACTCGGTTGATTAGGTTAGGTTTGAACAGTGACAACCTGTCCTTATTACGAGTTAAGGATACTTTGAAAGTATGCGCGGGAGCTAGAGAGGCAAAACGCCAGGGCACACCCACCCGCCAACCTTAAGCCTCCCGCGTGCTCTCTACACCCGTACTCAACACTACGCAACGCGGCGTCAGCATTGTGCACACATGTGCAATAATTAGCGAATCACGGCAAATCATTTGCGGCTAACTTCTCATTCGCCAACTTGTGTGGCGCGTAGTATATCTCTGTAGAACTGACAGAAGTCATAGACAAACTAACCAATAGGAGCAAAAATTCTTCGTGCAAATAATGTACAGCCCGTATTTTGTAACACAATAATGTTCAGCATGATATTTTGTGTCCTTTTCTTCGGGACCGTTTTATCATGCTGTACATTATTGTGTCGCAAAATACAGGCTGTACATTACTTGCACGAGCTGATAATGTCCGGCCAGTATTGTACGACACGTATTGTACAGCCTGATAATTGGTGGCATGGGACATGAAATACGGGCTGTGCTTTCCTGCCCGTACAATTTGGTGTCATCAAATACGTGCCGTACATTACATATATGACTCGATTTTTGATTTTGTGTGGATTTCGTTGTTTTGTTTGAGGTTAACAAATAAAATTGTTTTTCTGAAACAATTAATTCAGATATATCTTCTTTAAGACTCTCGAAATGAGTACAAGTAAGTAAACATTTTTGTCTAAGAAAAATGCACTTGATATCTGTACAGTTCATCCGTATTTTCGGTATTTGCGGCATTTTGATGTAAATAAACATTGCAGATTCAGAAAAGCCTCCTTCAAGCCAAGATGTTGTTGATCCTACTGGCCCCGCCGCCCGGAAAGGTGTCTTAATTTCATTCCGAACTGGAAAAACAATGGAAATACCTGAGAAGGACATTGTATGTAAACATAACCTTTAATGTAAACAATCATTTTATCATTTTTCAAATCGTTATCACAGACTCACAGTAAGAGAAATCGTTTTCATTTCAGCTAGGAAGATGCCGGTTTGTGGGCGAATTTGAGAAAATAAACCGTATCGGCGAAGGTACCTATGGAATTGTGTGTAAGTTGAACTACAACTTAATTTTTTGATAGTATCTCGTATAATCAGTAACCATTGAGCTAATACAGTAACCCCCGACCCAAAAACGATGGATATCCTAAGTTTGACGTTTCTTTTTAGTAGTTTAATCAAAATCAGTTCAGACGTTTTAAAGATCTTGGCTCGTTTGCTGCAGTAGGAATCTTATAGCGTTGGGATTTGAAAAATAATTAATTGAATCTTGATTTGAACTATCCTACTAACATCATAAACGCGAAATTTTGTGAGGATGGATGGATGGATGTTACTCTTTCACACAAAAACTACTGAACGGATTGAGATGAAACTTCGCAATAATATAGCTTATATATCAGAATAACTGTACTGTACTGTATCAGCCTTTTTAATAGTCCACTGCAGGACGTAGGCATACCCTCGAAGGGCGAATAACACAGGTTATAAATTATAATGATATTGCATCAAAAATCAAAATATAATGTGGGTGAAGCCGCGGGTAAAAACTAGTACTTAATATACCAACCTACCTAATTTAATTTACAGACAGAGCAAAAGATAAGCTGAATGGTAATATAGTTGCTCTGAAGAAGGTGAGGATGGATGTTGAAAAGGACGGGCTCCCACTCAGTGGCCTCCGGGAGATTCAAGTGTTGATGGCTTGCCGACATGAAAACATTGTCCAACTTAAAGAAGTTCTTGTTGGCAGATCGTTAGAAAGGTTGGTTTATTACCAGAGTATTGTTATAATTATTGATCCTGTATCCAACTGCTATAAACAGGCCCCTGTTCATAATGAAGATTAATGTAGCCCATCCTGTCATCATCAGTTGCAGTAGTAGTATGACAGCAATTTTGACATCTCATCTTTAAGAACAAGCAAAATGTTTCAATATGCTGTTTGCTTACAATGTTTTCCTTCACTGTCTGAAGCGGCAAGTGGAGTAATAAGTGCTTGTTTGGTTGACTTGCGTTGATGACGGAGAAAGTGCACAAAATACCATATGACATAGACTGAATCAAGCTTCTTCAACTGTACAAAATACAATATGTCAGCAGCGAGAGAAGTGAAGATGTTGCAAAGGCACAAAAAACACTAGAATAGCTAACAGAGTGCATGACGCTTGTGCATTAGCATTATCATCAGCTTTGTCATCCACATTACCATCAACTTGAAGGAAAATATGCGCGATAGCAGACGCCATACAATCCTCTTACAGCCTACACCATCACAAACCAACACTGCACACCACATCCTCTGCAATAGAGTTGTCTACAATTGGAATAGGTTGCCTGAGGATGTCATCTCAGCAAGAACTATAAACACATTTAAGAATAGACTGGACCTTTGGATAAAGAAGGAAAAAATTTCCTTGACAGATAAATATTAATTCTATTCGACACTGCTTGATATAGGCACATCAGTATACACTGCTCGCCTATAAACAAATAAATAAAAAAAAAAACTTATTCACCATCCAAGCCACTGGAGCAGTTGTGCCAGCAGCCTAGAGCCACGCTCCACTACTTTAAGGAGCTGGGCTGGCTCGGGTAGATGCCGGAGGGGGAAAATGCACAAAACACCTCGTGCGGGATGTCACTGCAGGACTTATCACACCAACACTGAATAAGAATAAGAAGTGGGGATGTGTGCAGCTTGTAGCTAACTTCACAGAAGCACTGAAGTTTGATTCAACCTAAACATGTGGATACAGTGAACAATCTATCATTTTCACTGATTAGAATAAGTGCTTACTTCATTAAAACTAGCGTGAGGATTCATTATTAAAATTTATATGAACACCGGATACAACTCACGATTATTTGAACTGGGGGCGCGCGTATTCCCTGAAGAAAGAGTACTAACTACTCTGAAACCGGTCGGACGCATAGCGGCTCGACCGCTTAAATAATTTTGAGTTGTATCCGGTGTTCATATACATTTTAAGAATAAGAGTGCTCTTAGAGCTTTGTTTTACTAATTCTTTTACCACAAATAAAATTTCTTTTTTGTCATTCCAGTATCTTTTTATCAATGGAATACTGCGAACAAGACTTGGCGTCACTCTTAGATAACATGTCTTCGCCATTCACTGAATCTCAAGTGAAATGCCTGATGCTGCAAGTGTTGAAAGGCCTCAAGTACCTGCACTCCAATTTTATAGTACACAGAGATCTGAAAGTGTCCAACTTGTTGCTGACTGATAAAGGATGTGTTAAAATAGGTAAGTTGATATCAAGTTTTAAATGTGTATCAATGCTCTGCAGTTTTTTGAAGTGAACTTCTTTAGTGGCAGTGTGTACTTTTTGGGATAGGTAGAAAATGTTAAGCCGGAAACATACTATCGGACGCGACTGACAGCTGCGATCTAGACTATGAAAGTACACTGAGCCGTGCACACTATCGGATATCAGTCGCGGACGTCACCTTCGGACGACCTTGAACGATCGGATGTCCGAGAGCGATCTGGCACGATGTTATAAGACTGTGCACATTGCTAAAGCCGAAAACATACTATCGGACGCGGCTGACGGACGCGACTTACAGCCGCGACTTAGCAATGTCTTATAACATCCGGTGTGCCAGATCGCTCTCGGACGTCCGAACGCTCAAGGTCGTCCGAAGGTGACGTCCGCGACTTATGTTCGATAGTGTGCACGGCTCAGTGTACTTTCATAGTCTAGGTCGCGGCTGTCAGTCGCGTCCGTAAGCCGCGTCCGATAGTATATTTCCGGCTACTCGCATCAAGACACGTGACCTCATCGAAAATTCGAAAGACGGCGCAGAGCGCGTGCGCGAATGTGCGTGTGTGATATTGCATTTTACCACATAAATGACAATACTTTATTTTTTCAAATTTTTACTTCTGTCGGCACTCCCGGAGTGGAACCCGTTGTTTTCTTTTTTATTAATCGCAATGCCGAACTCTAGCCTTTTGTAAAAGGAAGTTTACCCTGTCTAATTTCCACCCATCAAAATAAAACATGCAAAAAAAAACAAACTTGTTAACATCTTATTTCACCCCACGAAAATTGCATACACGTCTGTAAAATCTTGTATTGCTCAACCTATATCATAGTAAATTAACATCAATCGCAAGATGATGTAATAGTGTTTGTTGCTAACGTCTTCGACTTGTGTTGCAGGAGAAACTGACGAAAATACAAAAAAAAAAAATCCACCCATCCATCAGTCGTAGGATGTCCACTGCCTGCTATGTCCATAGGCATCCCTTATGGATTTCTAATAAGGCCAGTTGGTTGTGCTTGGTCTTCATTTGAGAGCTTTATGGCCACATCAATCATTACTTTTATTTTGAAACAGCATAGTTGATATTTTTTCTGGATGAACATATATGTCGTCAAGCTACATTGCAAATTAACTTTCAACTTATTTTTGTATGTTACAAAAACTTGATAGTGATTTTATGCAATCAAGCATTAGTTAATTAAACCACTTGATAACAATTTGATAATGAAGTCATCCAATCATATTAATTAATAAATCGTTATTGCTGGCTTGATTCTAAATGAACTGCAACACTATCTATTTAGAGCTATCCATGCACAGAAAATGTGATGTGATATAATAGGCTTTCGTGCAGCTTAGAAACTGACACATGAGCTAGCCACTCGGGCTTTACGAATTTTTTTTAAATAAAATAAATATTAGGGGACATCTTCACACAGTGGGACACGGTCTCTGACCCCAAACTAAGCAAAGCTTGTCATATGGCTGCCAGAGACTGATATACTACATATACATATTTTAAATACATACTTATATAGATAATACCTAAATAACACCCAGACACAGAGCAAACACTTATGTTCATCATCACATAAATATTTGCCCTGGGTGGGCATCGAACCCACGCCTCTTTGATCCAGAAGTCAGGGTCACTAACGACTGAGCCACCGAGGCAGTTAAATTAAGTTAAATTAATTAAGGCGAGTTTTAATTTGTAAATCCCCTATTTTCAGCGGATTTCGGCCTCGCGCGATGGCTCGGGGCGGCCGCCCGCTGCGCCACTCCTCGCGTGGTGACGCTCTGGTACCGCGCGCCCGAGCTGCTCCTCCAGTCTCCTAAACAGACCCCGGCGCTCGACATGTGGGCCGCCGGCTGCATCCTGGGCGAGCTGCTGGCTAACAAGCCGCTACTGCCTGGCAGGACGGAGATCGAGCAGTTGGAGCTCATTGTGGACTTGCTTGGTAAGATTTCTTTTTACTTCAAGATCGAGTTCGGTATACGGAAATCCGACTAAGACTAAAGTGCTCGTTACCCGTCCACCCACTGGCTAACCCACTGGTGGGTGAAGGGGTAATTTCTATTTACCCGTGTACCCACTGCGTCAAGGTTGGAATTAATTATAAAAATATCGATTTATTGTGTCGATAATGTTAAAATGAAAAATAATACTATTAAAATAATATAATTCTATTGTTTATTTAAAATAACCAATCCTATTTACATACTTTACAAGCTTGTATGAGACTTATACTATTTTTTGTGCTAGAAGTCAAAAAATTGAAAAAAAGACTGTTATAAAACTTTTAATGCTAGAAGTCTGAAAACGGATATAAGAACTCGTTATAACAGATAATTAAATACACATAATTTCACATGAAAATGTTTTTGTTGGATTTACTATTACACCAATCCTATATATCTGAGCATCTTGGGCATCAGATATAGAGGGACCGTTGCAATAGTAAATCCAACAAAAACATTTTCATGTGAAATTATGTGTGTTTAATTATCTGTTATAACAAGTTCTTATATCCGTTTTCAGACTACTAGCATCAAAAGTTTCGAAAGAAGTTGAATCTGTAAAGTGGTTGAATCTCTTGGAATGTAATCCCAGTCTCCTTTAGCTTGTTCTATCGTATTTATCATTTTAATATTATCGACAAAATGAATCGATATTTCTATATGTAGTTAGTTCCAACATTAACGCAGTGGGTGCACGGGTAAATAGAAATCACCCTTACACCCACCGGTGGGTTAGCCAGAGGGTGGACGGGCAGCGAGCAGACTAAAGTTAGGTACGTTTGAACCGCAGTGCTGCATTCATCAATCGTCATATGAAATCGTATGCAACGTTTCGTAGCTCTGACCGTACGCCGTAAGACCCGCATTTCCATCAAATGCTAATGTTGATTGACTTTTCTTGCTATTTTTGCGGCATATTCGCCCTAAATAGTTGTTCGTGTGCTAGTTTTACTTTTCTGGAAGACGTGTTACCACAGCCCGGACACTCCGCGATTTTTCATACAAAATCTGCTGCCTTGCGCACACTACACAGTACTTACTCACAGACAACACACATACGCACGAACGCTACACGCGCATTTGTGTGCGGAACGTCTACGTTCAATTTTGCAAAAATGAATATAAATCTAGTGCTTATAAAAATATAACAATTACTTAATTTTTGGAAGCATTTTAGCAATAAGTAACCGATCTACTTTATTTGAAAGAAAATATGAAGAGAAAGTTACCAAGTAATGTAAAATAAGTTCCTTTTACTTATCCTTAGATAAAAATTAAAATGTATTGTTTTGTTACGTATTATTGATATTCAACCATACTCAGCACAATTCTTCCTTATTGTCACAGTCTAGGTATTTTTTATCACAAAATCTACCGGCCAGTGCAGCCCGCGCGCAGAGTACACGATCGGTACGTGAAACGCGGGGTGGAAGTGAGGAAGACAAAAACGGGTGGGGGGTAATGAGTGACCGTTCTATACGTAGTATTATTATATCTTCTTTGGTGTTACCATGTTGCAAGACAATTTCTATGAAAATAATTTTATTTTCTTTTCAGGCACGCCGTCGGACGCGATCTGGCCCGACTTCAGCGCTCTACCGGCATTACAAAACTTCACTCTAAAGCAACAGCCATACAACAACCTTAAGCAACGGTTCCCTTGGCTGTCGGCCGCCGGGCTACGCCTTCTCAACTTCCTCTTCATGTACGACCCCAACAAGCGCGCCACTGCCGAGGAATGCCTACAGAGTTCTTACTTCAAGGAGCAACCTCTACGTGAGTATTGCTCGTGAACAAATTTGGTTTTATTGCTCAGCTCTAGTGACATTCCTGATACGACTTGCCCTATTATACGGCTTTCAGGCTCTCTAGGATCCCAAAATAAGGCAACATTTTGCGACTGCCCTTTTAAAGGACATGTCCACAAAATGTATGGAGGCTGGTATAATAATAATCAAAAACTCTAACCACAACATTCATTACATTTCGAGAAAGTTCATATTTTTCTGAGTCTTTTACAACAGTTAAAAACAAAAAAGAGCCCTCCGATTTTTTTAAAATTAATTTTGAATTTATTAGGATAAATAAATATATTTGGCTCAATATGTAGATTATCTCTATCAACCCTGATTAAGTAACCTTCAAATTGTTAATTAAAAGCATTTTTACCAATTAGACACACTTTTAAAGTGTTTGTTTGTCACATTGTACCTACTAACTGGTCACACTGGTAGGTTATAATTTTTAATTTTAGCAAATTAAGCGATGAATGTGGAAGAATCAGCTACAAATGCAAGTAAATAACGATAGAAGCACTTTATCATTGCTAAACTAGAAAAAATTATAAGCTGTATTGTTATTTTTCAAACAATTTATTTTTCGCATTTAAAAAAAGTGGAGGGGTGAAAAAATCTAAAATAAATAATTTTGGATAGCCCAAATAACGAGCTTTCAAATGATATATATATACATCTTGGTTCGATTTTTCTCTGAATAATATACCACTTGTGGACGTTACCTTTCCTTTATAAAAAATAATTCGACAAAATATAATTTCACTCATATTGTCAACTTCGTTTCCAGCCTGCGACCCGAAGCTGATGCCCAGCTTCCCCCAGCACAGGAATATGAAAGGCCAGAGCAAAGGCTCCACCAACCAGCTGACCATTCCCCTCGCCAACCTCAACACCGGCGCTAACGATCAGACCAACAACCTGCCCGCCATCTCCGACCTGCTCGGGTCTCTGGTCAAGAAACGGAGGTTGGAATAAATGTTGACATACGGCATTGATGATTTATATTAGACCGGGACGGGCCGGACGGGGCTTTCTATACAAAGGACATGTTCACAAAATGTATGGAGGCTGGTATAATAATAATCAAAAATTCTAACCACAACACTCGTTACATTTCGAGAAAGTTCATATTTTTTTGAGTCTATTACAACAGATAAAAAAAAGAGCCCTCCGTGTTTTTAAAAATTAATTTTTAATTTATTATAAACAATAAATATATTTGGCTCAATAGGTAGTTTAACTCTAACAGCCCTGATTAGATAAACTCCAAATTGTTAAATAAAAGCATTTTTACCAATTAGACACACTTTTTAAGTGATTTTTTGTCACATTGTAACTGGTCACACTGGTAGGTTATAATTTTTAATTTTAGCAAATTAAAAGATGAATGTGGAAGAATCAGCTACGAATTCAAGTAAAATAACTATAGAAGAACTTTATTATTGTTAAACTAGAAAAAATAATAAGCTGTATTGTTATTTTTCATACAATTTATTTTTCGCATTTAAAAAAAATCGGAGGTGTGAAAAAATATAAATTAAATATTTTTGGAAAGCCCATTTAACAAGCTTTCAAATGATGTATATATCACCTTGGTTCGATTTTTCTCTGAATAATATACCACTTGTGGACGTCACCTTTTGTGTTGTGTCCGGTGCCGGACAGATCACGGACGGCAGGTACGGTGCTCTGTCCGGTCCGGCCCGTCCCGGCTCGTTATGGCCCGTCCCATCCCGGTCTAATATAAACCATCTTTTATTCGCAGAGTTACTTCGGAGTAGTTAGTCCGTGTTTTATCTTTCACAAGTTAGTTAACAAAGAAAGAAAAAGACAACAGACGCGGACTAGCTACTCTGAAGTAATTTTGCTTTATTAATGGGCGGGGTTTAAATTTAGACGAAAAAGATATTCAAGACTAGAGTAACATTACACTCATTACTATGAGCAACTTTTACTATAGGACCAACCCCAAAATCGCGAAAATAATCAACCGTTCCATAGCAAAACTACATACATTGTATGGAACAAGTGTTTGCAGGATTAGTTCCACAGTAAAAGTTGGTCATAATGATGAGAATAATGATATTTTAGAATAACTCTAACGTCCAGATTTTCACACTATTCCTATTAGCAATAAAGGATAGGTAGATTAGGTAGGTTAAGTTTGTGAAATGTATGTATGATATTTTGATTGATGTGTATTGATGAAAGCAAGCTGGGCTTAGTGTGTGAACAAGCACCCATCACAAATAGGTGTGATGCCTGGGTATAAAGTTTATCTAGGCTTAGTCCGTCAGTTAGAATATTTAAAAATATGGGATTCGTATTTTTTTCTTTACTCAAGCAATAAAATACAAAAATCGTAAAGTCCGGTAAAGTTCTAGTGACGTCACGCCGTAGCAAAAAGTATAGAACGGCGTGACGTCACGCGGAATTTTAATGGTACGTTTAATTAACGAAAGAAAAAATATTGGTTATCTAACTGATGTTAGGCAACTGCCCCCCGACCGCCTAAGCAATAGCAATCGTAATAGCAATCGTTTATGACTTCATTTTAGTCATTTGGCACCGCCTATGTGACGTTAGCCATCAAAGTTGTTCATTCAACGATTGCTTTCGCAATCCGCGCAAAGCAATTAACGATTGCTTTCGCAATCCGCGCAAAGCAATTGATGGCTAACGTCACATAGGCGGTGCCAAATGACTAATATGAAGTCATAAACGATTGCTATTGCTTAGGCGGTCGGGGGGCTGGCCTATAATTTTTGTAATTCGACACTTTGTGAATCATCTTGTTTGTGTTCTTGAATTTTAGATAACCAATTATTATTTTTTTGTGATATAGAGAGTTAAAAAAAACAAACAAACAAACTAGAGTTTGTTTATCTTTAAGAAAATTTTTGGGAAAATAAGTGATTCACCTGAAATTCAATTATACTAAAATGTATAAAGTTCATGGATTGTTAATGAAAAAAGGTTTACTTCTAAAGGTGAAGTGTCATAAAACTACGATTTTTCTTTATACTCTCAATAAACTTATTTTTACCAACAGGTATAAAATTAAATAGGCATGATGTATGGGTAAAAATCATTTTTATATAATTTGTCCGTGTTTTTGTTTTGTCAATCAAACAACAAACGACAAAGATAAACATTGTCAAAGTTTGGGAGTGGGGGTCGTGACGTCATCTCTCTCACAGAAGTCTATACATTTGTATGGCTTTTGTGACGTCAGCTATATTTTCATAATTTTTCGTTTAATTGACAAATGAAAAAATACGTACCTAATTGTTTGATAGCACAGTACCTCTGTGTTAATTATATATTTATAGCCTATTGTAGGAAACGAATGGTTATCTTATAAGCTTTTAAGCTAGTTAATAAATGAACTGAGTTGTATTAACGGGACTTTTATTTCAAAGAGTTATCTTTGTGATAAGCATTTCAAAAATCTGAAGCGAATGCAGGATTTGAATCTGCCTCTTCGGATCACTAGCCCGACGCTCTAACCAACTGAGTCAGCCCGCTTCCCAAGCGTAAAATCCTTGAAGTGCTTATATTACACCAACTTATAGCGTTGGTGGCGCCACCTGTGATACCTGTATTAGACAGGTTATCACTCAACTAGAAATTATTAGAACTTCTACAGAGTGACGAGAGATGACGCACTGCTAAATCAATGTTATGATTTTTTATTTTGAGTGCTTTCCACACTAGATTTTATCAATAAGCATTTCAAAAATAAACTGAGTTGTATTAACGGGACTTTTTATTTGATACATTTGACACTTAGAACTTTATCTTATTTTGTGAAGTTGCTATTTTTATGTTTGTGCCTCAGTCAGTGGATCCGTCTTCGTCGCCCGAGAGGCCCATGGCTTGTCTGAATTTCTGATACTTTTGAATTGTGGCTGCGTCGTTGTTTTTCGGTTTTACTTTTTCCTTCTGCAACCACAATTTTAGTACAAGTAGATTAGTTTGCTTTGAATAGTTTTAGCTAGAGTCACTTTTGCCCAACTTCGAACCGTATGGCAATCACGGAAACTGGCCAGACGAATAAAGTTGAAGATTTTCCGGTCTAATGTAAACACCGTTCTGCTCTATGGATCCGAGACGTGTAAGGTGGAAAAGACTATGCAGAATCTCCAAGTGTTTGTCAATAGATGTCTTCGCCAAATACTACGAATTTTCTGGCCTAACATAATCTCTAACATATACCTACAGCAGTGATGCCACAAAAGTTCAATTTAAGATCAGGTATAACGCCGTAAATGGAACTGGATTGGTCACACGCTCCGTAGGACTCAAGACCACATTGCAGAAAAAGCGTTGGACCGGAATTCGCAAGGCAAGAGAAGGACGGGCCGACCAAAGCACACCTGGCGGCGTTCTATCATGGCGGACATCCGGAACATTGGCAAAACTCAAGACAGGCTGCGATGGAGAGTCTCTGTGGACGCCCTCTGCCCCACCCTGAGGACCTAGGAATTTAAGTAAGTCACTTGGAATAGTTTATAGTTTAGGTGTTTTATACTTATCACCGAAGGACGATAATATTTGGTTCTATCAGTCTCCATATGGCCACGGATATAGGTCGAATCATACATGTAGGCGGATATGAAGTTAGCTACAAGCTGCAAAATATCCAATCCTACTCTATAATATCAAAACCTCACTTAAAACTGCGCATTGATTGGATATTGCGCAGCTTGCAGGCAACTTCACATCCGCTGACTTACGTGATTCGTTTAGAGTTGAGCACTACCTTGTCTCAGATGCCATGTAAAATTATTGTAGGCTCCGGTTTTTCATACCGTGAGGTGGGAAGTCTTCCTCCCAATGCTTTAATAAGGGTTAAGCCAGAGGCTGTCAGGTGGCTTAATCTCATCTTTATCATAAGTTTTTTTCAATTTATAATGTGTGGCAAACAAGCTGTCGGGCTCCTGATGGCAAGAAGACAACTACACAACTCCTTAGACATTACCGTTGCATTGCCTATTGGCCGCGTTACATAAGTTGGCGGAAATGAAGTTATCTACAAGCTGCGCAATATCCAATCTTGACTGAAGCTCACACGAAGCCGCGCGTTGATTGGATATTGCGCAACTTGTAGGTAATTTCATTTCCGGCAACTTAAAGGCGCTACTCACACACCTGCCGCAGGGGCAATCTAGGGTGTAGGAGTGGGGATGACCCTTAATTGCATCCTTAATTGTGATGTGTGTAGACAAGCAGGGGCAATTTGGAGGATTGGCCCTGCGGCAGGGCGGCAGGGGCGCGAGACCATCCTTGATCCCTAAGTCGTCCCTGCCGTCGCTGCGTGTGTAGCGCGATTGGGGCAATTTCTCAGTCAGTTTGTCAGTATCTGTCACACGGAGTGCACGTATACTACTCGTAGCGTACAATCAAAATGGCAAGAAGCTCTTCAAAAGAGTCAAAATCCATCCGTAAAAAGTTATTGAAGTCATCTACTTCCAGTTCTTTTATAATATTCATGTGGCATAACTCACTTCTTTTCAGTAGCCATTTCTTCACTCAATATCTCCTTTTCCTTTTTTTTGAGGTAGCACCACAGAAAGCGCCAAGGCTACTCCAATCTTTTGATTGGTCGATAATACGGGTGCCATTCTCAATACGTGTGCTCAGCTCAGTCTACTCGGAAACACTGCACGGCAGGCAAGTGTGTAGAGATACTCCCGATATAGCCACAACCGCCATGCACCCTAGATTGCCCCTGCGGCAGGTGTGTGAGTAGCGCCCTTTACGTGACGCGGCCTATACCTACTCTTAATCGGGAAAATCTCATTTACTTATCCTTTCTCTATTATTTAGTCATACAAATCTCACGAAATAACGTACTTACGATTTCTTTTTCGTGTTTTTCGATATTTCTTAACGTACGCATACATGTAGAACAAAGGATCACATCTTCCATGCGGTTGACAGTCTTCTTTCTGTGGTGATGCTTCAACCTGATAGGGTGTTCAAGATTATCTTATATTTATTCTAAATTACCCTATAGTACCGCATCAAATTTTAATAGTCTACTGTTTTTATCTAATATAGACATTATAGACCCTCGGAAAGGGATTGCCATTTCCGGTTTGATGTAGGTACCTATTCACATGCGTCAGTATTCATAAGTAGAAAAGTGATCAAAACGTACCTAGTTTCAAAAACACTAGCGGAAGTTTGCCCTCTTCGCTCGTGTAACATTTTGGTTTTTCGTGAAAAAATTTCTAGTAAGTAGGATACCATGGGAACCTATTATTTTTCCGGAATAAAAAGTAGTCTATGACACACTCCGACCTATAACTTTATATAGCACTGAAAAAATTAAGTTGATCTTTCTGTTGCTGCGTGCAAGAGTAACAAACAAACCAACATACAGTATTATTTTTTACTGTGAAATCTGTCGACTCGTAGTCTCCGAAAAGTTGAGCTACTGAGCAGTGCCGTAAATGTCCTTTTCTGCGCCCTGTGCGAGCTTCTATAACTGCGCCCTTGTTTTGCGCAATAACGCCTTAGGTCTGTCTATTCTTGCGCCCCCTAGGGTCTACGCCCTGTGCCTGGGAACCGGTGGCACCGCCCTATTTACGGCACTGCTACTGAGCCCAACTCTTTCACCAATCATCCCTGTTTTGTGCCGATTTCGTCCAGCTAGTCCAGCATGCGACCACGAAAAGAACTCTTTTGACGTGTAAAAAGTGACAGATATATACTTTGCCATAACGCTGTCTCGTTCTGTCTAAAGTAATATTGCGTGGTACGCATCCTAGCCCGGTATGTGTAGGTATGTAACCACAGTATTCAGATGTAAGTTTGAGAAGATGCATATGCCCTGTTCCCGTAAAGAATATTTATGTACTTACATCTTCCCACAATAGTCGCACTGCAGCTTGTCCGTGCGATGCGTGATTAAGTGCCATCCCAGCTCGTGGTAGGTGGGGAACCGTTCCGAACATCTGGGGCACACGATCTTGCCTTCGGATCGACCACCGTTGCTTTGGTGCTCGTTCAGTTCTTGAGACGTTTGGAAATTTTGGTGACAGCTGGAACACCTGCGGATTATATAACAAGCTAGCTAGTTCACACGTACATAAGCTAGCTGCTAGTACACACATATAACACCAGTTGCACTGTGCTCTCTGCAACAGGTCTTTCAAAAACAAATTCGGTTTTGCGAGCCATATCAGAGCTCACAACCGCTAACTTTCTATCTAGGGGTCGCCATTGAAGGACACGTCGAGGAGGACGATAGTTCACACGTACCCAATATAATTCTTAGCCATTTTATTCATATTGTAACGTAGTAGACGCACGCCCGTTGTAAGTATGTAGTAACTATGGTGTAATCTGCGATGTTTACGTGATCACGCTTTTCTGGTGCTCTATTGTTTTGTATTTTTGTTGGTGCTTTTTGTTTCCCGGTCTTTTGTATTCGGTTTTATGGTTTTTTTGTGTGTATTTGAGAATAATAGGGAAGTCTCGCACTCATCTTGTTTATTTTGTCAAACACAATGGTACTGATATTTCCAGAACTTTTCAACCTGCTACTTTGTTAACAATAGCGTTTATTAGATCGAGTAATTTCGCGACTCGTCTAGTAAATTCGAGACTGTAATGACGGATATAAATACGCCGGCTGACCCTTGGGGACTCAGTTATTCGTTTACCGTCGAAGCGATAACATCTCGTGTTCAAGTGCAGTACCAGTGATTGTGAAGTGACTAGTTTGTGTGAATATCAGTGCCAGTGTGAAGTGTTTGTGCGAACACTTTTGTCGTGCGTATCGTGATTTTGTGTTATAAAGTGCAAAGTGAATAATCGGCGTTTTAACTGACTATCCAAGAACCCATCTCGTAACAATATTTTAAAAAGTATCTTACATAAATATGTTCGGCTGAAGATGGAACGCCATGTGTTCAATGATCTTTTTCGGATAGAAGTAGTGGAACTTTTTATCGCAACAGGTGACGTAACCTGGTACACCGTGTCGGTCTTTGTAATGCCTCATCAGGGATCTGAAGTGGAATCCTTTTTCGTGGCAAATGCAGCATTCCATTTTGTAGAACAACGTGATTTGTTTGTCTAGTGCGGCGCCCTGCCTCGCTGGTCGCCCGTCGACGAGAACTATTGGGTCGAGAGTATCGGTTGTCAAATCGGTGGGTATAGGTTCTGGCTGACACTCCTTTCTGCTCTCTAGCAATGAAGGAGGCTGGTTTGCGGTGGTTGAACTACTTAGTAATTTTTTGTCCAGCTTTTCCGCATTTGCGAACTCTTCCAGAGTTAAAGCTTCCATGAATTTTAATTCTGCGACGGACTTTTTTTTTGCACTGCTTTTATGTTTGTTCGCTTTTGAATCTCCTTGCTGCTGGTCTGATGGCGGTGTCAGAGGCTTTTCTAATATGTGGCCTGATATAGCTGCTATTATTGGATGTAGTTTGGTTTCGGGAGGAACCAGTTCGCGCCTTTCTTCGAGTTGTTTCAATTTGTGGAATTCGAGAAACTTTTGGGTCTTGTCTACTTTGACTGTGTATAAATGTAAAGCTGCGACTTGTTGAAGGCAGTCGTGGCATATTGCTTTTGGAAGCGAATCATCTGTGCGAACCTGGAAAGACAAATGACCTATATTTTTAAGTAAACACAGAAAATCAGTATCGGAATCTGTAGTTTTCCAAAGTGATAGTTTTGATGATTTTAAATCCTACTTTATATAGAGCTACTCTGGATCAGTCAACTCCAATGAAAGCTTGATAAATCCTAGACACGAAGCCGAAATATGTATTCAAATTGTTTTATTGGATAGATACTAAATTAATAGGGACAACTTATGGTTAAGGCAAATTTATATGGGTACTAGCTGACCCGGCGAATTTCAAGTCATGTGTGTTATATGTTATTCATATGTGTTATATATTAAGCCTATGTGTTATTCTTATGTATAAGCATTATTACTGCAAAGTTTCATCTCAATCCGTTCAGTAGTTTTTGCATGAAAGAGTAACAAACATACATACATACTCACAAACTTTCGCGTTTAAAATATTATAGTAAGATATCTAACTAGGTAAAATATCTAAGTACCTACATGAAATTCGTCCCACCGAAATGCAATCGCGATACAAATAATTAAATTTTGGAGTAGGTAAGTACAGATTGAAAAATCTGTCAGTAATTGGTGTGAACAGTTCAAAGAAGATGTGATTAATGATTATGGTTACCACGATTTCGAAAAGTCTCTTTAACTTCCTCTTGACCTCTGCGCTGAGGGGTTTCAACTTTACGACGTCAGTACACAAACACAAGCGACAGGAAAGCTCCCGCACTATGACTTTCTCCAAATTAGAAAAGTCATCCATGTTGTCGATTTTTATGTAAATTTTACGAATTGGTGTAGCAAGTAAATGCTTTAAATGGTTAATTTAATGCCTTAAAGTATATAGGTTTATAGGTGTTCATATTAAATGATTTTTAAATCGATCACATAATTTTGGAAAGTTGTGACTGGTCCATGACTGACGTATTTTTATATTTTTTTGAGTGACGTAGTAAACGTAAACCGCTGAGTGGAATGAGTATTATCTTCAATATAATGAGTTTGGGTCTCACCGAAATATCTTGTATATAGAATACATAATATGTAAACACTTACGCCTACTAGAGTTAGTAATCTGTTTTTTTTGTGTACTCTTACTCTGTATTTAAATTTAAGGTACTGTATTCTATGCATGATTATTTTTTTGTGAAATAATATTCTAAAAAAATATTCTATTCTAAAAAATATTCTAAAGTTATGTTATGTTATTGTACACGTAGGTATATTCTCTGCTTGGTTTCCCCCATGGATGTATTACACCAAAGTCCTTGGTTTCCCCACAGATTGACGACGTATTATGTAGGTACTAAGTAGGTACCTACCTACCTTGATGAATATAGTGATAGTGTTTTATACTTATCAGCTGTACCTATACTTTACCGGCCTCCTGAATAATACATACTTATCCACTTAGACTATTGAGCCATATTCACCACGCTGGGCCAGTGCGGGCTGGTAGATTTAGGTACATATGCGATCGAACATCATCTACCTATAGAAACATAAAAGTACAAAGTGTCAAGTGGGAGATTTGCAAATCAAATCGAATTACTTTTACGTCGCGTTGACCGAGCGCGTCGTGCACACACGCGAGCACATTGACACACACGCTTAAATTAGCCAATCACAGACGTTGCCGCGCTCGTGTTCAATAGGTTTGGCGCTCGTTACATTACCGTAAAAAATACTCACACTTAGCTATTCAGTTTTCTGTACGTGACACAAGATGGCGCTGTGCCATTTCCATAGAAATCACATCAAACGTTAACGCGATCTAGCTCGAGCGAAAATCTCGCACTTAGCCCTCAGATTGCTTTACGACGTTTTCCTGCACCGAAAAGCCAGTAGTGAGTCAATTTGTACAAATATTCTAAAGATACCAAATAACTAATTAGTACCTACGCGTTTAAAATTAAGTAAGTAGGTAACTTTAGTAGAAATCAAATGGTTAAATTGAGTAACTGAACGAACATCATCTCCAGGAGCAGTTTTAGGCTGGTTGATTCAGAATCCTTAGTACCAATACAATATCATTGTTTTTATTAGAGGCGCGAGGCTTAGGGAAGATAATACTCGTAAAGACAAAGGGAATATTACGCAGTGCTTTAATTATGAGGTCGGTCCTTGGCGTTATCTGCTCCAATCGTACTAATGAATGGAAGAATTAGGCACTCGTTAAATCAGAATTATTAAATTCAATGGGAATAATTAATTAGAACTGTATTAAACACCATAAACGTAAAATAAACGGGTAATATAATAAATCTGTGGATCAAAGTGGAGCCACAAATAACTGGCACCAAATAGGGTAGGTACAGCTTTTACACTTTCACATAAGTAACAATACAGAGCAAGTGCTATTTATAATAGTCGTAGTATAGTGGGCAGTCTTATTTTTGGGATAAGTAGGTATGTATCTTAGTAAAATTAGGTAGGTATTTAAGCTAGGGTCTTTGAAAAGTAGGTAGGTAGGTACTCTGAAAATCAATTGTTTTTAGAAAAGATCTTCTCTAAAAACTACACCTAAAAGTTTTAGTCATCAATTTCAAGTCAATTTCTTCCCAACACGAATACCATTTTATTTTGAGAACACCTAGAAACAGTCCAATTTTCGAATTGAAAATATAAAAGCAAATTTACTTCGCATTTTTGCAATTACGGAATTTTATTTATTACAAAAGGAAACTGATTTTCCAGGGAGGAAAGAAAATTTACAGTTTCCCTTTTCGCGCTGCCGTAGTTTGCGTGTAGTTTCAATATATTTATTAAACCGTCAACCCGTGTAAATCCTGGCGAAGGCCTAAATACACCGAATTGATAGAGTTCGTGACGATCAAAGATCTGCCGCGATTTTCTTCAAGGCTCTTTTTTATGACTATTGGGTATTCTTGTTAGCTGACCGTTATACGTAATTGAATAAATGCAGCAACAATAGTACATTGTACACCGAGAGGAGAAAACAATCTATTTCTGTTCAAAAGTACGAGTATGTAGGAAACTCGAGAACAGAAATAGAACTTTCTCCCGAGTGATACATACTACACCTACGAGGAAAATGAAATACAATATTTCTTTAATTAAAGTTTATATTAAAAATTGTTAAAATAACTTAAACTTCCGCTAAAAAATTCCGCCTCTTTTCTCTAATTATTTGATATAAAACCTTTATGAGGTTTGACGTTTGCATTTTTTTATGTTTGCTGCTAAAAACATAAGAAAGCTAACCGGGCAGTAATGGATTTTCATACAACATTCCTGCCCTGCTTCGGAGGGCAGTAATAAAATTCCATATAACTTTTCCCGCCGCACAATTACGAAGAGAGAAATTACGAACTTTGTAACCTGTTTATGAACGAGTAATAAGACACTTTCCGAGTGTGTGTGGTATAAATAATTTAACGCAATAATTTCCACTTAGAAAATTTAATTCAAATTGTTAGCGTCGAAATTATCACGTAAAATACAGGGTGTTATTCTACGAAGTGCGAGGAATTCAGTGGTATATACACCACTGAATTCCTCGCACTTATCATTGTGAAGACCAATTGCGAAATCTTCTATACAGGGTTATTTCTAATCAATTATCATCCTTTTAAGGGCTTATTCTGTGCATCAAAACTAACAACTTTTGTTCTACGACTTTTGTCAAAACTCAAAATTTTTTTTGTTGTTCCATAGAAAGATATAGTTCACCCGCAGCAAAATGTATGGAACAGCTGATTTTTTTTGAGTTTTGACGAAAGTCATAGAACAAAAGTTGTTAGTTTTGATGTACAGAATAAGCCCCTAGAAGGATGCTAATTGATTAGAAATAACCCTGTATACATATAAATAAAATTGGAGTGTCTGTTTGTATTATTGAAATAACCGTTTTTTACTACATGCATATGAATATATATATACGGTATATACACCAAAATATATTATTTTTTACAATTTTTCTCTGTCTGTCTGTTTGTTCCGGCTAATCTCTAAAATGGCTGGACTGGTTTTGACGGGACTTTTATTGGCAGGTAGCTGATGTAATAAGGAGTAACTTAGGCTACGTTAATCGACTGTTAGGCGGAACGAAGTTCGCCGAGTCAGCTAGTCGGAAATATAATCCTACTTGTATCTTGTATGTATGGATGTTTGTTACTCTTTCACGTAAATGAAACTTTGCAATAATAATTACATAGGGTATAATTTGTTTGGATATTGCGTGATACGAAGTTCGCCGGGTCAGCTAGTCACTAATAAAATACAAAACGTACATTGACTTCCGATAAAATGCATGGAACAACTGATATATTCGCAATTGGCCCAAAAGTAAAAGTTGTTCTTTATAATGAGCATTTTACACAAGTGACCTACCCATGAAAACCATGCTGTCGGATCAACAGTCTCCATCTTATTGGAAGATATATGTTTAGAGTAATTAATAAGCGTGGCGTACATTGGGTGTTTAAAGCTCGAAACATACTATCGGACGCGGCTTACGGACGCGACTGACAGCCGCGACCTAGACTATGAAAGTACACTGGGCCGTGCAAACTATCGGACATCTGTCGCGGACGTCACCTTCGGACGACCTTGAGCGTTCGGACGTCCGAGAGCGATCTGGCACACCGGATGTTTTAAGACTGTACACATTGCTAAGTCGCGGCTGTCAGTCGCGTCCGTAAGCCGCGTCCGATAGTATGTTTCGAGCTTAAGTGACGGCGTGGTCGAAGAGGCCCACCTCACTCATAAAATAGTGGCTAAAACTTTTTAATTGCGAACTAGGCTGCATTTAAGAGTGCGTCTAATGCCATGAAAAAAACAGATTTCACCCGCGCTTCTTGCATCGCCCGCTATCATCTATGCTGCTTTGTTTAGAGTCGAAAATCGCATGACACAGTTTACGATGAGTTTGGCTTCGAGCGCCAGCTTCCATTTTTAGGTGACATTTTATTTATTTATTCAAAATTTAAGCATATGTTAAAAAAACTAATCGATTACTCTACTAGAATATTAGACTGGCCACGTAATTTGTCAAAAAGAATGTGGTGTTGTCGCTGAACATTTCAAACATTTAAAAAAAAAATATTTTTTTATGATGCGAAGTTTTAATTTTTTCCTAAAGTAATCATATTATTTTCCAAAATTCTACGCGATTTGTCTGCTACTATAGGTATTTTTCTTTCCTATAGTATGTTTTTCACATGGATATTTATGGTGTGTTACATTTACTACATGGCCGTGGTGGCCTAGAGGTAGTGACCTGAGAGACCTGTGAGAGCCTTACAATCGTGAGGTCGTGGGTTCAAATCCTCGGTCCCGTACCAATGAGTTCTTAGGAATTTATGTACAGCATTTCACACCACTGGCTTTTCGGTGAAGGAAAACATCGTGAGGCAACCTGCATACGCCGGTAGAAGAAATTCGATGGCTTATGTGAATCCACCAACCCGCACTGGGCAGCGTGGTGGATATGGCCTAATCACCCTTTGTGGGTAGGCCTACGTCCTGCAGTGGACTGTTGAAAAGCCTGATACAGTACCTTTACACCACGTCTTTAAAAATATACATTTCGCTTGATTTTGGCATTAGGCGCCCCCTTAACAACCATTTCACTTGATCATAAACGACTAGGTATGTGGTATTTTTAAAATATGAGAGTACACAAGTCCGACCAACCAACTAAGCCAGCAGGCATGAAAATTATATAGAGAGCTGCGAGGCTTGTCTTTTAAATTGAGGAAAACGTAGAAACAAAAATGGACGATCGAGTAGGTGTAATAATACAAAAAATCTTCAACGCGCCTACAATCAGCCAAATCCCTCCGCCTAAGTGCTTGGCCATATTTGTTAAATTAAAGCATGACAAAATGCGCGAAAAATTCCGCTTATCCGGATTTTTTTGCGAGATTTTTTCACGGCCATATTGCGCCCTCGTCTGCCATCCATCACGGGGGTGTTCAACACAAACTGATTCTCATTTCCGTCCGAAAGCTATTAAGTTTGGCGAAAGTTTTATCAGAGCTATTGTTTCAGCCGGTTTGCGTTACGGACTTTAATTGAATTTGTAAAAGGTGCTTTTTACCAGCGGCGGTAATGTCTTCCAAATAGAGGAACGCGAAATGGGTCCATAAATTTTTCATTAACTTCGGTTCAGTAGTTTTTACACGCAATTGGACTTCGTTTTGGCAACAACTCACCTGATGGGAAGCGACGTTGTGGCCGAAGACGAAACTCGTAAACAGACAGATACTTAGGTAGTACTTTTAAACCAGCTCCATTATTTGTATCCATCATCCATCCATTAGTCGTAGGACGTCTACTGCTGGACATAGGCCTCCCCTAAGGATTTTTAATAAGCCCGGTTGGTTGCATTGTCGGTCCACCTAGTCGGTAGACGTCGCTTGCTGGTATGTACGTGTTCTCCATACGAGAACTTTACGAGACCCAACGAATCCCATTGTTCGAAATATGTGCCTTGCCCAACTGCCAATTCAATTTGCTACGTCTACGGATCTCCTCATTTCCGATTCGATCTCACAGAGAGTCTCCGATCATAGCACTTTCAGCACGTTGGGCTATCTCTATTGTTAGCTAGCTAGAAGCTTTCTCCATTATTAGCTAAAATATAAATATTAGTGGACATCTTTCACACGGTCTTTGACCCCAAACTAAGCAAAACTTGTGATATGGCTGCCAGAGACTGATATACTACATATACATATTTTTAATACATACTTATATAGATAGTACCTAAATAACACCCAGACACAGAGCAAACACCTAAGTTCATCACATAAATATTTGCCCTGGGTGGGGATCGAATCCACGCCTCTTTGATCCAGAACTTCCAGAAGCCAGGGTCACTAACCACTGAGCCACCGAGGCAGTCCAACAAGATGAAAAGATGCTCGCAGGATAAGTACCTTCCCAAGTACATACTTACTGCAATTTAATACACGATTAGATTTAATAAATACTTCAAAAGTTATCTACACACACTAAAAGTCCCGAAAGCTTAACCTACTTAGGCGGTCGAGTAAAAGTACAAAGTTCCAACAAGTCTCGAAAGTCACTGTAATTACAGCGTCTACGACCTTTCCACGCTCTCAAACCTCAATACTTTTTTCATCTTTCCAGTGAAAAGTTCAAAACAAAAATTGATTTGCCTTTCATGTCCTGAGATTACAGAATAGCAACTTTCCCCGTATACGCATAAATATTTCATGTCCCTACAATGTACCGTGTAAACTTCGACGAACGAACGCTCAATTTCCTCGTTTTACCTTTTTTTATTTAATAAGAAAGTACCGAACTTGCGTATGTCTATTTATGGTTGAACGAACAGCAAATCTAATAATCTTCAAGCTCGATCTCTTGGCCCTTGATTTTGGTTTCTTACGTAAGTGTTGATGGTCGTTTTAGGCAAAGTGTATAAGAATCAGCTACTAGATGGTATAGTAAGAGTAGCCTTCTAAGGCCGGTGTCAGCCTCTATAAATGCGCCCTTGAAACAATGAAAGTGCCGTGTGTGACTTCAAACTTATAGTTCGGGTCCGGTTATGTGATTCTACAGGGTCTAGGAACCACTAGCATCGCTATAGTTACATTGATATACGCTCTGTCAGTGCGGCACTGGATAGGTCCAGGACACGTAAATAAGCTTCAAAGAATAAAAGTTAAATGGTATTATTACTGTTACTATGCGAATGTTTGAGATAAGTTTGTCACATCACCAAGTTGCCATTTATCATGGATAGCAAATGTTGACAAATACCGAAAAATCAACGGATCTTAAAGAATAGCAGGCTAAATCGCTGTGTGTAGTTTGCAACAAAAGAAAGTAGCCCTCTTGAAGATCCGCACAGCTATATGGATAGAGTTTCAATCTGGTCACGCTCTTTTTGCTTACAAATCAGTGGGACGAATGGCAGCCAATTACGTCCCTCTTCCTGCCAATTCGTCTCATTATAAGCCCCAGTGACGTCCCTTCCGCGTCGTAAATAGAATAATTACGTGACAGTAGGTACCTCACTATGGTCATTGAGTAAACAGTGTTATTACTTTAGTTTAGACAAGTACTTATATAGAAATGGGGAATCAATAAACAATGGGTTAGCAAGTCAGGTCTTCGGTGAGGTGTAAAACAAGCTGCACACTTTCAAGGTTTGGGCCCGCATTTAGTAGACTAAACATTTTGCCGCTAAGTACCAACCGGACTTATTGGAAGTCCATAGGGAAGGGATATATCTAGCAGTGGATGTCCTACGGCTGATAATGATGATGATGAATTAAACCACTTAGAAAAAAGCTACAAAGAGAAACCTTATCCAATAAACGTCAAATTCTGGCCGCCACAGGTAAAGGAGCCAAATATCTCCATTCTCCCTAGATCGAAGTGAACACGTAGGTAAAGATTAAAAGAATCATGTGGAGATCATGTATGCAAAAGAGTTCTATTTAGCCACATCCGATCCATCCATAGAATCTGTATATGGATGTATCCTATAGAGGTAAAACATTTTGTAGAGACCCTGAGAACAAGGAACGCAAAGATGACACAAACCGCAATGATAAAAACTGCATATATTATTATCTATACGTATCATTAGCAGTCAGAGTGACAGCGGTGGAGTAACTTTGAGACAAATCTTTTATGAGCACAGAAAGGACATTTCCACAAAAAATGTATGGAGGCTGGTATAATAATAATCAAAAATCCTAACCACAACACTGTAAAGAGTGTTTCGATTTCGAGAAAGTGCATATTTTTCTGTGTCTATTACATCAGTTAAAACCAAAAAAGAGCCCTCCGTTTTTTTTAAAATTAATTTTGAATCTATTAGGATAAATAAATATTTTTGGCTCAACAGGTAGTTTATCTCTAGCAACCCTGATTAAGTAACCTCAAAATTGTTAAATAGAAGCATTTTTACCAATTAGACACAGTTTTTTTTAGTGTTTTTTTGTCTCATTGTACCTACTAACTGGTCACACTGGTAGGTTATAATTTTTAATTTTAGCAAAATAAGAGATGGATGTGGAAGAATAAGATACGAATGTAAGTAAAATAACGATAGAAGCACTTTATTATTGCTAAACTAGAAAAAATACAAAGCTGTATTATTATATATCATACAATATATTATTCGCATTAAAAAAAATGGAGGGATAAAAAAAATCTAAATTTAATATTTTTGAGAAGCCCATAAATCAAGCTTTCAAATGTATCATCTTGGTTCGATTTTTCTCTGAATAATATACCACTTGTGGACGTCACTTTTGCAAGACAACGTCTCCAGAACGAGCAAAAGTAGATCTCCCTAGATCGAAGTGAACAAGTAAGTAACCTAGTCAAAGTTTGGCACCACCTTTAGATTCCACAAAGCCGGGGCACGTAAAGTTGGTCGAACAGTCGAACTTAGTTACTAATCCTACTGTACTAATTCTCGGCCGCACGACATGACCTCGAAATAATGATTGACAGAAATCTAGTGGTCTCGGATCTCCATAACATCTTAGCAGATCCAAAAAGTAGACAATTTCTTCTGTCTTTCATGGAGAGGTCATTCAGAATTGCGGCCAAAAGAAATTCTACTCTCCACTCCAACCAACAAAACATTCCAGCTGCAACACTTCCCACTGCAACACTCCCCACTACCTTACCATCCCGCACCACCTTAATACTTTCCACCATACCTAACATCACCATATTTCCTTCCACTCTAACACATGATCCCATTTCGACACACTTAACACTCACACAGTCCACTGAAGCGACACAGAGCGCAATTCCCGTCCGAGAATTAGTACCCTCAAAAAGCGTAACCATCGATAAAATTCTGGAAAACGCGGAAAAAGGGGCTCCTGGGGTTCGTATCCGTGGTGTGGCTCTCTTCATGGACAGCAACAGAGAAAGATTCGGAATAAGCTTTTGCCAAGTCAGGGCCCGGAAACGCGTCCGCTTGTCACCTGGACTAGCATGTCTTCTTAACGGGAGCACCGCCAAAGTAACAATGAAGCGGAAATCCTACGACGCTATGCCAGTGTGTGAGGCAGGCGGCCACCAATTCCGACTGGTGAGATCGAAAAACAAAACGATTGCACTAGTCGAGTGGGGCGTCCAGTCACCTTTCACGCAGGCTAGCTCATTGCTTGAACATCTTAGCATACAAGGAGACAGTCCCCGGGTGATAAGCGTGGATGCGATGGTGGTTGAACGATTAAAAGCTGAAGCCGTAGACCGGCTGGGTTGTATCAAAGCCTCTGAACACCACGAGGTTGTCGTATATGAGGACAGAGGAGAAAATCTGAGTTTTCTGAAGTCCCCAAGTAACGACCCTAATAATGCAACAGACAGCTGGGGCCATCCCATTCCAAGTTCAGCCACCCTATCTGGTTCAGAAAGAGCAGAGCTTAAAGCAGCTTCTGAGGGAACTGTATTCCGCCCAAGTGGTAACTTTGGCACTATATCAGGTTTTTTCAGTGCTGCGGCGCAGAGTTTGTTCCGATTCACACCCAAAATTCCACCTCCACAGACAGCGGTGACCTCGAGAGTGGTTTCACAAACTCAGGTAACCCGAACGAGAGCAGACATGGGACAGGTCGATTCACCCCGTTATATCTCGACCTCGGCCCCACGAGACCACGCAAGAAACGCCTTTATCGAATACCTAGCCTTATTGAGAGCGACAAAAATTGTTAATCTCAAGAACTGCGACAACATTCTGGAGTTCTTTAGGCTAGGCGGTCCGGTAAGTGAGAGTCTACTAAAATCGAGACTCGAAGAGGCAGAAGCAGCCATATACAATAACGTCACTTCCCAAGTCATCAGAGGGACCATGAAAGGACAGCATATGGCAGCTTACAGTGCAGAAAGTGGTTTCGTGGAGCTGAATAAGAGAGAGACGGAACGAATAGGAAGACCGAAATACGCGATACCATCGAACGACCCAATTGTAGTCACCGCCAAGTGCACCAAGATAATGCTGGACGACAGAATCCTTGAGATGGCTAAAACCATTGAAAGAGGCTCGGACGTCGAGGCAGACTGGGAAGACTGGGTGGTACCAAAGATACAATGGGTCAACGGGGTACCAGGTTGTGGTAAGACAACATGGGTGATTCGACACTTTGATGTGGACAAGGACGCTATCATCACTACAACAACAGAGGCAGCAAAAGACTTGAGAGAAAAGCTATCGCACAGAATAGGAGATCTGGTAAAATCCAGAGTGCGAACCATGGCTTCATCCCTCGTCAATGGTTTTGGAAAAGAGAGCTTCAGCCGCCTTTTGGTGGATGAAGCTCCAATGAACCACTTCGGAGCCATAATAATGGCTGCAAGGCTGTCTGGTGCTAGCGAACTTGTCCTCATTGGAGACGTCAATCAGCTGCCTTATATCGACAGAGAAAATCTCTTCGAGATGAGGTACCATCGCCCGACCCTGGTTGCAAACATTACCCAGGAGTTGCTCTGCACACATAGGAACCCAATGGATGTCGCGTATGCGTTGAGGGAAATATACTCTGGTATATATTCCTCAGCTCCCCGTATTAGGTCTCTTGAGCAGAAAAGGTTCAAGGGGGCTCAAATATCCAAAACCCTCCCCAACACCCTTTTCTTAGTGCATACACAGGAAGAAAAGGAAATCCTCACCAGCCAGGGTTATGGAGAGGGCGCAGGATCACGTACCCTTACCATCCACGAAGCTCAGGGACTAACGTACGAGTCGGTAATCGCCATCAAAACGAAGCCTGGAATGAAGCTACACGAGAGCGTGTCACACGCTGTCGTTGCATTATCACGGCACACTGGAACCTTCATTTACTACGCCGACGACATCGAAGATGATGCCATCAGCCGATTCGTGCGGCGTGCATCTTCCGCGTCATTGAGGGCCATCAAAGAGTACAACCTGCAGATGGCCATCAGAGATCGGAACGAGGCGGTGATGGAGGCTCTGGGCCGGGAGGAGACAACAGAGTTGTTATAGAAGGGCATGGGAGCGATCACAAGCAGAGTTGAAACCACCGAGTAACACACGGAGTCGTAGCCTCGGACTCTGCGGATGATCGCTTTCACAAAGTAAATCATGACAAGTGTGTAATATCTAGAGTTTAGCATTGCGTGCATGCCCTGAGCATTCATTCTCGCCATCGATGGCTCCTTCTTGCGGCGGCGTTGTGTGTCGGGTCGTTCTCTTCCCTAAAATATGGTCGAGGAGAGCGATGGCTGGCACATGCGTCACACTCGTGATCGGGTGCTGCATGCGGGTCGCCGGTTTGCTCGTGGCATTCACGCAATGCACTGAAACTACTAACTTAGGCTAAAACTTAAACTAACCCATCTCTATTGTACTAACTCTTTTTGTATAGTAAAATCGAATAATTGAATTTTAGTTAACAAAAGGCACAGACCCTGGAGTCTGTGGTTTGTAATTTTCCAACAAAAAAAAAAAAAAAAAAAATCCTACTGTAAATCACGGATTTGATTGCATGAATTGGAGATTAGATGCAATCTCATCGATATTAAACAAACTGGAATGGCTGTTGGTGTTCAATTTAGGCGTAGTGAATTGTACCTACTGAACATTGGTTGATGCAAGCAGCTTTTATAGCATTGGCTAATACCACTAATACTCATGGGATCACTGGAACGTGAGCCGGTGAGAGAGAAATAGTGTGCCATCGCATTAGCCAATTTAGACATGTCTCGAATGTCCATTGTTTAAACTTATGTAGACCTATCGTCTAAAGATGTTTGGGTCGTATGTACTATGTTGCTTATGTCGGTGTTACTCACAAATAATATTTGGTACCTAAATAAAAGCCACCTAGTGGTGATGAAACTCTCCTTACAATCGTAAATCGTGGATTCAAATCGCTGTCCCGTACTAATGAATTCCTTGGAATTTATGTACGGAATTTCACACCACTAGCTTTTCGGTGAAGGAAAACATCGTGAGGCAACCTGCATACGTCCGTAGAAGAAATTCGATGGTATATGTGAATCCACCAACCCGCACTGGGTCAGCGTGGTGGATTTGGCACAATCGCCCTTCGTGGGTAGGCCTACGTCCTACAGTGGACTATTAAAAAGGCTGATACAGTACAGTAAATAAATATACTAATATACTATTATTATAATATACTACGGGACTAATCGCGCACTAAAATTACGAGATAAATAAATACCTCATCATCCCGACGTTTCGGCCGAGTTGCATCGACCGTGGTCACGGGTAGACTAATTTAATAATTGTAATTTTAGTGCGCGATTAGTCCCGAAGTATATTATAATAATGTGTTCAAATCGCTATAGTTTAAAAACAATACTAATATACTAATCCATACGTATCGCTAAAACAATATTAGAGACTAAATGAGCTAATAGTAACATTAGTAGCCACTGCGACAAATATAACTTCCTAAATTGTTTATTGGATACAGTCAGCGAAAAATGAAGAAGTATGAGAACTGGCACTACGAAGGTGCAAGTGGAAATATAAAAAGTAGTTGACAATTATCTGTTTTCTGCTTGTTATACATGCAGTGGTACGAGCAATTCAAGGTGGTTGAACTCCTAAAGATTACGAAAATTGATAAAAGTGGGAAAACAAAGCCTTGGGTAAAAGTCCTTGAAAGTAATTCGACCTCAAACCAAATCCTAGCTTTAGGAAGTCCATCACCTAATCTCAGCTAGGATAAACAAAGTTAAGATTATGTGACCGATCTGTACATGAATACCTACCTACCGAGTACTTACCTATCATGTAACGTGGTCATAGATAGGAATGTAGAGAGGTGCGCAAATTGTTTCGTGTACAACCTCAGAGCAAATAAAAAATCCAAAGAGAACGTCGTTGAACAGTCAAGTGAAGCCGGTTTTTTATACATGTGTGAGTGCGTCGCTGTTGCGCCGCCATAGTTTGACTGACAAGCCAAGGCGTAGTTTCATAGTTACCTGGATGTGTGTGTAATTATCTGTACACGGCGAGGCGTAGTTTTGGTTGGCTTCATTTGTTTGTTCACAGCATTCTCTCTGGATTTTTTTATTTGCTCTGAGTGTACAGCGTTACAAATTATTGTCACTTAGAAACTAGGCATCACCATATAATCTACACTCATCAAATCGCCAGGAAACGCACACCTACCGCATATAAATAATATTTTTTTAGAAATTTATCGTTTGGTTAGGGATATCAGCAAGATATAATGGACTAGTGGACCATTTTTTAATGTCCTCTTATCGTCAAAAGAAAAATGGTCCTCTTATCGTCAAAAAAATGGAGCCGATTAACGAAAACAAAAATAAAATCAACTTAGAAATAAAGAAATTACAAGCATTTTATTTTCTTGCTAGACTAAGAGCGCACTATAGCAAAATATGACGTCACGGTCTATAAATGTCATACATTCGCCATACTATGTTATGCTTTGTGGCAAAGCATCCCCTACCAAAATCTTTACAGGCTTATATCTCTGAATTGGATTAGCCAGTTTTAGTTATTTTTTTCAGTTTACGAATCATAATTGCAAAATTCACTATTTTTAATACTTTTAACTAATTAAATACTAGTCAACTAACCTATTATATGAGGAAGGTTAATTTGATTACGATAATTTTGACTTTTGGAAGAATCTGTTAATTTATATGATGAAATAAACATGTAATTATTTCCGAAACTTTGGTATTGTACATGTGGAGATTTTAGTATTAGCGTGACAATTGATATATTTTTTTCCCATTGTATTTTGCATTTGTTTCTTTTTTCCAAATAAATTACTGTAGTAATAGTGGATTTAATTGAAGTTCATTAACACCATCATTCATCATCGTCGGCTTGTAGGATAAATAGTAGGTCATAAAGCCCAATTTTAGAGGCGCCATCGTAATTAAAATAGCTAACTAGACTATTTCTGTTTTTTTAGTGTTCCGTACCTCAAACGGAAAAAACGGAACCCTTATAGGATCACTTTGTTGTCCGTCTGTCCGTCTGTGTGTAGGTATGTCAAGACTCTTTATCTCGGGCACGCGTAAAGATATCGAGTTGAAATTTAAACTGTATACGTATAGGTATCTATGATTTCTTGCAGTTGTGAAAAAAAAAACTTCTCAGTTATCGTATAAAAAAGTTAGAGCCGTTTATGTCGTAAAAACCGCATATTTCGACACTCACAAAAATCAAAACCTACAGGGTACTTCCCGTTGACATACGCGTAGAACTATGAAATTTGGCATGAATATAAATAAATAAATAAATATTGGGGAATATCTCACACACGGTCTCTGACCCCAAACTAAGCAAAGCTTGTGATATGGCTGCCAGAGACTGATATACTACATATACATATTTTAAATACATACTTATATAGATAGTACCAAAATAACACCCAGACACAGAGCAAACACCTATGTTCATCACAAAAATGCTTGCCCTGGTGGGAATCGAACCCACGCCTCTCTGATCCAGAAGTCAGGGTCACTAACCACTGAGCCACCGAGGCAGTCGATGAAGTACTGTCTCAGAGTACACATATAGGAATAAATCTGAAAACCGTACATTTTTTTTAATCACAAAAAATAGGGCTTCTAAATTCACAAAATATGGGTTCAAAATTAAAAAAGGAGTAAATCGTATCGTGTAAGGTATCATATCAAAGAAGCACATGCTAAAACAGGTTTTTAATTATTTTAACAATATTATTGTGCGGAACCCTCGATGTGCGAGCCTGATTCGCACTTGTCCGGTTTTTTTTTCACTTTGGGCTTTCGATAGACAGAAAACTTTTTACGTTGCTATTAAATTTATGATGGCGCCTCTAAAATTGAACTCGTTGTTGTTTTTGTGGTAAATATTTAAAAAAAATGTCGCGAAAGCAGGACTTGGACCTGCTTCTAAAATGCGAACTAGCTTAGTTGGGAAAGCATCGGGCTAGTGATCTGAAAGAGGTAGGTTCAATCCTGCGATCGCGACAAATTTTTGGAAATGTTTACCACAATTAACTCTTTGAGGTAAACCTAGTATGCATGAAAAGCACTATAAAATTAAAATCAGTTCATAAATAATAGGTAGTTAGTTAAAGCAGCTGGGCAGCGTTCGGAAAATTGCGTGACATCTTTTCATCCGATATACCTCAGTGCCTCAAGACGAAAGTTTTCGATAGTTGTGTGTTGCCAGTGATGACATATGGAACTGAAACGTGGTCTTTTAATGTACGCTTCATGAATAAGCTCAAGATAGCCCAACGTGCTATGGAGAGGGCTATGCTCGGTGTCTCTCTGCGGGATCGAATCAGAAATGAGGAGATCCGCAGACGAACCAAAGTTACCGACATAGCCCAGCGGATTAGCAAATTAAAGTGGCAATGGGCAGGATACATTGTTCGAAGAACGGATGGCCGATGGGGCCGGAAAATTCTCGAATGGAGACCACGGACCAGCAAGCGCAGCGTAGGACGTCCACCGACTAGGTGGACTGACGACATAAAAAAAATTGCAGGAACGCGCTGGATGCAGGCCGCTTCCCACCGGCCTTATTGGAAATCCATGGGGGAGGCCTATGTCTAGCAGTGGACATCCTACGGCTGATAGATAGATAGTTAAAGTAAGTAGGTATTCGTATTTTGATAACATGAAATGTCTAATACGCTGCTTCTGTAAGTGTCGTTACAGTTGTTCTAGGGTAAGAACAAATGCAGAGAAAATCACGCTGGGCTTTCTTATTAAACTTCCCGCAAGTACAAACACGGACACCGCCACAGCGTAGTTACAAGTTAGTAAATAACATATAGATTTTCCTTGTATTTTTCTTTTAATTAAGGTCTCTTCGACGCAGTAGGTAATACACGCTTTTGCGTTTGCGTAGTGAACTTTTGTAATTAAGACACTTATTGAAAGATATTTTTGACATGATTTTTTGGTTTGATATGGTTGTATTTCTATATTAAGTAGGACCATTTTACCAATAAGAGGTGTTAATAGAAGATTACATACTGATATAATATAGTTGTGTCTTAATCACGTGCGGCATATTGAATCCTGAGCGTAATCTAGAATTTGAAGTTAAGTAGAATACTGAATGAAACGAGAGGTTCAAGCCGACCAAGAAGAGGTAGGGCTGGTGCATACTCTACTTTTCATACATAAATAATATACTGGTTTATTCTCTCGATGCATAATCTACTATTTGTGTCTGATCAATGTCAGATTCCGAAATGTTTCAGTGAATGAAAAATAAAATTGATTGTACTAGAAAGTGATTCCGCGCTTGGTATTTAAATTCTAGTTTAAAGTTATTGGAAATGGAAATATTTGGTTGAAAATAAAAAAAAATTGGTTGTTTTTCTCAAATGTCACAAAGCAACTAACTTAAAGGTTTTATGATATTTTTAAATTAAGTGTTTAGTGGATTCCTTAAAGAACACCAATACAATGAAATAGACACCTACCTAATGTAAGGAAATGCAAGGTTTGTTGGATATCTATCAATCTAAATCAAAGTGTAACTTTATCTTAGACTTCTGTAATTTGTTTCAAGCGATCCGCGAAATTAGGTGAATGGTATCTACGAAACCCTAATTAAGTTAAAGTTATTATCGAAATAACCAAATTGTACCGGCACGTGGATCTTCGGGGGATAATTTCTCATCAGAACTTTGTTATCTTGTTACGTTTATATTTGTAGGATTACCGTAGTCTCCCTTAGATTTATGTGGTTTCAATCCTTTGATTTATACAGTTTATAATGATTAGATTTTCAGCCTTCCTTAATAGGAACTATAATTAGTCAACTATAATTAGTTGACTCGGAGACATAGATATGGATTGCCTTGATTCTTCTTTTTCCTATAATCCGTCCACTGTTGGACATAAGCCTCCTCAATAGATCGCCAATAAGACAGGTTGCAAACGACTTGCATCCAGCGCTATCCTGCGCCAGTCCATCTCTTATAGGTGGACGTCCTACGCTACGGCGTGCTGCTAGGTATAGACCATAGACAGCAGGATTATAAAACATACATACATTGCAGAATGCAGTGTTCTATGAGCGCATAAGAATAAAGCTGGAAACATACTATCGGACGCGGCTTACGGACGCGACTGACAGCCGCGACTGATAGGTATCTAGACTATGATAGTACACTGAGCCGTGCACACCATCGGACATAAGTCGCGGACGTCACCTTCGGACGCCCTTGAGCATTCGGACTTCCGAGAGCGATCTGGCACACCGGATGTTTTAAGACTGTGCACATTGCTAAGTCGCGGCTGTCAGTCGCGTCCGTCAGCCGCGTCCGACAGTATGTTTCCGGCTTAAGGGATTTATTTTGTTCTGGGAGTATCTGGGACCTGTGCCCTGGATAGGTATTATTTTATCCGTTGTAAAAAGAATATTAACATTAACCTTATCTTCCACACGCAAAAGAGATACTTATATCGCTGGCGAGCGCATATCTACGTCTCGAATGCCACTCGCGATCCACCCAAAGACTTATCGTATAAGCAAACGCAGAGATAAATACCGCACACCCTGGTTTCGCCCGAAACCGACCAAAACAACGGCTAACCCTGAACTAGTGGACTGGTTTCAAACGCATCTAACCCTTCTCGTAATAGATTTGTCTGGTCGCTCTCACCGCAAAGTTTCTAGCTTCGATTGCGGTTGGAGCACAAATTATTGAGTGCAGAAGTATGATTCCAGATCCAACTGGTAACAGGCGTTACAATAATGAATGCCAGAAAATGTATGAATTCTGTATTTTGCTATATTTATATCTATGCACTTCTAATATCTAGACTCCACAAAAGTGAAGTGAACGGATAAAGGAGTTAGGCACAGAGTTGTTCTCCGTAAGCCTATTGCAGAAATGCCTAAGTTTGTATAACGAAGATCAAATCACAGCTTCGCTTTACTTATGATTTACTTATGAGTTTTGTTCTTTATTAAGAAATATTGCATTTAAATAGTGAACTCACTGACTATAACGTTTAACGCAGCTCAGATTAAATAGATAAAGTCAAAGCCTTAATATGCACGGGCGTGCATATCACATACGAAGTTTGCGCCTAAAGTTGACAAAATGTCAACGGGATATTTGGGATATTCACCATGATTCTTAGGTAGAATCAGCCAGTCAGCGAGAGCTTCAGCTAAAGTAGAGACTACAAAGGGCGACCCCTCTTTACATGTCTATTTTGTTCTTATGGCTGAAATCTATTGTTTGCGAAACAACTTGTATTTAATCTAAGCCAATGACGACACAAATGCTTTCACTTTAATCTTAGCTGTAGGAAATCTGGCCAATCTGATATACAATAGATTAATAGGTATGTCTGTATTTTATATCGCCTAAATTCGTTTAATACTTTACCTACGATCCTTCTGTAAGACAGGTGTTGCTGTGCTGGTTCTTTAATTTCACAAAATATGATTGAGATTATCCACCACAAAACTGTGCGAGTTGGTGAATTAAGCTATTAGTCGATAATTTCTACGATAGAATCAACTTTAATATTTCGTTGTCTAAAAATGTACTTAAGTGACTAATTTGATTCAGTACTGACTTCAATACCCAGCAGTGGGATAAAGAAGGTTGTGGATGATGATGACGATGACTTACTTCAAAGTAAATGTTATTTTTTATACTACAAGTTGTCCAAGTACAATATATTAAGCTTTAAACTGCAAAATTACAGAAACATTCGAGTAAGTAGTGGCAATTGTTTGTACAAAATTATCCATTTTCAGGTTTTGCGAGAGGATTGTTGAACATTCCAGATTGCTTATCTCGGCCATTTTAATTCTTACGTCTTAACTATAGAGTTGAGAAATATACACGCGTAAAGATAATATCAAGTGCCAATAATAATCTGTCTGATTACCTCGTGGTATTACGGACAGTTACTAGAGATTTTGTTTATTAGGTACCTAGATAAAGTGCAAGTACTAAATTAATATTTCATATAGGCAATGCTACACGTAAACATGAGGTATTGTATACAATGTAATAGTATTGTCTACCGGTGTCGGAGCCTAAAGCGGTGACATCTATGACAAATTTTGAACAACTTTTACTATGGGACCAACTCAGAAAAAGTAAAAAAAAATGTTGTTCCATACGATTTTTTATAGACTTTCTACAAAAAGTATGGAAAACCTGTTTTCTTGCGTTTTCAGAGTTGACCCCACAGTAAAAGTTGTTCAAAATTTGCCATAAATGGCACCGCTTGGGGCTCCGACACCGGTAGAAAAACACAATGTATACGCTAATATTGAAGTAAATAGATGATCCATTTGCTTATTTTTTCGTTAATAAATAGAAATACGACATGTAGGTACCTAATTTTCCTTTCATAAAGTTTGAAAAGAAAAACAACACAAGTGATAAGAAAAGTAAAAGATAAATAAAATAAAGCGCACTCCAAAGTTTTTGTCAAACTTATTATTACAGAACATAAAAAGTTTGTCCAATTCACTTTTACATACAAAGGGAGCCAAGCCGCAAGCCACCATAGAAATGTAAAGCCTCAAATCGCTTTTCGCTTGAATCTACTAAATCTCATAAATATGTTAAAATTATTCGATAGAATCACTAACGCAAACCTACGTGTAAACAAAAAAATATAGATCGTGCATTTTGTTGGCACCTTCAGCAAAATCAACTAGTCCCTAACTAATCTTAGGCATACCTAATTACCTACCTCAGGTACCTACCTACAAGTTTAAGACGGGAATACAACGAAAACACGCTCATCAGATTTCCTTAGAAGATAATCTCCTTTCCTGTAAGTAAACTTTCTGAAGAACTAATTCTTAATTTTAATCTTTCTCTTTTAATCAACACGTACTCAAAGATAACAATAAAACTCTCAAGCTAATGCTTATCAGAAAATACTCCTTTTCTGCCGGGCAACTCTTTCGGATGACCCCCAAATTTATGTTACATTTTTGGTAATCCGAATTATGACAAATATATATTAGTCTTAATTCGGAAAAGAAACATTTAAAAGAAATGAAAGAAAGGAAGGGTAGTATACTCCTAATAGACATGATGATTAAAATATAGTTAGTCCTATTATCATATATTAGAGATTATATTATCAAAAAATATTATACTCTATAAAATTTAACTTGATCTCTGCGACAGTGACATTGACATAGAAGATTGACATTTTTAGAGTTGTGATAGTGGTGGAAATATCGATTTTCAAACAATATTGTAATGAAATCGAATGAGTAGTTGAAGGTGAGAAATTGGATTTTATTTACTTACTATTATTTAAGATCAAGTATGTTCACATGTAAATAATGTTATGATATTAATTAAATATTTATAATAATGTATCGATAGTATTTATCGACGTTTTTCACTATTATCGATGCTAATGTAACGTATAATTGGGTTTAATTTAATTACACGTGTAAAAAATGTTATGATATTAAAATATACAATAATATTAATGATAAATTAAGTTATATTTAAAATATCGTTAGTATAAACTATCGATATTTTAAATAAAACTCTATCTAAAACTCTGTGGTCACGATCATTCGTCGCCCATCACTAATCGGTATCCATAAAGTATGACATTGACAGGTCTGTACTACCTGTCAATGTCATACTTTGACATTCAGGACTTCATAGGCGTGATTTTTCTGACAGCTGTCGCAGAGATCAAGTTAAATTTTATAGAGTATAGACATGTATTTTTTTGTCAATTAAACAAAAAATTATAAAGATATAGCCCGTCAAAATTCCGCATGACGTCACAAGTTAATACAAATGTATACTTTTGTCAGAGAAGTAACGTCAAGACCCCCACTCCCGATCTTTGTCAAGGTTTGTCTTTGTCATATTTTATTGTTTGATAGACAAAAGGATAAATATGGCTCCAATATATTTGATAATTCTAACTTACGGACTAGTAATAATAATATTTTTTTCGCCCCAGTCATCATGCCTATTGTTTCTGTAATTCTCTAGCTAAATCTAGGTAAACTAGACAGACACACCGATAATTGTTATGTCATTTACAGCTACAATGTCGCCGTAAGACAGTATATTATGTGTAATCAAGAAACCCTAAACCTCTTCATTTTGATTAGAATCTGAAGGTTCTGACATATAAATCAGGCCTGCCAAGCATTGTTCGTAAATGTAATTGGGTATTAGGGCGTTAGCTTCAATACCTAAACAAGTTTTGAGAGTTTTTTGATTATTCATGGATGATAAGGGTCTACGTTTTTCTGAGCCAGTACATTTTTTAGGGTTCCGTACCTCAAACGAAAAAAAACGGAACCCTTATAGGATCACTTTGTTGTCCGTCTGTCCGTCTGTGTGCATGTCAAGACTCTTTATCTCGGGAACGCGTAAAGATATCGAGATGAAATTTAAACTGTATACGTATTTCTATAGTCTCTTGCAGTTGTATAAAAGAAAAACTTCTCAGTTATCGTTTAAAAAAGTTAGAGCTGTTTATGTCGTAAAAAAACCGCATATTTCGACACTCACAAAAATCAAAACCTACAGGGTACTTCCCGTTGACATAGAACTATAAAATTTGGGGAGAAGCATTGTCTCAGAGTACACATATAGGAATAAATCTGAAAACTGTACATTTTTATTTAAATCACAAAAAAAGGGCCTCAAAGTTCACAAAATATGGGTTCAAAATTCAATGTGAGTAAATCGTATCATGTAAGGTATCATATAAAATAACTTCATTAGCACATGCTAAAACAGGTTTTTAATTATTTTAACAACGTGTTTGTACGGGACCCTCGATGTGCGAGCCTGACTCGCACTTGTCCGGTTTTACGCTAATTTATTCTATCTCCGTCTCTATATCTGCTCTCTGAGAGGTATTCTGTTTGATGTCAAACTTTTTTCGTGCTATTGGGGTCAGTCGAAATTTTAATTTTAAATTGTTGATTTGTGACAACTGCAAGCGTAATAAGCTTGGGAGTAGGTAACAGGCGGAATGATGTGTTTTTAATTTGGCAGGATTTGAACACGGGCAGCTTCGTCTGACTTGAAGATTACGAAGTTAAATAGGGAGGATGTAATGGGAAAAGTCGTGGGGGATCTTTTTAATGGTATCTAGTCTAGGTGCCTAAGTATAGGTATATGTATGCAACATCCGTCTTTCATATCGTTATCTAATCAGCTATATAGGAGTTTTCACGATTGAAACGCTATCTTATTTCGAAACAACTTCAGCACGGATTAATAATGTACGACCAGTCCTTTCTATAAATGACTCCGCTCTTTTTCCATGTTCTGGATATTTTTTGCTGGCAATTTGTATGTATTTTTGTTATTTTTTTTTCATTTTTGTGTTGTTTTTTTCGTTACATAAGTTTGTAGATTAATTATCATCATAATTATCACTGTTGTTTATATTGTGTTTGTATGTGAAAATATATATTTATTGCGTTTATTTCATGTTCCTTAACCTTAACGTTATTTTGTTTGATTTTCCTTTGTCTTAGCTTTGCACTGTTTGTCAAATAACTTTTCACTTATTTCTTATTTTATGTTTTTTTTGTTCCTACCCTCAAAAAGGGCTAACCTGAAAACCAGCGCTGAGTGTGCGGTTCCTACCTGCATTCAGCATAATGCTGAGGTGAGCCCTTTTCGACATTTCCAATTCTTTATTTGTATATCATTATTGTTTTTTTTTGTGTCTCTTGTATTTGTAATGTCGAATAAAGTTTTTTCAATTTCAATTCAATTTTCATTACATCTTGTATTAAAATTTATATTTTGTACATGTATATAGTTATTGGTAGTTTAAAATAATCATTGAATGTTTTAAAAGTATTGTGAGTAAAAAATTAGAACATATTAGCGACTTTTTTGTATGAAACAGTTGATTTTTCACGCAATCTCGAGGCCAATGTTAGAGACAAAGTTCATCATTATGATGAGTTGTTTTAACCGTTTAGCCATGTCAGAGGCCTTCGGGCGGCCTCAAACTCTGACACCAGGGCTAGCCACCCGGCCTATACGAACTTACCTACTTGCTTTTTGACCGACGAAACGAAGGAGATACTCAATTCGACGCGTATATATTTTTTTATGTCAAACCACGCATAACTTTTTACGTAGTAGTCTGATTTTGATAATTCTTTTTTTATTGGAAAGAATATACTTTGAAATTGATTCCATTAAAAAATATTGAAATCGGCTGAGCCATTTTGGATAAATCAACAAAAATGAAAAAATGCTACAATTCTGTCCACGGTTGAAGTCGGTAATGACATTTTTTGCGAAAATTAATAATTATTATGATGAGTAAATCAGTCTACCCGTGACCACGGTAAATGCAACTCGGCCGGAACGTCGGGATGAGGAGGTATTTATTTATCTCGTAATTTTAGTGCGCGAATAGTCCCGTAGTAGGTATATAATAATTAGATGAGTAAATCGTCAATAACCTGGTGAGAGCTCCTTTGCTGATAAAAAGTACGCAAGACAAGCTTTGTACTGCATCGTCGGTGTCCTTAGAGACAATATTCTTATCGTTATGAGTAAATTTTGCTACGATATCAAGCGTGAAATCACAGAAGTGGCTAGACAGCTCGGTCATTTTACATAGAGATCGATATATCGATGTTATGTTGTAATATACGATAGCAACAGTGGGTATAATTATTATAAATATAATTGAGTTGATGTTTTAAACAGGCTTTCTATTTTCGAATGAAAAGCTTCTAACGGTGTTCCGAATATTTTAAAAAACTTGTTTGCGAAATGTTACACACTCTGGCTTCCCATATTAATTAAATAATTTCCACCTCGCGGAGCGGAAGCCGTGCAGTTTTCAAAGCTTCAATTAATATACCTATTAGCGGAGATCCATTACTTCGATATTCTTTACTAGCTATTACCCGCGGCTTCTCCCACGTGCTATTATAATATATAACGCTCCGACCTTTAAATTAAATGCACGTTGTACTTTAACGGGAAGACAAACCCAGGCAAAGCGTTCCACATTCCGGCTGTTCGTATGAGGAATGAGGATTCGAAACGCTTGGTTCTAACGCGCGGAATGTCCACCATAAAAAGGTGGCGCTTTGGTCGCGTCTGTCTAGCCTGAAAATGAAGTAAGACCACTCCTTTGCTGCGTGACCTCAAGTTATCGACAGATTAAAGAGGCACTTACCAGTAAGTTCCACTGGTACGTACTCTCACAGGTCCAAATGGAAATTATTATAAGCTATAGTTTCGAAAAAGATCGCTAAATACAAAACTATAGTAGCAGTTATCTACTAAAACAAAGCGTGAGTAACACCTGTGCTATAACTTAATTAAAATAATAATAATAAGTTTATTACCAAAAGAAATACACAACAAAAGTAATACATCAAAAAAGTTTAAAACTAATACAATGCAAAAGGCTAGAGTTTCTAAGATTACAAATAATCAAGTACAGATCGGCAATAATTTCAATAAAAAGCTAGACGGCGAGCCCCAAACTACGAGTAAGCACAGGCTTGTATCTTGGGGCTCATATGCGACGTTACCGGATTGGCTCATATACGCCTTGATTAAGTAACCTCCAAACTGTTAAATAAAAGCATTTTTACATTTAGACACACTTATTATGTGTTTTTTGTCACATTGTACCTACTAACTGGTCACACTGGTAGGTTATAATTTTTAATTTTAGCAAATTAAGAGATGAATGTGGAAGTATCAGCTACGAATACAAGTAAAATAACAATAATAATAATAGAAGCACTTTATCATTGCTAAACTAGAAAAAATAATAAGCTGTATTGTTATTTTTCATACTTACAATTTATTTTGCGCATTTAAAAAAAATTGGAGGGGTGAAAAAATCTAAATTACTTAGATATTTTTAGGAAGCCCATATAACACAAGCTTTCAAATGATGTATACGAGTATATCATCTTGGTTCGATTTTTCTCTGAATAATATACCACTCGTGGACGTCACCTTTGGCGAGAAGTATTGTCTCAGAGTACACATATAGGAATAAATCTGAAAACTGTACATTTTTATTTATATCACAAAAATAGGGCCTCAAAATTCACAAAATATGGGTTCAAAATTCAAAGTGAGTAAATCGTATCATGTGAGGTATCATTTAATAGAACTTCTTTAACACATGCTAAAACAGGTTTTTTATTATTTTTTGACGAGAAAAGTATAAAAAAAACTTTTTTGACATTTTAACAAACTTACTTCCCAATTTTGTAAAATTTTCTGGATTTGTACGGAACCCTCGGTGTGCGAACCGAACTAACTCCGGCTTTTTTAAAAAAAGAGCTCAGTAGATTTTGATGGGACGTCCTCCTTAGTAAACAAAGGATGTTTTTAAATCGGTTAACAATAAGCGAAAATATCGATCAACATATACCTTTTTAGACTTCGGTTACTCAAGAAAATATATTCTACACAGAGATATAATTATTGTATTCTACTCATACTACTCTACTCTCTTCTACTCAGGATATTTTCTCACGCAACAAATATCCCTAGCAATCCAACGAGGTAACGCAGCCAGTTTGATGGGGACATTTAGATGCGGGATCGCTTGCGACCACAGAGATACCAGAGGGATAATGTGGTCGATCAAGAAAAGAAAGAAAGAGATGCAATGATTAAATATAACATGAGTTAGAAAGAGACATGAAAAGTATCTCGATTTAGTAGCTAGTTACCGTGATTTTTCTCTCAGTAGTGTCAAAGTCCAATTGATATTTGACAGTTTTGACAGTTCTGGGCAAGATTTTCCATACATTTTTGTGGTTGAGAATAGTCTTAAGCGACAACAGCTCTATCTCTCTTGTTGTAATAGCTCTGTGCTCGCGACGGACCCGCATCGTAGGACATAGAATAAGTCAACTTTGGTTACGACACGTAAGACACGTAACAATCACGTTATTATTAACTTTGACATAATTATCTGTTTGACTTTAATTTATTTTTTGTAATTTGTGACACTTAGTTGAATGTTATATCATTAGTTATAGATAAATGTAATAAATGTCGAAACATTTGTACTCTACTTAATAAAGGCTCTAGCCCGGTAATAAGACTCATCGCAGACGGGCCACTGACCACAGGCTACCGGTAGCGGCCGCGCGCTACCGCTGCATCTGTATGTATGGGGGACACTAGAGTAGCGAGTGGCCGCCATCGGACACACGTGTGCGCGGCGTTTTAAGAAAATGTATGAAAAATCGTGTGAACTGCTTGTCGTTGGCCACCGGTCGGTGGCCCGTCTGCGCCGAGCCTAAAGCCGGAAACATACTATCGGACGCGGCTGACGGAAGCGACTGACAGCCGTGACTTAGCAATGTGCACAGTCTTATAACATCCGGTGTGCCAGAACGCTCTCGGACGTCCGAACGCTCAAGGTCGTCCGAAGGTAACGTCCGCGACTTATGTCCGATTGTGTGCACGGCTCAGTGTACTTTCATAGTCTAGGTCGCGGCTCTCAGTCGCGTTGGTAAGCCGCGTCCGATAGTATGTTTCGAGCTTAAGAATTCTGTTGAACTTCATGGATTAATTCATTATATTTATTATGAAATAGGTTTTCTTCTAAAGCTTAAATTATTTCTTTTGATCTTACTTACTTCTCAGGTCATAAATTGATGACAATTAGTTATTTCTTAATCCTCTTAATATATTTACTTTTATCAATAGGTGCCTATATTAAACTGAAGGAAACGAAGGGTTAGCCCTTACAATCTCAATTCCAATATATTGGTTTCCGATTCCTATTGTGGCAATACGCTAATAAATTGGTTTCAAATTGGGCATCCTTTAGCAAAATCGAATCGGATCCAATTCAATTACTTAATATGCGGTATTATATTACTCGTATTTCTATAGTTTATGCGACTGTAAAACTAGTGTGACGTTTATATTAATTTTATTATCAACTCCGAACTAAAGATAAAGGTGTGTTATAAATTTAATTGGTCTCCCCTTATTGTATTATGTATATTGAGTATGTATGTCTGTCAGTAGCATCCACTAATATGATACGTAAGATTTTCATCTATTCATCCATCTGTCGCAAGACGTCCACTGCGGGACGTAGGCCTCCCTTATCTCGTCGTCGGTGTATCTATATAGTCGGTTGACTTAAGATTTAAACCAAAATTATATCTCCTAAAATTATTGACCCATTTTGATGCTATTATTTTCTTTAAAAGAAAATATACTAATTACTATTAACAATATTATGAAAAGTTACAAGATTCATGTAGAATTGGTTTGGCGGGAATTGCCAGCAATCAAATTTCTACGACCTATGGGATTTGAACACATAGCAATCGTGTTTTAGCTCCCCGTTAACACTGACTGCTTCACCAGCGTGCGCTAAATGTCCCTCTTAACCAACCATTTCCCATAATTAAGAGTACGCCCCATAGCCCCAAGCTTCACGTTCTCCGTAGCATAGACAAGAAAACTATAGACACCGTATTATTATTTCTATTAATGTAATATTTTGTAATACGATTCGACAAAGGCGATCGAAATCTGGAGTAGTTTTATGTGGTCCGTACCGTACCAGTCTTACCAGCCTACCCATGAAGGGCGATTGGGCCATATCCACCACGCTGGCCTAGTGCGGGTTGGTGGATCCACACACAACATCCAATTTTTTCTACGGACGTACACAAGTTGCTTCACGATGTTTTCCTTCACCGAAAAGTCAGTGGTGTGGAATTCCGTACATAAGTTCCAAGGAAACTCATAGGTATAGGACCAGGATTTGAACCCAAGACCTGAAGAATGACAGGCCAGCGTTACAACCACTAGACCACCACGGCTGGTGTGGTCAGGTGATCGTATATGTTTTTTTTTGTCATTCCGCCAAGTGCACGATGTATGAAAAGTGGTATAGTAGAGTTTCAGCTATAAATATGTAATAAGCAATAACTAGCTAAGTTTTAAGCGAATCAGTTTTTCATACAGTTTTTCATATATATATATTGGATGATGCTAACTTTACACAATAGATAAAGATGTTTTATAGTGATAATTAAGCATTAGTGAAATATGAGTCATAGATATCTACAGACAGGCCTTCTCTTTACCCAGCGCGAGATGGGTACACCGAAGTGTATGATAGCAGTGTGTAAAATATGTAGAAAATACCATAGGATCTGTGGTCATAACGGTATAGGCAGTATAAATTGCTGTTTTTGGCCATTTAGAAAACCGGTTTAGCTACTATCTTTATTCTTTTTTTTACTCGCCTAGTAATAAGAGACAGTATGTTGTTTATTAAAAAAAACAACCATATAAGAGTAAGATAATATGGATATAGCTTACCTTCTAGTTCTTCAATATAATCTCAACGATTACCTCAAGATTAAACTCAACTTAAATTCAACGATTAATTATCGATACCTCAAGTCTACGATTAACAAACTAGATATAAATATTTTTTTGAATTTTGATGCAAAAGTTCATGATTCTTGCTTTAAGTTCATTGGTTAGATAAGGCTTTATTACAAATACAAGTCTTCCATCTATCTCGTCTGTGGACTCTTTTCTCCCTAGGGTTGCAATTACCCGTATCACGTAGGCTATACACGGGTGCATCGGCCAGCAAATCGCTAAATGGTGGTTGTTTCCCGCTTCGACTGAGCGACAGCCCTAATTGCTTTGCAAACGTGAGTACCATCGCTGAAGATAGTTTTTCAACTGCATATATGCCATCAGTGAAAAGCTATATGGAACTGAAAAAAACATTCTTTATCTATTTTTTTAAATACATTATGAGTTGGCGTTTGATCACATCGACCTGATGTTAAAAAGGCAGGCATAGTGTTAGACGGTAAGAAGGTACCTTCCAGGTATTTATAAAATATTTACCCAAAGTACTTACCCCAAATTTGAAGACACCTGCATAGTAGATACTTTATGGGAAAACTGTAAAAAAGCCATCAGACGGCCAAATACAGAAATTCGCAAAAAAAAGTAAGAGTTTCAAAGTTTGGTGATATTTTGTAACATCTTTACTCAAAATAATTTACTTGACATACTGACTTCTTCTGAGCATCTTTACGTATTGAAGTTTTATCTCTGAATAGCATAATAAACTGTTATTTGATCTGAGGTATAAGCCCTCAGACCAATTAATCAAGACATAATGTTGTGAACGCACAGGCGAGGCCAACACAATTACACACACATACACGTACAACGAAACTACGCCTTGGCTCGTCAGTCAAACTATGGCGCCGTTACACCAACGCACTCACCACATGTATAAAAAACCGGCCTCGCTTGTCTGTTCAGGACATTCTGTCTTGATTATTTTATTTGGTCTGAGGTTATACCTATAATATTCTCTAATACGCATTTCCTTATATACCTCCACTGTACACCTACACACTAAATAAGGAAAATTAAAATCTGAATCTGACAATTTGAGGGTTCGGCACGAACTCCACTCATTTCGAGATATTGTGGACAATAAACAAGGATATTTCAATAAACAAGAAAATGGAAATTGGGTTATTGTTCGCCGTTGTCAAGTTTAGATTATTGTTTTGATGTCAGCTGATTGAAATTGGGAAAAAACGACAATAACTTCCCGTTTCCATTGTTCCCGTGAAGTTGAAACAATTTTGTTGACACCTACTTCTTTCACGGCTACCAATTATAGGTGAGTTTTTGGAAAATCGAATTGACTTTTCCAGCCTGGCGACAGAGGGCGGCGTCTTTATTGGTAGATAGGATTTTCTTTGCATTGTTGTCGATATCAACACGAGTAGGTGCGACGAATATTTACCGTTTTAAATCACTTAGAGTTCCTTAACTAGCCAGCGGTGTCTATTTTCTATGACCACACCACACGCCTTATGCTAAGCGAATTATCTGTATTAATTATTGAGACGCATGTATATCTACTATGAGCTTGTTTTTATTTCGAATAGGTTTGGGTTTGACTACATATTGCCTCATGTTGAGCAGATGTGCGGTCTAGGGTGTAGCACGCTTATTGTGCAACTCCTGGGCGCACTCTCCTAAGTGTATCCGGTAAAAAGCCGATAAACAAGCTACCTTGCGTCGATGCTCAAGACTTTGCAGCTGCGACTTAGTCAAGGTGTCGTTGTCAATCAGCTTCCTGGCTCGCCTCTCAATCGACTCCAGAGCCTCCAGTTGATATTTGGCAGAGTCATCCCAAAGGTGAGAGCAGTATTCCATGCAAGACCTGACATGTGCTTTATAAAGACTAAGCAGTTGCTCAAGTCTGAAATACCGAATCACCTTAAAGAGAACACCAAGTTTTTTGGAGGCTAATTGGGCTTTTGACTATATTCAAATTCTAATTAGAGGCGATGCGTCCTGCACTGAGGTCCCGCATGGGGTGTTTTGTGCATTCCCCCTCCAGCGTCTACCCGAGCCAGTCCAGCTCCTTAAAGTAACGGGGCGTGGCTCTGGGCCGCTGGCATAATTGCTCCAGTAGCTTAGATGGTGAATGAGATGATGGCGATTTAGGCAACAAAGCTGATGATAGTGCAGAAGCATCATGCAATCCGTTAGCTATTCTTATGTCTTTTGTGGCTTTGCAATACCACAGAACATGTTCTACAGTTTCGTTCTCCTGCAAACAGCCGCGACATAGTGGGCTGTCAGTGGATCCCTGTTTAAACACTTGTTTAAATAGTCACTTGACTATTTAAATTGCAGTGACCAGTAATGAGGCCTACCATAAGTCAAAGGTCCTGTCGCTTGCAACCTCAACAGGTCATTTGTGATATTTCTATTAAGATTGGGGAAAACAGCCTTAGAATGCTTGCAATCCTCTCTCTAGAATGCTTGCAATCCTCTCTCTGAGTGCTTGCAATCCTCTCTCTGACTCTACTTTAACCCTATGTAAGAGCCGAAGTTAAGAGTTGATGAGAGCCAAACGCCTAAATTGTTCCAAACTGTCAATTATCGGAACGAAGACACCACAGAACCTTGACTTTATTTCAAGATACTTACAGATTTAACAAGAGAACTGTGGTAGGAAGTACTTTCACAATAATTATCTTATGTAGAGTTACATAAAACACCTAAAAGTACTGCGGAAGGGCATTGTACTCATCATTATGGGCACCTTTTATTACGGGATCAATACTGAAATTGCGAAATTGTCATTGACACTCGATTAAATTTTACGACTCATTGTTATCAGAAAACGAAGGAGCTTTAGATGCAAACTGCTTTTAATTGACTCTATTGAAATGTTAGATAGTTTAAAACCTATTTGTTGTGTCTCATTCATGAAGGTACGAGTATCACGATGTTTTCTATCACAATTCGAAAGTAGTGCCTGTAGCAACTTTTTTTAACAGTCCACTGCTGAACATAGGCCTACCTACTAAGAGGATTGGGCCATATTCAACACGTTGGCCCAGTAAAAAAAAACCGGACAAGTGTGTGTCAGGCTCGCTCACCGAGGGTTCCGTACAAATCCCTAAAATTGTAACAAATTTCTTACACGGTCAATAAGTTGTTAAAACCTTAGGGAAAGACTTAGAAAATACAACATTTTGTCATCGACAAAAGATTTTTTTAACTTTTCTTCTCATAAACTGAAAAATACACGACGTTAAAATAATCAAAGACCTTTTATACTTTGCGGGAATGAACTTTCTTATTTACAATCTTTCTTATGTCATATAATACCTACGATTAACTCACTTTAAAATTTACATCTCAATTTCTTGCATTTAGGCCCTATTTTTTTATGATTTAAATAAAAATGTGCAGTTTTCAGATTTATTCCCACATGTGTAAACTAAGACAATGCTCATCGCCAAATTTCATAGTTCTAAGTCAACGCCAAGTACCCTGTAGGTTTTGATTCCCTTGCGAGTGTCGGCTTATCAACGCCAAGTACCCTGTAGGTTTTGATTTCCTTGTGAGTGTCGAAATATGCTATTTTTGCGACATAAACGGCTCAACTTTTTTGTACCATAACCGAGTTTTTTATTTTTTACACAACTGCAAGTGGTCATAGACTTACATATATTGGCTTTAATTTTAATATGATACCTCCACGCATTCTAGAGATCTTGAAGAAGGTCTTGATATACAGACAGGCGGACAGACAGACAACAAAGTGAACCTATAAGGGTTCAGTTTTTTTCTTTTGAGGCACAGAACCCTAAAAAGCACACTAGCACTTCCAGATTAGAAATCCACTCGTATCCAAGTTAAGCTGTAGGTAGCTGTTTTACTTTTCATCATACTTATACGACATTATAAGTTTTTCTCAAAAAAAAAACAACATCTGTTCCATACAACAATTGACTCTAAACAAAATGTATCTCAGTTAAAACCGGTATTTTATCTAATATAATGTATTCTCACGCGAGTTTTAATGAAGAAAATGTATCTCATTTTGTTTTTAAACCTTTGCCATTTGAACACATTATTATTATATACTACGGGACTAATCACGCACTAAAATTACGAGATAAATAAATACCTCATCATCCCGACGTTTCGACCGAGTTGCATCGACCACGGTCATGGGCAGACTGACAATATCTATTTAGCGCGTAATTTTAGTGCGCGACTAGTCCCGTAGTATATAATGATAAAATGTATCTCATGTAAAATGTAGGCCAGCTGTGCCTTTTCAGGGTTATTCTGATATCAGAGAGTTCATAATAATGAGTACGACCTCTTTGTAGCGTTGTACGATGCGATCTCATAACCGAGTATAAACATCATTGAACTTAGGAAAAACTGTCTTCCTTTTAGCAGCGAGGAAATTGAAAACAATTTAATAGGCGCTTGGAATTGAAACCGTGCACAAACCGCGTGAAAATCTAAGCGAAAAGGCGTAGTTTTGTTAGAAAATCGTTATTGGTTTACGGGGAAATGAAGCGAATTGCAATAAACGTGCGGTCAGTGCATTTTATTTTCGCAGCTCGGGCGTCGTAATGAACCCGAGGGCTGACTTTGACATTTTTTCATCGGCTCAATTTTATTTCGATTCACTAACGCTAACTACCCCTATGTGGTATACGGGATTTTGCCTAACACAAAAGCTGACAAATAATCAAAAGTTTAGTATGCGATAGAATGAGATGGAGATTCTAAATTCGAATATTTTTTTTTTTACTTGATGTCTTTAAAAGCTTATGAATTGAAATGTTAATAAATCATGCAAAATTCTGCGCACAGCTACCTACTAGTTTCATTTGAAAAAAAGCATATCTAATATCCTATTCCAAGACAATAGAGTTTTTTATTCTAGTCATAAAAATATTTTCAATTATTTAGCCCAAAAGATTATTTAGATGCAAAAAAATAAAAACGTTTTAAGTTTGTGTACGTAAATATATATGTAGCATTGTTCTTTTCAAATGAATATACTGATCGTGATTTTATTTGCTTGAGACCTGATTTTACATATTTTAAAATGCTTAACGTGATTCATCCTTCATGCCTATACTGCATGCATCATTTTTATGAAAGCTCTAGCGTCGATTAAAAAACATGAATAACCTTGTATATTTCAAGGGAAAAATAGGTTATAAGTTAATCTCAGATTTAATCTACCTTTTATCAATTTCCGTCAGCCATTACGATCTCCCGTGGACTCGTATTCATTTTAACAAAATTTCGATATTACAGTATATTAATTGTTCAGGTCAGCTTGATGGTCTTTGGTGTTCTCATCGAGCTGTGGTTAACATAAAAAATAGTTAAAATTAGAGAAACGGGGCCTGGCAACACACGTAACTTTTTTCTGTCTCTTTTTGCTTCGGATGTCAGCGGCAGCGCAAGTATATTTTTGATTCAGCTAACTTTTTCTCTGATTTTATACAAAAGCACAATTGTAAAGTGAAAATTAAACAAGTTAATTGTGACAAAAAGCTTTTATTTAAAAGCGACGCCTACATTAATGATATTGATTGCACAAAGCGGAATTGCAAAATAGGCATAGTAAAGTGCATAGAAAATTTTAACTAATTTTTCATAGATATTTTATAAATATTAAAGTTAAAATATAACATAAAAAAAACGATAGGTAGAATGCAATTTTCCTGTCATTAATTGTGTGAGTAAGATTTGCTTCTGATATAATATAATATTTATTTTGGTACGACTTAGAATCGCAGATTATGTGAAACGCGACATGTCATCTCGATTTAGCCAGTACATAATTTTACACAAAACTACAACCACAAACGGCGTCAAGTCAATATTTAAATTAATATTTCATTCTGCAATATGTATGTTTTGTAAACATGCATTTTACGGTGTACCTGTACGCGATACATTTACGTCACACAACACTGCATTCTGCAATGTATGTTTAGGTGAATGAGCAACATATAAGTGTCTCATGCGCCGAGTTAAAATAATGCCTCTCTGTAGGTAGAGTTCTATGCTCAGAATAGCGATATTTTATTACATATGTACCTAGTATGTACCTAGTTGGTTTAATCTTTCAAAATGTGTATAAGACGAATAATTCCTTTAGAAATGCGACTACCCATTTGCATTTTAATGCTTTTTTGCTTTAATATATTTATTAAAGGCCACGTTCTTAGAAAACGTAAAATAAACTCATAAAAAAATTCACATTGCATATTGTACTAAGCAGAATGCATTAGTCATGGATCGCCGTTTGAAGTAGAATTGTTTGAGTTCAAAATTCCGAGTGGCAGTGAACAGTTGTTGGCAAATCTAAGTAAACTACTTGGCTAAGTATTTGTTTATCGCGTAATTTTAGTGCTCGAATAGTACCGTAGTATATAATGATAAAATGTATCTCATATAAAATGTAGGCCAGCTGTGCCTTGTGTTTGAATAACAAGCATTCAATAAAAATTGAAGCGTTAAGAAGCTTAATAGATTTTTTGATCATGGCTAAAGTACCCCAACTTTAACCAAGTCAAGTTTCAGATCAAACAACTAAATGTAATCCATTCATATAGGTACTCAACAGCTGCAAGGCCTTGGACACACATACACAAACGCCAAACTAATAGAGCCTCTCTTTGAATAGGGGACTAAAGTATTTAATTCCATTATATATACACCAAAAATCTTGTACATAAGTAATTTAAAAAAAACAGGATCCAAGATTATGTTAAGATATTCAAGATGCGCGCGTACACATATTACTTAGGCAGTTGAAAAAACTTGTAGTTAATTACCTATTGTTGCACATTGAGCGTAAAAAATAGTTATACTACATTTTTTTATTCGTAGCCCGTAGGCCTCGTAGCTGTAGGCCCGTAGCTCCGTAGCAGATCTACGCTCGAGCTTCAGTGTCAGAAGTACAGCCGACGCCGCGGCCGCCCGGTGCGCAGCTATGCCGTCGCGATCACCCCGCGAGCCTAACTTTACCACGCGACATTAACCCATGTTACGGACGCCATAAAACAATTATTGCCAAAATCCACCTTGCGTGCTGCCCCAGATATAAGCCATTATGATATTTATTGCAAAAATAAATTTACGCTCTGTTATAAGAAAATAAGTTTAAATTTAGAGATGCGCTAAGAATTATGGTTTCCTAAATTTTGAGGCTGAAAGAGTATTTAAAGAAATTCAATATGTTACTGTCGTGGTTTGTTCGACAAGTGATTTGGATGGCCGCTTCAGTTTTTATTAAAGGTGAGTTTATGAATTTATTAAGTAAGTTAATTGTAGGTTTTTACTGTTTTTAAGATAGAGACAATTATAGGAGGAGTTCGACATTTCTTTTTATTTCTAGGTATTTTTTACAATATTCTATTTATTCAGACAATTTTTAAATTAGGTGCGATTGTACAAAAGTTTCTAAAACGACTTTCATCGTTGGTCAAAGTTTTTTAATGCATAACAATTAACAATTAATAATACAATAAATTAAAATTGTATCTATACCTATCAATATGGTCACAATTTTTGTACTTGTAATTTCGTAATACCTACAAGCGAAAACGCTGTATGTATTAGTATTCGGTATTTGTATACTGTCATAAGACTCTTGGGATACAAAGACGGCCCGAACAATACAGGCTCTGTTATTGTTTTGAGCAAAGACATAGCGATATGTATAAGTAAAGAAACGAGGCTTTACAGTCCAAAATTAGTCAAGTCGCAGGTATAACTCTTCAGAGGTACGTAAAGTATATGCTTTCTGAACTTCCTATACAGCTAATTCTTCATACAGCTAATTATTTATACCTACAAGATTATTTTTTGCAAAAATTAGCATGATCGACTTCACTCGAGTACAGGATTCGCGAATATTTCGCACGGATCGATGTAGCATTTTCACATTATTGTTGATTTATCAAAAATAGCTCAGCCGATTTCGATAAAATTTACATGAGACCAATTTCGAAGTATACACTTTCCAATAAAAAAAGACTTATTGAAATCGGACTACTACGAAAACAGTTGTGCGTGGTTATACATAAAAATAAAAAATACGCGTCGAATTGTATACCTCCTCCGGTGGTTCGTCGGTCAAAAATACATATACCTCCTTATCTTACTTTATTAGGCAACAAACGAGTAAAAAAAAGAAGTGTGTGTCGCATATTAACATACTGTACGTAGTGTACGTGTAACTTTTCAATTTCACTGGTGTGAGTTAAAACAGTAATATTGTAATTTTATTTTAAAATAAATGTAGTGTCTAAAAAACTAAATTTTATTTTACTTAATTATATGCCTACATACTTGAAAAATCGGCTATTACATTTGAGTTATTATATTATTCATTTAGTCTATACTAATATTATAAAGAGGAAAGATTTGTTTGTTTGTTTGTTTGTCTATATCTATATCTATACTAATATTATAAAGAGGAAAGATTTGTTTGTTTGTTTGTTTGTTTGTAATGAATAGGCTCCGAAACTACTGGACCGATTTCAAAAATTCTTTCACTTTTGGAAAGCTACATTATCCCCGAGTAACATAGGCTATATTATATTTAAAAATAAATTAGGGATCCTTACTAAAACTCCAATAATGTAACATAAGGTGTAAAAAAAAGACCTGAAAAATTCCTTACGTCGCGTGCGCTGAGAAAACTATTGATGATGGAATAAAATAATGTACTACGACTTTATAGAACACACCATAATTTACAAAAAATGTCGCGACAGCATATATCTAACTATTATAGTTAAGCCGTAATAACTGTTCTTTTATTCTTAAAAATTAATTGAAATACCGTCGCAGGAAAAGGATCTTAATTTGTATCTTGGTATTAATCCTTATCAAAATAAATTATTTCATATTCAAGACTGTTTCAATAGCTTTATGCAACTTTTTAAATTATTTAATTCAGACATTTTATTACAAAGATATTACGAGTTCAAAAATTTAAGTATTATAAAAGTTTCGTTTCGCCGCTCACTCCGCTTGGCAATTCATGTTCTTTGTACAATGTACATAATACAAAATTCACTTCGAGCAAATATCTATAGAGTCACAATCGTGAAAAAAGTGTCCGAGCCAAAATCCTGCCCAAGCTACGTAGTGGGCAGGCTTTTTAGTTAGTCGTAAGGCGATTCCAAGCCGACTACAACGCCGCGCGATGCCAAAGTGCTCGGTTACAGGCACTTATTAGGTGACATAACGTCGAGATTCGAGGAAACGGGTCATTGAGAATTGAGAAGGGTGCTTGGGCCATATCCACCACCAGTGCCAGGGCCCAGTGTGGGTTGGTGCAGATTGCCACACAATATTTTCCTTCGCCGAAAAGCCAATGATTTGAAATTCCGTACATAAGTTCCAAAGAAACTCATTGATACAGGATCGGGATTTGAACCCACCACCTCACGATTGTAGGACAGGCGTTACTACCACTAGACCACCAAAGTTATATATCTCCGCCATTAGTGTGTCGATTTATGTTTTATTGGTAGTAAATAGGTATGCAGTGGCGTAGCGTGCCTTGGAGGAGCCCAGAATCAAACATAGTTGGGGAGCCCAAATCACTCATTTCTCACAAAAGAAACAAATATCCTTGCATTAAATTGAAATAAATATATACCGCCTTACCGCAAAAGATTTAAACACTGTTTAGCCTTACAATTTGTACTGTTAAACGTTGTCTAAAGCCTGCGTAAAACTTTAGTGGTAAGACGGTTATTTATAAGTTGTTACTTCCTCCTAGAAATTGAGCTAGCCAAACAATTCAAATAAAATATACACTTTTCTTGCCTTTTTTTCAGTAAATTGATAATGAATAGAATATAATTACCTATATCAGCTAAGTAAGTTTAGCTGAAGACGATTTCAGTTGTTATAAAATTTCTGCCTCTTAGGACAACTTTTGGAAGAATGCTTAACCCGGGAAAAAAAGAGATGATTTTTTTTCGGGAAGCACGAGATTAAGTGACATTGTGGATAACATTTTACTAGGTTTTGCTTACACACGTTAAGGCCCCTGTAGCCCGGGAGCCCCGTATTATTGACACGGCTGATACCGCGGTAGCTACGCCCCTGCACATAGTATGTGAAACGAATTGTCGACCTCAAAGTTCTCGAATGTAGACAATGTATTGGCAAGTGTAGCGAAGGTCTTCACGTGAATCTAAGATCTGGTCGTGACGTCCGGAACGCGTTGGATGCCAGCGCTTCGATTCCTTCCATCACGGCTCTTTGGGTTAGCAAGTTGAAGAGGCCTTAGGTAGGGCACACAATTCGTAGAAGTAGAACTGATGTCCAATGTTTTTCAAAATTCTCGAGTGAAGACAAGATCAAGAAACTAACTTACATGGGTAGAATGTATAGACTGTGGGTCTCTAATATTTTAACGTCGCTTTCATTCTCATCATTGTCATTTTCTGAAATCAGGGCTATATATTATGTACAGCCACCCAACACATACGAACTAACTTTTATTTAGATATGCCAATACCTACTATCTCTTTTTCATAAACTTCTAACAGTTTAAGACTACGGAAACTCTCGCGATTTGGGTAGGTTTTAACTCATCATAATGGTTCATCCGGTATGTCTAGCATGTGTGTGGCGCATACCTACATTACGTGGTAAGTATATGTATAGCCAATCATACCCGGGCAAAGCCGGGACGGGCAGCTAGTGTTATCATAAACTAAGCTACTCAAGGAGGTTAGTCTATGGTGTTATCATCATTTATGACGTAAGAAGTAAAGCTGGATTTTACTTCAAAGTAAAAACTCGGAGACGTCGCAAGCCTATCGCATCGTAGTGAGCTTATAAAAAAAAATCTACTACCTATTTAAAACTATCCAAACGTTTCAAATTCGAGCCAAAAACGCCGAGACGTAGAGCCAAAAACATGTACAAAAACGTTCATATAGGTTAATATCCCAGACCCATATCACTACAACAGTGCCTTTGCTTGACATGAGAGGACAAGTTTAATTATGTGGCAACACATTTGCAAAATATATCGTCTATACGTACTACGCAGGCTGTATAATATTGGCTCCTTTGAACCCTGGATAAACCTTCTCCGTATAGCAAATTACTTGTATGACTAAAATAATTAAATAAATTCTTTAGCTCGTATACAGGGTTATTTCTAATCAATTAGCAACTTTCTAGGGGCTTATTCTGTGCATAAAAACTAACAAGTTTTGTTCTACGACTTTCGACAAAACTAAAAAAAAAAATTGCTTTTCCATACATTTTGTCGCGGGTGAACTAAATTTTTCTATTGAACAACACATAATGGTACACAGGTTCTGTATATTTAATAGAATTTTTTGTCGTTCGCGATTTCGATAGGGGGGTATACAATATTTGCGAGTATGAACCAAATCGGTCAAGAGCGAGTCGAGATATAGGCTTATAAATATTCAGTTAACGTGACGTGTCACGAGGTCTACTTTCGGAGAACTACTAGTATCAAATACATATGCGATGCGATTATTCATACGGGAATCTTATATCATTCTGTTATACATAATATCAATCCAGTAACGGTGTATAAGGCATTTATTTACACAAAACTTAAGTAACATTTCATAAACTTATAACTATACAACGTGTAACGGAAAGGCTGTATACATAAAAAGTGGGTTGATACTATACCTTATATAGATGCTGTATTCAAAATTCCGAGCCAAAATAACAAAATTCACTTTTAAAAAAATATTAAATATGACTAGAAAAAAAAAGGACAGCAGTTCAAGGAGGTGTGGTCTGATTTTGATGGGCAAGGTCGTGTTATTGACCTCACAGCTGTTTAGTGTGATAGTGCTGTGCAAATGTGCATTAGTCATAAAAATGACTAGTTTTTCAAAAAAAGATTAAAAATCAGCAAACGAACTTACACGGCTAAACATGCCCCCATCTAGTTTGTTACCGTTATCTGATTTGGTACTTTCAGTATGTATACAGTCTTTCCGTTGCACGTTGTATATTACAAAAAAAAACACTTGAACTAAAAAAATGAGTATGTATAGATGACGATAAAACGGTTGAATATTGCAATATAAACTGTGACTATTACTTGACTATTATCCAGTAATAGGTATGACACCCTATTATTGCTAGAGCAATGTATTCGATAATAGGAATACGAATATTTCAATCTAATATAACATCAATAAAATGCCACAAAAAAAAAAACAGATTTTGTTGTTGGAATCAATGAGATTGTTTAAAATTTAATAATGTGACACGTTCCTAATTAAAAAGTTGAAGCCTTCATACTAAATTCACACTTCTAAAGGCAACGTCGAATTATTTAATGAATAAAATTATTCGAATAAAACTGAAACAACTGCGAAGTGTTTGATGAATTTGCGTTTTCGTCATCTTCTTTATAAAGTCGTCTCGCTAAGATAAATAAGGAAAGATAGACCCTCGTCATGGTCTCTGAGGCAATTAGGCAAGTTCCTGACACATTATTTATCAATATGACAGTGGGCAATAACTGTCGGTACCCATCTGGAAGTGCCATTATGGATTATATTGTTACACTAAGTACCCCTGAACGCAGGGGGTCTATATTTGTCAAAGAAATTAGGCCATCATACTGATTTATAGCTCTATAAATACTTTTGGAACTTACCTCGGCAAGTGTAGGCAGTGAATTATTTTTTGCAAAAATTAGCATGACAATTCACCCGTGTACAGAATCCGCGAATATTTTGCACGGATCGGTGTAGCATTTTTCACATTATTTTTGATATATCAAAAATGGCTCAGCCGATTTTGATACAATTTAAATGGGACCATTCTCAAAGTATACTATTTACAATGAAAAGACTACACACATAAATATATATATATATATATATATATATATATATATATATATATATATATATATATATACATATATACGCGTCAAATTGAGTACCTCTCCGGTTTACTTAAATTAAACTTTTTGCCGACGTCAAAAAGTTTAATCTACCTAATTTATTTTGTGGTCTAAGTTCATAGTACATATTTTACGTAGTCAGCGTTGTTGATATGCATTCATGTCGAATTTGATAGTATCACTACTTTCACTATGAGATCAATCGTGAAATTGCAAAAATCAGCAGTGCCACACAAAAAAACATTGAATTGCAAAAAAAACCACAACTTGTTTAGCGTTTCATTGATTTTAAAAAATGTTGTTTTACAAATTGTATATACCTAATTACGAGTACAAACTATTACTGAGTATAAATAATTGAGTATTGCGATTAATGCTTGATCTCATTGTAAAAACTGCTTAGAAAGTAATAATTGACAAGTTATAGGAATAACTTCAATATTTTTATGTTCGATTTTTTTTAATCCTAAAAATCTAGTCCCCCTAAAACATCGAACAAAGTCACGGGACGCAAGTAGTTGTTAAATAAACAATAATGCTTAGCAACCCACATCACGTCTGTCAATCCTTACATAAATTGTTATGAGCCGACACATTTTATTTGAAATCTCTGGGAGTAGTTTTATTCGCATTTCAAAAGTTATGGCTATGTGGCTAAATTTGGATTTACTCGAGCGTCGGGGAGACCTATAGGATTTTGTAGATATAATTACGCTAGAAGGAAAATTTACTGTTATGGCATGTGTATGTGTACTGAGCCGGTGAAGGAGTGACAACAGACTTGCTATAAGGCCTTAAAAGTCAAATTTCAGGGGATGTTAAAGAACCCTAAACATACCTATTCAAAAGATTCTCAATTCGCGATTATATTTAAGTGTCACAAAATCGTAGGTAGCAATTCGATAATGTAAAACTGTCTAAAATATTGTTATTTGACACTCGATTATATATCGATTTTATACAGACAGACCATGAATGTAGTACCTAGACAGGCAGATCAACTCGATGTCATGAATCTGACGACTAAACCGAAAGGTGTGCCGCGTTTGCGCAGCCCTATATGAACGAATTGGACGGCTCATGTGCGGTGGAGATACTCTATAGGATGCAAGGATTTTAATCCTTGATATGTAATATATATCTTCTGTGCTCGAATAAATACAAAAACTCCTTCTTGGACTCCCCTGCTATAAATGGACTTATAAAGATTTCTATTATAAGTATCTGCTGTTTTGAAGACAAGTCAAATCTGGGATAAGTTAGGTACGTGAATCTGGAATACAAATAGCATGCAATTTAACTTGAATAGATTTACTCGCATGTGATCGCCTATTTATGGTAAATACTAAAGTCCTTATCTAATTTACTGAGATTCTTGGATTAATCCGTTTTCGTAATTGACTTTTGTAGTCAGATGCGTACGTAATAGTTAGTTATATCTATAGCTTACTGTTTCTCTATTATTTTGTGACTATCTGTTGCTACGATTTAGTCTTAAGTCGTTCACGATTGATCGGGTCGTTTTCATTGGGTTGCGAGCCGCAGGAGAGTGATTCAATCATTCATCCTGCGCCGCCCCGATCACTTACATGCCACTCGATCACCTACCTCAGTTCAGTCGCGCTGTTTGATTGACCCACACCTTCTATGATGAGTAGTTGCCAAACTAATTTGTACTTTAAGTTTTACGAAATAGGAAAGGTTACCTTTTACCAGATACATTTTTCTTTGTAAGTATGAAGTTGTCAAATAGAATCGGGTCGATCATTTAACACGAACTTTACAATCGACACAATCGGGTGGTATAAAACGTTTGTTCGACACAGTACTACTACGAGTAAATTTTAACAATATAGTTTTAAAAATAAATTAAATCAGTCCCCTATTTCGTTATCTAAGTCAGCGTATACTCGTATGTCTGTAGTCAGCGCGTATATAGTGACAAAATGCAAACAGCTTTCAACAGGTCGGATTGGAGATTTATTAGGCAGGCCGAATTTCAACAGTGGACATCTTATGGCTGAGCTGATTTGAATATTGAAAGCAGCGTGATTTAACTAGAATATAACACATGTTGTTAATTCAAGTGTGATTTTTATGCCAGACAAGTAAGCTTACTATAGTTTCGATCTCGGTCTTTTTCGAGACTGAGTATCTTCTAGCACGCGTACAATACAATACAATACAACAACACTTTATTGACACCTACAAGAAAACGCGTACCTGCTATGCTAGACGATTTCGCGAGCTAACACTTAAGCCTAAATCAGATATCATTTACCCGGCCGGGCATCGAACTAAAGAATGTTTTCTCACTTTACCAATTAGGCTAGGAAGCTTATTATATGATTTCGAATTAAGTGGATATGATACTTTTATCTAAGTAGGTACTATGTTCATCAAAAATTAAATGAAAATAGCGTTTTATCTCTTCGAAAATATTTGATAGGTAAAACTTTATTTTCTACTTTAGATAAAACTTTGTAGCTAGGTTGCTGACATCCCAACATTTTTTGAACCAAGCCGGCGATCTCTTGTGGTACTACTGGTAAGAAAATTCTAAGTAAGCTCATTCGGTTTGCAGTAATGCAAATGCATGCAAAGAGCTAAAAAGCTTCTAGTAACTGCTGCTTACTTCTTGTTACAAAGTAGTACTTAATTACTTTCCTTTTAAGTAACTCCGTCAGTAGATATGTAGACAACGAAATACAGAGTTGTTGTTAAACATCTAGGTATTGCTAAATATATTTCGTTTTTCCTTACACGATAAATATTATATTTTTGAGGGAATATAACTAATAGCCACACTATTAAAAAATAACTTTGAGGTAAATATCAAAAATATTCATTATTATTTTTTAATCTATTTTATTTTTGCTCTATACCTATAATTTATTATTTTGACTAACGTCACCATTAAACAAATAATAATAACGCTTCAAAATCAGTCCATCTTTTTGGGATGAATAATAGAAAATCTAAAACTTCATCATCATTATTAGCCATAGGATGTCCAATATGACCATAGTTGGACAATAGGCCTTCCGAATTGATATACAACAGGACCGGTTGGACTCCGCTTGTATAATCCTAAGTGTTAAGGCAATCGAGAGGCGCCAACTTACAAAATTTTATCTACCTCTAAATATTATCTGAATTGAGTGTTTTTTTCATGTACACTTCAATCACTTGGATTATACGTTTTAGTTTTACAGTTTTATAAATGACCTTAAAGTTATAAGCATCTAAAAAGTTATATTTTTACCTTTGAGCAAACATCTATAGAGTCAAAATCGTGCAAAAAAGTGTCCGAACCAAAACTCTGCCCAAGCTATGTAGTGGGCAGGCTTTTTAGTTAGTCGTAAGACGATTGCAAGCCGACTACAACGCCGAGCGATGCCAAAGTGCTTGGTTGCTTGGTTACAAGCACTAATTATGTAGGTGACATAACGTCGACATTCGAGAAAACGGGTCGTTGTGAATTATTTAATGTAAATATCTGAATTGGTATGTATGACGGCGCTCGGACATTTTTTTACTACTTTCACTTAGGGACTGTGACTCTGTAGATGTTTGATCGAAGACTATTACGCAAAAATTTGGCTGAAAAGTAAACATAAACTAAACACTTTTCTGAAAAAACAAGCTTACAATATTTATTACTCAAAAACATAACATTTTGTTACAATATTAAAACTACCGTGAGTATTCATCATAACTATAACAGAATACGGCTAAAACTCACGTTATAATTATACGGTGCTGAGTGCGCGCGCGCCGGTCGACGGGGGTGCGCGTATTCCCTGAGGATGGAGTTCTAAATACTCTGAAACTGGTTAGATTCCTTGCGGATCGACCGTATAATTATAACGTGAGTTTTAGCCGTATTCTGTTATAGTTATTTTGTTACAATTTAAGGGGTGAAAAGAGTTTTCTCCCGGAGTAAAAAAAATTTATCAGAAATGTACCGAAAATAATCTGTGTTCTACAGTAAACGCGAAAATAATCTGGTCGATTTGTGGCTGTTTTTAATGTTCTAACTACTGTGACAAGGCGCTATTGTGTTAAAGCAACTTTAATATGGTAGAGGAATAATTCTAATACCTACCTAGACGAAGATAGGGATAAGTTAGAAACAAGTTAGGTAACTTCTGTTTGAACTTCTTGAGGTAAAGTACTAGTATCTAGAATATAACATATAGAAAATTAAATTATATCACTTTATGGGCTGTTGATGCCATTATTTAATTTATACGGCGTGTTGTGTAACTAGCGCTGACACTTTGTTGTTTATTCAAAAGTAGTATCTACTTTGCACAGTAGTCATCTTAGTAGTGATAATTATACAGGGTTATTTTTAATCAATAAGCTTAATTAATTAATTATTATACGCGTCGAATTGTATACCTCCTCCGGTGGTTCGTCGGCCAAAAAGTTGTTAGTTTTGATGTACAGAATAAGTCCCTACAAGGATGCTAATTATTATTATATACTACGGGACTAATCGCTCACTAAAATTACGAGGTATAAAAATACCCAACATTTCGACCGAGTAGCATCGATACTCGATCGGGTAGACTATCAGTCTACCCGTGACCACGATCATTTATTTATCTCGTACTTTCAGTGCGCGATTCACGATCAGTCTCGTAGCATATAATACTAATGTATTCAAATCGCGAAAGTTTAAAAACAACAGGATGCTAATTGATTAGAAATAACCCTGTATATTTATTTTATAATAGTTTTACTATATTGTTTGACCGAGCGAGCAAAGCGTTTTTTGGCACAGGCAACACTAGCAAAATTTTCTTTCATATGTCCGGAATAGATGTTGGTTCCCATCTACAAGTCGCATATTTCAACAAAACTTGATACACGGGTTTTATAAAATATTTTATGGTTTTTTTTCGTCGACGTTTTTAGATTAGTTTTGTGTTTCCCTCAAAACCCTTTTTCAAAGAATTCTGTAGTGCTCTTTGCTCAGCTAAATTTGATAATATTTGGCAATAAAAGACATAATGCAAAAATATAGCGAGATTTGGCCAGTTTGTTCAGGTGCCATTACAGTATTAAATTATTTGCTTTATTTATTTTGTATAATGATTTTCTTATTATTTTTTCTCTTATCAATCTTATTTTCTTTTGACATCGCTTGTAAAATATGACGGCGTGATGGCGGCCTTGAACAATTTTTTTTTTATTATTGTAGGTTTACGTTTGACGACGTACTGCCTGATGTTGAGCAGATATGCGGTCTAGGATGCACGCTTACCTAGAAGATACCTATTTACTCGGGATTTGAAGACACCCACGTTGTACTTTAGCGGGAAGACAGACCCAGGCAAAGCGTTCCACAATCTGGATCTTCGTATGAGGAATGAGGATTCGAAACGCTTTGTTCTAACGCGCGGAATGTCCTCCATAAAAGGGTGGCGCTTTGGTCGCGTCTGCCTACCCGTACGATAGAAGAAAGGGGCAGGTGGGTCCAGATTGCGCAACTCCTGAGCGCACTCTCCGAAGTGAATCCGATAAAAGGCCGACAAACGCGCCACCTTACGTCGATTCTCAAGACTTTGCAGCTGCGACTTAGTCAAGGTGTCGCTGTCAATCAGCCTCCTGGCTGATGAGAAAATATGAAATTCCACTCAAATTAAGCATTCAATGCGGTTGTTTTACTCTGCGTATTTATTTACCATATTTTAATGGATTTTTTGAGCTACTGTAAACAGTCTGTTCCCACTTTTCAAGATCCTTTAACATAATTTGTGAGAACTTATATATTGAATTGGTCGAGATATAATTTAAGCTGATGAAGATTTAAACTTTCTTTTTGTGATAAACATTTCAAAAATTGACGCGTTCGCAGGGTTTGAACCTGCATCCTCTGGGATTCCGGCCCAGATGCTTTGTCCAATCAAGCTAAAACGCTAAAACGAGAGCGTTTTAGCTTAATTGGACAAAGCATCTGGGCCGGAATCTTAGAGGATGCAGGTTCAAATCCTGGGAACGCGTCAATTTTTGAAATGTTTATCACAAAAAGAAAGTTTCTATACACCTAGTGTGTGAAGCACGATAAAAATAATTTGATGAAGATTCAGTTAAAAAATGCAAGGTCTACTGTTCGAAGAACTACTAATTACTATTAATACTAATTATCAATTACTATTAATTAGTAATTGATAACTTTCACCGGTAAATCTTAAAGTTTTACAAAAATTGTCGCACGCTGTATATTTTCGTAAGTGAATATGTGTAAGTACCTAGCTTAGAGAATTAATTAGAAAGTTTTCACCATTATAAACTATGCTTAAATCAAACCTTACTCGGAATATATCCTAAAACTACTCTAAATTGTTTTCATTGTGAAAATGAGAAAACTTTACGGTAGTCTAAATCCTTTTGTTACAACTTTACCAATTGGTATTCATATCAATTGAAACAATAGCACAGATATTACTTTATTGTAATCAATTTTACTGAAAAGAAACTGAGAGGCTATTGAATATGAATCGGGTAGGGCTTTGAGATGAATGGGTAGTTTGAGTTAACTAATGTAATGTAATAAAGTAACTAATGTAATATATATCTTGTATACATCATCATCTGTACATTAATAAGCTTCACTCTAGGGAAGGCTATCCATCAAATCACAGGTGTGAACTTACCTAGTTTGCATGGCTATGGCTGCACTGTCCATGTTTGTACAAAATTTTGAAATAATTTTTTTAATTTTTTATTTGAATTTATTCGACTTTTTTTTAATGATTTTTTGATGACCTGGTTAGATGACCTTTTTGAATGGTTTTAGTTATTTTGCCATCAATGATTATATTGTCAAAAAATCTTATGAAATATTACTCAAAGTTTAAATGTAAAAATAAGGTTTTTGTTAACTGAGCAATTATTTAAAGGCAGTTTGAAACTTGTCTGGCCCAAAACTAGATACCGACCATTATAATTATTCAGTAGATAAGCTATTTAAATTCTATGTTCAAACTCATATTAGCTACTTAATTTAGTGTACCTACCTATTTAATATTTATACATAAATTATTATAACAACTCGAATTAGGTTAGTTACAGCTACAGGTATGTAATAGGTACTACTGGACAGAGCTATCCACGAAGGGTGATTACGAATTAGGCATTGTTTTAACAGTATCGTTATTTTAATTAATACGTCGGTAAGTTGCGTTGTACATGTTTCAAGGTAATATTAGAAACCTTTAAACACAACTACTAATATGATCATTGTTTTTTTATTGTTTATAACTTTTTTATTGACCGACGAACCACCGGAGGTATACAATTCTACGCGTATATTTTTTTTTTATGTATAACCACGCATAACTTTTTTCATAGTAGTCCGATTTCAATAATTCTTTTTATATTGGAAAGAATATACTTTGAAATTGGTTCCATTTAAATTTTATCGAAATTGGCTGAGCCATTTTTGATAAATCAACAATAATGTAAAAAATGTTACATCGATCCGTGCATAATATTTGCGTTTTAGCGATGCGCCCCGGCTTCGCACAGGTGAATTATACATATAAACATTTCTCTTCAATTATTCTATCTATTAAAACAAACTGCATCAAAATCCGTTGCGTAGTTTTAAAGATATAAGCATACATGGGGACAGACAGCGGAAAGCGACTTTGTTTTATACTATGTAATGATTCTGTACACGGGTGAAGTCGGTAATGCTAATTTTTGCAAAAAATGATCTTGTTTCTATTTTGTTTCAATATTTTTTTACTGAAGAGATGGACCGTCGTCGCGTTGTCGTTCATCTACAAATATCCTGATTCAGATACCTCATAGACAAACTCCGAATATAGCACCTCTCCATAGCGTGTCGGCCCATTTTGAGCTCACTCATTAAAAAATGAATTCGTGTATCAACGCAATATAGAAAAAAACCGGACAAGTGCGAGTTAGGCTCGCACACCGAGGGTTCCTACAAATCCAGAAAATTTCACAAAATTGGGAGGTAAGTTGTTAAAATCTCTATACTATAACCATCGACAAAAATTTTCTTTTCTTTTCACTTTTCTCGTCATACATCGAAAATTACACATTGATAAAAAAAATAAAAACCTGTTTTAGAATGGGCTAATAAAGTTCTTTTATATTATACCTTACATGACACAATTTACTCCACTTTGAATTTTGAACCCATATTTTGTGAATTTTGAGGCCCTATTTTTTTGTGATTTAAATAAAAATGCACAGTTTTCAGATGTATTACTATATGTGTACTCTAAGACAATGTTTTTCGCCAAATGTTATAGTTCTATGTCAACGGGAAGTACCTTGTAGGTTTTGATTTTTGTGAGTGTCGAAATATGCGGTTTTTTACGACATAAGCGGCTCTAACTTTTTTAAACGATAACTGAGAATTTTTTCTTTTACACAACTGCAAGAGACTATAGATATACGTATGCAGTTTATTTTTCTTTTACTCAACTGCAAGAGACCATAGATATATGTACGTATACAGTTTAAATTTCAACTCGATATCTTTACGCGTTCCTGAGATAAAGAGTCTTGACATACACACAGACGGACAGACGGACAACAAAGTGATCCTATAAGGGTTCCGTTTTTTCCGTTTGAGGAATGGAACCCTAAAAAAAAAAAAACATATCAAAAGTATCTATCCATTATTTATCCATTAATACGTGTGAACAAGTACTAAAGGCGGGTGTGTGAGGGAGAAAGAAAAGACTTGTTATCTCTTTCCCCAGTGTAGGTTTATTTATAGAAATCGCAAATAAGGCATCGTAATTTCTGCGAGCAGAACGCCACCGCGATTCAGAATATTGATGGTCGATACTAACGCCATCTAGTTTTACATTTCATGACTAACTAAATTCTACAACGTGATTTACAAATTGCTAACTCCAAGGGAATCTGGAATGAGTTCGCTAACGGAGTTGTTAGTTGCCAAACTTGGCACAAGATCCTTCAAACTTTTATTAGCTCGCTGTTCGTATTTTTTAAATTTTAGTTACAAAATAGATATTAGTAACTTGCTATTCACACAAAAAGTTTTTATTTCTTGAGTTCTGGCTCTTGAATAAAAAATCAGAGCTCCATATAAATTAAAGCCTGTCGTCTGTCACAAGTTAACTACATTTTCTGTACCTGTAAGACCGATGAAGCTAGTGTTTGGCACATCCATTCATCCATCCATCCATCAACCACAAGACGTCCACTTCTGAACATAGGCCTCTCCTATAGATCTCCTATAAGACCGCTTGGAAGCGGCTTTTGGCACATACTTAGAATCAATGAGCTTTCACAAATAGAGACGTTATACTCATTAAAAAAGCCTTAAAACGTGGCAAAATTCTGTTATACTTAAGCAGAAGTATATAAATGTATGCAGCATGGTTTCCATTACTTACTCGTATTAGCAGGGTTTAAAACCCAGTTGTTAGAAAGAGATAACACAGGTTCACAGAAAGTTCGCCTTGTACGTGTGACGCGTGTAACGTCGGCGCAAGACAAGGCGCGACTGATGACTCAAAATTAGCTTGACTTGAGCTCGCCACGCTAAGCATAATATAACGCATCTAACTCAATTTATATATAAAATCATATACTTCGGATTGGTAAGTTGAAATGGCAGTAAATTTGGCACTGTAGACACTGTGACTGTAGACTGGTAGGATTGAAAAAACTTCGAGTGGAAACTATCTACCGGCAAGCGCAGCGTAGGACGTCCATCTACAAGGTGGACAGATAACCGCAGGATCGCACTGGATGCAAGTCGCTTCCAACTGGTCTTATTGGATATCTATAAGGGACTCCTTATGTCTATAAGTGGACCTCCTAATGCTGATGGATATATAGGATATTATAGGATCGAGTGTATCGTAAACATGCATTTTTCGGCGTGCAAGTGTCCGCTCGTCAAGTAAGAAAAAGCCTTTTTAACACATCTATTCGAAAAGAACTACTTGGTTCGCCTTTAAGTGCGCCCAAAGGAGGTGTTTTCTATAAGGAACTTATAAGTGCGACGGAATGATCTTTGCCGCGCACTTTTTGAATTTGGAAGTATTTGTAATGTTAGTGTTCATCGCCAAGAAAATGAATGAAAAGACTGAATATATAAGTTTTCATTTGTTTTATTATTAGATACCATTTAATTTCAATATAGTTGTTACTCTACGTTTTATGAAATAATAATACCTATTATAGTAAAATATGAGGCGCCTTTTGTTTTCTCATGGAGGTGATGAAAAGTAGAGTGTACCACTCGGGCGCAAAATATATTTTTGGCTCGGGCGACGTACTTTGAATCCCTCGCTACGTTCAGGATTCTACAAAATGAATTCTACTCTAGAATCCCTCGCTGTAAAAATATTATTTTGCTCCCATATGATACAATCTACTATTCTTTAGATCTCATAATAACTTTTTAACACGTTTTTATTAGTTACACCTGTATGTTTGTAACCGGGGTCGGTTTTAACATACTTTGAACGCTCAGATTTTCTTTAAACTTTGCACACCTATCAAAAACTGATAACAATGCATTTATATAAAAAAAAATTGATGACTCTTAAGCGTGTCTTTTTTAAAACTATATTTCTAAAAAGTAAAATAAAATAAATAATTCTTTATTGTTTCACACCATAACAGAAAATGTAAAAACAATACAAATTTCACTTAACCTAGTTTAAAACAAACGGCGGTCTTATGGCTGGAAGAAATCGCTTCCAGCGATAAGATTATATTATTTACTATAAACCTAACGTGTTTGTCACACATTTTGATATTTGAATAACGGGAATGCACTCACTTTTATTTTCATAGTCATTACATAGTACAACTATAGTTTCGATCGCATTCGGGGATTTTTCTCAAGTTGAGGCGAGTGCAAGCGCGCGGAGCCGTCTCGCGAAGAAGTGTGCATTCCCGTTATTCAAATATTATAATCTCTTAATCTTATTTGCATCTTGTACTTACGAGTACTTCATTCTTCTGTCAAGATCAATCTAGGCGCTGTCAATGTACCTTATGCTCTACAAAATTTAACTTGATTTCTATATATTTTATTATGATTATATGTATAGTTGACCATTACTAACGGTGGGCATAGTTATTTTATTTACTACTAGTTTTTACCCGCGGCTTCGCCCGCATGATATTTAGATTTTTGTGCTATCCTATGGGAACCCTTTATTTATCCGGGATAAAAAGTAGATTATGTCACGTTCCGTCTTTCAAACCCGAGGCCCTACCTTACCACCCTTAATATAGGAAGTGGAAAATCCAAAAAATAAAACAAAAAACGATTTGACGGTTGTTCGATCCCACAGTTGATTTTTTGACATTTTTTGAAGCGCACTCTAGAATAGTTTCTCAGAGTTCTCAGATCTTACTTAACACTTATCGTTATATTATGAAAAATTTACGCAATATCATTATAATTTAAATCCTATGTGTTATTCTGATATATAAGCTATATTATTGGAAAGTTTAATCTCAATCCGTTGAGTAGTTTTTGCGTGAAAGAGTAACAAACATCCATCCATCCATCCATCCTCACAAACTTACAAACTTTTGCGTTTATAATATTAGTAAGATTGTAACACAATTAAGTAATCAGCAAATTATACTTCCTATTTACAAACAAAATGCCAACCAGACCAGACATTTTCGATGTGGCATCATCATAAATAAGTTACAGTCATCGTAAACCTGATAATAACAGGCGGGGAATATTACAAGCCTTAAAAATAGCGATTTCTTGGAAGCTTCGTTCCCGATACTCACTGAAGGCGGTAGGTGTAGGGCGGAGCAAGGGCTCTTCCAACACAAACCGGTATCGAACACTGGGTAAACATCCTCGAGTTTCTAGTGTTGCCATAAGTCATACTTGTGTAGGACAGTCTTTGGAAGACAGGGAAAAGATTTCCCTTTCCTTCTCCTCTTAAGACCCTACTCTTAATTTTGGGACAACCCATGTCTTGTGCGTTACTAGGGTAACATTTTATAAGTAAATATTGTCTGTGTTGTAATACAGTGAACATCAAGCATAAGAGACAGTCATATTACGTTGTAAATTTAAAAAGTGTTATTTATAAAGACGTGTTTCAATTTGCTAGTTAACAATATTTTTTTGATGTCCTTTTGTAACAGCTAACCATAAACTGAGCCGATCAACGAAAACAAAAATAAAATCAACTTAGAAATAAAGAGAGCATATTTATTTTCTTGCTAGACAAAGAGCGCACTATTTGCTATACTATGTTATCCTTTGTGGGAAAGGGACAAGGCATCCTCTCTTTATGAATACCAAAATCTTTACAATCTTATATCTCTGAACTAGATTAGCAAATTTTCATTATATTATCAGTTTTCGAATCATAATTAATTGCAGAATTCACTAACTAATCCTAATACTTATGATTAATTCAATACCAGTACTGTACTGTACTGTACTGTATCAGCCTTTTAATAGTCCACTGCAGGACGTAGGCCTACCCACGAAGGATGATTGGGCCATATCCACCACGCTGGCCCAGAGCAGGTTGGTGAATTCGCATAGGCCATCAAATTTCTTCTACCAGAATATGCAGGTTGCCTCACGATGTTTTCCTCCACCGAAAAGCCAGTGGTGTGAAATTCCGTACATAAATTCCAAAGAACTCATTGGTACGGGACCGGGATTTGAACCCACGACCTCACGATTGCAAGGCGAGTGTCACTACCTCTAGGCCACCACGGCTTAATACCAGTGAACTACCTTATTTCCAAAACCAACACATATTTTGAATAGGCGATTTCAACATGGATGATTTTTATGAGTGCTATCTGTAAATCTTACATTCTTTATTTCATCTTATTTTCTTATTATTCACTGTTTTAGGTGCTATATTGGCCTCAGGCCTTAGAGTAATTATTTTGTGATATAAACCATTTATTGGTGTTCATAAAAAATGCCAAGTCGATGTTTGGTGTCAAATAATTATTGAAAAAAAGTGAAAATCACAAAGTTTGATAAAAATTATTTTATTATTTAGCAACTATTTTATCTGCTAGTTAAAAAAAAGCGTCGTAGGTGAGGTCGCCCGTGTGCCATTTTACTAGTTTAGTTACGATGACAACACTATTTTGTCATTGCTAGTACAACTAGTGTTTAATACTTGGTAGAAAATTCGGTTTTCATCAGTAGACTCGCGTCTACCAAGTAATCGGTACCTTGGCGGCTGATTAAATTTCAAATTTTATTGTTAGTTCAGCGTAACACCACGACGGTTCTCTTTTTACACAAATTCTAGCACAGTAATTATGACATCATAAGCATGATAGAAAATAATGTAGAATAATACAAGGTTCAGTTACCGGTCCGTTATATTTCCAGATGATGATTCACGATCTTCCAAAAGTATTGTCATTCGCCCAGTGTCTGTTGTACGCCGACGACCTTAAGCTTTTCGTTGAGATAAAAACTCATAGCGACTGTGTTCGCTTACAAGAAGACATCGATGAGGTGTATGAGTGGAGCGTGAGGAACGAGATGTCCTTTAAATGTTAAGCAGCATTGCAAGCCATGCTATTTTAAATGTTATGATATTTGGAATTTGACATTTTATTATTTTATTTACCATTTATTGACATTTTTCTAATTTTGTATACCATTGACATCTGAATTAATTTATAGATTTATGATTTCATTGTATTTCTAGTTTTTGTGTTTTTGACTCTGTTCTAATTAATGTGAGATGAATGTAAATGTTTGTAAAATCGTTTTTATCTCAATAAAATAAAATATATATGTATAAAATGTACCATTTTTCGAAAGTCTCGGAACAGTTTGAATGGCGGTATCCCTACAACGTACTTATCTAGGTATTAAAACCTTTGCAAATATTGTTCTAGTAGCGACAGCGGGGCTGATTTTATTTCAACCTCCCTGAGAGTTTCTTAAAAGGCTGTAAATGTAAAAACACTTAGAAGGACTAATGTAAATACTAGTTGACACGCAAGCTTTCCTCGAGGTTTCCGAAGATAAAGTTTCATTTCCCTTCTCATGAAACGTTTGTTAAGCAGTCGAACATTACGTTAAGTAATTTACGCATTTAAATGCCGCTTTGAATTTATTTATTTTTAGAGCTAAAAACATATTTGTACACGAACAATAAGCATGATAACTGGGGAAAAAAACATTATTATAATTAGACGTGAATTAAATTATCAAATTAATTATTATAAATATGACGGAGTGAGACAGCATAGCTGGTTTTAGTTGAAAGCAATAGTGATGATTTTAAAGTGGGTATCCCCGAATGGGGTCACAAGTGGCAACACTGCGTGCTTGTGTCGGAATAAAATGACTTTTGACAGATGACGGAAAAACGTCATGCCATTCCGAGCGCGAGGCGGATTGCACCCGTGCAAATCCATTGACTTTGAAATCTGTTTCCATCCTCGATAATTCTTGTTAAATTGATTGTTACCAAGTGATACTAGGTTAATAAAACCACCCATTGCAGTAGTACAGTGTTTATTTTGGTGAGATGGAAAACTGGAGACCGCCGGTGAGCTGTACCAATGAATGACCCACAATTAAAGATGGCGGGTGATTGAGACGATCACTCTCAGACCCCGACAAATATATAACTTTTTAAATACAAGCTTTTGAGATCCTGGATATCATATAGCAGCAGAATGCCAGCCAAGACAAATAAAACGGACCCAAACACGACGGGTCTATCTGGTTTAGTACAGGAGTTCCTATGGCCGCCTTCCGACTCCATCATCAGATCAGCTCCAGAGTACCATACATAATATTGCATTGTCGCGCAATATACATATGCGTTGAAAATTTTAGCTTAATCGAAAACCGGGAAATTGGTCAAGTTTAACTTGCAAGATTCCACCCGAACTTACATACTTACATACATACATTGCAAGTTAATTAAAAGCTTGTAACAATATTAGACACATATTTTTTCTTTTGTCAATAAAACAACAAATGGCAAAGATAAACCTTGTCAAAGTTTGGTCGTGACGTCACGTCTCTCACGAAAGTCTGTACATTTGAATAACAACGTGACGTCACGCGGAGCTTTAACGGGCTATATCTTCATAATTTTTGTTTAATTGGCAAAATAAAAAAATACGTGTCTCATTATTATTACTACAATTTTTAGTCAACATTCCTATTCTTGTAAATACATTTTATTTATTTTTACAAAATTCGGATATCAAATACTGCTTTAACGAATCTGATAAGTATTTAAATAGAGCTTTTCCTAATAAGTTTGTTTTGTATAAATAATATTTTTGAGAAATTAATTTCGTTCTTTTTCTTCAACAAGTAATTGTTTCGAGCAAAGCTGTCGCTCTCTAGTATTATTTTATAGAAAAGGTTTATTTCTCTATAAAGGGTTGTACTTACCTCCAAATTCTTACTTACTCGTTGATTGTTTTCTCTTAAAAAGAAACAGTACTTATCATTCCGATGTTTCCTAAATAATTAGTCCTTTATATTTTCTCTAAAATAATATAAATTTACTTAAACTTTTAGAAGACATCGCTTTAAAGGATAATCCCAGCAGTTTTCGTGATAGTTTCAAATTTTGTGTTGTTTTGTAGTATGAACAACGAATAATAACAGTAAAATTTAGCTTTGTAATCTCTTCTCTTAGAACCATTTCTATTTTATCATTATTTAGAAATGAGTTTTGCGTTAGTCGTTCGTTTCAAATGCTCAAAATTGTCATACTTTATTCTATTTGATTCTCTGATTTAGTCTTTCACACAATGACAATATTAATCAATGAATTAATTCATCAAAGAGCAAACAGTTAATAATAATATATTAAAAATATATTAAAAAAATGATGTAATGTAATGAACTAATAGATGTAATGAAATAATGACTGTTCTGAAATTAAATTAAAAATTAACTGTAATTAAAGCATGCAGTGGTTATAAAAGCAAGTGCTCTTAGAAAATTGTTCGGAACAAATCTCGTTCTGTTACGAACATTGCAAGCAAAATAAACTACTCAGTTGTAGTTTATGAGACGGAATTAAATAATCGTTGGCAGATTTTCTAGTTTTATTTTACTTTACAATACTTCGGAAAACACCTACTTTTAAGTGTATAATTTGTGGACTCCACTTTTACTCTACTCGTATTATTTCCTATAGCAGGACTGTCATTTTAGTCTGTCTCTTTGATACTAAACTGACATAACTCAGCTAAATTAAACTTGGTAGGTAATTCAATTCTTCAATAGCATAGCGCTCATTTCATAGCGCTCATAGAGTAGCGCTCATAGCAGAGCGCTCATTGCGTAGCGCTCATAGCGTAGCGCTCATTGCGTAGCGCTCATAGCGTAGCGCTCATAGCGCAGCGCTCATAGCGCAGCGCTCATAGCGTAGCGCTCATTGCGTAGCGCTCATAGCGTAGCGCTCATAGCGTAGCCCTCATTGCGTAGCGGTCTTAGTGTAACGTTCATAGCTTAGATTTAACTAGTGATCACCAAAATGAGCAAGAGTTGGCATAGTCTTGTTTTCGGCTGGGTTAACAACACAGCGCTACGATTGTTTGGATGACACCTAAATTGTCTGCTCCGATTGTTTTAACATTACAGCCAAGTTAGAGGCCTATGTAGGCGACTTGTAACTTGTTTTATACTCCATTTGTATCAAACCACAAACCCGAAAAATACTACTTCATCTGGATATTCGTGCGAAATTCACATATTTCATCAAATTGAATCGCTGTTATTGTTTAATTATTTAACTGGCTATAACAGTGGAAGGGTTGTTTTATTCTACTCACTTTTTATCGTTCCCCATTTGTTTTCATTGGTTATACAGTTTTGTGTTGATTTAGGTTAGATGTAGACGACGACGTTTCAGATAGAAAAAGATGGAAAAGTTCTAATAATCAGCTACAAAACATGACTTCAATCTAAAGCAAGACAGAGAAAATCTTGTAAATTTTTTTGTTTTCAAGCAGCTACAAAATTTGAATCCATTACTGTAGCTCCATGTTAGTTTTGTAACTGTAAATCTAATGTTGCTATACAGGGTTATTTCTAATCAATTAGCATCCTTCTAGGGGCTTATTCTGTACATCAAAACTAACAACTTTTGTTCTACGACTTTCGATAAATTTAGTTCACCCGCGACAAAATGTATGGAACAGCTGATTTTTTTTAAGTTTTGACGAAAGTCGTAGAATAAAAGTTGTTAGTTTTTATGTACAGAATAAGCCCCTAGAAGGATGCTAATTGATTAGAAATAACCCTGTATAACGCATGCTTTGATTTGATATTTTTTTTTTTTGTAATATTCGTGATGTATGTGGTATTTGGGTTTTCTGTCAGTCGTACCATTGATGGTACTACTGACGTATGTATACTTTGCTAGTACCATTAAGGTACTAGCGACGTAGAATTATATCCTCTACGTCGCTAGCACCATTGATCAATACCACTGATTGTACTATAACTTGCGCGTAGCACACAACAAGTTATTTTCGTTATCTATTTTTATTACAAACTAGCTTTTACCCGCGCCTTCGCCCGCGATATAATTTAATTTATGTTTATCTTGTCAAAAAAATATGGTAACTAATACAGTAAGTGCGCCACAAAATATTAGCTCCAATTCAATGTGAAACGGTACACAAATATTGTAGCAAATAATCATTTCAAACCCAAAAAACAGCCAATCTCAACTAATTTGTTTCGTCATCGTTATCATCCGCAGCTTTCTTTGACCCACTGAAGGAGTTGACCCTCTCTCTTGCAGTGCCATCTGCCTCGGCTCTTTGCCGGTCGTGACCAGGCTTGACCGGCGGTATTGATAATATCGTCGAGATAGTCGACCCACCTTGCTGCCGCGCCGCACATAGCTGAGCGCTCTCACCTATTCAAGTACCCTAGTTGACCAGCTTGGTCACCACCGTCTTTCTTGGTCAAGAAGCGCTGGTCGAATTAGTTGCCACGCCATTGTGAACGATGTCATACGCAGGGCTTTAGCGACCGCCAATATCGCAGCCGTACTCTAACCGAATGGGTTTGCGCGTGGTGATGGCAAAAGGCCTGACGGTATGAAGCTGGTCCCATGGAAGTGTAGACGGCCTTTAGTATGGGACGCGACTTGCGTCGATACTTTGGAGCCGTCAGCGGAGCAGCACAAACGGCGCAAATATGCTAACCTCGGTAGTGGTTACATATTTGAGCCGTTTGAAATTGAGACATTGTGCGCGTGTTGGCCGGGAGCTCATCTTGTTTTCAAAAGTCTTTCTGAACGTCTCGTGTACCCGCCGCGTGACCAAAATGCTGGTGTTTATTTGGCTCAACGTATAAGCAGCATTGCCAAGCTGATTGGCAATGCTGCCAGCATGTTGGCCACGCTGCTAACTGGCAGTGGGCTTGAGCATTTAGAATATCTTTAGACCTTCAAGGGTCTGTGGATGATCCAATTGCTTGTTATGTAGTAGTAGTTTATGAAGTTTTACATTATAAGTCTGTATTTAGTGGTAGTTAATAAAGGCATTTGCTCTGTAAAAAAATCAAGTACCTTGCACCTTGTTGTCACTGTTCAGACCTATCCCGATATCAAAATACCTTATACTTATAAATGCTTCTGTTGATTAAGATAAGGTTAGAGTGTACCCGCCCATAGGTTTCCGCCTTGTCGTGGCAGGAGAACTTAGTAGCCGAGGCCTATGGGCGGCGCGGGAATCCCAGGTAGAGCCGCTTCTCTGGGTTTTTTCTGAGACAGCTGAGAAGGCGGCGCTCGAGGTCTCCCGATTCTTTTTGGTCTTTTCCCCCTAGGCAGTTTAGAAGATTGCACTCGAGGTTGGGCCGATTTTCTGGGGTTTTTAAATATAGCAGCTTAGAGGCTGACCGGCAAGTTGCGTGCCTCATGAGGAGTGCCGCAACTGAGCCGGGCTGCACTTTTATCACTGTTCATTCCTAACCAACCCAACAGAAATTTATGTTCGTGTCAAGGTCACAACTCAGAATCAAGGTTAATAACCTTAGTGTCAAGATACTCATGCCATACTACTTTTAAAAATCAAGTCGATCCGTTTCTTCGTATATTAGCATGGATTCTCTACCATAAAGGTAGAATAAAGAAATATGTTTAACCTCTAATGGTGGTATATTTAAAAATATTTTTAATGTCAGACGAAATGACGGCCCAGTATTAAACGTCATTGTAATATGTAGCATGACAAAGGGAAAACTATTTTGTCCAATTTTAATGTCAGTTATCACTGTCAATTCATACTTTATTTCCTCTTCGAGGAGCTATAATGGTGGAAAGACAATTAGTCCCTTTGCTATGCTAAGCGAGACATTTATAAAAGTCTGCAGTCAATGTATGTCACCTGTCATCTAATTACGTTTTGTATGTTAGGCCCAATCAACCCAATTATGAATGCGCCATTGTAAATTTAATAGCAACGTAAAAGGTGTTCTCTCTATCGAATTCCGAAAGTGAAAAAGAAACAAAAATAGTCTAATTAACTGTTATAATTACGATGGTGTATTCAAAATTGGGCCTTTTAGCGTCGTTGTGATAGGTGACAGTTTTGCTAACGCAAGATTTTGTCCTATCCAACGGGAATTATGCAATTTTCGGGATAAAATGTAGCCTATGTCCTTTCTCAGGCTCTAGACTATCTGTGTACCAAATTTCATTGAGATCGGTTCATTAGTTTTGGCGTGAAAGCGCGACAGACAGATGGACAGACAGATAGACAGACAGACAGAGTTACTTTCGCATTTATAATATTAAAATAGTAAGGATAATATATTATCAGTATGATGATATCCAAGGACTGCTCGTCGATTGATTTGACAGATATTCGATCGACAGTTGTTTATTTTGACATTCTTGCAGCGCACGCTCAGTAGCTCGCAGATGGCAGAATTTTCTTACTTACTCAACATTTATCGTTATATTTTGGACAATTCACAAAATATCTTTATAAATTGTTGCCTATGTGTTATTCTGATGTATATTATTACAAAGTTAAGCTATATTATTACAAAGTTTCATCTCAATCCGTTCAGTAGTTTTTGCGTGAAAGAGTAACAAACATCCATACATCTATCCATCCATCCATCCATCCATCCATCCATCCATCCATCCATCCTCACAAACTTTCGCGTTTATAATATTAGTAGGATTTAAAAAAAGAGTCGTCTGACTCAATTTTTTAAATACAACAATATACTACAACAATATTTAAGCATATTATTGACTGTATTCTGTTTTGTGTACCAAATAAATAAATAAATGAAGCACAACACTACGTAACATATACTAAAACTGCATTATCTAGTCCTACTAATATTATAAACGTGAAAGTTTGTGAGGATGGATGGATGGACGGAGGGATGGATGTTTGTTACTCTTTCACGCAAAAACTACTGAACGGATTGAGATGAAACTTTGCAATAATATAGTGTATATATCAGAATAACAGATAGGCTATAAATTATTTGTATAATGATATATTGCGTATGCGGGTGAAGCCGCGGGTAAAAACTAGTACTACATATTTTACTACACATTTTTTTAAATTAGAGTAATGAAAATAAAAATCTACATTTCGTGAACCAATTCAGGTAGGTTAATGTGCGGTTAAGATAACTGTAGGACGTCTCCAAGGGCCTTAAACAAAGTGTTTATCTATTCTCTCCAACTATCAAACTACTCTAAGGTACATCATTGGGCTCCCCCTCTTCCGTTGACTTGGAAATCTCGGAATCTTTCACGGTCAAGCGTCAGAAGTTCCAAGTTTGTCGCTTGATCTCACAGATTGCGAACTTAATAATTATCAGGTCGGTAGTTTCCTAACTACTTATGTGACTTTCGCTTTGATGCTTTTTTCATGTTTGTATCTTTATTTATAGGTAAGTACAAATGTTGTTTTTAAGCTATCGCGATTTGAACACTTTATTATAATATACTACGGGACTAATCGCGCACTAAAATTACGAGATAAATAAATACCTCCTCATCCCGACGTTTCGGCCGAGTTGCATCGACCGTGGTTACGGGTAGTTGAGTCTACCCGTGACCACGGTCGATGCAACCTCATCATCCCGACGTTTCGTATTTATTTATCTCGTAATTTTAGTGCGCGATTAGTCCCGTAGTATATATTATAATAAAAGTAAGTAAAAGTTGTCAAGTTGCAAGATGTTTGATGCATATGATCGAAGAAGATATAATAATCTACTTAAATAATCAATTTCATTAAGTTTTGCTGGCATTTGAATATGAATTTATTTATCAAATGCCCAGCAAAAGAAACAAAGCGGTAAACAAATAATCTACGATAAAATGTAATTTTTAAGTTACTTCAAAATTCTTATGATTTTATTTTGCTAATGTTATTTGATGAAGTGATAAAAGACAGGCTATTTTAATAGATAAAAATTACTAACTCGAATCTGTGTGTTTTAAGGAGAATTAATTTCATTAGTGTACTTCTGTACCAGCATTTTTTAATAGTCCACTGCAGGACGTAGGCCTACCCACGAAGGGTGATTGGGCCATATCCACCACGCTGGCCCAGTGCGGGTTGGTGGATTCACATACGCCATCGAATTAAATACGGACGCATGCAGGTTGCCTCACGATGTTTTCCTTCACCGAAAAGCTCGTGGTGTAAAATTTCGTACATAAATTCCAAGGAATTCATTGGTATGGGACCAGGATTTGAACTCACTCTGACCCTCACTCACGATTGTAAGGCGGGTGTCATTACCACTAGACCACCACGGCTTTTATATATAATGTTAGTGTACTTGCTTGTAACTTATGCGTTGATAGGTACTTCTTTCATACATACCAACTTCTTTATTCATAGGTAGAAAGAACAAGTAGCCAGCTAAATTTAATGCACCTGGTTTTATAGTGACCCGAGTTTCAGCGTTACAGACGAAAACTATTTTGCATTTTCCCGCTAGCTATTTTAATTAGTTACCTGAGTTGGTACAGCAACGTCTTTATTGTGTTTTCTTTTTTTAAATTATTATTTCATGAACGGTTGAATTTGTATGTCTAGTCTGGATAATGGATCGAGAAAATAGTCGTTGAATTTCTTTGAAGTGGTAATTTGATATTGTTCTTTTGAAATTCGAAATATTTTTGCCACTTTTATATGTATATATCTCCTGTTTTTGTATAGCAGTAAGTAAGTAAAATATGCGTGTTTAACTGTTCTTGATTCTGTGATATTTTTCCAACTAAACAACTTGAGTACCTACAGTTCTATGACCATAAAAGGTCTACCTATAATTCAAATACTCAAACACATTGCCAGTTGCCAGCGCACCCAGCATGCTGGCAGCAAACTAAATCTTGAGCCATTTAACTAATAAGACTACATACTTAGGTACTCGTATACTGATGCAGTCACAAATGATGTAGATCTGATACCTATTTGTTTTAAACATTGGTTCGTATGCCAACTATTTCTAATAGAAACATATTGTATTGATAAAACGTTAGAAGCTGTCAGTGTCCATCCGTGATTGAATAATAGCTCGCGTCCTTTCCTTGTTTATTGATTTGTCTCATTGACTAGGATGGTCTTTGTTACAGTATAACAGACAACTTTGTCACTGTGTAGCAGAAATCTTACATTCATCGTCCACTATTAGTTCACTGCTAGTTATAGGCCTATCCGAAGAGCGATTGGGTCTTATCTACCATGCTGTCCCTCGACTTGGCATTCTTTCTGTTTAAAATAATTAAATTTCAAATTTATTTTCTTCAGGCTTTTTTTAAAATCGGCATTCCGTTAATACTTGCATTGAATATTGCAAAGGTTGGCAAGATGCGAAAGTCGGCACTCGGCGCCGAAACCATATTTAATAGTCAAATAAAAAAATGTTTTTAAAAAGGTTTTTTAATTTTGATTATTAATTTCGTGAAGTCATACATTTGTAGAAGAATTTCGATGACATTATGTGAATCCACCAACCGCGAAGGGTGATTGAGCCATATCCACCATACTGGCCCGGTGCGGTTGGTGTATGAACTGGTTTGCTCATGACGTTTTCCTCCATCGAAGTCAGTGACTGAAGATCCGTTCATAAGTACCAAAAAAGTTATTGGTAAGTACGGTACCGAAATCCGAATTTGCGACATCACGATTACTAGGTACCTACCACTAGTCCACCGCAACCCTTTCACATACTATGTATGTCTATCTATCTATTTATTAGCCGTAGGACATCCACTGCTGGACATAGTCCTCCCCCATGGATTTCCAATAAGGCCGGTTGGAAGCAGCCTGCATCCAGCGCGTTCCTGCGATTTTTATTATATTGTCAGTCCACCTAGTGACTAGGTCCTAGTCCGTATACGTACTACGCTACGCTTGCTGGTCCGTGGTCTCCATTCGAGAACTTAAGGGCCCCATCGGCCATCCGTTCTTCGAACTGTGTCCTGCCCATTGTCACTTTAATTTGCTAATTTGCTGGGCTATGTTGGTAACTTTGGTTCGTCTAACTATGTATGTAATCAATTATTTTTTGGACTTATTTACCATATCTACCTTAGTCCTTACTGCATTTCATACGGTGATCTCACAATTTTCATAGCCTTAAATATAATAATAATATACTGGTTTAAAATAGGAGCAAGCTAAATCGTAATACAAGATTGCATTCATACATAATGTACGATCTAATCTACTTTAGATTTCAAGGCTTGTTTTGTATAACAAATGGAAGATGTCTCGCAACAAAATTTGTGCTAATAAATGTATGCTCCGGCAAAGTGGTCTGTCAGCCGACACTAGATCGTCTGTTCTTAACGCACGCATTTATCACGTAGACAGATCCATTCTCAAAGTAAATAGATATATTATGTGTTAGAATATAGTTTTCAGCGGTTTCAATAGTTTGCTCATGATCCACTTCAGATATCGTTGACGTTGAGGTTTTCTTTACTCGGCGTACATTCCAAATAACTAATTTGTCTAATACAAATCAAGTTTTTGACCGATTAAACGAAGTGAGAGAGAGTCGATTTTGATTGATCAAGCTGACAAAGTGATAGTGACTGAGTTTTAACTTGACGATTTTTCTTTTGTCTGTCTGGGTATTAATTATCTTCAACAGGTAGCAATTTTCAACTATCTTGAGAAAACTTAGTATACCTTCGGGTTCTACGGATGGCGATTTATTATTGTGACATTTCTCTAAAAAAAGGTTTTCTTTTATTTTATTCATTTCCTTGCCCAGGAGTGGGACATCGAAGATTAAAAAACACCTTGCATTTAGAATGAAAAGTATCGGACATCTGAAATATACATGGTGTCGGTGTATATTGTGAAGTACAGGGACTTCCAGAGGTGCATGCTCATCATTATAGACAACTCTCAGTACAGACTGACTGCGAAATTGCGACGAAATCAGATGCTCCACAGAAAAAGTGAATGCACCCTCGACATACACAAACATATGGCTTATAAGCGACCTTTCTTTCATGGCTCATTAAATTACCAAGTGTTAAATCATGGTTTCCACCTGCAGGTGTCGCATGTTGCGACGAGGAGTACCGGCTAGTGCGGCACCTGATGCAGAAGTACGACCCCTCGGTGCGGCCCGTCGAGAACTCCTCTCATCCCCTCATGGTCACGTTCGGCGTCTCCCTGCATCACATCATTGACGTTGTAAGTCACAAGAATTCACTAGATTATTACATTTTTAAGGCTTTTATTTAGTTTCCGGTATCCCGTTGTCTGTATCTCGTTCTGTAATCTAATCTTGCTTACTTCCCGGTTAATTAGTTAATTTGACTTACTTCCCGGATTCCCCGGATTAGACTGAAATTATGCACGCATCTGATGACGCAGCTAGAAGGTGGCCACAGGAACTTTGTAATGAAGCGACGCAAACCCATTGAGTTTGGGCTCGTTTCATTTGTCTTGACGAGTATTTTATCTTTAGTTGCTATTGAGAGTCTGATGAAGGAGTAAGGAGGTGGTATAAGAACTCCATACGAACAAATAAAAGTTTGTTTCTAATAGTATTTTTTAATTGGAATCTTGTTTACTTTAAATGTATAAACAGGGAATGACTTTCTACTAACTTCGCATGATTTGCGAGACAGGGGCCTTATTTTGTAAGCGCTCTGACGTTCGGCTTCGCTTTTTCTCCTGCTCGCGCCAGTTACTCACGCCGCGAGAGCGAGCGGGAGGAAAAGCGAAGCCGAACGTCAGAGCGCTTACAAAATAAGGCCCCTGGTCCAAGCGTAGTACCTACTGAAAATGGTTGAAACGATAGCCTTGTCTACGAACCGACTCAAAATAGTATGTGTCCTTTATATGTTTAAAGTAAAATGTTCGAAATATTGGATCAGTATTATGATAAATAAAAGGCTCACCAAGAACAATCATCGCAATCACAGGGGGCGTCTCCCAGTACATGTTGTTCTGACTGAAATTGCCGTATACTGGGTTATTTCTAATCAATTACCATCCTTTTAGGGGCTTATTCTGTTCATCAAAACTAACAACTTTCAACAACGACTTTTGTCAAATCTCAAAAAAAGTTGTTAATCCATAGAAAAATATCGTTCGCCCTCGACAAAATGTACGGAACAGCTGTTTTTTTTCGATAAAGTCGCAGAACAAAAGTTTTTAGTTTTTATATACGGAATAAGCCCCTAAAAGGATGCTAATTGATTAGAAATAAACCTGTATAGTATACGGCAATGTGAATATGGCCGTATGCTGTATTTTTCTGGAAAAAGTTCGAATTGCCGTATCAATAATAATAATGTTGTAAAAAACTGCTAATAAGATTATTGCTGGAGAAGGCATATTATGCTGTAAAAGAGTATTTGACGGACAAATTTTGAATTTTGATTATTTTGACATTGCACAATGATAACTCCATTGAGGAAGGAATCAAATGGAGTTGCCCTAACGACGAGAAAAACCTGCATACCCACCGCACATAATACGGCGGATTAGTGTTGTTAGGTACTACCACACTACACTTATCGATTTCCCCGTACTTATCGATAAAACTATCGACACAAATTAATTTTAGCCGAATAAAACATAATGGCAAACTTTTATTTAAAAAACCGGACAAGTGCGAGTCAGACTCGGACATCGAGGGTTCCGTACAAACACATTGTTAAAATAATTAAAAACCTGTTTTAGCTTGTGCAAATGAAGTTCTTTTATATGACACCTTTCATGATACGATTACGTGCATGAGTGTGGGCAAGTGATATAATGTGACGTATCAAGTCGTTCCGTGTTGTTACCAAAACTCCATAGACACCTCTAGAAAAGTCTCCACTGCTTTACTGAGGTATGACTTAGAATTAAAGTGATAGGACTTAATAAGAACTACTATCGGATGACAGCTGTCAAGCTTAACAGTGGAATATCTCCATAACTATCTATATAGACCATTGCTTTCTTCACTAAACTGATATGAGATCTACATTTCGGATGACAGCTGTCAAACTTAAAAGTGGATTATCTCCGTCACTGTCGATGCTAGACCATTGCTGTCTTCACAAAAGTGATAAAGCTCAAAGAGAGATACGAGTATGATATCTTTCAGATGACAGCTATCAATATTACGTAAATAATCAACTTTTAAGTTTGAGCTGTCACATCAAATGTAGATCTTTTTAAGCTCTATCACTTTTGTAAACACAGCAATGGTCTAGGGTCAATAGTTACACAGATTTTTCACTTTAAAGCTGTCATCTGAAATGTAGGTCTCGTTGAGTTCTATCACTTGTGTCACGCCAGCAATAGTCTAGCTTTATTAGTTACGGAGATATTCCACTTTTAAGTTTGACAGCTGTCATCCGTAATGTAGGTCTCGTTGAGCTCTATCACTTGTATCAAGACAGCAATAGTCTAGCTTTAATAGTTACGGAGATATTCCACTTTTAAGTTTGACAGCTGTCATCCGAAATGTAGGTCTCGTTGAGCTCTATCACTTTTGTGAAGACAGCAATAGTCTAGCTTTAATAGTTACGAAGGTATTCCAATTCTGGAATGACAGTTATCAAATATGACATGAAAAGTGAAATGAAATAAAAATTCAAAATTTCAGCTAATCAATAACACAAATAAAAACTAACCAAAATATCGATAGTTTTTTTTTATATAATTAGAACATCGCTATTGTTTTTCGACTCAATATGGCGGACCAGGCACGCGCGACACGTCATGAAAAATATAGACACTATAGCGAAACTGTGCTGTATAATGTTGGTCTATTCTTATTACGTACATTTGAAAGAGACGCCTATATGATTATTATTTCGGTTTTTAAACTATTACATGTCAAAGTATCTAAATGTCATTACACCATCTCCTATTGATTCCTTCCTCAATGGATAACTCGGATACCACATCTGTCAGACATCTATTCTTTTTTAATTGCATATTAAATAATTTGACATTTTATACTTTTAACTTTGACATTTTTATTTTTAGTAACTTATCTATTTTATTCTGACATTTTCATTTGAATCCGTGAATAGATGGCTTTATATGCTTGATGACAGTGACAAGTGGCGACTCAATGTAAAATGCTGTCAGTTTTACAGCTGATATTTCATGAGAAAGAAGTTATTTTGTCTTGTTTTGGTTGTTGTGTATGATTTTGTCATTGAAGTATAATTTTGTGGTTTGTTTATTGATTTGTTTATAAGATTACATGTAAATTTCATAAAATGCTATTCTTCTTCGTCGTGTCAATGGTTCAAATATGTTATATTGTTTTCTCCCAATATTTGGCCACTAAAATGCTATGTAAAATGTAAATTTCAGTGTCGATCAATGTTCAAATAGTGTGTAGAACTTTTTAAATGTTGGTCGCATACATGTAAGTTTTTGTGTTCATCATGTTTCTTTGATAATTAGTTAATTAGTTTAAGAACATGCAACATTTGCATGCCGAAAGGCAGAATATGGAGGTCTATTTATATTTGTTTCAATGTCAACCTATTGTACCCATATCCGCAAATAAATGAAAATGAATGAATGAATGAATAATAACGCTGCCTCGGATGACCTTTACACTTACCTACTACTTAAAATACCTGGACCTAATTTAGGATTACGTGATGTTAGTAGTTACATAATTTCAATTAATCTGTAATAGAGCTTGTGAAAATCGGCCGCAGACTTTAACTCCACCGGAAGTTTTTGTTACGTGAGTGTTTGTATTAGAAGGTATATCCAAAACTAACAAAAACTGTGCCCCAAACATGGAAACTGAGTTCATAAATCAAAGGGCAGTTACTTTAAAGTTGCCGTTCCCTACCAAACTTTAGTAACAACAAGTATTAACCACAAATTTGATCAATAGAACGGTTTTCGTTAAACACTTTGATCAATCTCTCACAATGGTTCATTAGAACGTTAACGGGCTAAATAGAAGGACCTTACCGCAAATTATTATGTTCTCGCTAGGCTTATACCTCAGACTAAATAAAAATCAAGACAGAATGTTGTGAAAAAACAAGTGAGGCTAGTTTTTAGGGTTCCGTACCTCAAACGGAAAAAACGGAACCCTTATAGGATTACTTTGTTGTCCGTCTGTCCGTCTGTGTGTATGTCAAGACTCTTTATCTCGGGAACGCGTAAAGATATCGAGTTGAAATTTAAACTGTATTCGTATAATAAATCTATGGTCTCTTGCAGTTGTGTAAAAGAAAAACTTCTCAGTTATCGCTTAAAAAAGTTATAGAGCCGTTTATGTAGTAAAAAACAGCATATTTCGACACTCACAAAAATCTAAACCCCGTTGAGATAGAACTATGAAATTTGGCGAGAACCATTGTCTCAGAATACACATATAGTAATAAATCTGAAAACTGTACATTTTTATTTAATTCACAAAAAATAGGGCCTCAAAATTCACAAAATATGGGTTCAACATTCAAAGTGAGTAAATCGAATCATGTAAGGTGTAAAAGAGGTTCATTAGCACATGCTAAAACAGGTTTTTAATTATTTTAACAATGTGTAATTTTGGATGTATGACAAGAAAAGAGAAAAAATAAAAAAAATGTCGTTGATTATAGTAAAAGTTTTTAACAACTTTCTTCCCAATTATGTGACGTTTTCTGGATTTGTACGGAACTTCGGTGTGCGGGCCTGACTCGCACTTGTCCGGTTTTTTAATACATCTGTGAGTGCATCGGTGTTGCGCCGCTATAGTTCGGCTGACGAGCCAAGGCTTAGTTTCGTTGTACGTATGACATGTGTGTAATCCTGTCTATACACGGTGAGGCCTAGTTTTGCCGGCCTCACTTGTTTGTTCATACTCGTAGCATTCCGTCTTGATTTTTATTTGGTTTGAAGCTTATACTATGTGCAATCTGGAGTTTAGGTAGGTTATACCACAGAACAGCAGAACTAGATCTCTTCTGTGGGTTAATGCACTCATATTTTTCTAGTCAACGGTCATATTTCAGGACCGCATTCCATGTACGTTTTGTTGACAGCTAATGAACTTTTAGTTAGCAACAGCTGTTTTTTCCGCGATTTCAGGATTTGTCTCACAGTTAAAGTTTATCATAATCATGTATTTTAAAATACATCTCTCGTCCACAATATATACAGTATAATTATGTATTTTAAAATACATCTCTCGTCCAAAAAAACGCCAAGTAAATAAAGCCAATATAGTGCCGTTAGGTGGTTTTTGACAGACGAACCACCGGAGGAGGTACTTAATTCGACGCGAATATTTTTTTTATGTATAACCACGCATAACTTTTTCATAGTAGTCCGATTTCAATAATTCTTTTTTTATTGAAAAGGATATACTTTGAAATTGGATACAACTAAATTTTATCGAAATCGGCTGAGCCATTTATGATAAATCAACAATCATGTGAATAATGCTACATCGATACGTGCGAAATATTCGCGAATTCTGTACACGAGTGAGTGTCACACGAGTCACTCATGCTATTTTTTGCAAAAAATAATTATTGCGTGACGCATCTCATTGTGGCGTCCGAAGCATATGCAAAAGATTGATGGAAGTTTCGGCCCCCTGTCAGCTATTAGTGTGCCCAGTTGCTGGTATCTTTATCACGCTTATTGGCAATGCTAATACATTAAGTGAAATAAATACAAACATTTTGGCCATGCGTCGCGTCCACCACACGCTGAAAATAATATGAGCTAGAGGTGGTAGAGGTGACACGTGACCAGAATGCTGGCATCTACTTTGGTCAAAAAATAAGTATAGCAATTCAACGAGGCAACGCCGCCAGCATTCTGGCCACGTTACCCTCTGCCCCGGGTCTTTTAGATTAGTTTTATTTTAGTATTATAAGTTTTAGTGTTTAGTATTAGTTTTTAATATTAGCATAACCACTTTTATTTCCTCATCTTAAGCGGCAGTTTCCGTTCACTGAATTTTCCAGGTATTTTTTCATCCAGATGGAAAAATACGAATACGTGAATAGCGGGCACTGAAATAGAAGAGAAAAGAGAAATGGATGTACACTCAGCTCACTATATGTTCTGATTTAGAAACAATTGTTTTTTTTTCATTTGATTGAGCGAGGAGTAATTTTAAATTACGCTATTTATTGAAACTTAGGCTGTCGCCTTCACGTGTCCGTGAAGGAATGGTTGCCAATTCAGGCACCAGTGATAAGGCACCAGTGGTGACATCTCTCTGCAATAAGTGTAAAAAAAACATTCGCTTACAAGAGTTTGGTGTGAATCCAATCTTTCCCTGAAAAAAAAACCTTGAAAAAGAAAGCAATAATATAAAAATTGTTCTATTCTAAAATGTCATTACAAATTCTTTAGTAATCTTCACAATTGTTCGCGTGATTTTGATACATTGAAACTTATTTTAAATGACACTGTTCTTTTCTAGTTCCTCAGATCAGTCAGTTAGTTAGATAATCAGTCAGATCAGTCAGATTAAGATTATGAATATAAATTGTAAACAAATTAATTGGATAAAAATGTGAATAAAATAATAATGTACCTAGTCCAATGTCTGAACATGGTTTGTTACTCGTCGAGTATCTTTTTTTAGAATCTTTTCGTAAGATCTCAGTTAAAATCGCATATTAGCCGGGAGCAATAAAGCCCAGAGTTGGAAAATTAAAACTGTCTTAGAGTAAATTAATTAAGCTAGGAGAAAATATAGCGGCGTGGATTTATATATATGTAATGTTTTGTGTTGTTCTCGGCTGAATGTAAAAGAAAATACCTAATGTTTTTACTCTCAAAAGCTAAGTGTGATACTTATTCTCATTTTGTATTGAGCCATAAATAATGTATAGGTTAGGTCTTGGTAATCCTATAAAACATTTATATCCAATTTAGTTGGTAAAATCCTAAAAAAATAAATGTTAAAAATTATTCTAAGAGTTGGGTTAGTAATGTTAAAAAAGCAACGACTTTTTCTAAAGTTTAAGAGTTACAATGCTTTGTTGAAGTGTTACAAAGACACTAAGCAAAGGTTAGTCAAAAACGAGATTAATTAATTATATTGAATTATATTTCTCATTCATATTTATTTTATTGTCTCTTTTTGATTGTTATCTGTAATGTATAAGAAAAAATACACATTTTTACCTGTTTTATAAACTCATAAAAAATTTCGCTCGAACTTTCATAAACACAAATAAAAGAACCGATCAATTTTTAACAAAACGAAAAAGTCGCCGCACGTGAATTGCTCACCTTTATAACAAGGGTCTTGACCTTTCAACAGAACGGAATAAAGATAAACGATCCGAAACATCAATATAGTGGCTAATACTACAGCGAATTTCTTTCAGGGTCCAAAAGGTTCCAATTTATCTGCGAAGGAAACGATGGCGATCTGTCTGTCCGCACGTGCGGAGCCATGTTATTATTTAACGGTTACACAATAGGGTATTTGACTAGTTTTTGGAAATCGTTTTAAATTATTCGTTAGTACATAGGTACTAAGCACACTACATTTATATTTCTGAGAGATCTACTGTATTAACAATGAAAATCAGTTTTAAAGAATAGATATTCAAGATCCTACCGAAAACGACATTCTGTAATGGCGCTGGTCTTTGACGTCACTCACGAGTAAATAACGTTAGTTTATACTGGTAAATACGCTAGTTCACATCTAAAAATTAACAAAAAGTACTTTAAAAGTAACTTACAGGTCCAATAATATTACTCCGAAATCACAAAACACAAATTACACAAACAACAGGTAATCGAAAAATTCTTGTTTACCAGCACGTGACGTCACCAGAGTTGCCGCCCTTCTTAGAGCGTTTACGTCACAGATAAAATATCAAAAAATAACGTATTTTATTTCGTTCGATTTGCAAAAATTAGACATATTTTAGTTTAAATAAAGTGAAATATGTCTTTTTCAGGCTATTATCTGTATGGATTACCAAAATTAATAGAATATTTTCAATGTTGTCAAATAGCCTGTTGTGTAGAATTACGTTACATTGATTTACAATAAGATTGTGTATCTTTTGATTTAGCAATATCACGCTGTACTTAGCGTGTTTTTAAAGTATCCCAATTTTCACCAGAGAAAAAAATGCGGCACAATAAGACAAAAATATACCAAGAGTGAAAAACTGTTTGAATTGAGCTGCTAAGAAGTGCCAAAAGTTTCCTCCATAGGACGCTGCATCTTGCTTTACTGAACGCCTGTAATACTAAGGCCTAAATCGTAATTGATACAGTTCCGAGTCGCGTAACATCCGTCGCGTTTCCATTTTTGACCGACGAACTACCGGAGGAGGTATACAATTCGACGCGTATATATTTTTTTATGTATAACCTCGCATAACTTTTTTCATAGCAGTCCAAATTCAATAATTCTTTTTTTATTGAAAAGAGTATACTTTGAAATTGGTCCCATTTAAATTTTATCGAAATCGGCTTAGCCATTTTTGATAAATCTACAATAATGTGAAAAATGTTACATCAATCAGTGCATAATATTTGCGTTCTAGCGATGCGCCCCCACTTCGCATATAATATTTCGCTTTCGCCCGTTATTATACATATAAACATTTTTCTTGAATTACTCTATCTATTAAAATAAACTGCATCAAAATCCGTTGCATAGTTTTAAAGATTTAAGCATACATGGGGACAGACAGCGGAGAGCTACTTTGTGTTATACTATGTAATGATTCTGCACACGGGTACAGTCATCACGACGGGGGGTCATGCTATTTTTGCAAAAAATAATTATTTTTTAACAAAAATGACCGAACGCATTTTGTGTCGCTGTGGTAGAGACAGGACTTTTCTATGAAACTAAATGCAGCGTAAATGACGCGACTCATTTTATCCGGCTCACAACTGAAAAATATTCACTCGTTTAGCCTCAGCTTTATACCGATGAACAGAGCAAGACGCGGCGTATGGCACAGCAATGATCTTCTATGTTTGTGTATTTTACTTTGTTACACTTTGAAGTCACCACACTGAACTCCATAATTTATTCTTTGCTCGGCGTGGTTGCGTTCGTGATCTCTATGCACCAAATGGTAATGTGAATTTATACAGGGTTACTGGTTATTGAACCAATTTCTTCTAGTGGGTTAAACGGGTTTTATTATCAACAAATTTGACCCCATAAACTCCTATGCAAAAGCTAACCATTTCTGAGAAAAATTGAATATTAAAGTATATTTTCCATATATCGATGCAAGGTGACTTAAAGGTTAGTAAAAAAAAGTTTGATGTTTTTGCATAATCATTTTTTTTACTTAGCAGAGACATCAGGCTATCATTATGAGTAAAAGAAACTGGACTCCGTGTCCACATTAAACAATTATCTCATGAAAACACAAAAAAATGTAATTATCATTGTTAATTAATTAATTTTGACCGAAAATTAATAAAAAAAAATGCCAACACATTTGGCGTGCAAATCGTTTTTTTATAATAATTATAGCTTTCTGATAAGGTATGAAATATGTATCTAACATCGGTCACAGGGTTTAAGAAAAAACGATTCACAAAAGAGGTCCAGCTAGAAAATTTAGTACTTGCCCCAGATTACGTCCCCATCCCCACCCATCAAAAAACGCGGGATTTTGACTCTTATTACCTGCCACGAACGATTATTGTTCCATATGCACTTATCAAAGGTTCACAAACAAAGCACAACCCACTAGAAGAAATAGGTTGAATGACCAATAACCCTGTATAAACGCGCGATAGTGCGTTAGTAACCCCCCTCCCCCTCCCTCCCCCTCCCTCTCCCCTCCCCCCATCCCCCCGTCTAACCTACTAGAAGAAATAGATTCAATAACCAGTAACTCTGTATAAACGCGCGATAGTGCGAATCTGCGTCGTGCATCATAATGTTGAGCGAATCTATTAATGTGATTATGTCCCTTCGTAAGCTCCATTTTATAAAATATTTTTATGTTATTCACATCACATCTGCATTAAAAGAGAAACCAATATCTTAATTCCTCGCTGGTAAACTACTAATCGAAGTTTCGGCAATATTTTTTTATTATCAATTTACAACTAACCAATAAAATTACCAAAAATTACAATGTATACATTTAATACAAACTTAAAATATAGTCTTCAGATTATTTCAACGCGCTCCAGGGAATAAAATTCCTTCCTTAACAAATAATATTATACTCAAATATATATTTCAAAAATAAGTAAAAATTTGAATAGTGTTTCTTTAAGCGTGGAAATATCTTTTAAATAAAATATGAAAGAAACCTTCAAGTATGCATTTCAACATCTTATATGCTTGAATGTAATCGTGTATTCGGATTCAGCAACCGTTAAAACCTGAGTTAAAACTTTCCCTACCGTGCGCTGAAAACCTGTTTATTCGTAGCAACTACAAACTACAAATGTTTCTCCATTTGTGGTCTATAAGCGCATATCATACAACCGGTAGACAACTTTTGTTTGGCAGAAAAATACACCCATAAACGTAACCGATGATTTTAATAAATTGATTTTACCTATCTATTTTGGGAAGTCATTGGCTGGAGTCGTTAGTTTGTTACTTAGTTAAAAAAACGGAATACGCTGTTGTGATTGGGGCACAAAATTATAGAGAGTCATTTGAATTGGAATTTAGATTCATTGTATGTGGAGTGAGTAATTTAATATTACATTTAGAGGGACCTTTCAAAGTGTACTTTGTTTAATGTACTTTGAAACAATAAATTAATAACGACTTTTCACTTATATTTACTCTATGGGAGTGACACCGAACATACAAGGTCAACTAACAACCAGCTCCAGAACTAAGATTTAAATTCATCGCACATAATTTCACATATTACATTTGCTCGACCGGGAAAGAACAGAATCACTTGAATCGAAAGCAGTTGACTGCGCCACAATCGCGTCTACTGCATCATAGAATCATTTCTACTCGTACACGCGCTATCTACCAGCATTATCATCAACGAATACAAATATAGTAACCGGCAGTAGTCAACGCGTTAGGCACATGCCACACGGGCGTTGACGCCGCGTAATTGCACCGCGGCGTCACCGCCGCGACGACGCTCAGCACCGCCGCTGCACCGCGGCGGTGCTGAGCGTCGTCGCGGCGACACCGCGGCGCCCGGTGTTGCCTTAGACACTGATGACATCTAGACAGTTAGCGGAAAAAAAGGTTTTAGGGATAACCGTTCAACCTTAAGCTGAAGATAAGTAAAATCTCTCATTATACATTCTGATTTTGTGTGAGCCAACCGCGAAATTGGATCGTGTGTAGCGTCAGCGGTCCAACTTTGTCCTCGCTAACTCTTTCTAATATTATAAATCAGAAAGTGTATTTTTTGTTTTTCGTTTGATCACAGATATACTAGAGGAATAATTTGATTTTTCACGAGTGTCAGAGTGTGTGAAGAGAACAGTAGTCTAGAATTGATAATAACCGAGATAAATCACTTTTACGTTTGACAGCTGTCATCTGAAATGTAGATCTCGTTAAGCTCTATCACTTTCGTGAAGTCATCAATGGTCTAAAATCAATAATAACCGAGATAAATCACTTTTAAGTTTGACACCTCTCATCCAGAATGTAGATGTCGTCAAATTCTATCACTTTTGTGAATACAGCCGTGGTCTATAATCGATAATTACCGAGATAAATCACTTTTAAGTTTGACAGCTGTCATCCGAAATGTAGATTTCGTCGAGCTCTATTACTTTTGTGATAAGAGCAATAGTCTAGAATCGATAATAACCGAGACAAATCACTTTTAAGTTTGACAGCTGTCATCCGAAATGTAGATCTTGTCGAGTTCTATCACTTTTATGAAAACAACAGTAGTCTAGAATTGATATTGACCGAGATAAATCACTTTGAAGTTTAACAGCTGTCACTTGGAAAGCTGTGACATTCGTCGTGACAAATTACACGATCTGATTTCTAACGCCGTACGCGTTAGATAGATGACTTCACGAAAGTGATAGAGCTTAACGAGATCTACATTTCAGATGACAGCTGTCAAACGTAAAAGTGATTTATCTCGGTTATTATCAATTTTAGACTACTGTTCTCTTCACAAAAGTAATAGGGCTCGACGAGATCTATATTTCGGATGACAGCTGTCAAACTTAAAAGTGATTTATCTCGGTAATTATTGATTCTAGACTACTACTCTCTTCACAAAAGTAATAGAGCTCAACGAGATCTATATTTTGGATCACTTTGAAGTGTGACAGCTGTCATCCGTAATGTAGATTTCGTTGACCTCTATCACTTTTGTGAAGACAGCAGTAGTCTAGAATCGATAATAACCGAGATAAATCACGTTGAAGTTTGACAGCTGTCATCTGAAATGTAGATCTCATTGAGGTCTATCACTTTTGTGAAGACAGCAGTAGTCTAAAATCGATAATAACCGAGATACATCACGTTGAAGTTTGACAGGGATTTTTCTCATCTTCAGTTTAAGATTGTCTACGATTGATTACGGTTGTCGTCAAAACCTTTTTTCCCGCTAAAAATTCATAGAATACTCGAATACTCTAGATTTAATGTCTAAATCGCTACCGGCAACACTGGTCGCCGCGGTGACGCCGCGACGACGCTCAGCACCGCCGCTGCACCGCGGCGGTGCAGCGGCGGTGACGCCGCGGTGCAATTACGCGGCGTCAACGCCCGTGTGGCATGTCTGTTACGCGATACGTTCCGTTGCAGTAAACGTGGAACAACTTAACTTACGGAAAACGTTCACGTTGTGTTTTGATTTCAATTAATTTTGTTTACTTGTATTTAAATTTGGATTAAAAATTTACCGTTCCACATAGTGAAAAATTAACGCAGAATTACTTTGGAATATCTAGTCTTCTTTTGTCTTTTTCAAGTGAACTCAAGTTGTCAAAGAAAACAAACTACAATAGACTGACTAACTAATCCAAAATAGCTCTGCTGTATTTGATAAGATGGTGCATATCGTCCGCTGTAAGTAACAGAATAGGAAGGTACCACTATTTTGACATGGTAGCTATTTCGAATTTATTCACATTTTTGAAGAATATTCAAATGACTTTTGAATACGAGTATACACATAATTGCATTAAACGACTTTAAAATACTTGAAACACCATAAAAATATCTGGTCCGCCTTAATTGATTGTCCTATCTCACCAATGCCCGAACTGCTATCTCTTGCGAGCTTTCTGGAATACCTATTTTCCGATGTCCATTTTATAATGATTAAATAAGTCGAAATAGGTATTCTGATTTTCGAGACGCGCTCCAATTTCCTCTGTTGGTCCTTATTGAGGGATTGTTATTTCCTTTGAGTTGTTCCCTAATTTGCCTCGAGGTATAGAATACGTAACAATTTGACGCCCGCGGCGTCACGAAGTAGCTGCTTCCAAAACTTTCCAACAATGCCCACAATACCCTATTTATTCTAGTTCTTCATACTGGCCTGTAACATATGGCACCTCATTATAAATCGTATCTTCACAATAGACGTGTGGAGGCAACAATGAAGGCATTCACTCGAGATCTGGTTTTATTAAAATTTCTTTTTCGTATCATTCAATTTGATCTTGAATATAGAGAGGTTTTTAGGTCTTATTCGGGATTGCAAGGCTGGAAAGATAGACTTGGAAAATGATGGCCTGATTTGTTCTTTTCTAAAATGCTCATAAAAATGCATTGGTCTAAAATAGTGGAAACATTGGAGAGTCTTTTCCTCTGTTGCTCTCTCCATAACAAGATTATTTTTTTTTTGCAAAAAATAGCATTATAGCAAATAGCAAAATTCGCGAATATTTCGCACGGATCGATAGCATCGGTAGCATTTTTCACATTATTATTAAAAATGGCTCAGCCGAATTCGATAATATTTAAATGGGACCAATTTCGAAATATACTCTTTACAATAAAAAAATAATTATTGAAATCGGACCACTATGAAAAAAGTTATGCGTTGTTATACATAAAAAAAATACGCGTCGAATTGAGTACACCTCCGGTTCGTCGGTCAAAAATGTAGTAAGAATGTGTACCGTCATTCCACTGGCACTTCTATCAAAATAATCTTGAACGATTGTAAATAGGTTATCCTCAAAATCTTCAATTGTCATGAAATCTAGACACGTCTAAATAATGGAAACGTTAAAAGAGAAGTGTTAGAAAACACTTCTCTTTTAAGTATAGAAAGACACGTCTGTATTATCTTTATCGATATTTCTGCCTGTAATCTGTTGTAAAATGGAAGTACTTACAGGTAATGGTATATCATTACCTAAATGCTGGCTCATATGCCTCATTTCCAATTGATTAATTCAAGAAAAGGTTGTTTCAGATAACATTAAAGCGCTTCAATTATTTAGAACCGTGTTTGTGAGCACTTAAGGAGATATTTCGGGATTTGTCATGTGGAGATAAATGGAATGAAATGTAATTGCCTCAAACTGTGTACGGAGAAATTCATGTTCAAAGTATTTGACAAGCTTTGTTGTCGTAGACAGATACAATTTTAATTTGTAATTGAATATGTTAAGCTTCGTAATATGAAGCTATTTATACTTTCATGATTTAGCGTCCTATTAAGTGAAGTAAGATAATTTTAATAATACATATTTTTAATATATTGAAGCCGTGGTGGTCTAGTGGTAGTAACACCCGATCTGTAATCCAATGAGTTTCTTTGGAACTTATGTACGCAATTTCACATCATTGGCTTTTCGGTGAAGGAAAACATCGTGAGGCAACCTGCATACGTCCGTAGAAAAAATTCGATGGCGTATGTGAATCCACCAACCCGCACTGGGCCAGCGTGGTGGATATGGCCCAATCACCCTTCGTGGGTAGGCCTACGTCCTGCAGTGGACTATTAAAAAGGCTGGTACAGTACAGTACAAAGCTAGACGTTTCACTTCAGTTCATTTGGTACCAACTAATGGATTGGTTAATTGTTCATATTTGCATAATCCAACTTGAAATAAGTAAAAGCTTTCAAGATTAGGGCGTCAAATTAAAATTTTCTAAATGTGATAATTTGAACTTGGCGCTCTGAGTGAAAAGTTGCTCGTTTTGTGAGTCTGGGTGAAGTGCAGTTTGACAGTAGTAGCTAACTAACCTAACTATAGTCAAGAATTATAAAGCACTCTACAATATATTAGGTTGCTCACGGCTTTTTATTCACCGGCAGTATGCTTGAGCTTCATTGTTTGTTTAGAACTCACGTATATATCGTAAAAATCAAATACCTATAAAGGTATCTGATTCCCCCTTTTCACTATTTCACTAGCAAGTTATTGGATCACGTCGGAATTCTGCAAAACGAATAACTTTTTCTTTTAAATCTCATACCTTCCCAACTCACCCGAGCCAGCTCAAGGAAAAACTTGTTGAAAATTTCTTCCTAATACCTACTTAGAAAGTTTGTTAAGGTGTTTCGTGTATCTATCTTAAACTACTTCTATGTTGGGAACTTTTATGTATCAGTAAACTATTCAGTAGAATATGGAATGCTTTACTACGGAAATTATTAGAGTTAACGTGCTATTTATCGGAGTTGTAGTGTTAGTAGTTAGTGCTTAACTACTTTCTTATTTCCTTATCCTCCTGGTCTTTTTGTTGTGTCATCACCTAATAATGTAAAAGGTACAATACTTTTTTTGGTTTACCGTTATTTAACAATAATGACGCAAAATGTTTCAGGATTTGTTGTCACGACTTTTTTATCGATATTTTATAAAAACGTCAAGATTTAATATCAAGAAAAATCATTTGAATTCCTGAAAGTAAGCACTATTTAAATATATCGAAGCTTAAGAAGAATGCGTTCCAAGAAAATACAATATTAGCATTTTAATATCTATGATTTTCCAGTACTCTTATGACCGTAACTTTGAAAACGCTACAAATTAAATACCAAATAATAACTTGTACAGAACTTGTTTCAATCTTTTTTTGTAATCCATTTAGACAAACATTCTTTTTTTTCCTAGAGCATTATTTATTTTGGTTTTGTTGTTTACTTTTTAGTTTTATATAGCCACCTTATCACAGGATATTTGGCGGCTATGTAACACTTGTAAAACTAACAAGTAAACAATAAAACACAATAAATCCTACACTAGTCCAAAAAAGAGTCGTTATCCAAAGTAACGATGAGTTTAACATTCAAACCTCAGTTACGAAGTCATCAAGGAATCTTCGGCTGTATTATTACGTTCTTTTACGTTTTTCACATTTCAAACTGCAGTTATTCATCTTAATGTGTAGCTATCTGTTAAATTGCGGCGTAGATTTCCAGCGTCAGAAACATTCAAATATGTCCGTAATGGTCTAATTAAGAGCAACGCTTTATTTAAGTGTAGCGTTGCGTTAACATCCCTTTACGACTGCACAGGCATTTTGCTACGTGCTTCCGTGCTATATTTACATAAACAGTATTAAAGGTTAGACCTGTAATTTTTCTTTCCTATGTATATATTTTTTAAATTGATTGAAAGTGGACGGCCTTATTGAAAATTCGTGGGAGAGGCCTACGTCCAGCATTGGAAGTCCTACGGCTGATGGGTGGATGGATGTTTGAAAGTGGAACTATTTACATTAACAGAATAGTTTTTGTGAACTCACGATACTTTGACTTGTAAATGATAAAATCCCCAAGAAAATTTCAAAAAGTTTGATTTTAAATATTGCACACTAACTTAGCTTATAATGTTAAGATCCCACTTTAAGTCTGGCTTAAGAGTCCCACAATTTTTTTGTAGATAATGCAGAACTGTATTCTTTATAAGTTAACCACATTATTTTCTTTTTCAAGGCGAATGACTGGTGCGTAGAAAAGTAACTCTGAATGAAAATTCTAGAATTATCAAATAATTTTCAGTTATACCGTTGTAACACAAATAAAAAAAAGGTCGGCCATTGAACCCTCTTTTTAATTAGTCTTCCCCGGAGCTTCATAATCTTTGTTTGACTTACAAATTGATTGCCTTTCTATCGTTCTTTCTGGAAATTAAAATGTATTAAAAATAATTTGAGCTTCTGTAAGCTAATATTTGATGTTCAAGCGTGTACCGCGAAGAAATCAATTGAGCCATGTATTTGGAAATTTAGACGTCTTTGGTGGGTATTGTAACGAATTGGTTTTTGTCTCCAATTAAGTGTTAAGTGTTATATGTTTTAATCAGGTATTTTTCGTTTAGGACAAGAATCGGTAATAAGTATAACATCAAGTTACTTTGACAAATAGGCTTTTACAGCTGCCAGACTTTTACTTTTATCCAAAACGGGTTTATTTCGTAAACATAGAAAGGTTAGTATGAGATCATCTAAACGGTAACTACACTAGTTTCCGTGGAACCATCCATGCATTTTTGGTACATCGCCTCTATGCGTGGAGCCACACGAAAACGATAATCATTTTCGTTTACTATGCAAGCTCATACTAAGGCCTCAACGCAGATATCGTTTTTACGACGACGTTGCGACACTATGGTTAAGCACCTGGCCTATTAGCCATAAAAAAGGCACATTTTTATCATCTATAGGATACGTATAAGAAATTATTTCATATCGGTAAGTTCTGTAACTTTTATGTCGGTGCAATGTCAGCAGAATGAGGTGAAAACCCGTAAAATCTTGTCACTCCCGACTGAGCACTGACAAAGCTAAGCTAGTAAAATTTTATATGAGCCGACACGTCCGGCCTGGCGCTAATTTCGGCTGTCCCAGTAGTCCTATGATTTGGTCTAATATGACGTCACCGTGTGACAAGTGATATCAGTATTTCGCTGGCGATATTTTTATGATTCTTTATTGAATTGAAATCACAGGCTTAGCCTGGTCCTTTATTAGGCATCAATGGAGCCTAAGCCAAAATTGAGAGGCCCCTTTTACAATTTTATTATGAAATATAAAAAACAGTGGTAGGTATAAAAAGGATAGCGTGAAATGGAAACTATGGCATATACAATGACTTGATATATCGTAACTGGGCTATTTTGGTGAAATTTTAAATGTTTTGTAAAATTAGACTACGGAATGAGGTACGGCACCCGCTAAATATGACCTATTTAAAAATTTCGTAGCGGGTGGTGACTTGCCGTCCACTAAATGGGCCCCCCCATAAAGGCTACCGTAAGTTGGCGCCGGAAGGGCAACATTGGTGTGGACGGCTTAGGGTGTCGAGAGGTGTGCTGCGCTTTCACTAAACGCTACTCGCGGCGTTATGCCCTTTAACACTTCCACCCTGGAGCTTAGGTTCTTAGCTCTTGCGGTTTCTACTCCAAACCGGCCGGTTAAGGCAAGAGAGGAGTCAGGGGTCTCATTTAGCCCCAGGGAATCAGGGTTCGCGGTGTCGCCACTCACCGACGACTCGCCACAAAGTCGCCTCTGCGATTATTATTATGTACTACGGGACTAATCGCGCACTAAAATTACGTCGTGGAATCCTGTTATCAACAAATGTAAATCGCGTAGTGTAGATAGCAAGACATTATTAGACACCGTCAGTGTTGTGTGTCGTAGTGACAATTTTTAAGTTCAAGTTGAATTGGAAATCTGTTTTATATTTCCAGTCTACCCGTTACCACGATCGATGCAACTCGGTCGAAACATCGAGATGAAGAGGTATTTATTTATCTCGTAATTTTAGTGCGCGATTAGTCCCGTAGTACATAATAATAATGTGTTCAATTCGCGACAGTTTAAAAACAACAGATATTCTTATGACCTCATGGGCGCCAGCAGAATTATGAGTTTGACAAAAAGTTTATTTTCTTCTACAGGAAGAAAAGGACCAGTTGCTGACCACTAACTGCTGGATCACCCAAATATGGACAGATTACCACTTAAGATGGAACACCAGTGATTTTGATGGAATTGCCGTTATTAGAATACCTTACGAGCGGGTGTGGAGGCCCGACATCATACTTTATAATAAGTAAGTACCTACCACACGTTAACAAAGTACTTGGTTTGAGTATGTTTAAATAATTCCGCATTCTGTACTGTACTGTATCAGCCTTATTATAGTCCACTGCAGGACGTAGGCCTACCCACGAAGGGTGATTGGGCCATAACCACCACGCTGGCCCAGTGCGGGTTGATGGATTCACATACGCCATTGAAATTCTTCTCCGGACATATGCAGGTTGCCTCACGATGTTTTCCTTCACCGAAAAGCCAGTGGTGCAAAATTCCGTACATGAATCCCAAAGAACTCATTGGTACGGGACCGGGATTTAACCCACGACCTCACGATTGTAAGGCGGGTGTCATTACCTCTAGACCACCACGGCTTATTCCGCATTCGCATTTCTACAATTAATTATTTATCAAAATTATCGTAAACATTCTTTTTCTATGAAAATGAAACTGTATATCAACAAATGGCGCTATACTAACTACCTACACAGAAAATTGTAGTAACTTTTTCGAGCGTGTAAAAACTTGATAATCTCATACTAGAGAACAATAACTTTGTGAGTTTTTATATTTCTTCGTTTGGTATCTTTATCATCATCTCAGACACATAAATTAGAGCTGAATGAGGTCTTTGCTTTAGATCAGAAAAGGCAAGAAGACCAGATGGAATGTGTCGTGTTTCCACTGTCTTTATTGTATCACTAAAATGATAAAAACATTGATTTGGCCATAATAACAAAAATAATTGTATTTGAATAATTAATCAAACATAATTGGTTTGAAGGCGTAGTCGCCTTTATTTATTTAGACTCAATATTTTTAGACCTAACATATCCGTTTAAAATTATTCGTGCTTTAATTAGACAAATTAGTATTGGTTGGAGCTATAAAATGGTTCTTTGATCAATTAATTAATTATCCGATATGGGTGCTTTGTAATATAAATTTATGGATAGTGAAATACCTATATGAAATATTAATTAAATTGATTACTTAATTCAACTTTCATGTGATTGGATGGATTCATTGTACGAGTATATGTAGCTTACACATATAGGTAATTAATCCTTTATTCGAATTCTGGCATGGAATTATCAGTGGCTTAGCTTAAATTTAACTTATTAAATAAGAGTAATTTAATAAATATGGAGAGTATTTTTTAAATTCGAATTAGAGGTAGATTACATACATCTAACGAGGTCACATTAGCTAGACGCTTGACCACGTGACGTTATTTTGTCGCTCAAGTACAGTGTGCAAAAAAACGGCCAAGTGCGAGTCGGACTCCCGCACGAAAGGTTCCGAACCATCATCTATAAAAGATAAGTTTCTACCTATTAAAATTGCTTAAAAATTCAAGTGATGCGACGAGTTAATGTGACTGCGTGTTACATTTACGTTACCTTAGATACATTTGCTAAGACCAAAGACAAAAGGGTTATCGACAAAAATCGTAGGCACTAACTCTACAGTTCTAAAGTCTAGTAGATAATTGGATGTTAGTAATTATGTTTGTGTGTCCGGTGCCTCTTTTATTTGAAACACCTAGAGAAATTATATTTCGGTATAAAACAATGGTATGTTAAGAAAATAACCTTTATGTTTGATAATTAAATTTAATTTCGTACAAAACATACAATATTCAAACGTTTACTATATTTCAAGCAAAACCGAATTTAGGCTGCGTATCCACTAGATTTATGCAAGGATGCGTAACAAGCGATGTATTTGAAAGAACCAATAGAACCTGCACAGAGCGTTGAATCTTTCAAGGCCTAGGTTCAGCAACATTATCTCTCAAAGCACTCTCTCACTGATACTCATATCATTCTTCGTTTTTAACTTGTGTGTATTATATTTATGTATTAGATATATAAATATGTTTATTTTTATTGTATGTATTATTAGAAGTATTTATGTATGGCTATTATTATGTAGTTTATTTTATTAGAAATTCGTAGTAACTATCTTTCATAATTTTTTTTACGTAAACACCGTCCTTGTTGTGTACACGTTTCCTTGCATCTAAGAGAGGTTGTCTGGAAGAAACGCTTTTAGCGATAAGACCGCCTATTGTGCCTTTTCTGTCTTTGTTTCTTTTGTTATGTTTTCTTATTTGTTGGTGTTAATAAGGTGTTGTTGTGTTGTATTGTAGAATCCATTCATTTACCTAGCCTTGCACAGTGCAGCTCTTGTGGAAACAGCTTAGAGGAGCGAGGCTAGGTATACACATACAAGACGATTTGATTGGTTACTAACAAATACATCTCTCGCTATGCACCCTCGCACGACTCTGGTGGAATGGCAGCCTTAACCCGAACTGCCTGAAGCTTCCATAACCGTTTCCCTTTAATTACACCAGAAAAACATTAACTGGATTAATTTAATTACAAATTGATATCCTTTTTGCTGTTTTTATTTTTGTTTCTCAAAATTAATGGGATCATTCATAAAATGAATGGACAGATGAAATATTAATCAAAGGAGCGGCAATTTATTTCGATTCGTTATGCGAGGTCACGCTTCTTTCATCATTTTGTTTCATTTAAGAGTATTGTGAATGACCCGTCAAGATGTCGAAGTTAGAACTTTAGAAGGTAAATCAAGTTTCGAAGTAATAATATTCAAAATATGAATTAGGTATCTACCTACTAGACATTATTATAGCCTGTTATTTCACTGCTATCTCCTCACTTTACAACACGAAAAGAGCTTAGCCGTTACCTACTAATACCAATTTCAGTTTTGAAAGTCTTTATTTCTGATAATAAATTATTACATATGTTATTATCATACTTTACAATTATAACTAAGTATTTTTTACAACATGTAACAATAAAAAAATATATATACTATAAAAAACTAAACGTAGAGTGCCGCCGTAGAGCGGGGCGGGGCCAAAGCTACCGGTGGTGGGGGCTACAGGCTGAGGAACCTCCTGACAATGCGTGCCACGTCCAGAATCACTGCCTTCTGAATCTGACCCTTGACCCAATCGTCTAACGAAAGCCTCTTGAGGTGTTGGTCGAGGCTCTTCGCTATTAACTATCCTACTAATATTATAAACGCGAAAGTTTGTAAGGATGGATGGATGGATGTTTGTTACTCTTTCGCGCAAAAACTACTGAACGGATTGAGATGAAACTTTGCACTAATATAGCTTATATATCAGAATAACACATATGCTATAAATTATAATGATATTGCGTCAAAAATCAAAATATGCGGGCGAAGCCGCAGGTGAAAACTAGTATTGTTATAATTCAGTATAGTCCACCAAGAATTCTCTAAACACTAGCTGCCAGACTTTAAATTAGTTATACCTTCGAGAACATAAACAATTTGCAGACGTGCAGGTTTTACTTCGAGGCTCCTATTATGGAAAAGGTGTGCCTTGGGACTCGAATCTAGGAAATCCAATAGATATTCAATTTAGGCCGCCGTGACTTCGCGTAATTATTTATTCTGTTCATTTTAAAACAGAAACATACAAAAAGCTTGATTGGTAGAGAACTCTCAAAGGAATGAAACCTTTTGTTGTTCCAGTTCTGCGATGTTTATTTCGCGTTTTTGCTAAGCGGCCCCGGAGCGAAATGGAGCAGCCACGGATATTTTTTACTAACAGCCTGCAGTGTTTAAGTTGATAGTGTGTTGTTAGTTTTAGTTTATTGCCTAGGATTCCTCTGGGGATCCATAGCTGGCTAAAGTTTGAACTAGAAATGTCTTCTACAGAGAGATATGCGTAGCCCATTATAAAAATCAGTTTAATCAAGTTTTTATTTTGTTAGTTGGTAGATTTTTTTCAATGGACAATGAAAATTGAGTTTTACGAATCGCAGCTTCAAAAGTAGACGTGATATTTCTTAAGGAGTAATTCATTTGCTAATATTGATATATACATTTATCATTTAAATATTGTATATACATCTGTGTAGGTACTCATAACTGTACCTACCTATAGTTTAAGGCTTGATAAAAAGTAAATTCGTGTTGGCTGGATGGTAAGCCTTAGTGTCAAAGTTTTAAGCCGCCTGAAGACCTCTGGCTTAGTTAAAAAAATACATTTTATTGCTTGGTATACAATCATAGAAAGATGCAGCCATGGTCACCAAACTAGGTATGACACCTGTATTTTGGTGGATAGTCTTCCCTTGGATGTCTTTACAATATTTGAAATAAAATGATTAATCAGATGAAAATTAGGGTATTATAATATTACTATTTACATTATGAATAGATACATTACATTTTCATATCTAAATGCTAATGTACTAAATAAAATATACAAAATTAACTATTATTATTTATTTTTTATTATTATTATTATTTGTATTATAATATATTAGTAATTTTATATATTTAGGTATTAACAATTAACTAAAATCGAATTAAAATTAAATATAACATTAAATAAACATTTTCATTAGTACAATCATTGACATACATTTTCATATTTGGTTGCTAATGTCCTGAAAATTAAAAATAATTGAAATTAAATTTAAAATTAGATAATAATATGACATTAATTAAAAACATTTCATTAGTATAATAGTAATCATTGACATAGTAAAAATAGTTTTTTATCTACAGATCACTGAAGTAAAAGCATTATTTTAAAATGATTTTTTACATTAATCGGTCAGTTAATCGGTCAAAACTGCTAGAGCCTACAATTTAACATAATATAGGAGTTACGATACCGCTCAGTTGTAAATTCTACCCGTGCGCCGTGGTCAGTGATGGCTAATGACCGTCTCGAACATTCTAAACTCCGGACATCGCTAAGAAACACCTAGTCAGACTACGCTAAGAGGCTTAGTAGAATAATCTAACTGTAAGTGTTGTTTCAGTGCGGACCCCAACTACCGGTCGGCGGTTATAAACACGAACGTGATAGTGAAGCACACGGGAGAGGTCACGTGGCTCAGCCACGGGATCTACGTGTCCGTGTGCGACATCAACGTGGAGCAGTTCCCTTTTGACGTGCAGCTCTGCACTATGAAGTGGGCCTCGTGGACCTACGATGGCTTTCAGGTAATCTTAATATATATAAATCTCGTGTCACAATGTTTGTCCTCAATGGACTCCTAAACCACTTAACCGATTATAATAAAATTTGCACACCATGTGCAGTTCGATCCAACTTGAGAGATAGGATAGTTAGTAATGTAATATAACAAAAACTTTAGCCACAGCAACGCGTGGCCGGGTCAGCTAGTTTAGATATATTTTGTATTATATACAGGGTTATTGATAATCAATTAGCATCCTTTTAGGGGCTTATTCTCTACATCAAAATTAATAACTTTTGTTTAACGACTTTTATGAAATCTCAAAAAAAAAAATTGTTGTTCCATAAGTAAGTAAGTTCGTATAGGCCGGGTGGCTAGCCCTGGTGTCAGAGTTTTTAGGCCGCCTGAAGGCCTCTGACATGGCTAAACGGTTAAAACAACCGGGATCTACAATTTAACGTGTCATCCGACCCACGGTAGCGCTCCGTTGGAAAATGCCACCCGCGGTCACCCATCCAAATACTGACCGTGCGGAACGTTGCTTAATTTCGGTGATCGCTGACAAACACCCAGTCAAACTACGCTACGAGCGCTACTGGTTAGTAGTACTGTAGTTGTTCCATAGAAAAATATCGTTCCCCCTCGACCCTCGACAAAATGTATGGAACAGCTATTTTTTTTAGTTTTGACAAAAGTCGCAGAACAAAAGTTGTTAGTTTTGATGTACAGAATAAGTCCTAAAAAGGCTGCGAATTGATTACCAATAACCCTGTATAAACACTATTCTGTTTATGGGAAGTGCTGTTTTCGATTATTCCAACTCTTTGGTGGCTTACTTCTGTGCTTGACAGAGCGTTCAATATTGTCGATAGAAATAAAAATCCTTATACTCAGAGTAAAAAAAAAATCAAGAGAGAATGTTGTGAACAAACAAGTGATGCAAAACTACGCCTCGTGTACTGACAATTACACACACATCCACGTACAATGAAACTACGCCTTGGCTTGTCAGTTGAACTATGGCGGCGCAACACCGACGCACTCACACATGTTTAAAAAACCGGCCTTACTTGACTGTTCAACGACGTTCCCTCTTGATTTTTTTATTTGCTCTGAGTCCTTTTTTGACCGACGAACCACCGGAGGAGGTATACAATTCGACGCGTATATTTTTTTATGTATAACACGCATAACTTTTTTGTAGTAGTCCGATTTTAATAATTCTTTTTTTATTGAAAAGAGTATACTTCTTAATTGGTCCCATTTAAATTTTATCGAAATCGGCTAAGCCATTTTTGATAAATAAACAATAATGTGCAAAATGCTACATCGATCCGTGCGAAATATTCGCTAATACTTTCATGCTAATTTTTGCAAAAAATAATTTTGTTATCTGTACTGACTGTAACACAGAACATTCACATCGTTATTATGAACAGTAGGCAAGGCAACACACTTTCATCATCTTTCAATATGTTCCCTACTCTTTTGCTTTAAAAAAACAGAGCTTGATTATCCTCTTCAGTCCACGTTGATACAAACTACATTGTATCTTTGTGTTTTTGAACTGACGTGGAATTATATAGATGACTGTCTCGGTGGCTCAGTGGTTAGTGACCCTGGCTGCTGGGTCAAAGAGGCATGGGTTCAATTCCCAAGCAGGGTAAATATTTATGTGATGAATATAGGTGTTTGCTCTTTGTCTGGGTGTTATTATTTATATAGGTATGTATTTAAAAATATGTAAATGTAGTACATATATCAGTCTCTGACAGCCATATCACAAGCTTTGCTTAGTTTGGGGTCAGAGACCGTGTGTAAGGTGTCTTGTAATATTTTTTATTATTATACATATAGGCTCTTTTACGTAAGAGATAAACAATAATTTTTCACCCTGGTTCTAATAGGGCCGTTAGAACAAAATTACAAGACAAAGATAATTTTACAACTTAACTTTAACTACAAAAAGTGACACAACGAGAAGTAAGAAATTCCGCCAACTCGGTTTAAGTGTCTGTATCCATAAGATATGCTTAAACTTTTAATTAACCTCTCTAAGTAATTTTCGTTGCACTTCTTAGACTATCCTGGATAATTCAATAAAAATGTTTGTAGTAGTGTTATTAGAGTGCAGCCAGTAATTAATGTTTAACAAGTTTTTTTAGTATGGCAAATTAGTGAACAAATTGGGCGCTGAGCTGATCTATCAAATGTAAAATTGAAAGTCAATTTCGATGTAGGATCATGATTCGTAATTCAGATGTAGTATGTATAATAGGTACCTAGGTAAGATCAAGGTTGCCTGCAAGAAATCGCCATGGGTGATAAGGCCGCCACTTTATAATCATATTTTTTTGTCGTATATGTGTAAATAGTGTTTATTTTTCATATTGTGGTTGTAAATAAAGAGTTTCGTCTGTCTGTCTGTCTGTCTGTCTAGGTACAAAACTAATTTGTGATGATACTATTTGGCAAGATTGGTTAGTATGTAAACACTAATAGAATTTGCAAGTATGAACCAAATCGGTTTAGAGCGAGTAGAGATATTGGCTTATAAATAAATAAATAAGTATTAGGGGACACCTTATAGTATAAATTAGACGTTCGCGTTTGGTACGCTCCGCACCGCAAACTTGGTGTGCTCCGTACCAAACTCGATGGTATGTTCAGCGGTCCGCCGCACATTATTATTGACGGTGCGCTCGGTTCGATGACTCTGCCATAGGATTTGGTGCGGTCTGCACCAAGTTCGATCGTGTGGCCAAACCACCGCACCATTCAGCGCTTTAGTATACATAGTATCTATAATAGTCTGTGGCTTTAGTCGCAATTCTACCTCCGAGAGAGACACACGTATTCAATGGCACCAGACAGAGAAGACGTAAATATTACGGAAAAAGTTTAATTATTAATATTAGAACTTTACAACTTTTTGCATGTTTATGAGGTTTGTCTCACGACCTATAATTCAACAAAAAGGAAAGTAAAAAAAATCGATAGATGTAGTCCATGGTTGCCACAACTTACGCGATTTTAGCTTGTTCGAATAAAGTTGGAGGCATTTCGACGTGATCACTGTCTAGTAGGTACTAGACAGTGAGCACGGAAAGCACTAGACCGTCTTTGTGCGGTGCAGTGGTGTGGCGTGTCGAGCGCACCGGACTGTCCGTCGGTGCGGAGCGTTCGAAATGCGAACATCCTACTAATATTATAAACGCGAAAGTTTGTGAGGATGGATGGATGGATGGATGTTTGTCACTCTTTCAGACAAAAACTACTGAACGGATTGAGATGAAACTTTGCAATAATATATATAGTTTATATATCAGAATAACACATAGGCTATAAATTATAATGATATTGCGTCAAAAATCAAAACATCAAGCCACGGGTAAAAACTAATCTATTTATACTATTACATGCGGTATCTGATACTAAACTAAGCAAAGCTTGTCATATGGCTGCCAGAGACTGATATACTACATACATATTTTTAAATACATACATACCTAAATAATACCCAGACACAGAGCAAATACCGATGTTCATTACATAAATACTTGCCTGGGTGGGAATCGAACCCACGCCTCATTGATCCAGTAGTCAGGGTCACTAACCACTGACCTACTGAGGCAGGCAAATGTATATGTATGAATGAATATGAGTTATAAAGATTCAATTAAATATATGTATCGTGAGGTCTACTTTTAGGATAACTACTGATTTTAGTATTAACAGATTGGTAGGCTAGTACGTACCTACATATTATTCAGTTTCACGTAGACACCATATTAGGTAGATGTTCGGTTTTGTATAGTAAACAAGTTCGTGTTAGGTCGAGCTCTCAGGGAAACTCATGTTTTAAACAAAAACGGGACTCCAGGCGCTTCTGTGACTGACGTTTTAGCAGAATACGAGTAACTTTTGTGTAGTAGCTAAGTGCTTCTGTTTAAACAAGTATCTACTGATCTATAAGGGATCTTTCACATGAACATATTTTATGATATCATTGCATTCATCATTATCAATAACGTTTGATATGGACCAACCTCGAATTAGCAATGATTTGTATTTTAGAGATTGGTGCCAGAGTGAAAATTGGTTATAATGAATTGCTGTCATTCACCATTTGTCAATGCCTCAGACCCTTAGACCAGATAAAAAAATCAAGACAGAATGTTGTGAACAAACAATTGAGGCTGATCAAAACTACGCCTCGCCGTGTACAGACAATTTACACACACATCAACGTACAAGGAAACTACGCCCTGGCTTGACAGTTGAACTATGGCGGCACAACAGCGACGCACTCACGCATCTATAAAAAACCGGCTTCACTTGACTGTTCAACGACGTTCCCTCTTGATTTTTTTATTTGCTCTGAGCTCAGACCAAATAAAAAAATAATTTGGTCTGAATCAGGGTCGATGGTCATTGAATACAATATCCGCTGCTTACAATACTTACTTACATCATGAATGTACATCAGGTGTACATCAGGTTATGAAAGCATGCAGATATAATAAAATACATGACATGTTATTTTCAAACATTTCTTAAAGAAATTTCTTCCTTTGGTTCGTTTCTTATGAATACGGTGTGCTTTAATAGAGGTTACTGTTGAGTATAACACGTGTGAGTGCGGTAAGTCCTGTCCACGGAACAGAAAAAAGAAGTGGAAATTCGGTGCGCATAATTCATGCTGGAATCACTGTCGCCAAAATCTCACCAACTAAGGGACCTAATATCTATCACTACACACAAATAAAACATTTACATATTTGATTGGTTGTTTTTATTTTACTCAAAAAGAGCCTACAAAAAGTGGATATATGATAATAATATGACATAGAATTACTCAAAAATAGATTAGCAGTTATTGCGTTATTTTACTAGATGTAGGTACTTGATGTAGTTAGCGGGTATATTTACGACGTTTTGTTAACCATAAACGTTGGTATTAAACAAGGTTCTCTACTTTATCATCGATAGCGTTATATTAGGGCACGCAACAGTGACCTAGATTATTAACAAGCTAAAGTTGATAACTGTGTCCATTTCAGTGTATGGGTAACTTAAAAGTAATAAATGGGCGTAGCTACGCTTACGCGGGCCGCTTCTCACTTCCATGGTTTTTTCTGTTCCGTGGACCTGTCAGTCTCATAATGGTCCGAGGACGGATATAGGACGCCGTGGGTGTTCCCGGTTAGCCTGCTCCTTTGATAAATAATAAGGTGGTCTTCCTTGGGATTAGGTCGGTTACAACGACGGGATAAAAATAAGTTGTGGCGATTTGACTATTATGTCTAATAACTCTGTTTTTTGTTAATCTTTACATGTCGTCATTTATGTACAATCTACTTACTACCTATAAACATTGTAAGAGTTTACTCATTATAAGAGTTTACTTTGATCAAAATATCAACTGATCTTGTGCAGTTGGCACGTTAAGGTACAGTACTGACTTTAGTTTTATCTTTCTCGTTATCGTAAGTTCGATTGAAATTTGTTGAACATGGACGCACTTATTTATCAACATAAAACAAACCCATTACATCCTATCGTACTAATATTATAAACGCGAAAGTTTGTGAGGATGGATCGATGTTTGTTACTCTTTCACGCAAAAACTACTGAAAGAATTTAGATGAAACTTTGCAATAATATAGCTTATCTATTAGAATAACACATAGGCTATAAATTATAATGATATTGAGTAAATGTTCCCTAATATAACGATAAGTGTTGAGTAAGTAGGAAAAATTCTGCTATCTGCGAGCTAATCTAGAGTGCGCTTTAAGAAATGTTAAAAAAAAACAACTGTCGAATCGAACAACCGTCAAATCGTTTTTTTTTTTTTGGATTTTCCACCTCCTTTATTAAGGGTGGTAAGGTAGGGCCTCGGGTTTGAAAGACGGAAAGTGTCATAGTCTACTTTTTATCCCGGATAATAAAGGGTTCCCATGGGATAGCACAAAAATCAAAATATCATGCGGGCGAAGCCTCGGGTAAAAACTAGTAATTTATAAATCAAACTCAGAATAGAATTATACCCATTACCCTTCGAGCAAATATCTAATCAATAATTAGGTGACATAACGTCGAGAAAACGGGTCATTGTGTAAATATCGAAGTCGGTATGTATGACGGCGCTCGGACGTTATTTTACTACTTTCACTAGCTTAATTTACCGTATAATATTGTACTTATCTATTATATAAAAGGCTTCCCTGAGTGACTGACTGACAGACAGCCTACAGCCCAAACCGCTAAAGATATAACGTTGAAATTTGGAATATAGGTACATTGTACTACGTAATGGAGCACTAAGGACGAAAAGTTTGAACTTTCGACCTCTAAGGGGGTAAAACGGGCCCTTTTCGTTTGTATGTAACTTTTTATTCCCTGTTCCGATTCATTTGAAACTTCGTATACATGCTTTTCAAACAAAATAAAAGTTACGTTTTTACCTATTTTTCCGAATTTTCCTTATCTAAGGGGTCAAATAAGGCCCCAAAGTTGGTGAAAAAAGCGTCTATTACATCCAACCAGCTGAACGGTTATGGTTGAAATCTGGTATGAAGAAAGCGTACAGCAGGTTTCAATACAGGAACTAATAATATCCAGGAAAATCTGTAGGGTTCCTGAGGTATAGCCAATATTAACCAGTTTAGGCTACAGCCCAAACCGTCGATGATATAAACTTGAAATTTAGAATATACGTACATCGTACAACATCATGAAGCACAAAGGATGAAAATTTTGAAAAATCGACCTCTTACGGGGTAAAACGGGCCCTTTTCGTTTGCATGTAACTTTTTATTTCCTGTACCGATTGACATGAAACTTTGTAAAGATGCTTTTGATACTAAATAAAAAATATAGTTTTTCCTGTTATTCTGAATTTTCCATAAAAAAACTTACTTAGGGGTCAGATAAAGGAATAATAAAGTTGGTGAAAAAGCATCGATTACAGCCAAGGAGCTGAAAGGTTACGAATGGAAACGGGTATGTAGAAAGCACACGACATGTCTTATTACTGGAACTATTACTATCCCGGAAAATCTTCAGGTTTCTTAGGGATAGCCAAAATTAATCAGTTATAATTATAATGTAAAGCTAAGTTAAAATGGTTAAATGAATTCTAACGAAATTTAGAACGAAGCTAGACAATAACACATATTACCACTTAGGGTACTGCTATCCCGGAAAATTTGAGAGGGTCCTTCGGGATGTCGATTTCTTAAAAAAACACTAAAAACGGTTTGAAAATCTCAATGAATTCTTTTTATGTTAAAATAGCCACCATTTTAACTAATAAATTACTAACTATTGACCTTCTGGGAAAAGTCCCGTATTCTTTGTGCGCTAGACTAATCGTAACCCTGAATACGCGTAAAAAATGATCACAATTTTTTTTATAATATAGTGAAATATCTAGAATATAATTAAGATAATGATTTATCCTTATATGGGTCAAAATGGGTCCCTAATAGTTGACGATTTTTTTCTATTTTATGAGCCAATAATCTTAAGCTTAGGGTACATACGGGTCAATATATATTATGTACTTTACTATGAGATCAACCCTAAAAAGCGAAGATTACCTACCTATTCCATAGATGTTGTCGCGGGTCGATGAACTTTTTGTGTTGAACAGTTGATTTTATTTACGTGATTTCGGGGTTGGTACCATAGTAAAAGTTCGTTAAATGAGGAGTATAATAGCATCCTTGAACTGACTGACTGTCTAGATATACATTATGTGTTTCTCAACAGTAATAAAATATATTTTTTCATCTGCCTGGGGTCAGACAACGTCTGAAAGTCCTACAAGTGTCTCGATCACTTTTAACTGGGTGAACGGTTTTGGGCGAGATTGTCACAATATCTCTCGGGAAAAATGAGTTCAGAATAATAGAAATTAAACTTCTAATGACTGAATGAAACATGTCTAATACATATACCGGCCTTAATTAATAGCGTACTTCTGAACGTAGGCCTACCCGCGAAGGGTGATTAGGCCATCGGCCATATCCATCACGCCGGCCGAACGCGGGTTGCGGAATCTATATACGACATTGATTTTTCTCTACGGATGTACCTATACATGTTGCCTCAATGTTTTCCATCAATAAAAAGCCAATTGTGTGAAATTTCTAACATTGGCACTCATACAATTATTATTAGTATTGAATTAATTACAAAAATTCAGCAATTTATCATTCAAAAATTCACGTACTCCGTGATAAGCTTTAGATACAAGTACGAGTAAATGAAATACGCAAATACTAAGACAATGCTGTTTACGACCAGTGTGTGTTACCATTGATGACTGATGGCACAGAAACGTGGTCTCTCACTATGGGCCTTATTAGTAAGCTCCAAGTAGCCCACCAACAAGCTATGGAGAGGGCTATGCACAGAGTCTCTCTGCGAGATCGAATCAGAAATGAGGAGATCTATTACCAAAGTTACCGACATAGCCCAACGGATTGGCAAGTTGAAATGGGCAGGAAACAGCGCGGAGCGCTGATGACCGATGTGGTCGAAAATTTTCGAATGGAAATCACGTACCGGCAAGCGCAGCGTAGGACGCCCACCCACAAGGTGAACGGATTACCTCATTAGGACCGTAAGATCACGCTGGATGCAAGCCTTTTCCAACCGGTCTTATCGGAGATCCTTTGGGGAGGCCTATGTCCAGCAGTGGACTTCTTATGGCTGATGGGTGGATGGAGACAATGCAGGCCAATCCGTGGGCTATTTTAGGCAAATACTTAGACAATTCAGGCTAAACCGTAGGCATTATACTTGCAAGTAATATGAAAATAGGCCCAGTCATGAAGGCTCCATCGTAAATTTTATAGCAACGTAAAAAGTGTACTCTCTATTGAACCTTAACCACGAGCTATTATTATTTTAAGTAAGTGCCAAGGCAACGCAACAACGCAGGCCAGACCGTGGGCTATTATCATTGCAAGTAATACAACAACGCAGACTAATAGCAGGCAATCATAATTTTAAGGAAGTATTAAGACAACGCGGGCCAGACCGCGAACTATTAGATATTATTAAAAGCAAGTGTCAAAATAATACGGGTTGAATCGCAGGCTATTATTTTAAGCAAGTAAGTACTAAAACAACGCGGGCCAAATGGCAGGCTATTATAATTTTAACCAAGTATTAAGACAACACGGGCGAAACCGTGGACTATTAGATTTTATTTATAAGCGAGTACAAAGACAACGTAGGTGAAACCGCGAACTGTTTTCATTTTAAGCAAGTACCTATGTACTAAGACAACGCGGGCGAAGCCGTGGGTTTTAAGCTAGTGCCATAATAAGTATTATACTACTGAAATAAAAAATACAATACCAACAAGTGCCAATGTGAAAACTAGAAAGAAAAGACCAGAACAGTGAAATATAAAAGATAATGGTACATTATGAAAAAAATGGAGATGTAGTCAATATTTCATTTGGGCCTTGCTCCTGGCTATTGAATCGTAAGAATTTCTGATTTGTTTCTAAGTCAAACCGTAACAAATCGGACTAGTTGGGAGTTAGGAAATCAGAGAGATCGCCTGGGGAAGGGAGCCTACGCTACACAATTACACCTGAGCTTGCCCATGTGGAAAACTGACGCGCGCCGCTCCAATTTGATATCTACACATATCGACCACATACGAGTACATAAGGGAGTTTTAGGTTTATCACTCGGCTCAGTATTTTATGTATGTTTATTTTAGTATGTATAGTGTTCCTCATGTAGCTTGATTAGATGTTTCTTGCCGATGCAATCTTTAGTGCGGTCAGTCTTTGGATACCAAGCTACGAGTACGATAATAATATAATACGTTAAATTTAATGTTCTAGTTGTTTCAACTATTTAGCTATGTTTGTCAGAGGCTTTCAAGCTGCTTCAAAACTTGACATCAGAGTGAGCTTCTCAATCTTTACCAACTTACTTAAGAACTCGGCTTGCAACGAACTTTTATTGCTTATAGTTTTATTAATTGGTTTATGACTTCTAATGTCTATTTGTTACTGTTGTTGTAGGTTTAGAACTCGGTTGAGCACACTTTTTTATTACTTCACAGTAATTATGACATTATCATTCCGTCAGTAGTTATTCACTGATAAGTTTTCTAAGTACCTATGGAAATAAGCCAACGACTATTAATTATCTACTGATTATTATCCATTGAGCATATTCAGCGCAATAATGTAACACTAATAAATTAGTGACACCACAAAAAGATATGAAGTAAAATAGATACTATAATATAATTACTTTTTGCAAAAAATAGCATGACCGACTTCACCCGTGTACAGAATCATTACATAGTATAAAACAAAGTCGCTTTCCGTTGTCTGTCCCCATGTATGCTTATATCTTTAAAACTACGCAACGGATTTTGATGCAGTTTGTTTTAATAGAGTAATTCAAGAGAAATGTTTATATGTATAATACACCTGTGCGAAGCCGGGGTGCATCGCTAAAACGCATGCACGGATCGATGTAACATTTTTCAAAATGGCTCAGCCAATTTCGATAAATTTTAAATGGGACCAATTTCGAAGTATATTCTTTCCTATAAAAAAGAGTTATTGAAATTGGACTACTATGAAAAAAGTTATGCGTGGTTAGGTATACATAAAAAAAAATATATGCGCGTCGAATTGTATACCTCCTCCGGTGGTGGTTCGTCGGTCAAAAAAATAATTTTACTACCATAAACACTAGGCGATATTCTACAAAAAACCATTGAATTGAAAATTAAGTACGTACGGACGACTCCGATGATTATTTATCTATTATAAAATAAAATCTTTGAAAAACATATTTATACCAAGAAGATATTTAAATTAAAAAAATACAGTCCAAATTAGGCCGAAGAAAACAGCCCTACGACAATAACCGTTCCGTAAATCGTACAGCGGATAATAAACACTGCGTTCTTATTCAACAACAAAAGCTAAAAACTCTCTCATTACTTAAATGGGGCTCGGAAGTAGAAATAAGAGGGACAAAAATCAGTTGTAAGGTTAAACAAAAACAACGGCAAGTTTTCAGCGACTGCGAAATAATTGTATGCATTTCGTCTTGGTTCGTGCTTATTTGAAGTTTGCGCATATTTTTTATTGTTTGTAATAAAAATATACCTGACTAGCTCATGGCCGTGGCTTCGCCGGCGCTGGCTTTGTAGCTTAAAACACACAATTAATTTAACTTTCTTATGGTAATACCTATATTTTTTGGAAATCTGTTCAGTTGTTTCGAAGATTTTTTTAAAAATATTTTGGGACATCTTACACACAGCCTCTGAACCCAAACCAAGCAAAGCTTGTGATATGGCTGGCAGAAACTGATATACTACATACACTTATTTTTAAATACATACTTATATAGATAGTAACTAAATAACACCCAGACACAGAGCAAACACTTATGTTCATCACATAAATATTTGCCCTGGGTGGGGATTGAACCCACGCCTCTTTGATCCAGAAGTTAGGGTCACTAAACACTGAGCCACCGAGACAGTCGAAGATTACCACCTGTAAATTCATAAATCACAAACTTTACCTTTTTAATATAGATTATTATAGATAGTAGATAGTATAGTCTACGTGATTCAATATCATTGTATTAGTCAGTGGAAGTTAGTCAGTGGGATCCCATTGGATCGAAAAAAGTTAAAATGTTTACCCTTATTTTTTATTTTAACAGGAATTTATCGCGACTAGGTATGTTTTGGATTAGTGAAGAATTGGTTTATATGTATAATCTTGTACTTGAGAGATTCTTTAGAAAAGGATTTGTTCTATTCTATTTTATACATAAACAAAGAATTATTTCGTAAATAAATAAGAATACCTCTCTTTAAAAATAAAATATTTTGAAGTAGGTACTATGGAATGAAATCTGGGCTGTGACCAATGCTCTACTTTTATCCAACCTACTCTACGTATAAGCCGTGGTGACCTAGAGGTAGTGACACCCGCCTTGCAATAGTGAGGTCGTGGGTTCAAATCCCGGTCCCGTACCAATGAGTTCTTTGGAATTTATGAACGGAATTTCACACCACTGGCTTTTCGGTGAAGGAAAACATCGTGAGGCAACTTGCATACTTCCGTAGAAGAAATTGGATGGCGTATGCGAATCCACCAACCCGCACTGAGCTAGCGTGGTGGATATGGCCCAATCACCCTTCGTGGGTATGCCTACATCCTGCAGTGGACTATTAAAAGGCTGATACAGTACAGTACAGTACTCTACGTATAAATAAGTATACTTTCTTTAGTACTTGGTTTTTAGTTCGGCTATTCCTGGATGGAAACAATATGGTTATGAATACAAAATATTGTATAATTAGCAAACAGAAACAACGATACTTACGAGTAGGTATTTGTAAAAAAAAATATTTTCTGTTCTGTGTCTCTACTATTATTTTTGTATGGAAAATAATGGGCTTGATTTGTTACTACTCTATAAACCTTATTAAAATAACAGAGACAATTCGGTATAACAAATCTGCCTGTATAAATTATAATTTGATATGAATAAAATATCATCCCTACCTTCATAAAGAATTCATTTCTATGCAAAAAGAAAAGCTCTGAAAATAACCCGCTAGCTATGATAGGTACAAAAATTATGTCAGTCGTTTCATTTCTTTTCACATGAAAACATTTCAGTTGAAATATAAAAAGAATCCTTAGTATGAAAGCGTTTATTGTGAAAAAAGTAAGGAGGAATGTCGTTATACCTAATCTATAAGCCAGCGGCGAGGAGTCTTTTTGTGCACAATAGCTGGGTTTACCGCATATTAGTCTACATTTTTCATTACGCCCTTTGAAAACAAAAATTATAGCACACATTTTGTGGCAGCCGTAATTAAGCACGGATTTTCCTTTTAAGCCAGTACAAATGTAAGAACACGAGTACCTACTAATGTTTGGCTTTAACTGTTTCAGTACATTTTTGCAATATTTTCGCAAATTACGAGTAGGAAAGTGACAATAAAAAAAACCGGACATGTGCGAGTCAGGCTCGCAAATCGAGGGTTCCGTACAAACACATTGTTAAAATAATTAAAACCTGTTTTAGCATGTGCTAATGAACTTCTTCTATATGATACCTTAAATGATACGATTTACTCACTTTGAATTTTGAACCCATATTTTGTGAATTTTGAGGCCCTATTTTTTGTGATTTAAATAAAAATGTACAGTTTTCAGATTTATTCCTATATGTCTACTCTGAGACAATGCTTCTCGCCAAATTTCACAGTTCTATGTCAACGGGAAGTACTTACCCTGTAGATTTTGATTTTTGTGAGTGTCGAAATATGCGGTTTTTTACGACATAAACGGCTCTAACTTTTTCAAACGATAACTGAGAAGGTTTTATTTTACACAACTGCCAGCAATCATAAATATAAGTATACAGTTTAAATTTCAACTCGATATCTTTACGCGTTCCCGAGATAAAGAGTCTTGACATACACACAGACGGACAGACGGACAACAAAGTGATCCTATAAGGGTTCCGTTTTTTTCCTTTTGAGGTACGAAAATAACGCTTCGTTGAGCAAATCAAAGTCGAAAAACGTTCGTAACCGTAAAGATACTGATAAGTATGCTCGTGGTTTGACCAGCTTTCCCATTCATTGCATGGGCTGATATAGCAGGTATCTAATAAACATCAAACATCGTATAATAGATCCATCCATCCATCCATCCATCAGCCAAAAGACGTCCACTGCTGGACATAGGACATATAATAGGTAAATATACCTAAATAAAACTACTACGTAAAACTCGAGAAATATGTTAGCACGTGTATACATATATGTTCGCAGGGTGTTAAAATATGCAAAGGGCATTTTTGTCCAACTCTCATTTTTACCGTGAAAATGTTGTAAGAAGTTCTAACACGATAGGTACGTAGAAACGAATGTGTTAACATTAATGTATAACATTTGCTTATATGATAAAGATTTTGAGATAACTAATGAATACATTATGTGACTTTGAGAGGTGAGAATGTAAGGAAAAATTACCTACCTAATATTTTTTGCGGACATCGGCGTCGTGTTTTGGGACTTAATTATAGTTGATCAAAGCTGAATAAATAATTCAACAGCGAGATCGAATCAGAAATGAGAAGATCCGTAGAAGAACCAAAGTTACCGACATAGCCCAACGGATTGGCAAGTTGAAATGGCAATGGGCAGGGCGCGGGACACAGCGCGAAGGACTGATGACCGATGGAGTCGAAAAGTTCCACGTACCGGCAAGCGAGGCGTAGGACGTCCATCCACAAGGTGAACGGATGACCTCATTAAGACCGCAGGATCGCGCTGGATGCAAGTCGCTTCCAACCGGTCTTATTTGAGATCCAAAGGGGAGGCCTATGTCCAGCAGTGGACTTCTTATAGCCGGTGGATGAATAATAATCATTTTGATAAAGCCGTTGCCGTTTACACGACTGTCCATAAAACTTACTCCTCTGGAGACACTGCTTCATTATCAATTACAATGCACTTCGAATAGTATAATCATTGTTATGTACTCGTAAGTTATGTAAGTTATTTTTTATTTCTATATTTTTGATGATTTAACGTTTAATATATTATCGTCTTACATTGTAATTTTGCTTACTGGTTAAATTTAAAAAAGTAACTTATTTTTGTCAATATTTCCAAAATGTAAATTGACCTTTTTCTTTATTTTTCTTTAAATTTTAGTTTTTGATGTTAAATTTATTACTAATTTGATGTTAAATTTATTACTAATTTGAGGTTAAATTTATTACTTTTTCTGTATTATTTTGGGAGAAGCCTTTGGCACCCGAAACACAGTTTTATACTAGTTCGGTGTCAATGGATTCATGATAAATATGTGATAATGTTTTCAGTCGAAATAAATTTATTATATTATTATTGTTGCGCAACAACAAAACAAGCGCACTTCAGCGCTAATTATGTTGGCTAGCAACTAAATAATTGCGTTGACTTAACTCTCTAATATTTAGGTTGGCTGGACCAGAACTTTCGATTTCCACTGACCGCCAGACCTCAATTCCATATTCAAACAAATCAACGTCAAACTCAAACCGCCGCCCACTGAGCTGAAACTAAGCAAACGAAACAATGAAATCGAAAATGAAACCCAACAATCACCCTCAACAGGTATTTTTGTTCAAAAACATTTTATTTTCTCTTCAGTTAGCCGCCTAACTCCCTCTGGAAGTTAATAACGTTTTGTAACCGAGAACAGAGATATCTCTAACGAGGCTTGATGTAAAAAGTTTGCCTTTTATGTTTTTTAATTGTTTTTATCCCACGTAAAACCCCCATTGGCATTTGTCCTGCAAAAAGGCTACGTCCACATGTTCTGCCTCATCCGCTTAATCATTTGGTGTATAAAGCTGGAAACATACTATCGGACGCGGCTGACGGACGCGACTGACAGCCGCGACTTAGCAGTGTGTACGTCTTAAAACATCCGGCGCACCAGATCTCTCTCGGACGTCCGAACGCTCAAGGTCAGGCCAAGGTGACGTCCGTGACTTATGTCCGATAGTGAGTACGTCTCAGTGTACATTCATTATCTAGATACCATCAATCGCGGCTGTCAGTCGCGTCCGATAGTATGTTTCAAGCGTACGTAACTTTAAGTCCTAGAAACATAAAGCAAAATACACCAAGAGTGTTTCAACTCAAAACTATTTGAATTCAATAGAAATAATTCGCAAGTTAACAGAGTTTGTGTTAGTTGATATTTGAAATTATTTAAAAATTCACTTAGTTTTGATCTCGTTTGCAAAGAAATACTGCGAAATGTTTCTTTACACGATGGATATATTCATTTTACAGCCCTGAAATAGTAAAAAATTGTGCTAAACCATTTTATCCAGCATTTTGTCATTTTTTCTTTTCAATTCATGATTTTTTTTATATAGACAGAACAGCATTTTTTTGTACCCGTTTAATAAATCATCTATCCAACTACTCATATGTCGCATGCACTTCAAAATTACGAATAAAATCAATAAATTATAATGTAGCGCCAATACTTTAAAAAAATGCACTCTATTTGCAATTGACAATCAGTATTTTATTATCAAAGCTTTCAAGCCAAATGAAACAGATTCTAATTTAAAATCGGTATAAAATGTTGAATGCATAAGCAAAAGAAAACGAGTATTGGTTTTCTGCTCTTAACACAGAAAATATTGTGGGGAGGTAGAAAATTTTCGAGTATGTACCCAGTTGTCAAACTAAACTTAACGAACTTTTATGAACAAATTTTGCGTATACACATATTTTGAGATCCCGAATTACATACATATTTTAAAAGATTTTCATGCTCAACTCATAAAAATATTTTATTGAAAGTCACTTTTTATACGTTATTGAATCTGGAGAAAATGCTGTTCTAGCGTATTTTATATTTTATCGCTGTTTGATAACTGATGTTACGAACATAATATTATATTTTTCGAACATATAAATACTATTACTTACTAGGTGAAAATTATTTTCACTCACAAAATATCAATAGATAATTATATAAATAAAGCTATTTAAAGCAGTATAGTCATAACTGTAGTACGATATTTTACACTTGAAAATAGTAGCCATATTACAAAAAACACAAATTTTATGTTCTCGTGAATATTATTATATTGATTTTTCCTGATCACTACATAGTATAAAACAAAGTCGCTTCCCGCTGTCTGTCCCCACGTATGCTTTAAAACTACGCTACGGATTTTGATGCAGTTTTTTTAAATAGATAAAATGATTCAAGAGGAAGGTTTATAGATATGTAATAATACACCTGTGCGAAGCGTGATCGGGGCGCTAGTAAAATATAAAGTGAGGAAAATTTACGTCCGGTCATAGGACAGGTGACGTTATCAACACATTAAGCTCGATTATAGAGGCGCCAGCGTAAATTTAAAAGCAATGTAAAAAGCGTTATCTCTATCAAATGCCTAAAGTGAAAAAACAGGACTATGCTATTTAGCTATTATAATTACGATGGCGCCTCTGTAATCGAGCTTAGTGTTATGGTAGGGACTGGATATGAATGAAATAACTGCACTGTCACTTACAATAAAAACAGCTCTGATTTCACAAAGTAGACCTTCATTATATTACAAAAACATGAGTCACTAAAGTTTAGAAAAGAAATGAACCTTCTGCGATCTGACTCGCTCAAGTGGTTTGAAACACAATTTTGTTAACAAAACTATGGCACTTCTAGAAAATCACGTTGCCTACTTTCCATTTATTTTTATAGAGGCTTTACTTGCTGGAGAAGCAATTGCAAAATGCTAGCGCAAAGAAACATAAGAAATGAAAAGATCTATGACCTAAGGTATTATTCTACACCGAGCTGAATATACGAATTTAGTTTTCAGCGAAGTACTCACCAGTTATAAAATAAATTGAGTGTTCAAAAATAGATATTTAATAAACCCATTTATAAATCCATATTTGTATCGAAAGCAGGTAAGCTTGCACATGCAGCTCAAAACTTTGAGCTCCTGTAAGCGGATCTCGCGGCACGCTCCACTACCGCACATATTTTTCTTTCAAAATCTGTGAAATTCGTTTTGGTACCCAGTTTAGAATTTCAAACATTTTCTGCAGAATATTTCTTCATCTAACCCTACTCTAGCGACTTTATTTAGCCGAGTCACGAAAACTATTAAAAACAGGCGGTGCTTTAATTATTTGGCAGCTCTGAAATGCTAACTTTGTAGATGTATGAGTAGAACTAATAATATAATCAGAGTGAATAAAATAATTAAACATTAGACGAAATTATTAACGATTATGTATGCAATACCTGCGTGGAGTCATAATAACTGTTCAAGTTCTGTACACGGTGGAAGTTGGTTACGCCATTTTTGGCGAAAAATAATTATTCACTTAGTCTTATAGGGAAATCCGCTCCTTTTCCGCTATTACTTCTTTATTCTACCTTTCTAGCAAAACACTGTATTTTGGTATGCTTAATTTTATTCAAACTGTGGTCAAATCCAATCCTATCTTGAATAAAAAATAACCTGAATCAAGTCAAAAATAGCCGTTTAATAGTATGTTCCCAACTATTTGACTTTCAAATTAAAATCCCTTCTCTGTCCGTGGGCTAAGCACACCTAGGCTTCTAGACCTCTCGCATAGCCACGAAGATGCCGAATGCTAAATGGACGGCTAGAATTTATTCATGATACCTACTCGCACTCACAGTCCGAAACAAGCACATTTGAATTCATCGCCATCATCAGCTTGTTGTAGCCCACTGCAGGGCATTCTTCCTCTTTCGTTACTGATCCCTATGGATTAAATTTTATTTTTTGTACATATATTTAGGGCCACATATTCCGAATATTGATTGAATGTACAGATGCTGTAATGACTATTATTGTAGTTCTACTAAATCTTTTGTTTTGGCGTCTCTTTTGGTATAGGCCTGCTTCTGTCTCTAAAGTGATCTGTCATCATGGGCATCACGTCTGATAAAACGTGTGAACAAAAATATAGTTCATTTATAGAGCCAGTCTAAAGAAGAAGCATATATATATCTGTCAGTTATTATTCAAGCTGCTTACATAATAATTATTTGAGCACATTCCAGAGCCTTTCAGTTCGAGACACAGTAATTTACTGTGCAAATTGCAATGTCTGTAGCAAACAAAAAAAGGACGAAAAAGTTTATATCCCATGGTCTTTAAAATTTAATGTGCTTAGTGACGCTGAACTGTTAGAGCAAAAGCGATACCTACCATTAGACAGACATTTTTCTTAATTCGTAACTCAATAGTATTAAAAAATTGAGAATACTAGTAAAAAGTAACACTATCTTTGAAAAAGAAGCTGATTACGCTTTCAAAGCAAAAATAAAAATAAATTTCAACAAAAATGTCGACACTAACCTTTTCTCATTTTCTTTGTACGCAGCTAGATCTAATAAAGCAGTTCGACGAAGGTGACACCACGAACTACCAGACGAACGGAGAATTCGACCTGGTGAGCTTCGAAGCCATTCGCCACAACCAGTACTACTCGTGTTGTGTAGAGCCCTACCCCGACATCACATACGTCATCAAGTTGAGGAGAAGGCCCATGTTCTACGTCTTCAACTTGATACTGCCTTGTCTGCTTATCAATGGGATTGGTAAGTTGACCTGGTATAATTGCATTTTTATTAAATAATTACGTTTATTAAGTATAGGCTTTACTTTGCGGAAGTGATACATCTTTATTATCGTCAATATACAATTAAATAATAAAATAATTATTACAAAATAATGTCAATTAACACCAATTACAAAATAAAATTACAAAATTAGATATTAAATTAACAAAATAAAATTTCGCTTGTCTATAATATATTTACCTAACAATGATGTGCCCTGCGCTCGACATCCCTACGTCCAAAAGTGCCCATAAGACTGGCAGCGTTTCCGCGCTGAATGGCCAGTGATATGTTCTGGACCAAGTAGTCCCCGGAACGTGGATCACGCCCCCTCTCTCTGAGACGACGCCCTAGAACTGATATGAAATTTTTAGCCTCTTCGCTCCACGGTCCCGCCGTCTCAACGGCAAATGGGACAAACTCATACGCCGATTCCAGGGCAGAGTATTTAAGACGCTTGCCTTTTGCCGCCGTTTCAGCACCCGCGCCAGCGGTCCGCTGCGTAGCCGGAAGGTGACAGGACGCGTATGTGCTTACGCACGTGGCGTCCCAAATAAGGCAGCGTCCCCTTCGCCATGGAATCAGTGTGAGCCCATCCGGTCTTTTGCAGTCGGCACGCGATAATCCCGGGGGCTCCAAGGCGCACGGGATCTCGCCAGAAACAAGCGCTCTCCTAATCAGCTCGTTGATAGCATGATGCCTAGGTCTGCGACCAAGGCACCTAGTGCAGCTGAGACCGTGGTAACCATTGGCCTCCACCCTTGCACCGCAAACACACACATGCGGCTCACATACTGAACAACCCAGTCAAAATCCCGCAGCTACCCTGAGAGAGTCGTTGTCCAGCAGCGTACCCAAGTGAGGCGATGGTAGGGCATGCAGCCAGGCTCCTGACTCCCTCCTAGACACCGCCCTCAGGCGAGCCGACTCGGTACCAGAAGCTCCATCACACAACTGAACAAAGATATGTTAAGTATATATATATATACAAAGATATATTAAGTATATATATATATATATATATATATATATATATATATATATATATATATATAAGGCGCTTGTTGGTAGGCGACGTTGTGGTCGACGATGAATACTAACGACGTTTTGAAAGATATGTTTTCGAAAAAAAAAACCGGACAAGTGCGAGTCAGGCTCGCACACCGAGGGTACCGTACAAATCCAGAAAATTTCACAAAATTGGGAAGTAAATTGTTAAAATTTCTGTACTATAATAATCAATTTTTTTTTAATTTTCTCGTCATACATCGAAAATTACAGATTGTCAAAATAATTAAAAACCTGTTTTAGCATGTACTAATGGAGCTCTTTTATATGATACCTTAAATGATACGATTTACTCACTTTGAATTTTCAACCCATATTGTGTGAATAGGCCCTATTTTTTTGTGATACAAATAAAAATGTTCGGTTTTCAGATTTATTCCTATATGTGGATTCTGAGACAATGCTTCTGGCAAAATTTCACAGTTATATGTCAACGGGAAGTACCCTGTAAGTTTTGGTTTCTGTGAGCGTTGAAATATGCGGTTTTAACGACATAAACGGCTCTAACATTTTTATACGATAACTGAGAAGTTTTTCTTTCACACAACTGCAAGAGACTATAGATATACGTATACAGTTTAAATTTCAACTCGATATCTTTACGCGTTCCCGAGATAAAGAGTCTTGACATACACACAGACGGATAGACGGACAACAAAGTGATCCTATAAGGGTTCCGTTTTTCCTTTTAAGGTACGGAACCCTAAAAAACAAGTTTTGTTGCTTATATAAAGTGTCACACACAAATTAGTCTATTCTGAGTGTTCTATTTATTGAGAAAATAGCGTCCCATTAGTAAACTTATTTTCGAGTAAAATTACCTGGCCACAAGTAATTTATATGCACGTGTTCTAGAATACCTACGACGAAAGCTCTTTGCGTCGAATATTTCGTGCCTCGCGAAGTTTGATATAGACTTCTAAATCTCAAAATCTGTGTCGTTTGTATTCCATCGAATGTAGGCAAAATATATTCCAGACTTTTGGTTCGTCGAATCACCTTCAGAAACATATACTTTGCGACTACAATGAAGGTGCTAAAATAGAAGCACAGCCACTGTGATGGTAATTTTGACCCGCTGCTGATCTGAAACTGGGCCAATGTTGCACGATTGAGTAGATAGATAAGGAATGTTATGAACTTTGAAAAGGCTAGTCAAATATAATAGTATGTTCTACATTATTCTGTAGATGTTATAAAGTTTCTTTGCACTGGTGAGTATTTTTATCTAGTTTCAAGTGTATTGGTCATTACTAGATGTATTCGTATAATGCAATAAAGAGTCCAATACATGACGAAATTTATTAAAATTAATAATTCAGATGAGGCTTGATACTATAAACAATAAAAAAATAACCATACATTTTATAGAATTAGTTTTACAGACCTCAGAAATTTTACGATAATAGTGTACTTTCGTTCGGCCTTCATTCTTTTAAACCAACTTCCAAAAAAGAGGAGCTTCTATATTAGTCTGTATGCATTTTTTTGTATGTTCATCGATAATTTCGCCAATTGTGAACCGAATCGAAAAATTCTTTTTAATTCAAAAGGATATACTCCTGAGGTGGTCCCATTTAAATTTCACAGTAATCAGCTGAGCCGTATTTGAAAAATAAAATAATGTTAACAATTCGAGCGAAATATTCGAATTTTGTACACGATAGAAGGCGGTTATGTCATTTTTTTGCAAAAAATAATTATGTTGTCACATATCGAAACTTTTGAATTTTTAAGCGATATATTATTTGACGAACTTAGTCAATAAAATTATGTGTTGCGTCAACAAAAACGGTCTCCCGCACACACGCAACACAAAATACAATTTAGCAGGAATAGGATTTTTTCTGCACTACTCTAGCTTATAAAAAGTATCCAGTCTTTAACCTAGGTCGTCCGCAAGATAATCCGGCTTTCTATTTTGCTACGTTTCACGTGAGTAAGAAACTTTACCGAAGAAAGTCGAAATTGTCTTGAACCTTCGCGGACAAAGTTAAGCGAACCGTGCTTTGAGCTCCCTAACAATGTACCACGAAAGCATTTTCCGAACATTCTCTTTATTAAATTTTACCATAATCACCCTCATGAAATGGATTCTTCTAACTTTTTCAATTTACTTAGGAATCGAGTATTTTTTCGTATGTAAATAATCATATCATTCGTACCATATGTAACTTTAGCTTATGACTAATAGTAGATTGTATCATATGGGAGCAAAATAATATTTTTACGGCGAGGGCGATTTTTTGAATCCAGAGCGAAGTGAGGGATTCTTTAGTAGAATCCTGAACGTAGCGAGGGATTCAAAGTACGTCGCCCGAGCCAAAAATATATTTTGCGCCCGAGTGGTACACTCTACTTTTCATCACCTCTATGAGAAAACAAAAGCCGCCTCATATTTTACTATAACAGTATTATTTAATAAAACGTAGAGTAACAACTAAATTGAAATTAAATGGTATCTAATAATAAAACAAATGAAAACTTACAATTACATTCATTTCATTCATTTCCTTGGCGCTGAACACTAACATTACAAATACTTCCAAATTCAAAAAGTGCGCGGCAAAGATGATTCCGTCGCACTTATAAAGTTCCTTATAAAACACCTCCTTTGGGCGCACTTAAAGGCAAACCAAGTAGACCTTTTCGAATAGATGTGATGAAAAATATATTCCAGCCTATGATTTTATCCTGTATAACTATTTATCCAGTCCGAAAGTCAAATATTACCGCCGTCCTAGAAATACACGCTCAATAAATAATAGAATATAACAAATGGTACTAAGTATTTTAAATATTATTTTTGTACTAAGTATAGTTACTCTCTGCTTCGAATCGTACAATAACACGTAGAAATAAAAATAGGCTAAATTTCACTTTTCAGAAATATTGTATAACAATATATATTTAGTCTTTCTATCTGACTTATTTTAGACCGCGACATCTTGCTACGTTACCTACCTAATTTCGGTGTTTTCTATTATATACCTACGTGTTATTGAAACGTAAATCGATGTCTAACAATAGGTACCTAAAAGGATATGAAATGAATTGGCGAATTTTTCTTATGAAACGTAATTTCTATATTTGAAAATGCCTTCAGGGAAGTAAGAAACACATCATGTTTATTGATTACGATTTAAATTGGTTCTATTTGATCGTACATGTTTCGATTTTGGATTGCCTACGGTCACATTTGTATTTTTTGTGTACGATTGTGTGGGTGTTGCCATATTTTCACCAATTGAAAATTGAGTTACCAGGCCTATTTAATATGTATGTACTTATATCATTTGTATACATGAAAGGTTCGCATTAGATAACTTCCACCTGAATGTTAGTAAATCAAAGAGGAATAGTTTTGAGATGATGTTGTGATGTTCATTTGCTTAAAATTTTGTTATAATTATCTTGCATGAATCGAAAACGTGCTCAATGTTGAATGTAGGTAAAAAACGTGAAACTTAGTCCGCAACGGACAAGGCTAGTGCAAGGCTCTCTTCAAACAGTTGATAGGCATACCTTTAACTAGGTAAGTATATGATTTGTTCATGTTTTTTTTTGGCCACAGCTCTCCTGGTATTCTACGTGCCGTCAGAATCAGGAGAAAAAGTGACGCTGGGAATAAGCGCGCTTCTCTCCATGACCGTCTTTCTGATGACGATCAGGGACACCCTGCCGCCGACGGAGAAGACTCCTCTTATAAGTGAGTTATTTATACTTTAGCTATATGCATGTAGAAGAACGTGACATCAAGAACACATCAGCACGGTCAGTTGGTGCAGGCAGTAGCGGATTATCCCTAAAGCAAACTAGGCGCGTGCTTGGGAGCACGAAGTTATGATGGAGCGCACGCGATCATGTAGATTTGGTTTAGCAAGAGTGAGGATTTATAAGTATATAGTATAGATAATAATAGTATTCGTTACATATATTTATATCTCGTGTGTGTAAGAAGTATTGTTGATTTTGTGTTTATTAATATTTTAAACTCATGGGTAAAAAAAAAGTTTGTTTTATCTCTTCTTTTGATTTTTTTATCTTTGATTTTGATTTGATTTAATTTGAATCTAAGCGCCCCACAGACAGTTGCGGCTGCGGCCTAGTCTTCAACTAATCACTGGTCTTGTTTTAATAATTTCACGAATTCACCTTCTGTGATTTGTTGAACTTCAGGCCGGAGCTGCAGACCGCAGCTATCTGCGAGACGCATTAAAATATTTCAATCTTCACACTATTTAGGTATTTGTTCACTTTTGTAAAGGTACGAAAGTAAAGATAGCCAAGACATAGTACTTTGAGCATTTTGTTGATGAAAATGTAAGAAATAAATGAATAGATCATTACTATACATCATTACTATCATCATCAATTTATAATCAAATAGGCCACGCCAATTGATTTCCAATAATATTTGTGACGTCGTCTGTCAACCTTGTCGGTGGATGTCGTCGGCTATCGGTTCTGCGTGCCCACTGTCATATTAATCAAAGATAGTGATATTAATTTGCTAATACTTATGCTGGGATATGTACGTAATGTATTTAAATTTGTATATCATCATGTCATCATTATCTGACCTTTATTTCACTAGGTGGGATCGGCACAGCACGTTTCGTTTCGCCACTTCACTCTATCATACGTCATCTCATAATCAACTCCTCTCTCTGGCATATCATTGTCTTCCCACTTTTGCCGCTTACCTTCATAGTATGTACCCTACATTTGTATGTGTGTAGATAGTGTCAAATTCGTAAGATAGTTATTAGTCATAGTCATTTATTCATAATAATATTACATTATTAAGTGAATGTATATTAATTGTGTGTATAATATTTAAGTTGTTGTGTAATATTTAAGTCAAAAACGTTTGGTCTGCATGTGACTGTGAGTTTTTGACTCTATATAGTAAATAAAGTAAACTAAAAATAGAAAGTACCTACTCGTAGTCATCATTCTTAATTTTCAAAGCAAATTATCTTAGCAAAAGAAGCTATTTTGCTTAGACGATTGATGAAGGTATACGAGTATAATATAGTTATTAATCAGTTAATCAAGGACACTGCCGCCCACGTGCTACGTAGAAAACTTCCCTTACAAGTAAGCAATTTATCTGCACATTGTTATCTCGATCTCCAACCGTAACGAACGGTTCCACTCTCATTGTTATTTTTCATTTATTCCCTAGTTTCTGTTCAAAACGATGAATTCCGGGGAAAGACAACGTTTGATTCTATGGCAAATTGAATGAGAGTTTGTATTTATCTCTCAGCTTCTTTAGCGTCTATGACTGCTCTCAATAAATAAATATTGTTTAGTCGTAAATAAATGATGTTTTTGTTTTATGTTTCTGCTATGTTTTAATTTAATATTAAAATTATTTAAATAATTGTAGCAAACAATTTAAAATTTTAGCGTTTTAAAAAAATATCCAATTATTGAATGCATTGTATTGATTTTTAATCCGACTATAAAGTAAATAAAACCGGTTATTTTTTTACCGGTATTCTACATACATACTTTTATGAAATTTATGTTTTAGATTTAGTTTAAGATTTTATGTTTTTTTTTTTGACGGTCCTCTTTCCCAGCTCACCCTTGGCTTCTTATGACTATGAATCTATAGTCGTATTTAATGTGACGTCACATTGTCGATAACTAGTGGACAATAAAAAGGCGTTCAAAACATTTTTTTTCTCAAAATTTAATTATAGTAATAGAAGTTATGAAAGAAAATATGAACATACATATCTACTTACATAAGTATCGCTAAAAATCATAGCTCTAAGTTGTATTTTCAGTAGTTGGCTAAAAACTGGACACAACACGTACCAATTCACATCGTGTGAAAGAAGGCATCGTGGCATTTAAAAAAGCAACAGAAACGAAGGACTGCAAAATGCACTTAAATTTAAAGTGAAATAAGTGGGGAAGACTGCTTTGTTTTATCAAATGCTTTGTTGTATTTACGTTCTCGCTGCTTTGTCAACTTTTATCCGAATGCCAAAAAATATGGAGAGCCAAAAAGATGGAGAAGTGTTTAGGATATAATAATGTATGTTTGATTTGTACACTAGTTATCGTACACTTACTTTGTAAGCCAAAAAGCCCACACAGCTGTATCGGTTTTGATTTGCGGTTATTGATTAACATAGATACATTCTTTATTCCTTACACAAAAACTTGTGAATTAGCAGCCTTAATTTTAGTATCTGTAAAATCTTACAACCAGCATTTAATTTTAAAATGTATCTTCGAAATAATATGAGTTGCTTTTTCCTTCCAATAATAAAATACACTTTCAAATTATAAATTGAACTCCGACAAGTATGACCTTTGGTAAACAGAGCTCAGCTTAACTGGATTTTTAACGTAGTTGCTGTTTTTACTCCGGAGTTAATAAAGTATACTTATATCAATTTTATTTATTGTTTCAGGTCTGTACTATGGAGTAAGCACGTGTTTAGTGTCGTTTTCTGCTTCCCTATCTGTCGTCACGCTCAACATATCTTACAGGCAAGTTTATTATTTATTGATTTTTTTATAATAATGGAGAAACATAGTATTAATAAACTAAAAGTGGTTGCCTGGTAAAATTCGCTGTCAGCGATAAGGCCGCCATCCACTAACATGAGATAAGTATCTACTTTGTACCAAAATAGTAAATAGTTAGAGCACACAATAAAGAGTTATATCTATCTATCTAAAATAAACCACAACTAAACTAAATTGTTTAAGAATTTTACAATTACTTTAGAAAAAAATAAAAACTTTGCTTCATAAAAAAGACATTTTATTTCACATGCTCGAAATTATCAGCGACAAACCACATTATTTTTGACAAATTACGTGGCCAGACTAATGTTCTAGTCAAGTAATCAGTTAGTTTTTTTTTGTATATGCTTAAATTTTGAATAAATAAATAAAATCCCGCCTAAAAATGTAAGTTGGAGTTCAAAGCCAACATAAACTGTGTCATGCAATTTTCGACTCTAAACAAAGCAACATAGATGATAGCGGATGATGTAAGAAGCGAGGGTGAAATCTGTTTTTTTCATGGCATTAGGACACTCTTAATTAATTACATTTATGCTATCGCAAATGACCGATCATCAATTTAGATGCCTATAAAATAAGTAAGCAATTCAGCTTCTATGAAATCGAGTATATCGGGGAAATACTGAATTCAATTCAAAAATAAGCATCGAAAGAAAAAATTACTCGAAAAATCTAGCCACAAAATGGCCTATCAAATCCAGCTAAAAAATATCTTGCCACATATTAGCACCCAACTGCAAAATGCCTCTTAACTGAATTAATTGCGCCCGTAAATCAAATACTATACGATTACTCAATTTGGTGCCGCGCAAATTATTGCAGATTGTTGGCCCGAGTTAAATAACGGTACTTTATTTGCATAAAAACGTTGTTTACCTCGCCTGTATGCATTGAGTTGGTTTTAAAAGCTCGCATGTAGGATACAATTTAATTTACACGGCGGAAAGTGTGTTGTAATATTTTTTGGCTTGTGTACGAGTGAATTAATAAACTATTAGTTTCTAAAGTCTATCTCGTTCACACTCAAATAGTTTTCAATATCGAGTTTACGTCTCGTCTCGTCTGGCGAAGCGTTATGCTGGAAAAAACGTAGCACTTTAACTACAAAGTTTTGCGTAGATTATATTATTGTTCGTAGAATTCGCGTAGCAATGTCAATGAATGCTGCGTAGCGCATCATGAATATTTTTAACCTCGGTACCACGTAGTACAGATACAACGTTATCTACAAAGTTTCATACACGCTCTATATTGTGCTGCTGTGAGTTTTCTATACAATGCTAGTCTAACGTTATATCAACAGACACTAGCCTATATTTTGTATATTTACTGGCGGCACAAGAACCGTAAAGCAGAGGTAAATAGTAAGTGCTAGAATCTAATTTATTCTAACGGCGTCTGTTAGTTAGATCTACCGACGTTCTACGAGTATAGTAACAGTGAGACGTGGTTACCTTAATCTGAACGCTTTTATTTCTATAATCTAACCTGAACGTCCCTAGGACACTGTAAGCTGAGTACAAAATGTGTCTGTCGCATGTACTGAGCGCCGCAGGAGTCGTGCAAACTGCTAGATATTGCCACTGTGACAAATTTGTCGACATATCTGTACATAATTTATTTGTTGAAATCCAAATCTACAGTAGGTACGCATTCTTTCTACAAAAATAATTAATAGGTTCACAGCTTCGCTATTTATGCGCCTTGCAATAGGACTTTTAAAATCAAACTTGGATTTGCAAGTCACGTAAATACGGCCGAATCTACCCGGATTTCACATCGACGAATATGTCAGGAAAGACGATACAAAAGTTTTGTAGCACACTCTGCATACCAAAACAAAGATTTTTGTAAAATGTTTTTGTAATATAAAGCTTAACAAGATGAGCCGAGGTGGTCAAGAGCTAGTGACACCCGCCTTACAATTGTGAGGTCGTGGGTTCGAATCCCCGGTCTCGTGCCAATGAGTTCTTTGGAATTTATGTACGGAATTTCACACCACTGGCTTTTCGGTGAAGAAAAACATCGTGAGGCAACCTGCGTACGTCCTTAGAAGAAATTCGATGGTGTATGTGAATCCACCAACCCGCACTGGGCCAGCGTGGTGGATATGGCCCAATCACCCTTCGTGGCTAGGCCTACGTCCTGCAGTGGACTATTAAAAAGGCTGGTATAAGCTTAAGAACACATGGCCATTGGCTGTGTCATATCTGCACTACCCAGAGTTTGAACTATAGGTAAAAAACCCTACGCAGCACAAAAATGCTTGTCACTGATAGTTACGAAGATCTCAAATCATTTTGTCCAAAATGTTCATTACTGAAAAGTGTTTTATAATGGGTATATTATACTCGTATAATGGGTAGTAAAATGCATTGTTGCTCGTAGAGGAGTGAGAGGGCAGCCGGTGCCGGGCGTGCTGCGCGACCTGGTGCTGCAGCGGCTCGCCAAGCTGCTCTTCATCAGCTTTGAAACTGAGCCTCCAAAGGTATGTTATGCTTTTTATTACTTTCATCAGCAATGGTCAGATGCTATATTCTTACCTATATTTGTTCCTTGCCGGCAGTTTAACACCTACAGTGTTGCTTAACTATCTATTATCATTATTCATTATCTATGTTACTATGTTTTTATCATGATTTTAATACAAGTCTAGTCGTTCGTAAAGAAGAAATATAGAAAACTTAAAACTTGCTTAAATTCATTACGAAAAAAAATATCATCATCATAAACCATGATTGATCAGTGCTCTGAAATTTTGCAATAAAAGTTTTCCACTGAGAGTATTCTGGTATTGGATAATTTGTGCTCGGTTTTTGTAAATTACGGCCTTTTCAGACAATATATTCCAGTAACACGATGACAACTTTATTTCGCCGGACCGAGCTCCACTAGACCCTTGTACAGAACGCTTTCATATTTCTTCATCTCTGTCACAACATCACCGACGTTTTCAACAAAATGGAATTGCCAATTTCCTCGCAAGTTTTGTCACGAATACTGGTTATGGCGGTATTGTCGGTTCATGCTCAATCTCGGCCTAAAATTCTCAGGGAACATTGCTATTAATCCCAAAACAGTGGATCTTTCACGGGTCAGTGTCACGTTTGGCGAGTCACGGGCACAATCACGTCAGCTCGCACGCACGACATTCTGTGTCACGTAATGACCCCCATTTTTACACGCTACAAATCCTTTCGATTCAACCCGTACAATACTCGACTTCTTTTCTCATCCCGCGAATTTTTAGAATATGCGTTGGCTCAATCTATTTCCAAACATTTTTTATATTCTGGCAGCTAGTAAATCTCTGTAGTTGGAGATCGGAGTATTGGTATTCCCCAGTGAGACGACGCTTATGGCAATTCTTTACGTAGATTTTAGCAGCGAATGAATGTTATCAGGGGACTATCGCTCAGATAAAAGCCAGTCACTAGAGATAAAATATGTAAAAGGATTCTCTAGTGACATTTCAAATATAGCTTCTCGGTAAAAATCGTTTTACTTGATCTATTTGGCATATTGTAGATTCACGTAAAGGAGATATATTTTTGTAAATATTTAGTCTAGAAACCTCTGAAGTCTAAATTGACTTGGGTGATATAAGACGTCATAAGAAATATAAGGGAAGTAGATAAATATAAATAAAGTTCAAAAATTTACAAACTTACACGAGGCAACCACAATTTTACGAACTTTGGCAAAAGCGCGTTACGGGTTTTCATAAAAATTTGGAAATTAAAAGTAAGTATTCAAAGATATGGAAATTAGATTGGAAAGGCGAGACGCGATAAAAATTCGTGTAAACTTTTCGAGTTTGATTGGTTAATTTACACTGGAGATAATTAAAAGTTTTCTTATAAGTATAAACTTTGCAGCAAATAGCTGATAAAATATTTTAATATCTAAGAAGCTGTAAGCTCTAAGCCCTAAAAAAGATTTATCCGTTGTATGTTATCTGTTATCTACTTAGTACAAGTTTACGTTTATTTACGAAAACGATAATTTTAACTTAATGGATCTTAATAAGAAGTAATAAATTTTGAATAACGCACAGCTGCTTAATTGATAAAGTGACTATGTACATATTTAAATACGTACTCAAGTTTTTAAAGGTATCAAAAAAAATATTTTTAGACATCTAGTTTTTAGTTCAATGTAGCGCATTTACTCACTGCGTCTATAAATGTGTTTCTTTCCTGAATAATAAGATTTACAAAGTTTCCTCTATGACTAGACATGTAAAATATGTTAGTGGGCTGGAACGCTACTGCCTTTAACAAAAAAATGCTACGTACTTCGCCGATTCGGAGGCATAATCTCGACGGGTGTTGGCGGCTTTATTGTGTTTGTGAAATTCTTTGAAGTTATTTCATAGCTGAGATATTTTTTGTAGTTTAAAATATTTTTTACTATCTGTACTATTATTTTTATTTTTAAGTTTCTATGTGTGTGCAGTTCTCTAAAATTATTTTAGCTGAGGTATACTTTTATTGAATTTTGTTTTTTTTTGTCTCTCAGGGTGAAAGCTCAGTGGCAGCGGGCGGAGTGCAAGTGAACCCTCGCACGGGGTCCCGGCTGAAGGCAGAAGCGCGATGCGACGGCGTGCCGCACGCTCCCGCCTCTCCGCGCTTTGCTCGCCACAATCACAACCACCTCGGTAAGTTACCTACCTACTAGTATGAGTACTGTACCAGCCTTTTAGTAGTCCACTGTTGAACATAGGCCTACCCACGAAGGGCTTTTGGGCCATATCCACCACGGATATACAATATGCATCACCACAGCACCACCAGTATGGGTTGGTGGATTATCATACGCCTCGACGGATGTAGGTAATGTAGGCTCTAGGTTCATCTCACGATGTTTGCCATTCTTACCTCAGTGAGTCTGTTAACTTAAATTGTCTCTTTATTTTAATCTCATAAGGGGTTAAGGTAGCTGGAAGAGTGTAAGTAAATCTGGTCGTGGGTAGATCCAACGGAGTGCGGGTCAGCCGAGATGTATGAGGACTCAAAGCGAAGTTGTGAAACGGAGGGATGTGAAGTGATTATGTTGTTTTTTCCTCACACACTGCTCATCTATACATATCATCTTTGGTGGATACGCAGACATAAAGTGCAGGCTATATCGGTGATTTGGTTTAAAGCTAATATGTAATCGAGACGGAGTATTAATCGCGTCCCCCAATTGTCTTCTATCGTTTTATATCTGACTAGTATCCCCTATGGTGTTCCTTATCAATATAGATTTGGCTCACTACATTCACAACTACCTCATTGAGCTTTTGTAATTCTCGGTGAAAGATTGATAATAGCTAGCTGCGTACAACATATTTATATATTATGTACATATATTTATTTCTCTGTGATTTGAGTAAACTCGGGTACTGGGTCGCGGTTGAAGGCAGCTGCGCGAGGTGATGGCGGTGTCACTCGCTCCCGCCTCTCTGCTCGCAAAAACCACAAACATTTTGATTAGTTGACGTTGCTACTTTGATATTTTAAAACCCTCTAACGGGAGTGAAAATAGTTTAAGTTATTTATTTTGTTGCAATTTTTAGTGCGCATAAAATAACATTGTTCGATCCATCGAAGTAGAATGAATGTTACAGTTAAATCAGATATATGACCGCTCGGCTATGGCCTGATTTATATTTTAGCTCTTAGATATTATATGAAATCTTCTTAAATGGAGTACTTAATGAACATACTTAATTTAAAAATATCACACTCATAAAAAGCTTAATCATAAAGTTTAATTTTGTATTGACTTGGATCCATATTTTTTAACTTTCTTCTCGCTGTTCTGAGTGGGAAACAATTTTCGTTCAACACTTTTATTTGAAATCTCGAGTAGGTAGATATGAAAAATGCAGTCAAAGCAAAGCTTGCTTTGTGTTAGGTATTACTTGCAACGTGACGGAATATCATTTTTGACTCATAACTTTCATAACTTTGTGCTTTGTGCGCTCGAAATTCTATTAAAATCGTGAGTGACTTTTTCAAATTGTATGCATATATTTTTATAAGTGTACCTACCTATAGAATTTGTGTGTTTATTGTGAATGTGTTGTAATGTTTATTTATACGAACGACTATAATAGGGTAGTTGACTGGCTTTGAATGAATTAAAAGTATTAAGATTAGTGAATTCTGCAATTAATTATGATTCGTAAACTGAAAAATAACTACAATTGACTAATCCAGTTCAGAGATATAAGCTTGTAAAGATCTTGGTAGGGATTAAGAGGGGATACTTTGTCCCTTTACCACAAAGCATAACAGTATGGCGAATGTATGACAATTACGGGCAGTGACGTCATATTCTGCTATAGTGCGCTCGTTGTCTAGCAAGAAAATAAATATGCTTGTAACTTCTTTATTTCTAAATTGATTATATTTCTGTTTTCGTTAATTGGCTCTATTTATGGCATGTATGGTATGGTATATATATATATATATATATATATATATATTGTCAACTAGCGTATTCTGTTACAAGATACGTTTTATTGTTTTATCTATAACTACTAGAGAGCGGCCGAGTTTCGCTCGGTACTAAATCTAAATTAACATCTATGTTTGCGTTTTCTCGGAAATACAGATACATATAATAAATAAAATTGCTCTATACACAATTCATCAAAATATTCTGAGATACAAACAAATAATAGAAAAAAAAATTAATACATGAATAACTCGTTTAATGATATAAGATTATAAATATGATATACTTCAGTATCAAACGTTGCTTAATAAATATTTGTCATGAAATCAAGTACTGTACTGTACCAGCCTTTTTAATAGTCCACTGCAGGACGTAGGCCTACCCACGAAGAGTGATTGGGCCATATCCACCACGCTGGCCCAGTGCGGGTTGGTGGATATGGTGGTTGGTTGGTGGCACATACGCATAGAAATCTTCTACGGACGTATGCAGGTTGCCTCACGATGTTTTCCTTCACCAAAAAGCCAGTGGTGTGAAATTCCGTACATAAATTCCAAGGAATTCATTGTTACGGGTCCGGGATTTAAACCCACGACCTCACGATTGCAAGGCGGGTGTCACTACCTCTAGGCCACCACGGCTTTTTGCACTGCTGGTGTAGTGGTATCATGCAAGATTCCCTTAATGTAGTGTTCCTTAGTAAATATTTGTCATGAAATCAAGTACTGTACTGTACCAGCCTTTTTAATAGTCCACTGCAGGACGTAGGCCTACCCACGAAGGATGATTGGGCCATATCCACCACGCTGGCCCAGTGCGGTTTGGTGGATTCACATACGCATAGAAATCTTCTACGTACGTATGCAGGTTGCCTCACGATGTTTTCCTTCACCGAAAAGCCAGTGGTGTGAAATCCCGTACATAAATTCCAAGGAATTCATTGTTACGGATCCGGGATTTGAACCCACGACCTCACGATTGCAAGGCGGGGCTCATTACCACTAGGCCACCACGGCTTCAAATCAAGTAAATGAGATAAAAATGAATATCTACCAACTCACTCCGTATATAGTAGTACAGTGACATCCTCGATCAATAAGTTTACTGCCCTCCTAATAATTCAGAACTTCGAATATTGGGTTCTAGGATTTCAGCCCAAATAGATTAGCATAGACTGAGCAGGGTTTAATTAAATAAGGTCATCGGATGGCCGTTACTGCGTGACCATGCTGGTATTTATTGAACTGGTACTTAATTCGGTTATGGCACGTCACAGATCAAAGAACAGGCCGGTCTCGCTGTCCAGTTCGTGACAGCTTAAAACGGAATTTAATCCCTAGTTTGTACTCGTAAAGTTCACTCAGTTAATTCGAGTTCGCCACAATCCTACAACTAACTTGACCCCTGACCCTTGTCTATTCGCGGCGGTTTGGAAGGTCCAAACCAGACAGGACACTCGCTGACGTTCTAATAATATCTTCTCATTTCATATGTATACAATATGACTCTATAAAGTTGGTGTTAGGATCAGCTAAAGGTGGGCACACACGGTCCGTTAAACTGATCAGTTTTTCACGTCACTCCAACTGGGAGCTCATTCAGTTAATGAAAAGGTGGGAATTGGTGGTTCCAAATTTGAAGACAGTGGACCCATGATATTTCTTCGATAACTTGTGTTAAGTGTTTCAATTTTTCATGAGAAATTATTGGAACCAAAGTTGTTTAAAATTTGATTTTCCACAACTTTTATTCCTATCAACTTTTTCTAGGATCGATATTTTTTAATAAGCCGGTGATGTCATGATGTTTCTTCGATAACTTGTGTTATTTCAATTTTTCATGAGAAATTATCGGAACCCAAGTTGTTTGAAATTTGATTTCCTAAAACTTTGATTCCCATAAACTTTGTCCAGGATTGATATTTTTTTAATAAGACAGTGGTGCCATTTTGTTTCTTCTATAACTTGTGTTATTTCAATTTTTCATGAGAAATCATCGGAACCGAAGTTGTTTGAAATTTGATTTCCTACAACTTTGATTCTTATCAACTTTTTCCAGGATCGATATTTTTTTTAATAAGTTAGTGGTTCTATTTTGTTTCTTCCATAACTTGTTATTTCAATTTTTCATGAGAATTTTCATGAGAAATTATCGAAGCCGAAGTTCCTTGAAATTTGATTTCCTACAACTTTGATTCCCAACAACTTTTTCTAGGATCCATATTTTTTTAATAAGCCAGTGGTGACATGATGTTTCTTCGATAACTTGTGTTATTTCAATTTTTCATGAGAAATAATCGGAACCAAAGTTGTTTGAAATTTGATTTCCTAAAACTTTGATTCCCATCAACTTTTTCTAGGATCGATATTTTTTTTAATTAGTTAGTGGTTCTATTTTGTTTCTTCCATAACTTGTTATTTCAATTTTTCATGAGAAATTATCAAAGCCGAAGTTGCTTGAAATTTGATTTCCTACAACTTTGATTCTCATCAACTTTTTCTAGGATTGATATTTTTTTAATAAGCCAGTGGTGCCATGATGTTTCTTCGATAACTTGTGTTATTTCAATTTTTCATGAGAAATTATCGAAACCAAAGTTGTTTGAAACTTGATTTCCTACAACTTTGATTACCATCAACTTTTTCCAAGATCGATATTTTTTTTAATAAGTTAGTGGTTCTGTTTTGTTTCTTCCACAACTTGTGTTATTTCAATTTTTCATGAGAAATTATCGAAGCCGAAGTTTCTTGAAATTTGATTTCCTACAACTTTGATTCCCATCAACTTTTTCCAGGATCGATATTTTTTTTATAAGTTAGTGGTTCCATTTTGTTTCTTCCATACTTGTGTTATTTCAATATTTCATGAGAAATTATCGGAACCAAAAATGTTTAAAATTTGATTTCCCACAACTTTGATTCCCATCAACTTTTTATAGGATCGATATTTTTTTTAATAAGGCAGTGGTGCCATTTTGCTTCTTCCATAACTTGAGTTATTTCAATTTTTCATGAGAAATTTTGGAAATCAAAAATGTTCGAAATTTAATTTCCTACAACTTTGATTCTCATCAAATTTTTCTAGGATCGATATTTTTTTTGATAAGACGGTGGTGCCATATTGTTTACAATGGCACCACTGTGATATTCGAATAATATCGATCCTACAAAAGTTGATGTGAATTAAAGTTGTAGTAAATCAAATTCCAAACAACTTTGGTTCAGATATTTTTTTTATAAAAAATTGAAATTACGTGAGTTACTGAAGATTCAGTTAATCATCGAAGTGGTACAAACATGCAAACCATCGCAGTACCTATCGGCAATAGTTGACTACATTAGGACCCCGCTGCAATTATTTGATAAACTGATGCGATCATTTCATCATGTGTGCCCAGCTTCTGGTAGTGGTTTATACATGGAGCCACCAATTCCCACCTTTTAATTTACTGAATGAGCCCTAATTGGAGTGACGCGAAAAACTGATCAGTTGAACTGACCGTGTATGTCCACCTTATGTTGTGTGAAGACTACAGTGTTTTTCGAACTTCAGAGTCCTTAAAAGTACTTTAAAATTGGATGGTTCACTTGCAAAATATCTACCATACAATGCTTAGCAAATTATTTAATGCTTAACAAATTATCTATGCCAATATCATAAAAAGGAAAGATTTGTTTGTTTGTTTGTATCGAATAGGCTCTATTAAATAAACTCAAAAAAAAAATGTTTTTCCATAGAAAAATATCAGTCACCTGCGTCAAAATGTATGGAACAGCTGTTTTTTTAGTTTTGACGAAAGTTGTAGAACAAAAGTTGTTAATTTTGATGTACAGAACAAGCCCCTAAAAGGATGCTAATTGATTAGAAATAACCTGTATAGGCTAAAAATTTCGTACAAAAGCTCTCCGATGTTATCTAGTAGTTTTTTGATGGATATAAATAGAGAAAGCCACGGCCAATTTCTTTGGCTGAAGATGACACGGGTTTACTCACTACCTAATAAGATAACCTAATTTTTCCATTAGAGATTATTATCGTGATGAGATCAGAACACGCTAATGGAAAATACTAACTGGTATTTTTGGGGATTTCTTAGTGTGTTTATGATTTAGTGAGTTTGTTATAGCAAGTATGTTACTAGGTAAGTAGGCGTAGTTATAAGTTCTTAACTTGGCTAAGTACGCCTACGGTGTTAAAAACTTAACTACGCCTACGTTACATGCTGAGCTGTTTTAAACGGTTTCATTTAGCTTGGTCTGAGTGTTGTAGGTATACTGAATTGGGTCAAATTTAGTAATTGAAATTTTAAATCTTTCCTGTCCGAAGAATAAATAAATAATTTGGGACATCTTTGGGACACACGGCCTCTGACCCCAAACTAAGCAAAGCTTGTGATATGGCTGCCAGAGACTGACATACTACACATACTTATTTAATACATATTTAAATAGACAGTAACTAAATAACACCCAGACACAGAGCAAAAAACTTATGTTCATCACATAAACATTTTTCCTGGGTGGGGATCGATCCCACGCCTCTTTGACCCAGAAGTTAGGGTCACTAACCACTCAGCCACCGAAGGAGTCAAATCAGAATGACCTGATATTTTAAGTATCATCGTAAATCTGAGATGGCCGTGAATGAACGTGGCAGAATAAAATATTTATTCACAATCCTGAAAACTCCAATCAAAAAGTGGTTTACTTAATTTATTATTATGTATAGTGTGCGTAGTGCTGTAGTTAAAATAAAAAAAGTCAAATTTGTTCTTTACTTGTAGACATAAGTATTTCTTAACAATAAAATTCAATGTATGAAGTCACTTGATTGAAACTCGCAAATCCTGAGTGGTGAGCCGGATTTATATAGAAATGTACGATTTGTGGAATGAAATATTCCCCTACAAGATAAATACTTATATTATACCGAGCACTAGGATAAACAGATTGCTGATAATGATGATGAAAAAATCGTACTGCATAAAGGTCTATGGATAGTGGACTCCTAATAAATTGGATCTCGGAAACTCGGAAAAACCTACTAGAAATGTCACGAATTTTATCGAATATATGAGTTATATCGGTATCGAGGGCCGTTAACGAAGTAACTTTTTGGCCGTTATTTTTCACATTTTTTCAGAAAACGTTCATATTTCATGGTAGTGTTTTTACTATAACCAATTCTTTTTTGTTGGTACCTATCTTAATAAGATAGCACTAGCGTATAAGCTTTCATTCATCAAGGTTAAATGTCTCCACGTCCAAGAAACACCTTGATTTTGCGAGGTATTTTCCGTGAAGTAGGTTCCGCGCTGGGACTCCTGGCCTCTTAAGTTTTTAGGTACTATATAAAATTAGATGGAAGTACAAATAGAGAGAGAGAGAGAGTAAGCGAAACCCTCTTGTAGATTTGTATAGAACAATAAGAATCGCATTTTCATGGTAAAGAAAATTATATGTACTATACTGACAACCAGTGATGAATGACGGTTTATGCGGCATATTGTAATTTATTAAACTTGTCCTTTCCGATTATCAAATAGGTAAATGTGACTGCCATGTATTTTATACTAGTTTTTACCCGCGGCTTCGCCCGCATGATATTTTGATTTTTGACGCAATATCATTATAATTTATAGCCTATGTGCTATTCTGATATATAAGCTATATTATTGCAAAGTTTCATCTCAATCCGTTCAGTAGTTTTTGCGTAAAAGAGTAACAAACATCCATCCATCCATCGTCACAAACATTCGCGTTTATAATATTAGTAGGATAAAAGTCCCAAAAATAACGTACCTATCTAAATAAAGTAAACCAAGCGTTAGTATAGTACGAACCAATTCCAAAGATTTTAATTAAGTAAAGCACATGTGTTACGCTATATTTTAGTAGAAAATTGCTACTATAGTGTCAATCGCATTTGGCGATCTTTCTCTTGCATAGCACGACGTGCTCGCGAAGACGAGCCCGCGTGCTAGTACTCCAACCTTGAGAAAGATCGCCAAATGCGATTGAAACTATAGTAGCAGTTTTCTACTCAAATATAGCGTGAGTAACACCTGTGCTTTACTTAAGAGTGCGCCTAATGCCATGAAAAAAACAGATTCACCCTCACTTCTTGCATCACCCGCTATCATCTATGCTGCTCTGTTTAGAGTCGAAAATCGCATGACACAGTTTATGACGATGTTGGCTTTGAGCTCCAACTTATATTTTTAGGTGGGATTTTATTTATTTATTCAAAATTTAAGCGTATAATAAAAAAAACTAACTGATTACTTGACTAGAACATTAGTCTGGCTACGTAATTTATCAAAAATAATGTGGTGTTGTCGCTGATAATTTCGAGCATTTGAAATAAAATGTCTTTTTTATGATGCAAAGTTTTAATTTTTTTCTAAAGTAACCATATTATTTTCCAAAATTGTACGCGATTACTCTGCTACTGCCAGTTTTTTCCTTTCCTATAGCATTTTTTTGGTAATAATGGCCGTGGTGGCCTAGAGGTAGTGACACCCGCCTTGCAATCGTGAGGTCGTGGGTTCAAATCCTGGTCCCGTACCAATGAGTTCTTTGGAATTTATGTACGGAATTTCACACCACTGGCTTTTCGGTGAAGGAAAACATCGTGAGGCAACCTGCATACGTCCGTAGAAGAAATTCGATGGCGTATGCGAATCTACCAACCCGCACTGGGCCAGCGTGGTGGATATGGCCCAATCACCCTTCGTAGGTAGGCCTAAGTTCTGCAGTGGACTATTAAAAAAGGCTGATACAGTACAGTACAGTATAGCATTTTTTTAATATGGATATTTATGTTCGTTACCTTTATACCACGTCTTTAAAAATACACCTTTACACCTTGATTTTGGCATTAGGCGCCCCCTTAATTAAAATGTGCGAAAGCCATGCTAGTTTCCATAGTGAAATACCAAAGATGTGGAGTATAGAGAAGCAGTGACGTAAGCTCACCTTGGCCGCAGCCCGCATGTGTTCGCTCGCTTTCAAACGGCACGAGCCATGATGCGCGCCATTGTTCTGCCGAGATGAACATTCGCCAGCAATTTTCCGAGACACCCTTCAACTAACAATAAAGAAACAAAAGTCATGTTCGTTTACAAAAAAGATAAAAATCTTTCTACTGCTCTACATGCGTCTTATTCCGCGTAGATGTGGCTAACGTTTTGAGGCGTTAAAACATATCACTGGCAGGATTAAGGGTTACCTAACGGTTTTTATTATGGTGCTAAATTAAGCGGTAGCATAAGTATAAAATACCAATACATAGTGTTGTTTTGTGCATGAACTTTCAAGAGGTGTATATGCATTATGAATAATTTTTACTATGGATCAACTGCAAAATCGTCAGAAAAATTCAGTTGTTCCATATAAAAAGTTGATTGACTTACAAAAATGTATGGAACAGTAGATTTTTGATTAGTTCATATACTAGATGACACAAAAAATTCAGTTTATTTTCCTTTTCACCACATTAGGTAAGCCAATAACCCACCCACGAAAGCCTACTCTTCAGCAGTAGACTATTAAAAGATCAGTACAGTACAGATTCATCTTCTATTTTTATTCTACCTTGAAAAATATTGCAGACTGATAAATGTATTTCACTTAAAATCTAAGTTGCCCTTTAAATTTCTAAAATCTTCTGTCAAAATCACTCAATTTAACTATTATCGCTGAACCAAAATGATAAATTGTCGTCTATAGAAAAAGTTCTATTCATCAAAAATAAAAGTATCCATTATTCAAGGTAGGTTATTAGCTAGTTGGTTGGGTAAAAGCAGTAAGTTAAGTCAGTGGCGGATTAAGGTACTCATCTGCCGTCAGTAGGCTATTGGAATTTAGCTACAATAATTATTTTTTGCAAAAAATAGCTTGACCGACTTTACCCGTGTACAGGATTCGCGATATTTCGCACGGATCGATGTAGTTTTTTCACAATATTGTTGATTTATCAAACATGGCTCAGCTGATTTCGATAAAATTTTAATGAGACCAATTTCGAATTATATTCTTTCTAATAAAAAGATAATTAATGAAATCGGATCACCATGAAAAAAGTTATGCGTAGTTATACATAAAAATATATATATTCGCGTCGAATTGAGTACCTCTTCCGGTTCGTCGGTCAAAAATACACGATATTTCATCAATTACATTTTGCGTGATTGCTAAAAGAAGAAAACGACATGTCAGTTGCTATAAGATTTTTCAATACCGTCATTATCAGACATAGGAGGTCCACTGCTGGACATAGGCCTCTTCTATGGATTCCTAATAAGCCTGGTTAGAGATTGCTTGCATCTAGCGCGTTTTCGCGGCCTTAATTACATTGTTGTCGTCGTCGGTCCACAGTGTCGCTCTTGCCGGTGTAATCTCAATGTTTAGACGTAGTCAGATTATTTTTACAATTATATTTTTGTAGTGAAAATAAAGGTTTCTAGGTACTGATTGACTAAATTTCTAAGATTATTAAAAAAAATCCATGCCTCTTTCTCGCATAAAAATTAAACTCCAATCGAGTAGGGGTTCCCCGCAATTCGGGTAATTTCCCACATAGCGGCAACGTGAAATCAACTTTTTTATTCTTTAGGTAGATAAGATGGCGGACAATTTAAAATATGGGTTGCTAGGCCTGTAATAATAATAAATGTTGTGCTTTTTTTCAAAAATGTTAAGATTTTTCTCAGTATTGTGATACGTCATATTTTTGTCTATAATATAAAAGTGAGTCAGACTTGAGCCAGGTTTGAGCACATCACCTTTGCTGTTCTAGGCTCCAGTTTACCCAGCTTACTTCTAAATCCGCTACTGAGCGGAGCGTAATATTATAAATTGCGTGCCTACAAGCGTTTAGTTATAATCAATCAGGGGTGTCACTTGGATTATTACACCCATAGGCCTAGTTGAAGTAGACTAGAGAACAAAATAAATGGTTGCTAGGTATTGAATGGTTAAAATATTAAAGAGATTATTGATAATAATAATAACAATAGGTAATGAAATAAATTGGGGCCATCTTACACACGGTCTCTGATCTCGAAATAAGCAAAGCTTGTACCTATAATGTCAGGCAGAGACTGATATACATACATACTTAATAAACATAGGTTTAATAACGCACATAAGCAGGAGCCTTATTGTGTAAACGCTCTGACGTTCGGCTCTTCGCTTTTCCTCCCGCTCGCTCTCGTGGCGTAAGTAACTGGCGCGAGCAGCAGAAAAAGCGAAGCCGACCGTCAGGGCGCTTACACAATAAGACCCCAGCTTTTATGATTGTTACAAAAATGCTTGCTCTGGGTGGAAATCGAACCCACTGTTTATTCGAATATTTATTGAATATTACAATATTGATAAAACTCGTACAGCAGGCTGTTTTGCAAACCTTTCGTGGTATCATCACTAAAATTGCGAAATTATACGGAATAGCTGTTTTTTTCCTTCGAATATCTTTGCGCTTTGCGAAACAATATCTTGTATTAAATTTTTAGCCTGACTAATTGACAGTTTCCGACTAAAAGCCGACTGTTTCATCCATTGTTGGTACAAAGTACGTTATTGTTACGACTACACTGCTATTATCTAGCCTAGATTATTAGGCAAAGTATGAGTAGAGGAAATTAACATATTGTATTCATAAGTATACCTACAATGTGTGTTTTATTCATAACAAAATGATGCGCTGATTGTAACATCTATTCCTACTACAACAAACGTTACATTTATATGTGTAGATAATCAAGTTCGAGTAGACAGCCAAAATATCCAAGTTGGCAAGGTGACATGGATTATGTTAATTACAAATTCACCAGTTTAATTACTTACCGCTTTACCTATTATTATAATATGTATGAACATAGCGTATATTGTTACTGTATAATTTACTGATGATACCGTTACATGTACCTACCGATGAATCATTATTGTAGTGAATTGTTATTTTTAGTATATCTATCACTTTTTTTATCGCAAATAAGTCCACGGTTGACCACCAACCCGCCTGATGGTAAGCGACGTTGTTCGAAGATGAAGCACGCAGACCTAGAAGATACCTATTCACTCTGACCTTGAAAAGCTTTAGATTATATCTCTTGGGAAACAAGAAAGCAGGAAGAATGTTCCATTCCCTGGCGGTACGAATTAGATATGTTGAGTCAAACCGCTTCGTACGTATCGAAGGAATATCGACAGTGTAGGGGTGGTAATATGGCGTCCTCCTGATTGTCCTGTAGCAAAAAGGGGATGGTAGGATAAGGTCGTGCAGCTCAGATGCACACTCTCCGAAATGAATCCTATAGAAAATGGACAGACTCGCAACCCTATGGCAATGCTAGTTTTTGCCCGTGGCTTCGCTCGTGTGATTTAAATGTTTGTGCTATTAAACTATAACTTAAGTGTTAGTTTCTGCCACGCAAGGTTTTGGTACGCTATACGGTACAAAACCTCGCGTGGTAGAGCACTATGAAATTGAAATGTCTTACAAATATCATACTTTGCTCGATAATTTATCTGGACCGAGCCCTCCAGACCATAAAATAGTAATGCTCACTACTGCTTGGTGGTTTGATAAAGAACTGGCAAATCTGTGGTACTTTCCCAGGCGAGCTCTGCAAAAGAGCCCTGCCACTATCTACACCTACATGTTATGTTTATGTAGTTGTGGTCTTCTTCTTCGTCTTTTATGTTTTGGCGTCGCATTACTTTGCATTTGCCAGTGTCAAGTATTAAGTTTTAGTAATTATTGTAAATATTTATAATATTATATCAAAATAATCACTGTCTTAGTCACGTCATTGTCCAATAAAGTCGCGGTCAAGTCCAAACATAGTCCAAGTGGTCCAAGTCATACATCAATAAAGCAGTGAAGACTTTACTAGAGGCGTCTATGGAGTTTTGGTAACAACACGGATCAACATGATGCGTCATATTATATCACTTCCCTACACTCATGCATGTAAATCAGCTCATAAATGCCACAATTTTTCAATAATGATTACTGATAAAAAAAATGATTTTTCCGCGTTCCCGCCAAAACTCGTAGTTGTGGTCATTCATATTGTATGCTCTGTGACAGGCGGTGTGTTGCCGGGCGCAGTAGCGGGCGACGCGTGTTCCTGCACGAGATGCGGGTGTTGCGGGTGCACGCTGCGGGAGGCGGCCGCGCGGCACGAGCAGCGGGTCGCCGCCAACGAGCGCAACGAGCGCGCCAACCTCGAGTGGAAACAGGTGATTTACAGATTGATTCCTAGATTTGAATTTGTGAAACATGTGAAATAATTTTTATCATCGTATGCTATGTTATCTTATATTAGCTTCTACTCGGCCTTGTGATCATTTTCGCTTACATATGTCCTTGCGGGCTATTGAAGCTTAGAGCCCCTGATCTCGGACACTGTCTAGCGAAAATAAAAAGTACCTAAACACTGTCCGCCTTACCACAAAAATTTATATGAACACCGGATACAACTCACGATTATTTGAACGGTCGAGCCGCTATGCGTCCGACCGGTTTCAGAGTAGTTAGTACTCCTTCTTCAAGGAATACGCGCGCCCCCGACAACGGACTCCCGCGCACTTAATGAAGTAATTACCACAAAAGATTTAAACACGCTTTAAACACTGTTTTACCGTGCAATTTGTAGTGTTAATCATTGTCTAAATTGTGCGTAAAACTTTTGTGGTACGACGGTGTGTTGCGTTGATAGAACATAAGCTAGAGAAGTAGAAAAACGTAAGCGATTTATTGTTTTATTTAGCTCCATTAACGGAAAGCACAAAATATATTATTACAGGGTTATACAACTAGACCACTCCGGCTTTCCTACAACTAATACAGTCTAAATAGAACGTACATAAAAATGATCGTACGGGACTCTATACGATCGAATAATTTAAAATAATAAGCCGAAAATTCTAATAAGTATAAAAATTACCGAAAAAAGATATTCAGTTAAAGTGACGGGTGTCACGGTGACAATTGGCATGTATCACAGTGGTACATGTGTCAAAGGTACACCTTTGTTTATCTGTAAGATGTGGCTCCAATTTTGTGCTTCAAAGGCCTACTATTTACATTACTATTCATTTAAAACAGAAGTTAATAAAATTCGACAATAGGCACGAGTCATTATCGCAACCATTTCGCAGATTATTTTTGCTATTCAACGCTTTGAAATGAAACTGCTTTCGCGAATTGGTCACGTTTTATTTTAATTGAAATGCCTAACGTTTCAGACACTTTGGTAACCACTGAAAAGTCTCAAACGACAGACATTCCAATTAAAATAAAAACTCAACTAAGCTGAAAAAAGCAGTTTAATTTAACGATAATTATCATTTGGGTAATCGGGCGTAATAGCAGAATGTTTACTTGTGTAGTTAAACTTATGTTTTTAGGGAAACCTGCTATGTGATCTATAAATAATATCTTATTTTTATTCAGATTTTTTTTTAACTAATTATTTATTTATTATTAGTACAACAGCACTTTTATTCAGAACTAAAATTATGAATAAAACCGTTTGATGAAAGCAGGACTGAAATAAGTAATACCTACATTCGTAGTAGGGACATAACTTAAATAACGTGCACGTGTGCCAGTCGACGGGAGCGCGCGTATTACCTGTTGAAGGAGTACTAATTACTCCGAAACCGGTCGGGTTCCCAGCGGCCCGGCCGCGATATTATACGTGAGTAAAAACCGGTGTTTTCTTTAGTATAACTTAAATATTTCAACAAAATAAGTATAGCAACAAAAAATACACGTAATTGGTCATGAGAAAAATTCCTGGGCAATGAAAATAAAATCGCGTTTAGTTTAGTATTGTAAAATATAACAAAACAATCTCAACTGTAGGTACAAGCGTATAAATCTGACATCAAAAGGCGAAGTCTTATGCAGCTCCTGTCGCGGAAACGGCTATGAATCCACATTTCAGATGCAACTGACACTTGGCGTCTCATGCGGGATGCATGTCACGTGCATTTGTCACGTTTTAGGTGGTGGGTAGTAAACGCTGTCAGAAAAGAGGTTTAAAATATCTTTGGTAGTGAAGAGAACTCAACTTTAGCATAAAAGTAAACGACATCAAATTCTGGTCATCAAAATGCTGATATTTATATGAATGCACATTAATCATTTTAATTGCATTAGAAATGATGTGTAGCGTGCAAGTATCCGTTTGAAGGGCCACGCTCCTGGGAAATTTCATAGCACAATTTAAGACACCAATTATCCTATCCTACTAATATTATAAACGCGAATGTTTGTGAGGATGGATGGATGGATGGAAGGATGGATGTATGGATGTTTGTTACTCTTTCACACAAAAACTACTGAACGGATTGAGATGAAACTTTGCAATAATATCCTACTACTAATATTATAAACGCGAAAGTTTGTGAGGATGGATGGATGAATGGATGGAAGGATAGATGTATGGATGTTTGTTACTCTTTCACGCAAAAACTACTGAACGGGTTGAAATGAAACTTTGCAATAATATAGCTTATATAACAGAATAACACATAGGCTATAAGTTGTAATGATATCAAAAATCAAAATATTATGCGGGCGAAGGCGCTGGTAAAAACTAGTATTCAATATTCAACCAATATTTCAGAGTGACGAGCAAATATTTAAAGCACGAAATTCTGTATGACACCACTTGTCTTGGCCTGCGTGATACTAAGCATCAGGCAAGCGTAATTTTTGCCTAGACAGTAAATTAAAAAAATATACTAGCTGGAAAAGTGTTGTTTTGAATTCGGTCTACGAGGACAGGGTTCACCAACCTACCATTAAGTATAGGTGTACTGTGTGTTTGCTAAGTGGAAAACGCCGTAACTGGTAAGAGTGCAAATATAAAAAGCAACTCAACGTTGACACGACCTCGGCACCCGAGGACGGACCCGTCTTATCTGAGTTATCTGATGTTCGTCTGAAACCGCTGCGGGCGATACGAAACTTTCTTCTGTACGCGTGCCTGTACAGCCAGGTACAAAAATAGCCCAACTTCTGAACTTTCGCCTTGAATATTTCGTCTAAACAATCATTTACAATTTGTGATTAAGAATAAAATTTATTTAAGAAGCTATTTTGTATAATTGGATATTTTAGTTCTTTGTAATTTTGTAATGAGGTATTTAATATTTTCTAGATCAGCGGTTCTCAGACTTTTTAGGGTTCCCCTTTTGAAAAGCAAAATGTTCGACGGAGACAAAAATAACAATGTTTGTACTCGTTTCTTCTGTAAAATGTCTCAAAAGAAGCCCCCATTAAGTGCAGCCCAGTAATATTGGCCAAATTCTTCAAATGGCATCTTGAAACCTTTCTGAGTCGCTAAAATTTATTTTTGTTTTTATTTTTCTCATTAATTCAGTGTTCTCGTACCCCTACAGAGGCTTTGCGGAACCCTAGGGGTCCGCGGACACACACTTTGAGAATGGCTGTTCTAGATAGTTATAGTTACAAGCACTTTTATTATTTTTTTGTAAGATTTCAAACTCAATTCAGTTCTTTGAAAAAAAAAAATGTATATCAAGCGGCTAATCTTTAGTCGAAATAATCTGAAATTGTAGTCCCAATCTACAATGAAAGATAAATTAAGTACCAGTTAAGCGTATATTGAATGATATAATTCTATCTCAGCTACAATAGGTAATCCATTTGTTTGGCAAGATTTGGGAAATGGAAATCATTGATACCATTAAAGAAAACATCTATTATTTGATGAGATTTAACTATTCAGTAAAAAATCTGGCAATTAATGATATCTATTTGATCGGATTCAGTCATAAAACTTTCTATTCATGATCATTACAATCGTATAGGACATCTATACAAGACATAGTTTTTTTCTATAGTTTTCCAGTTTAGAAGCGGTTTGAGCTAATTTCTTTGCCACAGGATTACAATGAAACGCGTTTGTGTCCGTTAAACTATGAGATAAAAAGAATGACAATATGATTTCGACCAAAGTCAGATTTTCTCGACTGTACAAAAAGTGAGACAAAGGCCTACATACGCCGAGATTAAATCATAATTAGACCTACATTACCAACCTTCCTGACCTTTCATTAAAGCTTAGGCATGCGTACGCTTCTAGTTTTCCGTTTTTGCACTAACAACGCAACGTTATATTTTGATATACAAACTTGGTCGTCAGCTGCCGAATAATAAGTACCTAACGCAATTTACCTCCGCTTTCAAAATGCGTAGGTTACGTAGGAAATTATTTTACCACACAGGTAATGGAAATATTAGGTTTCGAGGCGGTTGGTTGCTTTCAACGATGTCTTATACGGTAAACAAATGAAGATAGAACGAATTCAGACATTCTATTAGTGTTATACAACCATTATATTCAGCAAGTCCTATAAAACTTATTTTCACTGAATTAATAGTAGATTAGTAGCCAAGGGCTGTAAGGCGTCAATTGCAGCCCGAGATATTTATAGTTCGAGGGTACAATTGGTGCTTACACCTGAGTTAACTATTCTGCTTTACATCTCGATTGTGAAGTAAGCAGAAAAAAACCGGTATTACAAGAATAAAATATTTTATTGATAGAGAGAGGTATATAGGACAAGATCAATTTATACATCTCACCTTTTATTCACTTATGAAGTCACGAGTTCTCTCACTCTACATAATGCTGATGATAACGTTTCATCGACCTTTTATAGTAGATTACTTACCGCCCTAGTGCTTTTTAGCTACATTATTTCCCTAGAGCGCTAATTAGTCATCTACAAGCCCCATTTGGAGGTAATAAGATTCTACTTACCCAACATGAGAGATGTAATAGTAGATTACTTACCGCCCTAGGGCTTTTCTAGCTACATTATTACCCTAGAGCGCTAATTAGTCACCTACAAGCCACATTTGGAGGTAACAAGAACCTACTTACCGAACATGAGAGATGTAGTAGTAGATTACTTACCGCCCTAGGGCTTTTCTAGCTACATTATTACCCTAGAGCGCTAATTAGTCACCTACAAGCCACATTTGGAGGTAACAAGAACCTACTTACCGAACATGAGAGATGTAGTAGTAGATTACTTACCGCCCTAGGGCTTTTCTAGCTACATTATTACCCTAGAGCGCTAATTAGTTACCAACAAGTCCCATTTGGAGGTAATAAGAACCTACTTACCGAACATGAGAGATGTAAAAGATGTAGAACATAACATAATTACTTAATTAGCTCAAATAGTTTTGCAGAGAAGCTTATACACTGAGATTGACAGGCACTTGAGTTTAAGCTGTGTGCTATGAAGTCTAACTAGAGACTGAGTTACTTTGGAGACGTTAGTCCGTGTTTTGTCTTATACAACGAAATCATCAAAGTAAGAATAAACAAAACACAGACTATCCACTCCGAGGTGAGTGGTTTAAATTGTCTGTGTTTTGTGTCCTCCGAAGTCCGAGAGCGTGTTATAGTTATAAGTCTCATAAGTTCCTATTTGTTTTATAGTTTCTATAACTTTGAAACTCATTGATTGTATAATAGTTATACTTGCGACACCCTTACAGGGTTGAATATGTAACTAGTGCTAAGTGAGCAAATTTTTACATTTTTATAAATTTAATACAAGTTTTGAAATAAATAAATTAAATAAGGATTTCTGATTTTGACATGTATTTGGAATTATTGTATATCGACATGAAATAAATAAATTAATAAAATAAATAAGCAACTCTGCGTTTATAAATGAGGCAGTAAGTTTCAGAAGAATCTACACAATGAATAAATATATACAAATGAAGAAGAAATGTACACAATGATGTCTGTTTGAAGTCTATCGGATGGGAAGCTCTTACTTACCTTGTACCAAACGTAGGCATTAGGCAATGTTTGTTACGACTGTACAGAACGACGAGGGTGGCGTACATTTTTACTGTGCATCATTTTGGTACATATTCAACCGACATCAGTGGCCTAGTAACGTTCCATTTGAGTATCTCGAGTGATAAGACTGAGATCGATTTATTTTTCCGCAATATTGGGGTATGTTGATATTTTTCTCATCATTTTGGTGCGTGTGTTGAGGAGTGTTTTGTTATAATTTTAATTCCTGTTTCAAAAGTAGCAGTTGTTTGTAGAAAAACATAATTTATCATGTAAATAAAATTACAAATATCTGAATGGTGAAATGGTGTATTTTTGCTTAGATCTTACATAACACTGAGCATGTATTGCAGCATTGTCTCTTTTGATCAAAAAATATGTTACTATGCCAATTATTTGCGAGTAGGTATGTACTAGCAGTTTTAAAGCATGTAAATCTTTCTAAAAACGATTATATTAAACGAACGATATGTACTTATTGCGACAACAAAAGTGACGGAGATAATCTCGAATGTTTCAGAGTGGCTTATTTAAATACTCTATACCCAGCAACATGGTTGAAATGTAGATTGCAGACGGGGCGCAGACGGCGCGTCTAACGGAAATTGGCCAAATCTGTAATTCGATGAACTTGGTACGTCTGCCAAATTGCTGCAACGCCTACATTACCCGCCCAATGAGCTAGTTGATGGGAAAATACTTATGAGCCTTAGAGACACCTCGACAGTTGTCTTACCCGTGAATAAAAATCTTTAAGGGTATTCTAGAATTTGATGAAGGAACAAATTCGTTATAAAAAGAAATATAAAAGACGTAGGTACACACAGATATCTGTAAAATTACACGTAAATAAAATTACAGTGACGTACATGACAGTGACATGTCGTGTTATCCAATAACGTTGTGAACCATAACCTCAGACCAAACAAAATAAAAAAATCAAGACGGAAAGTCGTGAACAGACAAGTGAGGCCGGTTTTTTCTACATGCGGTGATTGCGTCGGTGTTGTGCCGCCATAGTTCGACTAACAAACTAAGGCGTAGTTTCGTTGTACGTGTATGTGTGTGTAATCGTGTCTGTATACGGCGAGGCGTAGTTTTTCAGGCTACACTTGTTTGTTCACTACGTTCTGTCTTTATTTTTTATTTGGCTTGAAACCATAATATACCTAGACGCCACGTCGGCCTCATTTTCTACACAGACTCAATACCACGTAAATACTACGAATTGTTTTGTATAATAGCGGAGCATTTTGAAAGACACTTCGAAAGAGAGTAACCGACGTAATAAGCCCATAAGCGGGCTCTTCAAAAGATGCTATTGTTTGTAAAAAATTCTCTTCCGTAATATTTTTTCCTCATTTTCACACAATTCGAAAAGTACATCATATCAAGGGAGTTAGAAACAAAACTTTGAGGCGGCTTCCTCATTTTCTCGGCATCTTCCAATCCAATTATCGACATAAGGATTATTATCGTTAGAAACCTCATTTTCCTATGCCATGACTATAAGAAAAATTCGGCGTGGAAGATGGAAAAATATTATAATGACTACTATCTCATCGTTTTTTGCTAACGTACCAGTAAATAAGAATAACAAAGAAAGGTATTGTGAGCTTAGTTTGATTTTATATATCGAAATTAAAATCAGTACAATATACAATGAATTGATAACGGCTCATAAGTAGGAGAAAAAAAAAATTAAAAATTGGGTATGTACTAGATAGAAAAGATATACGAATAATTAAAATTATTCAAGACAATTCAACTCACGCTCTACTAAAATAACAGCAAACTTACAACAATGACTGTAAAAAGCGATTTAGGTACGAAACAAGTTTTGTCTTCTTATAACTTAGCCCAAAGAGCAATAGAAATTAGAGCGATATAAAAATAAGAGCCTATAATACGATAGTAATATTCTAATGCTTCTACCAAGCGGCAATATGACAATGTTATTTGAAACGTATTTCAATATGAAGTGAAATATGACATATGCCGTTTTATTCGGGAACGTTCCACGCATGTTAGAGATATTGCAAATCCGTGCTCGTAGTGTTTGGTCGCCTTCACGGATATTGTTATGTCTCACTTAACTCGATCTACGTTGAACTGTTTTGTGAATTTATTCACAAATGTGTTGCTGAATTAAAATATTGTGATTTTTAGGTATACTGTGCTCAGGATATTTACTTTTAATAGTATTCTGTGGAAGCTTATTGTTAATTTCTAGTATTGTCATTTGTAAAACGAAGCTCTCAACAAAACCATTATTGCTGTAAAATTTCCGCGTACAAAATCCATGCTCCCAAAGGACGAGAATCCAATATCCTCGAATGAAGGGAGCAAACAGTGTCAAGGTATTTTTTCAATGTAATATGTTTTGGGAGGAAAGGTAGTATTCCACAGCATATTACGCTTTTTAGGATAATAAGTGAGAGGCGCAAAGCTTTAAATAATTATGCTTTATAAGTACACCTAAATTTGACGTACAATTTTCTTTCCTATGGAGTTTTATGTACCTACTTAGCTATGAGACTTGGGAAATATTAAATCTAAGCACAAAATATGTTGCGATCACGTCATTTATCGCTCAATACATAATACGTAATTCACTAAAACTAACAAATTCATATTTACTGAAAATCAAACCTTCGTCTGCAGTTCGTTTTAGAGGCCTTATATTGTGCAATGCTTGCTCTTGTCAAAACAATAATACCAGGCCGCAATGCTATGAAACGAGGTTGCAAGTTTTTTTTTTACGTTGATCGGAAGTACCTTTGTATGTAAAGAAAATACGCGTGGACAGAATACGCTAACAGGGCCTCTCCGCGCGGAAGAGCGCACACGCTTATTACGCTCTACCACGAGAAAGAGCGGCCGTTGCACTGCAAAATACGCCTGGTAGAACATACCTACTAAAGTTAATTGCGCACGTGTTTTCGTCGCAGGAGCCAAACGCAGCGAGATTTTCTGACGCAAAGCACTTCACGAAAATGCGCGCAGTATTGGCTCTAGGGGGAAAATTTCTAGTTTACCCACCCCAGAATAATATAGTGATAATTGACTTTAAAATTTTCTGGGGTAGGCAACAATTATGGCACAGGTACAATTATGGTCGTGCTTCACGGATAGATGTTTAATGTTGTAGGTAAACGATTTCATAGTTAAGGCTTATCACTACATAGTTTAAAACAAAGTTGCTTGCCTGTTTGTCTGTCCCTATGAAATAAAATGAAATGAAATTGTTTATTCACCAGACAATGTCCACAGTAAATAAATTCCGCAGATTAAAATTCCGCAAGTTAAAATTCCAATAAAATTACAATTTTAATATTAAAATGTCAATAAAAAGAATAAAATTACGAAATAAATAATTAAATGTCAACTAAAAACTAAATAACGGGAGCGTGGTACGCTTTCCACGTATGTATGTATGCCATCTATGTATGCTTATATTTTTTAAACTACGCTACGAATTTTGATGCGGTTTTTTAATAGATAGAGTAATTTAATAGGAAGATTTATATGTAATATACATCTGTGCGAAGTCGGGGTGGGTTGCTAGTATCTTCATAATGCGATGCGTTTAATGAATGCGTGTTCACACAAAGCTTTTCCGCACGGTAGAGCAGTACATACGCTGATTACTTTTTGTCGCGCGGAAGAGTTGCACTGCGTAGATCTGTGAGAGCATAAAAGCTTTTATTTTGTGAACAGGTTGCGGTGGTAGCTGACCGTGCGCTGCTGGCGGTGTTCGTGCTGGTCACCGCGATCTCCACAGCTGCCATTCTTCTCCCGCAGCTGAACAACCTCCACGTTGGAAACACGCCTCTCAAGCCACCCATATAGCTGCCAGTCATGGGCGACTCGCCGCCCAAGCCTGCTGACTAACTTCAACATTGGGTGCAGTATAAAGGGAATACAACATTTATTACTGTGCGTGACCCTATTCTATTGAAGCTATTTTATGTTTTGTGAAAGGGGTTTAAACATTTTTGTATGGAAGCTGGCATATCCACCCGCCGCCATTTTGGTTTTTGTTCCGCGCACAATGAACGTGGCATATATGGGTAGGGGATACTTATACAAATAATAGATGTTCAGTACTATGATACCCTAAAGTGCGCACGTTCTCGAGATATTTGGATGTAAAGATCGCAAAGTTCTTGTACAGCGATCTCTACCATACCATAGTACGAAATATTTACTGTGTGTATAAGTATCCCCTACTCATATATACTACTTACAACGTGCGCGGAAACTTTGAAAAAAAAATCAAAATGGCGCAGGTGCCACAAATGTTCAAACCCCTTTAATTACATAGTTTTCAAAACGGACAAAAACAAAGATTTGATGCATAGCTTTGTGCATCATAAAAGTCAGAAGCTTAGGAAAAATGAAGATGATGAATTTCACCAGATATTAGATCTGGTGTGGTGGCTATATCTTTCTTGATTCGACTTACAAAGTTACAATTTCAATGTGTCAACGAGGCCTCTCTCATGGTCGTGCCAAATATAGAAAGCTCTAGCTAATCTAATGGATTATTGTGATACTATTGATGGTCAAGGTAGGTGTCATAGGCTGTAATATTTAGGTATAAGATCTTGATGAACGCGGCCAAATACTCTTGAATTCTTTCTAAAGTTGAATTTCTATCTCTAATTCTTTATAAGCAAAAAGCAATGAGTCTGAATGGAGTATTTATTAACACATTTTGTCAATTCTGGGGCCTTCTGAGCCCTCAAAAGTTTTTGAACTCCTTCAGCCAACTTTTCTTAAGTCGTACAAAATGTCAGATGGCATCAAAATTTTATAGAGTTAAGGTGACTAGACAGAGAGTTAGGCTCGCAGAAGGAACTTTTTTATTATTTATTAAATTAAATCTTTAATATGAGATTGGCATTAATAGAAAAAATTAAAATGTTGCAACTATTGCATGGTTATAGATTACTGTTAAAATATGCAAAAGTATTTTTGTCGAAAGTCAACGAACTTATTGGATGGAACAACTTATTTTTTCACAAGTTCAGGGGTAGTCTCATAGTGTGAGTTGGTCACAATGATGTAAGTACCAGTATATCTTAAAATATGTCGGTCTTGTAGAGACACAAAGTGGGCCCTGATATCCTATCTTCGTAACGTAACATGGCCAAGATTTTCTTTTTCGTTTGGTATAATGTTTTTTTTACATCGAAACAGTCATTGAAATGAAATACAGCCAGATTTCAAGTTATACATATTCTTGGAGAAATTAGTATCTAGTATTTTTCATGCATTATTTTAAAACCGTAGCCATCTATAGGACACGTGACGTGCACATAGAATCACCTTGCTCTATACAGTAAACATTTCAACCACAATATAATGAATATCCTATTTTGATCAAAGCACGTTTCAGTTGTCTTATATGTGAGCATAAACAATAAACTGATTGTTTCATTGTGAATAAGATAACATTTCGACAGATGCTCCCCGAAATAGATAGGATTGATTTCCTGACGAATCAATTCAAGTGGAAGTCTTTACTGTACTGAGTTCCGATTCCTTATCTATGTATATAATGTTTTTACACTAGTCAAATTATGATTTTGAAGTGAAATAGAAGACAAGTCTTAAGTTATATTGGAAATTGTTCACGCGAAATTCTCGAAAATGAAACATGGAGGGTTGTAACGCGCGTGTTTTATAGAAAATCTCTCTAAAAACGACGTATTAGATATTATAATATATATACAGGGTTACAGGGTAAGTCGACCTATTGCCGTTAAGGGTGTGTAGTTTACTTTGTTTCTGGCTAATTTGACTATGAAATACACTTTCCTAAATTAAAAAAAAAACAGATATTTGAAATTGGTATTTATAAAATTCCCAATTTTTGGCTATCAGCTCAGATATTTTGAAACGTGTAAGTCGTATTATTATTTTTATTTAATTTTCACATGTAAAACAATGTTTTATGACCTCACTACCCAATATTGTCCGTATAATAACCCTTTATAAAAAGTATTTGAATTCAAATATCTCGAAAACTGTGAGATTTAGGATATGGTGTTCCATTGTCAAATCAGTCAGAAAAGAAGTAAACTACAACCCTGTATATATATATATATAGATATTATAATATCTATTATATATTATGGTATTAATTTGTATAATTTACTTTATTCACACACACAGGAAAAATTAGATTTTTATAAAAAAACATAATTGAAAATAATAAACACAGATGTAAATAAATGTTTGTGTACCGCGTATCTGTGTCTATTGAAAAGAAACATTTTTGATATGACATGTGACAGCTGTACGGGCTCTGTGATGTTCCTTTATAATAGAAAATGTTACTCGACAACAATGAACAACTGTATACTAGTGAATCAACAGGATGGTAGATATAAATTTAGTACATGTTATTTATAATGTTAGATAGTGAGCAAAATGTGCCATAGAGTCAGTGACTCAAAAAATGTGAAACTACTGTTACTTTTTTTCGGAATTTTGCGTAGGTAGATCTTTGCATTTTTACGGAATTCATGTACGACAAAGGATATTTCTGATTCTATTCCAATTACGCTTTTGCAATGTTACTGTTCATGAACTTTTTATCAGAACGATGCAATGTCGTTGTGATATACAGGGTAACTGATAATCAATTAGCATTCCTTTAAGGTCATATTCTGATATTCTGGGACTGATTGATTACCAATAACCCTGTATTTGTCTTCACAGTATTCAGGGAATAAGGTCCTAAACTTCCTAGAGTTTATTATTTTGCTTTCGCAAATACCGTGTAGTGTAATAGGTACTTGTGTAATACCTCCTATACCTAATCTACTTGGTTTCCAAATCTTTATATAAATACTAGCTGACCCGGCCACGCGTTGCTGTGGCTAAATAAATTAAAATTGCGACTATAATTTGAGATTTAAACTATCCTATCTCTCAAGTTGGATCGAACTGCACATGGTGTGCGAATTTTATTATAATCGGTTAAGTGGTTTAGGAGTCCATTGAGGACAAACATTGTGACACGAGATTTATATATATTAAGAAAGATTTTACTTTATGGATGTTCTATTCTTGAAAAGATCAATGATAAGAAATCTTATTTAATGTTTCACACAATCAATTTACTTTCTAGTTTTCATATTTTTTTATGTCATATTCGTCTAGGTATACGTACATATTGTGTTAGAAAATGCTATGGAAATAATTAAATTGATATTGAGAAGAAATAATAGAGTAGGTAGGTATGCTCAACATTGTTGCCAATTTGTTTTAAAATGTTTAAATATGCAGAGTAAAAATGTACATAACATTACCATTATTGTAAGAAAATGTTGATAATTTAATTGTTTAAGAAAATAGATTAAGAATTGGTTAAGATTAAAAATAAAAGGAATCAAGGTTACCAACTTTTTTTTCTTTTTAAAACCCTACAATATCTTTACTTTCTTTGCTTAGTTTTAGATCCTGAGCGCGTTTCAAGACATTATCTAACTTGCATATTGGCCTGAAAAATAAAGCTCTCCTAAATTTTGATGAAAAGTTCCTAGCTTTTCCTAGGTTTAAAAGGCTACTTGTACCCTAGGCATAGAGAGCACAGAGACTTCTTCATCATTATTTTTATCTTTTCGGTTTTAAGTAAAAGAAAAACGCTTTCCCTAAAGGTTAGCGTACGAGTTTCGTGTAGCCAACAAACTTCCGTGAAGATTGTTTAAGAAGTTCGCAAATCATTTTTTTAATAAGTTGTCAAAGTGCGTATCGATAAACGCGTAGATGTTGACAATGATTATGATGATGATAAAAACCATTTTTTGGCACACGGGTGGATTCACTTACGACGCTTCACTTTTTGTACAAACTCTACTAATATTTCTAATTTTCTTCAGACCAAACAAACAATACCGTAAGAAGCTATCTAATTGTATTATAGGTGCTTGTATGAAAAGCGGCTATTACTTACAGAAAGTGGTGATAAATTAACGGGTATCTTCAATACCGGAGCGGCGAGCAGCTTATCTTTGGATATTAATTTTGGTTCTTCGAGCGCTTAGCTCGTTTGGAAATCGCAGAAATGGCTCCAATATTTACTATTTATGAAATTTAGAACCATTTTAGGTCTAGCAATTTAGGTGAACAATTAAGGCCCGTTAATGAAGGCGTCATCATAGTTAAATTAGCAATTTAGAATATTTCTTTTTTTTTTTTTACTTTAGGCATTCGATAGAGAGAACAATTTTTACGTTGCTATTAAATTTATGATGGCGCCTTCATAATTGGGCCTTAAATATTGTTAAAGTAAATAATTGATCAAGACATTATATTAGTCTTGTGACTACAATAATAACAACAAAAAGTAACAGAAGAAACATGACAAAATAAAAACTTAGAAGGTGGTCTTATCGCTAAGAGCAATCTCTTCTAGGTGATCTATATAGATGAATGGAAACGTACTAACGACGTGGACAATGGTATAGTGCAAACGCTTATTAGTGAGGTTGGGTAAAGTACCCAACCTCACTAATAAGTAGAGAAATTAGTAAGTATAAATAGTAGGTATAGAACCTGTGTTATAAGTAACATATTGACACTTTTCATTTGAGAAAATGTAACATTTTGTAGTTTTTTTTCTCCAGCTGATGATTTTTATAGAGGTCAGAATGACTACCTACATACTCTTAATTTTAAAGGTTTTTCGTGATTTGTTAAACTCTTTTACTGTTAATTCTGAACAAGCTTTCAATACCTAACTTTAAATTGGAAATAAAAAACGTTTCTGTCCCTTTGACGAACCAGTATATGTCAACAGTCAACAGGGCAAAATAAATGGCCCAATAATCTTTGGGGTTGGCCCTAATGTAATAGCTGATTGGGCAATAGCCATTTTTCGGCCTTTGTGAGTTACGCTCATTTCTTCCATTTCTACGAATAATGGAACGTATTTCACCTTTTTGACCGACGAAAATACGGAGAAGGTACTCAAGTCTAGGTATATTTGTTTTTTTAATATCACACATAACAGTGGTACAGTTTCGATAATATTTTTTATTGAAATATACTTTGAAGTTGACCCCATATAGGTAAATCGAAGTCAAATGAACCATTTTTGATAAATCAACAATAGTGTGAAAATTGCTACATCGATCCGATCGAACTATTCGCGATTTCTGTAAACGGTTGAAGTCAGTCAGGCCATTTTTAAAAAAAAAAATATAGTTTAATCGGATTTTAGCGAAAACGTTTTCAAGTATGTAAGTACTGTACTGACTATGCTATGAACTTCTGCTTTTCTAATAGCTCACTGATATTAAATATAGGCCTGAAGAGCGGTTGGATCATATCCACTACGCTGGCCCAGAGCGGGTTAGTGGATTGACATACCACATCGATATTTCCTACAGACGTAATGTAGGTTTCCTCCGATATTTTCCTTCGCCGAACACGCAGTGATGTAAAAATCCCTACATAAGTTCTAAAGAATCTATTGGTACGTGATCAGGATTTGAACCCATAAGACCAATATGGCGTGCTGCATGCGGTAAGCACAACATGCGGTAAGCAAAATATTTAGATTTTTTTAAAACGAAAAATGCAAGGCATAATTTACCCACACACACTTCTACATTTAGTAAGTAATCTAATGGCACCGTGTAATTTATATAATTATTTTTTGCAAAAAATAGCATGACCGACTTCACCCGTATACAGAATCATTACATAGTATAAAACAAAGTCGCTTTCCGTTGTCTGTCCCCATGTATGCTTATATCTTTAAAACTACGCAACGGATTTTGATGCAGATTGTTTTAATAGATAGAGTAATTCAAGAGAAATTTTTATATGTATAATACACCTGTGCGAAGCCGGAGCGCATCGCTAGAACGCAAATATTATGCACGGATCGATGTAACATTTTTCACATTATTGTTGATTTTTCGAAAATGGCTCAGCCAATTTCGAAGTATACTCTTTCCAATAAAAAAAGAATTGTTGAAATCGGACTACTATGAAAAAAGTTATGCGTGGTTATAGGTACATAAAAAAATATATATACGCGTCGAATTGTATGTACCTCCTCCGGTGGTTCGTCGGTCAAAAATAAATCTAGCTATAGCAGTTAGTTAGTTAGTATTGGACTAGTGGTAGCAAGACTCGAGTAGCAAAAATACAAATTTAAGCATTAAAAAAAATATTTACGTAGATATCGAGAATACAAAATCTCCACAGAGCTGTGTCTATCAGTTTTATCATCATGCATGAACAGTCACGCGTTAACTTCCGTTTGTTGATATCAGAAAAAGCGCTAAAGGAAAATAGGAAATAGAAAACATTTATTTTATTATTAGCATGTATCTTCGAGCAAATATCTACAGAACTTTTACAAAAACCTTAAAAAATGGTTACTTTCTAAAGCTTTTTATAACTTGAAAGAATATTTCAACGATAGTGATGATGAATATTTAATGTATTATTGAAAAAAAATCTTTATTACTTATTGCATTCCTTTGCGAAAAGTTGTATATTATTATTCATCATAAGAACCTTCTGTCTAGGTACTTACCTATGTATTTAAAGTTTTACTAGTTTGTCGATCTGTAATTTAGAATAGATACAATATCCTAGAATCCTTGGTTAGTTTGAATAGTAATTTGATTATTATTTAGGTTAATTTATTTCATGTAAAAATATTAAGTACTTAGGTATATAATATATACCTAAGTACTTATTTCTAGTTAAGATACAACATCTTAAAATATTGCATGCCCGTTTTTGGGTCCACTATTGGAACTATTTTATTTAATTGTAAGAACATTATAGTGTTGCAATAAACGTTTTCTGATTTCTGATACAGAGCCACAGTTCCTAAGTGAAAGTAGTAAAAATGTCCCAGCGCTGTCATATATACCGACTTAGATATTTACAATACACATTTACATTTCACAATGACCCGTTTTTTCGAATCTCGAAGATATGTCATCTAATTTGTGATTGTAACTGAGCACCTTGGCTCCGCGCTATATTGTAATCGGCTTGCAATCGCCTTACTAATAACTAAAAAGCCTGCCCACTACGCACAGGGCAGGGCTGGGTTTTGGCTTGTAATGAAACGCTTGTCCTAGATCTGCCCAGACTAGCCGCTAGCAAGGAAACAAGTACTTCATACAGTTGATATAGAGAGTTTAATTAGGCTTAAAGTTCACGATAGCACCGAGTTTCGCGTTGTAGTTAAAATGACGGAGTATATAGCGGGAGGGAGAGCTTGTCACGGCGGGCGAAGCTCTCGAAGCACCACTGCTTCATTGTCAGGCGGAGGCTTCACCAGAGACGGGCGAAGGCCACCGCGCCGTAGTTCAACAAATCGCCGGCTCGCAGGCGTTCTCGCGAGCAGTAGCAGTAGTTCGGGCCGCGATGAGGGTGCGTCAAAACATCTGGAAAGTTGTAATTTAGAAGAAAATTCAAACATTGTGTAAGCTGCGTATTCATGGTCTAAAGATGGCTCTAGACTGACCGTGTCAGTAAGGAACAATAGAATTACAAACTCAAAGACTCAGATTCGTATAACGAATCAAAGACCAATGATAAATCGTTAAACGAGGTTTCAATTGAAAACGTAGGAAAAGGTTAGTTTTCCTACAGGCTCGGACACTTTTTTGTACAATTGTGACTCTATAGATATATGCTCGAAGGCCTGTATATAAAACCTGTAGTTTCAAATATTATCTTATCATTCAACTTCATCCAAGCGAATATCGCGTCTAGATTTCACGTAAATTGTAAAATAACTCTGGTAATAGTTAAATTAGGCAACATGTCTCTACGTGTGAGGCATCACGAGCACTGAACAAATTGTTTAGAGCATGAAGTGAAAATGTAAACATTAACACAGCGCGGTCACAAAACACCAAGGATGCAGTAGTTAAGCTCACGCGGCTTGATTTAGCCCTTTGCTACGTAAAAGCTTTCCTCTTTCGTTAATCATCCTTACGTTGTTTTTAAACTTTCGCGATTTGAACACATTATTATTTTATACTACGGGACTAATCGCGCACTAAAATTACGAGATAAATAAATACCTCCTCATCCCGACGTTTCGGCCGAGTTGCATCGGCCGTGGTCACGGGTAGACTGATCGGGATGAGGAGGTATTTATTTATCTCGTAATTTTAGTGCGCGATTAGTCCCGTAGTATAAAATAATAATCATCCTTACATCATCATCATCAGATTTTTGCATGTACAAATACGAGTAGGTACTACATCGTTTATACTCGACTTGTAGTCGTGAACAGGCTATAAACTATGTTTTATGCCAAATATTGTGATGTACTTAGAAGAAAATAAAATCTATAGTAATTTTGGCAATAAAGTCAAATTTAAACACCTGCAGTATATTTCTAGAAATTTTCCTTCATTGGTTCATATTTTTGAAAAAAAATATCCCCGTTTTAGCGGACTCTGAGTTTTGTGTTCATGAGCGTTTGTCTACGTGTGCGTTTCTCAAAAGTGCATTGTAGGAAGCTTAATTTCTGTAATCTGAGTGTTGTGTGACTCGGAGTAGAGAGGTGTAGGCTAATGGCACTGTAGAATGTGGTAGTCACAGCGAGCCCGTTCGTGCCAGGTTTGTTTCCACAGCTATGAGCGCAGTTTCTGACGTGTAAAGCTTAATAATGTGGCCATTTTTGAAATAAAAAATTTGAATCAAAACTTTGGAGCTCTTCTAGAACCAGAAAAGAAAGAAGGAAAAAAGAAAAAGCCCGTTTAACTCTCGATAAAATATATAGAACAGCTGAATTACCGTTGCTCCCTCAGTAAAAGTTTAACAAATATTCACTCTCAATACGAGAAAAGTCGAGGCCAAAACGGGCTAAGAGTCATCATCATCATCAGTACAAGTTCAAAATCAATAGTGAAGTAAATAAAAAAAATAAACCTCGCATTAAATTCCCGTACCAATTTTTTAAATCAGGTTTAAACCTAATAATGTTAAAAAATGGATCGCAAATTTAGTGCGAAGTTGACCAAATAATACTGCTATTTTTCCTGGGTTACAAGAGCATTTTTTTTTTATTTGTAAATATTTTCTTTTACCAATAAACTATCTGTATCTGTATCTGCATTATACATATTAAACACCTCTGAAAGTCTCTGTACTTTGCAAAACATCAAATTGTATTTAGGAAATAATATGAGTATGTTAAAGTACACTTGTATCAAAAAAAATTATTAATCAAAAAATTCGTTAAGTAAAGCTCGAAACATACTATCGGACGCGGCTTACGGACGCGACTGACAGCCGCGACCAATGTGCACAGCCGCGACTTATGTCCGATAGTGTGCACGGCTCAGTGTACTTTCACAGTCTAGGTCGCGGCTGTCAGTCGCGTTCATAAGCCGCGTCCGATAGTATGTTTCGAGCTTAAAGCTTATCGGATGCGGCTGACGGACGCGGCTGACGGACGCGATTGACAGCCGCGACTTCGCAATGTGCACAGTCTTATAACAGCCGGTGTGCCAGATCGCTCTTGGACGTCCGAATGCTCAAAGTCGTCCGAAGGTAACGTCCGCGACTTATGTCCGATAGTGTGCACGGCTCAGTGTACTTTCATAGCCTAGGTCGCGGCTGTCAGTCGCGTCAGTAAGCCGCGTCCGATAGTATGTTTAGAGCTTAATCCTTCTTCAGGTTTGAGAGAGCACAAGTTTTAAATCACGTCTCTCAATCACTTGAATGACAGATAGAAGATTCTTTTAAAACTAAAGCTTCTTAAGTAAAGTTTTCTGCAAAAAAGCTTAATGTATAGCTTAACGCTTGATTGAAGTGAACTTTTCCAATTTTGTTCGTCATCGTAATTAAAGATGGCTCTTGGGTCAACGCTGATAAATGTTCGAAATCTTAGTTAAACTAAAATGGGAGTAACTATGTAGTTATATGTATATTTGAGGTACAAGTTTCTTGGACAATCTTGTATTTCTGAAGTAAATTTATAAATTATTTAATACCAAACTTAAAAAACATTTCATAAACTATAACTATTAAAATTAACCTAATTAAAATAAAAACTAATACTAAACACTAAAACTTATATTACTAAAATAAACATAAAACTAATCTAAAAGACCCGGGGCAGAGAGTAACGTGGCCAGAATGCTGGCGGCGGTGTTGCCTCGTTGAATTGCTATACTTATTTTTTGACCAAAGTAGATGCCAGCATTCTGGTCACATGTCACCTCTACCAGTCGCCTAGCCAGATCTTTATATAAAAGTTGAGCGTCCGGCCCCCACGGACCTAAAGTCTCAACCCCAAACGGCACAAAATGGTACATTCTGTCCAACGACTCATTAGTAGTTAATTCATGAAGTACTTAATTCTCCTTCGTTCAGTTTTATATTAAGTCGGGCATTGCAAATTAGATACTAGGGCGGTACAAAATACATTACATACATTTCGAAATAATTTGAACTTACGTAAATCTATTGGGCAGCTGATCGTCGTATAAATCTTTTAATAATTACGGACGCTGTTTCTATTTCACGATTATTTAAAATATTATGAAAGGATTTATCTATTCTCTATGGCAATTTAACAAAACGTTGCCGTCACAGAAGAGAGAATCTAGTTCTGCTCTTCTGTGGTTGCCGCGGCAGTATTGTCATACATACAAAAGACTCTTTGATAAAGTTCTCAAGAAGATATCGCATTTTCCACTCTACGTCGTTTCATGTAAAATACTGACAAACGAAATGTGCAGAAATACATACTAAGCCTTCAGTTATACAACTAAATCTTAAAATTTTACAATCTAGCTTAAACAATATAGATTTATTTTCTGATATCCTGCGATTTGTTTTTGACCGACGAACCACCGGAGGAGGTATACAATTCGACGCGTATATATTTTTTTAATGTATAACCACGCATAACTTTTTAATAGTAGTCCGATTTCAATAATTCTTCGAGTAATAATTCGAGTATACTTCGAAATTGGTCCCATTTAAATTTCATCGAAATCGGCTGAGCCATTTTTGGTAAATCAACAATAATGTGAAAAATGCTACATCGATCCGTGCATAATATTTGCGTTCTAGCGATGCGCCCCGGCTTCGCACAGGTGTATTATACATATAAACATACTTGAACTACTCTATCTATTAAAACAAACTGCATCAAAATCCGTTGCGTAGTTTTAAAGATATACGCATACATGGGGACAGACAGCGGAAAGCGACTTTGTTTTATACTATGTAATGATTCTGTACGCGGGTGAAGTCGGTCATGCTATTTTTTGCAAAAAATAATTATATTTATACAACAAACAGGAACAAATGTATCTTCTTTACGTGTAAAGTTACAGAACGGTTAAACTAGATAAAAGTGACTGAGAATAGTAGGTATAAATCCAATTTGCCCTGATGCCGGGGCACTAGAATACGGCATCGGTATCCCCTGCCTGTAGTAAGGGGTCCCCTGGGCTCGTGGGTGGTCAGAGTTGGGGCTCTGGCCATCCACTCAAGCGGGCCCGAGAAGGACGGCAGCGTGTGTGGCAACGCTGTCGTACAGGACCGTACAAGCCTGGTCTACTACCAGGCGAGTAGACACACGAAGTGCCGGGAGCACCGGTGCGTTCCTTTCGGAGATCCCGGAGCTCCCAAGAAGGCATATAGGCTGGCCACCGAGGGGGTTTTAGTGGGTACAATCCTACATAACCCGACTGCACCCAAAGCGTTAGGGCATCTTTGGAAGATTTCCTCCTCGTAAAAAAAAAAGGTATATATCCCATGCACGTACGGCATGGTACACTGGATACTGTATGTACACATATCCACTGGATGCTTGATCAAAGGAAAGGCGTTACGTGTACGTAGAGGTTCGAAAAGGTTTCACATGTTTGCCTAAAGCGGACCAAATAAAATATGTATTTATTTAAATGTGTAGTACGCACACAACAAAGACGCACTTTTCCTTTTCCTACTTTTAACCAACAAGCTTTTAACACAATCGATTCATATCGAAAAAAGGTCTTACGTTCAGGTTTTTAGAAATATAAATGGAAGATTTCTAATCGAGGCGTAGTATTACTGGCTGATGATTTATAAAGTTCCAGATCTTTCGGCGGACATAAATATGCCAAGCATAATGCTTAACTTTTACTATGGGGCCAATTCCGAAATTGCGAAAAATCTGCTATTTTATTTAAAATCCTCATCAACTCTCTGCAAAAAGTATGAATAGTAAAATGTAGTATTATTAATGCTACATAAGTACAAATACTCCTGAAAGTTAAAGCACTTTTCAAAGCACTATATTCATCCACGAATTCCTTAAACGGTTATGCAATGGAATCTTACAGCAAAGTGCAGTAAGAATCAATCAACCATCTTCATTCGCGCTCGATAAATCTTCAGCATTTTCATAGCTTTCCCTCTTTACATTTACATCTAGGTATTTTTTATTTCCTATACAATAGAAGAGATGGATTTAGATTAAAACTAAGTCATGTGCAAATGCATGTCAAGTCATAGAATGAAGCGTTTTTTAGTCGGACTATCGTTGACAATTGAAATCATCTTCGATCTTTATTATTTATCGAATGAATTGAGTGAATAAACAAAAACTAAATTACTTTAACTTTTCATGGTACTTAAAAATAAAATAAGTTGTCAAATGCGTGTCGAGGCTTTCGTAGATGGTGACGATGATGATAAAAACATTTTTTTTACGTCATTAGATGGTTGACTTCTAGAAAAACGAAACTGAGTCTGAAATATGTTTATGAAGTCCTCTGAGCTATGCCCATGTTTAAAAATATAATTTTTCCTTCATAACTCAAAAGTTATGAACTTACAGTGCTCAAAATAATATTCAGGGATTTTTTTATGTGGTCTATAAATTTAGAAAGTTTGATCAGTCTATCTTGCATACTTTAGAAATTAAAAGAGAGGTGGGGACACTCCTTTTTTAACTTTGTCGACCTATATCTAACCAAAGGTACGTGTGACAAAAATCGTTTAGGACACTTATATTGATTTTAGAAACCTTATTCAACGACATGCGACAGGGCGGGGGTGAGATTGAAAAAAAAAATTCATCCCCATACATTACATGAATGGGAGCTTAAATACACAAGATTTTTTTTTAATTCTTTGAAATTGAGATATATGTACTTAAATTATCATAATATCAAATTTCATGCAATTTGGTTGATAAATGTGGAAGTTATAAGGCTTTGCATTAATGGGATGGACTGACCGACGGACACAATGATCTTTAAGTACCACAGACACATCTATTCGTGTGAATTGTGAAATCGATTGTGCCATTTTTGGTTAAAAGTAAATGTCATTTATCATCCTTATATTTTAAAAAAAAGTATAAATTTTACTGAAATTGAGTATAAAATATACCTATAATTACCGTCTCTTAAGAAGTAGGTAAATAGGTTCTCTCGTGCGGTAAGTTAATATTTGCACGTGTGCTCAAGAATTGAAATTATGTTCCTTCAGCGGCTCGTGCAAGGATGTAGAAGCTTAAACCTACTTTAGTAGTATATTTTACGACTTCAGGGATTCCCACACCCACACGTGGCGAACATCGAGGTACAAATAGCGCGTGGTGTTTTGCATACTTAGGATGGTTCTCCACTTTGGTAAGCTTAACTAACGGACTGTAGGAATGAAATGATTTTTATCGTGCTTCACACACTAGGTGTATAGAAACTTTCTTTTTGTGATAAACATTTCAAAATCATTTCATTGATTAAGCAATGCGCCATTTTCTCGTTAATGGCAAGAAGTTCTAATAATTTCACATTAAGTGACTAACTGTGTTAAGCAGTTCTCACAAGATGGCGCTTCCAACAATGTATTATGTTGGTAAAATGATAAATCACTTTCAATGATTCGACGTTTTCGCAGATAGCGTTCTAGCTTAATTTGGACAAAGCATCTGGGCCGGAATCCCAGGGAGATGCAGGTTACAATCCTGCGAACGCGTCAATTTTTGAAATGTTTATCACAAAACGAAAGGACTGTAGGAAGACTACCACCGATGGCTCGACGATATTATTATCAGACCCGTTGTGGCTCATGCATGGATGAGATTAGCCCGAGACAGGGAACAATGGCACAAAGGAGAATCATGATGATGAAGATAAACTGGCTAAGGATGTTATCTGCCAGATTAAGTCTACTTAGTGGAAAAAAGTTGAATGATTTTTACATGGTGAGTGCCGTAGCTATATTACGAGAGAAGAGCACGACATACCTACTACTTAATTATAAAGTTTGCTAGAGCTTCCCTATTATTATCAATTAGCTTTTGTCCGCGTGTTGTTTTGGTTTTAGTGCTATCCCACATTTTTTTCGGGATAAAAAATTGCCTATGTTTTGTACATGCTGTCTATACCGTCCGTTTCGTGAGGTACGTCCTTGGCAAAAATCAAGTCAATCCGTTACTCAGTTGCTGCGTGAATGAGGAACTAACCAAGAAACACACTTTTGGATTTATAATAATATATATACAGGGTTATTTCTAATCAATTAGCATCCTTTTAGGGGCTTATTTTGTACATCAAAATTAACAACTTTTGTTCTACAACTTTCGTCAAAACTCAAAAAAAATCAGCTGTTCCATACATTTTGTCGCAGGTGAACGATATTTTTCTATGGATAAACAACATTTTTTTTTGAGTTTTGACAAAAGTCGCTGAACAAAATCGTTGTTAGTTCTGATGTACAGAATAAGCCCCTAAGAGGATGCTAATTGATTAGAAATAACCCTGTATATATTATTATGCAAATTGGATTTGAGTCACGCATTTTCCCCACAAAGCTACAAGATGTATCTTCGTAGCACATTTTACTCTCCCCGCGACACCGCTCAGTCGGAACGATCACATTTTTTGTAAGTTATAGCTTTGACTTCGCACGTAGCTCAGCTCGAGTAGATAAACACCTTTACTTTTGTCCCAAGAGCTAGTAGGACAATATTGCGAATGTTTCATTTTTTTATATAAAATATGCTCGGCACTTAGGCGTAAAGTTTTTACAGCTATTTTTATACCCTGATGTGGATTGCCTGTGTTCATTAGTGTGTGGGGACAAAATTGCAAATTTTTCTTGTTTTTTTTTTTAAATAAAATATGCGCGACCATTAGCTGTTCAGTTTTTACAGTCGTTTTATGTCGTGCTGTGAATTATCTAGAAATTAATTACTTTGGTACATTAGAAATAAATTTTTGCTGTTATTTTTTATTTTATACTACCTTGAAATGATTTGTAATAAGTTTAAGATACTGCTATTTCAACTTTTGCTAACCGTTTTAAAAATAAATCCTCGTAGTAAAATATAGACCCATTTTGTAGCCAGTGATAGTTGTTTTTATTGTCTCCGCCTAGCTAAATTCTGCGATGACGTGGACCACAACTTACAAAGTGTAGAATAACAACGGGACTTGCAAATGAAACTACTCCCTGCTACGTATATAACGGTAATCAAAGCGCTCTCCCATAAAGCCTATTTAGTATCGAGATTTCCTGTACAGAGTTACATTGAGTACACTAGATTCATTTCGTAGCTTCCTTATGTATTCTCTCCTATACGTGTATAATCTATACTTCTGGGAAGTTAGGACTCTAGGTGCTTCGTACTGGGTGAGTAGGGATACGATAACGATAATACAAGGTCACGTACCTATTTATTACGCTCACTACACTGCCGTCCTTATGAAAAGTGCAATAACTAACTTTTGAGAAAAACGCGATAGAAAAAAATAAAATTGTTTTAAGTGTATCTCTGCCCTTAGGTAAGGTATCAACTTGAAACTTGCACAAGATTGTAGGTAAAAATGTTGAGCATATTACCAGGTACCTCAAAACTGAAAATTATGTTATTTATGCTACTTAAATCACAACATTGTTTTTCTGTTTAATAGTTATTTCATCAAAAGTGTAAATGATTACCAGTCATAACCACGATAAATAACATAGTTATCGTACTTTTTGTTAGTAAACAGATAGGGCCAAATGTGCAGAAGTGTAGACGCGGACCGGTGCAGAATTTTCTTTTTAATGTTTGCGTTTGCATGTGAAATCATCATGGTTCACCTTAATGAAATAATAGTCAACTGAAATTAATTGTGAATTATTATCTACTATTACTACTCGTATGACATGTAACTGAAGTTATAAATAAATAAATTGTATTGTATTAGAAATTAATTTTTGTATATCACTTGTCAAGCACACATAAAACATGCAATTGAATTGAGAACGTTCTTCTTTCTAGAAGCCGAATGAAATTGGATGGATGTTTTATTCTTCTTTTACGCTGAATGATAAGCCGTGGTGGTCTAGTGGCAATGACACTTGCCTTAAAATCGTAAGGTCGTGGGTTCAAATCCCGGTCCCGTACCAACGAGTTCCTTGGAATTTATGTATGAAATTTCACACCACTGGATTTTCGGTGAAAGAAAACATCGTGAGGCAACCTGCATACGTCCGTAGAAGAAATTCGATGGCGTATGTGATGGACTCGCCCTTCGTGGGTAGGCCTACGTCCTGCAGTGGACTATTAAAGAAAAGGCTGGTACAGTAAAGTAAAGCTCGAAACATACTATCGGACCCGGCTTACGGACGCGACTGACAGCCGCGACTTAGCAATGTGCAATGTGTAGTCTTTAAACATCCGGTGTGCCAGATCGCTCTCGGACGTCCGAACGCTCAAGGTGACGTCCGAACGATCAAGGTGACGTCCGCGACTTATGTCCGATAGTGTGCACGGCTCAGTGTACTTTCATAGTCTAGGTCGCGGCTATCAGTCGCGTCAGTAAGCCGCGTCCGATAGTATGTTTCGAGCTGTACGCTGAATAGCATCAATTAACATCGGGAGTACAATACTCCTCGGAGAGTTCACACCTTTGCCGGCTCTATTCACTCATCAATCAGAAAGTTATAACTAATAATGTTTTTAGAGAAATTAGTACTGAGATTGAACAATTTAGAGTAAATGTGGCAATGTGTAGTATATATTTTTTTTTTGGCGTGAGTAGCGCAATAATGGGCAGGAATGGCTCTTCCTAATATATGAGAAACTCGCTATTTATTTTTTCAATTGCACGAAAAAAGCTTTAGGTAATTGCGGGGATTCAAATTAAAACAAACGTAGGAGTTCCCGGAAAAGCTTATAGGGGTCGACATTTAACAAAAATTAGGGCTAACATTTTTTCATGCAAATTAAAAACAACATACGAGTAATGTGTTAGCTTTGCTAATAGAAGCTTCTTTCGAGAGAGAAATATTTGAATGTCATACGTATACATGCCATATACATACATAAAACTTGACGGCTATTTTAAAAATCAAAATATTTAATCGAATATATACCCACCTCTAAATAATTTTATATTACTCATAATATTAAATACAATTTATTACAAACGAATTATCAAGATTGACAAAGTTAAATTAAATCGTTAAGTATAAACAATTGACTGCCTTAGTGGCTCAGTAGTTAGTGACCCTAACTTCTGGATCAAAGAGGCGTGGGTTCGATCCCCACCGAGGGCAAATATTTATGCGATAAACATAAGTATTTGCTCTGTGTCTGGGTGTTATTTAGTAAATATCTATATAAGTATGTATTTAAAAAAAGTATATGTAGTATATCAGTCTCTGGCAGCCATATCACAAGCTTTGCTTAGTTTTGGGGTCAGCGACCGCGTGTAAGATGTCAAAAAAAAAAAAATTACGTCGATATTAATTTAAAAAAAATACCAGAGGATGCTTTCTACGCAGGGCGTTCTTTGGCTTGAACGTGTCCATAGAGCTGGCTGCGTTTCCACGCCGAATAGCGAGTAAGATTTTCTCGACCACGCTTTATTACATTACAATTTTTACAGGCTTTATAGATATATCTCTAGTGAGATTGTGTAGATAAAAGCATCGGAAAATAAATAAAAACCTAAACCTAAGCAGATGTAGATGACTTCATTCCAAAAGAAGACATGCGTATCTGCGGAAAGATCTCTAAATTCTTAACTGAAATATATGTAACTCTCTTCAGGTGTCTTCAAGTTAAGCTAACTTTTAGTATCGAAGGTATTCGTATCTCAGCGAACTTGAAGGGGCGTCTCAAATCTTATTACTTTAACATTAGGATGGAGTCCACCAAAGCAGAATGTCAATTTGATTTTCTCGATTTCAACAAACACCAAACTTTATCTAGGGCTGTACTTTGAAATTCTCTAAACTAATATGCTACTACATCTTTATAAAAGGTTAAAAGAAGCTTGCTATGATATTCCAAGAAAGTTATACAGTTTATTACGAGTTGTGAGATTGGTGCCAGAATCCATAATTTCAGTATGGTTAGTTTTTTTGAATTACCAAAATAAATGCAAATTTTCAGTATGCACGATTTTGTAATTATAATTTCTGTTCCATAATCTATTTCTAGCCATTACATTTTAGATTTTTTTTTATAATCAGAAAAATAGATTTCAACTAATGTTTAAGGTTATTAGGTATTTTTAACTAAAGTAGGAAACTCTGGGTACAACTGAAATGCTATAATATACTTCATGTTTTGTGAAAAAAGGCGTTAGGACGTTTATAGGGCGAGAGACGTGGAAAAACAACCATCACACAACTGATAACCCGATGAGACATACTTTTTATGAAATGTTATTTACATACACATATACATAATGATAGCTTGCCTATCATGATGTGTTCATGACTATATTTAATTCGATTTTTTTTGGATTTGGTTTTTTTTGCCTTCATTCTTTTGATAGCCGTATTTTTATTCTAACTAATAGTTCTTAATGTAGAGAATAAACCTTGGTAGGTTTGCCTACTTAATTTTTTTCATACTAGCTGGTAAGCAACCATGAACAAATATGTCAATATAAGTACGAAACCGATCTGATAACCAGTCGAAATTCGTATCGTAAGAAAGATAATTTAATTACAAAATTAATCATACAGGCTTGTCTTTAAAAAATCGTTTTTGAACTATTTTCAATGTAATAAAAAATAGCCATGAACACTTTTCGATAAGCAAGCTATCATAAGCAGGTTTGTAAATAAATAATAATTGATAACGATACGTCTCATCTGGTTATCACGTAGTTGAAGGTCGATTTTCAGTGGCTCTTAGACCATTAGGTGGTACCTACTTTGTAACTTGATACATGTGAGTTTTCTTTTCATTAAGCCATTAAAAAAAAATCTGAAATATAACGCACAACCTCTTATGGCTCTTAACAACTTAAGTACCTAAACCGAGATGAACAACTTTCTCTGCGGGTCCAACTGCAAAATCGCCACAACAAGGTATTCCATAGAAAAAGTTCATTAACTATGGACAAACCATATGAAGTAGCTCTTCTTTTGTCTCGAACATAATTGGGAGTCCTTGTAGAATAGCAGGCGGCGCATACATACCAAATATTGTAGTCAGAACGGACAATTTCCGAGGGAATCTTTTTGTTTCCGTTTGTCGTCAGCTTTCGCGCCTTCGCACCGCGGCGATATGAAATATTCGTACACATTCATTCGCCAAGGTACGGCGTAATGGCTGTCAGTTTGGTCCGTGAAATATCTCGTCCGTTTACGAAATATCGCTCTAATAAATTAAATCGGCAGTGAACGGTATTGTGCCGCTTGCTCCGAATGTATATGGACTGTTTTTGTCCGAAATGATACACATTTTCCTAAGTGAGTTACGTTTCTGGACTTTTATTTGGCAGAACCTAAAATAGAAGAGATATATTATACGATTCACATAGACAAAGGACGAAAGTTACGGTAGTTTAAATTACTTGAATACGGCGCGCTTTGTTGTCTTTAAACGTCATTCACAAAGCTAATATGTATTAAGACTAGTATATCCCGCCTATTCGAATAAAAATATGTAAATCAAAATGTCATACAACATTAATTATTCCTTATTATAGTGCTAAAATACTAATCCTTACTATACAAGTCATTGGATTTTAAAACATACTCGTAGTTCCAGTAGAAATCCAACAAGCTAAGTTCAAAACTAATCTTCGCCAAAATCTTTCACAGAATCTCATTTCTTATATTTATAGATTAGTTTTATGGATAATTAAAGCCATTACAATATTTCGATCGAATTATTTTATCATATAAATGCTACGTGCCATCGCTGGAACTCTAGAAACTAATGGACGCTGAAATTATCTTTCGTCATTATTTATTTATAATAGGGCAATATATCTCACGGAATGGCTTATTATTTAAATAACTACTTAATTTTATGAATTACGCACGAAAATTCAGCCTATGCAACAGCCTTTGGTGAATTATTAGGATGATTATAGATAGATGATTCAGAAAAAGTGTACTAAACCGAGAAGGGGTGATTCAGACTATCATTATGAAAAACTTTTACTTTGGAGCCAATCCAGAATTTAAGAAAATTTGCTGTTTTATCCCCGGTCCCGTACCAATAAGTTCTTTGGAATTTATGTACGGAATTTCACACCACTTTTCGGTGAAGGTAAACATCGTGAGGCACTCCTCACCATCGAATTTCTTCTAAGGACGTACGCAGGTTCACTAACCTGCGTACGTCCTTAGAAGAAATTCGATGGCGTATGTGAATCCACCAACCCGCACTGGGCCAGCGTGGTGGATATGGCCCAATCACCCTTCGTGGGTAGGCCTACGTCTTGCAGTGGACTATTAAAAAGGCTGATACCGAGCTGTTTTATATATATTTTTGTTATGAAATTTTGTATGGGATAGCCGATTTGTTTTTCTTGAATTCTGTTTGAGCCGCAAAGTACGGCGCTGACATACTTATCTACACTACAACATCGTATCTGTCCACAACTCTACACTTAGACATACTACAAAAACTGCCATATAACAATAGCATAGAGCCATAGATATACTAGCCAGCGCGGCTAGCATACGCATAGCATACCCCTAAAAGGATGCTAATTGATTACCAATAACCCTGTATACTTCACCATAATATTGTCTCGTTTTTATACGTCGATAAAATTATGTGATGGTTTGAATGCTAGCCTTGCTTGCCCAATTTAGTAATCTTAATTTTTTCGTGGCACAAAATGAATTAAATAATACTAAATATTAGATAGTAACTTTACAGATAAAAATACTGCCTAGATTTCTTACTTGACTGGTAGCTTTAGGAGCTTATTGATACACTCATTTTCAAGTAAAATTTCCGTAGTCAACGGTTATTGCCTTGGATGAGGTAATTTCTTTTTGTGTTTTAGCAGCTGACGCCCGGGAAATTGAATTAAGGATGATTCTGCGGCGCCGCGCCGTGTCGATGCCAGGCCGAATAGAAGCACAGATTTTTATGATAAAATGGGCGTGTTAATATTTAATAACAGCTCACCTAACGGGAAGCGATAGGTAGGTAAAGGTCCCGGCACGTAAGTTGAACATCAAATATCATTGAAATATCACTCTCTCCCTTTTGTTAGCAAAGAAAACAAAAGAGAGTTAGCTATGGTTTAACGTTCAAGTTGTTTGCCGGCTACTATACTGTGTTGTAAGGTAAAGCATCAAGGATGCAAGCTTTACTGTCTATTGGTTACTGTCCGTCCGGATCTACGTCGTAGTCTACAGTTACAGTCGTCGTCTATAGAAGAAATTCGACGGAGTCCTTATGTGAAAACACCAACTTACGCTGTACTGGACCAGCTTGGTGGATATGACATAATCGCCCTTCGATGGTAGGCCTATGTCTGAAGTACTGTTTATAAGGATCACACGGTACAATACAGTATCTACCTCCAGTATATTTGACAAAGGTTGCTGAATGGAGTTTTTAGATACCTATTGCTATTTCTTATCGTAAAGATATTAATTATATTCTATCATGTTGGTTATAATATAAGAGAGTAAAATCCAAAGCACCTGACAATATTTTTTCATCACATCGATTCGAAAAGGACTACCAGATCTGTTCACTCACGAAGGCGCGCCCTACCATATTTATTGAATGTAGTTGTAAACGTAGCCGACGATTAAATTGTATTGATCATATTTTTTTTTTTTACTGTCTGTACTATTAGCCTCTACACGCACACTAAGGCGTTGTGTACAAACGAGGTCTACGCGTATATATGCAAACCAATAATTTACTGTGGAGGGGCGCGACTTCGTGAGTGAAACGGTTTGTACTTGGTTCGCCTTTAAGTGCGCCCAAAGTTGGTGTTTTCTATAAGGAACTTTATAAGTGCGCCGGAATTATCTTTGCCGCGCACTTTTTGAATTTGGAACAAATAAGTGCGACGGAATGATCTTTGCCGCGCACTTTTTGAATTTGGAACAAATAAGTGCGACGGAATGATCTTTGAATTTGGAAGTGTTTGTAATGTTAGTGTTCAGCGTCAAGAAAATGAAAGTTTTTATTTGTTTTATTATTAGACACCATTTAATTTCAATTTAGTTGTTACTCTACGTTTTATTAAATAATAATAAATATGAGGCGCCTTTTATTTTCTCATAGAGGTGATGAAAAGTAGAGTGTAACACTCGGGCGCAAAATATATTTTTGGCTCGGGAGACGTACTTTGAATCCCTCGCTACGTTCAGGATTCTACTAAAGAATCACTCACTTCGCTTTGGATTAAAAAAGCGCCCTCGCCGTAAAAATATTATTTTGCTCCCTTATGATACAATCTACTATTTAATTACGGGTAAGATCAAAACTCTTTTAGGTACTTGTAAAATAAAAATAAATTAGTTCATTTATTTGTTTTATTTAGTAACTAAAACGGCACAGTGGGTACCACTTACATTAGTCACAAACACAATCAATATAATACAAATTTTACAAATCATCTTGAACAGCTACAGAGAGATAGATACGTTAAAGGACACGTTCGCGAAAGGTATGAAGGTTGGTATAATAATAATCAAAAAATCTAACCACAGCATGCGTTACATCTCAAAAAAGTACATCTTATTCTATGTCTATTACATCTATCAGGTAAAATCAAAAAAGATCCTTCCGATTTTTTAAAAATTAATTCTGAATTTATCGGGTTAAATAAATATATTTGACAGAACAGGTAGATTATTTCTGACAACTCTGATCGAGAAACCTTGAAATAGCTAAAATAAAAGCATTTTTATCAATTAGACATGATTTTTAAAGATTTTCTTGAAATATTTTGGCAAAATATGACATAAATATGGATGAATCAAGTATAATAATGCAAGTAAAAGAACGATAGAAGCACACTAATATGGCTAAAACAGAAAAAATTTATCCTGTATTTCTATTTTCCATACAATCTATTTTTATCATTTTAAAAAAATGGTAGGTTGAAAAAATATAAATTTAATATTTTTAAGACGAGGCACCGGGCCGAGAAACACGAAAACGGCAAAAACGAGTACTTTTGAATGCGCGATGTGAGAGGATGAATGATATCGATTCAAATTTAAAAAATGTCATAGATAAGGGAAAATCTTAATAAATTGAATGAACCGGACAAAATTTTGAAAAGTAACCGGCTTTATTAAAAAAAAAATAAAACAAATTGCTCACCAAAAAAATTTTAGTAATTCGAATGCTCAGAATTATCAGCGACAACACCCCATTATTTTTTACGAATAAAATAGCCAGATCCCTTTTCTTTATTATAAACCGAGAATTTTTTTTTTTTAAATTGTATATTATGAGTAATTAATTAAAAACTCAATCAAATCTCTTCGCGCCTACTCTAGTTTAGCTTTTACTCTACAGTGTTTGCTCAGAATATTTGATCCGGCACTATCTGGGCCGCCGCCGCCGTACCGGTGCGACGTTGCGACTCCGACGAGCGCATGATTCGCTCAGCGTCGGGCTGGCAACGCCGCAAAGTACGGACGGCGCGAGATGCGTGCTGTTTGTTTTTGGTTATTGTCTTCTAGGTACTCTGTGCGACGACAACCGAGTAATTTACTTCAGAATTATTTTCAAAATTATAAGTTAGACTTTAGTGTACTATATTATATTGTAGCTTTAGAACATTATTATAGTAGGTAGTAAGTTAGGTACTTAGTATTTTTATTTGGTAGTGTGTAAATAGTAGTGAACAAGTGTGCATAGAAAATGGGGAGGAAAAATAAGCGGAAAGAATTGTTTTTACAAAAACGAAAAAGAAAACCTAAAAAAAATGACGGAATGTTTGGGTAAGTCGAATTACATATATAATAAACTTGCAATAAATAGTTGCACTCTAATGCCCTAATAATAAAGTCTATATTTGGCAAATACACATTCGTCTACAGATTATGGATTATCACATTCTTACTACCTAGGTACTTCAATTTTTCTGCATTTACCTATATTTACAATTTTTTTAGGTCAAAAAAACGGAAACTGCAACCTGACGATTGTCAATCCACATCCTCAACAGGGCCAGTAGATAGAGAGTGAGTCCATGCCAAGTACCTATCTATCATGTCAGCAATCAATTTAAAGTATCTAGTAATAATACTCCGTCTATTCTTTATTTTCAAGTGTGTACCTACTAAGATTTGTCTGTACAAACTAACCATACTGTAGGAAACAAATATCAGAACAAAAAGCTATGGAGTCGTCTCTTGATATTTTAGAAACCTATCTAAAATAATGATATTTATTAGGTGATGTTCTATCACCTAAATAATTGTGTTAGCTTTAACTTTTTAATAATTATATAATTAAATCATTTTATTTTGTAGCCACCCAGAAATATCACCAACATACGCAGAGTTACACAACGTGTTGCCGACATCTGGGGATTCAGAGGAAACGGTAAATTTAAACACTTTTTTTAAATTATCACGGTTATAGTATTGTCTTTTACCGACTTCAAAAAAGAGGAAGTTGTCGATAGGGTTATTATTTTTTCTTCTTTTAAATAAACGAAATTAAAATTATTCTCCCTGCTTTATCACAAAGATTTTCCAGGTATTTAGTGAGTAGTTAGTACCTATACCTCCGCCACTGTACTCCATTTTGTACATGTCTAATTCCTTTAATAGTAATGTAAGTAATTTAATTTCAGTTAAAAGAACCAAATCCTGAAAATGAAGAGTTACAAAATGTGTTGCCCACATCAGAGGATTCGGTGGAAACGGTAAACTTAAGTACCTTTTTAAACTATCGCGATTATTGTCTTGTCTTTTTACCGACTTCAAAAAAGAGGATGTTGTCGATTTGGTTATATTTTGAAAATGTCGTTTTTTACTTCGTCTGCAAGTTGAACTTGTGTAATTTTGTTTCAGTTAAATGAACAAAACCCTGAAAATGAAGATATTCCATACATATTCGAAAGTACCTCTGAAACTACAGTAAGGATTTTGTTATAGCTAAGGCATGTTTACATAATAAGAAATTCAAACTAAATAAATACTAAAATATGTGCTTAAATTTCAGATTCATACAGAAATACCCGACTTGGGGCATCGAGTAATAGATGTTAATCATTTTACATCACAACTAATACAACTCTCTCAACATGAATCTCTGTTTGACTGCGGATTAGCCTCAATGAAATTAGTTTCTGAACATCGAATTGGATTACAATCGGAATTTACATTTGTCTGCTCTATGTGTAATTATAAAAACAAAATAAAATCATCTTTGGCTGATGTAAACAAAGATGTTGTTGCAGGAATAATGGCAGCAGGTTGTGGTCACGCGCAACTGAAGCAGTTTTCCGCAGCAGTAGGATTACCCATTATGTCTGAACACACTTACAATAAAATGCAGGACGATGTTTGTGACGATTGGGAAGAAACTGCCTGGGAGGAAATGAAAATAGCCGGAGAAAAAGAGAAAGAAGCAGCTGTTATTGAAGGCAGGGTTACAAAAGATGGCATTCCCATGATTGATGTCATTGTAGATGGGTGTTGGAGCAAACGCTCATACAGAACAAACTATGCTGCATTATCGGGTGCTGCAGCCATAATTGGCAGACGTTTTGGCCAAGTTTTGTACATGTGTGTCAAAAATAAGTATTGTTGTATTTGTGCCCGAGCTCAAAACAAAAAAGAAAGTCCCAAAGAACATGTCTGTTATAAAAACTTTGAAGGGGCTTCTACTGCTATGGAATCCCAAATAATAACTGAGGGGTTTAAACAATCCATTGAAATGCACGGTATAATATACGCGCGACTTATTGCTGATGGCGACAGTAGCACCTATGCCAAAATAATAAATGCTCGGCCATACCCAGGCTTAACAGTGTCAAAAATTTTCTGTCGGAATCATTTACTGAGGAACTATTGCAATAAGTTACAGCAACTTACTTCAGACACTCACTTCAACGTTACAGACAGGAAATATTTGACACAAGAGAAAATAATGCGCTCCAGGAAATATATTTGCGACGCTATAAAACTTCACAAGGAGAGCCAAAATACAGATGGTTTATATAAAGATATAAACGCATCTATTGGCCATGCGTTTAACTCTCATGAAACTTGCAACCAGTTATTATGCAAAAAACATATGCAAATAGACGCTCCTAATCCGTTTTTTGGGAGTTTGCTTTGGCAAAAAATAAAAACTCATGTCGCACGATTGGCTGAAAAAGCCCATAGTTTAATTGAAGATGTCGACAGTAATGTAGTGGAAAGATTTAACGGAGTCATTGCCAAACTTGTTGGTGGAAAAAGGGTAAATTATTCTCAAAGAAGAGCTTACCAAGCAAGATGCTCTGGTGCAGTAATATCTTTTAACACCGGCAACTTGCTGTCGACTGTCCACCGTAATATTTATGGAAATAGCCCAAAAAAAACTATTACAAAATACGAAAGAGCTGTAAATGAAAAAAAGAATAGAACAAAACAAAACTGCAAGAGGAAAAAAAATCGTACTTTGGTGCCGCGTACATTAAATCTAGATTATGGAGAAATTGTGGATAAGCCAGACTTGGATGACGACACATTAAAAAAGGCCAAAGACACCTTCATCCAGAATTTGACGAAAACCGAAGAACAGCGAAAAGACGTAGAAAAACGAACTATACTACAAAGTGAATCTGGAGAATGGTTGGAATTAAGGCGAAGCATGTTAACTGCATCAAACTTCGGTAAAATTGTAAAAAGAAAAGAGTCGAATACATGCCGAAACGTAGTAAAAAATTTACTTTACAAGCCAAATATTGACAACGTGTCATCAATAACTCACGGAAAAAAGCACGAAAAAATTGCAATCGAACAATTATCGGTTATGGTAGACACAAAAATTAGAAAATGCGGTCTATTTATTTCCTTCACGACGTTTACATTATAGTAAAATACCCCTTTGTTCTACAACTTTAATGCTTATTATGAATTCCTCACCACTGTTCTTATAGAGCTGTGCTAGACCGCACTCGCACCTATCCTACCAAATATCGGTAAATAAATGATTTATATTTTAAACCGATTAACTAAATATTTTATTTCTGGCATCCAAACCCTTTTCTAAGTGTGTGAAGCACGATAAAAATAAGTTCATTGATTATGATACCTGTACATAATCAACATTAATTTGTATACAGGGTTATTTCTAATCAATTAGCATCCTTTTAGAGGTTTATTCTGTATATGTACATCAAAACTAACAACTTTTGTTCTGCAACATTTCTCAAAACTAACAACTTTTGTTCTGCAACATTTCTCAAAATTAAAAAAAAAAAGCTGTTCCATACATTTTGTTGCGGGTCACGGGTAGACTCACTATTCTACGGAGTGTCTACCCTTGACCACGGTTGATGCAACTCGGACGAAACGTCGGGATGATGAGTTATTTATTTATCTCGTAATTTCAGAGCGCGATAAGTCCCGTAGTATATAATAATAATGTGTTCAAATCGCGAAAGTTTAAAAACAGCAGTTGAAATAACCCTGTATTGTATGAAAAAAAAAAACATTAAAAAGATCAAAATAATTTTTGCCTTTTTTTTAAATTGTTGATTAAGGACAAGGCGACTCCATGATTATCTATGCTCTAGGCAAATTGAGTTGACGCGTGCCGCCGCCGCGCCGTTAGCAGCGCCACGTACGCTAGCCCAGCGTTGCCGCCCGCCGCTCTGGCGTGATCCTGTCAAGTGAGACCGCGTAAAATTTTGTCCGAGTGAAGGGGCGCGGTACTCGATTTTGAAACTATAGTTTATCAATGCGTCACCTTAAGAAGCTTACAAATTAAGATTTCAAATGATGGATATATCATCTTGGTTAGATGTTTCTCTGAATAATATACCATTAGTAGACGTCTCTTTTGACATACTATTCGTAGTCTAGTTATAATTAAAAACAAACTCGAATCCTTTATTTGCTTAAATCGCCGTTCTAACAGCAATGCTGTATCGTAATATTTTATTGGAAACTAAAGTTGTATTAAAAGTTTGATCGAGACGCTTTCGAAAAGGGTTGAAACTTGCAAGACAGACGAGGGTCGGCGGACGTATCCAGATCAAGTTTGATGGGCCATTCATTTCCCATTTGTTTTATTCATTACATCTTTTTGTAGCTATTTGTAACATGCTAGGATGTTGACCACATCTCATTTCGCAGCTTTGGTACAAAAATATATTTTTTTTATTAGAAAATTACAAACCACGGACTCCATGGTCTGTGCCATTTTACTGTACAAAAAGAGTTAGTACTATAGAGATGAGTTAGTTTAAATTTTAGCCTAAGTTAGTAGTTTCGGTGCATTTCGTGAATGCCACGAGCAAACCGGCGACCCGCATGCAGCACCCGATCACGAGTAGGACGCATGTGCCAGCCATCGCTCCGCTCGACCGAGAACCTCTCATCTGCCAAGAAGGAGCCATCGATGGCGAGAATGAATGCTCAGGGCATGCACGCAATGCTATATTCTAGATATTTATAAGCAACTGTTACTTGGGGATCAAACGTAGCGTTCGTAGCGTAGTTTGACTAGGTGATTGTCAGCGATCACCGAAATTAAGAAACGTTCCGCACGGTCAGTATTTGGATGGGTGACCGCGGGTGGCATTTTCCACCACTTCAGGCGGCCTAAACACTCTGACACCAGGGCTAGCCACCCGGCCTGCACGAACTTACTTTACTGGGATTGCGATAAATATCAGCTGCTCTATTACCTACATACTCTATAAATTTTACCAAAAATCGGTGAACTTTTACCAACTGATTTTTTTCGAAATTTCGGTATCAGTTATTTGGCAAAAGTTGATTATAACGATGATTACAACTACTCTACTACCAAAGTAAATTTAATTATCGGTAGCGTTATGCTCATCGTATCATACAGAATTTAATTCGGTGCTGAATCAAAACGCGTTTCATAAAACTTCGAATAAAATAAAACGCAACGTCAACTACGAACAATCTACGAAATCGCATCACGTTCGCTAGCAATTCAATATCAAATCAAAAACATCAAATAAACCTTTTGATTTCATAAATCACACAGAAAACCGCTTCTCGGATGAGGCGAAACTTGATGAAACATGGAGTATGAAAGTATTAAATAGGTTTTCCCCGTCACGCAAATGGATTGGATGGATGGAAATCCAATGTTGGCTTTGTCGGACCATCGCATCGAATATGTGAGCTTCAATATGTATGTTGCCACATGGCTGCGTGCCCACTGCCCACTGTGCATGGCTACACCAAGCGTACTCTGTCTACTAATCATCATAATATCCATTAAACTAGGTTCAGTAATTTATTAAAGGCACTCATGTCAATTGCATATATTTAGTTTGGACCAATAACCATCAAAGATAAATGTTGTGTACCTAATAAAAAAATGTTTTTAGGAAACCGTCAATCGAGAGTTTTCATCCAAGATTTTTCTACAGACTTCTAATTTATATATATCTAAGTACAGAGTGACTGCAAAATCTTTAGCAATAAATATTGTAGGGTGTAGTTGATCTCGTCATTATGATCAACTTTTATTAAACTTTTACCTAAGGTACAGCTTGAAATAAGCATTGTGTGCCTGTTAAGTAATTATACAATGTGCTTTATCATACTACCAACTTTCGCTGTGGAACTAGCTAGAACAAAAAGTTTTAAGTTTGAGGTTTAAATAGGTATATTTGTACGATACTAACACGGCTCATATTGGACTAGTTTGTTGTCGAATCTGAATACTCAGCATTTGATTGTAGAGTCGTGGATCGAAGGTGATTATCGCCAGAGAATGGTAGCTCGACGTGTCGGCGCGGGCTATTGCTGCGTAAAGCTTGTAGGTAGGCGCATCTGCGACTATTGTCATGGTGTAATGAGTTCATATTTTAATCAATTTTAATTATGTGGTGTGCCATGCGCCTGTTACTGTACTGTGTCAGCCTTTTAATAGTCCACTGCAGGACGTAGGCCTACCCACGAAGGGTGATTGGACCATATCCACCACGCTGGCCCAGTGCGGGTTGGTGGATGCACAAACGCCATCGAATTTCTTCTACGGACGCAAGCAGGTTGCCTCACGATGTTTTCCTTCACCGAAAAGCCAGTGGTGTGAAATTCCGTACATAAATTCCAAAGAACTCATTGGTACGGAACCGGGATTTGAACCCACGACCTCACGATTGTAAGGCGGGTGTCACTACTTCTAGGCCACCACGGCTTACTATATACGCCTGTTACTATATAGAGGCTATTACCAATTTTCACTATATAATCAATCCCGAAATCGCAATAATCTGCCATTTCGTGGCTACAAAATTTTTGTTGAACCTCGACAAGTCGATTTTTTCATGGTTATTTCAGAGTCGGACCTATACAGGGTTATTCCTAATCAATTAGCATTCTTTTAGGGGCTTATTATGTACATCAAAACTAACAACTTTTGTTCTTTACATTTTTTGTATTCTTTTCATACATTTTGTCGCGGGTGAACCATATTCTTCTATGGAACAACAACTTTTTTTTGAGATTTGACAAAAGTCATTGAATAAAACTTGTTAGTTTTGATGTACAGAATAAGCACCTAAAAGGATGCTAATTGCTTAGAAATAACCCTGTATATCGGACGTATAGTACAAATTGGTCATAATGACGAGCATAACTACATCCTAGAGTGTTGCTAACGAATTCACAATTATCACGAGGTAGGTATGTGTGTATGTTATTTTGATAATTGTTTTTCGCAAAAAATGGAACCACCACCGCCTTCCACCGTGTACAGAATTCGAATAGTTTGCACGAATCGATGCGACATCTATGTTCATTAATACTGTTGATTTATCAAAAACGGCTCAGCCGATTTCAAAAAATATAAAATGGTACCTCGAAAGTATACATACCATTTCGAAGTGAAAAAGATTTTTTAAATCGGTTCACAGTTGGCGAAAATATCGATGAACGTACACAAAAATACATACAGACGAACAATACCTCTTCCTTTTTGGAAGTCGGTAAAAATTAGAAACCTGCTAGGCATAAGGCTCATATTTGACTGGTTTTTTGCCGAGTCTGAATACTCAGCACTTGATTGTAGAGTCGTGGATCGAAGACGATAATCGCTAGAGAATGGTAGCTCGACGTCGGCGCGGGATATTGCCGCCTAAAGCCTGTAGGCGCATCTGCTAGCACGAGACTATTGTCATCGTCTAATGAGTTCATACGTAGATTATTAGAATATTCTTTCCCTTAGATAAATTGCCTGTCTAATTAAAAACTAGCTGATTTCACTTAGCGACCATGAATGTATCTTGACCTCTGATACTCATAAATCGTTAGGTACTCTTGTCTGTCTTGGCATTGACATAGCGACAATATTTAGTGACAGCATTGGTGATGTGACATATTTACAAGAGCATTTATCATGAACATTATAAAATTTTGAATGACCTTAAAGTATTCTTAAGTGCAACAAGTCTTTATAAATGTTCTTGTAGGAGTAAAAATTTTCTCTAGAGCAACTGCTTAAATACTTTAGCCCGCCCCAGAAAAAGAAAAAGTATTAAAAGGTTCCAAATTTAGTATTCAATAATTTAAATTATAAATAGAAATCAAAGTGTTCTGCCTTAGTGTTCATAGTTTCAGGCACCAGGCAAACGTTTGTTTAGAATTATGTTAATAAGTAAGTAAGTTCGTATAGGCCGGGTGGCTAGCCCTGGTGTCAGAGTTTTTAGGCCGCCTGAAGGCCTCTGACATGGCTAAACGGTTAAAACAACCGGGACCTACAATTTAACGTGTCATCCGAGCCACGGTAGCGCTCAGTTAGAAAATGCCACCCGCGGTCACCCATCCAAATACTGACCGTGCGGAACGTTGCTTAATTTCGGTGATCGCTGACAAACACCTAGTCAAACTACGCTACGAGCGCTACCTAATAAAATAATGGGTGTCACGAACGACTAATAAAATATTATTTATTAAATTTTTAACTATATTTATTGTTAAATTGACTAATCTACCTGCGGTAGCAGGTTATTGGTAAATAAATAATTTGATAATAGATGATGAAAAATGTATCGAGCTTAGACCACTACCTTGTACAGTATTTAATTATGTGCTTATTTATTTTGGAAAATGATTTCCCTATTATTTTATTTCATAACAATCTTCGTTAAAGGAATTTTATAATTTCGGATCTTATTATCTTTTGACATTGCTTGTAAAATATGGCGGCGTGATGGCGGCCGAACAAAAATCATATTAGAAAATATGAAATTCCATTCAAATTAAACATTCAATAAAAGATAGTAAATACACCACAACACAATACAATAAGGTATGGTAGTGTAAACGGATGTTTTACTCTGTGTATTTATTTACCATATTTTAATGGATTTTTGAGCTACTATACACAGTCTGGCCCCATTTTACAAGATCTTCTGTGGTACGCAATGGTCTTGATAAATAAATGTACATAACATACTGTTATTGGAAAAGAAATAAAAAAAACTAAGTTCCCCGTCCAACCATTGAGTCCTAAATGGCGAGCTCAGTAGGTTGATCGACAAGTCTGGAATCCCCTGTGAATACTAGCGAATCAATCATCCCCTGAACTGGAACAGCTGGGACTATTCTTCTTATTTTGTTTTCAAAACTCGGTAAAATAAGTTAGCGTGGCCTTCACTTTGTGGCATCAATAGAAAAAATACATTCACATGACCTATAAAATTTTTGTTTCATACCTATCTTTTGAATGTTAAAAAAAGTTATTGAGTTTCTTTTCATAACAATTGATAAAAACAATAGTTTAGACATTTTTTTTCAGATAACATCAATTTACAGAATTGTCGTTACGTCTTCCTAATCTTTGTAGCTAAACATCGTAGAAAAGCTAAAAGAGATAGACAGATTAATAAATTAGTCTCACTGTCAAGCGCAGCGAGACTAATTATTATACTCTATAAAATACAGCTTGATCTCTGCGACAGTTGTCAGATAAATCACGCCTATGAAGTCCTGAATTTCTTAATAGTACAGACAGTACCTGTCAATGTCACACTTTATGGGCATGCCGATTAGTGATGGGCGACGAATGTTCGTGACCACAGAGTTTTAGGTAGAGTTTTATTTAAAATATCGATAGTTTATATACTAACGATATTTTAAATAAAACTTAATTTATCATTAATTTTATTGTATATTTTAATATCATAACATTATTTACATGTGTACATACTTGATCTTAATTAATAGTAAGTAAATAAAATCCAATTTCTCACCTACTCAATCGATTTCATTACAACTTTGTTTGATTATCGATTTTTTCCACCACTATCCCAACTCTAAAAATGTCAATCTTCTATGTCAATGTCACTGTCGCGGAGATCGAGCTATCTTTTATGCAGTTTAATCTAAGGAGATAGGTAATTTATCCTGAATCTTGTCATTATTGCATAGATTTTTTGAAACATATATTATTCAAGTTGCAATTTATCAAATGTATGTTGTCGTTGTTTTTAGAGTGATCTCGGTAGGAGAACGTGTGTTCATCAGAGGATCAGAGGAATTTAGCCATAGCCAAAAATGTACAGGCAGCTTTGAACCTACCACAACACTTTTTTTGTTTTAGAACACTTTTGTTTCAGTATTTGATTCTGACGACCCCCTAGTGTTGTAAATCAAGTAATACCATTGTTCATTATAGATCGATATAGAAGAGGCCGCTGGCACGTCTATCTCGGGCGCGTCGAGTGGCTTCGAGTGTTCCTTTGTCGAGCCCGACATTATGGTGCAATTAATCTCGGAAGGCGTAAAGAATATCAATTTCACTTAGTAGCGCATATAGCGTACCCAGACTGATTCTTAGCGATCTCATAAAGTTAACCAACTTTTGGCACGGTTAGTCTTCGGATGGGTGACCGCTGGTGTAACAAATCCAATCGTAGTTATATTGTATGATCCCGCTAAGACGATACATATCAGAAACATTATGGTGACTTCTGAACTCTGACTCTTATATATAGTATGAGCTTACCAGGCCTACCACTATATATAGACCTAAACTATATATACTTTCTTTAGATAGATTTAGACTTTCATGTACCCGTAGATAGGAAAAGAATAAAACCGACTAACTGTTTAAACCGACTTACATTCAGCAACTTTTAGGCTCATTGTTTTACATAGGGAGAATCTCTTTGCTAGTCTCTCTTTATACGTAGGGCAATTTTAGCCGCTAAATGTTTCATGTTCAAGAGATTTCTTGTAAAAACTTTTAACAATATCGACATGAATACGACAGAAAAAAATACAACTCTTTGTGAGTATCTATATTTTATGTAATTAACAATATTTTAAGTTGATCATTTCTAAGTGTAAAATTAAAGTAGCCAAAGTAAAACCGCAGAAAAATAATTTATTCGTACCTTTATACTTCTGGCACCCGGTCAGGGTACCGTCCGGGGATGTGGTCGGGGTTGTTAGGGTTGTACTCCCAGACGAGGTACTCCGGCTCGTTGAGGTAGAGAAGCGGGATCTCCTCGCTGGGCTCCCTCTCTTGGCCGAGCAATTTCCTATTTCTTTCTAGCAGCTCCTTCACCTTCGCTTCGGTTGCTTCAGAAACGTCTAATAGGACAAATTAAAAACTTAAACTTTGACTATAAAATATAAGTTCTATACAGAATGTATTAATAGACAATGAACATATTCTAAGATAGCATTGTACCTACTTACTTATAATTATGACAAACTTTCACTACGAAATCAACCCTGAAATCAGAAAAAAAATGCTGTTCCTTACAATTTATCATTCGTTACAGATCATTAAACAGGACAATAGTCACAGGTCATAGAGCAGCTAGTATTGGCTATGTTGTATGGAACAGCTGTTTTTTTGCAATTTAAGTGTTGGTCTTATAGTAAAATTTGGTCACAATGATGAGCGCAATGATATCCTAGAATATGTCTGTTGTTGCATTAACAAAACAACATAATCATAGGCAATAGCTAAAAAGTGAAGGAAAACAGCCACATGGTTTATAGCAATGTCTTCCATATAACCTTGGAATGGAAAGATTGTTGAAGAGAGCCGCAGAAATAACCTTTTCAGTAAGTAAGTACAATACGGGATTTTTAAATCACAAAATTGCTGTAACACTTGATATTTGTATACTTAATTATTTTTTGTAAAAATAGCATGATCGAATTCATCCGTGTACATAATCATTACATAGTATAAAACATAGTCGCTTTCCGCTGTCTGTCCCCATTTATGCTTATATCTTTAAAACTACGCAACGGATTTTGATGCAGTTTGTTAGAAATATATAATACGTATGTATAATACACCTGTGCGAAGCCGGAGCGCATCGCTAGAACGCAAATATTATGAACGGATCGATGTAGCATTTTTCACATGATTGGTGATTTATCAAAATTGGCTCATCCAATTTCGATAAAATTTAAATGGGACCAATTTCGATGTATCTTCTTTCCAATAAAAAAAAGAGTTATTGAAATCGGACTACTATGAAAAAAGTTATGCGTGGTTATAAATAAAAAAATGTATATACGCGTCGAATTGTATACCTCCTCCGGTGGTTCGTCGGTCAAAAAACTCCTAAATTTTTCGTATCCCGTCTACTTAGTGGTGGGCAAGGGTTTTCCCTATCATTTTTTCATTCTTAAAATGTAAACTTTTGAATGTTTTTAGGTCAAAGTGTTGCAAAAAGAGTAAAGTTCACCTTCCCACCGTAGTCTTTGTCAGTCGACTAGTCTGACGACCTGTGAAATGCGTTGTTTTGTAAGATTGGTCCACAGGTCATCCTATATATGGCAGACAGTTTGGCCCAGTTTAAGGTAGTAAAATACAACATCAGATAACTTACTGTGAAAAAAATTACCTACAACTATAGACTTTTCAATCTATATTATACTGCTAAATAGTGTTTATTTTTCATATTGTGGTTGTAAATAAAGAGTTTTGTCTATATATACTGCTTTTTGATGTAACGGTTTCGAAACTTGGTTTTTTAAATACGTTTATTACAATTTAACATGTTATTATACTTGTTTTTTTTTACTTGTCCTAGCAATTTTACATTACGTTATATAGACTAGATGTAGAGTTTGTGAAGCAAGGCGTGTAGATAAACTTAGTTCTGAATGAAATCTTTTGATAGTACTAGCTTAAGTCTTGTCTCTACCAACATTTTATAAAAAAAATAATTTTTGAGAGATTTTGTATACAACTACTAGAATATTTACTAGTTTTGCGAATGTCAATCCTCTGGATATTTCTGTTCTGCGTGAGGGCTTTTATAAGCGTTTCTTCAGGCTCGCCAGATAAATCATTGGATGCCATATCCAGTCTAACCAATCCTCGATTCAAGCTGAGGAGACCCGCCATCTGAGGATGAAAAAAATAATGGTGACTAAATTTCTTTGAACCTTCTGGACTTTCTGGAACAATATTGCCTTCTTTTAAAAAACACAAATAAGTATTATTCATATTATTCATATATCATACAAGCTTTTCAAATTAAGAAAAAGGTTTTATCATAAACTGAGTACCTATTATATTGCTCTATTTTTGGCCACATTTAATTACTCACAAATAAGGTCAGTTACAATTAATACCCTAGATAAAGTAATTGTAAGTTGTTTTATATCTCAAGATAGATCACGATTACGAAAATGATACAAATTGGGGAAATTGTGAAGTACTGTCTCATTCAACTTAAATTAATAACTAAACATGTAAATAATAGGTATACCTACTATGCAGGAAAGAGAATTGATAAAAATTAGTTTGTTTATGACCAACACCATACGTATTTTGATAATACTTTTATCAAGTAATTTCTGGAATTATTTACATTAATAGCGCATAATTGCAAGTGTACATAAGTACAAACTGATCTTTTTTTATCACCAATGATATTACGATTAAGTATATTCTGGTATTATGCGAACAGAGATAATCTTAAGCTATTTGAAATTGCATTTTACAGCAGGAAATCGATAAGTTTTATTATCAAAACAATGGATCGAACTATCTGCAAAGTAGCTACATAGTAATGATAATGACATTTTGATAAAATAGCGGGCAGATAAACTTGCCAGTACAAAACATTCCTAAAGAAATTACTGACAACCAATATATTTTACTTTTGCGAAGATACTCTAATGGAATACAAGAAGGTACTTTAGCTAAAATAAAATCGGATGTTTCATACAAAAAGCCCATTGGATTCTGAAAATGTAAGGTACTACTTATATCGGTCCTGAAACCAACCCTAAAATTGCAAAAAAGCTGTATGGAAACCAAAAAATTAGTAGATACAGAGTCAAACATTTTCATAATGATACAGCTTATTAAATTCGTGCACTTCGCAAAAGGCATTTTTCTTTAAAAAATGAGCCTGGTGCAAAAGGTTCATATTATTTGTATGTTTTAAGTTTATGTTTTCCATATAAATGTGTTTGTTTAGTTCATAGATTGTAACACAATTCATAAAATAAACTATGTTTTTGAAAGACTTTCGGAGGCGCTGTTAGCCTGATAAAGTCATTTGTATTAATTTTGTTGCATACAATTTTTTTAAGACTGTGTCTAGTTTGTACGTACTAGGTATTTTTCTGATCAATAAAGAACTTTTAAAAATCAAATATCAAATCACTTCGCAAAAGGGTCGCATTTTGCTTTACAAATCGAAGTGATGTTTTTGCTAATAAAATAAATAATTTTACATAATAATGTAAACTATGTTTTTGAAAGACTTTCGGAGGCGCTGTTAGCCTGATAAAGTCATTTGTATAATTTTGTTGCATACAATTTTTTTAAGACTGTGTCTAGTTTGTACGTACTAGGTATTTTTCTGATCAATAAAGAACTTTTAAAAATCAAATATCAAATCACTTCGCAAAGGGGTCGCATTTTGTTTTACAAATCGAAGTGATGTTTTTGCTAGTAAAATAAATAATTTTACACGTATTCCTAATGAATGCAGTACCTTTTCAGCGGACTTGCCACAGAAACCACACGAGTTCACAATCAGCGTTTGAGGTTTGTCCTTGAGGCGCACGAATGCGGCGGCAAATATTGTCGCACATTCAAATGACATCGGATTCAGGCTGAAATCTGTTGCAAATGCGTATTATTTTTGTTCCAACGTAACTTGGGATATTTAGAGAGTATCCTAAACATATAAAACTCAATTTGCAGCCAAGCTGACAAAGTTCAGGAAGATTTGAGGTTGCTTCAATACACAGAACATGAGCAAGTAAACGAGCTTGTTAATTTATGCAAAGTTTGACGGCGATGAAAACTTTGGCGGAAAGGTAAATAGGATAAAATATTTCAAACAAGCATAATTTATATATAAGAAAATTGCGCGAATTGTTGACTGAATTATTTTTATCAAATGTGCAACGTTTATAGGTGTTCCTAACTATAAGTTAACTTATTTATTAATATTATTTAAAAAGCAATAAGAACAAGACTAACCAAGAAGCTCAATCGGTGCGGCAGGCTTCATCTGCAAAGCATACGCGATGCCCTGTACACCAAGTTCTTTAAATCTGTTATTAGCGATTCTCACTATTCTTAGTCTAGGATGTATATAAATAAACCCTCCCAAAGCTTTCATTCCGTAATCACCGATCGTGCAATGATTGAAATCCAATTCCTCGATCGACTCTTTCGTCACTAAGTGTTCGAGAATATATTTAGCTTTTGACGAACACAAGTTGCTTCGATTGATGCGAAGCACTTTTAAATGATTTAAATTGGCAAGACCGCGACATAGATATTCGCAGTCTTGCATCGAGAACTCGAAGTATCTTGGCAGATAGTTTTCTTCTAAGTTATTTTTACAGAACACTAAAGAAATCTCTCGCAGGTTGTAGAGTTTTGATAGTATAGGTTCTAAAGGAAGGTGGTCGAAGACTTTAGGGACGCTGGGAACGCAATAATCTTCAATGATATGATCATCATGCGGTAGTGGAGTGGGTTGTCGGACCATTATTAGCTCGTTTATTTTCATTTCGTAAATGTATGGACTGACCTGTGGACAAACAGGTATTGTATGTAAAACGCTGTCAGGTGATGGGTGATACGAGTAATTTAAGCGATGACGTTGTAATTTGTAATATGGCCAAAATTACTTAATGAAATCGTAGTAGGTATCAAAAATGATTGACGCTAAAACAGATAGTATACTTTAGAGTATAGCTATATTATGTTATTTTTAAACTTTCGCGATTTGACTTTGGGACTAATCGCGCACTCAAATTACGAGATAAATGAATACCTCATCATCCCGACTTTCGGCCGAGTTGCATCGGCCGTGGTCACGGGTAGACTCACCACGGGACGCCGTGACCACGGCCGATGCAACTCGGCCGAAGCGTCGGGATGATGAGGTATTTATTTATCTCGTAATTTGAGTGCGCGATTAGTCCCGTAGTAGATACATAATAATCATATAGCTATATTAGTATGATAGTACAACATACTATGTATATACAAAGGCCTCGAACATGTTATCGTAATGCTCTGCAAATTCAATATCATACGTCTACTCCCAGATGATTTGACAGATAGATCATCTTATGCCCAAAATGATGCTAAAATAAGTACAAACTAACCAATGCAGCCATTGTAACAGCTTCTGCTTCATTAAACACATCCGGGTTCACTTTTTCCAAATAATCTTGCAAACGTGCAGCCAAATACTTTCCTTTCCAATATTTAACGCCCATTTCTTTCCTGTCAGGGAATATTGAAGCATAACACCTCTGCCAGTAGCGTTCGTCCTAAAAGGATAAAATTAGACCGTTGATGGAGCAACAATCAGTGTGGGAGACAGTACGTTTAACTGAAACCCTCGTCACTCTTAAGGCGAAATACTAGTGACGAGGAAATTGAGAAATAGGTATTTGGACTAAGCTATTGCCGTCGCGATGCGCCCAAGCCAGGGAGCTTCAATGTGTGTGGTGATGCAATTGTATTTGTGTGCGTACTGCGCTCGAACTCTCCCCGCACCCTACCTGCGCCCCAACGAGCTCGCTGGCTGACCGATATTTTATTTTGAATTGTAGCAAAATATGATATTACGTAGAGTGCGCGCAAGATAACTCTGCGCGCGAGTCGTGGCGCCACTTACGTTATTTCATTAGTATTCTGTATTCCCTGGCAGAATTGAATTGGTTCCTGATTTTGGCCGTACGTAGAGCTATCTTGCGCGTATTCTACGTATGCTCTGGTTACCTATTAGGTATGGCGGATAGACAATAGCAAACAAAAATATAAAAGATAAAAGATTTATTATTTTAAAGATTATTTATTTTTCTGCCATTAGGAAGCTACAGTATTTGTGACATGGGTTAATTTTTCTTTATAGTCTAATTTATTTTCTTTCAAATAATTATTGTTTGACAAAAACGTAATAGGTATGTACCTAACTAACATCATATACAATTGGCTATTTGATATCCGTAGGCGCTGCAGTTTACATAATATATTTTTAGTGAAATTACTTCTTTCTAAGTATTAATTAATTATTATTTTATGGAAATATCTTACATTACGTCGTTCTTCTACGGTCTATAATAAATATGCCAAATGCAAGTAGGACTCGCGCTCGAAAGGTTTCATACCGTATGAGAGCCAATTATTTCGATGCAATTATATATTTTTTAAATTGATACATTTATATAAATTATATATTGATATATTATATTACTAAATATTCTGAGAATATTTCAAGCGTCTATCTTTTGTGTATATTAATAAAAATTGTGCAAAAAATCACGTCTGTTGTATGGCATGAAAAAATATTTATTTCATTCTATTTTTTGACCGACGTAACGGAGGAGGTACTCAATTTGACGCGTATATTTTTTATGTATAACCAAGCGTAACTTTTTACACAGTAGTCCGATTTTGATAATTCTTTGTTAGATTTTTTTTCATTGGAAAGAATATACTTCGAAATTGATCCCATTGAAATTTTATTGAAATGGGCTGAGCCATTTTTGATAAATCAATAATAATCGATTCGTGCAAACTATTCGCGAATTCTGTACCTACACGGTTGAAGTAGATATTTATTTTATTATATTTTTAGTCTTGTTGTTATAGTGGGAACAAATACATCATCTGTGCAAATTTTAACTGTTTAGCTTTTACGGTTCGTGAGATACAGCCTAGTGACCAACGGACAAACGGACAGAGGAGTCTTAGTAATAGGGTTTCGATAGTCTAAAACTTCTTGCCTTTTATATTGTAGGTAGAAAGAAATTAGAATAAGAAATAAGTCCCATAGTATAAAAATAATTGAGGATTCAATTAAACAGATGCGAGGTTTACTGTTTAGAGAACAGCTTGTCATACTTTGGTTCTACTTTAAAAAAGTTTGAAAAATTGAAACAATTAGCTAATTAAAGCAGCAGTGGGTAGGGCACATATAATAGTAAAACAGGATAGAACATCCACAATTATTATTAGATTAAAGCATTTAAAGCACTTCTAATTGAACTTTTTAGCAAAACTCAGTGGATTGGCAAGTTAAAATGACAGATGGCAAGGCACATAGTTCAATGAACGGATAGCCGATGGAGCTGTTTTCTCAAATGGATCTCACGTACTGGCAAGCATAGAACGTTTTTTGCTTAGGTGGACTAAGGATAGATTTATATGTTACAGTTATAATACATTTTTAGAGAGCACGTAATTTTCCTAATTAGAAATTTAGAACTATTATTTCGGCTTAGACTAATATTATGTAATGAATGAAGTAGTAAGTATAATGGCACATATGTAGTTCCAAGAATGCTCAATTTAACAAATGCCCAATTCTATGAAAGGACAATTCTAAAAATGCTCAATTCTCAAAATGGCAAAATAATTTCAAATGGGAAAATCACATTTTCATATAAAAAATCACTGGTAATTAAAGCACAATCTTCAGGCAAGTTTTACTATTGAAGCAACTAACATATTATATGTATTATATAATCATAACTGATTGCGCTAGCTCAATCCCTACTTCTTACAATTCTCGACTACGCTGATGTTACCTACCTTGACCTTACAGAAGAACAATTAGATAAACTTGAGCGCCTTCAAAATTACGAAATAAAATACGAAAGTACGACCACATCTCTCAGTTTCGCACTAGACTCGAGTGGCTTCCTATCAGACTCCGCAGAAATGCTCACACCCTATCACTTCTCTACAATATCCTTTTTAATCCTTCCTCTCCAGGCTATCTCAAAGAGCGTTTCAAATTCTTTCGTGAGGGCTCTTGTCGTCCTATTAGACCATCATCCTTGCTTTTTCTCTCCACTCCTACCCATCATACCACATTTTATGAAAATGCCTTTTCTGTCACCGCTGTCCGCTTATGGAATGCCTTACGCTGTCTCTATTAGAACTTCACAGTCACTGCACATTTTTAAGGAAAGAGTGAAAGATTTTTATCTTGATCTGTGTTCAAAATGATGAAATTGCGTCTTTTCTCTCTCTTCTCTTTTTACTTGTCTGTTTCATATCCTTTGTTTGCTACTTCTATTTTAGCCTTTGTCTCTCTATTCCTTCTCAATATTCTTATTATGTATTATATTATTATGTATGTTTGTTTATTTATATTTTTGTAGTATTTATTTATTTATTATTTACATTTATATTATTATTAGATTGATACCTCCCATTTATACTCTTGTTTGTGATCTCTTTCCGTTCAGTGGTTGCCTGGAAGAGATAGCTATCAGCGATAATTTGTGGCACTAATTTAATTTAAGATAAGTTAAGTATCTACTCTGTACTTAGTGCACACAATAAAGAGTTCTATCTATCTATCTATGATATAAAGACCTATATATACACATGAGATCATAATTATCAGTCAGAATTTGTACATTCATAATATTATTTCATGCTATATAAGGTATTTTCAGCGAGCCATTTTTTAAGCTATGTTTAAATTTGTTTGCATCTAAAAATTTTATGTGAAGAGATAGACTATTGTACACTTTTATGGCTGTATTAAATGAACTTCGATGATACAAAGTATTATTTACTTGTACTACACGAATATTGAATTTATGTTGAGGACGTAAAATTTGCGATCTAGCTGATTTATTACCAAAAAAGTAGTTTTGGTTATTTTTAACAAATACACAATCTTCATCTCTTAAAGTAAGTTTTTTTTAGAAAATTCTTAATTGAAATTATGTTGCCATTTTGATAATTGAGCATTCCCAAAACTAACCATTGTGAGAATCGGGCATTCATAGAATTAGGCATTCGCAGAATTGAGCATTCCCGGATTAGTTAGGCATTATGAGAATTGGTCATTCTGCACCTAAACTATTTAGATGTCTGCCGATACAACACGATATATATATACTAAAAATTACTACACAGAATTGTGTAGTCGCTGCAATAAGTCGCAGTAACTAAACGCATATATTCAATACATAAGATCTTTTTATTCAAAAGTAACAAAGATACATCGGTAAAATTAAAAGATTTAAAAAATTAACTAATAAACATCGATATCGATGGACATCACTAGAGCATCGACAAAAATATCGTCTATTGCTACATCCCTAGTGCATGTGTACGTATAGGTTTGAACCTCCCTCACCTCAACCCTACCTCCGCATCGTGCGATAGGGACAATTGCAGCTCAGAGCAATTTATACCTACAAAAATCTTGGCAAGACAACGTTTCGTATTACGCTGTTTTCTTCATCAATAACTAAATTAATCAAGTATTTTTTTATATCAAAATTTACAAAAAATATGTGTTCATGATTATGTCATTTCATATTTTGTTAGAAATTAATAAGTCTTTTCTGGTGGGTTCTTAAAGATGTCGGTAAAAATGGTGATTTTTTTTGAGACTTTGAAGGATCATATTTTGCCTGATAATTAATTTATCAAAAAAATGAAAAGACAGGGTAGTTTAAAAAGCTAAATTTAATTTTATAGCAAAAAATTGTAACTCTAAAACCATTTTCCAGAAAGAAAACAGCGTAATACGTTTGTATGGAAAATTACAGACCACCTCAGCTCTTAATCTGGAACGTCACAATTAATGTTCTTTGAATTAAACGGAAGCAAGTATTTGTATATCTTTAATTGTTACAGGCTGGTAGATCTACCACTTACCATATCGTTAAATTCAGACGACTTCATTGCTTAAATATAATCTTTTTTCATCGCATTAATTTTTTGCATAGTGTGTTGCTAGAGAATGTGTAGAGCCTGCCATAAAAAAATAGCTAAGACAGATAAACAGCAATAAATCAAAAACGATGTAGTAAGGCTGTTACAGAATGGTGGCCAAAGCGAGGTTTCGAGGTTCCGAGCAAGGTTGATCGTCCGGTCGTACGATGAGTTGAGGATATAACTGAGATTGCCAGTCGAACCTGAACACGATTAGCACAAAACCAAGGCACAGTAAGAGAGAAGCCTATAGCCCATACCCAGAAGTGGGATAAAGAAGGCGGTACATAATGAATACAAAATCAAAAACCGTTGCATAAAAACATGAAAACTTTTTCCCAACTTATAACGACGAACCCATTGATACTCTTACAGATACCTTGTTAAGCTTTTATAGATACCTTGATGAGGGGAACACTGTATTTCAAAGGTATATCATCAGGGTACAGGTCCATCAGCATGTCTCTATCTTTCCACAAAATCTGGTGTTGAGGGTCGATTCTATGGAATATTCTGGAAAGTTCGAGAGCCGCGAAGAATCGGAGAGGGGCAGGGGTGAGACCCTTCTCCCACCCGAAGTCGTCAGCTCGTATCTTACGAGGCAACTCGCCCACGGAATTCTTCATCAAAGTTGCTGTGGCATACGTCGCCCGCGTATTTTGGCTCACTTTGTATGGAAAAGTGTACGGCATGATTAATTATTTATACACTAAAATTAATAAAAAACGTTACGTAAAGAAATGCAAAATGCAAAAATATTCATGAATGCTTGTCAATTTTGAACGCTGTCCGAATGACAGCAAGAGTAGCGATTATGTGGCAATAAAGTAGGATTTGAAACCTACTTCATTGTTCTGTGGTAAATTTTGAAGCACTTTTATCTCGGTCTACAATTTTGTCATCACATTTTATACAGTCTTTATTTGTTTTTAAACCTTCGATGAAAAAGAGCCATATTATAATTTTAGGTGTATGAATATATTTCTGTGCAGACATAATTATTAGTACCTAAGTATTAAGAAGTCACAATTTAACATGTGTATCAATTCACTGATATCATATAATTATTTATGGCTAAGAACGTTGTGAACACGCTCATATATGAACCCCTTAAAACGTTGAAAACTTTAAGTGTAAGTAGATACCTATAGTATGGTTTTTAGAGGCATTGGGGACCGAGATGCATACCTATGTGGCAACTGACAGATTATTTGTAAATACAAGTATCAACATGCTTATCTAAACAATTATTTAGTAAATCGCGGATTTCAGTATGTATCCGCCCACTTTCAAAAAATAAATGAATGAATAAGGTTTTCCCTTTATACTACTCATAATATTATTTTTACTGAACACTTCACAAATCCATCAAATACTTAAGTTAATTTTTAGCTTTATGTCATTATATCGAAGGCAAGGATGATAAAGCCAAATATCGACTTTTAACTAATTTTATTTTTGAATCACGATAAAACTTTTTAGTCATATAAAAAAACCAAAATCATAAAGTACCCCAACCTCATTGGATAACAGGCAGATCGGGTTCATTTGCTTTTGTTAAAAGTTCTATAAAAATAACCATGCATGAATGCCACGAATTGTAAAAAGTGAAATGGACTATACAGAAGGTATACGGTTTAACATCGCATAAAAAACTAAGTAAAAAGTAATTCAGTCCTTTGTGTTTACGGTACAAAGTCCAACACCAATCGCCCACCATACACAATTACAGGTTCGGACATTTCCGCTGACGTTCGTGCATCGTCGGATCAAAACATAACAGCACCCAATGAGACCGCATCGCCAGAGCTTGTGTCATTCATATTGATATTGTTATATCGACCGGTGTGCGCGAGATTCTTTACCCTGTTTTTATTTAAATATGGATCCTTCTAACAAAAGATCCGAGAAGAATAACAATACTACACAGAACACCTCGTACAACCCGTGGAATTTAATATTTAGCTCGAGGAACCGCACGGAGAGCGAAAACAGTGTCAACTCTACCACGTCTAGCTGTCAAACAGGTAAATTGTGTAAACACTTATAAATAATAATTGATGGCATTAACATTAGTTTGTTACTTGTCCTGTTATCGAACCAAACTTGGGATGTAAATAATCACGTCAGTTCTCTTGAAATATTTTCTGAATTTAATACATATTATAATAGCACTATTTGACGCCATCTTTTTCGTATTCTCAGCTAATATTTGTTGTGTATTTGTACCTACTAGCTACCACTAAGCATAAGCTATAAGTACTTGTCTGTACACGGCGAGGCGTAGTTTTGGTTGGCTTCATTTTGTTTGTTCACAACATTCTCTCTTGATTTTTTTATTTGTTCTGAGGTGGTAGCTAGTAAGTACTTTTAGTTCTATAATAGTAGGTAGATATTTGTTTTAGAATTGACCTTATTTGTATTTTCGTATCAATCGTATGCGATAAAAATAATATAATTATTTATTGTTGTTATTAATCACCTGTCAGATTGTCACAGAATAGTACTTAACGAGTAGTTCATTCAAAGATAAAATGCTCATATACAAGTTTTTATTTGGGCATAGTTACTCATTTAATAATAATAAGACATTATTTTACCCTAAAATTAACAAAATTTGTTAAAGCGTAAACACCAAAACAAAAATGTTAAATCATGTACATAATATTCTGTTCAATTGTTCATACACCATACAACTATACAATAAAATTAAGGATTTTTTTTCGAGTCTATAAAAATAATATTGGTGTTAAGTGGTGAACAAAAAAAACCACTTCTATGGACAAACTTAAACATGTAGGTAAACAAACAAAATGATCACATGGCTCGCAGCACGTCCTCTATCTATAGCAGGTATAAGTCACGTAACCTTCCAAAGAGATTGTATACCGGTTTAAAATACTTCAAAACATAAATAGTATAACTTGGTGGTGCCATTGACGCATGCAAAATGCGCATATATATTTTATTTGTATTTGCATGAAACGTTTTGACTTTCTGTATTTATAGGGTTCCGTAACTCAAAAGGATATAACGGAACCCTTATAGGATCACTTTGTTGTTCGTCTGTCCGTACGTCAAGACCCTTTATCTCAAGAACGCGTCAAGTTAAAGAGTTGAAATTAAAACCATATACGTATATATATGGTTTCTTATAGTTGTGAAAAAATCAAACTTCTCGGTTACCGCATAAAAAAGTTAGAGCCGTTTATGTCGTAAAAATCCGCAAATGTTGACACTCACAATTCAAAACCTACAGGGTACTTCCAGTTGACCTAGAACTATGAAATTTGGCAAGAAGCATTGTCGTAGAGTACACATTATATAGGAATAAATCTAAAAACTGTACATTTTTAATTAAATCACAAAAAATAGGTCCTAAATACAAATAAATGGAGGCCCAAAATTTAATGTGAGTAAATCGCATCATGTGGGGTATCAGCTGAAAGAGCTTATTAGCACAAGCTAAAACAGGTTTACAATGTGTAATTTTTGATGTATGACGAGAAAAGTAAAAAAAAAAACATTTTTCGATTATTATTTATTTATCCTATGTAGATTTCAATATTACAATTTTGTGAAATACAGGATACATACAGGATTTGTACGTAACCGGTGTGCACGCCTGACTTGCATTTGTCCGGTTTTTTTTATTTCGTAAACACTATATCTATCCTATGACAGGTATGCCTATTTATAATTGGTACAAAGTGCGTATGTATAATCCTAGCCTTATCTAAAAAATAAAAATCCTGCATAAATATAAATTATGTCAATGAATAACACAACAACATTTCTGTTAGACGATATAAGTACTTGGCCATAGTCATTTATTAGTAATTAACTAATTTACACTCCACGCTTAAAAATGTAACCTAAACGAGGACTTACCTATAACTAGTAATTAGTTAAATGGCCTTTCTCATAAAATACTTAAGTGCCCGCCTCATTTATGATGACGCAATGCCACAACAAAATTCTGCCTCTTGTTCGATTTAATTCACTGTACTTCATATTATAACATTAAAAGTTATATATTTTACGTAAATTAAATAATATATTTAATTTTTTGGTCTTCAGTAGTAGCTTACTGGGTAATACTGATGCAATCTCATTTAGGTACTTCAACCGACCCCATCTCATCATCATGTTAATATCTATTTAAGGCCATTATTTCTTGTTCTTGTCGGTTCATATTCGTGCAAGGTTGCCTGGAAGAAATCGCCATGGGTGATAAGGCCGCCACTTTATAATCAATTTTTTTTGTCGTATATATGTAAATAGTGTTTATTATTCAAATTGTGGTTGTAAATAAAGAGTTTTGTCTGTCTGTCTGTCTGTCATTTTTGCAGTTACATAATAAATTACTCGGCATAAAACAATTATTACATATTGAAATAAAAGTGTTATCGTATGTCAAAATTATCGTCACCTACTTTAAATTAATACCTATTAGAGATTTTTGCTTACTTGACAGTTATAGGTAATCTTATAATAGCCAGAGATCCCACCGCAAGTATATACTTCCCGCTCAATCAATATTAATATCCTGTCGCTCTTATCTTTCTAAAATCGCTCCTATAAATTTTAAACTTAGTTAAATTTCAAATACTTTCAGCCACATTTCGCAAGGCAATCCTGCTTAAATAAATTCTCATAGTCATGTAATTACTTAAAAAATTGGCTCGAACCGCGTATGCTATGATCGGGACTTTCTTGCAATGGGATCTTGGACTATAACGGACGTATATCGCAAAATATTTGCTGAGATAATTTACGTAGAAATTAAGGAAATACTTAGTAAGTGTTGAATCGTGAAATTGAGATTAGCGCTTATTCTAGCAGTAATAATGTATAGCTGGTAGGTTGTGGTTTTCAGCTAAGTATTGCTTTCTTGCTTGGACGATATCAAAGTACAGCTACAAACCATCGACTTGGCATTTTTCTTTGTAGCTACAGACACAGAGAATATTAAAATCCAATCTAACTATCGAGCAGGCAAAAAAAATATCCTAATGGCTTCTCGTCTAATCAGACAACATAGTTTTATTCTAACAAAGCTATCACTGGACCATAGAAAACCGGACAAGTGGGAGTCAGGCTCGCACACCGAGGCTTCCGTACAAATCCAGAAAATTTCACAAAATTGGGAAGTAAGTTGTTAAAATCTCTATACCTACTACCTATAATCATCGACAATTTTTTTTTTCACTTTTCTCGTCATACATCGAAAATTACCTACACATTGTTAAAATAGGTAATTAAAGACCTCTTTTAGCATGTGCTAACAAAGCTTTTTTATATGATACCTTACATGATACGATTTACTCACTTTGAATTTTGAACCCATATTTTGTGAATTTTGAGGCCCTATTTTTTATGATTTAAATAAAAATGTACAGTTTTCAGATTTATTCCTAAATGTGAACTCTGAGACAATGCTTCTCGCCAAATTTCATAGTTCTATGTCAACGGGAAGTACCCTGTAGGTTTTGATTTTTGTGAGTGTCGAAATATGCGTTTTTTTACGACATAAACGGCTCTAACTTTTTTAAACGATAATTGAGAAGTTTTTCCTTTGCACAACTGCAAGAGACTACTGACATACGTATACAGTTTAAATTTCAACTCAATATCTTCACGCGTTCCCGATATAAAGAGTCTTGACATACACACAGACGGACAGACGGACAACAAAGTGATCCTATTTATAAGGGTTCCGTTTTTTTCTTTTGAGGTACGGAACCTTAAAAAGACTTTGAATTGATAAAAATTCTAAATTGGACAAAAAAGTATTTTTATAACTACTTACCTAGATACATGCAAAGAAAAATTGCAATAATTTCTTAGATGTCAACTTTGAATTTATATCAATTTGCAAGACAGGTACTATTGTCTGGTACTAATAAATGATTCTATGTCAATGCCATAGAGTAGCGTTTTACAGTGTAATTATAAATATAATAGTGTGGCCAGCCTTGACTCCAGTTACAGCTACAAATTGTTTCTACTACAGTTGACAATCAATTGTCGGGTCAATGAGATAAGAGTGGCTCTACCATCAAAATATTAAATATCACACTATAATTAGAATGTATGTAGATGGATGCTTATTAGAACCTATGAATCGTTTTAGTAAGATTCAATTTACTGATTTTTTTCTTGTTTGATGTTGCCTTTGCACGAACCATGCATGAACCCATCTTGTGTAGCAGATCATTTATCGTGTATCACATTTTAGGTGAAAATGAAAACACTGCAATGGTAAGGAAGTAATTATAGCTGTTATAATATATACAGTATAGCTTATTTCTATGGTGATATGATATTTCAATCTTAGAAAAGGAATTTTATCAGCAGGTATTTTATTAGTGTTGCCAGTCTGAAAGCAAATAACCTCGCCACTGGATCTTTAAAATACGCGAACTTGTGTTTTAGTTGACATATGAAGGTTAAACTGAGGTTAATTTATTTGAATTAGGAAATAATTTGAAAAGATTCGTTAGTCTTAGTTCTGCTGTTCTGTGGTCTTAATTATCTATTGGCTCTCTTGGAACTTTTGGAATTCTGATTGCTTTATAAGTGGTAGGGTTTTAGTTTGAATCTATGTATATTATTCTACTGTAAAAAATCTATTCTGTGATTCCTAGAAGCGGATGCTATTCTTATGCGAATAATTTTTTTAATTAGTCATTTTTATGGATTCACATACGCCATCGAATTTCTTCTACAGACGTATGCAGGTGTGAAATTCCGTAGGTACATAAATTCCAAGGAATTCATTGGTACGGCACCGGGATTTGAAACCATGACCTCACGATCGTAAAGCGGATGTCATTACCACTAGGACACCACGGCTTTTCAAATATACCTACCTAATTGTTAAATTGCCACTACGACATTTTACTCAGTATTGTACCCAACACAATCGTGAGCTGCGCGGGTGAAACCGCGGGGCGCAGCTAGTACAGTATAATTTTCCTTATTATTTTTGTATCCTTTCCTGATAAATTAAAATGAAATACTTAATACATAATACATTGACAATTAGGTGGTATATGAGAATCAAGGGCTTTGACATTTTGCTCTACACGTATATATAATATTTTAATTGTATCAACACTAAAGTTATTTAATCTCTTACAATAGTATCTATGAGTGTATGTATAAAACTAATTATAGGTACGTAAATTGTTAAGTTAACTACGCAAAAAGCAATAATACTTCAATTAAACAGTGTTATAATTACTTCCTTCTTCACAATAACAGTTTTATCTATACTTTTTCATATCAATTTTTGTACCAAGTCATGACTACATATTTAGTCTAAATCTTCCTTATTACTATATAATATTCCAAAAAATCATAGTGTGAATATAACTGCGTACTCAGGTAGGTAGCAATTCATTTGACGTGTCTTGTATGACAGATCTAATAATAATATATTGGTAACTGAATTCCATTAATTGCTTTCCAATATCAACAAGAAGGTGCTTACAGCTCACTCATCTAACTATACATATCAAAACATAATTGCGATGAGACGAGAGATGACATGTGAAATTCGAAACGCTTAGACACATGACATGAAGTAAGTAGACAGGTACTTGATATAATTTATCAAATAATTATCTAATATGTGTCACTGCCTAACTATCGACAAACATTGTAGGTGCAATCAAATAATCACTTGAATTGCTCTAATTCTTTAGCACTATGCGCAGAGACACGATAAAAGACACGTGCTAGTAGATAAATATTCTGTACATCAAATAGGTACTATAAGCTCAACGTATAAGCATTGCCATTCAGCGTGGCAATGCTGCCAGCATGCTGGGCACGCTGCCAACTGGCAGTGGGCTTAAGCACTTGGATTATCTTTAGACCTTCAAAGGTCTGTGGATGATCCAATTGCTTTCTATGTAGTAGTAGTGTAGTATTGTCACATGTAAATAATGTTATAATACTATAATATTTGCAACACCCTATAAATAGGGTATAACGTGTATAACGTTAAATTTGTTATTTATTGTATATATTTGAATTTTTGATTCGAGAAACGATTAAGTAGTTTTATAGGGATGAAACAAGACAGCTCAATCTGTGACAAAAATAAATAAATGTCAGGGGACATCTACACACGAATAGGATAAGACAATGGAAAGGAATGGGGAAATGGATATAGGTGTTATATATATAACTTAGTAAATTAGTCCCCACTTGTAATGCTTATTTGTCAGGTTCAAGTATGATTCTATAAATAGAATCATACTTTAAAGATTGTTTAAAAATACTTGTTTAATTTACAATTTGTAAATTTACAAATTGCAAGTAGCATGCTATCGTGTCTTCGGTAAAGCTCGCGTTCTGATTTTACTTGTATCTGTGGTACAATCTTATATTTACATTTGTATCTACGTAATTGTAGCCATTCGTCTGGAAAACAGACACTATACAATTTGTAGAAATATAATAAATGTTTTTCAAAAACCGTTTGTTTTGAAGCTAATTCGCTAATTCACAGTTACCATAATACTATTTTTTACAATTAGCATATGCCTTCTTACTATATTTATAACATCATTTTCCTGATTTCCTGGCTATTTTAATTACGTATCTAATCTACATATATTATCAGTTTTAATAAAAAAATATTGTTATGTACTGCAATATCATCAATATTATGTGCATTACTTATCATCTAAGCCTTGATTATATCGATAAGTCTAGAAAAGGTTTGTATTGATTACAAATCACTAAAACTACGTCAAAAATATCGATATTGTTTCCAGACATGACGTAAGCAATCATCGTTATACGTCATCACAGAGCTAATACCCTGTGTACGTCATCGATAAAAATGAAAAATGACAACGTATTTCCGCAAAAATAATGATAAGTTATCAGTCTCTGGCAAATTCATCAAGAGAGTTAGTAATTTACGTTTAGTTCTAAAAGTATGTACCTAGGTAGAGTAGGTACAAATCAAAAAGATTAAAAATAGAAAGACTGACAATAATTCTTCAAAAAATTAACTTTTTGTTATGGTAGAGCTCCAACAAAATCTGCATAAGATACTTTTGGGAATTGTTTTTTGCCCGCTAAGAAATATCGTTAAATTTTACTAAAAAATACTGAGGACACCCTTCTCTATAGCTTAGGGCTACTTGGAGCTTATTAATAAGGCCCATAGTAAGAGACCACAATTTAGTACCATAATTCATCACTGTCAACACACACTTATCCAACACTTTCGGCTTGAGGCACTGAGGTATGTCGGACGAGACGTCACGCAATTTTCCGAACGCTGCCCGTCCGAGTTGGATTCGTCGATTGACTACCAACTGGTCTTATTGGAGATCCATAGAGGAGGCCTATGTCTAGCAGTGAACGTCCTATGGCTGATGGATGGATGTACTAAAAAGACAAGGAGAGAGAAGATTGCATACTGCGTGTTTCAAGTTTGTAATGCTAAATGCATTTTTGTTGAGTCTTGAATACTCCGCTCCTACGCTAAATTTTATTCTTCTTGGGATCCTTGAAGATTAAAATGTTAGTACTGAATAAAATCACTTAATACTGTGTGCACAATCATAAACAATATAAACAAATTAATCATTTCGCAGGATCCCAATTTGGAGGACTTCAAAGGCAGACAAGCAAGAACGAGGAGTATTTGTGGATGATGTAAGTATACCTACATATCATCTACTAATAGATTATTTGACTACCTAACATTTATGTTATTTTAAAAGTCTATTATAAATCCAACGGATAGTAAGAGTGAATTGACATTCTTTCACCTAAAATATATCGAATGATCAAGATAGTCAAATGAAGTGAGCATAAGGCTTATTTTTGCCGAAATATTCGGGTAAATTTTTAATGACCGAAATCAGCCTTTGCAACGTCTTCCACATCGCCATTTAAGTCACTGGGGCCGTAGAGCAAATGCTACAGAGAGAAGCTCAGTTACTCGTATTTTAAAGAGCTTATATTATTGAGCAGGCTGGCGTAGATGCTGGAGGGCGGAATGTACACATCTAAGGCGCTACCGTACGCGATACTATACTGCAAGACCTATCACCCCATATCGAATAAGAATGACCTAAATATGATACATGACAATGATAAAACATACAATACAATGTCATACACAGTATGCATCATTAGGATTACATATATACAGTTTTGAATCAGTCTGATTGAAAGATGAGTTCAATTTCGTGAACAACAGTACATTTGTAGTGTATAATCACGGTGTGCTTACAATTTCACGATGTATTTATAGAAAAGAATAAACAAATACAATAGTAAACATGATACTAAGTATAGACGTTCTGCGTCAAACTAAATCTATTTAATAATGTAGCGAATAGAAAGATGCTGGCCAATCGCCAAAACGTGTAAGGGGATATGAAATGCATATCAACTAGCAAATATTTATACACCTGGTAACTGGCAAAAACGTCACACGGTAATTTTATTTCATCTACTTACGAGAATTGTCTAGCTAGAGTATGTATTTATGACTTAAGTTATACATTTAGAGACAGGTTTTTCAGGGTAATATATAAATTGACAATTTATCGACACAAATTGTAGATAATCTACAAACTACAAGTACTCGTAAGTCTTAGGGTACAGCTATAAGCTTATTTAGCACTGTTGGAAATATGTCTGTCTACCTTCTATAGGAGATTGAGCCATATCCACCCATGCGGTTGGTAAATTACCATAATTTCTTTTTCAGGCAAATGCAATCATGCAGTTTATTTCATTCCAAGGCTAGCAAATGGTTTCATACGAGGCCATGATAGCTCTTAATGTTAGTGAGATTTAAATATTCTTCAGTAAATGCTTCATAAGTGTAGGCGATTAGAAGTAAATACTTACTAGGTATTGGAGTTATAACTCACTGTATAATTTTTACCTATCAGAAATCCAAAATATCATAATTATATCATAACGCTACTTTTCATAATTACAATAGGTACAGCATAATTATAAATTAACACAAAAAAAAACAAGAAATCGAAAACAAAAGGTTCTGATTTTTTGTTTGTTATGAATCAACAAAGTCGCGCCCTTGATTGTGAACACTTATTGTAAAACTGAAAAAATACATACTTACTAAGTCTTTGTAGACGTTTATAAAGAAAGATGTACGAAAATATAAATTGAATGACATATTAGAAAAATATCTTCGTGATAAATAAAGATAAGTGTAATTAGCAACCACAAGCCGTGGTGGTCGAGAGGTAGTGACACCCGCCTTACAATCGTAAGGTCGTGGGTTCGAATCCCGGTCCCGCACCAATGAGTTCTTTGGAATTTATGTACGGAATTTCACACCACTGGCTTTTCGGTGAAGGAAAACATCGTGAGGCAACAATCTGCATACGTCCTTAGAAGAAATTCTATGGTGTATGTGAATCCACCAACCCGCCCTGGGCCAGCGTGGTGGATATGGCCAATCACCCTTCGTGGCCTACGTCCTGCAGTGGACTATTAAAAAAAGGCTGGTACAGGACAGTACAGTACAAGTGTAATTAGGTACTTAATTGTGTTTATATTTTCCTAAAATTATTCTCCGCATACCGATTGTAATTGACTCAATTGACGATTGTCATTAGAAAACACACAAACAACATATCTAGTATTCATAAGCAGACTACATAATTAATTTATACGTACAAATACACTCATATTTAAATACACGTAGGTATATTGGTGTTCTTTATTGGACAGTAGAGTCCCAGAAGCATCGTTTTAGAATATTTGTACTCGTAAGTTATGACCTTTTCCACACAATTTTATAGTTAAATAAGGTTTTTAGGTCTTTTTAATTTATATACGATAGGTATTTCATTCAAACGTGCCTATTCTTTATTATCTTCAATAATATAGCTTGTTGATGACCGTGTAATTCCTCCTTAAGAATTTAATTTGGGTACTTTCTAAACATTCTCTCTTGAAAGGAACTGATCTATTCAGCACAGTTGTATATAAGGACCTACATGTGGGCTTCGCACTTATCCCCGATTGACCAGCCCTCAGAGCTTGTGTAAATTGAACTTGACCCTAAAAGATACGATCTTTTGTCTAAATGAATGTAATTTATTTCTCGTTTGAGTAACGAGGGCTGTAATCTAACCGGTGGCAAATCCAAGAGGTCCGGCGGTGCCAGGATAATGATCATCCGACACCCGCCTGGACGGTCTCTGCTGAGCGAAAGAAATCAAGAATGTTTAGGAAACTTCCAGACGAGTAATTGACAGACTCTTAGCAACAACTTTTTAAAAGTATTAATTATGTACAATACTTAGACCCGAGTTCATCAACAGATGTTAACTTTATTAACCGTTCGTTAAATCTTAAAACGGCTTGTTAACGAAATTTTGCTGTTCACCAAGCACTACTGTTTAAATACAGTAATCGCATGTTTAACTTAAACGACGTCGTCAACCTTGTTTAAGCAATGGTTACCCATGCATTATCGAAATTTGCCATAAAATCAAAGACGCGATGAATTTAATCTTTGGAGAAAATAATATTGAAGATGTTGAAAATATTGAGCAAAATCTACGTGCACCCCGTATATTTAAAACGCGGCGCAATTACTTTGTACCAATTCTTGAAAAACTCTTGAACATTCCAGTATATGTTGTGGTAAAAAATAATAAAAAGTGTTATTAGTCTGTTATTTTTACGTGTGTATGTTGTCTGAAATTAAGTGTATGTTTGTGTAGATAATTATATAATTTTAACATTATTTTAATCTAAATACTTACATATATCCTCAGTAACTAAAGAAAACGTTTAAACAAACGTGAATCCATGCATTTCAAAGGTCAGAGTCAAGAATAAAATTATTATCTCGCTGAAGTCAAAACAAAATCATCAGCATAATCATTAACATGTACACGTGCTTTAACGCTTAGTATCTTTATGCTAGGTTCTCACATCGCTAATCGGTGTTCGTGTATATTTTCGACGTTATTTGCATATATTCGTGGTGGTATAGCACGAACACTTCGCGACACACTTCGTACACTTGACAGTATTCCGCGTGGGCGTGTTATGGGCGAAAACCAATATGAGTGGAACCACTTCATTCTTCGGCTATTAAAAAATATGCGAATACGACCAGCGAATAATATACTTACATAGTAGCTAAGTGAAGATCCAGCATTAGAGTTGAAAATCACGGAATAAGAAAGTGAAACTGGTAATTGACTCACGTAGTGCACAACGTGAGTGATAAAGATACGAGTATTAGTGGTAATTTTATTTTTTGTTTATAATTACGGTTTAAAAGTTATCTCTGAACAGTTTTCTTTAATCTAAAGTTTTTGGGATTTAATCAAATCATTTACCTCTTACAATCGTAGGTCGAGAGTTCAAATTGCAGTTCCGTGCGTATCTGTGAGTTCTTTGGGATTTATCTACGGATTTTCACACCACTGACTTTCCAGTGAAGGAAAAGAACTAAAAAAACCGGGTGGGAAGTTGATAAAATCTCTGTACTATAATCATCGACAAAAAGGTTTTTTTTTTCACTTTTCTCGCCATTCATCGAAAATTACACATTGTTAAAATAATTAAAAACCTGATTTAGCATGTGCTAATAAAGCTATTTTATATTAAGTATACCTTTTATGGAACAATTTACTCACTTTGAATTTTCAACCCATATTTTGTGAATCTAGGACCTATTTTTTGTGATTTAAATAAAAAAAAATATTCCTTGTGTACTCTGAGACAATGCTTTTCGCCAAGTTTCATAGTTCTATGTCAATGGGAGATTTTGATTTTTGTGAGTGTCGAAATATGCGGTTTTTTAAGACATAAACGGCTTTTAACTTTTTATACGATAACTGATACCATATACGTATACAACATATTGGTGACCTTTTATTCAGTGCACAATTTTTCATCGCGCAATAGACATCATTAATATAACATATTTCGCTCATAAAAGGATGGACTTTTTTTTCATAAATTTTTTTCAAACTATTCCAAAGAAAATTATATTGCATGCACTACACTCCAGACTATAACTACCTACCGAAAACGTCTCGGGCGTAGGTACAACAACGCGGCCACGTAGTACTCAGACATAGGGTGACATTGATTACTCGGTTTATCTGTATACTTTCTCTTGAAGTTATTTCAATATTTTTGTAATAAAGTGAGTGAAACCAATATAGAGGTTTAATTGTTTGTTTATTATATTTTCCGTATGCAAAGTATGTGCACTGAAAAAAACAGCCGTGTATAGTTTTCAACTCGATATCTTTACGCGTTCCTAAGACAAAGAGTCTTGACATACAGACAGACGGACAAAAAAGTGATCCTATAAGGGTTCCATTTTTTCCTTTTGAGGTACGGAACCCTAAAAAAGAATTTATATATGTTTGTAGAATAAATTAGCTGGCGTATGTGAATCCACTAACCTGCACTGGGCCAGCGTGGTGTATGTAATCCAATCTCTCTTCATGGGTAGCCTTAAGTTCAGCAGTGATTTATTTAAGAAAGGCCGTTACAGTTTTCTCCTCAGTTTTATCGAAGTTACGAGCATATTATTAGTTCAATCTGTCTAGTTATACTTATAAATAAATACATAAATATTTTGGGACATCTTACACACGGTCTCTGACCCCAAACTAAGCAAAGCTTGTGATATGGCTGCCAGAGACTGATATACTACATATACTTATTTTTAAATAGATAGGTACTTATATAGATAGTAACTAAATAACACCCAGACACTGAGCAAACACTTATGTTCATCACATAAATATTTGCCCTGGTTGGGGATTGAACCCACGCCTCTTTGATCCAGAAGTTAGGGTCACTAACCACTATGCTACCGAGGCAGCCAAAACTTGCATTGTTTTTAAACCATAAATAGCCAGAGAATATTTTCGAAGATATCTGATATATGTGAAGATTACCCACCCACTTTGAGTATGGCACAAGCATGGTGAACTATGTTTTTTAATGTAATGTGACTTCGTGTCAGTGGGACAATTCCATTCATGTCCGAGAAGTCGAGAACAAAGACAAGATAATTGCTGTATAACGATTATGTCAATTATCATCTGACTTACGTAATTTAAGATGAGGAAAATGCCTCATTAGTAATTATTTTTGTCTTTGCTCAATATACAGGAAATCGGACAAGGTCTGATGCGTGATAACGAAAAGTAGGCTTTCATGCTCTCAGATGGTAATTGGCAACAAAGAACAATGTAAACATTTACATAACAATATTTGCAACTGAAATAATTATAATATAATTTATAATTTCTTACACACATTGTGACGAATTGCGTCGCTCTCCACTACAGTAAAATTTAATATAATTTAAGTACCTAGTTGCCTTTATCGTGATGTCGACTAACCTCAAATTGAAGTAAATTAAATGCGTATTCTTAAGAAAACTTAAAAATGACTGGTGAAGTATTGATTATATTTTAATGGAACCACTAATAAGAAAAGCAGCTGTCAAATAAAAAAATCATCAATATCGGTTATTTTAGGTAAAATTTTTGAGGTAGAAACGCACGTGAAAACACATATTTGATCCAATTGAGACATTTGATTTATTAAAAATAAACTGCCTTACCAAAAAAGACTTAAACACACTTTAAACACAGTCTAACCATGTAATTTGTACTGTTACATTGTCATTACATTTTCTAAAGCGCGCGTAAAACTTTTGTGGTAAGACAGAAAGAGTCCACTGCAGTCGATTACAGTTTTATTGTGTAAATTTAATAGGGTATAATTATATGTAAGGTCAATAAATGCGTGCTTAATCAGTCCGGTAATAACTATACTGATTTTATTATGCATGCACTTGTCTTACTAGCATTGTATTGTATTTAACGTAACGATCAAGAAAAGAGCATACTGATTTCCGTAGACTCAACTCATGGAGAAACCTCAGGCCAAATTAAAAATCAAGACGGAATGTTGAGAAACAAAACTACGCCTCACCGTGTACAGACACAATTAAACACACAAACACGTACAACGAAACTACACCTTGGCTCGTCAGTCAAACTATGGCGGCGCAACACCGACGCACTCACCCACCACATCTCACTTGTCTGTTCACGTTATGTCTTGATTTTTAGGGTTCCGTACCTCAAACGGTAAAAACGGAACCCTTATAGGATCACTTTGTTGTCCGTCTGTCCTTTTGTCCGTCTGTCCGTCTGTGTGTATGTCAAGACTCTTTATCTCGGGAACGCGTAAAGATATCGAGTTGAAATTTAAACTATATACGTAAACCTATGAATTCTTGCAGTTGTGTAAAAGAAAAGCTTCTCAGTTACCGTATAAAAAAGTTAGAGCCGTTTATGTCGTAAAAAATCGCATATTTTGCACACACAAAAATCAAAACCTACAGGGTACTTCCCGTTGACATAGAACTATGAAATTTGGCGAGAAGCATTGTCTCAGAGTACCTACACATATAGGAATAAATCTGAAAACTGTACATTTTTATTTACATCACAAAAATAGGGCCTCAAAATTCACAAAAAATTGGTCCAAAATTCTGTCTAAACTAAAAATATGTTAAAATATAAATTTATATGTAAATGTATAATTGTATAAATATAAAAAAACATCAAACTGAATAGTAATCAAATCAAATAAGTTAGAAAATCAATTCTTAAATCAACAGTTCAAATCTCAGTATTTACTCATATCGAAACTAGATGGCGTTGGCGTCAACTTAGCCCGCGGTATTAACTTTCTCCGTCGATGTACGAGGTGTTCCGGAGATGTTGTTATATCGCAAACTTACAATGCCATTTCCTGATTCGAACAAATTCGAAGTGAGTGAAGTATCATTTTTAGATTATAAAGAAATTCATTTGCCATGCTAAAACAAGTCTATAATTATGTTAACAACGTGTTCATACGGAACCCTCGATGTGCGAGCCTGACTCGCACTTGTCCGGTTTTTTTTTATTTGGTCTGAGAGAGAAACATACTATAGTATAATTTTCTCTGGGTTGTGTGTTGTGATGTACAATACCTGTAGGTATATTATCTAAGTGACCTACGATCACATGAATAAGTTATTCGGACTAATTTTAGAATACGTCATCAGATTTGATTTTTGTATCCAAATATGCGTAATAATTATGTTTCTATTTCACAAACTTATTTTCTTTTTTCTCATTTAAGTTTTCTTATCTTTTTATACCTATCATGAAATGTTATTGTAAAATAACATTTTTATTTCTTCTTAGAAAAGGGGTAAACAGCAATTCCAGAGCTGCCTTTAAGTAGTTGAGCATAACATAATCCATACTAATTTATCTCTTGGGAACTGCTCCAAGGTAATTCATAATCATTATCCTTCCGGAAGAGTTTCGCACTTTCCGGTAAATAATTTCAGGTAACTTGATATATTATTAGTTATATTATAAGCATAAGATACTTATATACAAGCATGCTTGATTTAATAGGTATTTCTTTAATAATTGTAGATTTATTCTTCTATGAACATAAATTTTATTGTACCGCTCAAAGCATAGTTTTACTAAGTGTTTGTAAGGGATCACCAGTGATATGCAACGGTCAACGGTAATGCTACTTGTCCCTTTCGCTACTATTTTAAAACCTATGTAGGTATGTATTAATATCTATTTAAGGCCACTATTTCTTGTTCTTGTCAGTTGATATTCGTGCAAGGTTGTCGGGAAGAAATCGCCATGGGTATTAAGGCCGCCACTTTATAATCATATTTTTTGTCGTATATGTGTAAATAGTGTTTATTTTTTATATTGTGGTTGTAAATAAAGAGTTTTGTCTGTCTGTCTGTCTGTCATCACGGTCAGGCTTCGAATGGATCACCGTGGGTGGCATTTACAACTGAGCGCTACTGTGGCTCGTATGACACGTTAAATTGTAGGTACCGGTTGTTTTAACCGTTTAGCCATGTCAGAGCCCTTCAGGCGGCTTAAAAATTCTGACACGAGGGCTGGCCACCCGGCCTATACGAACTTACTTATTCCACTGTCATTATTGGTAACTTATTTCAGCACACTGCAGGGCATGAGGGCTCCTCCCACATTCGGCAATTTTATCTGTATTGCGCCAGTCTCTTTCAAGTAGGTAGGGTAATGCCGATATGTTTTTGGAAAACGTCATAGTCCTCTGTAATAGTTATCTGGGGTTAAATATAATTTTAAGAAAAATAAATTCTTGTTAGACTTTTTCCGTTTGTATGCAAATTCAAATTCAAAATTTATTTATTTCGGACAACTCAAACATGATCCATCTTTTGTTAGTAACTTATGCTTATGCTTACAAACTAGGGTTAGTTAATATTTATTTGGTCATATACTTTGGAGGCATCCCCTGCGGAATCGTCCGCTATCGCTTTCAGGATGGTGTTGTCACTCCCCCGTAGCTTCCTCACTAGTGACGCCACCTTCTTCCTAATAAGGGTAAAGATTTCCGTTTTGCAGAAAAAATTACAAATAAATATATTTAAATGTTTAATTGTTCATACCACATATTACAGAAAAATACCAATATGACAAAAAACTTAGTAATCTATATAGTATATCGAAAGGTGAATATCCTTTCGATTGCCCAATTTCCCAAAAGAGTTATTTTCTTGTAATTTTGTTATAATTTTCAATAGCCAATAAAATTATACTAAGAGAAAGACAAAAAGGTCATAGGTACAGTAATTATATCTGATGTGGTTGCAATACTCTCGTCAAAAAGTTCACGGAGATTGTGTAACAAAACTGCATTGATGCAATTTTTCGATCAAGGTGGAAATTGAGTCCAGTGACTCCGGATTGTTATTGGAACAAATGTAAATAAACAAATTGCACATATTGCAATCTAGCCTAGCTTTCTGTATCTGGCATTGAATTCAAATAGAGTAATAGTGACCCAATATTCTACTTGGTCTAACATCGTTTCAGGCTAGAAAAGTGATAGATACAAATCGATTCTTTAGAATTTCACAAGCAAATATTTTAACAAAAGCAATTTTAGAAAATTGATGGGTAAATTAATTACGTTTCGTTATGAATCTGTGGAGTATGTTTTATTACAAGTTCGTCCCTAAAATAACCTATTCGTCACCTATTCGTCAATTTTTACCTATATGATTTTTACAAACAAACCACCAATGTCACTGTGACATTGGCATCTACAACGCATGTTTTACTACTCTTGGCGGCACTTCTCTGCACTATGTTCCTAGCAACGACCTTGAACTCTACAAACTTCATGTGTTACGTTTTCGCAACACGCAAACACTTCCAATGTCGTCAAAATCGGATGATTAAATCTTAAATCAGCTTTAAAACTCGTCATTCGATAGAACGTGGTCTATCTTAAGTGGCACAAGGAGGGTATTTACACGCGATTGCAAAAGACGAGTTTATAGCAATAATGGTAGATGTAGAAGGTCGACCGCTCGCGGTCTGCTCGGGCGCAGGCTGCAAGTGATGCAGCACCAGCTGCCCCGCGAGAGTGAGGGAGACGCCTTCACCAGCTCAGGCGGCTTCCCCTCTCGGCGGCGGCGGTGTCGAAACCTAAGGTTGCATGCGCCACGCCGCCGTTGCCGGCTCGCCGCAGTCAGCACTCGGACCACACAACATACCAATCTCGTACCGCACCCGTGTATCGAAAGTGACAGTGTTATAGAATGGAGCACATGGCTCGCACCCTGACGCCGGGATAAACAATCTACGGGGCGTGCGGAACAGAACGGCAGCTGTGGTTAGTTTGGCCTACGCCAAATTGTTTCCTTATCAATTTCCTGTGCTTTGTATGCTTGTGACCTATGTGATATATTTCCTAGAGTCAATAGCTAAGGGATAAAAGCGAATGGATCATTAGAGAACAAAGAAGATGCGCAAGCGTGCTCTATGTGGAACAATGAACGTCAATGTCAACAGAACCGGTTGGTCGATTACTGAGACTGCGTAATCCGCTCTGCTGCTCAGATAAATAATATTACACATTAGCCTTGATTCATTTGAAACAGTAACGTGTTTCTTCGAATAAGCAATGATTTAAGTGATTTTGTTAATCTATTAACACATTTATGTGATCTTAGATAGAGAAGTAAGTGTAAAGCTTTCAGAAAATGAGATACATTTTTGAGTGTATTGCCTTCGCTTCAAATCAGGTGAGATTGTTGCTAAATAATGCCTATCTACTTATCTTAGGTAATCTTTGTTGTCAGAAAATGTAATATTGTTGATTTTCCCCAAAAAACACTTAAGATATTGAATTCTTGACATATTGGGCTGTTTAGTATTATTAATCAACTTAATTGATAGACACATGACGAAATGTAGACTGTTAATTATTATTATCACACCGTAAAGGCATGTAAAATCCAATTGGGTGCGCTCAAGAAAACCTTCATAAAACTCCCTTTCACGATACTATTAGGTTATGTTTTTGATACACTTTGTCAAAGGTGGCTGGCCCCAAGACCACGCGAGTATAAACTCAAGGTGACCATTAACATGTTTATGTTTCTCACTGTGTTTGAAAACTTGTTTTATGCGTCATACTGCCTCAAATTTTACGCAAACCCTCATTCGTATCGTGCCATCGTGACCAAACATTTTCGTGTTCGGTTTTGTGGATAAAATCTTCAAAAACGATAGAGATTTCGACAGATAGCGTTCATTTTTCATTCCGGGACGCATTACTTTATTATACCTCTCTTGGGACGCACATGTTTGGTTAGGAATATCCTTATTTTTGAAATCTTTGGGAAATTGGTCTGTAGCTTCTACTTGACATTATGTATTGACATGTTGACTAATACTTGCAGTGTTATCTTTTATATAATTTCATATTGATGTGGAAACAAAACGTATAGTGGTTAGACCCCTAGCCCGTAAACAGGGTTATTTCTAATCAATTAGCATCCTTTTAGCGGCTTATTCTGTACATCAAAACTAACAACTTTTGTTCTAAGCCTTTGTTTAATTCTCAAACAAAAAAAAATTGGTGTTCCAGAGTAAAATATCGTTCACCATCGACAAAATGTATGGAACAGCTGATTTTTTTTTAGTTTTGACAAAAGTCGCAGAACAAAAGTTGTTAGTTTTGATGTACAGAACAAGCTCCTAAAGGATGCTAATTGATTAGAAATAACCCTGTATAATGTCCTCTATACCCCAGCCTTCCCCCTAGTACAACAAAAATGTTGATGTTTATTCTAACTTTACTGTGTTTCGTATAGGACAATGCTTACAGCGACGGTTCAGGTTAAAAAGAAATTTTATATCTTAGAGTGATAGACGAAACGCTTCACTACACAGTGTTTAGATTAGTTAAATATTATGTGCACACTGTTCTATTTTTACTTGACTACGACGAAATAAAAGGGATAAATAAGTATTGACAAATAATAAAGCATAACATCTAGCAAGTAAATAAGTTTCTTCGCACTCAGTGATTCAAAAATTAATGCATTTAAGGATTGTCTTCTTATTCCACTTCAAAATTAAGTTAAACATTCTAGAACAATGCTATTGATGATAAATCAATTAGAGAACAGAAAAGGTTCGATTACCCAGTGAATTTTGTAGAATGTCATGCTCCAAATGATATCGAAAGGGCATCTCTGTCGAATTAGATTTTAATCGCAATTCTATGCGTAGGTAAAGTGAACATTTAATAGTATGTTCTATAGAATTTAATACAATTTTGCATAAAGCCGGAAACATACTATCGGACTCGGCTGACGGACGCGACTGACAGCCGCGACTTAGCAATGTGCACAGTCTTAAAACATCCGGTGTGCCAGATCGCTCTCGGACGTCCGAACACTCAAGGTCGTCCGAAGGTGACGTCCGCGACTTATGTCCGATAGTGTGCACGGCTCAGTGTACTTTCAGAGTCTAGATCCTATCAGTCGCGTCCGTAAGCCGCGTCCGATAGTAGTCACGCACGAAAATAGAAACGATAAAAATACCAAGTCGAAAATTACAGCCTATGAAATTATTTTGTAAATCAAACAATTTCCAAAAAGAACGAATTATTTCATTGAATATTTTGTCGAGAGTCAATGAACTTTTATAATGGAACAGCTTATTTTTTTGCAATCTCGCAGGTACGCAATAGTAGTAAAGTTTGTCATTATGATGAGCATTATTTTATACACCTATGAACCCTTTGCCAAACATCATCTTATACAATAAATGTTCTTCTAAATCACGCCATTATTTTCCATACAACTGTACTAAATCGGTAAATATAATATGTATGTGGTAGTCTAGAGATAACAAAAGTCATTTTTAGGGTTCCATACCCAAAGGGTAAAAACGGGACCCTGTCACTAAGACTCCACTGTCCGTCTGTCACTAGGCTATATCTCATGAACCGTGATAGATATAGATAGTTGATATTTTCACAGATGATATATTTTTGTTGCCGTAATAATAACATGTACTAAAAACAGAATAAAATAAATATTTAAGGAGGACTCCCATACAACAAACCTTATTTTTATCTGTTTTTCGCTCTATATTAATAACGGTAACAAGTAGACGTCATACATTCACAGAATATTTAGTTGTATTGTATATTCACGTCAAGAATAAATAATTATTTTAAAATGCGGCTCCCATACGATACGAAACCTTACGTGCGCAAGTTCAACTCGCACTTGGCCGATTAATTTGTAACCTGTTTCACTGTTGTGCTGGAACGCCCGCAGACTCACTTACGAGTAGGCATCTACTAAATTACAAGAATAGTAAGTTGGCGGTAGGGTGTTTACTATTTACCACCCACAGCAGATGAATTAGAAAATAGTAATTACATTACGTTAGTAAAATTTAAATTAAAGTTGATTGTCACATGTTGATATTGTATTCTGTTGCCAAAACAATACGTAATGTTATAAAACGTGTTAAATTAAATTATCGTAACACCATGTCTGGCAAATGGCCACAATTTCTTGTTACTTACGGCATCGCAACTATAGATTACATCCTAAAGCTGTAAACATACTATCGGACGTGGCTTACGGACGCGACTGACAGCCGCGACTGATAGGTATCTAGATAATGAATGTACACTGAGCCGTGCACACTAACGGACATAAGTCGCGGACGTCACCTTGGGCTGACCTTGAGCGTTCGGACGTCCGAGAGCGATCTGGCTAGCCGGATGTTTTAAGACTGTGCACACTGCTAAGTCGCGGCTGTCAGTCGCGTTCGTCAGCCGCGTCCGATAGTATGTTTCCGGCTTTAGCCAAGTTGTCATAGATAAATGTGCATTGCGTAGAGCATTTTTTTTATAAATGGGCTAGTACTGAAACTGCTACTTACTTGATGTCAAATTCTAAAAACAGAGTATTGTACAGAAGAAAGACCAGTATAATAAGAAAGCCCATAATGCCAATACAGATAAAAATGAAATATATAATTGATATATTTGGTAGGTAGGTACATCTACATAATATTCATTCCACGATATTTTCAAACACTACTCTTAGAGGGATCTGCGATATCACACCTGTCTACTAGTAGTACAAAGGCTGTATATTATTTCAATCCTAAGTACTGTACCAGCCTTTTTAATAGTCCACTGCAGGACGTAGGCCTACTCGTGAAGGGTGATTGGGTCATATCCACCACGCTAGCCTAGTGCGGGTTGATGGATTCACATACAACATGTAATTTATTCCTTATACGTATGCAGGTTGCCTCACGATGTTTTCCTTCACCGAAAAGTCAGTGGAGTGAAATTCCGTACAAAAATTCCAAGGAATTCATTGGTACGGGACTGGGTGTGAACGCAGACTGGGTGTGAACGCACGACCTCACGATTGTAAGGCGGGTGTTACTACCACTAGACCACCACGGCTTTTCAATCCTAAGTAGTAAAAATAAATTAAAGTTACACATAGGCATATATCAGACCATGGTGTTATTAAGCCATTTAACAATAGCGTAGTTATATTATAGCCAATTTACCTACTTATCAAAATAAACCCAGTCTAGTTTAAAATATCCGTTGCTGGCCTATGAACGCTCCATACGAAAATCAAAAGACAACCTGCATTTTGTAGCATATTTTTAATCTTAGTTTTTGTTATCTTTATCAGACTCGTTGTAAAGGCCGCGCCACACAAGTTGGCGGATGTAAAGTTAGCTAGAAGCTGCGCAATAGCCAGTCTTGTAGCTGTATGGCTTTATGTGAGCTTCAGTCAAGATTGGATATTGTGCAGCTTGTATGTAACTTCACATCCGCCAACTTGTTTGGCGCGGCTTATACCTACTTATATCTACAATAATTTGCATGTTAACAATATCCAACAAAAACATTTTCATGTGAAATATAGCCAAGACCACAGTTCGCACTTTCTAAAAGTTGTCTGTCAGATCTTATGTAGAGCCAAGCTTCTAACTCTACACGCCTTAACTCTACAAGTCCTAACTTCACAAACTCTACAGCTTAGTCAATATACGTGACTTTTCTTTTGTATTCTAGACTAGACTAAACAACTTTAATAAATAGGCTAAATTTCATATATGTATTATTATTTAGGTTAAGTAGTTTTCGAGTTATGAAGATGTCAAACGTGGCTAGAAATAGTTCGTGTAACATAATACACGTCGCGTCGCCAGTTCCTTTTTCTTTGTCTTGGCTGGACACGCTACCGCGTGTCTAGATGAGAAGCTCAAAATTTAGTATACTAGTCATGTAGGTATATTAAAGTAGATTATAAATTATTAAGCTCCCAGTTCACTTAACAAAAGATAAACAAAGCCGATAAGTTAATTTTAGCCTAGTTTGAAGATCCCCTTGTAAAGTTTATCTACTGTGGAGTGTGGTCAGAGGATGATAAAGGCGGGTTGTGGCAGAATGTTAGTAAACATACGCTGACCCCAAAGATCTAAAAGTTAAAGGGATAATTTTATCGCTGACCCATTAGATATTGTAGAAAAGTCGTATTGTTGGCATCAAGCTGTACCACATTTTATTTATGGATATACTTACTAAGATTTGTTCATTTACTAAAGTGATTGGTTGTAGGTGCATGTTACCTACATATATCATAAATAAGACACAGATATCACAAAGATACTTCATCAATTATGTTTGATCTAAATATTTGCAATAACACTCAAGATTATGACGTTATTTTAGTCTTGAGTCATTGTATTATAAAAGATACAGTGGCCATGCTCGGATACAGAATTTATAATCCAGAAATTCTAAGTTCAAATCTCTAAGGGAAGTAGGATTGTAGGAATAACGCGGTCACGTTAACTCGACGCATCGCATTAATTTTTAAGCCATTTTACTCGATCTTAATAAACAGGTAGAAACTTATCTTTGATAGAAGATGGTTTGGAACCTTTCATGCGAAAGTCTGACTCGCAGTTGGCCGGTTTTTTTTTGCACACCGTACTTGAGCGCCAAAATAACGTCACATGGTCAAGCGTCTAGTTAATGTGACCGCGTTGTAGATCTCATCTTTTCGCATTTTTAATACTAAGCATAGTTTTTGAAGCTAAGAAAAGCATGGTGAAGTAACTTGCATAATAGATTCCGCGAATAGCTTTAGCTTTCCTTCAGCCGTAGGACGTTCACTGCTTGACATAGGTCTTCCCTATACAGGGTTACAGGCTAAGTCGACCTATTCCCGTTAAGCGTGTAGTTTAATATGTTTCTGACTGATTTGACTATGAAACATCATATCCTAAATCTCACAGTTTTCGAGATATTTGAATTCAAATACTTTTTATAAAAGGTTAATTTTACGGACAATATTAGGTAGTGAGGTCATAAAACATTATTTTACATGTCAAAATCAAATAAAAATAATAATACGACTTACACGTTTCAAAATATCTGAGCTGATAGCAGAAAATTGGGATATTTCAGATATCTATTTTTTTTTTAATTTAGAATAGTGTATTTCAAAGTCAAATTAGTCGGAAACAAAGTAAACTACACACCCTTAACGGGAATAGGTCGACTTACCCTGTAACCCTGTATATCTCCAATATGACCTGTTGGAAACGTCTTCCATCCAGCGCAATCCTGCGGTCTTAATAAGTCAGTCCTTGTGGGTGAATGTCTTATGCTATGTTTCCCCGGTACGTGATGGCTGCTTGTCATCCTACTTAGTACTAACATAACGTATTATAATTATGTTGCATTATAAATTAGCTTTCATCCTTCTTAGTCTTCTTGTCGATGAGTACCATAATTATTATTAATGTGCATTTACAGTGAATATTTTTGCGTATCTTAAATTATCTGATAATGCAAGTAATAATGCAGTAAAAAACATATAATGTACGTAGATTATCAAAATCTATAATCTCAGTGCAATATTTCATAATACTTTCAAGATAAGGACTGCATTTTTATTCTTAGGTGGATTATAGTATTTATTGTAAATCAATTAAAAATGTACACGACTTTAGGTTCATTTTTATTTATTAAATATTATACGTATATATCACAGTATTATAATATTCTATACAAAAAAATTTAAACTCAATTTTCATCAATTTTGGGCTAAAATAAAGTAATTTCGATAGACATTTGTTTTGTTTATCAACAAGAAGGGTTTATTTATTAGATGAGAACAAATTGAAAATAAATGGATTTTACAAGAACCATTCAGAAATTTCTTAATAAATGATGCTCAACTGTAGTGCTGCTCCAACATCTATTTACATCCAATCATTGTACAGGGCTATTTTTAAAACAATCAACAACCTAGAGGTTATTCGAAGCACCCTTTGTATTATGTGCCTGAAAATCGATTAAATTCTGCTTATGATCAGGAAAGGCAAAATAGCAACAAAGCTAAGAGAAACTAATTAGAAATATACCTTTTATAATTAGTAATATACTCAACAACTTCACTGGTCAGTGAAGTTCAAGGGTCTTTGGTTGATCCAAATAGTATAGTAGCAGCTTTGTACAGTAGTAATAGGTAGTAGTATTATTATTAGTATTGTATTTTGTTGTGGTTTACAGATTCGTTTCATACAATGTGTTCACTATTCCACCGCGCTAAGAGAAAACAAACATTTAACACTAATCAATTCTATTTTTTTTTAAATTGAATTAAATATGTATATATTCTGAATCAAGAGAAAAAGGCGAACTTATCTATTTAAATTGCTCAATTTTGAAGAAAAATTGTTGCTTTTTTTCTTAGCACGGCAGCTTTCTTGTTACAGGGTAAACCAAAAAACAAGTACCCCTGTACTGAATACATCGATCGATACATTAACAAGATTATTTTTTTGCAAAAATTAGCATGACCGACTTCACCCGTGTACAGAATTCGCGAATATTTTGCACGGATCGATGTAGCATTTTTCACATTATTGTTGATTTGTCAAAAAAATTGTCGAAAATGGCTCAGCTGATTTCGATAAAATTTAAATGGGACCAATTTTGAAGTGTACTCTATCCAATAAAAAAATAATTATTGAAATCGGACCACTATGAAAAAAGTTATGCGTGGTTATACATAAAAAATACATATACGCGTCGAATTGCATACCTCCTCCGGTGGTTCGTCGGTCAAAAATTCAACGAGGGCATCAAAATATGACTTTTTGATTTCATTTTCATTATGCCACACACACGTTTAAATTTATTGTACATCTAAATATGTGTACATTTCCATTAAATGAATTATTATTGATAGCGGCTTATGCAAGATACGTAATCGCAAGACACATAATGTAGCGTTACCTTGGATAGGCTGTTCTATACGTTGCATTTTCCTGATCCAGAAAATGTTTCTGACCATGTTGACCATTACTTTTTGTACCTACTATGTGTCCAGCTCAGTATAAGTTTATCAAGTTTTACTCGGTTGATAGAGTTAGCAAATACTACTATTATCGACGCCAACAGATGTTACTGCACAAATCTCATAGAAATAGCAGCTTACGCGAACTCTACTAAAACTCAAAATCGTATTATTCTCACTGTATTGAACGCGTAAAAATTTGATAAACTACAGGTACCTACTGTTATTGTATCATATTTTTATTTTCGATTTATTTTTAAAAGTCTTTATTTTGGTTACAGGTGGCGTTCGTAACGCACGTGACCATCAGCTCGACTCATGCGCTGTCAGCAATCGGAACACGGACTCTAGCTTCAACTGTATTATGAAACAGATGCGATTGTGCGGATAAAAATATAATGTTCGACCAACTGGGATTCCTACCCACGTGGCTACTGATGGTCTGGCTGGGGGCTTGTATCCTCTTCAGTCCTTTTGCAATATTCTTCGTAGTCTGCCTGCCGCAGCTGCCCCTTCTAGTCGTCCGGAGAGCCTGTCATATACCGTTCGAGTACATCTGATAACAATGCATCTGACCCCAATAGACTCTAATCTACGATAAGTTTGTTGCCTATAAAATTAAGTATCTAATATTGAATTTGGCCTCGGATATAGAGAGGATATTGATAAGTATATTGTATAAAGTGTAAATAGTTTGTAATGAATAAATTTAACATTATTTTATCATGGTTTGATTTCTTTCATTGATTAGTTTTTAAAATTTAGAAAGTAGGTGGTTAGTTTAGTTAAACTTAGCTCAGTTAAGCTACGGAGTTTGATCATCATTAGCAACATTAAACCTTGAAAGCAATACATTGTTGTAGGAGTGTAACATACATGTTAGTACTTATTAATGCATTTCAATTTGTACGTTTGTTTGCCCCGTAGAATATCTTTATAAGGTGACTAAGTGCATGACAAGCACATATCGATTAAACAGTGTCAATTTTTTTTTTTTTTTTTTTTTTTTTTTTTTTTTTTTTTTTTTTATGTTTTACATGTTCATTTATTTATTTATTTTTTACAAAAATATACATATACATTATAATTTTACAGTATTAAAGTACAAGTTAAATTAAACTTAGTGGCTAAAAATATTTTTAAATGTTACGAAAAATGTTCAATTTAGGTATATTAAATCTGAAGACTAAGAGATGTATGTGTTTTTGGTGCAATAAATGATTGAATATTGAATATTGAATATATTTTTTTAATCTGCTTAAAACTTAGCATACTTGGCAACACCAAGAATTATGCTGTCTGAATTGCAGTTAAGTAATACTATACCAACAGGACCGACAATAATGACTTTGAAGTAAGTCTCGCATGTTATGTATTAATTGTCTTGATTCTTTGCATTGCAACTAATTTTAACAACTAAATTTAATTAATCGGTTGAGTTAAATTTATCATAAAAACATTTCTTTCATACTTTGTAAAAGAGTTATCACTCAGGGTACAGAATCGGTGTTGTTATCTCCCACTCGTTAGAGCTACTTATTTAGCGATGCTTCACTTAGCTCAGAGGCGTAGCTACCACCGTATTTGCCGCATTTTTTCTTTTGAGAGAAATATTTACCCTGCGTAAGGCCCCCCAAACAATTTTTTAAACGGGGCCCCGCCAAGGCACGCTACGCCACTGACTTAGCTAGTGCGTTGAGTTAAAGAGAAAGAGATTGCCGTATGTCTGGAACAAGTACTACATTAGTTACATTGATTTTACAAATGAAAAGAAGCAGGCAATGTATGTCAGCTGTAAGTGGAGCATTTTCTAGCAACGTTGCTTCACTGCGAACACCGGTGACTGTGACAGGGCCGTTGCAAAACTACCATTATTGCTCGTTTCCCAAACTGCAACGCAGACAAAACAAACCAATTTTACCATTACAAATACACGTGTAATGCTAATTATAAAAGAAAACATATGATACTTGTAGCGTAGGTATTTGCTTAGACACGAAAAACAAAACTATTCTGTGCGCGTTTGTGTTTTGTTCCACATGTATGCAGTAAACTTGTTGACTCCTACTTTTTTATTATTTTTAGCATATTTAGAAATAGTAGTTAATTTTATGTATTTTATATGTATGTCTTTATCAGTATGTATGTGTAATTGTGTATGTATGTTTTATGAGTATGAATTTTTTTTTGTTAATCGCACACCGAAATGACGAAGGCGTCATTTCTTTACTTGTTGTCATCGTCTTTACTTGTTCTATATTCCTATTCCACCCAAAGGTTGCCTGGCAGAGAGCGCTTTTAGCGATAAAGCCGCCTCTTGTTACACGCTATAGCTGTAATGTTTTTGTTATCTGTGTTATTTGTGCTCTTTGGGTTAACAATAAAAAATATCTATCTATCTATTCCTGAGCTACTAGGCTCTGCTTTAGAAGATCCAAGCAATACACGAAGTATATTGCTCACAGCATTCGGTATTAATTGCTGCCCAATATTGTCCATTTCTGCCGAACCGAACTACTGTATTCTACACGCTCTATGGTCAAAAGCCTTTTGACTAACTAGACTGCTAAACTAAACTTACATAATAATATATAGGTAGGTATTTGGATATCACAACATAAATAAACGCGAACCCACCTACCATATATGAATGAGCACTGCAATCTAGAATAAACATCGCAATAAGCTAATATTGTCGTATGACTCCATTAACGTCGTATTGAAATGACCGGCCGTGACTTCTGTAATCTAGCAGCTGGACTATGTGCTCTCTGGTCATGTTCTTCCATGTTTTATGAACTAGTAAGTATTCTGTGGTTTGATGGAGAACATTCTAGTCTAGATAATGGCTAGGCAATGCTAAATATAGACTAGCAGTCATCAATTAGGTCACCTGATTAAATGTTATGTCAAAATAATATTTTTATGGTGTTCTGTTCTGACGCGCTCTCTGATTAAAATAGAATTTATAAGCGTATGAGAAACTTAAATATGGAAGAAATAATAAAATTACTAGTAGGTATACCTATGGTATTCACGTTTAAGGTCACGAAGATGCCAAACTGCACAACACGGACCACGAGGCGCGTGATACCACGTGAAAGAGCTTTTTTTTGTATATCTATTATGCAGTAAGAACATAATTTGTGTGACAAAATTCTAAAAAACTGCAGCGTCTCGCCTTGCGACATAAAAAGGACCAGCAAATATGCAGTGTATATCCCTATATAGGCGACGAAATTTCAAGACTAGACCATTACCTATAGGTATTACCATTCAAACTAGAACTCAATTATTTTCTTTAAATTCTGTTTTATATGAAATAAAATTTTCCAGGCAGCCGATACAAAACGGTTTTTCATAGAGAATTAAATACATATTGTTTGGCCCCATCACTACAAAAAAATATTTGATAATTGACAACGCACCTAACTATTATTCAATTTTACAGACACTTTGTAGGGTCCTTCTACCTAGTATAACTTTACTAGGACCTTTATCCATCATGAAACTGATAATGGTACTAGTGGCGACGAACCTATCTCGGTAAGTCTCCAGAACTTAAATATATGGGTAGGTACCTAGTGTGAGTGTATCACCGCTACAAAATATTACCTATTTGATGACTGATAGAATAAGTAAGTACTGCAGTAAATAAAACTTAATGGAAGGGAAATAATACTGAATCAAGTAAATAAAAAATAAGGAAAACAAAACTGAAAAAATTTGACATATCGGACCTCTAAGAATTTCCAAAAAACCGTATAGGTGGCATACCGTATTATTGGTGGCGTATCATATACCTACATCATAGGTGGCGCTAGCGCCACCTATATGAAAACTATGAACTATCCGTGGTCCAATAGTTTTTCGCGTAGCTTTCTCAAACACTTCCGTCACGAGTGCACTTAGCTGTTTTCAACATTACATAGATTTATGTAACTCTGTCGTACTTTCTACGCATTTTCATAGATGGCACATTTATTAAGTTTTCACGTAACCAAATAATGAAATAAGTACCGTTCTAAACTTTTCCGTAATTCTAGAACTTTCCCCCAGATGGCGCCTTCTTGGTAGTTTTTCATCTTTTCAACTATAGGACTGCTGGACGTAGGCCTCACTTATAGGTCACCAATATGACCAATTGGACGCGGCTTGCATCCAGTGCGATCCTGTAGTCTTAATAAGGACATCTTGTAGGTAAAGTTATCAAGCTAAATTGAAATAAAATTATACTATTGTAATATAATATCAATCAGAAATTTTATATTTCCAATTGAAAATAATATTTTTTACCTCATTCATATTTGAATATAGAGTTTTGGTTGGTATAAAATATTCTAGAGCTGTGCCTTTAGTAACTAATAAAGTAGAGTAATTAATAATTACAACGCTAGGTATGGACTGTAGACATGGATTGTAGACATGACAGCCAACTTTGGCAAACAATAGACTACTACGTCTTATGTATGGCTATAAAGAATCGTCTAAATCGCTTTTTAACTAATCAATATCAGTAACAAAATGTGCATAATATGATTTATATTTGTTGTTTAAACAAACCAGCTGCTTTGCGGTTTTATGCTATCTCGTAGAAGCCTTTTATTTCCTCTGGCCAAAAAGTAGTCTGTCACTTTTTTATCTATATCCATGCATTAAATTGAATCTATCCGTTGCTCCCCTGTTACAAGAAAGAGTATCGAACAAAGTAACAAAAAAACTTTTGTATTACATATAATGTAGTAAGTACCTATAGGATATACAGGGTTATTTCTAATCAATTAGCATCCTTGTAGGGGCTTATTCTGTACATCAAAATTACCAACTTTTGTTCTACAACTTTCGTCAAACTCAAAAAAAAATCAGCTGTTCCATACATTTTGTCGCGGGTGAACGATATTTTTCTATGGAAAAACAAAAAAAATTTTTGAGGTTTTACAAAAGTCGCAGAACAAAAGTAGTTAGTTTTGATGTACAGAATAAGCCCCTAAGAGGATGCTTATTGATTAGAAATAACCCTGTATTCAACAACCTTAGTGTATTAGACTTTTTTGCATAGCAAATTTAATTGGCAGTAGATACAGGTAGTACGAAACATGTAGCCTAAGGTCAGACGTTCTATCTAAAGCCTGAAAGCTGCTATCTTATCTAACAGCTGATTAACCCTGCCGGTATCCTTGAGATCACTATCAACAATCCTTCGCTACACAAAAGTACCGGCGGCGGCGCCACGATTAAAAAGATTAGTTAAATTCGTCTGGTCTATCGCAACATTGCGCTTACTCATTAGTATAACATTCAAATGTTCATTGTCACTAGATTTTCAACTTTTGATCGTACTATTTAAAAGGAATAATGATCTGGGGTTTAATCGTAAAGTCTCATTTCCAATTTTACTATGTTACGACACAAGTTTTTGTAGAATTTTACAAATTGGCTGCCAATAGAAACTGAGTCATGAAAATCTGTTGTGAGCTTGGAGAATATAATCTCCTGTATTCGGATACCAGGCACGTCGTTCAACATATAAAATAGATCTGTCCGTAGGGAGTTTAACAATTGTCACAGTTAAGTACTAATAAACCACCCCGCTCTTTATTCTAATTTTTATCTTGTTTGATTCGCTCGTCTTTTTTATCAAATGTTTTCACTTTACGCGCGAGGATATTTCCGTGGTTCATAGGAACGGTGGTTGTAGACCAACGTTCTATATATTTATGTGGTATATAGATAGAAGTTTTACACAAATTTAAAAGCACTAAGGCGTTAAGTGCTCTAAATAAGTCTAATTATTACTATCTACACTTATGTATAAGCAAGAAGCTTATCAGTTTAGTAGGACAAAGCACAGAGCCGTTGCATTCGCTAGCAAGGACGCGGACGCGGATATAAAGTTTATAGCAGAGACAAAAGGTTACCTGAATGACTATAAGCAACTATTTCTTGAAAAATTTTTTTTTCGTGTCTATGTTACAAAACAAACATAATATAGACTTAATATCATTATAATTATCTCCAATATCTTTTACAAGGAATATGTATTCCAAATGCAAAAATATACGTTTGGTGGCGAAAAGAATAAAAATAAAAACAAGCTTTAGAGGTAACTATAATTTAAAATTTGCCATAGCAGCTTGTGGTGTTGTAGCTTCATCAACTATTATTAAAATCAAAGGGTCATGATTATAATACCACCTAATGGAGGAAAAGAGATTCGCTCAAAGTTTTGCTGGTATCAAGTAGGTATTTATGATCTCAAGGCAATAATCTCCGTACTATTAATTTCTACGTTCTCAGTTACACAACAAACTTGTTCTATGAATGTAACTCGGTGTCAAGGTGGGTGTGTTCAGGTTCACACCACGTGGCTTTGGATACAAAAACGCCATGATGGATGTCGATTAACAATGGTAAGTACTCGTTGTGAACTTTTTACTTGACTGCCAGTACTTGCTCGTACTTAGATATCTAAGTGACTCAAAGTCGATTTGCTTTTGTCTCGTTTTTTAAGTTGAGAGAGCGGAACTAAAGTCAAAGTATTGTGTAAAATTTGTCCCTTACTTATCCATTAAACGACGAAATTGTTGCAAAATACAATGCTTTATTTCCTGTGGAACTTCCAGTCCAGCTCCAGTGAGCTACTAATTGTAATACAAGTTATTCCATTGGTCAGTTTTAGTAAGTAAAACCTTACATTTCGTTTTCGTCCCGGTCGTTACTTATCTAACCTAGGCTTTTAAACTAAGTTTAAAATAAGTTATAAAAGTTTATTTTTAAATCATACACAAATTATTATTAGAATTTACCATTATGAAACCTAGATCTCTATTCTAGGATTAGTTCCTAGATCGCTATGAAAAAGTGGGCCTCTGACACCCAGTTTCCGAGATATGTATCCTTTATATCTAAATATTTGTTTAGTCTCTTCAATATATTTGCAGTGTCATTTCCAGGTAATGTGTGTCGGTGTCGGCAGGCCAGCAGCGCAGGCGCAGCCACCACTACGGCCGCCACTCCACGACCACTCGCCGCAGCGCCAACATGGCCGCCAACCTACAATCCTTGCGCGTGAGTGTTTTTCCTTTTTAATCACTTGAAACGAGGCAGGTGACGGGTCATTTCTCTTTGTTCTATCGACATATTATTCTTTGCACATGAGTGCAAAGTGTAGTAAGAAAACCTTATTATAGTTGACAATTGATTTTGCAAAAACTGTCATGCTGAGGTACTTGAATTCCTCTATCGTGTACAGGATGTTCTAAGTGCTGATTTTCTTACGAAGTGGAATGATTCAATTGTTTCGCAGTAACAATAACAAATTGATGTTAAAAAAATGGCTATTTGAAATCAGACAGTTATTTAATGTTAATTTGTTGCTTAGGTCATTAATTACGTATCTAAAATATTCATGCTAAACATTTTATAATAACAGTTCCTAAGGATCAAGGTGTAATATTATAAGCCTAGCCTAAATTTTACTGTGTTTACATTTTATTTCGTTTATAGCGTTCAAAGTTTCTAACATTTATCTGTAGAAAGCGTAAGACTAGCAATTTTCAAATAAGAACGTTTCAGAACTTGTAATATATCCCTGAACATAACATACCTACTATTTGGCCAACCTCATTCTTCACGGTCAACCATCTAAAGAATGAATCTTCTACTCCAGACGAGTATTATACGTAGTATATGTATACATACTTCGAATAACTAATAAAGCTGTATAAGAGCCTTTCAAGTAACCTAAAATATTATCGTCAAAGCGAGCCATTTGACCTGTACGACCTTACTAAACTTCTTAGTGCTTAATTTTGATAATCTTGATTTATAAGACCTCCAATGAACCTCAAGTGCTAATGAGTTTCATAATAATTATGAAGAAATATTTATATTGTTGTCTTTGTTGATATGAGTGGTGTAATATTGTGCCAATATCTGGATGAGGCAATGAGTGCAGCTAAAGTTTGCGCTGCAGTTTAGCGCATCATTTTGGTATTTAGCTATACATCTTACTTGACTGCAGTTCTTTATGTATTTATGTTTTCACATATGTAAGTGCGAACAGAAATAATCTGAGACCCTTTAAATATGTATATTAACTATATCAGCCCAATAGAGTGGCGGTTTTATACATTTATCGCCAATAGGCTTGATATTTGGCCACATGTTGAACATACTACCTACTCGTATGTTGGGGACGATAGAGGCGCCTAGCAGCAAAATATATTATATTTTGCCATTATCGTCCTCTGCCCCATTATTAGACACTTTCTGCCAATAAAGTTTTAACTCTACGATTAGTACACTATTAACATAGTGAGACAAATCATTTGTATAGTAACAGTAACAGTACCAGCCTTTTTAGTAGTCCACTGCAGGACGTAGGCCTACCCACGAAGGGTGATTGGGCCATATCCACCACCAGTGCGGGTTGGTGGATTGACATACGACATCGAATTTCTTCTACGGACGTATGCAGGTTGCCTCACGATGTTTTTCTTCACCGAAAAGCCTGTGTTCACTGTGGTGTGAAATTCCGTACATAAATTCGAAAGAACTCATTGGTACGGGACCGGGGATTCGAACCCACGACCTCACGATTGTAAGGCGGGTGTCACTACCTCTTGACCACCACGGCTTTTAATTTTTGTATTTTTCTACGGCTTTTAACATTTCTTTTAACATTTTCCACGGCTTTTAACATTTGTATCTTAGTGATTAATTTGCATTTTGCCGCCCCCCTAATATCTACCGCCGTGGGGTGCCGGCAGAGTAGAATAGCACCCCCCTCTTGTACCAGGTGTCGTAAGAGCCGACTGAGGTACTACGGAACCGACTGTTGGCGGTATACCCATCCAGAACAGCGTAGCTCAAGTGCAACAGGGCGGGGATGGGCAGCAGCATCCCCGTCGCGAGAGCTACGCCCTGCGATTGCCAACACGCTTGCCCAGCGCGGCAATTATGGGCAAACCCCCCCCCTTATGATTGTACAAAATAGAACCAGGCCCCCAGTCCCCGGCAGCTCCGCTAGTCCTGGTTCCGGCAGCGACCACGGTAACGGCGGAGCAAGGGGTGCTAAGAATCCCCGGCAGAGATCCGGCTGCCACCCCAACCGACGACGACTGGCCCTGGCAACATATAACGTGCGCACTATGAGGACTGATGAGAAGATTGCGGAACTGGAAGAAGAGTTGGGTAGGTTGCGATGGGATATTATGGGGTTATCTGAAGTCCGTAGAGAGGGCGAGGACACGATAACCCTGAAATCCGGCAACCTACTGTACTACCGGGAAGGTGACCAACGGTCCCAAGGTGGTGTCGGCTTTCTCGTTCACAGGTCTCTCGTTAACAATATCATTACCATCGAAAGTGTGTCGAGCAGGGTTATATACCTGATACTCAGAATATCCAAACGATATTCGTTGAAGGTCATCCAGGTATACGCACCGACCTCGTCACACCCCGATGATGAAGTGGAGGCTATGTATGAGGACGTAAGTCGGGCCATACATACGTCTAAGACCCGCTTCACGGTTGTTATGGGAGACTTCAACGCGAAGTTGGGCAAGAAAAGCGATGATGAGTTGAGAGTGGGGCAATTTGGATATGGGCAACGGAACCCCAGGGGCCACATGCTGGCAGACTTTCTGGAGAAAGAGGAACTCTTCATGATGAACTCTTTCTTCCAGAAGCCACCTCGCAGGAAATGGACCTGGATAAGTCCCGACGGTACCACGAGAAATGAGATAGACTTCATCATGACTAGCGAGAAACGGATATTTAACGACGTCTCCGTGATCCACAGGGTAAAAACCGGCAGTGATCACAGAATCGTGCGAGGCAAACTGAATATCAACGTTAAACTCGAAAGGTCCCGCCTGATGAAGTCTACGCTCCGACCTACTCGTGCCCACATACAAAACCCCGAAAACTTTCAGCTCGAGCTCTCGAATCGCTTTGCTTGCCTGGATAACTTTGCGTCGGTGGACGAGATCAATAACGGGCTCGTAGAAACTGTCCAAACGGTGGGTTCTAAGTTCTTTAGACCCCGCCGTTCAGATAGACCTCAGAAATTCTCCGATCATACTCTAAATCTCATGGCCGAACGACGCTCGCTAAGACTGCAGTCTTCCGATGATGCAAAGTCATACAGGCGGCTCAATAGACAGATTTCAAAATCGGTGCGGTGCGACATTCGTCTCTTTAATACTAAACATGTTAAAGAGACAATAGAGCGGAACAAAGGCTCCAAAGTGTTCGCAAGGCATTTGTCTATTGGGCAAAGCCAGTTGACAAAGCTGAAGAGAGAAGATGGCAGTATAGCGTCAACCAAGGCAGAGGTATTGCAGGAGATCGAAAGGTTTTACGGACAGTTATACGCCTCGGTAGCAAAGCCTGTAAACAGCGCGGCCAAAGACCCAAGAGCCAAGCTAACCCGACACTTCACCGAAGACATCCCGGACATTAGCCTGTACGAGATTAGGATGGCCCTGAACCAACTTAAGAACAATAAGGCGCCGGGTGACGACGGAATTACTTCAGAGCTTCTGAAAGCGGGTGGAACGCCGGTACTAAAAGTCCTTCAGAAGCTATTTAACACCGTCGTCCTCGAGGGCATAACGCCAGAAGCGTGGAACAGAAGCGTGGTGGTGTTGTTCTTCAAAAAAGGTGACAACACCTTATTGAAAAACTACAGACCCATCTCGCTTCTGAGCCATGTTTATAAGTTGTTTTCAAGGGTCATTACGAATCGTCTCGAACGCAGGCTTGATGACTTCCAGCCTCCCGAACAAGCCGGTTTCCGGAAGGGCTTTTGCACCATGGACCACATACATACGCTGCGGCAGGTTATACAGAAGACCGAGGAGTATAACCTGCCACTTTGCTTGGCGTTTGTGGACTATGAGAAAGCCTTTGATTCGGTTGAGACATGGGCTGTGCTTGAGTCTCTTCAACGATGCCGTATTGACTATCGGTACATTGAAGTGCTGAAGTGTTTGTATAATAACGCCACTATGTCGGTTCGAGTACAGGAAGAGAGCTCCAAGGCGATCCCTTTGAAGAGAGGCGTAAGACAGGGAGACGTAATATCTCCGAAACTGTTTACTACTACTCTGGAGAACGCCTTTAAGCTCCTGGAATGGAAAGGACTCGGCATCAACATCAATGGCGAATACATCACTCACCTTCGATTTGCCGACGATATCGTGGTCATGGCAAAGTCGATGGAAGAACTCAGCACGATGCTCGAAGGCCTTAATCAAGTCTCTCAACAGGTGGGTCTTAAAATGAACATGGATAAGACAAAGGTCATGTGTAATTCTCATGTTGTACCCACCCCTATTTCAGTTGGGAACTCGGTTCTTGAAGTCGTTGACTCGTACGTCTACCTGGGACAAGTAGTCCAGTTAGGTAGGTCCGACTTCAAGAAAGAGGCCAATCGCCGAATCCAACTCGGTTGGGCAGCGTTTGGAAAATTGCGTAACGTCTTCTTGTCCGACATACCTCAGTGCCTCAAGTCGAAAGTTTTCGACCAGTGTGTGTTGCCAGTGATGACTTATGGCACAGAAACGTGGTCTCTCACTATGGGCCTTATTAGTAAGCTCCAAGTAGCCCAAAGAGCCATGGAGAGGGCTATGCTCGGAGTCTCTCTGCGAGATCGAATCAGGAATGAGGAGATCCGTAGAAGAACCAAGGTTACCGACATAGCCCAGCGGATTGGCAAGTTGAAGTGGCAATGGGCAGGGCACATAGCGCGGAGAACTGATGACCGATGGGGTGGAAAAGTTCTTGAGTGGAGACCACGTACCGGCAAGCGCAGCGTAGGACGTCCACCCACAAGGTGGACGGATGACCTTATTAGGACCGCAGGATCGCGCTGGATGCAAACCGCTAGCAACCGGTCTTATTGGAAATCATTAGGGGAGGCCTATGTCCAGCAGTGGACGTTCTATGGCTGATATGATGATGATGAATATCTACCTATTTGGAAAATCCACTACCGTGCACTGCTGCACTGGACGTTTGCCTCTATTATACTATACATATTATACTATATATTATAGATGGTGATCCAGAACTGGTGTACCTACTAAGCCAAAAGAAAGTTATTCATACTATCATTATAAACAAATTTTACTATAGGGTCTGGTTTTAAAAAAAAATCAGCTTTCATTACATTGTGTCGACTACAAGTTACAATTTAGTATGGAACAGCTGAATTTTTTATCTCGAATTTCAGGTTGGCCTAATAGTAAAAGTTGATCACCGCTTTTGGCTTAGTACACGGCAAATAGGTAACCCTGTTTACAATAGATAAATATTTTAAAAACAATCATGTAGAAGAGGTTTTGCACCTAACTTGTGTCTATGATCAAATAATCCCATACAAGTCATGCCGTGTCTATTGAACGTCCTGTTTTTAAATGACTCAATATATGAGGCGCACTGAGGAGTAGAAATAAGCTGAATAAAGAAATGTATTCAACGCTAAACGTGATAAGAATTATGGGTGTTCTTACTGCGCTCCTACTACGCAAACTCCTTGCACCTTGAATAAAACCAGGACTTTTACGCTCAAATAGTGTAACCTTAAAAACGACTGTAAAATAGTTTGTATGTACCGCGCTCGATCAGCTTCTCTATTTATATCAAAGTCGAGTGGAATATGTTGTTGCATCAAATGGGCCTAATCATTTCCCTTATATTTATTATTTTTGTTTGCCGCGTTCTTATACTGACAGCTATTATTATAATCATATTTTGTTTTCAATATTAGAACGTTTCCGTATACCGATTGGTGCTCTACATGCTAGTAATACATATTTATCGGACTTAATTTGCGGCTAGCAACTATCTAATTATTTTACTAGTAATTTGAATAACGATCAGAATTTCCGCTATAGCTGAAGTAGACCCTGCCAAATACGCCAATGTGCCACATAAATACCGTAAAACCGGTGTAAAACCTACACATATGTGATTTTTAACGATAGTAATTATATGAAGTTATGACAAATATTTATGAAGAAATAAATTAATGATGGGGTTGTATTTAACCTGGATGATATTGCGTTACCTTTAGTCCCTTTTCAGGATTGAGGTGATTATTCAGAAAAATCTTTAATTCAAGTAGGTATTCAAATTCATCATCTATTTTAGGTACAAATCATATAAGTACATTCAACTGTAGACAGACAGACAGACAAAACTCATTATTTACAACCACAATATGAAAAATAAAACACTATTTACACATATACGACAAAAATATGATTATAAAGTGGCGGCCTTATCACCCATGGCGATTTCTTCCAGGCAACCTTGCACGAATATGAACTGACAAGAACAATAACAACGTTCAGTAACAGTTTAATTGAGCACGGCAGATTAGCAGGGGAAGGATTCGTTGCATTCTGTGAAGTATTTCCATCGGATATGAGCTCGCCATATAATATTATATGGCTGCAAACAAGCGTCATATTACACATAACCCTCCTAGATAATAATCGTCACATTACAACTTGTCTTACAAAAACAATAAGCTGCGTTATCTACCTCTAAATATTATCCAATTTTATGAACTTTTTTTCATATAATCAACATTTCAATCGCTAGGTTTATACGTTTTCAAGGTCTTTTAAATGACCGTAAAGTTGTAAGCTTCTAAAAAGACATATTTTTACGTAAAACTTTGGCTAGAAAGTATGCATAAACTAAAAACTTTTCTGAAAAAATAAAACGTACTTACGGGCGTGCAATATATTTTCTTACTCAACCGATTGATGCCAAAAACATAACATTTTGTTACAATTTAAGTGGTGAAAAGAGTTTTCTCCCGGAACATAAATTTTATTAAAAATGTACTGTGAATTTTCTCGATGTACTAGAGAAAACGCAATAACACTGGTCGATTCAGAATCCTCTTAAGAGTGCGCCTAATGCCATAAAAAAAACAGATTTCACCCGCGCTTCTTGCATCGCCCGCTATCATCTATGCTGCTTTGTTTAGAGTCGAAAATCGCATGACACAGTTCACCATGATTTTGGATTCGAGCGCCAGCTTACATTTTTAGGTGACATTTTATTTATTTAAGCATATATTAAAAAACTAATCGATTATTCTACTAGAACATTTGTCTGGTAATTTGTCAAAAATAATGTGGTGTTGTCGCTGATAATTTCGAGCATTTGAAAAAAAAAGTTTTTTTATGATGTGAAGTTTTATTTTTTTCTAAAGTAACCATATTATTTTCCAAAATCCTACACGATTACTTTGCTACTATAGGCTTTTTCCTACCCTATAGTATTTTTTAATATGGCTATTTATGTTTGTTATCTTTACACCACGTCTTTAAACAGTCGATTTTGGCATTAGGCGCCCCCTTAAGATACCAAGTTAATCATAATAACATGATCATTTTATTACAGGTCTTATCAACGCTCGATTAATTAAATATACATTTAGCATTGTGGGCTCCTGTGAATATTATTGACTAGCGACCCGCCCCGGCTTCGCACAGGTGCATTATTCTTATAAACCTTCCTCTTGAATCACTCTATCTATTAAAAAAAACCGCATCAAAATCCGTTGCGTAGTTTTAGAGATATAAGCATACATACAAAAAATTGTCTAAGTATGACTTAGAAACAGACCTAAACAAACACCTACATTTTATACTTACCTACGAATAAATATGAAATGTTAGTTGTGAATAAAAGTATTATTTATTCGTAATTACTGAAAAACTAATAAAGTTCTCCTTTAACCGTTTTTGGTAAAAGGGACAATACCACTGTGGCCAATTCTATTTTTATATTTATTGTATTTTAGGTTTACAAGTCATGTATTAAAATAATTAAATAGGTGTGTATACTAAATACTCGTACCTTCATCTGTAACATGTCATAATAAATCTGTGGCATTGTGTAACTCATTCTTACTTTAACATCTTTGTGTCTTTTGTTTTAATGTTATGAATGAAAACGCTTACTTAGTTCTTTATTCTGTCATAAAGTCTACTTCTTTACGTTAAGTAATTCTTACTTGATGAGTAATGCCTCTAAGAAAACGGATTGCGTATTCCAACATTGTGCGACAGTGAAAGTTCGGAGAACAATGTTTGTTTGCATTTGCTGGTATAAACAAAACTAAGGATATGTCCGTGCTAATATTTAGTGTCCTATTGTGTAATATGACCGTAATTCTATACTACGTAGCATTGTTTTCTATGTCACATATGCATGTAGATCGAGTACCTTCTGAATAGGTACAGTAGGCCCAATTATGAAGGCACCATCCTAATTATAATAGCTAATGAGACTATTTCTGATTCCTTTTCACTTTAAGCATTCGATAGAGAGAACACTTTTTACGTTACGATTAAATTTACGATGGCGCCTTCATAATTGGGCCTAGTGACAGCCTTTGGACAAAATTGAGTGCAAACCGATTCACGGTGGCCCAGTAGTTTTATCATTTTCGTTTAAATACTTTTATGGTCTTAACTTTCATCTAAGTTGCAAGATGTGTGTCAAGCTTTGTGCTGATTTTCGCACGAAGTTCATGAAAACTTAAGTAAATCTGTATATGACATGTGCATGAATATTTATTGTCATTTTTAGTTCGTTAGTCCATACCACACAAGTATGTAGTTTCGAAATTTAACGGCAATATTTTTGTAAGAAAATATCTATGAAAGAATTATTTACGCATTCTAAATACATGTCTCGTTCAACAAAGTGATGTAACGCGTGTAAAATCTCGTGAAGAACTTTCAAGGAGGACTAAAAGGACATTACGTTGCAGTGACTAAAGAATAAGCATACCTTGTTTATTTGTCTCTGTATTTATGTCAACACTTTTCATGCCTTATTTGAAAATATGTACCTATTATTACTGAAAACATTAGAAATATTATCTACTACTACTTAAGTTTAAACAATTTCCTTTAACAGCAGCTTTGTTGGACAGCTACCCTAACCTTTTTCATATTTGAGAACCTTTGATCAGCCGCAGTACATAGTTTAATATAGTTCTATAAAAACTTGCGTCATATTTTGTAATTATAAACTTGGAAAAATCTCAGAAAAAACACTTCTTTAAAAATGAAGTTTGATTTGCATTACAACTCTTTTTTCTATTCAGGTTGCGCTTTTGTAAAAGATTTTTTTCATTCTCTTTTTTGTGATAACTTTTCTTTCAGTCTACTACTATGTCACCTTTTAAATGTTTTATACGATTTAAATACCTAAAAACAGACATTAGTGTCATATTATTATTATATACTACGGGACTAATCGCGCACTAAAATTACGAGATAAATAAATACCTCATCACCTACCTCATAGAGTCTACCCGTGACCACGGTCGATGCAACTCGGCCGAAACGTCGGGATGATGAGGTATTTATTTATCTCGTAATTTTAGTGCGCGATTAGTCCCGTAGTATATAATAATAATGTGTTCAAATCGCGAAAGTGTAAAAACAACATTAGTGTCATAAATCAAGGGAGGGATGAGTTACGCTACGGTTATACGGTAGAAGATTATTAAAGTTTAAAGTGGTGACCACTATTTTTAACCACAAGTTCTACCAATATTACGGATTAGGTAAACTATCAAGTGTATCTCCTTAAAGTTGGATTGTCGCAGCCGGTCACTGACTCCGGCAGCGGTTGTGAATGCACAATGATGCACAGACCTCGTAGCAAATGTCAACGCTTCACTTGCACTATAGGTAAAAGGACGGACAAAACTTCTGTACGTAAACAATATAGTTACAAGGAATTGGGATCAAATAGGCTCTACTAGAGACGTAAAAAAGCCTTAAATTGATGTGTTTTATCAATGAATCATATTATGTAACTTTCTTTTGACGAACATATAAATTGGCCTTATATCGAACTGGTTTGAAGTTGAATTGTATTATCAGTTCGTGTGAAACTATATGTATACTGAACCCACTTACCTAAATCTTTCCGATGGATTCAATGGTGATCTATCTATTTAGAATGCATTTTTAGGGTTCCGTACCTCAAAAGGAAAAAACGGAACCCTTATAGAATCACTTTGTTGTCCGTCTGTCCGTCTGTGTGTATGTCAATACTCTTTATCTCGGGAACGCGTAAAGATATCTAGTTGAAATTTAAACTGTATACGTATATGTATAGGTTATTTTAGTAGTGTAAAGGAAAAACTTCTCAGTTATCGTATAAAAAAGGTAAAGCAGTTTATGTCGTAGAAAACCGCATATTTCGACACTCACAAAAATCAAAACCTACAGGATACTTCCCGTTGACATAGAACTATGAAATTTAGCGAGAAGCATTGTCTCAGAGAATATATATAGGAATAAATCTGAAAACTGTACATTTTTATTTAAATCACAAAAAATAGGGCCTCAAAATTCACAAAATATGGGTTCAAAATTCAAAGTGCGTTCGTATAGAGATTTTAACAAGTTACTTCTCAATTTTGTGAAATTTTCTGGATTTGTACGGAACCCTCGATGTGCGAGCCTGACTCGGACTTGTCCGGTTTTTTTTTCAGAAGAATGCTCTGGTTCTCGCCGAAAAGTTTACTATTTGCCAGGATCGCAAAAAAGCTACCTTATACCTTCAATAGTCACATTGTATCATTACATGATACGATTTACTCATTTTGAATTTTGAACCCATATTTTGTGAATTTTAAAGCCCTATTTTTTGTGATTTAATTAAAAATGTACAGTTTTCAGATTTATTCCTATATGTGTACTCTGAGACAATGCTTTTCGCCAAATTTCATAGTTCTATGTCCCTGTAGGTTTTGATTTTTGTGAGTGTCGAAATATGCGGTTTTTTACCACATAAACGGCTCTAACTTTTTTAAACGACAACTGAGAAGTTTTTTTCTTTCACACAACTGCAAGAGACCATAGATATACGTATACAGTTTAATTTTCAACTTAATATCTTTACGCGTTCCCGAGATAAAGAGTTTTGACATACACACAGACAGACAGACGGACAACAAAGTGATCCTATAAGGGTTCCGTTTGAGGTACGGAACCCTAAAAAAGAAAATATACGCGTCGAATTGATTACCTCCTCCGGTGGTTCGTCGATCAAAAAATAAAGATCGAATATTGCGAACAAACAAGTGAGACCGCCAAAACTACGTCTCGCCGTGTACAGATACAATTACACACACATATAAGTACAACGAAACTATGCCTTGGTTTGTCAGTCGAACTATGGCGGCGCAACACGGACGCAGACATTTTGAGTTTGCGCCTTCCAAAATTAAATATTGATGTTAAAATTGATATACATTTTTCTCATTTCTAAGAAATATATTGTTAAAATATTTCTTTCCCGCTTCCTTTGATACCTAATGTTAATAATATTAATAGTATACCTACCCGATATTTATGTCTGGAAATATTTACATATATTACATAACAGAATACGGCTAAAACTCACGTTATAATTATACGGTCGATCCGCAAGGAATCCGACCTATTTCAAAGTATTTAGAAGTCCACGCGCGCGCACTACGCGCCAGTCGACGGGGGTGCGCGTATTCCCTGAGGATGGAGTTCTAAATACTCTGAAACTGGTTGGATTCCTTGCGGATCGACCGTATAATTATAACGTGAGTTTTAGCCGTATTCTGTTATAGTTATGATGAATACTCACGGTAGTTTTAATGAAGTGATATTTACATACTTTTAATACAAATGTATGGATAATTCAAAACTAATGTTTAACGATGGAATAACTTAGTAGCAAAGGTGTGTAATAAGCTATCATTGGCATTCGAGAATAAAATTATACCTATTACATTTTTTGCGCCATTGTAAGCACCTATTTAATGACCGGAAATCTATTTATTGACAACAAGATCATGCGATTAATTTATTCAAATATTATTCTTACTGCATGATTGTAGAGTCTATTATCGATATGTAACTATCTAATTTGAATTATAAACCTACGAGCTAATCATTTCAATCAAAGTTATCAAGCTCGGTTAAATATCAAGATCAATATTTTGGCGTTAGACCGTGTGACATTTATGTGTGGTAAATAAAATGCTTCCTGTCTGGACAGTAGCTGGATATTATGAATGTAACATGAGGCACGATCGAACAATATTCTAGATATATGTAATATCATAAACATGAATGGCTAATGCTTGATAAAAGATTACTTTTTGTGATATTAGGCGCTAATTGGAACAAAATTGTCATTGAGAACTACAGCCATTTATAATTGAACTAGCGACCTGTCCCGGCTTCGCACAGGTGTATTATATATAAAAAACCTTTCTCTTGAATTCAATCAATCAATCAATCATTTATTTATTTTTGACACATTATGTTAATATACAGTATCAGATGATCCATAGACTCCTGAACTAGTCTAAGACTGTGTTTCAAGAGCCAATGGCTTCTCTATAGTAACAATTTTAAACATTATGTGAAAACAAATCGTGTTTTACTGAAAGCTTAAAAGAATTTTGTAATATAAAAATAATTATTGATTTTAAAAACAGAAAAAAAAAACTAGTTAATCGAAACCTCAGATATTATAAATCAATATTAAATCAATCTACTACAGACACTTAATCATTTTCTAAAGTTGCCAAAATAAAAACAAAAGTAATAACAAAATTTAGATAGATTCTTAACTTAACATCTTATTATATTACCAAATGTTATTATTTACATTACTCTATCTATTAAAAAAACCGTATCAAAATCTGTTTTTTTTTTATTCCTTGTAGTTTTGCGTTTGACAACATACTGCCTGATGTTGAGCAGATATGCGGTCTAGGATGTAGCACGCTTACCTAGAAGATACCTATTTACTCGGGATTTGAAGACACCCACGTTGTACTTTAGCGGGAAGACAGACCCAGGCAAAGCGTTCCACATTCTGGCTGTTCGTATGAGGAATGAGGATTCGAAACGCTTTGTTCTAACGCGCGGAATGTCCACCATAAAAAGGTGGCGCTTTGGTCGCATCTGTCTAGCCGTACGATAGAAGAAAGGGGCAGGTGGGACCAGATTGTGCAACTCCTGAGCGCACTCTCCGAAGTGAATCCGATAAAAATCCGACAAACACGCCACCTTACGTCGATGCTCAAGACTTTGCAGCTGCGACTTAGTCAAGGTGTCGTTATCAATCAGCCGCCTGGCTCGCTGCTCAATCGACTCCAGTGTCTATGCGTAGTTTTAAAGATATAAGCATACATAGGAACAGACAGGGAAGCGACTTTGTTTTATACTATGTAGTGAAGTGAAGTCATCGTTGAATCGATAAGGCACTTGTGTCTGAGATGTTGGTATACTAGTACGTAAAAACCATATCATCGCACAGCTTTTATGTGAGCTTCAGTCAGCATTGGGTTTTGCGTATCTTATAGCTAACTTCACAGCCGCCAAGAAGTTTGATTCGGCCTATACCAACAAATTAAAAAACAAGAGCTACAACGATTCAGTCCGGATCCGGACTGATGAAAGAAAATTATGTCAATCTCGAAACGGAGACACTTCGCTCACTTCGCTGGTTCAGTCAATAAATCCAGTGTCTTTGTTAGTTAATATTTATTCTTTGACGCAGCAACGGATAGACATACCTTTTTTTCCATGGATATACATTAAAAATTACGTATAGTCATAGGCTACTTATAATCCCATAATAAAATTAGATGTTCCTATGGGATGGCATTACCAAAATGTCGAGCGAAGTGTCGGGTAAAAGTAAGGATTTATATTATATCTCACACCTTTTTCCCCTGTCTGTCCCTTTGTAAGCTTAATCTTTAAAATTAATGCGGTTTTTTGACCGACGAACCACCGGAGGAGGTACGCGTACATATATTTTTTTTTTCTGTATAACCACGCCTAACTTTTTTCATAATAGTCCGATTTAAAAAATTATTTTTTTATTGGAAAGCATATACTTCGAAATTGGTCCCATTTAAATGTTATCGAAATTGGCTGAGCCATTTTTAATAAATCAACAATAATGTGAAAAATGTTACATCGATCCGTGCATAATATTTACGTTCTAGCGATGCGCCCCGGCTTCGCACAGGTGTATTACTATACAAATAAACATTTATCTTGAATTACTCTATCTATTAAAACAAATTGCATCAAAATCCGTTGCGTATTTTTAAAGATATAAGCGTACATGAGGACAGACAGCGGAAAGCAATTTTGTTTTATACTTTGTAATGATTCTGTACACGGGTGGAGTCGGTCATGCTGTTTTTTGCAAAAAATAATTATTTAAATAGATAGAGTGAATCAAGAGGAAGGTTAATATGTATAATGCACCTGTGCAAAGCCGGGGCGGGTCACTAGTATTGGTATAATTAGCTTTAGGCGTCCAAGTTCCATTTCTTAGACCTTGCGCAGGCGCGGTGGCATTGAGCGAGCATGCTTCCGGAACCAACCGGACACGGCCTCCGCCCATTATTCGAGCCGAGAGCCACTCTGCCGGGAGGTCATGGGCACACGGGTTCTTTGGCAAAATGGTTAATAACAATATATGTAATTAAATAATTAATTTTAGCCAGAAATTGCACAAACTACTTCAATCGTTTTTATACAAAATTCGTATAGTTTGCTAAGATAGATTTAGATACGGCATTTTTTAATTAATATTGATTTTCCAAAACTACTCAATTGATTTCGGTAATTTTCAAGAAAATTTAAATTAAACTTTCTTTGATGAATTATCACCAAACAAAAAAAAAACATTAAAATAAGTTCATAATTGGCGGAGTCATCGCAAAACAAACATACAAAAAACATACCTACGAGTACATGTGAATTGAGAACCTCTCCACTCGTAATTCTTCATACAAGAATTTATTAGCTTATTATAAGCTCTTGAAGTAATTTGAAGCTGGGATCCCATCATCAGATCCTGACCTGATAAAATTACGTCACTACTATAAAGAATACCCATTCAAACAAATAAAGATTTTTTCATTAGTCCTGACGACTTCAAAAAATTGGGAATCATTTAATGTCGGGGAACGACTAATGAAATGTTTCATCACATCTATTCGAAAAGGACTACGTCTTGGTTCGCCTTTAAGTGCGCCCAAAGGAGGTGTTTTCTATAGGGAACTTATAAGTGCGACGGAATTATCTTTGCTGCGCACTTTTGGAATTCGAAAGTATTTGTAATAGTAAGTATAAGTTTAGTGTTTATCGCCAAGAAAATGAATGAAAATAATGTAAATATAAGTTTTCATTTGTTTTATTATTAGATACCATATAATTTCAATAAAGTTGTTACTCTACGTTTTATTAAATAATAATGTTATAGTAAAATATGAGGCGCCTTTTTTTTCTCATAGAGGTGATGAAAAGTAGAGTGTACCACTCGGGCGCAAAATATATTTTTGGCTCGGGCGACGTACTTTGAATCCCTCGCTACGTTCAGGATTCTACTAAAGAATACCTACCTACTCTAGTATCCCTCGCTTCGCTCTGGATTAAAAAAAGCGCCCTCGCCGTAATAATATTATATTTTGCTCCCATATGATACAATCTACTATTTTTTAATCGCTTAGAAGTATACAGGTTTATTTCTAATCAATTAGCATCCTTTCAAAGGCTTATTCTGTACATCAAAACTAACAACTTTTGTTCTACGTCTAAAAGTTGTTGTTCCATAGAAAAATATCGTTCACCCTCGACAAAATGTATAGAACCGCTGATTTTTTTAGTTTTGACAAAAAACGCAGAACAAAAGTTGTTAGTTTCGATGTACAGAATAAGCCCCTGAAAGGATGTTAATTGATTAGAAATGACCCTGTATAATATGGTAACATTTTTGTAACGAGCTTTACAAAGGTATGATAAAATGTACTATTATTTTTAATAGAGTCGCTCTAAAAGTACTGCAACAAAGTAAAATTCCTTCTAATTGAAAATGTTTGAAAAAAAAGACAAACGAGCTCATTTACTAGTTCAAAAAATCGAAAACTAAACATTTAATTTATTAATCTATTTCAAAAAAGCGTAATTTCAAGATAGCTCTTATTACGCAGAAAATAGCTACACTCAATTCACATTACCTGTTATTGGTAATCATTTTTTCCCTTACATATCCATGTCAAGAGTGCTGAACGTTGCGTGTTGGGGTGTGGTTAAGCACTACAGATCATTTATAACTGGTCAACAAATAAACTAACCAGGTTCCCCTGAAATGAAGTCATAACTCTAAGCCATTCATAGCTCTTGATATAATCGAAAACTAGGTAGTCTACAACTGTCAAACTCTATTCGGTAACAAACATCTAGCTAACTAATCGGAGAGCAGATTTATCTCCTATTTAAGTATCCCTTAAGAGGATCGAGAAGCGACCAGTATCTTCGCGTTAGCTACTGCACAACTGCTTGATGCGTTTTTACAGACACCATTAAGTTTGGTTCTGCCTATATTCGTTCAAAAATGCACCCCTCAATACACAAACGTTTTTTATCGCACCTGTATTAACTCGTTTGCAATAACAATGACATGGGGGATTATTATGATTAATTGACAGTGTATTACGTATGTACTATTATGGTATCTAGTAACATGTTTGTAGCTAACCAATGGCTACTTATGTCGACAAGAATGCGTACGTGTACATATTTACATAAGTGGCTATATAGGCCGGACGATCTAAGCTTGCATTAGAAACAACTAGTATAGATATTTAGCAAGACATGTTAATTGCTTTATTTACTTTATATTATTTCATATACAGGGTTACAGGCTAAGTCGACCTATTCCCGTTAAGCGTGTGTAGTTTACTACGTTTCTGACTGATTTGACTATGAAACACCATATCCTAAATCTCACAGTATTCGAGATATTTGAATTCAAATACTTTTTATAAAAGGTTAATATTACGGACAATATTGGGTAGTGAGGTCATAATACATTATTTTACATGAAAAATCAAATAAAAATAATAATACGACTTACACGTTTCAAAATATCTAAGCTGATAGCCGAAAATTGGGAATTTTATAAATACCAATTTCAAATATCTGTTTTTTTTTAAATTTAGGATAATGTATTTCATAGTCAAATTAGTCAGAAACAAAGTAAACTACACACCCTTAATGGGGATAGGTCGATTTACCCTGTAACCTTGTATATTTCTGCATTAAAATAAGCTGGTAGGTACTAGCTAAATTATTCTGTAACAAGTGTAGTAATTTGCAAGTCACACAGACGTCGGCGTCGACTGATAGGTACAAAGAGATACATAAAAGTTCAACCAATTGCCAATTAGACAAGCTGATTTAGATACGAGCTATTTTTTTAAATTTAAGTTCAGATAATAACTCACCTCTCTCCTTGATCAAGATCGGCACAGGACTGAGAGGAATTTTCGTTGACAATATTTTTTGGGATTCTATTAAGGGGCCGTTCAAGTATTACATAAGCACTATAGGGGGGTGGAGGGGTTTATCATTTGCTTATTTTTGATGACATGGGGAGGTGGACGCCTGGACGGTCTAAAAGGTGATTACGTCACCCATAGTTATTTATTTATTTTCGCAAATGTGTGTTAAAGGCCTCTATGCTATATCTGCTGCTCATGAATCTATGAAAAAAATGTATACAGGTACCAATGTTTACGTAAGAATGGGGGGAGGGGTAAGAACTTTGCTTACTTTTGCTGACAAGGGGGGAGGGGGGGTATATAATTGTAATAAATCTGCTAACTTAATACTTGAACGGCCCCATATCTACTCGTATTCAATGATAAATTTGTATAAATATATAAGTTAATAATCATTTGTGAGCTTTATGTTTTTATATTATGTAATAAAATGGAAAACAGACTGTCGGACCTTCTGGTGGTAGATAACCTACCTGCATCAACAGGTGGAAAAATACTGCAGCGACAAATAGTGATCGTTTGATGTAAATTTTCCTTAACCATTCAACTATCACTAATTTATTTAAAAAGCTAAGTAATTAAAATTCTGGGGAGCTATTTCGCGCGATAATACGCACAATCGGTTCAGCTCCCGACAATTAGCCACAGTGCCTAGCTCGAATCCAAGTGCATGACTAATTCTGGTGTCAAGGCTCCATCGGATCCGATACCCTAAAATAAACACCAGTCAAGTGCGATCCAAGCTTGATGCGCTGTCGATTCTGTAATAAAATTCAAATCAAAGTCACTCAGTCAGTCTCAGTCTTCTCCTTTTACATTAACAAAAATAATTGTGGGCAAAATTCACCTGGATAAAGAAATATCACCTTTGATTAATCATTCAAGATAAAAACTCTTTCCTATCAAGCTTCGCTGTAAGTATTTGTATGCATATTTAAGTTTAGTTAATACCGGTTTTTGTTTGTTTGTGTCAATTTTGGCCTTATTATTCTTTGTGACATTTTATTGAAATTATTTTGACATTTATTTAGATTATTTTTACATGTGTAATATCTCTGTACTAAATAAAAATTGTAAAATACCCAATGACTCGTCATGTGCTTTGGCGTTGCTGTAAGTATGATGTGGAAATTAAATAAATAAATAAAAATAAGTATCTAGTCACATTAACAATAAATAGTGCAAATAAAAGATAAATAAACATGTAAAATAAATTCAATCACCACACAGTAACATTCTTCGGAATATTCACTAGGTAAGGCTTTACTACACACACCTACATTTTCTTTCTTTATTTAAACAAATGAAATGTTCTAGATTTTTTATTACTGTCGTAAAAAAATCTATTTAACTTAGTAAACTAAAGTATCCTCATACAGAAATGTACTTCAATTGAGCGTATTTTCATAAACTTGTAAATAAACTCTTAAGTTCATTGTCCTTGTAAACAGAACCCAAAAAAGTGTAAAAAAAATTGTCGGTAAATTTTGCATGCTATGTAATAATATAGATACAAGTTAGATACTGTTTATTTTAGTACATATTATTTTAGGATAATATATTTAAATTGATTGCTGAAACTCCCGTAAATCTATTACTATAAATACTGTATGGAGAATGACTGCAATAGTCAAGAGCTGAAACACTTAATCTCATTAATTATTTTTCACTACACAAAAGATTTCCCGAAATTCCTATTTTCCACTATTTCCTTTCTTTAATAAACAAACTTATTATTATTTTAGTAAATAACAAAGTTTTGGTCTTCGCAAATTTGATCTAGAATTCTAATCTGTAACAATTCCTGGCATCCTGGTAACGTCTCATATGAGCCCCAAGATACAAGCCTGTGCTTAGTCTAGCTTTTTATTGAAATTATTGCTGATCTATACTTGGTTATTTGTAATCTTAGAAACTTTCGATATTTGCATTGTATTAGTTTTAAACTTTACTGATGTATTACTTTTGTTATGTATTTCTTTTGGTAATAAACTTTTATTATTATTAAATATTATTATTAAATTGATAGCGAAAAAATAGCATTTTGTAATATAAGCGCCGCCCTAAAATATAATAAAAATGGCTGGGTGCTCTTTTTCCAACTTCAAACAGTAGCCCTTATATACATTATAACTACATATTTGAATTGGTTTTCAATTGAAATAGTTGTCATTAATGATAGTGATTTATAAATTCCAAGTAAACGAATTGGACATTTACGATGGCAAATGTATCTCACTTATGTAGGCCAGAACAGGTGTTCCGAAATATTTTGCGAACGGCTCGTTAAATATTATTGATAAGGACAAAAACTGTGACATAGTGAACATTTAGGTGACTGGCTAGATCTATAATGTATCTACCTACATTCAATTCAACTTTTATTATTTAACTTACGCTATTTTTGACCCACGAACCACCGGAGGAGGTATACAATTCGAACCGTATATTTTATTTTTATATTTTATGTGTAACCACGCATAACTTTTTTTTGTAATAGTCTGATTTCAATAATTCTTTTTTTTTTGGAAAGAATATACTTCAAAATTGGTCCCGTTTAAATTTTATGGAAATCGGCTGAGCCATTTTTGATAAATCGACAATAATGTGAAAAATGCTACATCGATCCGTGCGAAATATTCGCGAATTCTCTACACGGGTACAGAAAATAATCTTGTGTAAAGACCGGGCCGGGGATGACGTGATATACATTTACACAGGGCTATTAGAAAATAAATATAGTTTAAAAAAACTAAAAAACACCCTTTGATAGCATATTAAACTAAAAAGTGTAAAATAATTTTCAATGTAGGCAGAAAATATTAATGAATACTATTGTTAAAAAAAGCGTGGGGCGCTTGTCGTTGCTAGTTTTTCTGTCTATATTAAAAATTATTTACACTTTTTAGTTTGATATGCTATGAAAGCCTGTAATAGTTTGAGTCGAAGCTGCAAAGTCTTGAGCATCGACGTAGGGTGGCGTGTCTGTCTGCCTACTATCGGATACACTTCGGTGAGTGCGCCCAGGAGTTGCACGATCTAGTCCCACCTGCCCCTTTCTTCTATCGTACGGCTAGACAGACGCGACCAAAGCGCCACCCTTTTATGGTGGACATCCCACGCGTTAGAACAAAGCGTTTTGAGTCCACATTCCTCATACGAACTGCCAGAATGTGGAACGCTTTGCCTAAGTCTGTCTTTCCGTTAAAGTACAATGTAGGTGTCTTCAAATCTCGAGTAAATAGGTATATTCTAGGTAAGCGTGCTACATCCTAGACCGCATATCTGCTTTACATCAGGCAGTGTGTAGTCAAACGCAAACCTATTTGAAATAAATAAAAATAAAAAAGTTTTTTTAAACCATATTTATTTTGTATGGGATAGCTGATAGTTACTCTCCAATTCTAATTTCAACCCATAGTAAAAGTTATTCATCTCCTCTCCGGTAAGAACACATTTTCTGTATAACCTATACAGGGTTATTTCTAATCAATTAGCATCCTTTTAGGGGCTTGTTTTGTACATCAAAACTAACAACTTTTGTTCTACGACTGTTGTCAAAACTCAAAAAAAAACAGCTGTCCCATACATTTGGTCGCGGGTGAACGATATTTTTCTATGGAACAACAAATTTTTTTTTGAGTTTTGGCAAAAGTCATAGAACAAAAGTTGTTAGTTATGATGTACAGAATAAGCCCCTGAAAGGATGCTAATTGATTAGAAATAACCCTGTATATCACGCCATCTTTTTATGGTCCGTGTGTGTTTCTTTAATTGACCGCCGTCTGTCTTATTCGTCATACGCCGTATATTCGTACTCTTAACTTTTAATACGATATACCGAAAAGGCTTAATTAAGAAGGATATATCCTTACATTTTAAATCGTTCATTTTATGATAGTATAATAAAATGAATCACTAATGTAGAGCTCAAGGCGAGACCTAATTGCAGATACTAGTACTGATTGTAATTCAAAAAACTGGTTTTCATAATAATACAGGAAAATATAGATTTAAAACAAAGCTGTTTCAGTATCTACCTGGGCTACTTGTGACAATCAGCATCCGTTAGACAAAGTTACAAAATCACCATGTTTTTTTTCCTATGTCTCTATTGAATTATATTAAAAATTAAGCTATAATTTTCTAAACCATATTTAACACATAATCATCATTATAAAACACTTTGAATATAAGGCAACCCCAAAATCTTCATTAAACGTAATCACTGTTCAATACAGAATCAAAATATCGTTGTTATACTGAGCGCCACACAAATTAAAAGATGGGAAGTTAGCCGCATAGAGCTCCGCAAACGCCAAAATATAGTCGTTAGCGGATGCCAGAGAGACGAGACGCCGGCGCACACCCGCCCGTCAACCTCGTACCTCCCGCGCGCTCCCTACGCCCGAGCTCACTACTTCGCCATTTGTATAGGCATTGTGCACACATGCGCAATAATTAGCGAATCACGGCGAAGTGTCATCTGCGGCTAACTTTCCATCTTTCAATTTGTGTGGCGCTCAGTAAACCTTTTTTTATCATGAGTATGTGAGCGTTCTGTATGGGACCGCTGATTTTTATTTTAACAATACGCGGTGGTTTCATGTGTGATTTATAATGATGAATATAAACAGAAACACTCCGGAAAGTCCATGCACAAAGCAAAACATCACCTTTTTATACAAATATTATAATTAGGTATAATATGTCAAACTTTCAGTTGCTGAGCGCGCTACTGATAGCAGTAGCGTCCGAGCCAGCGCCGGGCCGAGTCCCGAAGGTGTACAACGCGCTGATCACTTCCAACCAGAACTTGGAGCCCAGCAAAGCACATCCTGTGTATCAGCCCGTACTGCACGATGCTGTCTTCTCCATACAGCCTTCTTTCCTCTACGGGGGACATTTCCCTTTCGCTAGTTCCGTAAGTACATACAAACTACATTCCCTTATTTTGTTAACAGTCTATGTTTTTTTTTTAGTTTTCCTACTAAGCTTTTCTACATAGTTATGTTCAAAATTTAGAGCTAAAATAAATAACATTATGGTTATAAAGTGATAAATATCTAACAAGTTCATGTCAATGATTTCAGGGACTAGTTCCTTTGCCAGTCCAGCCAGCAAGTGACGGGCAGCCGTCGTCTCCACCGCCGGCAGCGTCAACACCCGAGCCTGCACCCGCAGAGCCTTCCACGGAAGCCCCAGCCGCCTCGACAGAGCAGGCCTCCCAGAGCCCTGACACAGGCAGTGACTCAACAACCGTGCCACCACCTCCTAACACCGAATCACCTATCCCTCTAAACGGATTCGGCTTGCCACCCCAAGTCATACCACTCGGACGAATCGATCCCGCCTACAGCGGCTTCAACCATCTTGGCCCATTGACGTACTCCTACCCATCTTACTCCCCTTACCCTGGAGTTCGTCTGTACGATCCATTCGACCCGTTTAATCTGAGTCCTTATGGATTTCCCCTGTACCGTCCTCTGCCAAATGTCTTAGGTCCAAGCTCTCCTTTTATTCCCGCTCGGTTCCCGCAGCCCGCTGCGGCACCGGCTGCTCCTGCTGCTGCTGGCCAGCCCAGCCAGACTCCTCCCCCTGAGCCGAGTGATCTCAATGTTCTCAACTACTCTTCGAAAGACCCCGCCATTCCTAATGTCCCTCCGCCGCCACTGCCGCAGGGCGGACTCAAGTCAGACAAATCGGAGTAGATTATAATGGATATTTTAGTGTTTTTATAATATTAGTGCTTTTTTTATTGATTCAGCTAGAAAAAAATGTAAAAAGTATACGAGGTGACTTGTTAGTCACTCGCAATTCTCTAAATTGTAGTTGTGCTCGTCATGCATTATATCCAAATTTCACCACAGAGCCAACTAAATTGCCAAAAAACAGCTCTTATACAGGGTTATTTCTAATCAATTAGCATCCTTTTAGGGGCTTACTCTGTACAACAAAACTAACAACTTTTGTTCAACGATCATTCAACGATTTGTCAAATCTCAAAAATAACAGTTGATTGAATCAGGCGTTACTTTGCGGAAATTCATCTTGAAATCTTTGTTTTCAATAAATATTTAGTGTATTTCCGCTATCTTGTTGTAGGAAAATAAGTAGGTCATTTAAAACAAAAAAAAAACTACACTGTTATTAATATTACAATAATTATACATTTAATAACTTAATTTTAAAAAATGGATAAAATAATAATAAATATCACTTATTTTCACTACAGTCTATTATATATTTTTAATAATAATATAAGTATTAATAATCTGTTAACAACAAATAAATAATACAAAAAATTCTTTAAAAATAATATGACAAAATATTGAAAATACTTCACTTCGAAGTCGCGAACGACCTCGCAGAGTCAACACGTCCTGAAATTGCCTCGTTGAGAGGCGAAACACGTGTCGAACAGAGTGTAGTGCAGTGAGAATAAGGGTGTATTTATTAGTGATTCTTCTATGGAATAGCTGATTTTTTTTTCGAGTTTTGACAAAAGTCGCAGAACAAAAGTTGTTAGTTTTGATGAAGAGAATAAGTCCCTAAAAGGATGCTACCTAATTGATTAGAAATAACTCTGTATATGTATAGAATATCGAATCTCGACAAATTAGCTTCTTGGAGAAATTTTTCTTGATTTTTACACAAATAATAATATGTGACACTAGAATATTGCAAGTGATCAACCAGTCATGCTGTAAATATAAAAACAAGTCATAAAACTCCCCAATAAGGAAAACGTGGAAAAAGAGGGTAATTATTGAACTCGTGAAAGCTTAAAAAAGTATGGAAAAAGTGTGCTTTGATAATACATAGGTGCTTAGGTGACTGAGAGTATTTTCAAAATTTTACATAAGAAATTATTATTTTAGCGCTAAGTTTTCATTGCTGCTATAGTTTCTATTGAGCATTTTAGAGTACTGTTTCTTCCTTTAATTCTCTCCGATGTCATTATTATGTTCCTTCTAGTTATATTTTCAATAAATCTAGGTTTGTTATGTATTGAAATATTACGGATATGAAAGACGGAAGCACGAGGTAATAAATTCAAAAAAGATCTATTGTTGTACATACCTATCTATGCCTAAATAAATGATGGTAACTCAACTAAATAAAATTAATAAAATACTCTTTTATTTGCTTTAATTTTATTGATTTATTATTATCGTATACAATTTTATATATACGCAATAATTCTAGGAAAAATAATATCGAAAGTGTAATGGGATTCCCGTACTTGTTCGAAGTGTTGACTCAGCTGAAAGCTAAAAGTTGGCTAGTTCTTTAGTAAATAGATAGAGATAAAAGTTCCATCTATTGTAACCATTGTCATCCATATAGATAACTCTCGATACTCGTTGTACTTGTTATGTGGACGCTTATTACATGCACGGCGCAAAATCAATGAATATACCTCCGGTGATATCATATCTGACATGCGAAGGATAATGACACCGATGCTAATATATTCGGATATGCCTAGCACAGGGTGATATAAAATGAAACAAATTTTGTTCGCAAACGAATAATAGAATATTTATTATTTTATTATTTCTTTAATTTTTCACTCATTTATAATCCAAGCTTTCTGTCTTGTTTCTTCTAAGTTTAGTTCTTTTTAACTTGTAGGTGATATGCGGTATACAAATTCAATAGTTTAGTGGCCCGCATTGACCACGTCAGTCTCGTCGTAACAGTTAAAAAGCTTTGCACAGGGCAAAATTTTCTTAATGTACGTAGTATAAATGTGGTATATATTTAAATGGTGTAACTTAGTTTTTAAGAATAATGAAATTTCAACGACGATTTTCATACCTATTTCAAAACATTATTGCCATGATGCGCTCTCTGGTCCAAAAAAATACATGTCCCAGGTCAGACCACCATTATAATCACTAGGTATGTACCACTCGTAATAGAAATACTTGTATCTTTGCCTGTTGTGGATGTAGGTAATACGGGGAACGCAAATCTGAAAGTTGTACGACGTGCTCCTGAACTGGTCGAATTCGTGAGAATAGGCCCGGAGCATGATGCACGTTGGAATTCTGTAAAAATCCATCCAACCCTGGAACATAAATCATCATTATGTTATCAGTATTAAACCTACTAAACAAAAGCCCATGCACGTTAGTCGGAGGATTGAGTCATATTCACCACTTTGCTTGTTTATTTATGACTAGGAAACTCCCAGATTATAATTGGATTGAACGAACTAATTTCTTAAATCTGGTTATATTTTCCTCTATCAAAAATTTAACCCCAATATAATTTCCATGTAAAATGCTGCCAAGACGAGACCATACAACATAGACGAGGCTTGCACAGTCTAAACAGTTATCAAAGAACTCATTATCTCATGTAGAGCCAAGCTCTTAAATTGGGACACACTAGTTGCATGAGGCAAAATGCAATGGCGCCTTAGGGAGAGAATAGAAATAGGCATGACAACTGTATAAAAGAAATATTATCTAAACAGTTATCAAAGAACTCATTATCTCATGTAGAGCCAAGCTCTTAAATTGGGACACACTAGTTGCATGAGGCAAAATGCAATGGCACCTTAGGGAGAGAATAGAAATAGGCATGACAACTGTATAAAAGAAATATTATTGTAATAAGTATTTGGCACGTATTTTTTATTTTGTCGATCAAACAAAATAGCAAAGATAAAGCGAGTCAAAGTTTGAGGCTCGCAACGTCACTTTATAGTAAAAAGTCTAGTCAAAATATATGTCCATGTGCGTGTAATATTGCAGTTGACCCATTTGAAGTTTTTTTTTTTTGATAACACTAAGTAAACGCAGCGCAAAGTGAAACATGTTATTTGAAACATTACTTACTCTTACAATAACTTTTCCAAGTATGTCCATGTGATCGAAATGGAGATGAGCGTAGAATTTTAAAAATTTACGTTTTTGACAATGTCCGTAAAAATACTCACTATGGAGCACGTCTGTAAAATAATAATGCAAATAAAGAAACAATTAGGGCGCCTTTACATCAGTGGTTTATAAATTACATGAAGTGTTTAAGGGGGGGTTAGAGTTGACTTTCACCTTTTTTCTGCATAAAATTGAGTTGTGGAGTCTTCAATATAAGGCCTAAAACATCAATTTTATACAAAGCTTTTACAGTAAAACTATGAATTTTGAAATCTCACTTTGAATTAAGGCCGGGGGGGAATCTACAAAAAACATGAAAAATGGCTCACATCATTTGTGGACGCTATACTTATATACATTTTTATTCTCGATTACTCCGAAGATATATTTTAGACTGGTGTGTGCGTAAAGGTCGCACCAAATAAAAAAAATAAGATGACGTATACAACACTCAGTACTCCTCAAATGGTAAAGCGCGGAATAATTTGCGTTAAAAAATTAAATCTGAGATTCAGCTATCGCGCAAGTTATTTTATACCATGATAGAAGCTGCAGAATCGGTACACTAATATACCCATATTAAATTGTTATAAATACAATTAATAAAATATATATATTACAATACGACAATAGTGTTTTATAAAACAAAAGAAAATATTACATGGCTCTGGTGCACTGTTTGACAAAGTGAAATCTTTTACAGACGTGAAAAACTGCCAACAAGACGCCGAAGCTAAAACTGCAACAAAAACATAAACAATTAGCCTGTATCTTTTTGAGCTAGTAAGTACCTAGGTTGAGTTAATAATGTTTGTAATTAAGGTGACGCATTGATAAACTATTATTTCAAAAATTCTCCCTTCACTCGGACAAATTTTACGCGGTCGCGCTCGACAGGATCGCGCCAGAGCAACGGGCGGCAGTGAGTTTTTAATTAATTACTCATAGTGTTACTGATTAAAAAAAAAAAATTCTCGGTCTATGTAATAGAATAGCGTTCTGGCTATTTTATTCGTAAAAAATAATGGGGTGTTGTCGCTGATAATTCTGAGCATTCGAATTACTAAACTTTTTTTTGGTGAGAAATTTGTAAGTTTTTTTTTTAATAAAGCCGGTTTCTTTTCAAAATTTTGTGTGGTTTATAAAATTTTTCAAGATTTTCCGTTATCTATGATTTTTAAAATATCAATATCATTCGTCCTCTCACATTGCGCATTCAAAAGTACTCGTTTTCGTGTTTTTCGGCCCTATGCCTCGTCTTAAGTTCATTTACACCGGATGGCTATAGCCCTACTGTTTAAATAATAAGTTGACAACTGCGTGTCTCGACAAGCGTATGATAGGCTACCGTACATGATAACGATGATTACGATCATGATAAAAATCAATTTTTAAGATAAATAAAAAAGGTATGTCAATTTTCTTTTATAACTTAAAAAGTTATATGTAATCCCAAAGTGCCCAAAACAATTTTCAGAGAAAGTTTTTAATATGGTCTATAAGCTTAGACCGCCTTACCACAAAAGATTTAAACACGCTTTAAACACAGTTTAGTTGTAAAATTTGTACTGCTAAACAATGTCTAAAGTGTGCGTAAAACCTTTGTAGTAAGACGGAGAAAGTTTGAATATTCTATCACGTGCACTTTAGAAATTAAGGGCACTCTTTTTTCAACTTTGGCGACCGGTATCACGTAAAAAATGTTTTAAAAAAATTCACATTCATTTTAGAAATCTAATGTAACAATATCCCACAAGAGGGGGTGGGGCTAGGAAAACATTCCATCCCTACATTATATGTATGGGAGCTACCCCATATGCATGAAATTTGGTTCATAAATATGGAAGTTATTAGGCTTTGTAACATTAGGACGGACGGACGGATACCACGAAGCTATACCTATGGGGTCCTTGTTTTACTACGGAACCCTAAAAAACACGGCGCTCATTTGTAAATGTCACCCGCTGTTACCCATCCGCGAGGTGCTGAACAATTCTTTTGAGGTGCTGAACGTTGCTTAACTTTGGTGATGGCTTAGAAACATCCGCCTAAACACTTGCAATAGCAAATTAAAATGTTACTTACCCTCTTTAATTTTATCAGACGTCTTTTATAATATTTATGTCTTAAGTTTTATATAAGCCAAGTGTTTGCAGAACAATAATTATGTAAAGTTTTTATAGTAGGTAGTAGGATGGAATTAACACTGGTATTGTATTTATTAAATTAATTATGTGTAAATAAAGAACTTACGAAATTGAAATTTAGAAACATCCGGTCAAATTACGCTACGCGATAACTAGAAATCTTTGTTACTAAATACATATTAGTACTTTTTTTTTATACTTAAGTCTTAATGACAATACTACACTACTACTACATAGAAAGCAATTGGATCATCCACAGACCCTTGAAGGTCTAAAGATAATCCAAGTGCTCAAGCCCACTGCCAGTTGGCAGCGTGCTTGAGCATTAGTACTTTTTAGTGAATATGAGTTGATAACTCACAAGAAAGTAATGATGTGAAGATCTCCAAAACAAATATTGATTTCATTTGGCTCTCTGCAGGCAACTGTTTAATCGCACAAGAAATGAATGGCAGATCTTATTACCAGAAATCTTTATTTATACCTCTACAAATCAACAGCATCCAGTCACGTAGAAACTAAACAATTGCAACAAATATAGTATGAATTTTAAATTCCATTTGTATATGTCAATATACACGTTTATGTTTGTTATTTTTGTGGTGGAGTTACTTTTGTCTCATAATTTATAACAAACAACACAACAACTGATATAAGAACTAGTAGAAAAGAGACCGATAAATAGAGACCAGTAAAGACTAGTAGGTCTTTGAATCAATTTTAATACTAATCAGATAACAATTACATAGAAATACATAGCACACTGTGCGAGATCAGACTGCCACTAAAATATTCCAGCTCCATCTTCACATTGAAATGTCCCGATATGTTTCCGCGTACTCTCATTGAAACTGCTCTTGTAACTGAGATTTGTATTTTCACTTTCAGCCAGTATACTATTTGAGAATTTGCGTTTCCCTATTTATCATTGAGCTTTGATGCGGTTTTTTTAAGAAACTGTTATATTCAGTTCCTATGGCTCCATCGCATGAAATGACTAATGGGGTGAATGAGGCTCTAAGTCTTCAACTGCTCGGTCGTATTTTGAGTGTTTCTCTCGGCTATATCTCTGTGATAAATAAGAGCAGATTTCGTTTTTAAATAATGTAATCATCCAAGTCTTAATGAGGTTACATCAACGCAAATTATAAAATTATTGATACATTAGGAAATTATTAATCACATCGAGAACTCTCCTCTTAACCTATCGCAATCTTCTTTCAATTTCGGGCTCTCAAAACATCAAGAATCGTCAAGAAGAAGAAAAGATCAAGAAAACAAGTTACAAGAAACCCCCGTCTGCTTTTTTTTCGTAATTTCTAGGGCGAGGTCGTAAAACATCAATTTACAGATATGTATGTAAAGCAACGAGTTCATAAAACAATGGAGTTCTAACAAAATAATTTTATTATTATTTAATTAAATTCACAGGCATGGCTTGGTCCTTTATTAAGCATCAATGGAGCCTGAGCCAACATTGAGAGGACCTTTTTACAATTTTGAAATATAAAAACAGTAGTAGATATATAAATGATAGCGTGAAATGGAAACTATGGCATATAAAAAGACTTAAAATATTGAAATCGGGCTATTGTGGTCAAATTTTAAATGTTATGTAAAATTTGACTATGGAATGAGGTTCGGCACCCGCTATAGGTATATGCCCCATTTCAAAATTTCGTAGCTGGTGGTGACTTGCCGTCCACTAAATGGCCCCCCCATAAAGTCTACCGTAAGTTGGCGCCGGAGGGGCAACATTGATGTGGACGGCTTAGGGTGTTGAGAGGTGTGCTGCGCTTTCACTAGACGCTACTCACAGTGTTATGCCCTTTAACACTTCCACCCTGGAGCTTAGGTTCTTAGCTCTTGCGGTTTCCACTCCTAACCGGTTGGTTAAGGCAAGAGAGGAGTCAGGGGTCTCATTTAGCCCCAGGGAATCAGGATTTACGGTGTAGCCACTATTATCATAATTATTATTATTTATTTAATTGAATTCACAGGCTTAGCCTGGTCTTTTATCAGGCATCAATGGAGCCTAAGCCAACATTGAGAGGCCCATTTATTTCATTTTATTATCACTACATAGTATAAAGCAAAACCGTTATTTGTGTGTGTCTGTCTGTGTATCCGCTTAAGTCTTCCAAACTACAGAACAGATTGCAATGCAGTTTTCACTATCGTTTAGAACATTTGTTCCGGAAGGTTTGTAGCTATAATTCATTCGTATCCGGGCGAAGACGAGATAAGCAGCTAGTACATACATAATGATAAAACCAATAAAAAAGATACATTATAACTTATCTATTAATATGTATAACTATGAGCTTAAAATTAAATTTAAAAAAATCACTTCAGGTTAAATAAAAGAAAAGGTCCCACTGTATACCCTTGAACATTTCCACTGGGATATACCATTCGTAGAAAATATATGTGTATTTAACTCCTCCGTAGGTGTATACGAGGACGCAGATGCACACGTTGAATTTATATGCATGGTATCTCACGAGGTCGGAGTACGTAGACTTAGTCCTAATGTATACGCAAGTAGGGACCTGATCGATGTTTAGAATTTTCTGGAAAGATAAGACAATAGGCGATTAGCGGGGAGGCACATGTTCAAGCGTGAATGTCCTTTCCTTTATAAAGAGAAGGAAAGACAAGATGTTAAATTAAGACAACATAATTATATTATCTGCGAAGCACTGTTGATAAGCAATATGAAATATGCATAAAGTTTAAAAAGCAGCCATTTATTATACAATCTTAACGACAGCTGAGTTATGCCTGTAAAAAATAAATTTTTGCTTCTCTCTGGCGTCAGAAAGAATTATCAAAAAGTCTTAAAATTCTGGGTATACTAAATTAGATAAACGCATCAAGTGTTTCTCGTGGACCAACTGCGCTCGCATAACTAGTTGTACCATCCAAAATACGTATTCTTAATGGCACAACTAAGCACAACTTGCACTACTATTGTTCAGATCATATTTTAATTATTATGGACAATAGCGACGCGATTTGTGACAACTAAAGACGTGACAGCCAAAATCCATGTGCGGTGATGCCCGACGATGCCTTATTTTAGACTAGATTAAACAATAGTCACTATTTAGAGGAAGGTTCCTACTTTGAAAAGGTATGAAATGTATATTATAATATAATGCATACTAAAATTATACGCACCCTTATCATCATTTTACCGTATAATTCTTCGTAAGTCCATTTTTCACGGGCTAGTAAAACTCTTTTCTTTGTTAGGGCACATTTACCGAAATAGTATTCACTATGGACATTGTCTGAAAAGTATAATGTAACAATTAAATAATAAGTAAGAGTAGTAAAGTTTGTATTCGTTCTTTTCACCATGAATAGAGTTCTTATGTACGAAAACTAATAAGCCCCGAGTTCACCAACGCTTGTTTAAGTTAAACGTGTTATTACTGTATATAATCAACGGTTTCCGTTGATAAATTAAACATCTGTTTGTGAACTAGGGTCTAAAAACCGAGTTTAATTGTTGTTTAAATACAGTAATCACACGTTTAACTTAATCAAGCGTTGGTGAACTTGGGTCAACAAGTTAATCCTGTTCAAAATTACAATTACAAATTACAATACTTTTTTAAATTAATTATTCTGTAGATGTTGGATTACCTTCGGGTGGATCAATGTTCGTGAATACTACCGTACTTAACGCTGAATGGTTTTTATAACACGTAACATGATGTTCTGCAAAAATAATAAACAAATTCAGTCTCAAAACTATTCAATTAATATTAAGAGTAGTTCAAGGGAGTTTAAGTTCACACTTTATTATGTTACAATAAATCATTGAGTTATTGACTTTGTCAGCTTTCTCATTCGCGTATTTGTACATTTTGGATAGTACAAAATATATTATAACAAATACTTTTATTTAAAAACATAGTATTGCAATTTATTTTAAAAGAATTAGAAGTAAAACGACGCCGACGATGTAGACCTACATACGTTGATGGTACATTGTAGTTAGTGGGCATAGTCGAGCGTGCCGTGTATCTCGAGCCTTATACGTTCCTAGCAAGATACGTTGGGTAGACATTTATAATGTAAAATGTTCTTACGTGACAACTTCAATAGTATGAATATACAAAAAATCAACCAACACATCGAAAATTGTAAGGTGCAGTTGCTCAAAGGGTGCTGCAGCTAATAAAATTATAAATGATTACTAAATGAAGTATTCCAAAACAACATATCTTCTGCGACAATTTTAAGTAAGTAAACAAGATATCACATTCCAAGTTTCAGTCAAACGTAATAATTTTCAGAATCGCTTTAACATGTATCAACAAAATGTATTATGAATACGTTCCTCTCGCTCACGTCATTTCACGTTAATAAAGATAAAAATCACCCTTCGTGGGTAAGTCTTCGTCCTGCACCATAAAAAAGTACAAGTTCAAAGTTAAAAAATCATAAAATGTTATTTGTGCAGCATTAACTTATTAAATAATAACACACTTTTGTGATATTTTTGTTTTTAAATGTTATTTTATGGGGTAAATCGATGGAAAATTAAAAAAAGAACGTTATTTTTTTTCATCTCTCTTCTTTTGAATCAAAATATATCAAACAAATTTTTTTAAACATCGTGTTGATAAATACGGCGAGGGTTTTTAGAAATTCACACTTTAAACACTGCTTAACCGTACTATTTGTAATGTTAAACGTTGTCTAAAACGTGTGTAAAACTTTTGTGGTAAGACGGTCAATGTTTATGTACTTGAACTTGCAAATGTGGAAATATGGGAGTGAGAGAGCTGTGTCAGGTTGAAAAGTATTTTATTATTAATAAAATATATATATACGAGTATATATGCATTTCAAAAATATTATAAAACACCATGTACATGAGTGGATAGATTGCTACACGGACAACAGTGTAATATCACATAATACCCAGTGGGCAGCAGATATCTACCTAAAATCACAGTTTGTGACCGAACTCAGTGCAGTATAACACTTTTGTACATTGCCACTTAAAAATATAATAAATAAAGATTAAAAAAATATCAGTATGTAAAAATGTTTACGTTGATATTGAATCACAAATTATGTTATATAATACTATATACATCACTTCAGCTGAGCTTACAGGTATGTAACTAAGATCTACTGATACAAAAAAATTGATTTGTAGTAAAAAAATCAACTTCAATTATATTTCATGAAAAAATTTCAGAGCTGTCCGGAAGAGTTTTCTCACAATGGAATCAGTGTTAAATGGGGTGAAACATCTAATGCTTATGAAGTTGAGTCTGACCCTCTCTGTTACCTCGACGATAAACCTGTGAAACGTAACTGCACAGACGATATATGGACGCCTGCTGTAGAAGATGTTGGACCTTGCGTTAAGACAATGAAGAATTTCGATTCAATCTCTTGCCCTCCCACGTTTCACAAAATTTCCGAAAACAATAATGAGTATTGTTACCACTTTGGTTCAACGGGTGTTTGGGACTATCCATGCTTCACTAGTGGTGGAGCCTCAGTCATTACCGATCTCAATGGAAAAGAAATTGAGACGCTATTTGACTCACTAGCAGCGCTAAATATATCAAGATTCTACTGGCTTCCTGCACACAGACTTAAAATATTTAATCCTGTAGTTTGGGCGATCCCCGGACCAAATTGGGGAATACCAGTTGAAGCTAATGCTTATTTAACGTATCATAACCTTATATGGAAAAACTGTTTGTGTTTAGATATTCAAGATCGAGCTATAAGAACGGATTCATGTTCACAACAGTACCCTAGCCTTTGTTTTTATATAAACAACATTAATTATCCAGCAGCATGTCCAAAAGGGTATCACGCTTTCAGATACAAACCAGATAACGGCACATGCTACGGTATAGAAACATCCGAAACAGGGTTAACTTTTGATGATTTTCATAATCTGAAGTGTAAAACTCCTATGTCTGAAAATACAGTTACCCCCAGCAGATTTATATTCACAAAAATTGCTGAACTCAATCAACTACCCAAAGATCAGTGGTGTTGGTTTAAATCTCCACTTTTCCCGTCCAAAAATGATGATATTCTCTCTTCACGTGAAATAAATTCTACCCGTACAAGTCGCGCAGGTTTTGAAACAGTGATCAACAGCGAGGGCACATTACGCTTAGTAAACTCTTCTAATAACTTATTTTGTATGGCTTGTGAAACTGGCGTCATGTATGGTGAGACTGAATTGGTATTTGAGTACAACGAAGAAAAAAACACTATTTACTTAACGGTATATTTTCCTTCAGGGTTGTGGAAATATGACCCAAACGACAAAGGCATTCAATGTTTTTCTGATGCTAAAGGATTTGCTAGAGTAGTAGACATTAATAATTTACCATTTTTATCAGTTGAATACGAAATGGAGGGTGAAGTTAATTATACGAAAAAAATTGTTTATAGCGTTGATCTTATTACTCAACGCTCAGCGCAATACTGGTGTGAGGGTCATACGTTTAACTTTACACTTATAAGCACGAACAAGTTAGTTGTTAATCCTAAAGGTAAAGAAATGCATGTATTTGCAATGACTATAAAATTTTATAACGCAACTTACGAGATCGAAGATAATTCAAGAATAGACTTAATGCTGTCGCATCTAAATGATATATTTGGTGTACAAAAAATTTTGTGGATGGATGTTTACGAAATTAGCCATGACTTTATTTCCGTTCTGATTCACTTACATGTTACAGTCGTAGACACATACGAAGATGAAGCCCAAAATATACAAGAAACACAGAACATCTTACAAAATGTTGCCATTGCAAAGTTGCCACGTATAAACTGTTCATTTGTGAACATAACAAGTTCGGTATATTGTTTACCAACTACATCAAATGACACTATTATTCTTAATTGGGGTTTAACGCCGATTGGACAAATGACAGCTCCAAAAGAATTTTGTTTACAGTCTAATGGCTTACCTGTCAAACGACAGTGTCTCGGATCTTATCTTAACGGCGCAATATGGGGGAGAGTTGAAGGACGTTGTGATTCTAACTATAGACCTACTGAGACTACAGCATTTTTATATCATATTGGGAAAGGACAAGCATCTAGTAATTATACATCTTCGTTTCTTACCGAAGGATTAGAGTTTGTACTCAGTGATATTGATACTATAATTCCCGCCGACATTTATTACCTTTCAATATCATTGCAGCAGATTCTACGGATAGCACAAGAAAATCAGTCGTGTGTAGAAATGGGAGACATTGATAATATGGCTTGGGTGATGGACAGAGTGATGGAATTTGATTGGGACTATCTCCGTCTGGCGCAAACCTTGAATTCTACAAACGTAATATTAAACTCTGTCAACGATATTATAGAAATTATCGCGAAACCACGTTTAGATAAAACTGATTTTAAAGCTAACGAGTCTCAATCTATTGTTGGCAAACATAAAACTTATAAATTATCTGTGAAGCCTCAGATAGTTATTCAAATTTCTTATCCAATGATTACCAATGTTACTGGTATTGCTATTTGTAGAACTTCAGACTCCGAACAATTTACAGATATGGTTATCAAACCACTGTATGCAAATACAACACTCGATAGCGTATTAGAGATGGAAAACATAGAAATTGCTGCGTGGTTGCCTCTACGGCTTTTGCACACATTAAAACCTAACAGTAATGAGACTGAGATCGACAAAGACCATTTACATATTATAATAAGCGTTTTCCAAAATGATGCAATTTTTCAAGAGCTTATGGCTAATGATCACGTTATAAACAGTCGCATAATAGGAATTTCAATTCCAGGTTTTATATCGAATTTTGAAGTTTCTTTTCCCATCGTTTTTAGACAACTAAATCCGCTGGGAGATAGAAAACAATGTGGATATTGGGATTTCGAATTGCAAAAATCTACAATGTTATCTGGCTTTTGGAAAACTCATGGTTGCTATCCTGTAATGTCTAATGAAAATCTAACCGTTTGCGAATGTTATCATCTAACGCACTTTAGCCAGCTAATAACAATACCAACTGGTTCTTCTCAAACGGATAATCCTAAAAGTGAACATCATACTAGAGCTCTTAATATAATAACTTTAGTAGGTTGTTTTTTATCTTTAATCGGTATAGCAGGTATTTGGACAACAGCACTTATATTTTCGAATTGGAGGAGAAAACCTGGAACAAAAGTATTGCTACAGTTATCTACGGCTATCGCTTTGCCTCTTATGTTTATTGTAATTTTCAATTTAGATAACACTATATTTGTTTACGAAGATGGTAGTTACGTTATCGCTGGCCATATGAAGGCAGTGTGTATAATTTTGGGGTCTCTTTTGCACTATTCTATTCTAGCCAGTTTTATGTGGATGCTTATAACTGCAATTCTTCAATTTATAAGATACGTTAGGGTGTTAGGTGTAAGCCGACCCTCTAGATTTATGTTTAAATTTTCTCTAATAGGATGGGGCATCCCTTTATTGCCGGTAATTATTGTCTTATCTGTCGATGTGGAAAGTTACATTCCCGATCCATCACACTATAAAAAAATTTGCTATCCCAAAGATTACTATTTTATTTTTGCAGTATTGATTCCGATTTGTATAATTTTATTTATAAACGTGATCCTTTTTTTACTCGTTCTTCATTCTATTTCTCGGGGATCTAATGAAAAATCCAAGTCGCCTGATTTTGATTTAGTGGGTGCGCAATTAAGATTGTCAATATTTTTAATCTTTTTACTTGGTCTTACGTGGATATTTGGAATATTTTCGTTTAGCAGCAATTTGTTGTGGTCTTATTTGTTTTGTTTGAGTTCTACGTTACAAGGATTTGTACTTTTTATATATTTTATTATTTGCGATCCGAACACTAGAAATATGTGGATAACTTTTGTAAAGCCTCCTTTTACTTCTAGCTCTTCCAGAGACAGCATAACTAGTTATAGCTAAATTATTTGTACAAAAAGTTCTCGTCTAAAAATCTAGACGATAAACGTTGACTACTTACCTATTAATACGTACGAGCTGGGTAATTGATTGAGTTATTTATTGGTAAACAATTCTGTGTATTTTTTTCAAGCTCTTATAAGTAGTTTTAACACTAAATACTATCCTTTTGACTTTTATGATTACTTTAATTTTGATAATATTTTAAACATGTCAAAATGGGGCCGATCGCAATAGTAGTTTATGTACCAAGAGAACCAAGTCATGTCTTACGTCACGGGCGACATATTGGACCCTAGCGTAGCGGAGCGTAGCGAGGGACTCTACAATTAACTCCCAAGCTCAGCGAGGGAGTTTTAAGTTAATTCTCAAGCGAAGCGAGGGAATTATTTAGAGTCCTGAGTGAAGCGAGGGGTTCAAGTTGAAGATGAAGACAGACTTGGTTCTAGCGGTGCATACTCTACTTTTGATACATACTGGGAGAAAATAAAACCCCAGGAATAAGAGTAATACTTACGAGTACGTCATAAAATAAAGTGTTGGTACTCACTACGCAATTCGGTATTGTTCACAATAAAATAACACAAATTAGAATGTACCTACGAATTTTCATAGAACCGCACACAATCCGTAATAAAATAGAATCTAAATACTACGTGAAAAACATAAAACTATGGCCAGCTCGATTTTCATGGCCAAACATGAGCATTGCAAGGAGGTTTTATTCTAGAAAATCGAACTGATACGGGCACCAAAGAGGTTTTATTCTGTGAAGTCGAGTAGAACCTCCTTACAATGTCAGTTGTCGTGCAATGTAAAGAGGTTTTATTCGATTTTGCAAAATGAAACTTCTTTAAGATGTTAAATCACTTTACTCCCTAGGGAGTTTCAAACAACATTATTGACCTGTCATAGCCATCGAGATTGTATTAAGATAATAATAACCCGTTTTACGTTGAGATTGTACGACATATAATGAGTCATTTTCGAGCAGGTGGTATGAAAAATATATTTTGTATTTTTCGAATTTCAGTTTGTTTTGTCTAGTATAAATAAAGTAATAATAGTAGTAAAATCGCAGAGGCGGCTTTGTGGCGAGCCGTCGGTGAGTGGCGACCTAACCTAAGCTCCAGGGTGGAAGTGTTAAAGGGCATAACGCCGCGAGTAGCGTCTAGTGAAAGCGCAGCACACCTCTCGACACCCTAAGCCGTCCACACCAATGTTGCCCCTCCGGCGCCAAATTACGGTAGCCCATTTAGTGGATGGCAAGTCACCACCCGCCTAAATATTTTGAAATGAGGCATCACTTGGCGGGTGCCGCACCTCATTCCACAGACCAGCTTATAATCATGTAATAGTTCATCATTCCCCGCCTTTACAATAGTTTCCTTCTTCCTATCACCCAAAAACTGTTATTTTTTTTACTTAATAATTGTAAAAGGGCCTCTTGGTGTTGTTTTCGGCCCCATCAATGCCCTTCAAAGATCGGGGGCAACCCGTGAGTTGTAAAACAAATAGTAGTAATAATATTTTATTTTGAAATGATCGAATACGTTTTGTAAAGCCAGTTCTCGAGATATTTTTAGTAAATTGGAAATATCTTTGTATATCTTTGTTATTTGGATAAAGTAAATGCGTAATTAATTTCATTTATTTTATTCAGTACTATATATAATACTTAGATTGTAAGTGCATGATTTTTGGAATTAGAATATAAAAACAATTCAATATCGTACAGGGTTCTTCAGAGAGAATGTACTAAGCAGAAAAACGGTTGACTGAGGTCATAATTATGTACAACTTTTACTATTGGATTAATCCGGAATTCTAGTGAAAGAAATCAGCTATTTCATACATTTTCCGAGTTGCAACGAATTGTAGGTCTTGTATAAATACAGGACAGCTGATTTAGTCCATTCAAATGTTACATGAGCCTTGCATTTTTTTTTTAGAGGACGCAATTTTATTTTTGGTACATATATGGGGGGGTCAATAGAAGCTTAACCCCAAGTTTGTGGGGTTGCCGCCCTTGTCCCCCGGCCGCCATTTTGGCCGCCTAACACCTTTTTCGCGATATCTCGGAAACTAAGCGAACTTGTTTTCTCGTATAGCGGATTCTTTTCATTCTTGAGTAAAATTGTTTCAACATGATGAAAAACTAGCAAAAAATATCGTATCTCTTATGAATATTAAGTACACTTCTGTTCAAGTTAAATTAAGAAATTGAATAAAATAGCACTGGACTTAACTTAGAATTATAAAATCTTGTGTTACTTATAATATGTGTTGTGTTATGTACGATACTTAATTAATAAGTATTATGCTAGAATTATTGCATTCAAAATTGTTTACTTTAATTGAAATGCACTATGAGTCTAGCAAGCAATCTAAGAGCTCAAATTTTAGCCAGCTGAAATGTAATGTCTTGATGTTAAAATCGTATTAATAAATGTTGTAATCTCTATTGAAATAGTTTTTTATTTTTTTGCAAAAATATTTTTTCTCCTTACAACATTAAGGCATAATGTCAGAGACATGGAACAGAAGACAAGTGGTGGTATGCTTAAAGGAAGATGGGAAAACCTTATTGAAGACTTACAGATCTATTTTGCTTTTGAGCGATGTTTATACGCTTTTTAAGGACCATTACCAATGAAATAGGAATCAAAATCATTACGAACCGTCTCGAACGTAGGCTAGATGACTACCAGCCTTCCGCACAAGTTGGCTTCCGAAAAGGCTACATCAGTAGTCCGAAGACCGAAGGTCCGTAGTTCTAAGATCATTAGACGATCGTTCATATGATGCAACAAGACATAGAAGACCGAAGAGTAGATATAATTTGCTAGTTTACTTATGATCCTTAGATTCGATCGAGACATTGGCTGTTATTAATAATGTTGGCGGCAATATTTGGATTCTCTCTACGAGACCAGGAATGAGATGATCAGTGGACAAACTAAAGTTACCGACATAGACCAACGGATTTGCAAGTTAAAATGGCAGTAGGTAGGGCACATAGCGCGAAGAAATGATAATCAATGAGGCCGTAATGAAGACCACGTTTGGCAAGTGCTGCGCGGACGACCATAGACTAGATGGACCGTGAACGTGACCGCAAGAACGCTCTAAATGAAAACTCGGCTCGCGACAGGTACTAAAAAACTCATTTTTATTTATTTGAATAATAAGCTTAATTAATTGCTTATGGAAAATTCACACTCGCATAAATTAACTGTTATAGTTAATATTAAATTATATTATACTAACCTTCGGCTTGCTGACAACATCGTAGTCATGGCGAAATCAATGAAAGAGCTCAGCACGATGCTCGAAGACCTCAATCGAGTCTCTCAATAGGTGAGCTTTTAAAATGTACATGGACAAGACGAAGGTGTACGTCTTATAGAGATCTTAAGGGGAGGCTTATGTCCAGCAGTGGACGTCTTATGGTTGAAATGACGACGACGACGACAACATTAATTATTGAATGACAACCAATAAAGACATGGCTTTAGACGTTGAGAATTTAGGTTTAGTAGCATTTCTACAATCGTCGCTTACAAACAAAGCGAGGAATGGAATTTTTCAACAACGTACAATATCAGCACAAACAAACAAGGCTCCATGATTTTATTCATACAAGCACTAATAAGGTGTTTAGTAGGAAAATGACGTTAACATGTATCGGCCTTATTCTTTTTATTGGTTCTCTTTTTGGTAAGTATAGGTATCTTTTTTATGAGGGGGAAATTTTCGCAAGATACACGGACTGATTGATTTCTTTTAGGTTACAACAAAAACCCCTTTAGTGGTCTTTTTGGGCTCTTGGGTGCTCCAAAGGATCTCCAGCGTAACGTACCGGAGCTTTTGGTACTGCCCAGGTCTTCTTGAGCTTACACTGGCTAAACCGCTTCTACGACAACGTGGCCACCCAACGTTATCGTCTTCCCCGGGCCTGTTTGAGTGAATGAGAAAAGACCCATCTCTGACCATCCACGAGCCCGGATTTCCCCCTTTAGTAAGCTGTAGTCCATGGGATACTGATGAAAATTTTTGAAAGTGTAAAAATTGGCTGTTTTTGTATAGGGTCTCGTGGTTGTTATAGGGAGTTATAAATATCCATAGCCCAAACGTACTATGTCTTTTTTACGGCAAAATTTTGATCTTTGCATACCTACATTACTTGTTCTGTTTTAAAGTTTTATGTGATGGGTGGCGAGCAGTTCCTGCGAACCAAGTTTCCTTCGCTGCTCAGACCGGCAAGCTAGTGGCTAGAAACAAAAAGGACGAGACAGTGTCATATAAATCGAAAAAAATTGATCCATTTACGCTACCTAGAAGTAAGTCAATAAGTTTCCAAAAAGTAGGAAAAATGCAGTTGGTTGAAAATTCAAAATACTATTTAATTATAAACCAGATAAAGTTATTTGCAAAGTTCAGGAATAATTTCCTCTCATTAGCTATAAATTATTTTTACTAAGTCAATGAACTTTTTTTTGTGTATGAAAAACGACTCTGCTCATGATAATATAATTTATTCTATTTCAGACTATTTACACAGTGTTTACAAATTTGGATTTTGCCCTCCCGATATCATACACAAACATTTCCTGCGCAAGACAGTGAACGTTTCCTTCGAAAATTACCGTGACAGTAATGTGAATTATATTTATGTAAGTTTTATCCAGTTGACAAGTTAATTTATTAATAATATGAAAAGCTACAGTGTCGGCGGTGTTAATTTACCCGAGTGCCATGGATTCCACCATCAAAGCCACTGGAGCAGTTATGCCAGCGGCCCAGAGCCACACTCCATTACTTTAAAGAGATGGGCTGGGTCAGGTAGACTCTGGGAAGGGAAAACACCCCATATGGGAAGGACGACAGTGCAAGACTTATCGCTCACACGCCGAATAAGAATGTGTTCGCGGTAGTCAGTGGTCTCGTGGGGGGTTGGTGCCCAACCTAAAAATCTCTTTGCCCACCGCAAAAAACTTTAAGGTCCATTCTCTTTTCTGGAGTGGGTAAAAGTTTTAAGTTTAAGGTGAATTCAATGAGTAGCGCGCGAATTCAAATATTTTTGGATTATTTAACATTAACATATAAACTGCTTATTGTAAGATCACAACAACTTATTTAGCGGCTATAAATAGGTAGTTTTAACGAGGTATATATACCTAGAAACCAAAATAATGGCTTGTTTATGCATAAGAGTTCACAAACTAAAAAAAAAGGTGAAAATCAGTTGATGCACTTTCATGCATAAACTGACCACTAATTTGGCTTTTAAGTGTATGTAACTCGTAAATGCTACCAATTTATGGTCGCTAAATAAGGTTTTGTAAACTTAAAATGAGTAGTTTATCTATAAATGTCAAAAATCCAAAAAGTATTTGAATTTCGCGCTCAGACCGAGATCAGCCTTAAGGTTCGTCTAATGTAGAAGGTTAGGAATGAATAAAAAAACGTCTTTATTTTCCAGTTGTTAGCCGATATGAAGACCCAAAGGTACCAGCTTCAATGTATAGTAATGAAGATGTATTCGCCACGAATGTTCATGCTTGATAAATCCCGTAATCCTATTTACTACTGCCAGGGACAAGTCATGATAATGATGCTGGACACAGTGCACCGACTGGCCATACACGAGTTTTACTTTTTAAGAAGAATGAAGGTTCCATTAGATATCTTTGTAGAATTTTATCATCCTAATAGGCCGGGAATTATAGTAGTTTAATTTTAAATACTTCACTATAATAATAAATTATAATTCGTTTTGTAGAATAGGCTTATGTTATGTCCTCTAATTATAAAGTGTTTGTATTATAGTTTCTATTTACTAATTAAGAGTTGTAGATAAAGAAAAATAAAGCTATATCTCATTAAAGATTATTAATATTTTTGCAAAATAATTTCTCACAAAATAGGCATTAAATCATGTGACAAAGAACACCAGTCAGAAAGTGTACGTAAAAATCCGCAAACCCGCAAAATATCATCGTCAAGAAGTTTGGATTTACATAAATACTTCTTGTACAATCTTCTTGATCATCGTAGTATTTGACGTTTTCACTGTGACTGTGACGGGTTGTGACGTCATTCAAGACGCCATGACACTATTCACGTTTTCTACAGAAAATTTAATAATCAATATTCAAAGTAAAATATTAATAGTAGGTACCTATGTTTTGATTTTAATTTTACCAATAAATAGAGATCATAAAAATCCTAAAAGAGACGTCTTTACCCGGTGCATAAGTTACTGAAGGTCCCCACTGACGTTGCGAATTGAAAGCATCCCGCGCAAAGAAAATATTTTCTTCTATAATCCTACCGCTTAACTTAGTCTCCTCCGGCACCCGTAGATCCCACGTCCATTCAATGATGCTAATTAGTTATTTTTGTCGCTAGAAATGACGATTTATATTCGTCTTACCAAAAAATAAAAGAAATGCCGATTGAAATAGTTTAGCAACACATCTGATTAAGTTAAAACTGGCACATCTGTAGATTTATCTTTATGTACCTAATGTTTCGGTTATCAACTAATAATCAATTATATATGGATCCTAAATTATTGGCTAAAATGAATGAATGCATAACATTCGGAAGCATCGCTAATAGGAGCCTTTCTACCTCAGCAAAAAATATGTGTACGTATACGATATTGATAAAAAATGCATCAGATATTAGCTTAAAATAAGTATTGAATATCCGTGTATAAAATATTATTAATAATTTGTCGAATTTTCCACATAATTCCACACAAAGCAGGAAAATCAAAATTGTACTTAAGTAAGGGTACTTCACGTTAAACTAGAATAATGACTCTGGTAGGAAGCATGATCTCAAAGTGAGTCAAAGCACAAGTAAAAATAAAGCTTCAAAATAATTATTTGTTCAGAATCATGCTGAGAAGTAACAAAAATACATAAGTAATTATAGAAAGAAGCCACCGGATCCAGTAGGTAATTCAATTTTTTGACCAGCGGCCGTATTGTGTACGCGTTCTGACGTTTAGCTTCGCTTTTTCTCCTGCTCGCGCCAGTTACTCGCGCTACGAGAGCGAACGTGAGGAAAAGAGAAGCCAAACGTCAGGACGCATAGTGCGTACACAATACGGCCTGTTCAGTAGATTCAATCTACAAGTATGTGTAAATTTCATGCCCTAAATTGGATTTTTGTAATTTTATGGGCCAGTAGTGTCCCGGTTTCCCCTCGAGGTTTCCAGTTTGGTCAGTTTTGTACTGATTCCTTCCAATTTAGATCTTGCCTTCGAAGGTTCTACTAGTAGAACTATTATTAGTTATCTATTATTAGTATTTACTATTAATTCTACTAGTAGAACCACCGGGACAACCGGTAGTTTATGTAGAACATTTTGCTTTCAGGGCTCATAAGATCGAATTTGCTAAAATCTTGAATTTTCATAACGTTTAGTAAGTTCGTAGGTATAGGCCGGGTGGCTAGCCCTGGTGTCAGTTTTTAGGCCGCCTGAAGTGTCAGTATTTGGATGGGTGGGCGTGGGTGGCATTTTCCAACTGAGCGCTACCGTGGCTCGGATGTCACTTCAAATTGCAGGTTCCGGTTGTTTTTAGTTTCGCTTTCATGAAGCGAAATGTTCTACAGTAGAATTAACGGGACAACTTTGTCCCGGTAGTTCTACGGTAGGACTACCGGGTCAAAATAGTCCCGGTAATTCTACAAGTAGAACTTTGAGGAACGACCCTGCCACGAGACCTCGCCGTGTTGGCAATTATAAATTTGATTTAATTTGTAAAATTTTATTTATAAATTCACTGTTGACTGACGTATACAAAAGAATGCGTGTATCTCATTTACAAACAAATTAATTCCAATGATGAGTTTTCAAAGCAAAATCTCAGCAAAATGTCAACAACAAACATCCTGTATGACACAGAAAGAATGCAACCGTAGAAGCCACAGAGCACTCTCCCTCGCGTTCTTCAGCTATGAACTGTAACTTGGTTACATATTTCTTAGTTGGTGAGTCATTTCTAGTTATCAATGAAAAAATTATCATACACAGTGACTTTTATGCAGGCAATTGGCCGGTAAAGTTTTTGTGAAGATTCTCTGTGAAAACACGCGAGTTACGCGTCCCAAGTAAAAGTTTATTTTCTAGAATTTCGCATGAAATATATTTCTCTTTCCGATAATATAACGTAAAAATTGAATTCTAAACAAAATTTGTAAAAATAAATTAAATAGAAATGAAAATAATTGGCAAGTTAGGTTTCGTTATGTTGAGAGGGTTCAGTTAAAGTGTATTTATCTACAAGATACGAGTAAAATTAAGGTGTCTGATTTCAAGTGATTGTAAAACACTTTCAATACTGAAATGAAACTACTAAAATTAACCTTAATATCGCAAAAAAAGGTGTTCCGTGCATTTTGCCGACAATTAATAAACTTTATGTGTGGAACAGTCGATTCATTTCATGATTTTGGGGCTGGTTTCATTTAAAAGTTACTTGCTCCAAATTAAGTTTTGTTTTCAAGAATTTCTCGTGAAATATATTCTTGTTTCCGAAATCAATATGGAATTTAGGGTTCCGGACTTTTGATAAACACGCTTTATAATGGGTTTTTTCATTTTGTACGAATCGTCTGTTTTGTATGTCTTCAGTTATTTTCCGTGGAGTGTATGGTTCCCTCGGAGACTTCTCTGTATGCCACGATGACTTTACACTGAAACCGCCCGATGGCTTACTCCCAAGGAATACTTTTACTTGGCTGGGATTTGTACAATATATTCACAGTAAGTGTTGCTATTTGTTAATGAGTGTACTTTGTGGCTTATTCTATAAATGTCGTAGTACTCTTAAAATCTGTTAACTTTTACTAATTGTGTCCGGGTGAAGCCGCGCAGCCAATAATTATATAATCCCTTCTGGAAGTAAGACCACTAGAGTAAATACTCATAATTGTGTTCAATGAGTTACTTTATGAGTGTACGACAAATAGGTGTTTGTTTTGCATCTATATTTTAATAAAATTATGGACAAAATAGTATGACTGATTTATGTAAAGTAAAGGAGGGTAAAGTGGGAGTGAATTTGACGAATTATAGAGATTAACTATACCGACCCAAGATACAGTTACAAACGCGGTGGAAAGGAAATTGACAAACCTACGTGCTCATAGCGAAGTTTGACTAGGATTTTCTTAGGAATCACCGAAGCTATCAAAGCTCGCCACTATGTCAAAGGCGTTCAGGCGGCTTTAAAAACGCTGACACTAGGAATAGCCACCTGGCCTTATGTTATTAAGTACAAACAATTACATAAGTGTAAGCAGATAATGATGTTGCATATATTTCAGCAACTACGGGCCTACCACACCATAGCAAGGCTCCGAGGGTGATGCTCATACACAAACATTTTGTTGTTGGAACGGCCACCGATTTGTTACATTTGCCAAAAAATTATAAGCTGTAAGTATTATTTTGTTAACTAACAAGTGCTTGTGCTAAGAGAAAAAAAAACTATAAACCTACCGCTTAACTTAGTCCTCGCCTGCGCGGTACAGGGGCGCCCGGGGAGACTACAAGGGGGACAGGTGCGCTAGTAGAAGTAATTCTAATTTGATGTGGGGGCGATAGGTCCTGCACTGCGCGTCCTGTCCCGTTTTGTGTATTTATCTCTCCAGCGTCTACCGTAGCCTGCCCAGCTCCCTCTGGACCGCAGGCATAACTGCTACAGTGGCTATATAGGATAGTATATGAGATAGTGGTGAGGATGACGATGCTGATGACAAAAGAGTAACGCCATGCATTCCGCAAGCGATTCTAGTTTCTAGTGTTGCCTTGCAATGCCACAGAACATGTTCTACCGTTTCATTTTCCTGCTGGTAACCACGACAGAGTGAGCTCCGTCAGTGGCCCCCTCTTTATACATGTGATGAGCCCAATCATAAATCGGAGGCTGCGACCTATATTAGTCATTGTACCTTTATTTTTATCTTGTATAATAAATTGCATAAATAAGACATAATATAAGTGATAAAACCCTGCAGGGGTAACGTGGTGTTCGGGGAATATGACCGTGATGAAATAGATTGTGCGCTGACAAGGAGTCAGATAAGGTTGGGGGTGAAATGCCCCCCCGCATACATAGAAATACCCCTACTGGACATCACCCCTCACCCTGAATACTCGAGGTAAGACTTTATATTTTTTAACACTATAGTAGGCTCTCAAGGCCAAGCCGGGCACATTTTACTCGCACTCCACCTTTGACAAACATCGTGTATCCCATACGTTTTCCACCACAAAGATAACCAATAACTGCTGTAGTTTGCCATTTACCCTTACGATTTCAAAAAGTTTTAGGTTTTTAGTTCAATTACAACAGATGTTTTCACAATATGATAATACAAATAATACAAATATTTTTATTTACTAGAAATGTACATAGTTGGAAGTCAGAACATATACGTGTGTTGTTTTTAAACTTTCGCGATTTGAACACATTATTATTTTATACTACGGGACTAATCGCGCACTAAAATTACGAGATAAATAAATACCTCCTCATCCGTACCAGCTGTTGCACAATCCAGTCTACCCGTGACCACAGTCGATGCAACTCGGCCGAAACGTCGGGATGAGGAGGTATTCATTTATCTCAGAACATATACGTTAAATGAAATTCGTTTGATAGTGAGTAACCATCGACTTCGAAAACAATGTTGAGATACTTAAACTAAGAAAAAATTAGTAACCTCACAAAAACTAGTGTACTTAACAAAATAAACTTTCATTCATTATTTTTATGCACTAAATATAAGTTGTATAAATTGAGCATTACAAAGGGTGTGTCCAAAGTTGAGTCTCAAGTTTGAATCTTGCTTTTAACGAACGAGTGGAAGCAACACATATATTTAAATTATTTATAATTCAACGACGACGGATTGACCGATTGTCTGACATTCAATAATAATTAATTATTAAACTTATAATACAATTTCAACTTTTTGTATGAATATTTTTAGGTTTGGAGTAGGAAATAGTTTGGCTCTTGTCAAATTACTACGCCCAATGAAATCTGGTAAGTTGAATACATCACTAGGTACATACTATAAAACAAAGTCGCTTCCCGCTGTCTGTCTGTCTCTATTACTTATATCTTTAAATATAGAGTGATTCAATGGGAAGGTATAAGACACCTATGCGAAGCCGGGACGGGTTGCTAGCTTAAAATAATCTTTTGATAAGAAGGCTGGCAATATTTTTATCTCCATGACAGTAAACTGAACCGCGCTGGAAACTTCAAATAGGCTTTACGGATCTTATTGGGCTTCCCTGATGTGGGGGCGATATAAGTCCTGCAGGGCTAGGATGCGCGCCACAAAATATTTCTTTCGTAGTGTCAGAACGAGACAGCATTATGGCAAAGTATCTATCACTTTTTCACACGTCGAAAAAGTATTCTTTTCGTGGCTTTTCAAGATCGCATGCTGCATGCATGCTGCCTAGCTGCACTGACGTTATCCCTCCATATCTACGTATAGCGTCATTCCTGATTTTAATAAAATATTTACGATTTCATATATATTGAAGACTAACACACGATGGACTCTATCGACATATGAAAACTGACTTTTAAATTTATTTTGTAAATTTACTATACATATAGAATGGCATTCTTATAATATTTGTAACATTTATTACATTATGGTAGGAATGTATATACCTATAATATAGTTATTTTAAATTTAATATAAGTTTAATTTATTTTCAGATTACATGATGCCAGTGTGTATGCCATCACTTACTGAACGTTACAAGAGAAGTAAAAACAGATTTGTTTTTATGGTGGATTACATAAGCAGTAAGTATTTTTACTAATATTATAAATCCGAAAGTAATTTCAATTCTTAATTTCGCGCAGCTGAATTATTTTATATAATTGCGGATTGGTCGAATAGTAAAAGTAGTTTATAATATTATATTATGATGTTCTGATCCACCCTCACATGAACAGGATTGTTCAGAAAAAGTGTACAACGCCGAAAGCCCTTTACTGTACCTTACCCTGTACTGTACGCTGCTCACTGTTCGAATTTTTCTTAATCATATTCCTATTTTCAGATGTACCTCGAGATTTTGACATAGAAAGAATGGGAAAGAAGACGCTAAAGTTCTACTCCCACAAGGAATGCAGAAAACACAGAATGAAAGCGGTAAGTTAAGTAAAACTGCAAGTTCATACTTAGCTTACACGTAGCATCAATAGGTACACTTAATGTAATTAAAATAGGTACACTACATTTCGCTACTGGTTTCTATTTCCATCCATTAGTCGTAGGACGTCCACTGCTGCACATAGGCCTCCACTATGAATTTCTAATAAAGGCGGTGGGAAGCGGCCAGCGTCCAGCGCATTCTAGCGATTTTAATTATAACGTTAGTCCACCTAATCGGTGGCCATCCTGCGCTGCGCCTGCTGATCTGTGGTCTCCATTCAAGAACTTTATGGCACCATCGGCCATCCGTTTCTATTTATCTCAATGAAATGCTTTCTGGTTGTGACGCGAAATCTACACGTAATTGTATAATATATGTTATAACGTGTATAATTTTAATATAAACAAATGCTACTGGTTAGTTTGTTTGTACACAAATTATTACTTTTTCAGAATATGATTTTCAGGAAAAGTGCCCTCATTAACTACTTCAATATACAGTGATACTATTATTTAAGCTTAAACTACATACTTAGTTAAACTACTTACTACATTAAAAGCAATTGGATCATCCGCAGAGCCTTGAAGGTCGAAATATAATTCAAATGCATGCTGGCAGCATTGCCACGCTGAATGGCAATGCTTATTCGTTGAACCAAATAAACACCAGCATTTTGGTCATGCGTCACGTCCACCAGACGCTCAGAAAGATGTTTGAAAATATGAAATTGGGCGAGTGAGATATAAAATATAATCTATTTAATGTTTTTGTAACATTCCAGAAATTAGGTAGCGAAGGTGTGACGCACGTACTGTGCACGTCTGGGTGCGGCGTTCGCCCTGGCGCACCCATCGTCACCCACAACGCCGAAGGCTCCTTTGAACTCATTGGTAAATAATACACAGAGCTATACAGATAGGGTGAACTAAAAAAAGGAGCAATTCATCAGGCAAGGTTTTACTAAGGGGCCGACACATAAAAAAGCAACAAGTAGGTACATCTGAAATGTGTAAGCTTTGCCAGGTGGCGGTAGGAAGACAATAAGATACTCGAGTCTCACTCTCAATGTGTAATGTCTCATTTATTAAATAATAACAACAGCTTATATACTAAATCATATCTATGAGGTATGCGCTATCTATCACGTAAAACATCTAACTCACGTCTGGTTAACCGTGCTATATCTGAAACATTCCATCGAGCTGCAACAGTACTTCCCCCTTGGAAAAAAAAATGTAATATATATTCACAAACAATTATTACCTAAAAATAGTCGAACTAAAATTAACAAAAATCCTATAATGTTGCAGCGACCTTGCTTACGTCTGTTTGATTACATTTGCAGAATATAGTTTGCTTGCATCAGCTAAAACTGAACCTACTGGCTTAGTCAGCTCGTTAGGCAAAATTGTTTCACGTACATTCACTGATGAACTTGACATAACTCTATTAACACATTATAAAAATTCCGCATAGTTACACATTATTCTTCAAATCGCCTGAATTCCTTTGATCACGTAAATCGATTCGCAGTATGACGCTACTCGAAATGTGATGACAAAGCTCTCACTAAGCAAATACATACTACCTACTAGTGATCTAATTACCTACTAAAATACGGTTTGTAAACAATCTAAATATAACGATATAAATTACATGCCTATAGTTAAAAAACAAAAAATATTTTACATAATTCGCACAAAAATACTATCACTTATATAATCTTAATGAACTTGGACTTCGACATCTTATGGGCAGTACACAATTTCCATCTAATTTCACGTTCCTATATTACCGTTTTCACTGATTTTATCCTGAGTTTGCACAATAGACTAAAACAATGTTGTCACACACACTTTTTCCGTAATCTCTGAACATTTCAAATATATCTTCGTGCGTTCGCAGCTTCAGCCATATTTCCCATTATCACATTTTCTCCATATATCACTGACCAGTCGTTTGGCAATGGAAACGAGTCTGGGCAAATCCTCCAGTACTACGCAATTTTCCGCCACCTTCGATTTGTCCTCGTACGGTGGTGCCAACTTCAAAAAAATACTTGCAGATCGAACCTGAATTTCCGGCGGCAGCTTTGGCATCTCAAGTTCATGTGGTCCTATATTCGGCTGCTGGCGACTGCTGATTCAATTTCATCAATCCACTCGTAAACAAAATACCAAGGGTTATTCGCGTTTCATTGCAGCTACAGAACCCTGGATTTGGCGTTCACTCATAACTTCAAAAATTGCGTGACAAACTGCTTCTCGTCAACCCTGTGATTTATGCTGTTGTCTGTAGGTCATCTTTCTTGCTGAATTATGCATATTTGCCAGTCCTCTGTCTTGCAAATTTGTGCTGTCCACAAAATTTCTTCAAATTCTGAAGTCTATCAAAGTTTCCATAAGTTTCTTGTCGTTGGCCAGGTGTCGATGGTTGATGGTGTGGGGGTGCAGGTCTGACGTCATCCAGCGGATGTATCTTCAACCCCCCCAAATCTTCTTGCTTGTTCACTACATTGCGCGACACTCGAGTAGGGGGTCACCACTTTGCCGGTATGGCAGTGGGGCCCCCACTGATACTGCACTCGGGGTCACCAATTTGCCAGGTGGCGTTAGGAAGACAATAAGATACTCGAGTCTCACTCTCAATGTGTAATGTCTCATTTATTAAATAATAACAACAGCTTATATACTAAATCATATCTATGAGGTATGCGCTATCTATCACGTAAAACATCTAACTCACGTCTGGTTAACCGTGCTATATCTGAAACATTCCATCGAGCTGCAACATAAGCCAACTGCAATGAAAACACGGGATCTATCTCTTTAAGTTTCTACTCAGAAAATGAGCACAGAAATCTACGGATCAAAACAAAAGAATGCAAGCACACAGAAGCTTAATCACAAATCTTCGGCAGCGAAACACCTGGCGAAATACTGCTGGACTAATTATGTCAGCGACGTCTTGCTCAGTTATTTTAAGAAGCTCGATGTTGGTGGTAATTTGAGTAGGTTTGTGGTAATGCACAAAACACCCTCGGTGCTTCAGTGGCTCAGCGGTTAGTGACCCTGACTTCTGGATCAACGAGGCGTGGGTTCGATCCCCACCCAGGGCAAGAATTTATGTGATTAACATAGGTGTTTGCTTTGTATCTGGGTGTTATTTAGGTACTATCTATAATAATATATATAAGTAAGAATTTAAAATAGGTATGTATATGTAGTATATCAGTTTCTGACAGCCATATCACAAGCTTTGCTTAGTTTGGGGTCAGAGACCGGGTGTAAGATGTCCCCTAATATATTATTATCATAAAGAGGACGACCTCGCAAGACTCATAATCTCCACCTAGAACCAGAATTATGAGACCAAACCAGAGTTCGAGAAAAAACCAGCTTTCCCTACGAAATCGCAACTTGTAATAGACAAAATGTATCTACATTTTACAAAATTTTGTATCTACCTATTTCAAGTTGAAAAGGGACATCTGTTTTTTAACACGCTTTTATTAGTTTCTCCTGTATGTTTGCTTGCTTGTAACCAATCCCTTTGAGCTCGATTTTGACCTACTTTGTGCTATCAGATTTTCTTTAATCATATCTAGCCTCACCCTACTTTCACGGCAGCAACACGGGCAATTTATTTCCACTGTTCCAACAACCCTCAACTGCAGTAGCAACAACGGTAATTCATTCACCGTTCTCACCACTAGCAGTAAGATTGGTTAGTAACACTGGGAATAAACCTACATTTTTAGTTCTCCTTCTTTTAAGGAGCGCTGAGATTTCGTTACAAAAATGTATGCAGCTATACGAAAAGTACTATTTACGAATAATCTCATACGTACGTATTTCATATTTTCTACTGAATCAGTCAGCACATGAATAGGATACATCACATATTATTCTGCGGGAGTTATTTTGGTGGCGATTATAGTAAAAATGACAATGATAATTTTATTATTTTGTATTTCGTGCATTTGACTGCTTGTTACTCTTTGGTAAGATTGAATAATTTATTTTTATTGTATTTAGTGTTATTTTTTGGGAGAAAAATATAGAGTATCGTTTTAAACTTTGCACACCTATCAAAGACCCATGACAATGCATTTATAAAACAAATTACTCTTAAGCGTGTTTTTTACTTTTTTTTAACTATATTTATATTATTTTCTTGACTTCCGGATTGCCCAATAGTAAAAGTTGTTCATAATGATGATCTTAATCACCCCATTTTGGCTTAGTACTAAATCAATCTTCTACTATATCAAGGGTCTTATTATCAGGTATAGCCGCTGGTGGAGCGCCGTGCGTGAGTAGGGGCATGCGCAGGCGCCTCATCAAAGAGCCACCTCTCTACATTGACGTGTACCCTTACGTGACGTGGATGATCAACGTCATCACAGCGTTCGAGCTACCTCAGTCCTACCCCCAGAACTTCAGATTAACAGAGGCAGGATCCAGTAAGATTTTTGGCTATATTTTTGGCTATACATGAAATAGGCACAGAATAGGCCCTATGGAATAGGATTATATTTAGTCACCTACTCGCCTCATGGAAAGCGATGTTCTGGACGAGTTGGTAGACCAACAAGATGTATATTCACCTGCCTCCCGCGCGCTCCCTATGCACTACGATATGCGGTGCACACATGCACAATAATTAGCCAATCACGGCGAATTGTATTGCATTGCAGAATATGCCGCAAATGAGTAATGAAATGATGAGTTGCGCTAGGTTTCCATTGATTTATTTCTCACATCTAAATCTTTTTTAGGTATGGCAATCCGTAAAGACTTTCTAAGAAAACCTAAACCACAACAATCAGGATGGCGTTCTCGAACTTTTGTATCCGGTAACTTCTGCTTCAAAACTGTAAAACAGATGAAGAATGCTAGTCTCTTTTATTCTGAGAAATTTGAAGTTACTGCTGATCCTCCTGCAAAATTTACAGTGAAAATGAAGGTACATTTTTTATTGTATTCTATATAAAAAACATTTCATAAACTATAACTATTAAAATTAACCTACTTAAAATAAAAACTAATACTAAACACTAAAACTTATATTACTAAAATAAAAATAAAACTAATCTAAAAGACCCGGGGCAGCGGGTAACGTGGCCAGAATGCTGGCGGCGTTGCCTCGTTGAATTGCTATACTAATTTTTTGACCAAAGTAGATGCCAGCATTATGGTCACGTGTCACCTCTACCAGTCGCCTAGGCAGATTTTTATACAAAACTTCTATATTAATTTGATTTCTTATTGTTCCGTAATATCAAAAAAAAGAAAAGAAATAACGAGCCAGTTTCTTTATTAAATAGATTTCAGTTCATTACTGTGAGTCTGTGACTCGTTAGGAGTATCTACTTGCAAGCTCGCTACTAAACTGCTGCCGATATGACCTAAGAGCCGCTTAAGAACAACCTTCATCTACGTAATAGACATTTGACTTTTTTTTCTATAATACGTACCTACATCTATTTTGTAATTTAGATTTTCTGTAGGTATACACATTTTGGGTGACAAACTGACAATCCAGTGTAAATCTTAGCTGCTCAGTTTAGAATAAAAATTTCATTATTATCTATTGTGTATATCAAATATATAAAATAAAGTAAAATAGACGGCTACGTATAAGGGCTGTCCAAAAATTTAACGTTTTACTGGCAATACTGAACAACTTGTATGACTGTATAGATTCTAATAACTAAAACCGGGAGGACCAAAAATTCCTCCCTGTGGTGTTTTTGAGATAAAGTCTGCTATATTACACCAAAAACTGCGGTATTCTTCCGGTCTTAGAGATCATTTGTGTAATGTCATTTATACAGTGCGTCAGCTCATCTGCCCATGATTCAGCATTGCCAGTTGAACTTTCGAGTTTCCAGACTACTTTTATATATCTACTATTGATAGATTAGGTACCAAGAGCCTGCACCGCTCTAGTGATACAGTTCCTATTACTTATTTCAATTTCAGATATCAGCAGGTGTAGAATGTACGATAGTATGCGCCCGGATGATCCTGCCGAACCGGATGTTTACACCGAAGATCTTAGGCGTGGGCGGGTATAACATAAGTATAACTTTTTCCACCGACTGGTTCCCGTTTTCATTCTATTACTCTCTGGGCCTCTTGGGTAAGAAAACAAGGTATTCTGACTATCACTGGATAAGAGAACGAAACTACGGATTCTGGTGATGCTCAAGACAAGACCATTTAAAGAGTCCATTATGTTATTATCTCAACATTGTCAACCAACCTAGAGCTCGATTTTTGTTATTATTTCAACATTGTCAACCACCCTGGAGCTCGATTTTTGTTATTATCTCAACATTGTCAACCACGCTAGAGCTCGATTTTTGTTATTATCTTAACATTGTCAACCACCCTAGAGGTCGATTTTTGTTATTATCTCAACATTGTCAACCACCCTGGAGCTCGATTTTTGTTATTATCTCAACATTGTAAACCACCCTGGAGCTCAATTTTTGTTATTATCTCAACATTGTCAATCACCCTGGAGCTCGATTTCTGAACCGATAGAAATAATATTTTGAAACACTTACTTCGCTATCCTGTTTTAATACAGATCTCCAATGATCGCTTCTGCTCTTACTCAGTCTTTTATTAGCAGTTATATTTACAGTTTAGTTACAGCTACCAGTGATGTAAAATTCAGGGATGCATTTTGTATTTTGTATAGATCCGCGCATGCATGTGGTTGTCTGCCACTGGTTGAGGTAGCTGAGTATTAGAGTATGTAAAACTATGTCATATAGCTCGCACTATATAATATTACCTAATTAAAACCGTATAAAACCGATCTTAAAAATCGTCGAATGTTTTTAGTTATGTAGTGTGAGTTGACGAGCGGCGATATTCGGCCAAATTCGATGATGCCGATTCCTATATACATATTAGGTTTACTTTACGAATTTTATGATTATGTTTTTTTTATGCTGTTTAAGACAATATTGATGCCATATAAGTCATTGAAAGAACAATTTTACTACGTACAACTATACTTAATCCATAGACATTCGGTATTTTTAATTTCACTGTCTTCTTAGTTATCAATGTGTATTTTGCATTGTATTATTAAGTGTGAAAAGGTAAAATAAAGCGTTATAAATCTAAAAGATATCATTTTTAATTGTTTATAAAAATAAATTATCTAAGGCTTATCAGCTAGCATAATTTAATTGTTCTATAGTCTAGCATATACAGGCTTAAAAGATATTTGTAGAACTTGGAGTTTCGTTTTATTGTACTTTGACTTTAGTTAGCATTTTTTAATTACTGCTGGTAGTGATAGTAGTGGTAGTAGTAGTAGTTCCAAAAGTAGATTCTTATTTATCACAGTTGCAACATATTGGCCTTTAGGCTGACTCTACGCTAATAGTGTCTTCATCATTAAGACCCTGGTCTCCGCTGGAGCCCGCGCCAGGGAACGAAGGTGGAGGAGATGGAGATGGGGCCTGTGGGACAGTAGGATTCGAGGGTACTTGGGGAAACTGTGGGAATGGGGCTTGAGGAAATTGAGGAAAACCTGGGAAAGCAGGCGCTTCACCTCCTTGAGGAAACTGAGGCAGAGAAGGGTACTGAGGAGGAGCGCCACCTTGCGGAATCTGAGGGAAGGACGGCACTTCGCCCGGCTGAGGGAACTGCGGCAATGAAGGATACGACGGCGCTCCTAAAGGGGGGAATTGCGGTAACGAGGGAAACGCAGGAAATCCAGGGGAGCCTTGAGAAATTTGAGGTAGAGTGGGCAAAGACGGAAAATTGCTTGCGGGAGGAGTTGGAGTACTGGAGGGCTGCTCCTGTTGCGGTGCTTCTGTAGATGTCGTTTGTTGACGTTCTTCTTCGTTCTGTTGGGGGAAATCGGCAGAGTCTACGACAGCAGTGTCAGCGTCACCGGCGTCCGGCTGCGAAGGGTTGCTTGGGGTATCTTGTGCCGGTGGGGCTGGCTGGGGTGGCTGAATTGGCTGCGGTGGCAATATAGGTGCTCCTGGGAATGGCGCGACAGGGGCGGCCGGGAACAATCCAGGGTGAGTGGGGTAGAATACAGTAGACGGGTAGTACGTCGCGCCGGGCAATGGTACGAACGTGTGCTGCACGGGGGCCACCGCACTGAGCTGGGGCACGTGGTAACTCACTTGTGGTTGGTAAGCAAAATGATATCCAGGATATGCAGGTGGCGCCTAAAAAAGGAATATTTTTGTGATTTTCCATTTTATATCAACATTATAACCTACTACGTCATTAGTTCACACGACACATTTTACCTCCGTAACACATTTTCGATTTATTCGATCTACTCTGCCAAATTAAAATATTTAAAAACGAAAAATGTGATAAATCGTGTGAAAATTTATGATCAACTAAGTGTTGTGGTTTGATAACTACAATAATGTGAAATTAGGTAAGTAAAAGGCAATTTTGCGTTTACTCTTACAAACGCCTTAAGAAAATATAGAAATAAACTTTTCGACGATAAGTTCACAAACAAGCAAGCTCGAAGTATGAACTCTTATGAAAGCAGATTTTGTATGTTATCAAGCTTATCAGTTTGTTTGTTAGCAGCAGCAGGCAGCAGTGCTGCCGCAGCACTACTTTTCCTCATATTGCTGCCACAACAATGCTGCTTAGCTCGGAATGTAATCTCATTTAAACTCATAGAGATTATAATTATGGGGACCAGTAGTGCTGCGGCAGCACTCCGGCGGTATTGCTGCTGCCTGCAGCGCAGTTCGAAATCATAGCTTTATTGTATACCTTGTGAACCAGGCAAGAACACGAGTTACGACTTATTTTGATTTCCACTTCATACTGAGTTATTTATAAAGTTAAAGAAACCTACTGAGCCCAAAGTAATGGATTCAGACCAATATTACGAAAAACTTTTACTATGGAGCCAACCCGAAATTCGAGAAAAAATACAATTGTTCCAGACATTTTGTCGATTTCGAGTTGAACTTAGGTACGGAGACAGCTGATTATTTTCTCGCATTATGGGTTAGCTCTATAGTGGGTACACTTATAACAGTTTTAACAAATAATATACATGTCTAGACACAAAGGGTGTACAATACCTAATGAAAAAGAATGATTCAGACCATCATAATGAACAATTACATGAACTATATTATACGTGAGAAGTGTGCCCACCATGATCTAACAAATAACCAGAATCTTACCGCATTAATGTACTGTGTAGTGGAGAATCCGGAGACTTTAGTCTGCGCCGGTACAATAGTCTTGAGAGTGGTGAGCGGGGCGGCGGATACCAGCGTCGTATCGGAGGTGACCACTGTGGCGCCGGGCCACGAGACCGTCCCGGCTGACGCCGCGGCCAGCGCCGCGCATACCACGACCAATACCTTCGAGATGATGATAGAAATTAAATGTAATATTGTTAACTTGTAATCACAGTAACTTACTTGTATCTTACAGTTGCGACCTACCTACCTAAAGTTAAGAAAGCTCTATTTATTAAAAGTATTTTTGTTAAAATAATAGATCTCTATAATAAACTACCTAAGAATATAAAAGAATCAGAATGTGATATGACATTTAAATTTACATTAAAGAAATTTTTGACTGAAAAAGCATCTATAAATGAAATTTTAAATGAAAAATTATTATATTATAATTAATGAATATAAATATATAATAAATGTATATAAATAAATATTGACATTATTAAATTATTATGAATTAGGAAACATGTATCAATTTTAAAATAAATTGTTATTGTAACTTTTAAATAAGACTAATTGCGTAAATTTGCTACACCCTTATAGGGTCATATGTGACTGTCTAAAACATGTCACTTGTCAACTGCATGTAATTTCTACATCATTAGGTATGTTGCAAATAAATGATTGAAATTGAAACATTAATTAATCATAAGGCTTACACCATCAAGTACAACAAAGGTAATCAATGTTAACTAATAAGGGCCCTCTCAATATGGCCTCGGCTCCATTGATGCCCACTAAACAAGACTCGGACACGGACTAAGCGTAGAGTCCGAAAGATGTCGATATGTCCAATGTATCACTGTCACTACATAGTATAAAATAAAGTCGCTTCCGTGTTTGTCTGTCCCTATGTATGCTTAAATCTTTAAAACTACGCAACGGATTTTGATGCGGTTTTTTTTTAATAGATAGAGTGATTCAAGAGGAATTTTTATTTGTAGGTATGTATAATACACCTGTGCGAAGCCTGGGTGGGTCGCTAGTAATATATAAATGTATAAAACGAGCGAGTGAAACATTGTAAAACTCTTCACATATACAAATAAATAGGGACGTATGTGCATAATATAATGCATTAAAATGTCGTATGCTCAATAAAAACACTGGGACATGATACTTTTACATATTACGAACAGACAGAAGTTTACGTTTCACACTCATAGTCCTTCAGTGGGATTTTTTGTCAGGGGTGTTCTAAAACGCACACACAGACAAAGATAGCAAACAGTCTACCACCCAGGCCCTAACATCAGATATTTAAATTCATACCTGTCCCAGCCAGGAATCGAATCCGGACACCCTGCACAGAAGCTAGAGAGCAGAGGTACGTACTTGTATCGAGAGAGTCGTCAGATATTACATTTTAACTTCCGGATATATAATAGTACCTACTAAGTCGGTATAGCATTATTTTCTGAGTATACCAAATTGAGTTTAGGTGCCAAACAGTCGCAATTTTGCAAAATGACAATGGATTTACTCGTAATTATTATCTCATACATTTGTGCCTTTTAAGACTTTAAAGATGAAAATGAAGTTACGAGTTAGTAATTTTAGTTACAAAACTTGAGTTCAATAAAGCCAAGGGCATTTCATCAATGATTAAAAAAATAAACTATCGTTTGCCTAAAATAGATAGGTACTGTTATACTTTTCATTAATTTTTGTTATGTATGGATCACGTGAAATTATTAATCTATGTCATTATTACAATAATTTAATTAATTTTAGGAAGCCAAAATAATTTTACAACAAGTGGTCTTCAAAAATGAAACTAAAAGAAAATAAAAACCTGACAGCAAAATAACTCTAATAAAATCAGGGCATATTTGATGACATCTTGTTCTTCGTGTTTATAACAGGTCACATTGACACAAACATATCTACATTTATATACATATTTTTGTAGACCTGCTTAGTCTTTTGTCTTTTTTAATATCTTTTTTAATATAAACAATTTATATACCTCTACCACAACACAAAAATCTTGTTTATTCATGAAGTTTCAAAGTCTCATTTATGTACAAGACACATTCTCCTGCAAAAATTTAGGCTATAGGTACCAACAAGTATCTATTTCAACTTTTGATTCAAACTCCGCACATTATTAATTTGAGATAATTTTCAAACCTTCATCCGTAATAACTGTTATATTTCGAATAGGTATTAAACCACTCTTCAATATATATAATCAGTGCACAAACATAAAAGCAGAAACCACTAAAACGACGCTCAAATTATAACTACAAATATTACTTCCCCTCAAAACGAAAGTATTAAACCGCAAATGAAAAGTCCAATTCTCACTTAAAAGTTGAATGATCACACATAATAAAACAGACGGTAAAACATGTAAATTAATAACAGGTTTCACATCAATACCGCACCAATTCTAAAAATATTTTTAATGTGTAAACTATAAAACTCCCAAAAGTAGGATGATAACGTCACAAATCTTGATATTTGATTAAGCACTAAATAAGAACACTTATCACTTAGTATATTTTAAGTAGAGTATTAAGTCCAAGGTTAAGGTGATACCTTCATGTTTGGGGCACAACAGACACCTCTATAACGCGTGTTGATCCTCTGACGACTCTTTTATATACTAAATAGCACCCCGCCTACGATCAGAGAAGGAAAGTCACTAGATGTGTCTTGTCTTTGGATGCAATGCCGCGGGACATGTTACATCATACTCTGATTTAAAACAGTCGCATATTGCAATTGCTGAAGAATCCTTAAAAATCTACAGCATTCGTAAAAGTAGTTTGAAATATATAATAGCGACTCTAATTATACAGTTATACCGAATGTTTGAGAGAGACTACGCAAAAAAGAATAGCTATATTATATTTATTTTTGTTCTATTTTATAATTTGATTTTGTAACATTCATCTTTAGGAAATTATTTAGACAATTGTAAAGTGCCCTATTACACGATGGAACATGGTGTCTGTGGTAAACAAACTTTATAAAAAGAATACACGATATTATTTATTTACTTATATTTTATACCTAGCAGATCCCACGTCCATAAAACTTCTAAAAATTATCGCGGTTAAATGCAAATAACAGAATAAAATAGTAAAAAGTCTAGCAGGAATACATATAATAATAAATAATTATGACGTTTTAATAAAACGCTCACAACGATTCAGGAATTCAATTAATAAAAATAAGTTAAGTTAAAATAAATATATTTTCCATAACCATTACCTGATACATTAAAAAAATCTATTGCCAAAACGTAATACGAGTATTTGTCACCCACACAAGTACATGGCAATTCTATAGATGGATGCCACAATAAATTTACATAATTTGGTCGTTGACTTATCATTGTATCTGTGGTTTCAATGGCTTGACCAGACCATCTGTTTTACTAATTGTAAAATAATACTTGAAATTTGAGGTGGAGAGGATGGAGAGGGCTATGCTTGGAGTCTCTCTGCGGGATCGAATCAGGAATGAGGAGATCCGTAGAAGAACCAAAGTTACCGAGTTAGCCCAACGGATTGGCAAGTTGAAATGGCAATGGGCAGGGCACATAGCGCGGAGAACTGATGACCGGTGGAGTCGAAAAGTTCTCGAGTGGAGACCACGTACCGGCAAGCGCAGCGTAGGACGTCCACCTTGTGGGTGGACGTCCTACGCTGCGCTTGCCGTGGGTGGACGTCCTACGCTGCGCTTGCCGGTACGTTGTCTCCACTCGAGAACTTTTCGACTCCACCGGTCATCAGTCCACCTTGTGGGTGGACGGGTGACCTCATTAAGGCCGCAGGATCGCGCAGGATGCAAGCCGCTTCCAACCGGTCTTATTGGAGATCCATAGGGGAGGCCTATGTCCAGCAGTCCTTTGGCTGATGGATGGATGATGGATGACTTGAAATGTAATAATTAATGTTCTATCAAATAAAATTAGCATTAGAATTGCGATGTCTCTTCTAGTGAATATTTAAAGCTACGTTTGGAAAAGAACAAGAAGCAAAAGTTACATGTAGAGTAAGTAGCCTTCGGAACTTCAAGTTACGTACCCTATTTATAGGTAAGATCGTAAACAAATTCTTCTACATATATTATTACTCATTTTTTGTTACCCTTAACGTTTTTTCAACCGGTCTCAGCTATCTCACTCGCACATTTTCAGGTTTGAGTACATAGGTATTGACTTTCTAAAAACCCTATGACGTTTTACATTCTACAGAGTATTACTTTGCAAAGTGTCACTTTGCGTGCACTATTAGGGGTGTATAGTGTAAATGCTCTTTATTATGAACAACTTTTACTGTGGGACCAAATTCTAAATCACTAAAAAAAGCTCCATACATTTTGACGAGAGTCAAAAGAGAGACAAAAAACCGCTGATGGAATTGGAATGGTACAGCTGATTTTTTTTGCAATATAACAGTAGTCCCATAGTAAACATTGTTCATGATGATGAGCTTAGGTAGGTATACACTTTTGAAAATTCCTGAACATTGCAACACCTCATATACCTACCTAATATGCCACAGAGCTCATAGTGTCACGCTTTATGGTGATGTTTATTCTCTTTTTTCAGTAGGTATTCGGTGAAGAAAGTTGGTTAATTTTAATTCACCACCATCAGTTCACTAATATAGGAATTCGGGTAGATGTTTAGAATAAGACTCCGCCAAAACGGAGCAGAGAAAAGATTAGCTGAGCATGGCATTGTCTTCGTGGGCCCAAAAGCTTTAACTTTAGCAATTTTAAAAGTTTATACGATGTGACTACGAATTCATTCGCAATACTCTAGAAGTGGATGTGTTCGTCACTATTTCCAACTCTTACAACAACTCCGCAATAGAAAGATTGTCGTTCTATACCAAAAATCATTCAAACCCCAACATAATGCTGCTATTTATTTCTATGAGATTTCGAGGTTTGACTTCATTTTAAAAGTTGGTTGCAGTGACGGGTACAACTTTATTCTAGAGTATTGCAAATGTATTCTCCCCGTTTATTATTATTGTTTTAAAAATATCTACGACAGCAATATTCACCTCCATAAACATGGCTCTCGACTACACTCGATGTAATATTATGAATCTAGCAGATTTGATCGCTGTATTTATTCCGAAAAACCTACCCGAGTTCTTCCGTTAAAAATACTTTGGAAAGGATAACACGTTCATTGCATTACAAGGTACCGCCTACCGGTATATCATTTGACATTATTTTAGATCATCATCATCAGTTGATGTTACGCCTCCGAGAGAATAAGCCCGGTTGGAAGCGGCCTGCATCCAGCGCGTTCTTGCAGTCTTAAACTCAGGTCACACAGAGGCGGGAGCTGCGAGAAAGCGATCCGATAGCGGTCCAGTGCAAAGCGATAGCGGTCGATCGCGCCCGCTTGTTATGTGTCAGGTTGCACACAAATTCGAATATTACAATAAAATCCCGTCCCGGATCGCGATCGCTTTCCCGCACTTCCCGCCTCTGTGTGACGAGAGCTTTAATTATATCGTCGGTCTAACAGCTAGTCCAGCATGCGACCACGAAAAGAACTCTTTTCGACGTGTGAAAAGTGACAGATATTTACTTTGCCATAACGCTGCCGCTGTCTTGTTCTGACTCGTAGAAAGAAATATTACGTGGTGCGCATCGTAGGCCGGCAAGTCGGTGGACGTCTTACGCTGCGCTTGCCGGTGCAGATTTAATATTATGTAGTACGTAGTAATCTATACCTACGTGTAATTTTACAATAAATAAAAATAAAACACTGCAAAAATGGGTGGTGCTTAGACCATGGCCTTGTACCATAGGTACATGAATATTAGCTAGCTATCTTCTAAGTCAGCGTGCTTCATCTTTGACCCCAACGTCGCTTCTCAACAAGCAACTTGGTGGTCAAGCCTGGACTCATTCACGTTAAAAAATATATTTTACTAAAAACATTAAAAAAAAACTCCCGCATGTCAATGTTAGATTTTTAATTTATGTCTGGATAGAATTTGAGCACTTTAGTTAAGTTCTAAATAACCATAAAATATTAAATAACTAGATTGGTACTCAAAATTACTTACATGAATATACATTTCATTTGTGAAGTAATCAATAAGTGACCCGCATCTCGTTCCTCTCACAACGGGCATATTCACATTTTTTTTCTATTGTATTAGGTACGTATTAGGTACAGCATACCTTTATTTAAAATCTCACAAAAGAAAGGCTTTTTTCCCGCAAACTAGTATATTCTGTGGTAGTATACACTAGACTGAGCGAAAGTATGCAATCAGAACAAATATAAATAAAAGACTAAACTTTCTTTCGATAACAAATTGACTTAATCAATATGGAATAGGTCCGGTCTTCATAAAACTCACCATTTAAATTATTACATTTGTTCCAGCTTCTTTATTTGAAAAGGCTCTGTCCAAAAATTTGAGAGATGAAAATATGATATAATCCTACCGCCTCCCGTCGCCCGCACCTGTCTCAGTCCCCCTGTGTCGTCTCCCCCGGCGCCCCTGTACCGCGCTGGCGAGGTCTAAGTTAAGCGGTAGGATTATAGTAGTTAATTTTCAGCTTTTGTATGCGATAGATTGGGATCACATTTAAATTTTAATCCATACATTAAAAAAAACTCGTGTCACGTTGTTTGTCCGCGATGAACTCCTCAACTAATGAACCGATTTTAACCAAATTTTGTATACTGTGTGGGTCTGTCTTCCCGTTAAAGTACAACGTGGATGTCTTCAAATCCCGAGTAACCTATTTACTATCCTATTTTATATAGTAACCTATTTATCTTCTAGGTAAGCGTGCTATACCCTAGACCGCACATCTGCTTAACATCAGGCAGTGAGTAGTCAAACGCGAAACAATTCGAAAAAAAAATCAAGACAAACAACTTTTGTTCTAGGACTTTTGGAAAATCACGAAGAAAAAATCAGCTTTTTCATATAAAAAGTTCGTCAACGCGCGGCAAAATGTATGGAGAAGCGAATTTTCTTTTTGGGATTGTTTTCAAGAATATTTATTTATATATATATTTCATAAATTACAGTTAAAAACTAATTCGATAGTGTAAGAAAAAAGTTACTTCCAAAATAAATTATACAATTTTCAATTCATTATAATGATGAGTCATAAAACGTCCAACTGAATATTAAAAATAATGTCATATGATAACTAATTAATTCATCACATAAATCTGAATAATAATAATGTCATGTAAAATACAATGAATTCATAATGTCAATTAAAAGCAATAATAATAATTAATGTCACAAAAAACTAATTAATAATGTCATAACAACTAATTCCATCAAATAAAAAATTTACAACCTAAAAATAACAGCGTCAAAATTCAGTTACATTTCTATAGCAGGCATCAAACAACACCGCCCTCTTAAATTCAGGAACAGAGCATACAAATATGTCAATTTTCTGTGCAACTCGATTTAGCGCGTTGCAAATACAAAAGTTCTATTTGTCTAGATACTGTACTAGACCCGCACTTAAAAAGTTTTGTATTATATGGGCTTCCATTGATTGTGGCAAGTAAAGACGTAGTTACTCGTAAATGAAAATATTTATTTCATTGTATGATTTATACTAGAAAGTTTGATAAAACACTCAGACGATTTCTCACGCTTCGCGATTATTCTTTTATTTATTTTAATAATTTTAGAAACTAACAGCCTTAAATAAATGAATAAATAACAAAAGATTAATAGAGAGGCTTAGTAATTTTATACTTAGGTTAAGTTTCTACAGTTAATATTAATACTTAGTTTGTTTTACAGCTACGTTTGTGCCGTTTATCTTCTTTCGACGCCGTAAAATGTACAGGGTTATTTTTAATCAATTAGCATCCTTCTAGGGGCTTATTCTGCATCAAAACTAACAACTTTTGTCAAAACTCAAAAAAAAATGGTGTTCCATTGAAAAACATCGTTCAATCGTATGCGACAAAATGTATGGAACAGGTGATTTTTTTTTGAGTTTTACAAAAGTCGCAGGGTAAAAGTTGTTAGTTTTGATGTACAGAATAAGCCACTAAAAGGATGCTAATTAATTAGGAATAACCCTGTATACCTATTATCTACAAAACGTTAAATCATTACCACGAATCATCGTTTAGGTACCAATATTAATCTGTTCACAATTTGGTGAGCAAAAATACGAAGGATAATTATAAATCCTGTTTAAGCCGTGAAATCATGCAACCTTTTTTTCTGCTCCAACTGGCGGGAAGAAGAATCTCATGATTCGATTTTTGAAAAGGAGGACAATGGGCTTCGGGGCTTCTTTGGACAGAGGATGTCTGCCTCCGGACGGCGACCGAGTCCACAAATTCTTGAACATAGTCAAGTAGATCCGAAGCGATTTTAAATTATCGACTTTTGCAGCCTCTGCGAACTTTCCTGCAATTGAATACGTTTTGGTATTTAATACTTGGTGGCAGTATTATACACCACGGGACTAATCGCGCTCTAAAATTACGAGATAAATAAAAACATACCGCATCATCCCGACGTTGCGACCGAGTTGCATCGATCGTGGTCACAGGTAGACTGGAAAGTGAAATAGCTAGTACCACCAATTCAACATGAACTTGATTTTAGTGCGCGATTAGTCCCGTAAAGTTCAAATCGCGAAAGTTTAAGCCACAGTAGTACTTAGGGGATTTATAACTACTATTACTAAGTACTACACTAAAATGGCACTGTAACAGTCTACTGCTGAACATGAACATACGCTTGCTCAATGCGGTTTGGAGTCATAAGTGCCATCCGCGGATTTCTTCTACGGACGAACGCGGAATTCGAGAAAAAATAACCAGCTGTCCCGTACAAAATTACGAGGCGGAATCGACATCTATGGAACAGTTGATTTTTTTTCTTGAATCCTAGGTTGGCCCCATGCTAAAAAGTGTTCACAGTGATGGTCAGAAACACTTTCTTTCGGCTTAGTATAGCATTTCTGAATTATTAGATAGCTACTACGAGTATATTGCAAAATAGTTGTAAGTGTTCTAATAAGTATCCACGAGTGTAAACATCTGTCTGACATTTTAAGGTTGAAGTGTATCCTAAAATTACCTAAGGGTCAACATAATAGGTGAAAAGGACGCGACCTGTCTGGGTACATTCATAAAACGACGCCGACGAGGCTACTACTAACTTGCCTTCTAGCTGAGAAGATATTTTTACATACCTACTTTCTAGTCGTTTTACAAATTGCGGGAAAGTCCTTCAAAGTATATATTTATTTATTATTTGTCTACCGGTGTCGGAGCCTTAAGCAGTGACATCTATGGCAAATTTTGAATAACTTTTACTGTGAGATCAACTCTGAAAACGCAAAAAACAGCTTTTCCATACTTATGGAGTATTTATTATGGAATAGTTATTATGGGAGTGGCATAGTCGAAAATCGACAAAACGCCCCAAACAAAAAAAGATTAAAAAAAAATTCTTTTTGTCGAAAGTCTATAAAAAATAGTATGGAACAGCAGTTTTTTTACGTTTTCGGAGTCACCGCATAGATGTCACCGCTTATAAAGGTCCGACACCGGTAGACAAACACTGGTTATTAAGACAAGGTGTACCAAGTCAGAAGGTCGTTATTCAGAACATTATCATGAACCACTTATATTGTGGGGTCAACTCTTAGGGTTAACTCGAAATTCAAAATCCTACTATCCTATCCTACTTCCTACTATAATATTATAAACGCGAAAGTTTGTGAGGATGGATGGATGGATGGATGTTTGTTACTCTTTCATGCAAAAACTACTGAATGGATTGAGATGAAACTTTGCAATAATGTAGCTTATATATCAGAATAACACATAGGCTATAAATTATAATGATATTGCGTCAAAAATCAAAATATCATGCGGGCGAAGCCGCGGGTAAAAACTAGTAATATTATAAACGCGAAAATTTGTGAGGATGGATGTATGGATGTATGGATGTTTGTTACTCTTTCACGCAAAAACTACTGAACAGATTGAGATGAAATTTTGCAATAATATAGCTTTTATATCATAATAACACATAGGCTATAAATTATAATGATATATTGCGTATGCGAGCGAAGCCGCGGGTAAAACTAGTAAATAAATAAATCAGCTTTTCCATACAAAATTGCGACTCGGTACCGGCAGAATGTATATTTTTTCACTCACTATTCATAATTATGAACTGCTATTACTATGGGACCAACGTAGAAATCGAAAGTCAAATATCAGCTGTTGTTCCAAGTTGATCCCATAGTAAAAGTTGACCATAATGATGAGTACAATATCGTAGAATATTCTCGTCATTTAGAAATTTACAATGTACATTCAGTAAGTGTAACAATAAGGAAATGTTTGACGAATGTAGGACAGTAAGTTTGTCACTTTTGTGGTTGTAATCTCATGATTAACTTACTTCTACGGCTGCAGGCTTAAAATAATTAAGTCGCACGTGTCCTTTTGCGTAATGGTTAATAGGTAAAAAGACGGAAAATAACCTTTCTTAAGGGCCTTTTGACCGCTACATCTGTCTCACTCGCTTTGCTTGAGCATAGGCCGAATCAAAGTTAATGGCGTCTGTAAACACGAGGCGTGTTGTTGCGTATAATAGCAAATTTATATGCTACGCGCCGGAATAGGCCGCGTCACACAAGTTGGCGGAAATGAAGTTAGCTACAAGCTGCGCAATATCCAATCCTGACTAACTCACACTTAAAGTCGCGCGTTGATTGTCAACTTGTGTGATACAGCCTATAAAGAGGGATGATTTGCGTAGCTTGTAGCTAACTTCACAGACGCCATTAAACTTGATTCGACCTATACTTACAATATATCGCATTGAATTTCTAAAAACCTAATGTAACATTTATCAATCACAATACTTATAATGTACCTATCTATAAAGAAAAGTTGGTTCTTATACTGGGTTACCTACTTGTAATAGAAATAAGAAAAATATCGTTCACCCTCGACAAAATGTATGAAAGAGCTGTTTTTTTTAGTTTGATAAAACTAGGAGATATACTCGTAAAGTTGTTAGTTTTGATTTACAGAATAAGCCCCTAAAATGATGTTAATTGATTGCCAGTAACCCTGTATAGTTACAATACATGGCATTGAATTTCTAAAAACCTTACGTAACATTTATCTATCATATTTATAATGTACTAGTTTTTACCCGCGGCTTCGCCCGCATACACAATATATCATTATAATTTATAGCCTATGTGTTATTCTGATATATAAGCTATATTATTGCAAAGTTTCAGCTCAATCCGTTCAGTAGTTTTTGCGTGAAAGAGTAACAAACATCCATACATCCTTCCATCCATCCATCCTCACAAACTTTCACGTTTATAATATTAGTAGGATATAAAGAAATATTGGTTCTGATCTACCTAAGTAATTTAATTTAATAGAAAGGGGCCGGGAGCTCATCTTGTTTTCAAAAGTCTTTCTGAGCGTCTGGTGGACGCGACGCGTGACCAAAATGCTGGTGTTTATTTGGCTCAACATATAAGCATTGCCATTCAGCGAGGCAATGCTGCCAGAATGCTGGGCACGCTGCCAACTGGCAGTAGGCTTAAGCAATTGAATTATCTGTAGACCCTTGAAGGTCAAATTCTATGGATGGTTTATGTAATTTTAGATTATGTCTTGTTTTAGTGGGGTAGTTAATAAAGGCACTTGACCTAGTTAAAAAAAATAACAGAAGACATCGGAAATTACTTACTATTACAAGCGGTACAAAAACATTTATTTACTTGCCTTGTCGTTTTACGCGTATTTTCCCTCCCCCTGGATTGTCTATAGTTGTTGAATTGTGCATTTTTAACAGTTTTCGTTCATTTTGATCTTTAATAAATATAGAACGTCTCATTTGCTGCAATTTTCTTTCATCAGAAGTATCAAGCAATTCCATTCCATTATCTAACAGCTTTGTTATTTCTGCACTAGAAATGTTGCTAGCCTAAAACATTGAAATTATAATTAATATTAGTGTAGGTAGTTAGGTTGCTACAATCCGTCACATCATTTCACAAGAACCATTTTGCTAAATATTTGTCTTGATTGTTATTTTCATCTATTGAAATTCATTTATTTATTTTAAAGAATACCAATGTAAAGGAGTACAATTCTGCGCATTTGTAGTACAAAACAAACAGCACGGGGTGCAGTGCTTACTGCGAAACGAAACAATTCGCTTGCCGAAAAATGTCTCATGTGACTAAAGCTGTAGTTGTACCTATAGAATTTCAATACCACATCAAAGGATGTGGTATTAAAAATGTGTAAAGACACATTTTTAATATTTGTCTTGAGATGGGTGGATGGCATTTCAAACTGAGCGCTATCATGGCTCAGACGCCAATTTAAATTGTGAGTTCCGATTGGAGGCCTTAACACTACTATAAACTTTTACACCAAGGGCTAGGCCCCCAATCTAAGTAAACAAACTTTACACATTTCTTTACAATGTGCTTTTTTTTAATAGATTTTAAGTCTGTAAGTTACGATTATGAACGTACCCGTTCTGGTTTTGGACCTACATCTGTCAACGTGGCCATAATATCCTGTAAAAAGAAAACACATTGTCAAAGCTTAGAATAAAAGCCTACTATACTCTATAAAATTTAACTTGATCTCTGCGACAGTAGAAGATTGACATTTTTAGAGTTGGGATAGTGGTGGAAAAAATCGATTTTCAAACAATGTTGTAATGAAATCGAATGAGTAGTTGAAGGTGAGAAATTGGATTTCATTTACTTACTATTATTTAAGATCAAGTATGTACACATGTAAATAATGTTATGATATTAATTATATACTCATAATAATGCAACGATAGTATTTATCGACGTTTTTCACTATTATCGATGCTAATGTAACATATAATTGGGTTTAATTTAATTACACATGTAAAAAATGTTATGATATTAAAATATACAATAAAATTAATGATAAATCAAGTTTTATTTAAAATATCGTCAGTATAAACTATCGATATTTTAATTAAAACTCTATCTAAAACTCTGTGGTCACGATCATTCGTCGCCCATCACTAATCGGCATCCCCATAAAGTATGACATTGACAGGTACTGTCTGTACTATTAAGAAATTCAGGACTTCATAGGTGTGATTTTTCTGACAGCTGTCGCAGAGATCAAGTTAAATTTTATAGAGTATAGTGGTCTTTGATTATTTACTTGTCAAATAAATATGACAAATAAATAATCTAAGCTAGTGGTATACTAATAATATTCAGGTAGTACTCAAAATGTAGGTACATGTAAAAAAACTGGACAAGTGCGAGTCAGGCTCGCACATCGAGGGTTCCGTACAAACACATTGTTAAAATAATTAAAAACCTGTTTTAGCATGTGCTAATGAAGTTTTTTTATATGATACCTTACATAATACGATTTACTTACTTTGAATTTTAAACCCATATTTTGTGAATTTTGAATCCCTATATTTTGTGATTTAAATAAAAATGTACAGTTTTCAGATTTATTTCTATATGTGTACTCTGAGACAATGCTTCTCGCCAAATTTAATAGTTCTATGTCAACGGGAAGTACCCTGTAGGTTTTGATTTTTGTGAGTGTTGAAATATGCTGTTTTTTACGACATAAACGGCTCTAATTTTTTTAAACGATAACTGATAACTTTTTCTTTTACACAACTGCAAGAGACCATAGATATACGTATAAAGTTTACATTTCAACTCGATATATTTTTACGCGTTCCCGAGATAAAGAGTCTTGACATACACACAGACGGACAGACGGACAGATGGACAACAAAGTTAGGATCACTTTGTTGTCCGTCTGTCCGTCTGGTCCGTCTGTGTGTATGTCAAGACTCTTTATCTCGGGGACGCGTAAAGGTATCGAGTCCGTAAAGGGTTCCGTTTTTTCCGTTTGAGGTACGGAACCCTAAAAAACAACGGTTTGCACTCTGGGAGTGCCCCGGCAGAAGTGAAAACTTGCTCCCTCCGTCTTACGAATTTTCGATCAGGTTACATCAGATCCTGACGCGAGTTTAACATATTTACCGTGTTTTTACCCATTCTAAAAAGTGCACAACACCGCTAAAGAAGGTTTTACTTCAAAAATTCATTGACACAAAAGAAATTATTCGTAAATTAAAGGAAGATATGAAAGATGGCAGACGGCAGTGAGTGCGATTCCTAAACTGAATAAGAAAAAACATTTAACCTTCAAGTTTTAAAATTCATAATATGAATCTGAAAATAAAATAACAAGGATAGGCGAACTGTCCTATCAAAAGTAGACAGAATACTTAGAACTTACGAGTAAGTTTTACATACTTACCCTTGTTATATTTGCGTAATCATCGGAATTTAAGTGTTCAATCGCCTGTTAAAGAGAATTATTATTAAGTAAATTTGAAATCAGGTTAAATAGTAACTATAACTAGAATACGGCTAAAACTCACGGTATAATTATACGGTCGATCCGCAAGGAATCCGACCAGTTTCGGAGTATTTAGTACTCCATCCTCAGGGAATACGCGCGCGCCAGTCGACGGGGTATTTTTTCTTTTGTCAATAAAACATCAAATTGCAAAGATAAATCTTATCAAAGTTTGGTAGTGGGGGTCGTGACGTCACGTCTCTCACGAAAGTCTTTCGACGAGTTTGGACAAGTGATGCATAATAACAAAGTCTTTTCGTGTTGTTACCAAAACTCCAAAACGATTCTAAAAACCTAAGTCTAAATGTCTGCGTAGACGTTAATAAGTTATTTATTTTTAAATTAGTAAAACTAACATTCATACCTCATTAAGATCGAATTCTGAGTCAATATCCTTGAAGTCTTCAAAAAATTTTCTAAGAGTTTCGTCAGAAGTAACTGATCGAAACGATATAATGCTAACGAATAATACAAAGTGTCGTACATAACTTTCCATTGCAAAAACGTTACATGAAACGTCGCTCAGCTAAGAAATCACTGTAATAAATAGAATTTTACAATAAATAATGACACTATTTAAAAAAACATAACATTTGTTTATAAATATTATGTTTGATTTTATAAATAAAGCAGTCTTGTTATACAATGACTATAAAACTGACTTAAAAATTGCAACTTGCGTATCGAGCGCGTCGGGGGTTCCTTACATTTTGAAGTGAAAACTTCTGTGGCGGCGTTGTGCATTTTTGGGATGGGTAAAAAATATTCTGGAGTCAAGACACATGACCTTATCGAAAAATCGTAAGACGGAGGGAGAATAGACCGCCGGCATGGCGTAGGAGAGGAAGTGATATCCCCTTCTCTTTCTACCGCGCGGCGAAAATGTATGCATGCTCCTTTTGTTACGTTTAAGACGAGGGATTGGGCCGATAAACACAAAAACGAGTACTTTTGAATGCGCGATGTGAGAGGACGAATGATATTGATCATTAAAAAATATCATAGATGGGGGAAAATTTTGAAAAAATTAATGAACCGGACAAAATTTTGAAAAGTGATCGGCTTTATTGAAAAAAAAATTACAAATTTCTCACCAAAAAAAAGTTTAATAATTCGAATGCTCAGAATTATCAGCGACAACACCCCATTATTTTTACGAATAAAATAGCCAGATCACTTTTCTATTTAACAGACCGAGAAGTTATTTTTTTTAATGTGTACATTATGAGTAATTAATTAAAAACTCACTGTCGCCCACCGCTCTGGCGCGATCCTGTCGAGCGCGACCGCGTAAAATTTGTCCGAGTGAAGGGGCGCGGTACTCGATTTTTGAGAAATAATAGTTCGTCAATGCGTCGCCTTAAGTGGCGCAGAGCGCTTACGCGAGTGTGCGTGTGTGATATTGTATTTTACCACATAAATGATAGTACAGTTATACTGATAAATAAAGCCATTCGTGCGATATTATTCCCTAACCATTCCAAAATATTCAAAAATGCACAACGTTAATGTTCAAGTTTTCACTTCTGCCGGCACTCCCGGAGTGCAATCCGTTGTTTTATTTTTTCAGTTTAGCGCGCTTATTATAAAATAAAAATAAAAAAGCCTTTTATTTCTCATCAATCAATTCAATACAATTAAAACTTAGTCATAAATAATATTAATTTGTTGTTTAATTCTATTATGTTTATAAAATAGTTGTATATTCAGTGATGTTCAATGTTATTGCATTATTACATTTGTCAATTAAAATCGTTAATAATCAATAATTTAGTCAAATCTATAATTATATTTTCAGGTTATGATTCATTTACAACATTAATACATATTTCGTTAGTGAATTTTATAGCTATTGATAATATTGTCAAAAAATGTTGTATTATAATTACAAAGTTAAGTCATGATTCATTTTAAGAGATTATTACATATGTCAATATAGAATTTATTACTGATTATTTTACTATGTCAAAGATTGTAATATATATATAATATATATGTCATGACTTATTGATTATTTGATGAGAACCCCTGCTGGGTATAGGCCTCCTCTAGAGCTTTCCATTCGTCCCTATCTGCTGCTTTCTTCATCCAGAGAGTACCAGCCACTTTGTTGATGCCATCAGCCCATCTTGTTACTGGTCTACCTTTCCTTCTCTTGCCTTTTGGTCCACGCCATTTAGTTGTTGTATATGTCCATCTATGGTCTGGCAGTCTGGCCATGTGGCCTGCCCATCGCCACTTTAATTTAAGCGCATGCTGTAGGAAGTCAATCACCTTTGTTTCTTCTCTTATGTCTCTAGCTCGGACTCTATCTTGTAGTTTCAACCTCATTACACTTCTTTCCAATATAAATTATAACCCCCTACCTAATTAAAACTCTTATCTTAATAGGAACAGTAAAAATGTTTTCATATTTGAAAATTAGTAAATCTAACAAAAAACATTTACATGTCAAATGGGACCAAGATGAGACGACAAACTCGAACTAATCGAACTATTTAACAGTTGTCAGATCTCATGTAGAGCCAAGCTTCAAGCTCTAGAGGACTTAGCTCTACAAGCCCTTACTTCTCAAACTATACACCTTATACTCTATAAAATATAACTTGATCTCTGCGGCACCTGACAGAAAAATCACGCCTATGAAGTCCTGAATTTCTTAATAGTACAGACAGTACCTGTCAATGTCATGATAGACCACAGAGTTTTAGATAGAGTTTTATTTAAAATATCGATAGTTTATACTAACGATATTTTAAATAAAACTTAATTTATCATTAATTTAATTTAATAACGTTTGTTATTAAATTAAACCCAATCATATGTTACATTAGCATCGGTAATAGTGAAAAACGTCGATAAATACTATCGTAACATTATTATATTTTATTTAATTGATATCATAACATTATTTACATGTGTACATACTTGATCTTAAATAATAGTAAGTAAATAAAATCCAATTTCTCACCTACAACTACACATTCGATTTCATTACAACATTGTTTGATAATCGATTTTTTCCACCACTATCCCAACTCTAAAAATGTCAATGTCACTGTCGCAGAGATCAAGCTATCTTTTATGCAGTATAGTATATACATATATAGGTACCTATATACGGCTTGGCTGTTTCGTTACTACAAGAATAATTTGTGTAACAGAGAAAAAAGAGCTATATGTTTTATATTTATCTACCACTACATCATGGAACCCTAAACATTAAAAACTTCAACAAATCACTCAATAAATGTTGCAATGCACATAATATTATTTCTTGGTTTCGCCATTTTTACACACAGAAAACATATTTTGTTGTAGAATGTATTGTATTCAATTGGAAAAAAGCATTATATAGGTAATTCGGTAAAATACTTTTCGTGATACTGGACGTGAAAATCATCAGACTACCTATTTATTAGGTAATCATCAGCACGGCAAGAAAGAAAGAAGGAAGGAAGCCGTGGTGGTCTAGTGGTAGTAACACCCGACCTGCAATCGTGAGGTCGTGGGTTCAAATCCCGATCCCGTACCAATGAGTTTCTTTGAAACATATGTACGGAATTTCACATCATTGGCTTTTCGGTGAAGGAAAACATCGTGAGGCAACCTGCATACGTCCGTAGAAGAAATTCGATGGTGTATGTGAATCCACCAACCCGCACTGGGCCAGCGTGGTGGATTTAGCCCAATCACCCTTCGTGGGTAGGCCTACGTCCTGCAGTGGACTATTAAAAAGGCTGGTACAGTACAGTACATCAGCACGGTCCGCCAAACGGCTTTTAATTGAATGTATTCGGCGAAAATAGGCTCAATGACAGAACATGAATGACTCCACAGAAATTGTTGAAAGATAAGATAAGATTAGATCAACAGTGCTAAGTTGAAATACATCTTATGGCATTTAATTAATTCTATTAATGAAAATGCGTAGCGCTCTTAGCGCTGTGTGTTTGTCAAAGATCAGCGAAATTAAACACCGTTCTGCTCGGCCAGTCTGACCACAGTATGCTGAGTGTGAGTTTTGTCGTAAACATGACGCGCTCTTCGGAGAACGCGTTAGCATGTAATTTTTGTATGAAGAAATGTACAGCGCCACTAGCGGCGCGTTTTTGAAACACAACAAGTTCATACAAATTACATGCTTACGCGCTCGCCGAAGAGCGCGTCATGTTTACGACAAAACACACACTCAGCATACAGGTGGCATTTGCATTGCAGATCGCACATTAAATTGTGGGCAAAGACAATATTTACTCCCAGCAGAGTAGCGGAAATGGTGGGTCCCGGATGTTTTAACCATTTAGCCATGTCAGAGTTCTTCAGACGGCCTTAAATCTCTGAGCGCTAGCCACCCGGCCCATGAGGTACAAATTTACTTACTGGATATTGACCTAACCTCGGAAGGTATATAGTTAAATCCACCACGCTAGTCGAGACTTGGCAGTTAGCTAGTTACAGGAAAGAAAAAAGGATCCTAACCATCGACATGGCATTTTTTCTTTTTTATGGTCATAACGTAACTGAAACTCCTCACGAGAAGTAAAATATGAAGAATCTAACGCAAGGAGTTGTATTATTCAACATTTTATTAATTCTATCATTAAACAACGCCTTGAGGTCATATTAAAACTTTGTTACGAGTTTTAATTCAAATGTTACTTGATGTTCCAAATCAGGAGCAAGGCTTCGGAAATAATAAAATTTGAGACCAGAATAACGTTTAAAAATAATACAGGGCAATTTTTTATGCACGTAAGATATCTTTTAAATTAATTATTACTAAATGTAAAACCCCTTTCATCTAAGATGTAGTTTATCAGATTGATTTTTATGGTGTGTAATAAATAGTTGCGGTATATCTTAGTCGAAAATAAATAAAACTCTCTGAAAAACAACTTTTTGAGTAAAATATTTTTTACTTTAAATTGCATAAACTATTAAAGTTTCGGTACGTTACCAATTAGTTATACAACTTTACTGGCAAACGTTGAAAAAACTAATAGCATTAAGCCCAATTATAAAGGCGCTATCCTAATTTTAATTGATAATTAGACTATTTCTGTTTCGTTTTCACTTTAGGCATTCGATAGAGAGAACACTTTTTACGTTGTTATTAAATTTACGATGGCGCCTTCATAATTGGGCCTATTATTTTTACCTCTATAATCTATTTTTAATTCATTGTGACCTGCATAAAAAAGACGTCGTTGAAGTAGCCCTGTATATTTCAAATGAAACCTAAACCAAATATACGCAATTATTATAATAACCTAGAGTAACTTACAAAAGTCAAACATTGACATTTCTATTGCGAACTAGTGCAATTAAGAAAGTCACCTTCTAAAGTGATTCACCTTACAAAATAGCAAGTTTGGATCTCGGAGCAGTTACAACTAAACCGCTATCTAGAGGAATATGAAAATAATGAGGAATTACTAGATCCGTAAAAAACAAAGTGACAAGTTGAAATGGCAGTGGGCAGAGCACACAGCACGGAAGACTGCTGACCGATTGGCTCAGAAAGTTCTCAAGTGGAGACCACGTACTGGCAAGCATAGCATTCCTACGTGCAGCGTAGGAAACTCAGAAGTTTCACGTTCCACTCAGAAAGAGGACGGATGATCGCATTAATACCAATACCAATGAAGATTGCGCTGAATGCAAGCCGCTTCCAACAGGTCTTCCATCCATCGATCAGCCATAGGACGTCCACTGCTGGACATAGGCCTCCCTGTAGATCTCCAATAACCGGTCTTATTAGAGATATATAGGATAGACCTAGGTCCAGTAGTGAACGTCCCAAGAGTGAAGCGGCGCAATGCATAGAATTTTTACTACGGACGTAAGCACAGGAGTTGCCTCGCGATGTTTTCCTTCACTGAAAAGCCAGTGGTGTGAAATTCCGTACATACATAGGTACATTCCAATTATGTGAAAATGACGACTACACTCTACTCCTACTCTTCCTACCTTGAATTGATGGTTTTCATTTTCTATCGATAAAGTCGAAAATCCAAGGAACAATCCCTAGTGCCATAGGACCACGGGTAATTAGAATTCCCCGTGGACCCACCCGGTAATGAGTCGATCCACCGAGACCCACGGGTAACAATTCTACAGGACTGGGATTTGAAGCCACGACCTCATGATTGTAAGGCGAGTCATACTAATAAACCACCCTAATAACATTACTAAATAATATTGATTTCCAATGCTTTATCTATCTATATATCTTGATATTTGTTATTAATAAGTAGTTTGCATAAAAAAATTGATGGAAATAAAATAGTAACGAAAACTGAAAATTTCGAGTCATAACTCATAAATATCTAGACCAAATGTAACCGCATTCAGACTACAACAGAGAGCAGCTGTTACGTACTAAAATATTCAGTCGTCATATGAATGTTTTGTTTATTGATACTTGAAATATACTAGCTATGCGCTGTGATGATAAAATTAAAATTCTATAAATGTTAAGTCCGAAAATATAGGTACAGATAGGTATCCCATACGAACTTATACGAAAGAAAAAAAACGATTCTTACTAAGTACCTATTAGTATTGAAGTGTTGGTTTGTCTTTTTTTATTTCACGCAGCGACGATAGAGCGACAGATCGACTTGATTTTTTGCATGAATAGGTTTAGCGGGTGTGATAATATAACGCGGACGGAGCCACGAGTAAAAGTTATTCTCATTATCATTAAATTGTCGTCACAAATCTTCATGAGGTATATTTATTTCATCGAAAAATTAACACTTCTAATCTATTTCACTTAATTACTATAAACTTTCGTATTTTTTGATATCTGTAAACAATTGAGGGTAGATAGAAATATTTACTCACTCTGCTTGACGAAAGCTACTCAGCGCGATTTACTCTGAAAGTGCGTAAAGACGTCCAAGAAAACTATCTATATACCCCGTGCCCGTTGTGCAGTGCTGCCAAGGACACTAACTGGGTGATCAACCCAGTGTTCCTAAGGAAGTCGCGAATGATGCTGAAGTCTGGAGGCGGCCGTTGATCGAAGGTTGGTGGAATTTTCACATTATCGTCTGCATGCAGGGATAGCCTATCTGTTTTCTATAGTACTTGGACGCACCTCATACAATATTATTAAAATCACCCCTGTTCAAATCGTACATTTAGTTATTAGGTATCTATGTTATGTATTCTATGGGTAAAACAAAAATAAGGCTCTATGTATAACCACTACTATAAACTCTTTCAAAGATTATAATAGACAAGCCGATAAAATCATAAAAAATGTAAAGAAACATCAATCAAAACGACAGAAGCACCAATGGATGACATTTTTGAGGTTAGATCTTGCGAAAATTCTAAATACTGCTTTTTAATAAAAATATTTTAAGAACATCTTATCGAAATGGAATGTGTGATTTTTATAATGAATCATAAACTAATGACTTAGCGAAATTCGAATATTTTTGTGATGAACGCGACATGTCAAGTATGTGTGAAAATAATATGTACCTAGCTCAGAGCAAATAAAAAAATCAAGAGAGAATGTTGTGAACAAACAAGTGAAGCCAACCAAAACTACGCCTCGCCGTGTACAGACAATTACACACACATCCAGGTAACTATGAAACTACGCCTTGGCTTGTCAGTCAAACTATGGCGGCGCAACAGCGACGCACTCACCCATGTATAAAAAACCGGCTTCACTTGACTGTTCAACGACGTTCCCTCTGGATTTTTTTATTTGCTCTGAGGTACCTAGTTAATTTTATATCGATTTGCTACACATTGTAGGTCTACATATTATTATATATGTATTAGATCAATCACAGAACAGCATAATCCTTTTCTCTTCTGTAAGATCAATAATGCTACATAATAATTTACGTAGTTTTCAAGCAGTTCCTGCATAGGTACATGTTTTGTAGATAAAAAAATATAAAACTCAACCTATCCAACCTAACTAAAATTGGTTAGGTACAACATGGGTACAACTGACTACACTTAGCATTACCAGTCACCGGAGGAGAATGAGTCCAAAATGCCAGCCCATTAAAACAAACTCTGTGACTTGAATACCATCATTTTTGGTCTAAATTTTAACTTATGTGGTCAGTAGATTAATGAACCGTGAATAATGATTTTCAAGCAAGTAACGAATACATTGTTTAGTCTGTAACTAATTAAGGTTGACGATAAAAGGGTTTACTACAAACTCTACGCCATATAGGTATTATGCTATGTGCCTATATGTTATCTGTATCACTCGCTGATCCATCGGAGACCAATATGCTTGGAGTCTCTCTGCGAGATCGAATCAGGAATGAGAATATGCATAAAAGAACCATAGTTACCGCGTAGCCCAACGGATTGGAAAATTGATGTGGCAGTGGTCAGGGCACATAGCGCGGAAGACTAATGACCGCTGGGATCGAAAAGTTCTCGACTGGAGATCACGTACCGGCAAGCGCAGCGTAGGACGTCCACCCACAAGGTGGACGGATGACCTCATTAAGACCGCAGGATCACGCTGGACGCAAGCCGCTACCAACCGTTCTTACTAGAGATCCATATGGGAGGCCTATGTCCAGCAGTGGACTTCCTATGGCTGATGTATGGAACCCCATCCTGCATCATGTATTATGGAGGGCAAAATCCTAAATGCTCGGGATCTACCTATAATATTTTGTTGAATTAAAATAGGTATTATGTACATCCAATTTACTGTATTTACAGCTACCGCCGAGTCTTTTGCGCAATCTCCAGAGATAAAGAAACCAAAACATCGTAAACGTAAGTTGATATTTTAAATATAAATTATTTGGGAATAAAGCAAAGCATTGTGATAAAGATTCACGAACTTCAAGTGTGTATAAATTAATCGTCAAAACAAAACTATGGATGACTGACACGCAATAATGACTTTAAAAAGTTCACATTTATAACTGAGCTGAGTAAAAAGTCTTCTGAACCATATTTCTAAAACACAAAGCTGTTTCTAAACAATATAAATAAGCAAACGTCGATACGACACATCTGCTTACAAGTACACATCCGTGAACAAATGTATGAGGAGAACGTGTAGACTATCATACAAACATAAGCTTGTCGGTAAAACTAAAATAAAGGACCGAGATAGTCACTTTTGTGCCCCTAGTAATGTACTCGTGCAAAGGTGACCGCTGTAAACTTGTGACCTCCATCTTCTCGAGGGCTACCTTCGAGAAGATAAAGGTCACAAATTATTAGGTTAAACTATTTTGTGAAAATAAAAATGTTGTTTTCAGGTAAAATACGTACCTAAATAAAGAGATGATCATTAGTCTCTTTGAATTCGTGTTATGTTAAAATGCAATAGGCCTAAACATTTCCAAAACACTGCTTGGAAACGACTGAAATCGAGCGTATCTCTGCGTGTTTTATCAAGCCATTTTTCAACGTAGCGGGACGCGATGATTAGTGATTAAAAATCAAAATAAATAGTCGGATGCGCGTCGGGAAAGAAAAACAGTTTTCCCGGCGTCCCCCAGCGCCGCGCGCCGCCTCGATTTTCCGGCGTAGCGCCAGTCGACCAGCGGTCGCCGCGGGACGCGGATCCCTCACTGCGTCGCTCGCACCCAACACTGTTTGTTTACAATTGACACATTTGACAAGAAGTCCTCCTCCACGCATACACGTACGTTTTTCCACATAAAACCACATACCCATAATCACACACGTAGTAACCCTTACTTAGACACATCTCCAAAACGCTGTTTTAACTGGCCCACATTCACGACAATCCCGTTTTCGTTTAACATTGTTTCGGAATGCAATACCGCGGGCTTCGATGCATATCGTTCGATTGTTGGGAAACGGACTGTATGTTTTTGTGACACAATTAGTTGGAGTCGCGGTCTAGATCTGAAACTGTACGCGAGACGCATGCTAACTCCATCCCAAATGGTGCAAGCTGGGTTTACGAGAACGCATATTGCACACGTTCGTTGAAATTTTGCCTACATAATCACACGAAACGAATCGAGTTAATTCACAATCTCACATGCAAAGAATAACAATTTGTTCTCGCTAATACCCGGCGACGCTCGGCGGAATACAATGATTTTTAGTGCCAAAAGTTCGACGAAAACACATAATATACTAAGAGATTTGTTAATGATTTTAACTAAAAGAAACTAGGTTGATGCAAATACATATTTTGAAATTGATTTTCAAAGCAAGGAAACATTAATTAACGGTTGTTTTGATCGTTCAGCCATGTCAGAGGCCTTCAGGCCGTCTAAAAACTCTGACACGAGGTCTAACCACTCGGCCTATACGAGATACCTTTTTTTATTATTAAAAAAAATGATTAATTTTGCATTTCGATAAGGGCTACTTATCAATTATGTGTGTACAAGGTGTTATACCTACTTTCTTTACAAAATGCAATGCATTTCCAGAAATGTAGTAAATAACTGATGCAGCCACACTCACCTTGCCCGCAGCTGTCTGAAGGACGCTTTACTCCTTATCTTGGTTCTTATTAGCATTGTCACAATTACTTATTTGTTTGTTTAGGAAATAGTTTTACAGTCTCTCATCATCTTTTCAGTCTTACAACGTCTACTGCTGGTTATTGGCATCCCCTATAGATTTTGCAATAAAACCGGTTAGAAGCGGCTGCTTGCGTCCAGCGCCATTCCCTAGAATGAAATTTTAATTAATAAAGTCCATAGTGAAAGAATAAGCATGCAGAGTTTGTTCTTTCACTAGAAGAATTGAAACCTGTATTGACCTAATTAATGCATTACACTATTTTGTAAAAGCTTAGCTTACTAACTTGAAATACCATTACAAAAGTATTAATTATTTAAGAATTTTATGTGATGATGACTACTATTGAATAGGCTTCCCCAATTTCGACTATCCAATTCCAATCGTATTATCTTTTTATCGAAATATTAATACATATGTGTATCTATTAGTATGCTATATTTTTCACAATCACGCCAACAATTATTGTTTAAGTAATGAACCTTGGTTGTTTCACATACAACTGAGTAGACACACCCGTAGTTTTGCGTTTGACCACATCTTGTCTGATTTTTAACTTAACAGAGATGCGGTCTAGGATGCTTAGCTCTAGCACGTACCTATAGCTAAAAGGTACTCGTATCTGTTTGTGTTTTTTATTTATTTGAAAACTCAGTGAACTTAGACAAAAAGACAATTTCTGAAACGTTAGAATCATTTCTAACGTCCCCAAAGGATCGCATGCTATGCTCTCCGGTTCGCAAGCATTTCACTTGTCAGCCAAGACTTTTGGTGGTCGATTCTGTTCTAATTCAGTCACGTGATCATTTACGCATTCGTTAAGCCGTTCTAATGATGTAACTAGTACCTAGTTCTCCGAACCCTTGCTCTTGACCGATTTGGTTCGTTCTCGCAAATCTTCTCAGGATTCAGATACTAAAAAATCTATTCAAATATTATCGATATCGGCTGATAATTAGCGCGACAGCTTTCCCCCTCACATGCGAAATAACCTACCTACTCTATCAAAAATCGCTGAACAATAAATTCCATAAATACTATGTTTATAAAACCTGTGTACCACGTTTCGTCGAGATTCGTTGAAAAATGCGACCTGTAAAGAAAAATCCATCATCTCAAAAGACGAAAGCAAAATTGCCGTTTTAAAACGGAGACTTTCACTTTTGCTTCGGTCAAAATTATAGATCCCCTGTTCATTTGCAGCGTATCGCATGGCAGACGAGGCGGCGGCGGACTGCCTCTTCGAGCGGCTCCGGCTGCACCAGCAGCGAGCGCCGGACTCCACGGAGGTGGCGCGCGCCATTACAGCTCGCATCAACTCCCGCATCACTTCCCATGGTGAGACTTCACCTTTTCTTTTATTTACCACTGCCTCTTCGAGCGGCTCCAGCAGTACCAGCAGCGGACTCCGGATCTGGACTCCGCGGTGAGATTTCACCTTAACCAGGTTATAGTGGTTAAGCCTATTTACTTATTTTGGTTGTGATTCTCGTCGAACACCGGGGTGCATGCCATTTGACACGTGTATACTTCTTATTTATGAGACCCTCAAGAAGCACTCTCCAACTCCACTTTTCAAAAAACCAAGTAATATAAAAACCACAGATCAAGTAAATAATTATGAAGAACTTTTACTCCAGAACCAAGCCTGTTAACAACTGTTCCATACATTTTGTCGACAAGCAATGAACTTGCTGTATGTTGTAAGGAATAATTGATTGTTTCGCGAATTAGGAGTTGATTCCATAGTAAAAGTTGCTCAGAATGATGAGTGCAACAATATCCTAGTAGGTACATGTTCTACAGAAACACCTAGTATACATCTGGATACCAGGTTAGTTTACGTCTTAGTTAGTCTGCTTTCCTTGACTGATTTTATATTATACCACGACAAGTCGGTGAACTTTCGGTACACTTATCTTCAATAATGTTTCCATATACATGCACTATAGTCTGAATTGGTGGATAAAATGATGATGAGTCTTTAGTGGCACGAGTTTTCGTCATGCTTTTAGCGCGAATGTTGTTTAATACTCAATCTGTATTGTATAATGCATTTTACCTTGATTGTCGTTTCGAGAAGCGACGATCTATTTATTTATATATATATATTACAATGTGGGTCACCACAACAGTCACTGTTGTTGTGGGCAAACATCAAAAAAAAAATGTTACGCAATTAATGATCACCGAAACAATAGTCAACACTTTCCGTAAGTGCTACTATCGTGTAATTTCCTGTTTTACAATATCTCGTCTCTTTAATGAGCATAGGCCCTCTTTCATTCTACGATGAAATAATGTTGCAACAATTAAATTATATACAACAAAAAAATAAGAGCCACGAACCAAACTTTTACAACATTTTTGTTACTTTTTATGTCGTCGACAGAACTGCACCCGGAGGCCATAAAACATTGAATTGAATTCGTCGATGCGCGTAGCAATAATCGATAAAAATATTTACTGCACGTTACAGACTTTAACCAAAATTACGACCTATAAACCCTCGAATAATGGTTTACTTTGTAAATCATACACATGAGGAGAAGTAGCTACCGTGATACATTCTTATGTGACCTGAAACTGAGAAATAGTTGCAAGATATAGTTTGAGAAATAGTTTGGCACATTTGAGATAAGTAGTGCCAAAAAAACTGGTAGGGTTCGGATTGAGGCAATGGATGTTTTTACGATACTTCGGCGTTTTTTAGGGTTTCGTAACCAAAGGGTAATAACGGGACCCTATTACTAAGACTCCGCTGTCCGTCTGTCTCTCATGAATAGTTATAGCTATAACGTTGAAATTTTCACAGATGATGTATTTCTGATGCCGCTATAACAACAAATACTAAAAACAGAAATAAATATATAATTAAGGGGAGCTCCCGTACAAGAAACAATATTTTGCTTGTCAAAGTCGAAGTAATTTTTTTTTTATTCCGTAGACACAATACAGGCACTTGTAATCGTCTAGTTACAATTTATAAAGTTCTACTTTTAATTACATTTTTTACTATAAATAAATAAGAACACTTTTTAAATTTTACAAGATCAGTATCATTAGGTACACAAAAAAATTAAATATTAGAATACAAATCAAAAATAAAATTGTATCAGTATCATGAAAAATAACAATGTAGAATATTAAGTTGTATATTCCCTACAAAAATAAATAATTGAAATAAAATATATTAAGGAAGCCCCTACACTGCACGGAACCCTTCGCACGTGAGTCCGGCTCGCACTTGGCCGATTATTATTTATTAATAAATATTGCTAGTATTAGGATCTCTTCTCAGGCATTCATTGTGTCTTATGTATAAAACCATCCATGAACATTAAACATCCCACCTGGTTTCTTATTCTTTCCGAGTCAAATCTATGTCTATGTGCTCATTTTTTGGCTATTGTTTATTAATGATATAAATAAAATAGGAAGAGGCTACGGAAACTACAACTTCGTTGACCTTATAAAGATTGATAGAAAAATACATTCTTCTTCATGGTCTTTTGAATGCCACAGTCGTATTCTTCCACTGGAGGATCGGCTAGATCAATACTAGCTAGTAAATCATTGAGTACTATTATCATGATTCCAAGTTACCCATGAAGCGTTTAGCGACATGTCAACAGTCTGCAGACGAAAATAATCAAATTTACAGTTTAAGTACTTGACAACATCATACCATTATAAATTCAGTTATCGACCCACCGATCACAATTTTCAAGGCCCCGTATTGTTTATGGAGCTGACAAATTACTACTGACACTGATCAGCTTCGGCTGGAAACATTCATGACATTGGAGCAATTTGGGTTCGCAACTCGGAACAAAGGGATTTCAATCAATTTGTAAATTGTGATAGATATTGTTGGTGGCATAGCTTACTATGTATATTGTTTTTGTAATGTTTACTGTGTAGATTTCGCCCCTGTTAGGAGTCCCTAAGAAATAAATTGAATCAAAAATCGATGGGGCATACCTACAAGTTTATTATTTTGAAAGGCAAAGATGAGTAAAAATCTAAATGATAGAATTTGTATTAAAGTTTAAGTTCAGTAAAGATTTGAATTATATAATTTATTCAATATCTATTTTTTGCAAAAAAACCCCGTGTACAGAATCATTACATAGTACAAAACAAAGTCGCTTTCCGCTGTCTGTCCCCATGTATGCTTATATCTTTAAAACTACGCAACGGATTTTGATGCAGTTGGTTTTAATAGATAGAGAAATTCAAGAGAAATGTTTGCAATGCATGTTTGTTGTATAACACACCTGTGCGAAGCCGTGGCGCATCGCTAGAACGCAAATACGGATCGATGTAACATTTTTCACATTATTCTTGGTTTATCAAAAATGGCTTAGTCAATTTCGATAAAATTTTAATGAGACCAATTACGAACTATACTCTTTCCAATAAAAAAATGATTATTGAAATAAGACTAATATGAAAAAAGTTATGCGTGGTTATACGTAAAATATATATATATATATATATTTTTTTTTTCGACGCGTATATATATATATATACGCGTCGAATTGTATACTTAATTAAAATTGTATACTTCTTCCGGTGGTTCGTCGGTCAAAAATACTACATCGATCCGTGCAAACTATTTGCGAATTCTGTACGCGGTTGAAGTCAGTCATGCCATTTTTTTGCAATAAATAGTTATTCTTTCATTGATTTATATGTAGACGTCATAACTAGTTTTCCAAATAAAAATTACAGATTTAGATTTGAGTCTAGCTATAGAACTCTCATTCATTCAGTTTATTCCTTATAGATGTGTATACTGTACACGCCAGAGCCTGCAGCTGGCAGCGAGCCAACCATTAGCGTTTGACAGAATCTTTCACTAAAACGTTGATATTCATGTTATACGAGAAGAAAAGTGACAATTGAGGGCTTCCGATAATGGGCCCTGTTTTACGCAATCTGAGAGTATGTTGAGAATGTAAACAAACCGTGCCAAATGTCATCCGACTAAAACTCAATATTATGCTTGATTAATTTTACCGAATTTTAGAAAATGCACGCACGTGAAGTGTTTTAGCCGCACTATAGGCCCAATTATGAAGGCACCATCTGTTAGACTATTTCTGTTTCTTTTTCACTTTAGGCATTCGATAGAGAGAACACTTTTTACGTTGTTGTTAAATTTACGATGGCACCTTCATCATTAGGCCTGTTGTTTTTATTTCGATCAGTTTAATTAGTTCAGTTCAGATTAAATATTTGCCAACTGTTAAAATTAACTTACCACATATACCTAGTACTTCGTTAAATTGTTTTTAAAATCCGGTTAGAATTTGAAAATGAATGCTGTTATTTTTCCTATTCCAATTACGTTGCATAGACAAATTCTGGTGATTTTTGCATATAAAATATTTTTCTGATCGGATTCCACAGAAACGGCTATTATGATAATAGTTCGACTATTTACTTACCTTCATAGTGATTTGTTTGATCACATGTAAAAGCTAACCGAATATTGTAATATCCTTCAGTACTTACTATTCTGATTCAGTACCTATTTTCTAGACAAACCATACAGATGGGCGAACATTCGAGTCAACTGAATGATTTAATAAAATCTACACACAAAAATGTCCTAGTGGACCAGCTACTACATTGATAAACTAGTTTTTACCCGCGACTTCGCCCGCATACGCAATATATCATTATAATTTATAGCTTATGTGTTATTCTGATATATAAGCTATATTATTGCAAAGTTTCATCTCAATCCGTTCAGTAGTTTTTGCCTGAAAGAGTAACAAACATCCATACATCCATCCATCCATCCTCACAAACTTTCGCGTTAATAATAAGTATTAGTAGGATGAATGATGTTGAATCTTTATGCTAAGTATAAAAAATTGAATGATTTCTTTTCTGATTATTATTATATACTACGGGACTAATCGCGCACTAAAATTACGATAAATAAATACCTCCTCATCCCGCGTTTCGGCCGAGTTGCATCGACCGTGGTCACGGGTAGACATTTATCTCGTAATTTTAGTGCGCGATTAGTCCCGTAGTATATAATAATAATGTGTTCAAATCGCGAAAGCTTAGAAGCATTTCTTTTCTGATATTTTGTATGCGATAGCTAGTATGGTAATTTAAGGAACTCTGAATTGAGTTACGTGAAAAGTTTCGTTTACAAGGTTTTTTGGTAAATAAATACAAGTTTCTAATAGCAGGCTATTAAAAAGTTGTAAACTAAATTAAAACTTTTGCTAGTGGCCAGAAATTCGCGTGACTTCGCCGTGTTAATAGCTTTCCAGCGTGATGGAAAGCCCTTCGAAAGTTCCACTTTCTTTCGCTTATTGAATGCTTTATAGAAGTTTCGTACGCAGGAGGCGTCGGGTTTTGGCCTATTTTCTGTGATAATAGATGTTGATTGTAGTCGTGAACAGGCTGGTACCGCACGCTTGGCGTGGTAGATCTGAAAATTGGACAGGTCTTAAATCTAGTCTACGATCTGCGCCTATAAGCCTAAAGGGTAGCCCTGAGCAAAATATGTAAATTGCTTAACTTAGTGCCGCTGTGGAACTTACTACACGATCATAAAACACGCAAAAACAAATAGTTCTTTCAGTACTGCTATACTATTAGTAGAAAAACGTAAATTAGTGATATGTATATTATTATGTTCTAGCCACCCGCCCCTTCGCACAGGTGTATTGTACATAAAAACCTTCCTCTTGAACCACTTTATCTATTAAAAAAACGCCTCAAAATCCGTTGCGTAGGTTAAAGATCTAAGCATACATAGGGACAAACAGACAGGGAAGCAACTTTGTTTTATACTACGTATACTTGTATAGTGATTCAATCAGGGCAACGTCAGAATATAAGATATACTAAGCGCCACACAAATCGACGGATGAGAAGTTAGCCGCAGATGACACTTCGCTGTGATTCGCTAATTATTGCGCATGTGTGCACAATGCCTATACAAATGGCTCACTACGAGCTCGGGCGTTGGGAGCGCGCGGTAGGCATGAGGTTGGCGGGCGGGTGTGCCCCGGCGTTTCGTCACTCTGGCTCCCGCGCGTTCCCATATTTTGGCTTTTGCGCAGAACGCTGCGCACAACTTCCCATCCGTCGATTTGTGTGGCGCTTAGTATAACAGAATATTTAGGTTCCAAGATAATTAAGAACCCTAATTTTGTTATTATAATATTTAAACAAAAAATAACATATAAAAATCACTGAGATACTTCAACGCTTGTCATTTCTGAAGTGTATCGTAAATTACACGTTTCTTTCAGTGGACCGCACATGTTAGAAATATAAAAATACGTTCGGATTGCAAAAGACAGAGTTTGAAATAGATCACAGTAACAGTTGAAGTTCTTTTGAAGTTTTTAATGAAAAAAAACTATAATATTTATTTATCTCACAATACGTCAGTGAAAAATAATATACTTAATTTTTGCTGACGTTATTCTCAAGCGTAAAGCCGGAAACATACTATCGGACGCGGCTTACAGACGCGACTGACAGCCGCGACTTAGCAATGTGCACAGTCATTAAACATCCGATGTGCCAGATCGCTCTCGGACGTCCTCGACTTATGTCCGGTAGTGTGCACGGCTCAGTGTACTTTCATAGTCTAGGTCGCGGCTGTCAGTCGCGTCCGTAAGCTGCGACCGATAGTATGTTTCGAGCTTAATTCATATTGAGTCTATATCTCTTATTTTTTAATTGACCTCTTAACCTCGGAATAAGAATTGTAAGTGGACAAAGCATTATTATTAGAAAAAATATATAAAGTGTAAAAAGTTGTAGAATTAAAATTTCTGTTGTGGTTATGCTGACGTTTTTTTTATCGAAATTTTAACTAATTGTGCGAAACTTTGCATGAAGAAATAAATATAATAATGACGTAACTGTTGAACCAACTTTGGGAAAAAAAAATCAAGCGTGACAAGCTTTTGTTCTACATTATTAAATTCACCGCTACAAAAGAAAAATATTAAGGATTTAAAATTAACAATACACAAAAAGGTTTTGTTTGACTTATATGTATAACAATGATTTCCTGGTTGAAACTTCTAAGTAAGTAACTCATTTGTGCGTGTATCGTTAACATATGAACCCGCAGCATTATAGATACCTGACTGATATAATTCGTGACGAAATATAAGCAAATACCTACTACATGTTACAAAGAAGTCATGCTATTTTACGGGAAAAGTATTCCGCCTACTCACCAAACGCGAGGAGCCAAACATCGAATATATACGAGCGATCTTTTGCTCCTTGAAAAAAATTACGAGGTCGTTCAACTCTTGCAAGTTTATTGGAAAGAAACCTAAAATAAAAGTAGTAAGTACTGATACTGAATGCAGCGATATCGCGTGAGAAACACCCGTGTACAATCTGCTTTGGTGCAGTGGGCCCTCGGCCAAACGCCTCCCTTCCCGTGCCGGCCTACAAAGTGTTACCATTAATTTATAAGCGATACCCTACTTTGCATACTTATTGGGTTGGATATCCGTGCTTTGATGATCGCAACTGGCACCAATAGTACTGGGGGCCTACTATTTGTTCTGAATGTCTGACAGGTCATGCCTGAACAATAAAGTCTACGAGAAGGGGAAGGACGGAAGCAAGCAGGGGAAGCATGTGCCTTTGAAATGAAACAAATAAATGACTGGCATATTTTTGACCGACGAACTACCGGAGGAAGTATACAATTCGACGCGTATACATATATATTTTTTATGTATAACCTTTTACGCATAACTTTTTTATAGAAGTCCGATTTCAATAATTCTTTTTTTTATTGGAAAGAGTATACTTCTAAATTGGTCCCATTTTTGATAAATCAATAATTATAATGTGAAAAATGCTACATCGATCCGTGCATAATATTTACGTTCCAACAATGCGTCCCGGCTTCACACAGGTGTATTATACATATAAACATTTCTCTTGAATTACTCTATCTATTGAAATAAACTGCATCAAAATCCGTTGCGTAGCTTTAAAGATATAAGCATACATGAGGACAGACAGCGGAAAGCGACTTTGTTTTATACTATGTAATGATTCTGTACACGGGTGAAGTCGGTCATGCTATTTTTTGCAAAAAATAATTATTTATTTTCCATTAAGGATTAAAGAAGCAGTTTTCAATTAAAATTGATTAAAGTATGAGACATAACACTGATTATAAATAAATAACGGAATGGCCTAACAACGTCCGGATAACATTGAATATTTAATTAGGAAGCATGTGCCGTGCCAAGAGCGACTCTTTCTGATGTAGTTGTGAAAAGTAATAGGTATATGAACTGAGTATATCGTGCAACAATTAAACCGATGTTTACGCAAGCGGCAGTTATTTTTGGCACGCCATAAATCCAACGCCTTGACATTGGCCGATAGACAAGTTTCCGTTAAATAATTCTCACAACCACAATAGTACATTATTTCTGATTGCAAGACTCTACTAACAGCTTTAGTAAGCCGTTGTGGTCTAGAGGTAGTGAACCCCGCCTTACAATCGTGAGGTCGTGGATTCGAATCCCCGGTCCCGTACCAATGATTTATTTGGAATTTATGTGCGGAATTTCACGCCACTGACTTTTCGGTTAAGGAATACATCGTGAGGTAACCTGCATATGTCCGTAGAAGAAATTCGATGGTGTATATGAATCCACCAACCCGCACTGGGCAAGCGTGGTGGATATGGCCCAATCACCCATCGTGGGTAGGCCTACGTCCGGCAGTGGACTATTAAAAGGCTGGTACAGTACAGTACAGTATAGTACTAACAGCTTTACTACTGATACAAAGCTCACTATACTCGTACTACTTTTACCTACTCATTAGAAATAGTGGATAAATAGTAAGAATTTGTATCTTTGGGTATTAGTAACTCAATGTAGTAAGTTTCATAGTTTAATAACTGAAATGACTCGACAGTCTGAGCAAATAGACGAAATAGAGGGCATTTGTTTATTTTATACCTGACTATCTGCCCGTCCCGGCTATGCCTGGCTGTAAATTAATTATAACCAAAAGCCTTAGGACATCTAACTCGCATACGATGGGTTCCGTACCGTTTGGAATCCCCCTTTAATATATTTTAATATAATCATTTATTTTTGTAGGGAATATACTCACAACTTAATAATTTGTGAATATTTCAAGAATTTTCCAATAGCCGTTATTAATATCCAGTGGAAAGCAAAAACATTTATTTATTTATTTTATTTTAATTATTTGATTTTAAAATAAATATTTAACAAAATATTCTGTGAACATTTTAGACATCTACGTTCTATCTGTCACCGTTATTACTATCGCCGCTTATTAATATCGAGCGAAAAACGGCTGAAAATTCAGCCATTTCATTATATAGGAGCCCCCCTTGAACTTTTTTTCTGTTTTTAGTATATTTTTGTTATAGCGGCAACAGAAATACGTCATCTGTGAAAATTTCAACGTTCTTCTTCACGGTTCATAAGATACAGCCTGGTGACAGACAGACAGACGGACAGCGCAGTCTTAGTAATAGAGTCTAGTTTTTACCCTTTGGGTACGGAACCCTAAAGAGGTGACTTTATAATATGAAGGGATATAACACGGAATTGATTTCTAAAATATTTAGCCCTTGTCTTGTACCAACAATTATAGGTACCTTATTTAGTTAATTGAATTTCATTTTTCCTCGAACTTGTGACCTACCTTCTACCTAAATTCGAATTATTCATGAAGTCACGAACCTTCACTAATAAGCACACTTTATTGATCGCAAGAATCTTCTCTATAAGAGATCTATCTAGCATAATTCTCTCTCACTTTTTTGTCCGACAAAACGGAGTAGGTACTAAATTCGAAACGTATTTATTGTTTTATGTATAACCACGCATATCTTTTTACGTATACTCCATAAAATTTAACTTGATCTCTGCGACAGCTGTCAGAAAAATCACGCCTATAAAGTCCTGAATTTCTTAATAGTACAGACAGTACCTGTCATGTCATACTTTATGGGCATGTCAATTAGTGATGGGCGACGAATGATCGTGACCACAGAGTTTTAGATAGAGTTTTAAAAAAAAATATCGATAGGTTATCCTAACGATATTTTAAATAAAACTTAATTTATCATTAATTTTGTTGTATATTTAATTATCATAAGATTTTTTACATGTACAATTAAATTAAACCCAATTACATGTTACATTAGCATCGATAATAGTGAAAAATGTCGATAAATACTACCGTTACATTATTATGAGTATTTAATTAATATCATAACAATATTTACATGTGTACATACTTGATCTTAAATAATAGTAAGTAAATAAAATCCAATTTCTCACCTTCGACTCATTCGATTTCATTACAACATTGTTTGAAAATCGATTTTTTCCACCACTATCTCAACTCTAAAAATGTCAATCTTCTATGTCAATGTCACTGTCGCAGAGATCAAGTTAAATTTTATAGAGTATAGTAGTTCGATTTCGGTTTTTTTTTATTAGATAAAGTATATAAATTGAGCCCATTTTTAACCGACGAATCACCGGAGGAGGTATACTTACAATTCGACACGTATATGTACTCGTATTTTTTTATTTTTACGCATAACTTTTTCGTAATAGTCCGATTTCAATAATTCTTTTTTATTGGTAAGAGTATACCTACTTTGAAATTGGTCCCATTTAAATTTTATCGAAATCGGCTGTGCCATTTTTGATAAATCAACAATAATGTGCAAAATGCTACATCAATCCGTGCGAAATATTCGCGAATTCTGTACACGGGTGAAGTCGATCATGCTAATTTTTGCAAAAAATAATTATCACTTAGTTACTTGGCACTGGAAGAAACTCTTCATTACATCCAAAACTACAAAGTTTCTTAATTGTTGTAAAGTGTAAGTACTTCTACACGCTGCAGACAGTTTTATGATATTAGGCGGAAGGGGTGGGCTTGTAATAAATTCAGAATCATAATTTGAGATTTCGTTGACGTCACGCAGTAGAAAATATAAAACAGATGTAAAATATCACCGCGACATTTCAAGAGCACTCATGAGAAATATTGTAATGCTGTTAGCTCTTAAAAATTAATACCACACATACATCGTTTTAATTGTTAAACAAATAAAATAATAAAAAATAATGTAAATACATTAATTTAAAGTTAATCAGTTGATCCGCTAATTCACGATAACTGAGATGTTATTGTTAAAATAACTCGTAACCTAACCCTACGATATTTATGGATCTAAAACACTAATCCGATTAATTGTCCAATAAATCTAAAATGCGGTAGGTCCGATTGTATACATTTCTCGCATTGAAATAACCACGACATTTGAATGAAAGCCAAAGATCATGGGATACTGCGTCCGGATATCGGCATTCTGTAATGCGAACCATCCGAACACCAGTACTAATTTAAATTAATTGCAGTCTGTCAATAACTTCTTGTTGATTTGATATTGATTATGTTTATTTCCGGACTAAAATTCATACGCAGGTAGATTGTAGAGGATCATTATTCTGATAGATTACTAGATAAGACTGCGCTGAGGTATAAAGGGTTAATTGGCATACAGGACTTACTTGATTGTAAGGCTAACCTTAACTATACCGTAAAAGATCGCGCGATTCTATGACATTACGAGAATGACATGAATTCTATTATACTCTATAAAATTTAACTTGATCTCTGCGACAGCTGTCAGAAAAATCACGCCTATGAAGTCCTGATTTTCTTAAAAGTACAGACAAGTACCTGTCAATGTCATACTTTGTGGGCATGCCGATTAGTGATGGGCGACGAATGATCGTGACTACAGATAGAGTTTTAATTAAAATATCGATAGTTTATACTGACGATATTTTAAATAAAACTTGATTTATCATTAATTTCATTGTATATTGTAATATTATAACATTTTTTACATGTGTAATTAAAGTAAACCCAATTATATGTTACATTAGCATCGATAATAGTGAAAAACGTCGAGAAATACTAATAATAATACGATAATTAATATCATACCATTATTTACATGTGTACATACTTGATCTTAAATAATAGTAAGTAAATGAAATCAAATTTCTCACCTTCAACTACTCATTCGATTTCATTACAACATTTTTTGAAAATCGATTTTTTCCACCACTATCCCAACTCTAAAAATGTCAATCTTCTACTGTCGCAGAGATCAAGTTAAATTTTATAGAGTATAGTGGATTGTTTCCTTGTATACTTACTGTTATCCACAAATGTCATCTCTGGTGGACAACAACCTTAAGGCTGCGTTTACACCAGAGATGTGCGATGGAAAAGTGTCGTGCGAGGATGTCTAGCTATGCTGTGAAAATGCGTGGAGGTTTCCACCAAAGCTGTGCGATGAAAATGTGCCTATGAGGATGTGTAGCGGAGCTGTGAAAATGCGCATCAATGTGTGGTGCGAGGATGCGTTGCGAAGTCTTGGCTGGCTGGTACAGTATGCGCAAACCTCGCAACACATCCTTCTCACGCACATTCCTCGCAACACATCCCTCGCTTGTTTTGTATGCGCAAAAATCTAGCTCCGCTCAGCCGTTTCTACCAAAGCTGTGCTGACCGAGGCGAGGTAAATGAAGCAATTCTATTGGTTCTTTACAAACACATCCCTCGCTACGCATCCTCGCACATGGTGGAAACGCAGCCTAAAGGTGTACATAGCCAAGTCAGTCTGAAAATTTTGGTAGCCTAAATATCAGGCAGTCATATTTTACACCATGAACATGACTTCGTTTTGATCCCTCAAAGTAGTTATTTTTATGATTAACTGCCTGAATTTTTCCATTGTACTCAAATCTTTGGCTCCTAATCCTGAAGAAACGGCGGGTTAGTAAAAAACTGTCTCTTTCATTTTCTTTGATCTTATATCTAGCCAGCAAGACGTTGCGATAGTACCCTAGCGCCCAGCGAAATAGGAATTAATGATCATTAGACATAGGAAGTGTACCTAATGGATCAAATCCATCTTTGACTCCCTAAACATCTGTTGTAATTATCTGGCAGCATCGCTAATGATAATTAATATTTTGTTTTGTTTCCACAAACATGCAAGTATGCCCATCAAGATATCAACCGTAATTATTTGTTTGGCAGCTAGGGACAGGGACATGTTTACCTACAGTCGTTTCGTTGGCAACACCTTGGGCATTCGAGTGAGTGAGTGAGTGAACGATACAAAAATGACCGAGTGCTCGGGCAATTCATCAAATATTTCAAATTACTGTACCTGTACTGTACTAGCCTTTTTTAACACGTTTTTATGTAACTAATTTAACCATCTTCCAAGGGTCGTAGCGTAATGAAAATTGGCAGCTGTATGTAGTTCTGATGACAATATGATAATATGGTACTGTCGAACTGATCTGATGATGGAGCCGGAAGATATGAACTGGCATGTGGAATGATGGAAAATCGTATCATAGCTGTTTTGGGTTTCTTAGAAAAGTCTTGTAATGAACTTTTACCACGATTAGATGTCAAGGTCTGATGATGAAGCCGGAAGATAGGAACTGGCATTCCATGATGGAATATCGTATTATAGTCATGTTTGTACTTGTGAGAAAGGCCAGGTTAAGCGTGTTTTTCTGGTGTTTTTTAAACTATTATTTAATAGTCCACTGCAGAACGTAGGCCTACCCACGAAGGGTGATTGGGCCATATCCACCACTCTGACCCAGTGCGGGTTGGTGGATTCACATACGCCATCGAATTTCTTCGGATCTGGACGTATGCAGGTTGCCTCTCTATGTTTTCCTTCGCGGAAAAGCCAGTGGTGTGAAATTCCGTACATAATTCCGGAGAACTTATTGGTACGGGACCGGGATTTTAACCCACAACCTCACGATTGTAAGGCCAGTGTCATTACCACTAGACCACCACGGCTTTCAAATTATATTGAAAGTGAAACGTTCTCAGTACAAAAAGATTGAATATGTTAGAGCTGTAGACTGACGTCTGGCTTTTGGGTAAAATGTTTCTGAATTTTGATTAGCAACATGTTCGTAAAGCAAAGTTTAACTATTCGGGACCCTGGTTATGCATGTTTTGTGGCCAATCCGCTGAATTCATTTGATTTAGGTACAAAACAAAACTTCCCTCTGGACGATTCTCATCTGTAGCTGGTGCAGCGCCTAATGCCCATAGTCTAAGTAAAACTTATTCAACCAAGATGTAAAGACGTTCAAAAAATTATTTTCGAGACAATCACGCCCGCAAAATATCAAAATAAAGTTTTTGTTTTAATTTTTGACTCAGCACCTCGAAAAATATACTCAATAATCGCGCTTTCTTAAGTCGAAATTTTAGCCATCAAATACTTCAAATCTTGAACTTCTTGTTAAGTCGAAGACTCGATAAGTCAAAGTTTTTTGCATTTCCCTTGGCATTCGAGTTATCGAGATTGCACTATATAATTATGCTAAGCGCGTTAATTTTATTATTTAAACACTCGATGCTCAGCGAGCTGACAATTATAAAGCTACTTGATGCTTTTTTTTTACATCCAATATTTTCGACCTTAAATCTCGTGTTTTTATTATCGAAATTAGCTATTTATGTAGAGTGATTTGTGAGTAAACATCAATGTTTATGGAACGCTGTAAAACGGCTCCATTATAAACGATATACGAGAGCTGGATATGTTTATTTATAGGTAACGCTTTAATTTGGAGTACCTACCTATATGATATTGGTACTGATAAAATGGCGACTAGATTTGTTAATCAAGTGTTTTTGAATTTCCTCTTATTAATATGTGTATTTTTTAATCCTTATGCAATAGAAAATATAGGCAACAGTGTTTGTAAGGATTTTCTTTGTTTTAGATACCTACGAGTATATTTCTATATAATCGTACGTGTCAAGTAGTTTTTTTAAGGCATATTGTCTAAGATTCGCTGAACATTAAGAATAAACCTATTTTGTATTCAATTACTTATATATTTCTCGTATTGATTTCGAGTTAGTCGTGTTTTTTATTGTCTAAAAATAGGTTTTATTAATAATAATATATCTTTACTTCAGATAACTAAGATCCATACAAAGTGTTTCACAGAAATACACAAAAATAATATAATTTGACATCAGTAGTGTTGACTGTTCAAATCAATAATAAAGTAAAGTAAGCTAACAAAACAAAAACATTCTATGTAACAAAAATGTATACTCGCCTCTGCAAAATAATTGAAATAACCATCATTGTACTTACTCAACTACATAATAGGTATCACCTACACCATTTTAATGTTATACCTATATACCTAGTACTAGTACATAATACACTCAGATACTAATGCTAGCCATCCGGCTATATTATATTATACAGTTACTATGCAACATTCCGACCCAATGGCAACACAGTGTCCAAATCGTCAGCGTTTTCCTAAACTTTCACGAGCGAAACAGCTGCTCTGCTGAAATATTATGAAAGCGTCCACATCCGGTACCCCATCGAAACGGATCTATTGTTGTTGCTGTAGACATGGCGTCAGCATATTCTAGAAAACGCCGAGAGATGCCCGCTGTGACGTAGGAACTGTAGATAGTAAATTACCTAATAGCATAGTGTAGAAATCATGCAGTATTCTAACGCATATTATGGTTCTAACTGTTTTTAAGCCTATTAAAAATGTGAATCATTGAAATCATAGTACCTAAGTAGAAATGCTATGTGAAAAGCTTATACCCAGTGGTTAGAGGCCCTAGGTCTCCTATGCCAAGAGGTGTGCGTTCTTTCCTCAATTCCCACCCAGTGCAAGTACTTTTGTGATGAACATAGTTGTTTTCTCCTTGTCTGGAAGTTATTATCGATATAAGTGTAAACATTATTTAAAAATATATATTGGCTTATACTTTTTAATTGTTTTATGAAACAGTTTTCTCTTTCGATATATTTAACATAACACATTTGATTTTCATAGTCAAACTTAAATTTATACTTATTATATTAATATTTGGCAGCCATATTCCATCATTGCTTAGTTTGAGGTTAGAGACCATGTGTAAGATGTATCTGATATAATTATTTGATGTATGAAAAACGTCGATGTCACACACTTATACACTAACACGCTCTCTTTATATGGATGTGTATCGAATTATTTCTACGAGTATAATACGTAACGTTAAAAATTCATATAACTCGTTACAAGTAACAGGCGCAACTAGCTTCGCTTTCTTCACATCTTACACGGACTTTTCTTGCATAGTCCAGGCGATTTTATTAGACAACTGTATGAATTACAGACTGTGTCAATAGTGTCTAGTACGCGCGTGGCTCCCTGGCAACCGGCCAAGTCTCCACGATCGCGACCGAGACGGCTTGTCATTGTCGCTGCAGATAGGCCATTTACTGCACTATTTGGCGCGGCCACTTATCGCGACATGCATGGCACGCCAGGTCACTTCCGACAGCCTCCGTGATCTATGACAGGTGACGATTGATAAAATTGCTTCCAATTTGTTTAGGAAATGTGTACTTGCTGTGTTTAAATACAGTGTCCGGCATTTTCATCTAAGTACTATCCGACAACTTACGATGTTTTAAGATAGTTAAACTAGGCCTGACATTGTCGCTGCAGATAGGCCATTTACTGCACTATTTGGCGCGGCCACTTATCGCGACATGCATGGCACGTCAGGTCTCTTCCGACAGCCCCCGTGATCTATGACAGGTGACGATTGATAAAATCGCTTCCAATTTGTTTAGGAAATGTGTAATTGCTGTGTTTAAATACAGCGTCCGGCATTTTCATCTAAGTACTATCCGACAACTTACGATGTTTTAAAATAGTTAGACTAGGCCTGACATTGTCGCTGCAGATAGGTCATTTACTGCACTATTTGGCGCGGCCACTTATCGCGACATGCATGGCACGTCAGGTCTCTTCCGACAGCCCCCGTGATCTATGACAGGTGACAATTGATAAAATCGCTTCCAATTTGTTTAGGAAATGTGTAATTGCTGTGTTTAAATACAGAGTCCGGCATTTTCATCTAAGTACTATCCGACAACTTACGATGTTTTAAGATAGTTAAACTAGGCCTGACATTGTCGCTGCAGATAGGCCATTTACTGCACTATTTGGCGCGGCCACTTATCGCGACATGCATGGCACGTCAGGTCTCTTCCGACAGCCCCCGTGATCTATGACAGGTGACGATTGATAAAATCGCTTCCAATTTGTTTAGGAAATGTGTAATTGCTGTGCTTAAATACAGCGTCCGGCATTTTCATCTAAGTACTATCCGACAACTTACGATGTTTTAAGATAGTTAGACTAGGCCTGACATTGTCGCAGCAGATAGGCCATTTACTGCACTATTTGGCGCGGCCACTTATCGCGACATGCATGATGCATGGCACGCCAGGTCACTTCCGACAGCCTCCGTGATCTATGACAGGTGACGATTGGTAAAATTGCTTCTCATTTGTTTAGGAAATATATATATATTAGGAAATATATATATATAGCTGTATGTATATACAGCGTCCCATATTTTCATCTGCTGTCTGGACCTGGCGATGTTTTGTGGTAGATAAATGCAAAAGATATAAGACTAAAGTATAGTATAACAGCAGCGTCTCGCAGTCTCAGGCATTAAATTACTTTACAAGATTTTTTTACAATCGGAAGCAGCGTCTGCTCTAATATATCAAATGAACTGCCTAATTCACTTCCAATTCCTATCAACAGTAGCTGAGCTGAATTATGACAATAAATATTCACATTTGTATTAGTTTGATATCACAAGAAACAAGATACGTAGACCACAAAAAACAAGACTGCTCTGATCCAAGAACATAAAATTATTTTGAAGTTATTTTTATTAACGAACAATTTCTCAGAAACATCGTATAATTAATTAGGCTACCTTATACTCAGTGAGCAAAAACAATATTTACTGCTTCCTCTCCATCAGTAATTATTCGATTATTAAAATATGTTTCTGCTCTACATAAATACTTAATCAGCCTGATCTGATGTATAATTTGCATAAAACTACTATAATTTGCCTAAACGATTTATCGGACATAATTACTTTTGGCTGTTCTTATGGACGTTGACGTTATTCGGTTTACTGTCGCTTCAAGTACGAATAATTATACTGGAATGTGGTGCGAGGATAATAATAAATTTAAAGGGTAAATATCACTGGTCGGCCTCCGGTTGCCCGGAGCCGAGCGCCACATTGAACAAAGGAGCTCGCGGAAGCAACACGGTCTGCTTACAACTGTTGTGTCTCCCAATAACACAATATTTGTACAATGTACAGTCATAGGATAGGATATTATAAAAAAGCCACAAACTCAAACAAAAATATTTCTAAAAGAGGTCCTGGAAGAAAAGGTCATGCCATGTGTGCGCACACAATCAAGTATCTATGTTTGAAACTTTCAAGCAAACTCTGCCATTTTTAGAGCTACCTAAGAATTAATACTTTTCTACTTTTCTACTATTCTACCAATGAATCCTTTTCTACAGGGTTATTTCTAATCAATTAGCATCCTTCTAAGGGCTTATTCTGTACATCAAAACTAACAACTTTTGTACTACGACTTTCGTCAAAACTAAAAAAAAATTTTGTTGTTTCATAGAAAAATTTAGTTCACCCGCGACAAAATGTATGGAACAGCTGATGTTGAACAGTTTTGACGAAAGTCGTAGAACAAAAGTTGTTAGTTTTGATGTACAGAATAAGTCCCTAGAAGAATGCTAATTGATTAGAAATAACCCTGTATAGACAAGCTGTTATAGGAGTGTTTGTAAATGGATAGTACTTGATAAAAAAAAATATGTATCTCATCTGGTTATCAGATCGGAAGATCCGCTGAAGATCAACATCTTCAGCGGCTCTTATATAGACCATTATCTTGAACCCTGTTTTAATTACTCATTTTTTGTATCCACTAAATAAATTATCACTTCGTACCACATAAATTGATGATCACTATGTCCAAAATTAGCCACTGATTTTAGTGCCTTAAAAGTAACCCTGTAGATCTAGCAATTGTAATACTAGCGTATTGAAAAACGAAACAGGCTCGAATTGCGCTGCATTCCGATCCCGGCGCTATTTCTACGAAACATGTCTCGTTGTCTTGACAATTTTAATTTACATTTCAAGATAGAAAAAAAATTGAGCGTGTCAAGCATGTAAAAGACCTTGGGAAAGCCAATGAACTTAGTTTTTACCCGACGACGCAAGTGAAGCCAGAAATAGAGCATTTAGAAGGAAAAGCCTATTGACGTATCTGTATTGATTGTGTAGTGATATGTAAAATTTGTGTAGCGTTACCATAAACAAAATGTATTTTTAAAACAAACAATACGAGAAAAAATGATATAATTAGTTGGTATGAAAATTACTGTGAAGTTTCTCAAACATGTTTGAACAGAAAGATTACTTACTAGTACCTACATATTTTTTCATCTCCGATAACCATGCAACACTTAGGTATCAGGCTGGCAGAGGTCTCCAATAATAAACAATCAAAGCAAATTCAGTTTTACTTACTGGAAATTTATAAAAATCTGGATTAAGAGCTTTACCATTCCATAGCTTATTTAGATTGCTTCTTGTTTCAGATAAACATGTCCGACAGAGTACTTTGGAAAAAATATGGAACAAACAATCGGGGGCCGTGCAGATGCTCCTTACATTATTGGAAGTAAGTAAAATAATGTTATTTTTATTTTTCTTTCCAGAATTTAGAAATATCTAAAAAAGCGTAATTATAAGAAACTTCACAGTTAAGCAAATTTTTCGAATGTTGATATTTCGAACCCCAATTGAAGAGGCTTACACAATACTTCCGTATTTTTTAAACTCACGCAGGATTACCTTAACACAACTAATTTATACTTATAGTATCATTGTATTTTTATTTTATTTTTAGAACTCTAGGGATACAGCCACCTGCACATACATAACGTCAATCTTAAGAGAAGCACTATGTCTCAAACAAGGAAAGGGCAAAAAATGCTCAGGTATGTTGGTGCTTAAATTACTTATTCGTTCTCATATTTTTTGTTCTATGATCACTCAAGCATTGATCGACTATTTTATTTCATTGTATCAAATTATTGACCCACAATAAAAATCTATAAAATCCAAACATGTTCTTGCTAATAAAATAAATGATAAGAAATAATGTTCCATTTTGATCGCAAATTTTGGCAAACTAGTACCTATAGAACCTCCGGCAAACAAGAACGAGAGCAAAAAAGCTGGCAAGAAGGAAAACAAAAAGCAAGGAAAAGAAAACAAAGCGCCTCTTGCCAAAAAGGGTATGTGTAGTGTGACGCTTAATTTGGAATTTGCAAGTCGATTGTATCCGTCTGCTTACTCGATATGCTTAAAGCCGCTTATATTACAGCACCTAAAACGATTAATATTAGATGCCATAAATCATACGTGGGACGCAACATTAAATTAGCGAATAAAAGGCCTTTGCGTGTCGATTCCAATCGATAGGTTATTAAAACTGGAGCACGTCATTATTCCTCCACTTGAATCTTGAATTGATGATTGCACGTCAACTGTTGGGACACGTTGACATTTCAACTAAGTAATGTAACGTAAATACCCTTTCTACTCGAGTAGCTGTCCTGCCACTGACATTTAAGAAGCGCTCACTAACACGCCTGACTTTGGACCAGTTTGCGCAGCCTTGTAAAGTAACACTATTGTCAATAAACAACAATTTATATTTCTTTCACTAGTTGTTTTGTTCGCTAACATTAACGCAAAAATACTACCTTACTTACATACAATACTTGTAGAATCTCGAGGATCTCTATATGCTAATGATATTTTATTGACATAAGCATAATATACACCAAGCATAAAGTGTATTTCACTTGAAAATGTGAAAGATCCGTAATATCAAAGGTAGGTCAGAAAAAATACATAATAGTATATGTATCTCTCTGATTTCAAAATCTAAATAAGATATACACTGATAACTTGACTCCCTTCAAAAGTTTTTTTTTAAAGTTTTTAGAAATGTTAGCTATGCTTTTATACTAGGTACTCTAATGATTAATTCAATAAATAGATACTATTATTTATATGATGATAGTAAATCGTAATAAACAACTATGGTATGTAATACATAAGATGCATATCTGTCTTAAAAATATGTCCATAGTGGCACCTCGTTCATTTCCTATTGACGAATGGATCTTTAAAACGAATAGGAATAAGGACATACGAGTACCTACATATGTTATTTAAAAAATAGAATACGATAATGCGCTTTTAAAATGCTACTAGCTCACTCAGAGACACGCTGTGTAAATATTGCACACGTTTTCGTTTTATCTAATCACTGACGCTTTTGTCGACTAATTTCCGTTGAACCTTTTCAAAAGTTCATCCGTCATGCGCTTAATCCACGTGTCGGGCAAATGAACAGGGCCTTGATTCGCCATCGACATAACGTAACGTGCCTAAGTATTTTTATTTTCATTTTCACGAATTTCGTTTAGAATTTTTTTGTTACATGAAAAATGATTTTGGAATCAATTATAAACCGATAATTATAAAGTTAAGTGTTTCGACAAGTAAATGTAATTTTCATGTAAATATCTCGAAAAAAAACTTAGGGCACGTAACGCACACGTTTTCATAAAGAATCACCCTACAGATCGATGAAGGATATCGGTAATTTCAGCGAACAACGTGTCGCGTCAGGAGTGCACGCAACACTTGATATCCATAAACGGCACGCAGGTGGTGATCCGCACGTTGCTTGCCACGCACAACAAGCGCGACTGCAACGTTGGCACCGAGCTCACGCTGCACGACCTCGTGTGGATCGTCGCCTCGCTCGCGCCCCGAGGTAGGCCTCAACCAATCCCCGACTTCACTTCTTCCAGCTAACAACCTCTCCCGACACATCTGCGCTCAAGACTTTGTATCCATTAAAGGCACCCCGGTGATCTTGAGAAAGATCATCGGCCTCATTCACGACAAGCGGGAGCGGCACGCGGGCACGGAGCTCTGCTTGCAAGACCTCATCTGGATCCTGGTTCCGCTTAGCTCACGAGGTTACTTATTTATTCATTCAACTTCAAGAGCAAATCCGTGGAGCAATTTCCATCTTTTCTTGTCTAGTCTAGGTGTTTCACAACACAGTTTCAAAATCACAAACTCATACCAGAGAAATCTGGGCACAGCAATAGCAATTTATTTGGCGTGTGGAGAACCTAGAAGATCTATTCGCTTAATTTAGTTTCAAACCAGTATCTAAAACATTATATATATTATCGAAACTAAACTAACGTACATATACCACAAAGAGCCAGCTAGACGTCGGAGAACTGTAATTTATTCAGTTTGTAAATCAGTCTTCATAATATATGTTGTTGTCCATTTCGTCTAGAATGCAATATCGTAAATAGACGTTTGATTCGCTTTCAGATCCAAAGTTCGCCATGAAGGTGAGAATGCTCGGCTGCGTGAGAGCAATGCACTTGATTCTGAAAGGACACTTCACGGACAACAAACTTATATTCCCACTGCTTGTTATTATGAAACAACTGGCAAAAAATCGTATGTAAAAATATGCTCTGAATTTGGGTGAGTAAGGTTGCTTGTACTATTATGGTAATTTATGTTGATTATGTTTCAGCTGTCACGACGTCTATTCTGATCCGTGATGGAGTAATACAGACATACGAGCGGGTGTTGACGAGCCTTGGCTTCATACCCACCGCCAGGCTACGATTGTGTTTGGACGCCATCGACTACTTCAGCAAAAACAGTTAAGTGACCTATTTAATAAAGTTATTCAATCACGACATATCCAGTCGACAATTCAATTTGGAAACCTCGATCTTTAATATGGATGATTTGTTTTGTCACGTACAATTTGTCATGCTCCCACACACAAAACGTCTGTTACAAGGTTATCAAAAGCTCTGTCGTAATATTAATTGCATACGCATGATCGTTCCGTGAACACGGGAAATAAATATTGTCATTCGTGTACACCATCGTTTGTGGAAGTTTTAAATTTTGTGTTCAGAACTTTTTCACTCAATGTATTCATCACGATGTGTTTTGTTGTTGTAGTGATAATATCACTGCCATTTATGTAACAATATCAAGATCACTGTTGCTGCTATATAATTTATGAATTCGATTTCCAATTTTGATCTGTGTTACATGCGATGTTCGACTTATGTGTGCAATACAAACGATTCATTACCGGAATACACTGTTTAAGATGTCTGCTGGAATCTTAGGCATGCTATATATGATTGGCTCAGCTCAACTCTGCCAATAAACGTTAATTCCGATTCGGAATATTTAATTACATTTTAGTTACATTATGTGGTTTTGTAAGTATTTTTTTCACGATTTCAGGGTACGTCCCATAGTAAAACTTGCTCCTCGTAATGATGATTGTCTTTTTAGGGTTCCGTACCTCAAAAGGAAAAAACGGAACCCTTATAGGATCACTTGGTTGTCCGTCTGTCCGTCTGTGTGTATGTGAAGATCTCGGGAACGCGTATATCGAGTTGAAATTTAAACTGTATACTTATATGGTTTCTTGACACTTCTAAAAGTCTCTGATTTTTACGTAACAACCTTATTAATTAATTATTTATCTTTTGGCACCTATTTACTAGGTCTGTCGTACTGAGCTGAACATGTGTACAACACGCCATACATATTTTGTGATAAACTATCACCACGCAAGTCAGTCATTTGTCCGTAACTCACACAGAGGTGTGCTGCATGCAGATTGTGAAGACAGGCCTCTGTAGCGTACTCCTGAGGGTGTTCGACCGCTGGGACCGCTACGAAGGACGCATGCGCCTCAAGATTTGTGCGCACATCCTGCAAACACTGCAACACCTGTGCAACATAAGTATGTTATCATCAAACACGTCAAACACCTTTCATAATCACACCATCAGGTTTTGAAAGCCACACAAAAAGCATCTCAATTTATGTTGTCTAGTAACTTTCCGGAATGTTTAGAGCATTTTTTGTATACCGTCATAAAAATCTTTGAAACTTTTACAGTTATAATGTGTAATAGAGTTGAATTTGAGTTGAATCAGTTTATCTTTATATTAGATAGCTAGATTAATATTGTTAGTATTGCAAATTTGATGGTTTAGACAATGAATTTTTGATGATTTAGATGTAAAATCTAGTCACATGGTAAAATAATGTTATGTATTTCAGAGGGTGGACGTAGGGCATTATGTACAAAGAAACACGTACAAACGTTGCATAGATTTTGTTACCAATGTCCCGACGAGCCCGAGTTCGACGGGTTGCTGGCGAGGGTGTGTTCAGTGATCACGCTTTGCCTGAAGCACCAAGCGCTGCCCGTGCCTGCCTGTAGTCCGGCCATGTTCAATCTCAACCCTATATTGAAAGGTAAACATGAATTTTGCTATCGTAACGTAATTTGAAATGAAAGCCATACCTTGATTCTATCAGCACGCAAAAGAATTAATAATGATGATGATGACAATAATATAGCTGAATATTACTCCATGAAAAAATCAATGGAAAACAATGTACATAATGGATTCGTAAAGATATAAAACTAAACGTGGATTCTTTGGCAAATGCAAATTTATAAATACCGGATGAAGCTGTTTCACGTTGACTGTATCTTTTAAACACCTGACTGAACTAAAACATGACTTCAAAAGTCTTTCTGAGCGTCTGGTGGACGCGACGCGTGACCAAGATGCTGGTGCTTATTTGGCTCAACGTATAAGCATTACCATTCAGCGTGGCAATGCTACCAGCATGCTGGGCACGCTGCCAACTGGCAGTGGGCTTGAGAATTTGGATTATATTTAGACCTTCAAGGGTCTGTAGATGATCCAATTGCTTTTTATGTATCTAGTAGTTAGTTTTAACCTATGTAAGTAGTGTCGTATTTTGTTGTAATTAATAAAAGCACTTGTTCTATTTAAAATTATTTACTTACAAATATCTACAGAAGAATAATAGAAGGCTCCAATCTACATTAATTTAAAAAAATATTGGTTACAGAAATAAAAACTATTTTATTATTATTTATTTTTATAAGAGCTACAGTCCTTACACACATACATACCGACTTAGATATTCACATTAAATAATTCACAATGAACAGTTTTCTCGAATCTCGACGTTATGTCACCTAATTAGTGCTTGTAACCGAGCAAATTTGGCATCGCGCGGCGTTGGAGTCGCCTTACAATCGCCTTACGACTAACTGAAAAGTCTGCCCACTACATAGCTTTGGCAGGGTTTTGGCTCGGACACTTTTTGTTGCATTATTGTGACTCTACCCATAGATGTTTGCTCGAAGTATTTACGCTATTCTAATTTCTAATGTTCCAGGTACAAACGCGTCCTGGCCATGTCACGATGATGATGAAGAAGGGGGCAATTCTGATTCAAAGACCGTTAACTCGGATGACGACGACGATGACGTACTGCCAGATTTAGATATCGAAGGGGTTGAAGAGTTTCCTGAAATGGATTTCGAGGAACGCGGCAGTAAAAATGATAGTGCAGAATCCAATGAAGCTGTTAAACTACATGTCAAAAGTGGTGATAGTTTACAGAGTTCACTTTGGATAAATCCTAACGAGAGAGATATAGAAGACTTAAAAAAGTACGAATCTTTACTTTCTTTACTCGTCTTAACCTTAACGTCTATTTACCATTTTACCTACAGTCAAGTAAAAATTCTCTCCATCGAAAATACTCGTACATCTAACCTCACTTTTACGCACTGAAGAAGCCGAAAGTGCCGCAGTCATCAATCAAATCATATGCAATATCCCGCACCTGGACGACCCATATTTGTGTCAAATGCAGTAGGCGATTGAAGTTTTCAGCGTGGTTTAGTACCTTCAACGCACACAAGAACGCATTCACCATAATAGATACTCTACTCATTATAATGAGCGTTACATCAGTTGGTGAAAAGAACTAAGTACGTCCAGTATGCAATCTCTAATGATTCAAATAATAAATTACGAGCGACCGCTTGTCAGACAATTAAACCATTTCGTCATAGTTATTCCTTGTTATCTTGTAATGTAAAATTGTTCAAAATTGTGTATTGTTTCATACTAATTTTTCGTTTCAGATATTTTATTTATTTTAAAGAATTTGGTTCCTATAACAAGCAAGTAAAGCTAGTGAAAAGCCGTTCCAATTCCCGAGGGTCCATTCTAGAAGATTTTCTACTCTCCCAGTCGGGGTCCAACCGTTCAGCGTCCTCTAATATGAACGTCTCCCTTACTGCCGTATTAGGGAACACTGACTACGATGGCAATTCAGGACCACTATCACAAGCGTCGTCTTTATTGATGGGATACCACAAGCTACACGAAGTTCCGTGTAAGTAATGATCAATATTTTCTTGAAAATAAATGAAACGGAAGTTTTTTTCCCTAATTTCGGGTTGATCCGGTAGTAAATGTTGTTCATAATGATGGTTTTAATCACCTTTTTTCGGCTTTGTACAATGTTTTGTAATATCTTTTATCACTAATTTGACGTATTTTAGGTATAAGTAATGCTTCAGAATCAGTTCATTATAAGCTAGATAAACTGATTTAAAATGGAAGTGCCTGTTATAAAAGTTTTTCCACTTGTATCTTTTCATTGATCTCATATACTGTACCTAACTACCTTTAAAACTTCACAGTTTAGAAACAGTTGAATTGAAAATTTCAAAATGAAATGAAATTGAATAGACGCACGAAAAATTGTTCTTTTCCACAAAAGCATGTAATCTGCAAAGAAACACTTCTGATTACTAACTTACAACATTGAAAATATAAAAGTAATTCAAAAGCCAACTCAAAAATAATAATTGTCGTTTCTCTCATTTCAGCAACAGCTTCGTGTTCCTCGTGTAAAATACACAAAGATATCGGCAAATATAGTTCGTTTTCTTCCGTGTACGCGACGATATCGTCACGAGTGAGGAGCGTGGTGCCTTTCGTGAAAGTTGCCTACCCTGACATGATGGGCGGGCAGGGGAACAATCAGCCTGAACCGCTTAACAAGATGGAGAGATCTGCTTGCAGGTAATATTCTACAGGAAAGTTCATTGCCTCAAATGAAGTATTAATTGTAGGACAAAGCAATTTGTATTCATCAAAAGTGAACTTTTTCTGTTTAAAAGCTTTTAAGTTTTAACCTTAATAACACCCAAAGACTCAATCTCATACGTGAGCGTGTTTACATTTATTTAAATGTCTGATTTGTATAAAGTTCAGGGCAACATTATGTAACCTGAATCTAATTGGAAATTATTCATTAGTTTTATTAGTAAATTAATTTAATATCGTCTGGACAGATTGTCTTGATGTTCGATTCGTTACATTTCTTCTCTGCTTTTCCTCTCCCTGCCCCTAATAACAAAAAACTATTTAAAACATCGGCAAATATTCACAAAAAAATATTCATAGAGGATATGAAGTTAGTATTATCGTGTTATTGATTAACCATTGGATCCGTATTTAATTTCCAGGGTAAAACTTCTGTCGTGTGTCGATAGAGCAATAAATCCTGAAGCTTACATGAATGAAGTAGTTTATGATTTGGACCAGTTCTCAAGCGGAGCTTCGAACAGCGCTGAAACTCCGTCTCAGAAAAGGTTAGCCGAAAATATCATTCACTACGCGTAAAAGACATAGTGGGTAAATTATAAGTAATCCCTTTTAACTTGGCATGATAAAATGTATGTTTTTTTCACTTATAAAGTGAATTTAATTTCTACACTTCTTGTCAAAATTGTTTGAGCATCATTATTAAATACAACGTTGTTTATTTTTCAGTGCTGAATGCGGATGTTTTTTGAATAACACCGATGAACTAGAAATCTCAAAAGTGAATAGTTTTTCGTCCCGACTATCCTTCGAGTCAAGATTCGAATCTGGCAATTTAAGAAAAGCAATCCAAGTAAGTAAAGTTTAAAAACATATTAAGTCCAATTATGAAGACGCCATAGTAAAATTTAATAGCAACGTAAAAAGTGTTCTCTCTATCGAATGCCTAAAGTGAAAAAAAAAACAGAACTATTATATATTGCTAATATAACTACGATGACATACAACATGGTTACTAAGACGTTTTCCATTTAGTTCAATGATGTTGTCTATTAATAGTGTAGGAAACTGGCAATGTGTAGCAATCTGGCATATATATATAAATAATTTTTATCTATAGGTAACATGTTGTCTTCCTTCCAGGTAGGTCCTCGAGAGTACGAGCTTATTCTTATGCCCGATGTGAACTCGACTAAGCGGCACCAATGGTTCTACTTTGAGGTGCGCAACATGCAGCAAGGTCGTCCCTACATCTTCAATATCGTCAACTGCGAGAAGTCAGACAGCCAGTTTAACTTCGGCATGAAGCCTGTCATGTATTCCGTCAAAGAAGCCATTTGCGGACGGCCAGGTTAGAACGATTTCGTTTTCTCTGAACTGATCTTGTTTATAAGCATGAGCTGATCCTTATGCCCGGCGTGAACTCTACGAAGCGCCACCAATGGTTCTACTTGTAACGTGCATAAGGACCGCCTCTACATCTGCAATATGAGGAGTAGCATATGTTTATATATGTATATAAACATATGCTACTCCTCAAGCTCTTTGTGAATTCGACAAAACGGCACCAGTAGTGGTTTCACTTCGAAGTGCGCAACATTCGGCACGATCGCCTCTATATTGATATTTTAGTCTAGCATCTAAGATCCATTTTAAAATTAGATCAGACTGTTTGTGATTTTTTTGAGTTTCCTAATCATCTTACTTATTATGTTCTTTCTGAGAACTCTCTTGCTACCACCAACCTGACTCACTTGCCAATCAAATCTTGCCTTGATTTGAAATTCGCGCTTATTAAAGTATTGAATTATATGTTTCAGGTTGGGTTCGGGCGGGGTCCGAGATCTGCTACTACCGGAACAGCTACCATTACGCTAACATGAAGAATCACAACAAGTGCTACCTCACCGTTACTTTCAATATTGAATTTCCTCACAACAATGATGTGTGCTACCTCGCGTATCACTTCCCTTACACATACTCCATGATGATGGTTAGTAAACTCAGCAGCCACAACTAGTGCTACTATACCGTCACTTTAAATATTGGACTCCTGCAAAACAGCTTTATTATTTGGTTCCTACATGATGATAATGGGTATTTTGGGAACTACATAAAGTGACTCATCACTCTTTAATATTGAGTTTCCTCACAGAAATGACGTGTATTACTTGACGTACTACTTTTCTTGCACATTCTCCATGATGATAGTGTGTTTAGAAAGGAACTACAAAAATATGTACCACCATTAATATCTATCGAGTTCCAAATACAGGCACACTATGATAATGGAGTAATTGTGAGACTGGAAGAAGTTGTTCCTATTATTTCCGAAAGTGCAACCTTTGGTTATTTATTTAACACAATCGCATGACGATGTCCCCAAGTCCAAAGAATACTGAAGCGAAATAACAAGCGGGACAATTAATTTATACAACAATCGTGTATCATATCAGAACATTTTTATATTATCAATGAGTTTAAAAATAAGAGGTTGTGCCCTGTCGGCGAATGATGTATTATGGCAGGTTAAAAGACGTCATCGTCATTTAATAGCAACGTCAAATAGTTTTCTCTCTATCAAATGCATAGAGTGAAAAATAAATAGGGCTACTCTAAATTGCTATTATAATTACGATAGCGCCTCTAAAATTAAGCCTAAGTATTTTTATAATCACAGCTTCAAAGTTACCTTTTTATGAGTCTTCGATATTTATGAAGGCCTAAAATGCTATCAATAATGCGATGAATGAATAAGTGACATACCTAGTTTGTTTTCATTATTGTTCTATACTATGTAACGTTATTTATAATAAATATAGGTAGTCATTCTTTTCCACAGACCAAAATTTGGCAATGGAGTAATCAAATGCCACCAGGATCGTACTTGCGTGTGGAGCCACTGTGCTATTCGCTGAACAACAACGAAGTGCCTTTGCTGACTATATCGGGTGACGATACACCGTCCAACCCTATCGTGGTAAGTTTTTCTCCGATGACAAAATATGGTACTTTCACTTACATTATAAAGGATAAAATTAAATGTGGTGCCTATATTATGTTAAGATTCTTCGAACATCGACATCAACACTCGGCATCATGATGATACCCGTGTTCGTTTACCTGATTTAGATATAGGTAGTTGGGTGGTGAATATTCTTGCATCGGCTTTTGGGACAAAAGCTAAACTTCGGAACTTGTGATTATCATTTCAGACAATAATGATGAATCATGATAATGCCAGTTAAGGTAGAAAAAGCAAATACAAATCATGAAATAATGCTCATAAACTCGCGCGTACATCCGGGTGGGAGCAATGCTAGCTGGGTGATGGTCTACCGGCAGTCGTTTAGAATAGTCACAGTAAGTCATAATAGTCATAAGTCTATATCTCGACTCGCTCTTGACGATTTTATTCATACTTACTCACAAATAGATTGCGAGCGGAACAGAGGCGCAGAGCATGACTTGCTGGCATTTGTTTACTAATTCAAATGTTCATAGATGACGGCGGACCCCCATCCATACATACACTCGCGGGCCACAGGTTAAGAAACGATGTTCTAGTGTTATGCTTATTTTAATATTATATCAGCTCTCTCATAAGCTCTTTCATAAGCCGAATCAAACTTCTTGGCGGCTGTGAAGTTAGCTACAAGCTGCGCAAAACCCAATCCTGATTGAAGTTCACTTAACAGCCACGCGAGGATGGCGTTTGGGCAGCTTGTAACTAACATCACAGCCGCCAAGACGTTTGATTCGGCCCAAACTGTTGAAAGAACGAAATAAGACCTCGGACTTTGTGATTGTCTCTTAGGACCGCGAGATAGTATTTCTAACTGCGCGCGTGCACCCTGGCGAGAGCAACGCGAGCTGGGTAATGGATGGCACGCTGTCATTCCTGCTTGGCGAGCACCCAACCGCGGCCTCGCTGCGACACAAGTACGTCTTCAAGATCGTGCCCATGCTCAATGTGGAAGGAGTCATCAACGGCTGGTGAGTGCTATGTGACATTTATTCATTGTGTAATCCACGTACCGAGAAGTGCAGCGTAAGACGTCTACCCACAAGGCAGATGGTGGACGAATAACCTCATTAAGATCGCAGGATTACGCTGGCTACAAGCTGCTTCCAACCGGTTCTATTGGAGAACCATAGGGGAGGCCTATGTCCATTAGTGGACGTCTTGTGGCTGATGGATGGATGGATGATTGTATAATAGCGCGCGTAATTGATACGAGAGCAAGCTAGCTGGATGATGAACGGCACGCTGTCGTTCTTGTTGGGTGAGTACCCCACCGCGGCCGTCACTGTGACACAAGTACGTTTTCAAGAACGTGCCCATGCTCAATGTAGAAGGAGTCATCAACGGCTGGTGTCATATAACGTATATTAGATTGTAAGATAGAACTAACGGCGCGCACACCCCGCATAGAGTAATGCGAGCTGGGGGAAAGACGGCACGATGATGTTTCTAACCAGTGAGCCCCCACCGCGGCTGCGCTGCGACACAAGTACGTTTCTAGATCGTGCCCATGCACAATGTGGAGGGAGTCGTCAACGGCTGGTGATTGCTATAGTACTATTATAACATTATCATCATATTTTAGCTATACCTACCTAATATCCAACTGCCAAATGTAGATCTCCGCTATAAGTTCTCCAATAAGATTGGTTGGTCGGAAGCGGCTCGAAATTCATCATTATATGACCATTGGAGCGTCCACTACTGGACATAGGCCTCTACAGATCTCTAATAAAACCCACGGCTCGTATTCCGCTTTAATCAAGTCATCTGTCCACCTTGTGAGTGGCCGTCCTACGTTGCGCATCTCGGTATTGTAGGCACCTTGTTATATCGTTCCATTATAAACAAGTGTCTAGCCGCCGCACCGCACATGATAAGTTACCAATGGCCGCTTCTTCTTCTAGCGTCGGTATTCTATTTTATTGGATCTATTCCTTTTTTTTTCAATCGATTGATGTTTTTATCATATATTTTCGATAACTGTTATATTCTACGGTAGGCTTTTGAAACTTTTAAATCATGAATGCTATTAAATGTCTATTTTAAATGAAAAACCAACACTCGTACAAACTTTAAACTTTATTTAATTAATCACTTCACTATCAGAGTTCATACTTAAATTGTAGCTTAAATATATACGACACGTATAAACACTATCTATTAAACCACTATTCGGAATGATATGTCCCGACAACTATACTCATAATTTTCTTACATTAAATTAATACACATATTACGGTCTATACGAAAACACCGGAGATCTGACGTCTAGCTTAATTAACTTACGAAGTTTAGGTACCTAAATATCGTGGAATACTTACTACCTACATTTTGTGATATTCGACATCGGCGAAGACGGAGGCAAGTCGCCGAAGCGAGTCGCCAGCACCTTCGAGGCTACAATTAAATATTGCCCCGCAAATAAACATTCCAAGTTCCCATAACTGTCGAGAATACAAACTACGATTTTAGAAATCTCACTTACATGCGATACGTGCGGAAATGAGGAGACGCGCCCTCGCTAGCGAGCTCCTTTAAACACCCTAAGCGCCTATTGATAGAGAAATAATACTTTTGGTAGAGTCAATAGCAAATCGTTTGGGGATCCGAGCCGCGGATGACGTCAGTACTTGGGGGGAGCCAGCATGCCGCTGGCGTGGACGGAGTGCTCTGTGGCGTCGGGCTCGGCGGTGGATGGGGCTTCGTCGGCCGCCGCCTCGTGGCTCAGGAACGCGCCGGGGTCGTCGCCCAGCATGCCCTCGTCGTCCTCGTACGGGCCCTGCGTCGCCGCCTCCTTCTCCTCGGCCTCGTGGTTCGCGTCGGCCGCGCGGGAGTAGTGAGAGTCGATCTGCGGCGGCGCCTTCAGCAGACCGCTGCTCTTAAGATGCGGCGACTGGAGCCCCTCCAGCGAGGACGGGCGCAGCTTGATCAGGTCGTTGAGGGTGAAGTGGGTGGGCAGGTGTTCGGACAGCGGCGGCGGCGGCGACGACGACGTCAGCGGGTGGGCGGTCGTCGTGGTCGTCAGCGACAGCGGCTTCCTGCCCAACATAATACGACCCTCGTGTTAGAGAGCCGCTTGCACATGCGTTTACAAAATATAAACTTTATTGTTATTATGACCACAGGTAGAAAAATAATATCTTAGAGTAATAGGCTGTTTAAAAATTTGCATAGGTCCAAAAATTAAAAAGGATTTAAATAGAAAGGATTTTAATAGAGGATTTTAATAGAATAATACATACGATAAATCAACCTTATTTTACAACATGACATTAAATAATCTAAATAAGTCTGACAAATCCAAATTGCGCTTTAAAATTACGTTGTTTTTCACTTACTGAGTTATATCAAAATTTACCTATGGCTGCTCATAATGTATTTAACTCCAGGAACAAACTCCAGTCGTCTGATCGACACTACGTTACTCTTGTGATTTGGATTTCTTTCCGCCTTGAAATTTCAATGGACGGCAAGTTGTCAGATTAAAAAAATAACAAAAACACAAAACAAATGTTAGTTTAAAAACTTAAGATAATAGATGTTAAACACAACGCTCAAGTTATACACAAAGTGTATCACTTTACAAGAGATACCAAGCAAAGCCCCCTTCACCCACCCACCAAATAATTTGTGAATTTTGAAGAGTTGTTACCAGTGTAAATTGGAAAAATGTAATAGCCAAAGATATTGTCTGCTGGGTGTAGGGCTCTTGTTTGGTGGTTGGGTTGCGCAGAGGCCAGGTCCCGCGGCCCACGCGCTTCTTCGTTTACCATTTACACTTGAACCGGACACTATGTTAGCACGTACCTCCAATATCTACACAGTTACTGATAGTGCGTCGTCTCATGGACACATTTGTAACAAAGGAAGTTTATAGAAAAGTGCGCGCGGCATAACAGGGATCGGGCCTCCGGAGACGGCTGGCATCTCACCTGGCATTACCCCTGCGCCGAGGAGACGGGGATGGAGCCGTAGTTGTAGTAGTAGCAGCGCGTCTGTTCGCAGATGAAGTCCTTGATCTCCCCGCAGTGCTGCGGCTCCCAGTGGAACGTCGGCGCCTTCAGCGACACGCATCCGTTCGTCATCACGTGCTCCGTTCTGGAATACCCACTAGTTTTTATTATCTGACTGCTCAGTATTGCCGCGCTGACTCAAAGAGCAGTAATACCTAATGCTAACATTATTGTTATATCAGTTAAAGGACGTCCTCAGGACAGTCGTCGGATTATATAAACATACCACTATATCATCATGTGTCAGCATTGTTAGCCTAGTGCATCTAGCGTTTGTCTAATTGCAACCAGTTAAAATCGTGTGATATTGTTATACAAATCTATGTACAAACTACATTTGCATTTTCTAATATGAACAAGCATCAGTCTAAAAGACATCAAGCTATTCAAGTTTTTTTTTATTTCAATTTTTTTTGTGCCTTTTATATAAAATACGAGTACATGGCAGTACTATTGTATATTCTAACTTATTCTAGCTTAAACTACTTAATACTACTACATGTTTCGGATCACTTGAGGCGACTAACCAAATTTAATAACGCTCCAGCTGCGTCAGAGCTAGCTTCAGCAAGTAGTCTATTATACAGTCCAACCAATTCAAGTAAATACTAGATGAGCGTGTAATTCTTCATCGTAAAATTCATTGTGCTCTCAAATCTGATGACATTGCAGTCCAGTTAAGTATTTTTGTTGCTTTATGCAATAGCCATCGCAGAACCGGTGCAAGGAAAACGAGCATCCATTATTTCCAGATGATGGAGAGCTATTTTTAAAGTGAGTTAGCCAGCGATGCACAACGTGGGAATGAGGTGTAACCGGCAATTTTCTGACAAGATCCCTGTGATCAGTGCCGTAATACTGGGATGAGAGCTTTATAAGCGGAATGGCTTGACATTTATAATAGCTTATCTAAGTTGCGTATAATGTAAGCTTCCTGTTCTCTAACATGTTATCATTTAAGTGTCGTTACTTGAGCATTTAAAATCTACTTAGACGTGCTTTAGGTACTTATGAAAATGTATTTACGAGTAAAGGCTTTGATGCTATCTCTTTATTTTTATCGACTCCGGTAGAGAGCATTAGGATCAACTAAATTAGTTTTACAGTAATTTAGTTAAATCTAAAAGAAATTTAAAAAAATATCTTATTTAGCATTACGTAACGCTTTTTTCGAGCAGTGCGATACGTTGCAGGGCTGTCCATGGCAGATCCATGGACAGCCGCCGCAAGTATTTAAGTATTGGGCTATCTTATCTAATATCCTGGTCTAATATTTGTTGGCCTATCGATCAAGATTGTGGATAATTACCCGTGTCTTGCGGTACGCTGCGGGGCCGTGCTCCCTTGCGGTACGTCCAGGGGGTCGATGCTGTCTTCAGGCCGTTGGCTGGGCGCGTCCATGGGCAGCCGTCGCATGTAGTTGAACGTCGCGTTGAACGGCAAACCCGTGCTCATCCATAGATACATGTCCGTGCCGAGATTGTTGCCCGACGTCCAGAAATCATATTTGTTGTAACCTGAAATCGTAAAGAGGATTCTAAATCGACCAGTGTTTTCGCGTTTTCTGTCGAGAATCGAGAAAACTCGTGGAAAAAAAAAAAAAAGACAAAAACAAATTTTTGATAAAATTTATTTTCCAGGAGAAAACTCTTTTCACCCATTTTAACAAAATGTTATGTAAGAAATGTTGCATAGGTACGTCTTATTTTTTTTCAGAAAAGTTTTTAGTTTATATATACAGCCAAAGTTTTGCGTAAAAATATGACTTTTTGGAAGTTTATAACTTAGTCATTTAAACTGTAGAAACTAAGACGTATAATCCTAGCGATTGAAATGCTGATAACATGAAAAAAAAACTCAAATCGGATAATATCTAGACGAAGATAAAAGTTTATTGTTTTTGTATGGACAAGTTGGCGCCTCGCGATTGCTTTAACCATGTCGTATAAATACATCGTCATCATTATCCATTACCATCCATTACCCACAGAGTGCTTTGTTATGATACTGCTGCAACTTTGAGTTACACCATGCAGTTACTGCATGATGTTTACCATATATTTTCGGTACCTATTAGGTAGGTAATGGCTCGCATGCTCATACTTTCTTTTTATTTTTATACTTATATAATTTTTTAAATCAGTATGTTTTATTATGCATCATCATATTATTGTTGTATTGTCATGTTATTGTTATATTGTGTTGTAATTTTTAGTCTTTACGCTGATAGTTCATTTAGTTTGTATACCTATTTCTTTTTTTGTAAATTCATACTTAGATGTGGTAGAATCGACTTGATTTTTCTTTTCTGTTTATAATTATTTTATAGGATTAGGCCTGTTATTGGATGTTTATATGTATCTGTACAATTAAGTTTAAATATATTTTTGTACTGTTGGCCTGTAAATAAATAAATTATCAATGGACATAACAACCATACCTGACCTACAGATTTCCAATAAGGTCATGTAGAAGAGAAAAATAATAACCCTCGTAATTATTGTAAAACCTTAACCGCTAGGTTTAACGGAGGTAGACTTTAACGAGGTTTATTTTGAGCTACATTTAGATTCAGAATTATGTTCGCGTACTGACGAAGCTGATGGACGTAAATAATTTCGAAAACTATGACCAGGCATAATTACTGGTTCTGAGTAGTTTACCAGGAGCTGTTACAACTGACGGGTCGAGTTTATTATAGAGACCGTAATAAAGTTAAGTAGTCGTACAGACAAGTTTCAATTCAGACTTGAGATAATAGACAGTTTGGAAGGGTTTCATTAAACAAGTCTAAAAATATATTGCGCGTATACAGTCCTATTATACAGGGTTATTGGTGATCAATTAGCATCCTTTTAGGGGCTTATTTTGTACATCAAAACTTTGATCTGCGACGAATGTCAAAACTAGCAACTTTTGATCTGCGGCTTTTGTCAAAACTAAAAAAAGCAGCTGTTCCATTCATTTTTTCGAAGGTGAACCATATTTTCCTGTGGAACAGCACTTTTGTGAAAGGGTGCTAATTGATTACCAATAACCCTGTATAATAGAACTGTTAACTAGATAACTTTACTTTGAAGCGTTTTAAAATTTACTTTCTTAAAATAAGGAGAGAGTAAGATGCTTATTACAGATATTTAAAATACTATTACATGACTCTACTTAGCTTTGACATATACTTTTTAAACGTGGAGATTTATAATATTAACAGTTACAACAGTTTAGAAAAAAAGATTTAGTAGATTTGTCAATTATGACCAGTCAAAAATTTTAAAGTCTTATTTCGTAGAACCCATTATAATTAGGTATATAATTGTAATTCAATAATTGAAACCCTAAAGAACTCGTATCCCTTGATTTTATTTAAATTTATTCCTCTATATAAAAGACGTAGCGTTCTTCAAAATTTAATTCTGACAATTGTCACATAAACGTATATTTTATGCTATGAAAATACATATAATGTAGTCCTCACCTGCGTTCGTTAAATATGTCGTTATAGAGTCCGCCTTCTCCTTAGTCTCGAACGATGCCAGCTGTAGACCCAATGATCTGGAAATAGAAAACATCATCATTATAGAACTTGCTGGTATAGTACCTAGATAGTAAATCAAATCAAAATCAAAAATATTTTATTTTCAGACACAACATCATCGTCATCCACAGCATTTTTTATCCAGTGGGGATAGGCCTCTCTCTTATAGTGCCATCTGCCTCGGCCCTTTTCCAATCGTGTCCAGGTTAGACCCGCGATATTGACGATATCGACGACCCACCTTGCTGCCGGACGACCCACACAGACACATAGGATCCATAATTTCATACACATTAAAATTAAAATTAGAAGTTTATTATAAAATTAAATTAAATAACAAAAGGGACTACATATAAGTTTGGTAATGCCATTCGGGAACATCCCGGTTTTTCTTGGTCTCTCTCTCTCTCTTTCCAAAGAGCAACACTCTCTAGCAGTTATTGTAAATTTAAATATTTATTTATTTGTACAATATTCGGATCTGGGAAACGACTGTAATGATTTTGATGAAATTTAGATGAAGCTTTCTTTTTTTTTAACCGGCTTCCAAAAATGAGAGGATTTTTTTGTGTAATTATGAACCGAATCGATAAAATGTTTTTTTTGTTCGAAGGGGTATACTCTTGAGGTGGTCCTATTTAAATTTTATCGTAATCGGCTGAGCCGTTTTTAAAAAACCAACAATAATGTTAAAAGTGCACACATTCGAGCGAACTATACGAATTTTATAAACGATGTACCTGAGTCACCTAAGTTTTACCATTTTTGCAAAAATAAATTATTTAATTTGCGGGAAATAACGAATTTTTTTTCGTACCAAATGAAGCTCGTTCGCTCTCGAGTATTATCAGTGTAAGCAAGTTCGTATAGCGGGGTAACAAGCCCAGGTGTCAGATATTTTTAAGCTGATTTTAGTGTGATGAAAAATGATAAATCTCATTATCTAATGCTCAAGAGCAGTGTTCAGACTATCCGTGACTGTATGAAGTGTACCTACGGCACTATTTCGCAGTCAATAAATACACCGTATAAACGCGATTTATCTAAATAGCTGGCTGGCTAATCGTATTATTAGCTCACATACTATCTGTCCCGGAGCCTGTTTGTCGGGACCATCGAGGGGCAATTTATTCGCTAAAGACTGCCCGTGGCCTTGCCAAGACGGGACCGCATTCCTGTTCTAAGTTCAGAAAACCCTGCGGGATTAAAAATGTCGATGACATCGCTTAGGGGCCCTTTCTGCCGTAATGTCTTATAAAACATAGTTAGTAGAGGCATAATGCAAACTCAGGCGCAACCTATTATGTAAGTTTGAAATAGTCTATTTTGTTGATGTATAGTGCGATATTTTGTATATTTAGCTAGTTTTCGAGCTTATATTTTATGTAGATTTTGAACTTTTATAATGTCATCTTAGCCGATTTTGGCAAAGCGACTACGTTTATGTTCTAGTTCTCTAATGACATTTTTCAATACCTACTAAGCAAACTTTTTGAAGAGTTTGTTTAGTAAGCTTGACTATAAAACAGTGACATCAGCGCCAATGTGATGCTAGCCTAGAGTCGATTAATATAGATAATCTGGATACGCCAACTCAAACTTTAATTTGATTATTACAATATTGCGTAAATAAAGATTCAGATATCAACGACAGAAGGCAGTTGCCAATGTATTAGCATACCTATTCTTGGTTCCAGTTTGAATTAGATTCCTCATAGAGTCCATAGGTTTTATGATGATATTTAGATAAAGGGGGACTTAAAAGTCACTGACCGCGACTGTATCGTTAGATTTTTGATTACGATCTAAATCAGAAGTATCAATAGAAGCCACCGCTAATATTACAATATTTAGATGAAGAGTGAGACATAGAACTCTATAAATGTAGCGTATTAGATGTAAGTCTGTCAAGCTATGTTTATTGTAAATAAATAAATTTGAAATTTGAAATAGAAGACGTCGACCACGGCCGTGTTGCTTCCGATTTCGATCTACGCCGGGGTTCCAGCAGGGACCACTGGTTCCACCGGTAGCTAGAGCTCTATTTCATCGCCGATGGCAATCCAGATATATTTAACTATGTGTGGATAATCGCTTTATTATTTTATCGAACATGAATCCTGACTAAAATAAATTACTACGGTTTTATCCTTTTTTTTAAGTTTTGATGATCGCCGTGATTTAAATGCGTGCTTTACGTGTAGGTATGTGTTCTCTCAATTTCTAGAATTATCATCTTAAAAACATGAAGAGATTTCGGGAGCGGTTACAAAATACTTAAAATTAAAATTAGTTAATAAACATATTTTATTTCAACGTAGAGCAGTAGTGCTTCATTCTTGCTATAAATATCGTAGTTCTCAATTACGAAGTGTATTTGAATCCTGTTAGATTAAAATAGTATCGATTGAAGACTGTCATGTGGCAGATAGTTTTTCGCTACATCACAAGTCGTGGTGAATTATTTTACGATTACTCAAAATACGAAATCTCAGCAAAACGTTAATATCAAACGCCAGTAAAAACAAGAAACGTAACCAGAGATCATATAAATAATATATTTAAATTCACTTCGTCTCCGTTCCCGCCGAAGAAAGGTTTGCACTTCATTATCAATCCGAGCATGCCGTGTCATTTTTTACGATGAATTAAAACATTATAAATTATACACCACTTGAATTCAACATGAGCTTCTGGAAATATTCGGTCGCATACATTAAGGTACATTCGGCATACTTTTGATGGCGAATTCTTTTCACCGTCGACAGACATTCTCACGAACCAAATTACGAATATGGAATTTCTGAAAATACACAAACTTTTACACCTAAGTGCTTGTAAATGGTTCTCGTTCCGTAAACCAGTGTTGCTGGATACTAATAATAATAGCAATCAAATTTTTGTGTTCATGATTTCCAATATCGAATCTCGATCGCAAGTGTATCGATAAGGTGGATCGTTGATGAGCAGCAAAAAAATTGCAAATGATGTGTCCCGCATACCAAGCACCGATACCGTTAGTGGCTTTTTGTCGATGCTACTACGAACCGTAACACGCCCAGGGAGCCGTTTTTAAATTATCCACGGGTAAATGCAATCGCGATGGCCGAGCATGACACCTCGTCACGCCGAGCGCAGCACCGACCCAGCCTCGCTGCTCCGACGATACGCCTGTCTCCTCAAATGACTAATCACTATGCACCATCATATTTACATCGATATCTCTTCCTTAATCGATTTTTTGCGACACTTTACGACGAATATTATGGAATAAATCGTCGCACCGTCGTCAAGAATTGAAACTGTAAATAGGTCGTGATCGTGACAAAGACGCGGTAGAAGGACTTGATGACCGAGCAACGAGGCTAGTGACCTTTGGCTGCAATCTCGCTTGCACGTGGTGGATCTAGATCGCGGAATATGGCACCGCCTTAGAAATAAGCCCTTCTCCATCGATCTACCCGGTTCTAGAGAGGGCGTCATTATTTCCTCTTTTATGGATTTGCTTATTCTGCAAACCCATGTAAGTACCTGATGGAATTTGACCGCCGCTACCTATGAATGCTGAAACTTGACTCACGGCGGGTTTACGAGTGGGAAATAGCTTATTCTGATTTATGACTACGAATGCACATACAATAATGGTTGACCCTTTGTACGCGGGGTATTTACGGGTAGTGGGAACGGCTCGCGGAAGTGGTTCACCGAAGCGCCGATATTGTTCACAAGATTTCCCAGAAACCCTAACGGTAATGCAAATGTCCCAACACTTCCTGGTCGCGACCGGCGAGGCGTCGAAACGAACCTAACTATCGTTGTTAATGCCGATCCGAATGTAGTTATGCCTGGAGTTATTCAGGATCGCCGACACGACGCCGGAGATAAGGTTATTTCTAGTCACGATGCGATGGGATAGTATCTCGTGGGACCGCGCCGTGTGTTCCACGCGAACATGACATCAAATGACTTTCGCGAGATTATGTCTTACCTGCAGTACTGATACGCGAGGAAATAATTCAGCTCCGGGCTGTAGGGGTTCATCCGCGAGATGAAATACTGCACGCCATCCAGCTGAATGGTCGTTATCCTTTGAGCTGAAACAAGAAAATACAACTTTATCAATATGTGCACACTATCAATAACTGTAGTTTGATGTAAGTCGGAACATTAAGCAGTATTGAACTGTAATATTATGCATGAATAATGATGTAATATTATTTAATGGTTGTGGGATGATGCTGTGAAGATTGACAGACGACAATGGGCCCGCCATCGAAATGAATTTGACCCCGAGGCATGGCGCGCCCCTCGATCACTCATCGCGATCAATGCGACTCGTGTGAGATCTGAAACGCCTCCGCGGCGCTCAGTTCCCTCTCAGACACCACATCCGTGTCAACAACACTAGTAAGATTCATTGCTTACATTTACACGATTCGAAGTCATTAAATCTTTTCATTAGCACCGACGGGACACTTGCATTTTCGCATTCACACGTTTATTTTACAACGCTTACTGCGTTTATATTATGCACACGAGGAATACAAACAAGACAAAGATTTCTGCGGTCAGACCACCACGGGGCCCGTGACGAGCTTAAAATCATGCATATTCACACTCCACGCTGTTGTGGTCGACCGCAAACTTTATGACTTCCTAATTCGGTAATGAATTGAAAGTTACAATACTTTCTTGTAATGTCTTCATTACGAAGTCAGTGCTATACTTTATTTTAAAGCGTCAATAAAATAAAAAAGCAATAACGAGAATGGAATACAGGTTGGAAGATAATTCACATATCCTTTGACATTGATGGTTAATTTCATGAATATTAATGAGTTCCGAATAAGGTGCGGCGCCAAACGTAATTTATTACTTTGTGGAAGCCTCCTGGAGACATTTTATAGTAACTGAACCATAGTGTACTGTAGATGTTTGTCGATGGTTGGAAGAATGTAAGCGCAGTGTCATCCATGCGACACGGCCGTGAATCGCTCGTCGGATCACGAAACTCGATCGCATCCACGACTATCGCCATAAACAAGAGCACGACTAAACTAACAGACAAAAAGAAGTCTACTTCAATGTATAAACAATGATGCTTTACCGAGGAGCATCGAGTTGTTCAAGCTCTTAAAGCCGTGACGCGCGAATCGTAGTTTTATTGTCAATGCTTCCGAGACAATTCTCAGTAGAAACGAAGATTAGCATCTTTAGTGAGAGGTTTATTCAACCGACACGACAGCCATTAGAGCCGTTTAATTAAAAAGACCTCTTTGTTTACCATTACAAAATAATCAATCTAGAGACGATTTGGTTATATCCACAATAATAGAATCCCGTTTCCAATCTATACAGTTTTGGGTCTTTAAAGTTGGACTAAAATGAGTCAAGAGAATACGTACTAAACGAAAAAAAAGAAACAATACCCATCCTTGGCAGTCGGGTAAAAAGAGGACCGAGATACCATACGCAAGATTGTGGCTTACAGCTTAACTGAGTAAGTTGTTAAACCGCTTAAAAGGGATTATTTTTAATGTTTATTTATTACCATCCATCTTAACCAAAATAATCTTATATGAAAAGCAGAAGATCGAAATTTGCTACATTTAGTTTTACTGAAACTAAATACAATACAGCTGGATTACAAGTAAAATAAATCATTTTTTGCAAAAAAATGGCATGACCGACATCAACCGTGTATACAATTCGCGAATAGTTCGCTCGGATCGATGTAGCATTTTTCACATTATTGATGACTAGCTTTAGCCCGCGGCTCCGCCCGCGTGGTATTTTGACTTTTGTGCTATCCCACAGGAACCTTTTATTTTTTTGGGATAAAAAGTAGCCTATGTCACTTTCCGGCCCTCGAACTATATCCATGCCAAAAATCAAGTTAATCCGTTGCTCCGTTGCTGCGTGAAAGTGGAACAAACCAACAAACTTTTCGGATTTATAATATTAGATGCTCAAAATCAAAAATAGCTCAGCCGATTGAAATAAAATTTGAATGGGACCAATTTCGAAGCATACCCTTTCTCATAAAAAAAGAATTATCGAAATCGAACTAGGTACCTACTACGTAAAAAGTTTCTCGTGGTTATATAGGTACATAAAAAAATATACACGTCGAATTGAGTACCCTCCTCCGTTTCGTCGGTCAAAATAGTTCTACATAATATTTAAGACAACTACAATCGGCAAAATATTGCTATTTTGGTGCATATTACATCGATTCTTGCAAGTCGCGTGACTTGCAGCAATAACAAGTTCAACTCTAATAAATTTTCGAAAAGATCTTTCCAGTGTAAACTCCGCATTCGCAAAATTGCAAGTTGTGCACTCCTGACTATTACAAACTCGATTCTGCGATTGGAATCCATGCATAATGCAGCTTCATGCATAAAGGATGTCACTTACTCGCTTTTACTTCTTATATCGACTTTTTCCTGGTGCACTGAGCATTCTGTCTGGGACTTAATAAACGAGTACAATTTATGGACACTCGCTTGTCATTCTTCAAATGCCTTTTATGACAAAGGGCATTTCTCGTATACCAGGATAATGAGCAGCATAGTGTTAGATATTGAAAGAAGTGTGTTTTTTTGTATATATGTATTAAAACATACCTACATCGATAGTCATTCTACGTTTTAATAAATTTAGATTGTTGTATAATTGTTTGACATTTTCGATGTAAGTTCTTTTAGGTACCTATGCAAACTAGAGTAAATTAGTGAAAGCTCTTTTAAATAAACAAGTTTTTAGCACGTATAGAGCAATGGGTCATAAAAGAAGCATGTATTTGCATAAAAAATACTGTTAATTTGCATCCTCGCGCGTTTTTTTTTTGCACCCTACCCTTGCAGTATGAGGGCTATCATTTTGAATGTCATCTTGAATTAGCATATTTGATTGAGCGTAAGCAAAGATCTTCGTTTACGACACGGCGATTTTGCCGTATTTTCGTCTGTCTAGGTGTTGGTTTTCGTCTACAGGTCACATTTTTCAACGGATATCGCCAAATTTGATACACTTGTTTGAATTATTTTATCATCGGGCGATTTTCGATATTTCTCTCAAAAAGGGGGAAATTTGCTGTTGCGCTATTTATCAGCCGATTTAGATAATATTTTGCAATATTGTTTAGTATTTATATAAATCCTAACAAATTTGCGAGTATGAACCAAATCGGTCAAGAGCGAGTCGAGATGTAGGCTTATCAAGATTCAGTTTAAGAGATATGTCGCGAGATCTACTGTTCGGAAAACTGCCAGTAAACTTAGTAGCGTGTTTCCCTCCTTTTCTCTCGCGTTTGTCATAGTTTATTAGTGAACTATATTGACACACTGACAAAGGGTTCAAAGATCGTTTCAATTACTTTACACTACGATTGCAGTCGTGGTCATAGTGGTGTAGAAAGTGGTGGGCTGCAGGCCGACGCGGCGCGAGTGCGACGCCAGGCACGTCGTTGAGACGAGAGAGGCATACTGATGAGGTCGGTGGAGAACAGCATTGACGGCACGTTCGGTGTAGGAACCAACGCGGACGCCACTTCTGCCGCGGCAATGGTCTGTGCGCGGCCGGCGGTGCTAGGGCTGTTGCAGCTTCGGAAGTCGATAAAGCCTCAGATTTTCAGCTCATTGCAACTTGTATGCGCTTTCGATTTGGATTTTTTTTATACTATTCTTATAAACTAGGATTAGTAATAACTAGCCACTGTGTTAGTGGCCTAACTATAAGCGGTACACGATCACGATAACGTTCCATTATGTTTTTAACCCGCTAATCTTTTGTCATGTGGAAGTCCTACGGCTTATAATGATGATGATGGCTATGTCCTGAGCTTCGGTCACGGTCTTTTGTCGGATATATGGATGCTTGGTAAAGTCATAAATTCATGATATTCTTCTTCTTTGCGAGTCGATGTAGCGTGTTAAAAATATATTCCGGCTTTTGACCAAAAATTAGCCATTGGACATTTTATAGAATCTGTCTAAATCATTGCATCAAAATGTGAAGTGCAAAATGAGTAGTTAGAAAAAGCTTTCATTTAGTGTGTTCCTAACAAGTATTTAGAGTGGTTAAAAGAAGCTTTCGTAAAGAAGCTTCTTTTAACCACTCTTTTTGAATATACTCGTGATTAATGACTACATGCCAGACAGATGATTCGCGCACTTCACTCGCGCGTAGCCACCACCACTAAATATTTTCCTCTGTATTACATTGAAATAGTGCTTTCCTGTTTCCTTAGAGACATAATCTAACCCTTTTCAAGGTCAGTGTGAATAGATACTTTGTCTGTGAACTTCATCTTAGACCACATACGTCGCTTACCTTCAGGCGATTTGGTGGCAACCGCTGACTTATTCGTAATAAAAAAAGACGAAGAATCTTTTCTCGCACTTGGTTTTTATGCTAACCCTACAGCTAAGGGTGAGTGCACTATGCTAGATATCCGGCGGGCTCATCCACCGGACGCGAGCGTAACGGGCCGCTTCCAAAAGCACCTCGCGAATGTGAGGCACGCGCGGGCCCGCTCCACTGAATGTCCACCTGGTGATTCATTGCAAATTCGCAACACCTTATGTGAAACGGAAAATAAGACCGCAAGAAGCGTCACTTTGATACCATCGAAAGATATAACGTTTATGACTTTATGGTTACCTTGATACGGCGGGGCAATGAATTGATGGCAATCGGATTTTATATGGGGAAATAGTTATATAAATTATTTTTAAAAATCGATGCTATTTTTCTATGTGATATAAGTTTGGATTGATTCCAAGGAAAACAGTTATTTATTTATTTTCTTGTGATTGATGTTATTTAATAAAAATAAATATTTTTTTGTCGAAATGCAAGCGTTTCTAATAGCAGGAGCCAACGTAGAGCTGACGTAATTATGGTACTGAACCATCACCATTTGCGATCCCTTAACATATTCTTTATACGTAATAGCACTTCGGATACCATTAGTCAATCAACGGTCTACCTGTCTCCACTCGGAAGTGGGCAGATGTGACGCTTCATTGCTCACACCGAGCACGCTCCCCAACATTACCATACCAAGTTAGCTAGAGCTCTTAAAGTGATGAAATAACATCAGTAATAATGTCAAGACGTTTTTGTCGCATTATATCAGACGACCGTTTAGGGCGGACATCGTCTCATTAGAATTCGTTTAAAACCCATCTCGCGGACTCACGTCTTCGGCAATAATAACAACTTCCTTCCATTCATCGTAATAATGGATCATGGATACTAAAAGTATGAATATTACAAATTCGTGATCGTTAAAACACATTTGAATGTAACCATGAACTTGCCGAATCAAAATGAAATTACGAAGTAATCGCTCATCTTCTTAAGTGGTATTAACTTTATGATTTGATCAAATTGATCATATCTGAAGAGTCAAAATTAATTTTAACGAAAAATGTCTCTGAGCCATCTAACTTATTTCCGAGAAACGATTTATTACGCACAACTATATAATTCATCATCTGTCTATCATTTAGTGACTAGAATTGACTAGATGGTAGAGTTCAATATTATAGTCCACCAGCTTTATTATTTGTACAATATTTTATCCGTTTCGGCTTTTTTGGTCCTTGGACTTCCCCTTTTGCTCAGGAAAATCTATAATCAGCTCTGAGAATCAATTTTGTTTTTGTAATAATGCTTATTTAGTTTTTTGCGTCAGAAATAGGTGTAGAAAATGAATCTGCGCTGCTTTTTTTGTTCGCGTGCTGCTAATGATTTTAAAAATGTATCAGGATCGAATAATACCACTTAGCACGATTATACTAGCGAAGACTTTTGCAGATCGCATGTTCTCCTGGACCCCTTTATATTGCAAAGTATAATTAATCTTATACACGTTTGTACAATATAAAAACTGACCGATCACGCCCCATCAAGTTCTGTATCGGTGCTTCCCAGAAACACTTGTAATTTTTGCACCCTTGAATGACAGCATAATTGCAGTCGCTCTTCATGCTACAATTGCTAAAGTTCAATATTTGCTTTAATTATCTCTCGGATAATTTGCATATCATTATTCGTGGGCTTTTTTTCAAGAGTTGTGCAAACTGGACGTGCTTGAGATACAGTGAATGACGCGTGTTTAAAATTCTCATATACATAATGCGTGTGTATATAGTTTCTAGTGAAACAAAAACGCATGAGTCAACTCTATAGCTTCTCCACTGTTGTGCATTTGGATTGTAGAAGCATTTAGTAGATACTCAGCGTCGTTTATACGCATTGCAATTTATAGAACTGGTCTTGTCTTTAAATAGCATCTGGGCTCTCCTGCCATGTCGTGGTAAGTTTAAAAAATATTCTAATAGCAAGGACCACCGCCGCACTATTCGAGTGGCAATTATTCAAATCATTACTCTCTCCAGTATTATATATTGACTTGGAAATGTGTGTGAATTATTTTAAACGTCGTGCAGTTGGAATATTCATGAACGACATCATTTGTACATATATGTATATGATTACTGACAAAAAATAAATGTCGTATTCAACTGCTTGAAAAAAAATGGTTTCTTATCCCATAAGCTGACATAAAAAACTCCATTCTTGGTAAATGAAAATATCATATTACGTCACGTTTATGATATCGTAACCTCTTAGTCGTTAAATTTTATTTCTTCGTAATATTGAACGTGTTTTGGAATTTGGAGCATCGAATAAAGGAAAACCATTTATTTAAAAATTCCATATTTTTTATTTTGAATAAAATGATAGAGATGAAATGAAACGCTAACAGCTATTACCTAAAAACTGATCACATAATTATCAAATGAGGTGTCCACATAGTATGAATACAAAACATAGAACGTAACAGTGGATGCCAAACTCTGCTAGTTGTATCCTGGTAAATGGATACGAAAGGCTAACTCTGTACACTACAAAATGTTCTTACAAACGTATAAGTCACAATTGCATTTCGTTACAAACTGTTAAGTTACAGTACACTGCACATAGTGTGTGACTAAAGAGTGTGTAATCGCGAAACCACAAACCGTTGGCGCCATCGGCGGCGGCGGCGCGGGCGCCGGCGAGTGGCGTGCGCTGGGTGCACGCGGCGGCGCGCGCGCAATGCACCGCGTTACATAACGCGAACAAGTCGTGAGCCTCGCCGTCTCATTACACTACACCGACTTTATTTCACGGTCAAACCACAAGTTTAATGCCGGCAAATAAACAAAAACCGCCGATTGTTTAACTCAAGCGCAGAGTCGTTGAACCGTAATCATCTTCGATCGGCTCACTTCAAAGTTTGTAAGACCATTACGATGGCATTCATTCCGATCTAATCTATCTAAACATTACCAAATCTGCTCACAAATGGTCTATATCAAATTATGTTGTAAAAAGCGCAATTTTATCGTTTATCGAATGATTTGAACGGGCGTGGGAAATACGGTCGGGATGTTCGCGGTCGGATAACGATCGGAAAACAAAAAAAGGTCCGCGGCGTATGGGAGGCGGAGATTACCCAAGGACGGGCGTCTCACGCGTAGCCACTAGCCGGCCATCCGCAGTACTATTTTTAGCGAACGAACCCGAAGGTGACCCTATCCTGGTCCAGCCAGGCCGACATTTGCGAATACCAACACCGCTGAAATGAGCCCGCAGTATCGCTAACGAGGACGTAATTCCAGGCTATTACCATTATAAACATAACCGGGCCCAAGCCAGCGGACCAAAACTTTATTCTTGTACAAAATACCGTAATTATAGTAATGGGTTTGTACTCCAATGATATTAAAACAATAAACATTCTTCACATCTCGTTATGTGGACACACAAAGAGGGTGGTTTTCGATATTTTTTGTGAAATCGTAAAATTTTTGTTGAATTGTAATTTGATGCGACCGCACCACCTGGTGGCGGGGTCGCCTTACTTTTGAAATATAATAAGGCCCACAAAAGGAAGAAATGAGAAGATAACAATAAATTACACTTAGCTTCTTTCGGCACCCGCCACACGATTAACCTTGCCTAATGCTGCCTTACGATGGGCTTATGATTTAAGTGCGCTTAAGAAGAATATTAAAATTCCTTGCATTGTATTCCCTCGATGCCTATTAAATAAATATGGTTTACAATATTCATAATTATGTAAGCTCTACTATATTTTTTTTATTTAAAAAAAACAATTTTTACCCCAGGAAACTTATTATAGTTTAATCCTACTAATATTATAAACGCGAAAGTTTGGGAGTATGAATAGATATTTGTTAATCTTTCACGCAAACTTTTTACTACTGAACGGATTGAGATGAAACTTTGTAATAACAATGCTCATACCTACATAATTTATAAAAATATCGCGTGAAACGAAGTTCGCCAGGTCAGCTAGTGGGTACTATTTTATGAATACACTTTTAGCGTTTGTTCTGATTTACTTAAGACCAATTAATATTTAATACATTAATGGTAAAGAATATATTATCCAATTTATTCTGAATCCAGATTATTGAAGAATTCCTTGACACTTGCTCTAAAGGGCTAAACATTTCAACAAATGATAAAGTCATAAATCAAATGTTCAGTTATTCGCGTTTTATGTATGTACATCGCTCTCTACGTTACCTTTTCATAATTCTAGTTGAGATAGCCTCTAATATCATGATGTAAGTTTATCATTACAAAATCTTAATTGAGAAATGAAAGTCGACATTTAAACCCAAGCAAATCCATAAACGGTTTAAAGATGATTCACATAGGTACAAGTTGCAAGTTACATAAATTATTATAACATTACCCGCTAGTGTTTTATTATGTTTATAAACATTAATTACCCTACAACGTGGCTTGTTACGTATCGCTATCCACTTGCTCGTAAACTGTTGATTAAACACGCCATTGATTGCTTCCTCAACTAGTGCAAACTTACGGTCATCTGCTTCATAAAAATATATGGTAGCCACAGTTAGGCATTTAAATAGCCGTTTATTGATTAGCTGTTTTATCTTCCTGAAACAACTGTAACCTGCAAGGTGCATGCGCTTTGTGCAGTTTAGCACGCAGTTAAAATAGAAATCCTCTATTTTAATGGGTTTTAAAACAGACTAATTGATAACGGTTTTCTTAAAATTCATTGAACGTCGTTTAGAATCAACAAACTAAGAATAGGCTATTTGACAGCATTGAGAATATATATTATTAAATCTGTAAGTAACTTTTTAAGTATTTTTGGTAATTTTTAGATGTGAACTAGTGTATTTACTAGTATTAACTAAAATTATTTACTAGTGTGTGACGTAACAGACCAGCGCCATTACAAAATGTCGTTTTGGCGGGATTTTGAATATCTATTGTTTAACACTTGATTAATATTGTTAATACTGTAAATATCTCGGAAATATAAATGTAGTGTGCTTATACTAACAAATAATTTAAAGCGATTTCCAAAAACTAGTCAAATAGCCAGATCTTATGGTAATACAAAACAATTGACATAATGAGACATCTTGTTACATTGTTCGAAAAGGAACTTTAACATCTGCAAACGTCTTAGCAATGTCACTATAAGGAAATAACAAGCGCACCTGCAGCTACCTATGTAAATACAAGCTCTTATCGATGTCCCGACAATGTAGAATGTAAAAAGTAACATTCTCTACAACTCTGTTCGTCAAGCTCGTGTCGCTTACGGTACCGGTAACCATTGCACCCGTACGGCGAGTACGCGGACTCGACAAACCATAATATTATTCCTTGGAAGTCGATGCTAGATGTCCTGCCACGGCGGCTAGGCGAGGGCCGATGAACCGCCATCTGTCGCCCCCTCCGCATCCCCTCTAGATTTTTTCTCACTATACTTCCGTCAGATAGTTTTTGCCGATCGATAACCTGCCCGATAGTCGCGGACACGCCTCATTAGCGGAATCGTTCCCTATGTACTAGACTGTTGTAAATCTCTCTAGGATCTACGGATCCTTGATGAGGTAATACGCGTTCCGATAGCCGACCGTCTCTACGCGGACAGGTGTCGTTGACATTGAATAAAGCTCTTTCCGAGAAAGTCGCCAATCATGCAGTTGCAACTCCAAACTTGGTCAATAAACGTGCGCCAAGAAACGTTTCGTAAACTTGATAGCATCTAATTGTAGATAACAATATTGGGACCAGTTTTGCAACTTTTGATGCAACGGGATCCTTTGCGTGGTTAGTCATGGAAATTCTCATCTAACGTGTTTTCGTGGTGTTCCTTATTTGGGTTATCAAAATCTGGCCTGTAGAAGGATGCGGCGTTGTCTTCTTTTACTGTTGTATTGTTAGCCGACTTTTGGAGGCCGGAGGGTACCTGTTCGCTGCGCACTTGAGTCAACACAAACACACGCAAAACAGACTTCTTCACAACTGGCCCTTTACCGTACCTACTAACTGTTCGATAGTTTATAGCTCCTGTTAACTTTAACTACCTACTACGGATTGTACTAGACATGGTACTAAATTTTGCTAAACATTTGTAGAGTTCGATTTCATGTTGAATGTGGGTTGAGCGTGAAAACATGTGTGTTTTAGGAGAAGGTATTATATACCTACTTAGTTACTCAATATAAAGCAAACCTTAAATATTTTTGTAAATTGTTATGATTTATTATCAAATATAAAACAAAGTCGCTTCCCGCTGTCTGTCTGTCTCTACGTATGCTTATATCTTTAAAAGAACGCAACAGATTTTGATGCGGTTATTTTAATAATACACCTGTGCGAAGCCGGGGCGGGTGGCTAGTTTTCATATACATAATATATTTCTCTACCATAACTACTTTTTTTATAAAATCACTAATCTCAATATATGCCATCTATATAGTCGCTCAATATCTAGGAAGAGCGGTGCAAGCAATAACAAAAAGTAATTAAATTAGAATTAATAGAGAACTATTCAGTAAGGGTGATGGTGCGGTAAAGCAGCCATTGTACTCTAATGAAAGCTGAACAATGAAGGTCGAAGACCTTCAGGTCACAACAGCAGCCATGCTACGTGTTCCGAAGAAAAACATAATTATAATCCTTACTTAAACGAAATAAGAGTAGTTTTTGTTTATTGAGAAATAGTAATGCAATAGAATAGCAGCCTACGACCGCTTTGTGGCAATGTCTTCAATGCTTTCTTTACATTCAAGACTATTTTGGCCCGCTGTACTTGCGCTGTCGTGGTGTGCAACCGGCTTTAATTAAAAAGCGGGAGTGTGCGTTCAATACATTTGAATAAAGGGATTAACCATAAAAGTTTAGACGAATTAACAATTAACAGCGCAAAGTTACAGTTGAAGGCGACTTTTGAACGCTTTAAATTATTTTGGTGGGTAGTTTATGTATAAGTACGTGATTTATGGGGTCTTTTATGAAACTTAAAAAAAAATTGGATAAATTGATAAGATTTTATTTCAAAGAGTTAATCTTTGTGATAAGCATTTCAAATATCTGAAGCCAATGCGGGATATACGCTCAAAGATAGCTCTTTGAGATAAAACCTAGTGTGGAAGTCACTCTAAATAAAATCATATCAATGATTTTATTTGTTTTTTTTTTATATCTACTCGTAATAAAATCCAATGACGTAATAGTGAAGTAAAAATCCTCCAGTCAAAGTTGATGGTTTGACTTTGAACTTAGCTTTTTATATTTATTGAATCCAAGTAAGCGAACTTACCACTTGGGCTAATTAGACTCCTTTAAGGCTACTAAATAAGAAATAATTAAAATTTGGAAGAAAAAAAATCATGAAAAACATTTTTAGACCAAATAAAAATTTTCACAATATACTTAAAAACCTAAATGATAATAATTTTGGAGAACCTGGAAATCACTCCCAAAAAAGTAAACTGAATAAGGCTTTAGTTACTTATATTGTGCATATTAATCAATGTATCTTTTGTGATTGTTTAACTGTCGTTGCGCTTAAATATTAAATAGGTATCTATCTTCTAAGCCTGCGTGCTTCATCTTCGACCACAACGTGGCTTTTTGTCAGGCTAGCTGATGGTCAAGCGCGGACTTACTTGCGATTAAAAAAAATCAATTTTTATATATCGATATAAAATTATATACCTACATAATATTTTTACGAAAATGTATAACTAATAACATTTTATAAAATATTGTTATTGCCTTTGCGTTACTGTCATAAATATTTCAATGTAATGAAAATTCATTTTAAAAATTTTTCATTTCATTGATTCATTTTTCACCTAACTGAAAGAATATGTACAAACAATAGGAAAAGTTATTGACTATCCTATTACAATAACCAATCTAAATAAAGATCGTTCAGAAATTTTAGTGAGATTTTATTTTTTATCAGATTCAAATTGTATCTTCTATCTTGGTTATCTTAACATCATTACAATAAAAATGTTACAATATTAGTAATAAATACAATAGAAATGGTTCAGTTTTTCTATTTTACTGATAGCTTCATCAATTAATTACTTTCTTCTTCGTCGTTTTGATGATCCTTAACATTATAATAAAAAATCTCCCAGGCCTTAGCTACACTCGTCCAGCCAGAGGTAATTAATGACTTTAAGACTCTGTCATAAACATTTAAACTTCATGTTTTCAGGAAGATAACAACTCTATTATCTGATATTTTGAATCATATAATAACGGCTTCCCGATTGGTCAGAGACTAAAATTAAATTGGCCTCAATGACATATGACAAACTATTACTATTATTGCTCAATCGAGGTAATCACGTCAATTGAAGGAAAAACATACCTGCGACGGGTCGAAGGGTGGCTGCGATGAGCAAAAGACAGGTTGCTAAAACGAGCTGCATGTTGCGATGCGAGTCTGCGGGATGGATGCGCGGGATAGGAACGCGCTCTAACACGGGATACCGACACACTGAGCGCGCGCTGCTCTGGACCCCTTCTTATAACTGAGACGCGTCCCGCGCGCACCACTAGCTGGGACCGCTGCTGCGACAAACCACTCCAACACCGCCTACATTGCCTAGTAGATACAACAGCGTCTAACAGTCCCGTACACAACCGTCAATGTACGCAAGGAAGCAACCGACGACCGGTGGTGCGGCGCCGTCAGCCGCGGACGTCCGGCGGCGGGCGATCGGCGCCCGCGCACCTCGCGACTTATCTCGCCAAATCGTACCGCACAATAGTTCGCTCTCAATTTGTTCTTGTTGCGGTCGAAGCGAATTCTTCGCTTGTCCGAAGGGTTGTCGACGTTGTCGTAGTTTTTTCTCGGCACGATACAGCGGCGCGCTCAAGGGTGCGCCTTTGTGTATCGCTCATTGAGAATCGCGCCCGCGACTCCGCGAAGGCAATTAAATAAATTAGGCCTGGATTCGAATACATGGGCCATCGTGAATCTTTGTTTAGCAATAAATTATAAGTGTTATGTTATTAATTGAAACTATTCCAACTGCAATGTAGAGATTCTATTATGTACGAGTACTTATTTATCAATGTGCCCGTTCTATACTTTTAATTTTTACTATTTTAACGTAGCTAAAGCTAAGTTTTTAGCCACGTTTTTAACCTTAAATGAAAATTATAATATTAAACCATGTAATTGAATTAGGTATCATAAAGTACGATGTGTCATTTATTTGATTTAACAAGCAAATTGTGTGATACATTTGTTTGTACAATTTATCGTCACTAAGTAACTAAATCAACGGTTACAATTTGAATTGGAACAGGTGTTTAAATATTTAAAAATTATAGCCGTATTATTAGTAGGGTTACTTTTATAAATATTAAATTAGCTTACTCTTACGTTATTTTTTTAAATAAATGGAACAATTGAAAAAAATAAAACTATGTATTGTATCAAAAAAATACAGCAGAATCAAAACTCTACGTACTAAGAAACACACCAGAACTGAGATCCTTCTCTTTTCAGATGTCGGTTAAGAGGAATGAACTAGATTTAATGATGACGTAAATTGTTTGGTGCAAAAGACATCAACGCACGCCGCGCGCACTCAGAACGTAAAGTAACCTACTTACGACTATAATGGTCTTTATTTTAAACGCTTTAGTAGAGCAAACTGAATTACTTACTTTAAATATATCTTTTGTCTTTTTCTTTGTTTTATTATTAAATTAATGTGAACTTGCATTTGTTAAAAGTCGCTTTCAAACGGTTTTATTGGGGATCTGACTTGGGACGTCCTATGGCTGAAATGGTAATTATGATAAGACAATAACAGCAATACAAATGTTTACACTTGTATTGCTGTTATTGCTGTTATAATCAACAAATACGCCTTGATAACTAAGTGTTGTAATTATCTGCACTGATAGGTGGGTACTAGGGTTTCTCATCGAGAAGTCTCGAATCGGGACTTCCCGGGAAATTTGGCCTTAGTCGAGACAGTAAATAAAGAGTCAAGTTACCCGGGAAGTCGAAAAATTAAATAAAATACTAAAAAATAGTAATTTGACGTTAAATTCTGTGTTAATTATTAATAAATTATATCCTCTATCTCCTCTATTTTTTACATCCTTTTACTACTCAAAAAGGCAGAAGAATTTACAGAAGAACTACTCTATATCCGATTGTTTGCAAGTATTTCTAACCCTGACGATGACGAGAATGTCCAAGAAGTCTAAGAAACTGAAGGTGACTCTTCTATCTATTTTAAGATGCAGTTAAGAATGGCTATTGAGACTGTCTACGGATACAAATACTATTGAAGCTCAGTTAACCAAAATCCCTAATAAAAAAAAGAATTTAATTCATTTGAATCTACCGGAAAACGAGCGGCAAATATAAAAAATCCTCATAATGCTGTCATGACTGTGTAGTCTACGACAAAATGAACGAGCGTTCTCTTTATCTGGTTACATAAATATCTAATTATAAAACAAAAAAAATAATATGATTGATATTTCGATAATTTCAAAGATTTTATTTTTATTCTCATTTTTAAAACTCTGTGATTACAAAAGTAAATTAAGAATGCATAACATTTTTTAGTTAATTAACGAAGATTGATTAAAATGAACATAGTGTTGATTATGAAAATGTGTATGTATTTTATTGTAAAACCTTTTTCATACATTTTTGTTCAGGTTAATCGAATTCCCGATTTTTCGGAAATTCCCGGGAAATGGTGCTCGAGAAGTCTCGGTATCCGGGAACATAAAACTCGGGAAATAAGAAACCCTAGTAGGTAGTAAGTAGGTATTAAAAAGCACGGCAAAACAACAATATTTATTAAAACAACAAATTTATTGTAAAATTGCCATATTTTTATACCTACTTTATCATATTTACGTTTACCTTAGGGTTTAGGGTACATAATATTTCACAATATAATAATAACGAAAGGAAGTAATTTACATAAGTATACTTATAAGTACCTATTAGTGAGCCTTTGTAATAAACTTGACAGCTTTCTAGGATTGTCCACATTAGAAAATTTACTAAAATAAGAAGGTTTTCTATGTAAGATGATGAAACACTTGAAAGCCGCCGCCATGCCAATCTTTAAGAGCATTTTGGCACATTACGCTCTTTTTCATACGAAAAGTCAATATTTTTACTTACATACTTTTTGATAATTAATTTTATATCGGAAAAGTTTATTGTAATATTTTTCAATTACTATTTCATTGACAAAATTAAGTTTTACGAAAATGGGAGTCAATATATTTTATTTAAAACGAACGGTTTTAGCGAACTCCCTATACGTTTACTTCTAATCATACACCATCTTAAAATAATTGCAGAATTATGATCTATTAGTTTCAATATATAAAAAGAACAAAACTAAATAATACTATGTACTTACTGTGCTAGGGTAATTCTTACAACCTTCGATATTAACAGGAAAACAACATTTGACATTAACAACAAGTACAACAAGAGCTTATCTTCTAACGGCAATAGAATCATACCCACCATGCTGGCCCAGTAATTAGCGGGTTGATGAATTCACATACTAACTTGCCTACAAAACTACATTGTTATTTCATAAAATTACTACTCTCCTACCTGAACGAAATAAATTTTATGCCTTCCAAATAAATAAAATATTATACTTACCTATAGAAAATGGTTTGAATTTTTGAAGTTTGAACGCGTGTTTGAATTATTATTGCAAGGAGGGTGACATAGAATGACCAACTCCAACCATAGCCATCTCCTATTTTAACATGGAATATTTTGTACGATTATTTTTTTTTAAAACAGGAAAGTCTGTTATGCTCTCTTAAACATGTTAGTTTGAAAGCCACGTTAATTGTTAGGACGCTTTTGCACCGCTCGCATACCGCCCTCCCGGCTTTGACACTCCCGCGCCCAGCCAGCCTTATAATCACTCGCACTATATAAACAGAGCCTTCGCTAGAAGAGAATGGCAACATAAACATTTTTATTAGGCAACACATCACTGTGGAATTCGCAATACAAGACAGTGCACTTAAAATGAACCATGCAAAAGTTGAATTACTCCAGGCCGCGTTGAAACCTTTCGCATTTCTTTTTAATCACTCTCGAGCGATACCTATCAGTATTGTTTTACATCCAATGAGTTATAGCGGAGCGGTCGATAAAATAAAATTCCCCCTTTAAAAAAATCAAACTTTAATAGCTGCAGAAAGAAGAAAAAGTAAGAGATTCGAGCGCTACAAACATTTTGTTTTTTGTCTGAAGACTTAGCCCGCTTCGAGATGTATTTAATTGAACGGGTGCATGACTCCGATGTTTTGAATAATAGCAGTAATGGGGCCGCACATGCCGCCCAAACAAAACTATTAATGCGCCAATCATGCGACCCCGAGATCTCTACCAAGAATATTAAATTAGCTCCATCGCTGGTATTTTTGATCGACAAACCACCGGAGTAGGTATATGTGGTCGTCACGGACGATTTACTGTATTTTACCGGGAGGCATTTTCTAACTGAGCGCTACCGTAGCTCAGATGTAACGTTAAATTGTAGGTCCCGGTTGGTTTAACCGTTTAGCCATGTCAGAGACCTTCAGGCGGCCTAAATACTCTGACACCAGGGCTAGCCTCCCGGCCTACATGAACTTACTTACTTACTTACTTTTATCAATATATTATTAGACATAATCTAATGAATTAATCAATCTATTATAAAACGGTCGTTTGAATTTTAGCGCCAAATATCTAAATTATAAACTAGTTCAAATTGGCGCTAGCGATAAGTAACTGCTTTGTCGTTCCTGTCGACGTACATTCATAAAACAATTTAAATAACAATCTCATTTTAAAAAAATAATTAAACCTATACAACTTTGAAGTGTAAGTAATAAGTAAATAGCTTATTACAAATATTAATTTATCTTAGCTGAAACTTGTGTGAAAATAATAATTACATGAGCTGATGACAAGACAAGGGCTTTTCATCATCGCCAAAATATTGCGTAAGTTGAAACATAAGCTGATTGTAAAATTAATTTAAAAAAGAAAAGAGGAATGTCAGATCATTGTTTTGAGCTTGGAAAATAACTTATTATTTTTGGTTGTAATCGTTCCATTTTTAGTATTTAATCAATAAATTGTAATTAATGGTTTCTATTTGTATTATTTAGGTTCCTGTCGCCGAAAGCAGCGGTGGGGGATATCTATCATGACCTCTGAAGGGCTGTATTTCTACTGCACTGCAACTTCTCATGAAGAAAACTTAAGGAAAAACTGAGAAACCTTTGAAGATATTAATGCAGAGCCATTTCACAAGAAAACAAGCCAGGTGATGTGTTTTGTTTGTTAATTGGCAACGTAATGTGACAAGATCGTAATATTTCACTTCTAACCTCAACTTTGTCCTTTATTTGATTTGTGATTTAGAAACGGATAAACTAAATATTACATGCCGCTGTGGCTGCTTGCTACTTTCAAAGTACTACACTCTCGTGTTGCATCGAGGAAATGTTTTTGATGTAGGTAAAGTACTTATGAGAATTGTTACAGAGTTTTCTGCCGGTCTTTAGCTGAGAACACAGTCGCTGGCATAATAATGCTCAGTTGATGCTGTTGACAATCCATAAGGTTTACTTCTGTGGTCTTTACATTATGACAATATAATTTATCTTTGTTTTCCTTCATAAGCATTCTCTGATTGATTTGTATAACACTCACAAACAAACAATAAGTCACAATGAAACCTAGAAGACCTAATTTCCTTTTCGGCTAATTTAGAGTTATAATTAACTAGCTACTTGGCCCGGCTTCACTCAGCTATGAATAAATTATTGGTATAAACCTTTTGAAAGAAATATTTTATAAGATAGTGGTAGCTGCATTGCTATCTGTTGTATAGTTTAGGCCATATAAGAGAAAACAGAGGGACACAGAAATAGAGACTGCATTATATAATGTGTGGTGATATTGTTATAGAACTAATGCGAGTTGTTTTTCTGGCAGAGAATAAAAATAAATGCAGTACTACGCTGAGGGCTCAGGAGTGATGCTGCGGTGATGCACTGGAGCGGTGTAAGAATGCTGCAGAGCATAGTCTGACTACTGTCTTCAATTCCCCGTGCAACATGATCAGCTTTGCTTTCCTCGAGGACAGAGAGCCGATATTTAACAGTGGATTTTGTATGTTATGACTGAGTAATAGGTAAAGGCTAAATAATTTATTTTGTTCATGTTTATTTTTGATTGTTGTAATAATGCCAAAGTAAGTGTTGGCTGACTATCTTCCAAAATTATTTTTAGTCTAGAATAATATTACAATTTTGCTGTTATGTTGGTTGTTGCAATGGAAGAACTGAAAATGAATTATGTTGATATAAAGTGCCTCTAATAAAATAGGGTCAACCTGTCATGGCTGAACTATCTGTCTATACTGCTATAATATTATCTTTCTAATCTTACATATAATATATTGGTATCAATTTAGTGGAAACGTCCTGGTCCAGGGTTTCTCAAACTTTGGGTCATGACCCACTGTCGAGTCGTCGGCAAATATATGAATGGGCCCTGCCTGTAGAACAATACACTAACCGATCGAGCAAAAGAATGTTATTTCATGTTGGCATTGGTTAATTTTCCTAGAGGTGGTGTAACGAGTTTGTATTTCAATTATCATGTGCTTAGAAACGTCATTACAACAAAATTAAAATTATACATTTACAGAATATTATAACATACGGTAAACTTATTTAAGATGAGTTGTAGTCCAGTCAACTTTGGGAACCACTGCCCTAGTCAACTAACTCTGCAGTACCTAGACTGCCGTGATATTTAGTTTTCAGTAAATAGAGCTATAGCTGTGTAATGCAATAGAGGAAAATATCAAAAGATGTTTATTATCAGTCTACTATTACTAGCACATAATTATCATTAACATAAATCGTGATATTAATGCCCAGACATTAAAAACTTATAGACCTTATAATTGATAAATAATTGAATGTAAAAACAATGTAATACAATATTTCAAGATCAAATACTAATCACTACATCTATGATGCTCATAAATAAATGTATAATGGAATCCAAAGAGTTCTGTTTAGCCGACTTCACATAAAGTAACATGGTTTTCACCTTAGATCTTTAGAAAAACTGATTTTATCAGAGCTGTGTTGATGTTTTAAAGGTGTGATCGTATAAACAGTACTGAATGTCATTTCCTTATTAGGCGTAGAGACATTAGATTTTTGACACAAATGAGTTAAAAGATAACAAATAAATCCACTGGCTGTGAACTGATTTCACATTATGTAATTTTCAGCCAGTGGCTTTTCTCAAGCTTTAACAATGTAATAAGATTTAAATTAAATTCATGGGTCCTTATAGAATTTTGCTCTGGAAATTAACAGGGCTTTTACACATTTTAAGTCTTAATATAACAGGTGTGTTTTCATGTATTAAATTAAAAAGGTAATTATTTACCTTCACTAAAATATAATTGGTTAAATATAATTCATGGAACCAATTGATAAAATGTTTTCGATTTTTTATATTGTAAAAAAAGAAATAAGATAACTTAGTGAATACGTAATTTCGTCGAAATATAAGAAGTTTATGCCTGGAATAAGTAATTCAGTTCTGTCATAGCCTTGCTTTTCAGAAATAAAACAATGTAGGGCTGAGCGCCAAAGTAGAATTTAATTTATTATATAGGTGTGTGCTTGAAATGATTTCAGTTTTCAGAGTTTTGTTCTTCTGTTTACCTAGTTCAAGTTATTATTCTTAACATAACTTAAAGTTGCTCCTTTACATTCAAATGCTCGTTCTTATAACTTTGCGCAATTTTCAGCAATATACATTGAACAACAACAACAAAGATCCATTATTGCTCATGTTATGTCTTATTATAATGTTAAAGTTGGCATTTGAGTTAGACCTGCTTTTAACTTCTCTACAGTAAAAATGAGACACTGATTCCTGCATTGTAAGGTTAAGGAAAGCAAATCCAAATCAGAATTTCTATCAATATTTATATTCGCTCACCCCGTCTGATAAATCTGCTATTGTTATGTCATCACTTATTGAATTTTATAATTTTGACTTACTTAATTACTATGTTCGTTTGTTGGAAATCTGTCACCTTCCCGTAAAGGCGACATATTAATTATGTTTTTGTTGTTGTTATTATTATTATTATTTTGATGCGTAGTAGTTCTGTAGATACGCCGTTCCAAAATCCTTAAGATAATAATTGCCTTTTAATCTACTTAATAACCATTTCTTGACTGTCAGTTATATTTAGCAAGAATTTAATTATCGGCCTTATAATATATCTAAACAATAGAAATAATTTAAAAAAAAAATGTCGCAAAATTTTCAATGATTTTAAAAGGGACTTAACTCATTCAGGGATGGTCGAGCAGTTTTACATTCTAATTGTTTTAGTGGCTTGGTTGGATTAATACAAAATATTTGAGGTTGCTCATATTTTCAAAAAAAAAAATTTATAACCATGTAAGTTGTACTAAATTAAAATAAATACAGAAATAATCTGTTTAGGATAGATATTCGATTCTTGGATAAGATGATGTTTCATTTCAGTAATGCAAATATTGTGAATGTAACTTTTCTTGTCCTTTAAGTTAATGTGTCAAGTGTAATTTTTGTTTATTTATATTGCCGCTCTTTTGATGTTATGTTAAATGCAACCTAGTAGGTAAAAATTCTAGGTAAACCCTGATTTTAAATTTTATGTGAACAGTATATACAGTGGAAACTCCAATATCCGGATTTTTGAATATCCGAATGCTCAACGACACTAGTTAGTCCGGTTAATCGAGTCTCCACGTAGATTATTTTTGAAACTGATGTAATTTTCGCAACCATGATTTTACTAAGCATATAGATAATTTATTGAGTGATTACCTATAGAGCTAAAATGTAGAACACGGATGATATTTTGTAAATGATCAACAGATAAAGTTCAGATAAATCTCGTTCTAATCTTAACCCGCTCTTATGCCTTTGGATGTCTTTGTTATAATCTTTAATGTATCGAGAACAGCCGGCTGAATAAGATAGACATGCCATATCTGTTGTCTTTCCGGTAATATTTAACGTATTTTCGCAACGCTTGCGCTGATATATGTATGATTTTTTTTACGTGATTCTACTACTTCCTTATCCTTGTCTTCTTTCCTTATTCCTTCCTACTGATTCGCCAAAGTGAGAGATCGGAATGGTTGAACTTTGGGCTTCCTGGGCAAGATGTCATGTGATGAGCCTGGGGTCAGTAGTTCCTTTTCCTTCATCCTCTTTACTGATTTGATGAGCGAGAAACCGGAATGGTGTAAGCTTGGAGTCGTTGACTTGATCGGTGGTTCCTTTTCCTTCATCCTCTTTACTGATTTGATAAGCGAGACACCGGAATGGTGTAAGCTTGGATTGGCGGGGTTGACTTGGTTGGTGCTATCTTTCCCTTCATCTTCTCTACTGATTTGATGAGCGAGAAACCGGAATGGTGTAAGCTTGGGAGTGGTGGTTCACTTCCTTTATTCTTTCTGATTTGAATTTGAATATATCTATCCGCGTTTTGAATATATCTAGCCGTGTTTTACTTTTCCTTTTTGTTACTTAAACTTACAACAAGACAACAGAACTGGCAGTGTTACTTCCATTTGTTGTATCGAACATTATTTGATTTTCTATTACAACTCCATGCATCTTAAATTTCCTTATTCTCTTCGTAACAAAACTAACTAATTAATCTATTGTTCGCACTGAGAAATTAACATTGAACTATCTATTAATTATTACACTTGATGTTTCACAGTTAAAATAATAACTGTGATTTTGAAATGTTTTAACATATAATGTAACGTTATGGTAGTGATAGTTTACTGACATTGTTATTACTATTACCCCATTTGTGAATAATTATTATGCAATCTTATTAATTAATATTAGGGCTGAGTTATATTGTTATTTAGACACATTTCCTGATGTTTGTGTTTTTCTTCATTATTCAATCAAGCTGTTAACGTAATAATTTGGTTGCATACGCTTTAGAAAGTAAAATGTATTAATGGGTTAAGACAGTAACGCTACATTATTTCTTGCATTGTTTATTGAACAACAAATTCAGATTCATATGACCGTGTGGTCGTAAAATGTTAAAAAAAAAAAAAAAAACAAAACAAAAAAAAACAGAATCTATTCTGAAATTTATTTGTGTCTCACACAATGCAATTTTGGCGTAACGTTTCATTCACGAATAAATTCCGTAGGTACCAAACATGACATGTTAATATTATATTAATTATAAAGAGGATAAAAATGAATTTATCTAAGACATTGTAAATTTGTTCATTAATTGAACATTATGAAAAACAAATAGAACAATCATGGAAAATGTCATTATTTATAACCATATTATATTAGAACTTTCCAGTACTGTCTGTGTTTGTAACATTGTAAGGTGTAATAATTTTACGCTCTTTCTTTGTTTAGACTTAATTTATTTGTATTCAATTTTTTAATATTGTTTAGTTAAGGTGTTGATGGTCCTTGTCGATGCATTTGACGTGTTATTTTCACGTATTCTGTTAAAATCGCAGAGTCGCGATTTGAGCAGAATGGCCGTGTGGTCGTCACGGACGATTTACTGTATTTTACCGGGAGGCATTTTCTAACTGAGCGCTACCGTAGCTCAGATGTAACGTTAAATTGTAGGTCCCGGTTGGTTTAACCGTTTAGCCATGTCAGAGACCTTCAGGCGGCCTAAATACTCTGACACCAGGGCTAGCCTCCCGGCCTACATGAACTTACTTACTTACTTACTTTTATCAATATATTATTAGACATAATCTAATGAATTAATCAATCTATTATAAAACGGTCGTTTGAATTTTAGCGCCAAATATCTAAATTATAAACTAGTTCAAATTGGCGCTAGCGATAAGTAACTGCTTTGTCGTTCCTGTCGACGTACATTCATAAAACAATTTAAATAACAATCTCATTTTAAAAAAATAATTAAACCTATACAACTTTGAAGTGTAAGTAATAAGTAAATAGCTTATTACAAATATTAATTTATCTTAGCTGAAACTTGTGTGAAAATAATAATTACATGAGCTGATGACAAGACAAGGGCTTTTCATCATCGCCAAAATATTGCGTAAGTTGAAACATAAGCTGATTGTAAAATTAATTTAAAAAAGAAAAGAGGAATGTCAGATCATTGTTTTGAGCTTGGAAAATAACTTATTATTTTTGGTTGTAATCGTTCCATTTTTAGTATTTAATCAATAAATTGTAATTAATGGTTTCTATTTGTATTATTTAGGTTCCTGTCGCCGAAATATACAATTCGACGCGAATATTTGTTTTTAAGTATAACCACGCATAACTTTTTTCTTAGTAAGCCGATTTCAATAATTATTTTTTTATTGTAAAGATTATACTTCGAAATTGGTCCCATTTAAATTTAATCGAAATCGGCTGAGCCATTTTTGATAAATCAACAATATTGTGCAAAACGTTACATCGATCCGTGCGAAATATTCGCGAATTCTGTACACGGGTGAAGTCGGTCATGCTATTAGGACTGCCTCGGTGGCTCAGTGGTTAGTGGCCCTAACTTCTGAATCAACGAGGCGTGGGTTCGATTCCCACCCAGGGCAAATATTTATGTGATGAACATAAGTGATTACTTTGTGTCTGGGTGTTATTTAGTTGCTATCTATTTAAGTATTTATTTAAAAATAAGTATGTGTAGTATATCAGTCTCTGGCGGCCATATCATAAGCGTTGCTTAGTTCGGGGTCAGAGGCCATGTGTAAGATGTCCCAAAAATATTTATTTATATTAATTTATTTATGCAAAAAATAATTAGGTATATATTATTTGATTTATGTAGAATAGGTCTACTTTTGGCCACCAACTCACCTGATGAAAAGCGAAGTTGTAGCCGAAGATGGAGTATGTAGTCCTAGAAGATACCTATTCACTGTTGATTTGAAGATATCCATATTGTAATTATCAAGAAACAATGACGGAGGCAAGGCATTCCAATCCCTGGCGGTCCGCATTATGAAGGAAGAAGCGAATCGCTTAGTACGCGATCGCCTAGTAGTCACAAGCAGGTGGTACGTCCACTATGTAGGGATTTAATTCCTTGTCTATTTTCCAAAATATGCAGTTTCTAATTGTAACACAACTTTGTACTGAGAGAACGTGTACAAGTTGTGTGTCTTTTTAACCGACTTCCAGATGAGATCCAGAGACTCGTCGATGTTTTAGACAACTGATAATATTAACTGATTTAAAAAAATTTTGCTAGTTCGAAACAGTGTACATCCGAAGTGGACCCATTTAAATTTTATCAAAATTGGATCGGATCGTTTTTTGATAATTATTTTTTGAAAAAAAATTACATAACCGACTTCAACCGTGTACAGAATTCGCGAATATTTCGCACCAATCGATGTAGCATTTTTCACATTATTGTTGATACATCAGAAATAGCTCAGCCGATTTCGATACAATTAAAATGGGACCAATTTCGAAGTATACTCTTTCTAATAAATAAAGAATTATTGAAATCAGACTACTATATAAAAAGTTATGCGTGGTTATACATAAAATCGAATTGAGTATCTCATTCCGTTTCGTCGGTCAAAAAATAAATAGTAATGTAAAAACTCTATATATCGATTCGAGTGAACTATACCAATTTTATACACGATTGAAGTCGGTTGTGTCATTTTTTGCGAATAATAATAATTTACTAGTTATAATTACTAAAAGCCAGTCATATTTCAATGTTGGGAAAGGCCAACCCTAGTTTTATTCAAAACCTTAAAACCTACCTACCCAAACGATAGAGCTGAAGTAAACCGAACTGCTTTAGCACAAAACTTAAAGAGTTCTGATTTCAGCAGGATCTCATCTTCAGATCCAGACCTGATGATCATAAGGGCACCTGGAAAGTACACCTACCGACAATTTATACCAAATTTCTAAAACAATTATTTACATCACTGATTCAAACTCATCAAAAGTCCAAAACAAAACTAATATCATAGTAAGTCCTGTTCAATTACTGACGGAACATTTTTGTAAAGATTATGTTGGTATTATTGAGCCATTTGTTCGGTTTTTCTCCTTCTAACATTAGATGCCTACTATTGCCTACAGCTAATTTGTCGAGGTACTAGTCGAGACATTCCGCGGTGATGTAGCTTGAAAAAGACTCACCTGTCTGCAAGGGATATAACGGCATTAGCGGTATCCAAGGAAAAAACCGTTTAGTTAGATAAACGTGTGTAACTGTAAAATTATCTGCGATCCGACAACTTTTAGCATTTTCTATCTCAACTCTGTCTAGCTTTTTGTAATCTGTAGATGTTTTATTTACTTTGGATGGGGTTTGAGAAGGGAAAGTTGTTATTATTTAATTAGAACAATTGACTAGCCTTTTTTAAACTATTCTGAAACATAAACTGTTTGTTAAGAGGGGCTGGAAATCGTTCACGTCGTAATTTTCTATTTTATCTCTAAAACTTGGCTTTCGAACTCGTAATACATAATCTTATAATGAAATAAGGCATAATAGTATATTGTACACCGAGGGGAGAAAACGATCTATTTCTGTTCGAGAGTATGTTTAAGCCCGACGCGCAGTGGAGGGCTTAAAGGAAACTTGAGAACAGACATAGAATTTTCTCCCGAGTAATACATAGTGCTTTATACTACACCTAAAAATAAAAGGAGAGGAAAATAAAATACAAATTTCTTTAATTAAAGTTTAGGAAGTTATTTATGACTTCTTGGGCTGTATTTTTTATTTCTGGTGGCGTCATCATTACAAAATCGTCACTTTCACTGTCAGATGACATTTTGGAAAAGCTAAGTACTGTTAAATTATCTATTTATTTAAAACCAAAATTTAACGCAACGAAATAAATTGCCGCGCTTTTTTTTTCGCATTGCAGAAAAAGGTAGCCATCCTCATTTCATTAAAAATAGAAAAAGAAATCCGCCTCTTTTCTCTAATTATTTGATATAAACCCTTTTTGAGATTTGAGGTTTGTATGTTTCCCGCCTCTTTTTCTAATTATTTCATAAAAAAAACCTTTTTGTGGTTTGACGTTTGTATTTTTTTTATGTTCGCTGCTAAAAAACAAAAGAAAGCTAACCGGGCAGTAATGGATTTTCATACAACATTCCTGCCCTGCTTCGGAGGGCACTAATAAAATTCCATATAACTTTTCCCGCCGCACATTTTAGGGGAGAAATTACGAACTTTGTAACCCGTTTATGAACGAGTAATAAGACACTTTCCGAGTGGGTGTGGTATAAAAATAAAAATAAATAAAATAAAAATAAAAAAGCCTTTTATTTCTCATCATTAATTAATAAGGTACATCATATAATTTACAAAAATTTATTTATGTTGTCATTCATTATTAGTGTAAATATTTTACAATCATCGAAGTTAATTTATAATAAAATCATTGTAGTCACTTAAAAATATATGAAATAGTCAAGTTAAATTGCTTAGGTATGTACATAATATCATTTCATTGTCATTATAGTATATATAGTATTTTTTTGCAGATTCATACATTGTTTATAATAATATATTTTACATAATTAATTGTCAATCAAAATTTAATGTCAATTTAAATAAGTCTATATAGGTTTATTATATGTTGTACATATTATACCTACTTTAATTATTATTAATGTTCATTTGTGCATAGATTAATTGTTTATTTGTGATGAGAACCCCTGGTGGGTATAGGCCTCCTCTAGAGCTTTCCACTCATCTCTATCTTTTGCTTTGTTCATCCAAGATGCCCCTGCCAATTTGCTGATGCCATCCGCCCATCGTGCCGCCGGTCGTCCTCTCCTTCTTTTCCCTGGACCTGGTCCGCGCCATTTGGTTACAGTATACGTCCATCTGTGATCTTGTAGTCTGGCTATGTGGCCTGCCTATTGCCATTTTAGTTTTAGTGCATGGTGTAGAAAGTCAATAAATCTTGTTTTTTCTCTTATATCTGTTGCCCTGACTTTATCCTGCAGTTTCAAATTCATTATGCTTCTCTCCATGGCACGCTGGCATGTCCTTATTTTTTGTTGTATATTTTCGGTAAAAACCCAGATTTGCGCTCCATATGTGAGACACGGTAGTATACAGGAATCCATAGCTACTTTTTTTAGTGAGGGTGTGGTATAAACATTATATATTTCTTTTGATTTAAATATTCGTACTAGACCAATATAAACATTTTCGTAACATGCATTCAATGATGTATGCTATGCGTCATCAACCAGTATCAAAGCTTTTCTACAAAGATGTATCTACCCTTGATACAACTTTATACCAGAGAAATTACGAACACTTTCTGATATATAAGCCTTATTAGTTTTACGACAATGCGATTGCAGCAGAGTTCGTCAGGAGCGCACAATTATTCTAATGTTTCATAAAGTGTTCCCGACCCCGGTGGTCGTCGTCGCCTACTCTGATTGCCACTATTATGATAAAAACTCCGCTCGCTATCGTTTTAATGCAACTTTAAAAATAACCGCGTAATAGTCAACCGCAACAGCAATGGACAACATAAATATCGAAGGTGATACACCCCGTAGATCGCGCATGCAAAAAAATCCTATTTACAATATAATTCAGTGCGTTAAACGCACAACAGCATTAGATGAAGACGGGAGTTTATTCATCTCCGTGTTTTTCTCGTAAGTTTGTGGAATTGAGGAGACAATTGTTTGGTTTTAAATGAAGCAGCTTAAAGTAGTACAGTCGATGAAATTGACCTCCTTAGAATGTTTATACTCTTAGCATTAATTAAAGGAATCTTATGTAAACGTTGACACTACTACAATTTATAAAACTACAAATCGCGCCATGCGCTTGCTTAGAGCTAGTCAGCTCTCTATCGATCTCTTATAAACTGAGCAATAAAAATAATATCAATGGAACTGAACAATCATAAACTATCTTACCTAATATAACTACGCTAATCTGACCATAATATTTTCGTAGGAGGAGCAACTGCCAGCCAGTTATATGATCCGTGGCAAAAATAAAATATTGCGCGTGCGCCGACCCGGTCCAACATGCCTGAATAACATTCGGGATATGTAGTAGTCATTACGTCGCATACGAAATACCAGCGCCCGTCATTTGCATAGCCTACGCTGTAAAATTGTTCCCAAGCCTACGATTCTTCCATAAAAATGTTTAGTGTATCTCGTGACTTGAGACTACGTACAGCCTATTTCGTTCCCGATGCTGATTATTCAAAAGTTAAAAAAGAGACAAAAGACTAAAAAGGTACACACCGCTGCACTAACTTTTTTCACTTATTTCGTATAGTAATTGTATACTTTAGTTTACAGATAATTTATGTACTACGGTTCTTTTGTACATTTACAACATTTGTGAAGAGTTAAAAAAACTACATTAAAAATACTTCATTAATAGCCATTTAGGTTTTTGAAAAGCTTCGTGCCATCAAGAAATAACATTCAGCTAAAAATTGTTAACAGTCAGTTCACGAAAACCTTACAAAATAATTTGTTTGTCATCAGTCGGTTCACGAAAACCTTAAAAAAATTATTTGTTTGTCATCAGTCGGTTCACGAAAACCTTACAAAATTATTTGTTTGTCATCAGTCGGTTCACGAAAACCTTATGAAATAATTTGTTTGTATTAACAAGCGCCTATGCTCTCTTGTCACACCATCTACTTTTTACTATCTTTAAGATCATATAAATATAATAAAAGAAAATAATTGTCACACTGTAAGTCTCAGTGTGTTTCTACTCTGTTTCAAAAATTTGTAAAAATGACTTTCTGTGGTCTTATATTTTACATCAATAATGACGACAAAAATAAGTCAGAAACGTATAACAGAACGATAATGCTTAGTTTACTTGTGGTTGGTCGCGTGTTTCTTCGCGACATAAAATCACGTCATTTCTTTCACGCTAGATATCCAAAGAAATATTTGTATGATAACGACTTCTCAACTTACACACATAGGTACTGTTTGTGTTTTCCAACATAACTTTGATGCTGCGCGCATTTTTACTTACACTTATTTGCTCTTAAGATCCATTCCATATCTCGTCGCGCCAATAAAAAACCGACTAATGTGTAAAATGGTCCATTCTTTGCGTCTATCTACCGAGATAAGTATAGGGCGTTGAATGCGTTCAGAACATTGAATAGAGTGGTCACGTTCTCGGTAGAGCAAATCGAGCAAGTAATAATTGTGGTCGCAGAGCTACAGTAACTAAAACAAATTGCCCCCTCTACTTCGTGACTAGGTCTACAGTCAACACATTATAATAGGCGCATCTATAAATTATTCAATTCGCTAAATTGTGTTAGCAGAGCTCAATAATTTTCAACTATAAATCGCAAGCTTGATAATTATCTGTATTGTCGTCAGTGGATCCTTACTGTGATACATCATTAGTCTCTTTAGAGAACAGAAAGACGCGTGCCTAATAGGACGACAAACTGACAGACGCGGATAGGGTATAAAGTATTTTTCATCACATCTATTCGAAAAGGACTACTTGGTTCGCCTTTAAGTGCGCCCAAAGGAGGTGCTTTCTATAAGGAACTTTATAAGTGCGACGGAATTATCTTAGCCGCGCACTTTTTCAATTTGGAACAAATAAGTGCGACGGAATGATCTTTGCCGCGCACTTTTTGATTTTGGAAGTATTTGTAATGTTAGTGTTCAGCGCCAAGAAAATGAATGAAAAGAATGTAATTATAAGTTTTCATTTGTTTTATTATCAGATACCATTTAATTTCAATTTAGTTGTTACTCTACGTTTTATTAAATAATAATATTACAATAAAATATGAGGCGCCTTTTGTTTTCTCATAGAGGTGATGAAAAGTAGAGTGTACCACTCGGGCGCAAAATATATTTTTGGCTCGGGCGACGTACTTTGAATCCCTCGCTACGTTCAGGATTCTACTAAAGAATCCTTCACTTCGCTCTGGATTAAAATAAACGCCCTCGCCGTAAAAATATTATTTTGCTCCCATATGATACAATCTACTATTTTTATGATGCTGGGGTGGGCAAAAAAGAGTTGTACTTATTAAGTGCAATGTTAATTTTATTTCCTTTTTTAAATTGTAAAAATCAGAATCGCCACCCGCGGCCGTCTGTTTAGCTTAGTTGTCGTTTTTGATGCTGTTTTTAATGTCATTTACTTAGAAGAATTCTTTCGGTAAAATATGTTGTGTCTGATTATACCAATTCTATATTTTAACCGTATAAATAAAACTGTACTGTAAAAAACTGAAATATGTATAAAAATCACCTTTTTTACTGGCAAGGAGCGAATTATTTGTATATTACAACACAAAAAAAAATTTGAAGCAATAATTATAGCTCTATTAACATCTAAACATAAGTTGTTTAATTCACAATAATAATGTACCTATGCAAAGTTTACGAGTAATAGATGATCCTACTTAAATTTTTCAAGGCGAGGATGATGATTATCCCGCTCCGACTCATAATGTTGTATTCGCAAAAGACTATTCTAACATCAGACATCTGAAAGTGTGTTTGTTTGAAGCTACTCTTTTACGTTGCAACGGAGTCGCGGATCGACTTGATTTTTTGCATCGATATTATTATGTAGTTTAAGGATTGGAGAGTGACATAGGCTAATAAACTAAGGCAAAGTCGCATGTAAAAACTAGTTCAGACAGCGTCATATTCTTATCACAATGTTGTTAAAGCTCCGTGACTCCATAATTCTAAGCTGAAGCTTCATGATTTTCCGTTTCGTTTCGTATTCACAGTCGTGATCAATGACGTATTTTAATAGGCTTTGCAGGTAACTTCCTATTCCGATGGCTCATTATATCCTCGCGCCTATCGGATATCCATTGTTCACTCTTGAACTGTGACTTCTTGTAATGACGACAATTTGCTGCAAAAATTATAATTTATAAGGGGATAGACAAGAACGTGTCGAAACACGCGTATCATAGGGTTCCATAAATTGTAGTGACGATGACAGTTTGACACTTGTTTGCAAAAAAAAATATTTTGTGTATATTTTATCCAAATTTAATGTATGTCTGAGCAACACTAAGTTTATAAAATCGGTTTCAGAAACAAAACATACGTGTTTCTGAAACAAAAAAGAATGTTTCAGAGACAATTATTTTGTTTCTGTAAACACTGCGTGTTTATCAGTATGTTTCGGTGCTCCCTGTTGTGATGTTTCAGAAACTATGATCCGAAACAATGTTGCTCAGTGAACACATGGCTTTATAGTAGGTACCTACGACTTAGTAGAGCCTTAAGAAGTTGTAAGTTATCAGTCATATGTAATGGTTCCTGACAACAACGACGTTGTTAATTAATATTCATGCATATTTTATTCTTAGGACTATAATTTCAATGAACCCTCAGGGCTAAAGCCAGTCATCACGTACTATCGTACGACAAGACGTATTACCACTTACCACCTTTTTCGCATTACTCTACCTACTTTGAAATATTACACTAATATAAAATAAAACGGTAAACTTTACGATACCAGCACTTGTCTCGATCTTCGCTATTAACTGTGATATCAACACCATAAACATGGTTTCAACGGTTATAAAATTAATTAAGAAAAGTCTTGTTTCTCTAGCCTGCACGGAACGAACCAGCGCTGGAGGTTGAACGAACCAAAAGCTCAATTACCTCTTTTTTGCCTGTTAAAATGTCTATCTACAAAGTTTGACATGCCGTGTTAAATCTACAAAACGAATCGCAACAATGCAGCTCTTTTACTTTGTTGTTTTTCTCCCAGTTGAAGTTAGCATGCGCGGAATAATTAAGCTCTTTGAGGCGGCCTGTAGGTGTCATATTTATCGCTCAGCGAAATACGAGTATATTCCAATCAACGTGGTGAGATTGCCGTCGCGTACCAGATCTAATCAAGGATCCAAAAGCTCGAATCAGACTCGGTTATTTTAGAGGGTTTGATTGATATCGTTTCGTTGTTTTGTGTCTTTTAGGATTCCGTAGCTGAAATGTAGAAACGGGATTTTATTACTGAGACTTCTACTGCCCATCAGTTTAATCCACTTTTCTTTATTTTTTGTAAGTAAATGTATTGTAAAGCAACTTGTATTTTGTACAGGATTTATAATGAACCGATAGTATGTGTGTAGAAATGAGGTGAAAATACTACAAAAACAGTCAAAATCTTTCAAAATATTTTCTGGGCATTTTTTTTTCTCTTTGTAATATATAGGGTTTAAATTCCATCATACACAAATAAGCCCACATAGCTAGAAAGGAATTTTATTTTTGAAACCGAAATCATAAAATCTTCTCGCGCAAATCTAGGATTACCTATATAAAAATTCAACTACAAAAACAAAAAGAAAATTACAAAAATATTTATTTGCCTTAAAATATGTACAGATACCAGATTGACAATAGTCCCCACACTAAGGTTAGCCTGTATCGCGGGAAACTGAGGACGATTACTGAAATATGGTAGAGAACTTGTACTATTAATTTAGACTACAAACTTCGTAGTACGGAACTCTCGGTGCACGAATCCGACTCGCACGCAAGCAATTCTTTAGTAAATGTGCCGGTACCGGTTTGAAGTGCAATTTAGGCTTTTTAGTGAGCCACCGTCGGCCGGCGTTATCTGCCCCACGCCGTGTCCCATTTGCATGCTCACTGGCTGCTGAGCTCATCAACCCGCCTCATGCGACACTTTGCTTTTTGTAACTGTGAAATATTGTAACAGTTTTCCTCTTGTTTTTGTTTTCTTTTCATTCCGGCGTTGCGTGTCGTACGCTTTTTCTTGCGTCAAATATCCAGTCAAAGCACAGAGAGTAACTCTGTGAGTTAAAGTATGATGAAGATGTCAAAATAACCATTATGTTATCAAAGACAAGTTGATGAGTCTGAATGGTCTCAGTCAGAATGGTGCTGGTTTTATTAAAAAAATGTGAAAAGTTTGGTGTAATATTTTAAGAAATCTTACTCCTCAATATAAACAAACCATCTAAATCGCAGTTTACACCGAACTGTTTGTGTACATTGTGAATTGAAATTATTTGGCTGTTGTGTCGGTACACGAGAATGTCTAACATGGTGGTTTTATCTGGAGTGTTCAGAAATATACTTACAGCATATATTTTTCCCGTCACGGGCCTGCCATGCTGATCATCTTTAACTAGGTACTGATAATCGAATTTAGAATGATAATCGAATTGCGCTAGAAAACCTAACCTAACACCAACTTACTGCTCTAAAGTATAGTAAAACTCTCGCAGTATACCAATAGACCAATATATGAGTTAATGCGACGATAAGCGCCGGTATAACGTTGATTCCTTCGGCGCCGAGCGGCGGCGCAGGCAGCGGCTGTGTGTTTAAGCAATTACTGCGTAGAGTTCAACATTACACGCTTCTGATGGTTAAACCTAGCCTTCCTAAAGGTAAGAGCGTGTCCCGTTATAATTGGTGGGGTGCCGCGCTGGCGGAGGTGTCAGAGCCGTGGTGTGGGCCGAAGCCCCGCGCTATCTCCTCTCTATAATTTCCCTCGATCATGGCCAGAAAACCAAGTGAATATGTTTAGTAGAATAACAGCTTTCGACCCGTGGGTAATTTGAGCGTGTAATCAATTTTACATATCATGTAAGTAAATACGGTACAAAGGCGAGAGATTTATGTCTTGGTTATCTCATCGTTTTTGTTTTATGTGCATGATATAATATATCTCGAGTAAAATGTATATTGTGTCTAAGGTAGCCTGCACAAGAATTCGAATAGTATTGTACCTATACTCTTAGATAGAGTTCGCAAACTGATTTGGCCAGTAGTGACGAATAATAGCATTTGACTATATACGTGACTCGATAGGTTTAGAATAGATATATGTACATGTAAGCCGTGGTGCTCTAGTAGTAATGACACCCGCCTTACAATCGTGAGGTCGTGGGTTTAAATCCCGGTCCCGTACCAATGATTTCTTCGGAATTTATGTACGGAATTGCACACCACTTGCTTTTCTGTGAAGGAAAACATTGTGAGGCAACCTGCATATGTTCGTAGAAGAAATTCGACGGCGTATGTGAATCCACCAACCCGCATCGGGTCAGCGTAGTGGATATGGCCCAATCACCCTTCGTGGCAGGCCTACGTCCTCCAGTGGACTATTAAAAAGGCTGGTACAGTACTCGATATAGATTAACAAGAAAAGTTCTAAACTAATAATAACTATAAAATTATACATATTTAATTCAAATTGTACCGGAGGATAATATCTGAGAGCGCAGATCTAAATTTTGCTACTAACACTGCATTCTTCATCCAGTCCCACGCGCAATCTCCACACGTGAGTGGATATGAAATAAGAAAAACGCTTGTTGAAGTTTCTCAGCAAGATAAAGGTTAGTATAAGTATTTAAGCACATCCCGAGACGCAATCTTCCACAGTATTACTCGTACCTACCTCGTATTATTACGTAGGGTCTGCAATTAATGCAGTCCGGTCGTTGCCGTGGCTCGCGGCGAAGGACGACGTAGTATGCTAAAAATAATTCTTACGCCCAACAACACCCATACTTGTATCGTAATCAATGAACCGAATCTTCCCAGTGCTTTAATCGATCACAACCAGCGTATAATTAGGGATGAGGTAGGGAAAAATCATTAGTGAACGATTGTTTGCGGTCCCGGACGGGTGAGCGCGCTCCAATAATAGAGTTAACCTTTACGTAGATGAAGAAAGATTTATACATCTGCATGGAAACATCTCCAACTTGTGTACAGGATTATTTTTATTGACCAATTACTTTTCTCTGCCAGTTTTCTGACTTGATATATGACTAGATTCCGATTCAAACGATACTTGTATACAATACGCTTAAACTAATTAAGTAGATGACCTGATTAAAATCTTAGTACAATATTTTCTTTGGGCGTGTTAATCGAATGATAAAAGTTTAATAATAATTATGATGCAATACAAAATAGTTAACACTTTGTTACTAATATATTTATCAGTATGCATCGTATCAGAAGGATCTTGTAAGCAACATAAAATTCCGAAACGAAGGTGTTGTAAGGACCCAACGCGCTCTCATAACTTCAAAATCCTTTGTCAATTGTTCGTTTAAAATCTTCGCCAACCAATATATGTACGTTCCTACCATTGACAGTTTTTTTTTTATACCGTCATTGGTTCCTATCTACTTTTCGAAACCATATACTCGTAGTTCTATAGAAATCTCATGGATAAAGCAATTGATAAATAATGGATTGTTGTTGTTAAACTTTCGCGATTTGAACACATTATTATTATATACTACTGAGGAGGTATTTATTTATCTCGTAATTTTAGTGCTATTAGTCCCGTAGTATATAAAAATAATTGATTGATAGATTTATTGATAAATCATAATGTGAATTCGTAGCAGATGAATTGTATGACACTAAAGGATCATATGGTGAATTGCAATATGTAGCGAAGTTACGACTTACCAAAACGAACCCTAAGACGATAATTTTGATGTAGGCAAAGCGGCAGTTATACAGGGTTATCTGCCTACACTGTATTAAGCCAAAAGAGTGATTATGACCACCATTAAGTACAACTTTTACGATGGGGCCAAAATTTGAGAAATAAATATAATCAAACTAGCGACCCACCCCGGCTTCGCACAGGTGTATTATTAATAAATAATAATAATAAATAAATATTGGGGGACATCTCACACACGGTCTCTGACCCCAAACTAAGCAAAGCTTGTGATATGGCTGCCAGAGACTGATATACTACATATACTTATTTTAAATACATACTTATATAGATAGTACCTAAATAACACCCAGACACAGAGCAAACACCTATGTTCATCACAAAAATGATTGCCCTGGTGGGAATCGAACCCACGCCTCTCTGATCCAGAAGTCAGGGTCACTAACCACTGAGCCACCGAGGCAGTCATATATTATACATACGTATAGACCTTTCTCTTGAATCACTCTATCTTTAAAAAAAACCGCATCAAAATTTATTGCGTATTTTTAAAGATATATGCATACATAGGCGCAGACAGACAGGAGAACGACTTTGTCTTATACCATGTAGTGATAATATAAATAAATAAATATTTGGGGACATCTTACACACGGCCTCTGACCCCAAACTAAGCAAAGCTAGTGATATGGCTGCCAGAGACTGATATACTACATATACATATTTTTAAATACATACTTATATAGATAGTAACTAAATAACACCCAGACACAGAGCAAACACCTATGTTCACCACATAAATACTTGCCCTGGGTGGGATCGAACCCACGCCTTTTTAACCCAGAAGTTATATATGGAACATCCCATACAAAATTGCCAACTCAGAATCGACAAAATGTATGAAACAGGAAATTGTTTCTCGAATTTCGGTTAAAAAAGTAAATTCGTATAGGTCGGGTAGCTAGCCCTGGCGTCAGAGTTTTTAGGCCTCCTGAAGGCCTCTGACATGGCTAAACTGTTAATATTGTTACGAGATGGGTTCTTGGATAGTCAGTTAAAACGCCGATTATTCACTTTGCACTTTATTGCACACAATCACTTCACAAAAATCACAAAAACACACGACAAAACTGGTTCGCACAAACACTTTACACTGGCACTGATATTCACACAAGCTAGTCACTTTACAATCACTGGTATCGCACACTAACCCGAGTAGTTATCGCTTCGACGGTAAACGAACAACAACTGATCCCCACGGGTCGGCCGGCGTATTTATACCCGTTATTTCCTACAGTCTCGAACCTACGAGATATTTCGCAACATTACTCGATCTTAATAAGAGCTATTGTGTTAACAAGTAAACAACTTGAAAGTTCGAGAATCCCTATTGTTTTTCATTTACGTAAACACCCAAAAAAAAATAAACAATAGACGAGATACAAAGACTGATCCCGCTCGAGTTATAAAGCCATAAAACTGAATACAAAAGACACCAATAAAAAAACGCAAAACAATAGAGCTTCCCAGAAGACACCGCAGATTACATCATAGTTACTCCATACCTACAACGGGCTCCTACTGCGTTACACTACCCCCTCCTAAGACATGCTCGTCCCGAGCATCGTTGCACCCGTAATATCGCGCCAATCGATCCACATGAACTATCTTGGGAGCACCTCGATGTCCCTTCTGTATGCGGAACGTCACGTCGTTGATCTTGGTCACCACTCGGTATGGTCCATCCCACTTGGCTTGTAGCTTTGGAGATTTCCCCTTTTTTGCGTATAGGGTTGTGTAGCCATACTAGCGAGCCTTCCTCAAACCCAGGGTTGTTAGTCTTTCTGTCGTATCTAGTCTTCATTCTTTCTGATGTTTGCTGGCCATACTCTCTAATATGCTCATAGATGTCGTTCATCTTGTTCCGGAGGTCACTGGCATACTCAGTTATGGGTTGTGGAGAATCCGGTGGGACACCAGTTATTAAGTCGGCGGGTAGCCGTAATTCGCGTCCAAAATTGGCAAAAGCAGGAGTGACATTGGTGCTCTCATGAACAGCACTTCGGTATGACAGCAAAAATGGCTGGATATGCTTGTCCCAATCCCGTTGTTTGCTTTCGACTACTTTTGCCAGGTATCTCTCCAGAGTTTGGTTGAATCGCTCCACCATTCCATCTGATTGCGGGTGGTAAGATGTTGTCCTTGTTTTGTGTGCACCCATTAGCCGACACGTCTCTTGAAACAGTTGAGATTCAAAATTTCTTCCTTGGTCACTATGGATTTCCAATGGTACTCCAAAACGACAGAATACTTCATGAACCAATTTGTCTGCTATTGTCGATGCCTCTTGGTTTGTAATTGCGAAGACTTCCGGCCACTTGGTGAAGTAATCCATGACGACAAGGAAGTACTTGTTGCCACTTTCGCTCACAGGAAATGGTCCGGCCACATCCAGTGCGATTCGCTCCCATGGTGCTCCAACATTATACAGCTTTAGTGCTCCTCTGCTGCGGGTATGCGGACCTTTCACTGATGCACAGCTCGTGCATTTCCGTACCCAGTCTTCTACGTCATCTCTGCAGTTGATCCAGTAAAACCTTTCTCGAATCTTCAACAGTGTCCGTTTCACACCCAGATGTCCTCCCGAAAACCCTTCGTGGTACAGCTTCAAAACTTCGGGAACTTTTGCTCTGGGTACAACCATTTGGAGATGGCACTGGTTGCCTCGAGCATTTTCCCATTTTCGGCACAGCACTCCCTCTTGAAGCACCAGGCTATCCCATTGCGCCCAATAGCTCTTTGTCGTAACACTCAGTGAAGCAATAGCACTCCAGTCAGGCTTACGGGTGTCTGATTCCATCCATTCAAGAATCGGCTTGATGTCAACGTCTTCTTTTTGTGCAGCCTGAAGGGTTTCTTTCCATTCGTCGCCGATGTCAGCTTTGACCATTCTGACAGGTACTGGATCTTTCGACTCTTGTCTTGAGCAATGCTTGCAGTCCTCTGAGCATGGCCTTCTTGACAGTGCATCTGCGTTGCCATGAGATTTTCCACTGCGATGCTCCGTGGTGAAGTCGAACTCTTGTAGTTGCTCAATCCATCTTGCCACTTGGCCTTCGGGATCCTTAAACTGCAGTAGCCACTTTAGAGCAGCGTGGTCGGTCCTCAGATGGAATTTTCGCCCGAGCAGGTATTTGCTAAAATGACGCAATGTCTTCACCACTGCAAGTAGCTCCTTTCTTGTCACACAGTAGTTCCTTTCTGGCTTGGACAGGGATTTGCTGAAATACGCAATCACCACTTCTTGGTCTCCTTTTCTTTGCGACAATACTCCTCCGATGCCGGTATTGCTGGCGTCAGTGTCCACGATAAACTCGTTCTCGGTGTCCGGAAAGCCGAGAATAGGCGTATTACAAAGTCGCTCCTTTAGTCCTCGAAAAGCTGCGTCGCAATTTTCATCCCAGAGAAAGGGCCTTGTTTCCTCAGTCAGTCTATGCAACGCCTTAGCGATGTCAGCAAAGTTCTTCACGAATCGCCTGTAATAGGAGCATAATCCCAAGAATGCTCTGACTTCCGTCTTGTCTTTTGGCACAGGCCAATCCTTCACAGCACTGACTTTACCTGGATCCGTCTGTACACCAGCTTCGGAAATCACATGTCCCAAGAAATTCACTTGCCTCTTGAAGAAGGAACATTTCTTCGGACTCAGCTTAAGATTGGCAGCACGTATTTTTGTTAGGACTCGTTCCAGGTTTTGCAGGTGGTCTTCGAAGGTTTTTCCCACAATTATGATGTCGTCTAAGTAGACAAGGCATGCGTCACCAATTAGTCCCGCAAGAACTAACTCCATTAACCTTTCGAACGTAGCGGGGGCGTTGCACAACCCAAACGGCATCACTTTAAATCGCCACAGGCCTTTTCCCGTAGAAAATGCGGTCTTCTCCTTATCTTTAGGGTCTATTTCCACTTGCCAGTACCCGCTCTTCAAGTCCAGCGTAGTGAACCACTTCATGCCCGTCAGTGTATCCAACGTGTCATCAATCCTCGGCAAAGGGTAGCTGTCTTTCTTCGTTACGTCATTGAGTCGTCGATAATCAACACAAAACCGCATACTGCCGTCCTTCTTTTTCACTAGAACCACTGGCGAACACCACGGACTGGATGAAGGTTCTATCACACCATTTAGCGCCATGTCTTCAATCATTGACTCAACTTCTTTTTCTCTGGCAACTGGTATCCTTCTTGGCCGTTGTCGAATCGGTGGCACGCTTCCTGTATTTATTGTGTGCTTTACTAATCCAGTTTTCCCGTTGACAGCATCATCGAGGGCAAATATGTCGGTAAAGCGCTGTAGCGTCTTCTTCGCCATCAGAAGTTCTTTTTCGGAGAGATCCTTACGGGAATCTTCTAATAGTGTTGACACGTTGTAACTCCCAGCACAGTTGTATTTCTCCTTTGGTGGTTCTTGGCATCTGCGCATCCAGTCTACTTCTTCGCATGTACCAATCGGGGTTCCTCCTTTGATGAGTTGTTCCTCGTTACTTGTGTTGAGCACACGCACCACAGCAGTATTAGTAGTCCTCACCAAAGTTCGGGCCACTAACCATGGTTGATCACCTTCCGATTGTTCTATTAGCACACATCGTTGTTGATGTCCCAACTTTGGCGGTAATCTAACTGCCACAATGGTTTCCGATCTAGGTGGAAGCACTGTTCTCTGCAGACAATAAACCTTTCCTGATATGGCGCCTTCCATGAAGATTTCTTCTCTTCCACATTTCAAGATTCCTTGGTTGACGTCAATCTCACAATGATGTTTTCGCATGAAGTCAAGACCCAGAATGCAATCGTCAACTATATCTGCCACAATGACTTTATGTTGGAAGGTTTTCTCACCCAACTTTAACTCCACCAGCTTCTCTCCTTGGACGGATATGTGCTGACCGGTCGCTGTCAGAAGTTGAACTGTTTTGCAGCTTTCGAAGTTCGGAAGAAAGCGCTTAGCCAAACGTGAACTGATGATAGTGCGAGAGGCTCCAGTATCCAATGTCAGCTTGCACGAAGTTCCGTTGATGGCACCATTGATGATCAGGCTGTTCCCATCGTGAGCTTGTGATATCAAAATCTTTGGCTTTTCTGACCCGGTTAACACTCGCCAATTTCTGCTTTCTTCAGCAGGTCGTTTATTCCTCCATAGTGAATGCGTCGCCTCACGATCCGTTCGTTCTTCCAATAGTCGGTCGTCCCTGGTTCGGCATGGCTTTGGGCAATTCCGCCATAAATGGCCTCTTTCGTCGCAGTTGTAGCATCTAGGGCCAAACCTTGTACGAAGTGATGCGTCCTTTACCTCCCTATTTTGGATACCCTTCACTGGATTTCGTACAGCCTCGACTTCTAAGGCTTGAGCCAAAGCTTCCTTTAGTGTTTTATGATGCCCGAGTTTCACTGCAGTTCTTACTTCGAAGTCTGCTATCCCGTTAGCGAACGCTTCCACTAGATGTTCGTCGTTGGGTAATGGCGCGGACTGATAAGCCTTCCGGAATAGTTTCTCCACCTCGACAGCCCACTGTTGAAGATTTTCATTACGACGTTGCACCCTGTTCTTCAACTGCGCTCGGTACACACGTTCCAGGTGCTCATCACCATAGCGACTTTCCAGCGTTTCCATTAATTTATCGTAGGTCACTTCCTTACCCACAGCATCCAGAATACTCAGGGTTTCGTCACGAAGGCTCATGATGAGGGCGTTCTTGGCTTGGTCCTTGTTCCATCCATTGGTTTGAACGGCGGCGTCAAATTGAATTTTGTAGGCTGACCATGATGATGTCCCGTCGTAAGGCGTCACTTTGATCTTCTGTGAGGCAGGCGAGAAGGTTGTAGATGCAGCGGTTCCGCCTCCTAACTTGACAACGTTGAGGGCTTTCCTCACATCGGCGATTTGTGCTTCTGCATCGACAATACGGGATTCATGCTCCTTTATGCTGGCGTCGTGCTGGTCGACCGTGTCCTTGACCTCTTTAATCTCTTTGCCCAAAGTCGTCTGCAAGCTTGAAATCAGATCGTCTTTTTGGCGGTCCAATTTTTCTTCGAGCTGGCGAGCCTGTTCTCTGTTGCGGTCCAATTTTTCTTCAAGCTGGCGAGCCTGTTCTCTGTTGCGGTCCAATTTTTCTTCCAGCTTGCTGTTGTTGCGATCCAACATTGACTGCAACATCGACATCATTGCAGCCATATCAAATGCCGCAGGGGCAGCAGGTGATATAGCAGGTGCCACAGCAGGTGGTGCAGCAGGTACCACAGAAGGTGCCGCAGCAGGTGCTCCTGGGTTTCTGGAGTCGTCGTTGGTTGCCTCGGACTCACTGCCTTCCATTAACAGCGAATTATTTCCAAAGCGCCTCTGGTCGATCTCCTCCTGGCGGCGCTCCTGCTCCTCTTGTCGGCGCGCTTCCTCCTGTCGGCGCTGACTCCTTGAGCGAGGGGTCTCTTCGTCGTATGGTGTTACCGGCAGTTTCAACTATCCACCCTTCTGACACCAAATGTTACGAGATGGGTTCTTGGATAGTCAGTTAAAACGCCGATTATTCACTTTGCACTTTATTGCACACAATCACTTCACAAAAATCACAAAAACACACGACAAAACTGGTTCGCACAAACACTTTACACTGGCACTGATATTCACACAAGCTAGTCACTTTACAATCACTGGTATCGCACACTAACCCGAGTAGTTATCGCTTCGACGGTAAACGAACAACAACTGATCCCCACGGGTCGGCCGGCGTATTTATACCCGTTATTTCCTACAGTCTCGAACCTACGAGATATTTCGCAACATTACTCGATCTTAATAAGAGCTATTGTGTTAACAAGTAAACAACTTGAAAGTTCGAGAATCCCTATTGTTTTTCATTTACGTAAACACCCAAAAAAAAATAAACAATAGACGAGATACAAAGACTGATCCCGCTCGAGTTATAAAGCCATAAAACTGAATACAAAAGACACCAATAAAAAAACGCAAAACAATAGAGCTTCCCAGAAGACACCGCAGATTACATCATAGTTACTCCATACCTACAACGGGCTCCTACTGCGTTACAATATAACCGGGACCTATATAATATAAATTAACGTGTCATCCGAGCCACTTTCGGTTTGGCCACATAGTAAAAAATATTCATAATGATGGTCTGAAAAAAGTGTGGATGGATTGTGTGAAAGATGATACATATGCGAGAGAGAAAAGTTGATGATGAGATGACGTATGATAGAGAGAGAAAAGCCGTGGTGGCCTAGAGGTAGTGACACCCGCCTTGCAATCGTGAGGTCGTGGGTTCAAATCCCGGTCCCATACCAATGAGTTCTTTGGAATTTATGTACGGAATTTCACACCACTGGCTTTTGCGGTGAAGGAAAACATCGTGAGGCAACCTGCGTACGTCTGTAGAAGAAATTGAAAGAAAGAAAGAAATACCGTTTATTTCGTGACATACATGAACAAATAATATAAACAACAAACAAGAATAACAGATAAATTCGATGTCGTATGAACAAATAATATAAACAACAAACAAGAATAACAGATAAATTCGATGGCGTATGTGAATCCACCAACCCGCACTGGGCTAGCGTAGTGGATATGGCCCAATCACCCTTCGTGGAGAGGTCTACTTGAATTACACCTACTGTAATGTAGAGTACATGATAGAGTGAAGCGGCGAAAGGAAATGTGCTTTGCCGACTCCACCTAGTGAGATATGGGCAGGATGATGATAATGATGGTGTGAATTACCTCTTTTCGGCATAATACACCAGTTCTAAATAACCTTGTATACCCGTCGATCATATATTTCTTAATATCAAAAGTTCTGTTACGAGTCAATGTTCCGACTATGACATAATTCGCATAACACGGTTTACTATACGAAGGTGTTATTTCCTTCTCACGGGTTCAAGGTTACGAACGTGGCTCTGAGATATCGTAAATCCAATCTCGATGGGTGATCGGCGTCGTCGATCGTGGTTTTCTCACGAAGTAACGCACAAATTCCTCAAAATTATGGCCTCTATCTGAATGCAATAAGAAATATAATTCTTTAGCAAATTAGTTAAAATCCGTCAAGAGTATTCTGACTAATTCTTTGGAAAGGGTTCTGCAGCAAATTGTCACTTTATGGTTCCCGTTTTGGACAAGCCGTTATAGTTTTGAAAGTTATTTAACAAAAATCTGTGAGCGAGATTTGTTCAAAGTATCAGATAACGATAAAGATAAAATAATAATGTCATGTCATGAGTCATTTTAACTTACAGACAGACATGACATGATTATTTTAAAAATATTCTAGATAGATTTGCGTTCGACCACATCTTGCCTCCACGCGCACTGGGCCAGCGCGGTGGATATGGCCCAATCACCCTTCGTGGGTAGGCCTACATCCTGCAGTGGACTATTAAAAAAGGCTGGTTCTGGTACAGGTACATCTTGCCTTATCTTAAGTAGAGATGCGATCTAGGATTTCGCACACTTACAACACCGTACTCTGTTTGCTTTAGATTTCACTCACAGATTTCACTTGAACTTGAATAATTATTTTTTTTTCAATCGTGTATAGAATCCGAATAGTTTGCTCGAATCGATGTACATATATATATTTTTTGATTACATGTAAGTAGTTGATTTTCCATTAACAGCGCAGCCAAAACCTCTGAAGTAGGTATGTTCTACCAAACAAAAAAGAAACACCAAAATTGGTTCATAATTAACTGAGGGATCGCGTAACATCGTACTTTTAAGAAGTAGGTATGTTAATAACAGCCTCAATTAAAGTTCTACATCCATTCTGATACTAGAAAACGGAACCCTAAACGTGATCCTTTTAAGTGTTAAAGATTGTCTTATTTGAGAGGCATGTTTAGCAACCAGTTGTACGGTTCTTTGTTATCGCTGTTGACACTCACAATATTGACCCCATTCCGACTTGTTTAGTTAACTTTTACGCGGTTGGAGTATTTTTATTGGTTTCAATCACAGGAAACGAAGTATAGCTGGAGTGTTGACTAACAATAAGTTTAAGAAAAAACAATATAGAACTTTTAAACTTTAACCCTGTGCGTGTTTTTGACCAACATTACTCAAGAAGAAAAGTACCGACTAATAATAATTATTTTTTGTCAAAAAATGGCATGACCAACTTTGACCGTGTACAGAATTCGCGAATATTTCACAATGCTACTTCGATCCGTGAATAATATTTAAATTATTATTGATTCATCAAAAATTACCGATTTCGATAAAATTTAATTGGGACCAACTTCGAAGTATACTCTTTCCAATAATAAAAGAATTTTTGAAATCAGACTAATATGTAAGGTTATACAGTAATAGTAGATTAGTAGCCAAGGGCTATAAGGCATCAATTGCAGCCCGAGATATTTAGGTTCACGAGCGCAGCGAGGGCGCCTATAATTCGAGGGTGCAATTTGTGCTTACACCCGAGCTAACTATTCTGCTTTTCATCTCAATTGTGAGGTAAGTAGAATAAAACCGGCATTACAAGAATAAAATATTGTTAATTGCTACTTCAGCTTCTATTTTCATTGAATCGGGAGTGCAGCATATATCTTCATCACTTGAAGAACTCATGTTTTTTCCTAATTCGCGCGTAATTATAAAAAATCCCAAAAACAAACAATATTTAAAGAAAAAGCTTTCTATTCCCGCCTTTTTTCATTAAAAAGAATCAACTTTTTATTTTTTTTTTTCAATAACGAAATTTAGCTTTGCCGTGTGATTTTTAAAACTGATGACTATTATACTCACTATTCTGCTTTACATCTCGATTGTGAGATAAGTAGAAAAAAACTGGCATTACAAGAATAAAATATTGTTAATTGCTGCTTCAGCTTCCCTTTTAATTGAATCTTCAGCTTGCAGCGTGCAGCTTCATCACTTGAAGAACTCATGTTTTTTCCTTATTAGCACGTTATCATAAAAAATCCCAAAAACAAACAATATTTACAGTAAAAGTTTTCTATTCCCGCCTTTTTTTAATTAAAAAGAATCAAACGAACTTTATAATTGTTTTTTTTTTTCAAGAACTAATTAGAGCTTCGCCGTTCGATATTTAAAATTGATGACTATTATACTCACACGAAGACAAGGCTGAATAGCAAAGCGACCTCTTTGGTCATTGGGCTGAATGCATGATGTCTATTGCCAGTATGATGATTAGATGTACGCGAACTTTTTGAAAGAAAGAAATGTTTTTTTTAATTACTTACCGCCCTAGGGCTTTTCTAGCTACATTATTACCCTAGAGCGCTAATTAGTCACCTACAAGCCCCATTTGGAGGTAATATGAACCTACTTACCGAACATGAAAGATATAAATATATATATATATAAGTACGGCGCGGTTGTACATAAAAAAATATACGCGTTGAATTGAGTACCTCTTCCGTGTCGTCGGTCAAAAAATAGTATGTGTTGACTACTTTATCGTTCAATTTTTTATCATTCTGTACCGGATAGTCCACAGCTGAACCATAACCACCACACTGGCTTATTAAGGGTCGATATTATGTCTGCTTGTAAGTAATAAAACATTTCATGAGTCTATGACAGGCACTTAAACCTAGTCAGATCAAGTACTCAAGTAGGTACCTGAGACCTCTTTGAAATTGTACTTGAACACACACATTACCTGGACGAAGTGGACGACTCACGTCGCTCTATTGCTATTATGCTTCAGAGAATAGAAAAAGAATAAGCGAAAACTAACGGTGCAGTGGCGTATCTAAAACTCAATTGCACAATTAGAGCTGCGTCGTTGGTTCCGGATTCCCTAGGGATTGCTTTCACATCGTACTTTCCGCGAGCTCGTGCCGTTTATAAATTTTCTCGAAAATAAATACATACCTACGAGTATTTACCATTGCGACAATTAACTGTGGAATTTAATCTAGGAACAAAGACGTTAAGAAGGTCAATAAGTGATTCAATCCATTTTACAAAGTTTCAAAATAGGATACTTTTTCCCTGAAGTATGCTGAAATAAGCTATGAAAGGGGATAATCATTTCTCAGTCTTAACTTCAAGATCTTCGACCATCTAGGATCACCTACTGGAGCCAGACCTTGACTAACTTAATGTAATAGTTAGCGATCGCATCTAAATATATCGCATCAAAGTCTCAGATACGCTAGGCGATAAATGTCAGTCGTAAACTTTTATAACATGTGGATAAATTGATCGAAGCTGTGAATCGACAGCGGTCGGATACGGCGCGGTCCCGCGAGTGATGCGCGACCACGTATCCCGTGCGCGAGCGCACATCGCGCAGATCTCATCGCAACTTCATATATTGTACGAGGATAAGACATCAACACTGCGATTAAAATACGAGTCAGAACCTTCCGGGAAGTGGAGCGGGTTCCGCGGACGCCTCCCGCCTCTCGTCAGACCGCCTGCGCCTGCGCCTGCCCCGCTCGATAATTAATTCTAAAACAGATTATATTCCCCCTGCCAATTAGGCAACGCTATCTCAAGCTAACCTTGGATGTAGAGGCGTACAGGATGAAAATTATTACCTAGGTGTAAAACTAAAATAACTGAGATTACATTGTATTTATTTGTAAAAGATTCACTACCTAGCGATACTTGGCGGATAGGTAACCATGATTAAAAATAAATTATTTTCCCTGTTGCATCGGATACTACGTTGAAATTTGCACCGTCATTTTCACTACACATTTTAATAACCAATGTAGAGCGTACTTGTCAAAGCAATCAAGACTATTTAACAGGCTCTTTGGCATATAAATACCAGTGCGGCAATAAATTGAAAGAAAGCAAGCAAATCCTTTCAGAGCCGATGAAAGAAACATTGTACGAAGACTAAATGTTCTATTCAGATGTTCTTATTATTTAGCACAGGCTTTAGAGCTGCAACTTTGAAATGCGACGAAGAAAGTGTTTCGCACAAAAGCTAAGCGGTCATAAATAATATGAGGCGAACAGAGTCAGCTAATGAATTACGATGGCAATCCTTATAATAGCGGGTGGACGCGCAATGCCGCCGCCGCCGCGGGCAACGCACCGCCGCGGCGACCGGCGACTGCACTTTACCACTGCTATCCACCAAGAACCGTCCCTTGCGAATAGTTCACGCTCTGCCTCTTGCATTGCATCATTGTAATAGTCCGATAGACCGGAGTCAACGACACGCGGCGACGAGTCATCGCAGCAGCGCTGAACTTGAACCGCCGATCTCTATGATTCATTGCTGTTACGACGCATTCCGTCGATAAACGCTAATATTATGATGTGACCCTGTAAATATGTGGGCTCGTGAGGAAAGTTGTGAGGCGGCGATGCACCAAGGTCGCCCGGTCCGCGCTATTATGTAAATAACGCACTCTGCGTGCCCTCTGTAGCACTCGCCGACCGTCCATTACCTGGCTCATCCTCTCGACCTCCAGCCGTAGCGCCATACTGTCGCCGTCTCATTCTAGATACCTTTAGCTTTATAAAGACTCGCTACGAAAATAGCTGGCTTTTCTTTATTTGAATTATTTCCGCAATTCATGGCGAAAATTGTTAGATTAAATTAATATTGGGTACGGTATTCTCGAGCTGTTTAATGGCTCACGACGGTTCGTCCCATCAGGCGGCAGAATACCGATTTCAATCAAATTGTTTGTCGGAAGTGGTGCTAGTTGGTAGTTTGCAGTCGCGCGCGGTACACGTCCTGAAACCGTAATGGGTTTATCACAGGATCATCGGAGTCCTGAGTATGGCTTGGCTGCTGTCACGGTTTGACCATAAGCAACTCTCCAAGTTTTATTATACCTTAAAAATATCAAGTTGAAACCATTACAAATTAGGTACTCGTACCACATAGGTATTTTAAAAAATATATGAATTATTTAGTACTAGTTTTTACCCGCGGCTTCGCCCGCTTGATATTTTGATTTTTAACGCAATATCATTATAACTTATAGCCTATGTGTTATTCTGATATATAAGCTATATTATTGCAAAGTTTCATCTCAATCCGTTCAGTAGTTTTTGCGTAAAAGAGTAACAAACATCCATACATCCATCCATCCATCCTCACAAACTTTCGCGTTTATAATATTAGTAGGATAGGATATTAATATCATTTTGACTTGGACATGAACATTAAATGAAATAAACAATGAATTCCATGTATATTTTTGGGATGTTAGCCCGATTTCATATTCGATTTTATGGCGGTAAATGCAATCAAGTTTGCAGAACTCGAATCCTTACTGCGAGGCTTTTAGTTAGAGGCTCTTAAGGATGCGTTAAAGGCAGGAAACGATAATTGAATCTAAATCAAAGCTTATCATAAAAGTCACAGTGAGGATATCTAAATCCAACTGAATAATATTTAAATTAGAATTTGAAGTGAAGGAGGATCAATAAACACGCAGCGGAAGTTGGTCTAAAATAAATTCGGTTCATTGCTCATCTGTCGTGAAAACTTTTTGTCCTTTCCAAATAAATTTAAAGTGGATGAGTAGGCTCTTAAATTACTTTTTTATGAAATCCGATACTATTTTTCACACTTGATCAGCCATCCGCATTTTATCTTTCCACAAACGGAACGGATTAAATGAGAACTGTAAAAATAATAAATATCCTTACAAGAAAGGTACTCTTGTGGCTAATGGTGACTGCATTCCGACAGTGAGGAGTGTGGCCAGGGAAGAGCCGTGTCAATGAACTGTCTTGTGGCGAATTGCTCCGCTTCCGCAACACCCGGCAAATAAAATCAATTAGCGGAGCGCGCACCGTTACTCCGGGTTGACCGCGCGTCGTGACTTCTAGGGCCTGCCGCGCGCTCCCGCCCGAGCCATATACCTCACCTACTTCACTAGCCGGTCACATGTACTGACGACAGCGCCCTGGGATAATAAATTAGTAGGTACAAGCACACACGCCCCACCGACGACAACTCCCACATTCTCGGCTAATGTCGCCGCCATTCCTTGCGAATGATTCAACGTCTCTATAAATATGAGCCAGGCACGTGTGTTAATTCCAAAGGACGCTATTTAATAAAGATAGACACGTCATGTTATTGTCGCGGTGCACCGGATAAGCCGGCACCGGCCGATTGTCTCGCGACTATCGTAAATAACTCGCATCGTGTCCGGTGCAGGCCGGGCATACAGAGTTATCGACAGCGGCGGCGGTTAGCGAATCCAGCCATCACTCCCGTCCGGACCCCTAATCGGAACTTTCGATCGTATTCCCTTTAATTCAAACGTGATTCTAGCGCTCGCAGGAGGTTGTGTGCGCGGCGTGGGCCGGCAGGGCGCCGTCGAGAGCCCGTGGTTGGTTTGCTCTCGCGCCGGAAGCAGCCTCCGCACTCGGCATACGGATGAGCGTGACGTGCCTCCGACTCGCCGCCGTTGGGCCGCACTCGATCCCTCTCTATATTAATATTATCCACATCAATTTATCGCTCGCTATTTTGATACGAGCGCCATTCACACGCCGAGCAAAATTATCGTCCTATTGAACGCGGTGCAATGTGATGATTTTAACGACTATCCCTGGCATAAGACTGGAATTGCCCGCCGGCTATGAATTCCAGCTGAGGTAGAAACAATGGACATGCTCGTATGATATAAATAGGTGGAATAAATATAAAACGGCTGTGTTTTGGTCTATTTTTCTGGTTGAACGTTATGCGAAGGGTGCACGGAGGGCGGGTAGGGCGAGCGGCCGGGCCGATAGCATCGCGCCGCGCCGCTGACTATAAATAGACTACACGCGGACCCTTGAACCAGCCCACCTCCCTGCACTACACCTCTACAGCCCGGGAACGGACAATCTGTTTCAACATTTCATCTATTTACATTTTGAATTAACTATTTTTTACTAGCATATATGAGAACTTTCTCTCTCAATGCCATATTACTCAGGTGTTATATTTATATAGCGACGCAATGTCACTACTTTTCTTTATAAATCAAACACTGTTCGTACTATTACTACGACTGTTAGAAGATAGTTTGATAGTGACAGCCCTGTTATTTCTGGTCGTAGGCCGTGTTATACCGCAACAATTCACCATAAAACACGATGGGCGCAACTAGTCGCTTGTTCGCTTTCGTTCGCGCATGCGCTGGTAGGGCTTATTTTTTCCCCTGATTAGAGTAAAAGATGCACAACCGGTCGCGGAGCGAAGGCCGCGGCCAGGGCCGGCGCGAGTCGAGGACCCCGCTGCACCGCCGCCGCCGCGCCCGCGCCGCTCCTCGCGCACGCTAATGATGCGCTCCCACTTCACCACTAATTGGACTTACTCCACACTCCAGGAAAAAATACTCCTCCACCGCTCCGATCCTCAGAATCGCAAATAGACCTGCGACGACGCCAGCTCTTCAATCATACGAATTATCAAATTCCGATAAAATTGACCCCATCATTAAAGTCGGCGGGCGCACGAAACGGCCCTTATCTGGGGAATAATTTGTCCATGTTATGCGCTCCGCTTCCTTCTTATCGTGATCTGTGAGGTGTGAATGCAGATTCGGTCTTTGGAAGTCTTTGGGGAGTGTAAGTAGGTCGGTACCTAACTGTCGCTATAAACAAAGAAGATTAATCTTTATTTTCCGACGTTTTGTAAATGGTAGTGTACAGTTACAGTGATGAGAGCGTTTGCTCGTGTTGTACCTGTTGGTGAATTACGTCGGAAGCACGTACATCATAAGAATTGCCCTTTAATAACGGCGAGCCGTACTGAATTGTCGTAGATTGCAGGCGCACTAAACTCCGTGTAGCTGTATATAATGACACGAGTGGAAGCGTTATTGTTTTCTCCGCAGTAGCAATGATAGAAATGGGTCCCGCGTCCATTACCACCATGCAGCCTCGGACGAATAATTAAAGTCCCGTACTATATAGAAATGATGGATCTTATTGAGCTAAATAACATGTTGAAGGCATGCCATGATGTAATCATCATAGAGGGTTGAAGTGTGCCATGAAAATTGTAGGTAGAGGTAGACGTATACCTAAAGAGCGTAAAAAGGTTGAATAAAATAGCAAAATGGAACTTCTTCTAATTGATTCTTTTGAGAATGGATTGTAATAGATGATGCAGTATAAACGACAATATAGTAGAACCAAACTGATCCAAATGATATTAGTAGAACCAAAGTAATTAATATTTTCGTCCAATTCGTTTTAGCAAATGTTGTTTTTAAACTTTCGCGATTTGAACACATTATTATTTTATACTACGGGACTAATCGCGCACTAAAATTACGAGATAAAAAACGAAGCGTACTATTGCTGAACGGATCAAAGAACATATCGCGGCAGTCAAAAACCGCCAGATACAGAAGTCTGCTATAGCTGAGCATTTGCTTGACGGAGGTACTGGTCATTGGATCGAGCTCCACGACCCAAAAGTCCTCTCCACGGATCGACACTATCTTTCAAGAATAGTTCGTGAAGCGGTGGAAATCAAAAAACATAAGAATTTCAACCGGGAGGATGGATTTAAGTTATCGGCGTCGTGGAATCCTGTTGTCAACAAATGCAAATCGCGTAGTGTAGGTAGAAGGACATTGTTAGATACCGTCAGTGTTGTGTGTCGTAATGTCAATTTTTCAAGTTCAAATTGAATTGGCGGTACCAGCTTTTCTACATTCCAGTCTACCCGTGACCACGGTCGATGCAACTCGGCCGAAACGTCGGGATGAGGAGGTATTTATTTATCTCGTAATTTTAGTGCGCGATTAGTCCCGTAGTATAAAATAATAATTCGTTTTAGCGTTTTTAGCTCAATTGAAAATAAATATCTATCGTTTTCATTTCATGCATTTATTTAAAAAAACATCAGGATCAGCCAGGTAGCTGATTAACGTAATTTGAAAAGAATTAAAAACAACGCAACCGTTCTTTTTTCGTCTTAAAAAGTTCTTACTTATGAAGTTTTAGCCAATAAATCCATATGTATGTTACTCATGAATTCAAACAATACCCATTTACAATAATAACAACTTGAATCGTGACTAATGTCGGTATTAACGATCTTCTGTGTGGTTACGTCATATGAACTCTCCTTAAAGCCAGGCAAGCAAAAAATCATTAAAGTCCCGGAAGACTTTATGTCCATTGCTTATTAATAAAACACAAGCAATATGAAACATGTAACGTTCTGAATATAAAGATGAGTTTCGTTAGAAAGGAGACAAGATCGGGAGCGCCGGCGAGTCATAAGCCCCGCTGGAGCGCGGAGGCGCGTGCTCCGGCGCACTCTCACGCGCCAGCCTCGCTCCACACCCCCCACCAACACCCCAACCCGGCACGCCACGAATTCCTACGTGCCCAGACATTTATTTATTTTACACAAAAAGACTAGGTGTCGCTAGCATTCTCGGTATCTTATGAACTAGCTCTGTTAAGAAATCTACACTGTATCTAAAGTGCAAACAGACTTGGCACGACGTCTTCCCGTATCACGCGTCTACCACGATTATATAAAGACTCAATTTACATCCCTATCAGCAGGCAGCAATAACAATACGACATGTACGACGTGCAAATCCAGACTATGATAGTCGGCGACACGCTCCTCGCAATGATAAAACAACCGCTACGATCGAAGACATGTATTGAGTTGTAAATATGCGGATCCAACGCGGCCCTTTACCCTTTACTAGTATAATAAAACGGCAATGGCTGACTCCCGACCCGAGTGCGTGTCTTTTCAATGTACATGTCCAGCCGCTTATCGAAGCTAAGCCGTTGGTCACGAGATTTCCTGGTTATCTCTAGGTACTAGTAAATTGTCATTTCTTGTTCCAGCCATCGATGCGGTCTGACTAATGAAGATTTAAATCGTCGCTGGTGCAAGCCCAATCCCGTTTTGCATCCTTCTATTTACCATACCAAGGTGAAGTAACGTTACATGATCATATTACCACTGTAATGTTGTGATTGAAGGAGCGGACTGGATGTGTGCTATAATATAAGCTTCGATATGTAGCATTCCGACGATGTAGCCGCTACGAAACCGCTTCGCATGGGCATACATTACACGTTACACGGACACATATGTACCTATACTTAGTATGCATGCTCCAAGATCTTATGTGAAGCTGATAACAGGCGCCCTTACAAAATATTATGTTAGAGTGCTTGAGTGTAAATTGGCATGGTAATTATGTTGAAAGTATTCCGTACGGTTTCCTTTAATAACTTGTGGGTAAAGTGTAGCAGTTATACAAACTACCTATGTGATGGCATCAGTTACAGCTAAAATGAGTAGCTTATTTTGACAAAATTGTCCCCATCGCTTGCTTATTTCATATTTATACTATCCAACGGTCATCCAGTCAAAGCAAAAATGTATTTTTATCTTAGGTCGCTCACCAAATGGCACTTGGTGATCAATCAAGGCACTTGTTCGCGATAAAAGACATAGTTATTGTTTTACTTTACAAAAAATGTAGACATTGGTATCTGGCAACAGCTAGAGTTAAAATGAGTGGCTACTTTTGTCAAAATTGGCCCCGCCTGAAATGCCTATTTCATGTTTTTAAAGTAAAAATATAATTTTATCGCACTTTTTCGCGATAAAAGAAATATTTATTGTTTTACTTCACAAAAAAAATGTAGACATTGGTATTTGCAAAATTAGTATCTAAACGAAAAATGGTATATTGTGTATTTATTGCCTAAAAATAGAGTTCTTTAAAAACAAGCTGTATGACAAACAAGATGCATGAGAAATGATAATATTTCGTAGAGGTGACATTCCTAATCACGATGAAATGAAGTAGAGTAAGCAAATCTGCTGGGTGGATATATTTTGATCTACAAAATTAAGTGACGAGATGACCATTGCTTGCCTGAATTTATACTACGTCTGGCCATAACAGCCCACCCACATTTAATTGTTTGTTTAGATTTACTAGACCCGCCCTTTTTGCGTTTAATACCTATGACCCTGTATAATAGTAATTCATATTTAAGGCTGTTGAACAATGTAATGGCATACTTCCAGGGTCTGATAGAGTACCTGGTGCGCGTATGGAAAAAGCCCCCGCTGGTATACTGCGACTACCACGGGCACTCGCGCAAGAAGAACGTGTTCTTCTACGGGTGCGCCGCCGCCGAGAGCTGGTGCAGCAACGACCGCCTGCTCGCAGACGAACCCGTCAAGTATCTTGTGAGTTTTATATCGTGAGAGCTTCATCTTATTCAGCCACTCATTTTTGTTCTCATTATCAATTTTGGCTGGTATTTTCCATATCAAATTGGCGATATAAAAATTAAAAAATGTTTTTGCTAAAATAACAGATGAGCTTAAAAAATGTGTACATGTTTTAATCAATATGAGGGACAGATACAATAAACATACTATTTCATTTATTTAAAATTTGCTTAGGAAATTTTCATTGCCATTTTCTCACCGCCCTACCACCCAGTTTCACATTATTTACTTTTTACGCAATTTATTATACTTAACTTATATATACTAAACACTAATTTCTAATACCTTGGTGCCTAGATGCTGCCAGCGCTAATGCACCGGATATCACCCGCGTTCGCGCTCGGCTCGTGCTCATTCCGAGTGGAGCGCGAACGCGAGAGCACCGCGCGCGTCACCGTGTGGCGCCACCTCGGCGTCACCCGCTCCTACACTATGGAGGCTTCCTTCTGCGGCTTCGACCGAGGACCTTTCAAGGTGAGTCTATAAATAAGAAAGCAGCTTTATTGATAGAAGTAGTGTAAAGGACAGGCGTGTGTGAGCTAGAACAAGCGGGAGAGCACCGTGTTACAGTGTGGCGCCAGCTCGATATCACACGGTCCTACACTATGAAGGCTTCCTTCTGCGGTTTCGATCTGAATATTTTCAAGATGAGTTTATTATATGAAAAAAAATATATATTTAAAAAAGAATAAAATGAATGAACTGTCTATGGTAGAGGAGTGAGCGAACCAGCCGTGACACATCTTGCCGTGGCACCTTGACGTTATCTCATTCTAAACCTACATACCTAACCATAGCAGCCTCCTGCTGCTTCCACCAAAGATAATTAAAAGTAGATGTATATACTTAATATACCTATGTACTTTTGGGAGAGACTTTACTACGAGAGAGTCTATGGATCAGATGGATGAAAGAGCAGCTCGGCAAATAGAGGAGTGTAAAAGAGATACCGCATGGAGGTATCTCGGCGTTACATGCACACACCATGGAAGCCTCCATGTACGGCAGATTACTTTTTAAAGTGAGTCTGTGGATAATATGGATGACATGAGGAAACGTAATATGGAACAGAGAACACGTAAGTCACAGTGTGTGGCACCTCAGCGTCACATTTTCCTACACACCTTATCCCCTCTTTCAGCGACTTCGACAAAAGACCTTTCAAACAGTTCTTGGGTATTCGAGTTCTGAGGGTGATGAGTAACGATGATATATCATACCTACACTATAAATTTGAGAGAATCTGCTTCGTTCAAATTAAGAATGCGAGAGGAAATGTACTGACTGAGCGAGTCACCATATTAAGGCTCCGTCAACCGCTCTGAGTAGCCACACCCGTAACTGGTGGTTAAGGCAGGGCCTTGCAATAGCATGTCATTTTTATAGAACATACCGTTTCAATATCAGCGTAATATAAATTCTTCATGACATTATCAATGCAGTTTTATCAGGCAGGTAGCCTGTACCGGCAAATATTATTACATTGCTCACCAACCGTCAAATCAAATGAAAGCAATAAGGAAATAGAAATACCAGATCAACGCAAACAACTGAGAAGTTTGTAGTATTCACTAGCATTTCGAAAGCAGTAAAAGGTCTTATAAAGATGCAAAGAGTGTAATAAAAGGAACTTTATTTACATTTTTAGACATAAATGCTCCTCAATATACGACTAGTATTTGTAGTCTTCTATTTTAAATCAAGTTATGAGTGCCATATGCATACAATCAGTACCGCAGTGAGTTACGGCGACCACACCTAATACAATGAGCGCTTACAAGCCGCAGTAGGTTCTTAAATTAGAGCCAACTGTGCCGCAACTCAGTCCAAAGTGCCTCCACCTCGAGGGTGGCCTCTTTACAACCATGTCAATTAAATTACACCCTTCAATGGAGCAAACACTTTCGAACCTTTCGAGCTCTGCACGACTATTAAACTGACTGAGCTCCGCAGATAGTAGGCATGTGTCTCTAAATGTAATGCATTTATCATTTTTATTTATATGAGTTGTATAAAATGCGCCCACGCATAACATTACAGACATCGTCCTCTGATATTCTAGAGTCATTTTATAATGATACACGTCCCGTCTCACTTATATTGCAATTAGAAATGACGGTTTATCTCGAGATTAATGATAACGATAGTGAGATAGGTACATGTGGGGTAATACATCTGGCAGTGTCGAGGCTGGCCGGTAGATGCACCGATAAGGGTCGGCGATGCAACAAATCTGCGCTATAGAGCACAACCCATAGATAGAGCAGGCTTATCTATGGATTGTGCGGGACACGAGCGTGCGTGCGGTTTAATTAATGAAACGCGCCGCCATTGAAACCTGCGTGACTGTCGAAGGTTTACAGACGCACTGATACCTATCATATTATTGCCTAACTACGTTTTGAACAGAAATACAAATTTTCTATGACGGGGAAGTGTCACCACCAGTTTGCCATACGAGTTGATTGCTTGCAATGTACTTACAATGAATAGGAATTCTGATGGAAGAAAATTTTACAGACTTAAGTACAGGCTGCATAAAATGATATCGTGCCACATTATTCTGCATACTATCTATACATTTTTTTATTTTACATTATACTAGATAGATTCATATTATCTAATCAGGTATTGTAATTTATCTATCAATGAACTATAAATCTTTTGAAAATTACCTATAGGTACCTATTCCATGAAAATCTGCTAGGTAGGTACAGTATACATATACCTAGCCTATATATATATATGACTGCCTCGGTGGCTCAGTGGTTAGTGACCTTAACTTCTGGATCAAAGGCGTGCGGCAGGCGTGGGTTCGATCCCCACCAGGGCAAATATTTATGTGATGAACATAAATGTTTGCTCTGTGTCTGGCTTTTATTTAGTTACTATCTATCAAAGTATGTATTTAAAAATATATGTAGTATATCAGTCTGGCAGCCATATCACAAACTTTGCTTAGTTTGGGGTCAGAGGCCGTGTGTAAGATGTCCCAAAATATTTATTTATTTATTTATAGCCCGTTTAACGGTGTTTTATGTGGGACAGTCGACCGGATAATGTGATATTTTCCTGAGTATTTATTTTACCGCAGACATAATTTATCATTTTACAGGGATATCATCTGAACACGCAGCATCTCCAAAGCGTCGGGAGCGATTTCTGCGAAGCGCTGAACGGCCTCAATGACAACGCTACGAATGTGGATATACAGCTCACTAAGGACATCAATGAGTGAGTTTTGGAAAAATCAAAACAATAATATGCATAGTACACAAGTTACACACCTTACTTATACACAAGTTAATTTGAAATTTTGGTTATTAGATACAATTAAGTAATTTTCACCAAAACAAAAAAGTCGTGTGATCGCTACCTATCTAGTAATGTACACTTGTAACAGTAACAATATTAGGTAACTTATTATCCTTGTTGTTACTTACATTACAGATTTTTTTTCAAATATTTTAAAGTGTATCGCTAAAATGGATAACGGGAACTAAGAATGAGAAAGAGATCGATTGATGTTGATCTGTGATTCAGTCGATCTACTGTAGTTTAGCCCTATCGAATTCTTAAGCCCTCAATTCGTTTTGTTTGGCTTAAGCTTTGACCAAACTTTAAACAAAATCATGCATGTGATACAAAGTTCACCGGGTCATCTAGTTTTCAAATATTTTAAAGTCAAAATGATTTAGCGAACAATTTAGAACTTTTCGTAGCGCTACAAAAGATAATGAGAACTAAAAATGACAAGATTATTTTTTGCAAAAATTAGCATGACCGACTTCACCCGCGTACAGAATTCGTGAATATTTCGCATGGATCGATGTAGAATTTTTCACATTATTGCTGATTTATCAAAAATGGCTCAGCCGATTCCAATAAAATTTAAATGGGACCAATTTCGAAGTATACTCTTTCCAATAAAAAAAGAATTATTTAAATCGGACTACTATGAAAAAAAATATGGGTGGTTATACATAAAAAAAAAAAAAAATTATACCTCCTCCGGTGGTTCGTCGGTCAAAAAGGAGATCAATATTAAAATTCAAAAGATGCTCTCCAAAGTGCAGAGAATTTCAGACATAGGTATATTCATCATTATGAAGAACTTTTCCTATGGGACTAATCTCAAAATTGAATAATGAAATGCTATTCCTTCTTTTTGACGAGAATCAATGATCTTTTTGTATGAAACAACTGATTCTTATTTCGTTATACATCTTAAAGTCCCTGCACTTAATAATGCAAAAGCCTGTATATTTAGACAATAAGCCCGATTACAGATTACAGGCGCCATCGTAATTATAATGGCTATATAGCATAGTTCTGTTTCTTTTTCACTTTAGGCATTTGATAGAGAGAACGCTTTTTACGTTGCTATTAAATTTACGCTAGTGCCTCTATAATCGTGCTTAGTATATATTTACTACAACACTCTAAAAAGGTACATGAACTTAAACTTAATCGCATAACTAGATACCTGCATTTTCGCCTATTGTTCTTGGCGACGTCTAACGGCTATTCCGTAGGCCCATTGTTCGTACCAATGCAATGCAAATATCCCATTTTGGTAAAAACATATCTCTACAGCAACATAGACAATCGTTATCAAATATCAGATCAAACCACCATAAAACCAGAATAATTGACTGGATTGGTTTTGACTGAAATGACAATATAATTCACGGTGTTCGTGCCGAGGCGTGAGAATAAAAACCCCGGAAAAAGCTATTTATGAGCAAGCTCGCATGCTGCCTATATGAAAAGAGCTGACATTCCACCACTTAAACTGTCGCAATTTTTTAACAGAAATATCGTTGAAATAACACTGAAGGGCGCAGGAGTGAACAGGCAAGTTTGTCGAGAGGATCGTTTATGTAAAACTAACCAAATGCAGTGCAGGGTTGGATTCAGTTATGAAATACTCTATACAGGGTCATAGGTAATTAACGCAAAACCTTTTTAAGGGCGTGTCTAGTACATCTAGACAAACAACTGTTGTACTACGACTTTTGAAAATTCGCAAAAAAAATTCGCTTCTCCATACATTTTGCCGCGCGTTGACGAACTTTTTGTATGAAAAAGCTGAGTTTTTTCTTTGTGATTTTCCTAAAGTCCTTAAACAAAAGTTGTTTGTGTAAATGTCCGCTTAAAAAGGATTGCGTTTAATACCTAAGATATATAGGTAGCGCTCGTAGCGTAGTTTGACTAGGTGATTGTCAGCGATCACCGAAATTAAGCAACGTTCCGCACGGTCAGTATTTGGATGGGTGACCGCGGGTGGCATTTTCCAACTGAGCGCTACCGTGGCTCGGATGACACGTTAAATTGTAGGTCCCGGTTGTTTTAACCGTTTAGCCATGTCAGAGGCCTTCAGGCGGCCTAAAAACTCTGACACCAGGGCTAGCCACCCGGCCTATACGAACTTACTTACTTTAATACCTAAGATCATGTATAAATGATGTAGAGGTCAACGAAAACACAATCTGTAGGTACAATGTAAGCCTAAGCCACCAAATTGTGCCGAATCGCCAAAACCATAATGCAGTTAGGTTTAGGAATGAAAAATGATCAAATCACATAGTCAATTTCATGGGAATAGGTAGGTACAATGCCACAACAGACTTTATCTTAACTAAATAACGAGTTTCTGCTAAAAACTAAACTCTTTCATAAGTTGAAAAATTAGATCTTTTCCTGTATAAAGTCTTTTTCCGTAAAATCATCGTCTTTTCCCGTCTGATCTCAGAAATTGGCTTGTAATTACTACTTATATCGCGAAAATACTTATAAGTATTTTCGCATATATATATTCGTATATATACGACGGAATTAAAATAGGTACTTATAAAATACAAAAGTAAACTTTATCGTACGCAATCCAACCCTGATCGACGCCGCTTTTCACGTAACTTTACAACATTGACTGTGACTCATAACTTTGAACGAGTCCTGGCTCATTTTCCATACTTACCCTACTTAACTGCTACACATACTTAAGTATGCTTGTGTGATTGCATTAATTCTCACTTAATGCACAAGTTCATAAACAATATGCAAATGCGAGTTCTTATCGAGAAGCAAATTAACCGAGATGTTTCATTAAAAATGTGTTTCATGGACTCAAACATGGTATCACCGTTTTTGCCATAATTATCTAAGTGCGTTGAACAAACTACAATCCACTCATGGTCGATAATAAGAATAAAAGTTTTTTTCACACTCAGTAGATATCCTGTGTATATACTGGATGCAAGCTGCTGCCAAACGATCTTATTGGAAATTTATTAGGGGAGACCTATGTCCAGCAAAGGACGACCTACAGCTGGTATTAACAAGTATTATATGACTCTAACAGTAACTCTAGAGTCTTTAGATCGACGTGCTGCATCTTCCACCATGACTTGATTACATCGCCTGATTAAGCAAGCAATAGTAGGTTAATAGCAACAATGGACCAGACGAATCTCTTTCTATAAAATCCTTACTAAAAAAACCACTCCAAAATCGGACGCTGCTCAAATCATCTTGATAGACGCTTTTTCAAGACTGTAAAGGTATTAGATATTTACATGAATAAAATATACATTAAAAATATGTTTATTCCTAATATTTCTCTTCCTAATATTTGTTATCTGTCCCGCAGTGAGATCGCAGTGGACAGCGATCCCGGTTCTGGTTCCGACAGCGTTTTGAAGACGGACTCGGATGAAGACTTTGATTAATACTATTTCTTAGACTAAGCGCTCGCAACCTGTCCCAAGATTCTGTCAACGCCTTGGATACTCCTGCATACAATAATTTTGGTATCAAGAAACGCCTTCATCATTTTGGCCCTAAAACACCAAACGTCTCTAAACAACAAATCGCGCACTAAAATTACGAGATAAATAAATAAATACCTCATCATCCGACGCGAATAGTCCTGTAGTATATAATAATAACGTGTACAAACCGCGAAAGTTTAAAAAAAAAATCTTAGCTACTTTTAAACGAGCAATTCATGTACGTTTGTTTGTTTACTTATTTGTACAAAATTGAAATCACGGAATCGTGTAACGATTTTGAAGAAAACTATATTTTTATTTGGTGAGTTATTTCCGAGATAACGCGAATTACAATCTTTTTAATTTTTGTACCTAACGGAGTTCGGTCGCTCTCTAGTATGTACGAGTATAACCTACCTAACTATACATTGCTAAAAGGTCTGGTTTCTACAATTCTTTCTTGCTTGTATAGTTGTATATAATATGGGACTATTAGGTTGTCTGTCCAGATCTAGCGATTAGAATTCCCTCTGCCTTTACAGTACGTCTAAATAGTATTATTATTTTAGTCGTCTGTCACTCTAAGGACGACAAAAATACACTTGGTGTCACGTTGAACTGATTGAATAATGAATGTAAAAATGCAGTGACGTGACGCTAACACAAGAACCAAATACATAGTCATTTGTTGTTGTACATAGTTATCTTGCCATTAAAGTTATTATACAGATCAAGTGTAGGTAATGCTGTAAAACCAACCCCTCTTCATCTCCTTCTAAAAGAAACGTAACATCAAAAATATAATTCGTGTTATACTAAGCGCCACATAAATCGGCGGATGAGAAGTTAGCCGCAGATGACACTTCGCCGTGATTCGCTAAATATTGTGTATTATGTGTGCACAATGCCGACGCCGCGTGGCGTAGTGTTGAATACAGGCGTAGGGAGCGCGCGGGATGCATGAGGTTGGCGGACGGGTGTGCCCCGATCTCTTTTCTCTGGCTCCCGTGCATGCCTATATTTCGGCTTTTGAGCAGCGCTCTGCGTAGGTATAACTTCCCATCGGCCGATTTGTGAGGCTTAGTATAAACTAAGTACAGTTGTAATACACTTGAACGAAGTAAAAGAAAAATGATTCCCCTCTCGTCTCTCGTCCAAGCTTTTCTATAGTATCCAAGGCGTTGTTAGGACCCATTGGCTGAACTACAAACCCCAGTTCAACATTAACATTTGTAATGATCATTAATAGCTAGTTAAACGAGGTGGAGCAATAAACGATGAGTTATAACGCGGAACAGCGAACGATTTAAACGCTCATGCTAATTTATGAAGGAAAAAATGGAATACGAAAGTAAATACAAGCTTTAAGAAAAAGTTTTACATAGCCTCCTTATTTAGAAATGCAGCGTGCGTTTCAGTCAGAGTGAGTTTTGAATATTTTATTTTGTAATCTATTTTAATTTTTATTTGTAATATTTATTATTTAGATGCCCAAGTTGTTAACTTCGTGGAAAATTGCGTGTTTTTGTTTTACAGTTTGTGTAGTTTTGAAGTGATATGAATTAAATTTAAGTGGCTTGTGATCTCAGTAACTAATAAATAAATTATTAAATCGGTTTGTTTTTTCATTACCCAAATTATTACACGTATAGTACCTACAAAGTGCATACTACCTAATTATCAAAGAATCTTCAGTAGGTACATATTTTTTTATATTAGACACACATCCTGTCTGAGGGTTGCTACTCGCACATGCCTATTCGGTTCGGCACGATCGGCACTGCAAGAATATATGAATATGAATGATTCGGTTCGGCAAATGCCGAACGTGCCGAACGGGTTTTCGCTAGGCCGGGCGGCCGAGAGGCGGCACGTTCATGTGATTTAAGCCGAACAGGGCAAGGAACAAGAAACAAGGGTCGGCTTTGGCAAATCCTGCGAACAATGTGTGTAGCAACCCTGCCCCCTGATCTTAGGGGTTTGATGCTATCTAGGAAGTAGCCCTTAGCGACATTTTCTTAATAGGTAATCATCGAACAACTTTCGCACTTTAAGGATTAAATCCCCTCTAACCTGAAACCCACTACGTACCTACCTGAAACCTGGTTAAGGTCTTGCTTTCGGAACAGGCACTACAAATTATTCACTAAAAGCAAGTGGCGCTACTGATATCGCACGACGTCGACAACTTACTTAGTGTATCATCTCATAAACCCTAGAGCCGGCGGCACGCTAGAGATATACTAAGCGCCACACAAGTCGACGCATGATAAATTAGCCGCAGATGACACTTCGCCGTGATTCGCTAATTATTGCGCATGTGTGCACAATGCCGACGCCGCGTGTCGTAGTGTTAGTATATGGCGGGTGGGTGTGCCTCGGCGTCTCGTCTCTCTGGCTCCCTCGCATACCTATATTTCGAATTTTTCGCAGCGTTCTGCTCATATCTCCCCATCCGCCGACTTGTGTTGCGCTTAGTATAGGTACTATTGTGGCATTGAAATTTTACATAAACATTTAACTCCTGCGTGCTTCTGTATCTAGCTACGAATACTTACTGAAGACATTTTTGTGTCCAGCTATAACTTTTGTATAATTATATCATAAACTGAGCTACTTGAGGAGGTTAGTATATGATTATATCATTCTAATGCGTTTAGGTAACAGAACTCTTTAAATATTATTTAAAATAAAATGTTCCTAGGCAATACTAGTTATACTCTATAAAATTTAACTTGATCTCTGCGACAGCTGTCAGAAAAATCACGCCTATGAAGTCCTGAATTTCTTAAAAGTACAGACAGTGCCTGTCAATGTCATACTTTGTGGGCATGCCGATTAGTGATGGGCGACGAATGATCGCGACCACAGAGTTTTAGATAGAGTTTTAATTAAAATATCGATAGTTTATACTGACGATATTTTAAATAAAACTTGATTTATCATTAGTTTTATTGTATATTGTAATATTATAACATTTTTTACATGTGTATACTTGATCTTAAATAATAGTAAGTAAATGAAATCCAATTTCTCACCTTCAACTACTCATTCGATTTCATTAAACAACGGTTTGAAAATCGATTTTTTCCACCACTATCCCAACTCTAAAAATGTCAATCTTCTACTGTCGTAGAGATCAAGTTAAATTTTATAGAGTATAGTGAAGCTAGTTCCAGTCATGACATCAGTTCCATTTAACAGCTCTGAATGTATGCATGTCTCTTTGCGACTTGAGCATATTATCCTTATACTACGGGACTAACCACGCGATTGTGGTTTACTCGTGATCACGATAGATGCAAATCGGACGAAACATCGGGATAATCATATATTTATTTATCTAGTACTCTCAGTGCGCAATTAAATCCTACTAATATTATAAACGCGAAAGTTTGTGAGGTTGGATGGATGGATGGATGGATGGATGGATGGATGGATGGATGTATGGATGTTTGTTACTCTTTCACGCAAAAACTACTGAACGGATTGAGATGAAACTTTGCAATAATATAGCTTATATATCAGAATAACACATAGGCTATAAATTATAATGATATTTTGCGTATGCGGGCGAAGCCGCGGGTAAAAACTAGTAATAAATAAATAAACAAAAAAGTTAACAAAAACAAGTTATTCACTAGGGTGACAGCTGTGTCGTGGGACCTAGGCTCTTCCTTATCATTATGTTATGTTAATTATTAGTCCCATAGCGTTTAGTCGCAAAACGACAGAAGCGCAAAATGACAACCGGGGCGCATATTGTCCAAAGAGCAAAATGTTCAAAAATAATTATGTCCAAGGCGCACAATGACTAGGAAGCAAAATGTCCAAATCGCACAATGACTAGAAAGGAAAAATGTCTATAGCGCACAATGTCCAAAATTCCAATTAATACTACAAAAAATATAGGGTTTAATATTGTGTTATAACTGCGATGATATACAAATTATTATGGTGAGTCAACACACTAACGAGCATATTTTAAACGAAACTACTAAAGATTTTACAAACTGGTGACTACAAAGTATAAAAGTAGTATAACTACCCGACTATCCTCAAATCATTTTTTTTTTCAATAACACTACCGTCAAATTAATATGTTTTCAATAACTTGTCATGTCATTGAAAAACAATAAAATTTCATGTCCGTTAAATAAATGATGCAATAATATTTAGAAATATGTAATATAATCAGCCAAGTGCGAGTCGGACTTGCGCACGAAGGGTTCCGTACCATATGGAAGCCCCCCTTAATATATTTTATTTTAATTATTTATTTTTGAAGGAAATATACATGTCTCGCAATATACTGTGAATATTTATCCTGTGCCGTTATTAATATCGAGCAAAAAATCACGTTTCTTGTATGGGAGCCCCAGTAAATATCTATTTTATTTTAATTTAATTATTTATTTTTAAAGTGAATATTTAACCAAATATTTGTGAATATTTCAGGCAACAAATATTTTTAATATTTGTATATTTTTATTTATTTAAATATTTTTTATCTGATTTTAGTATTTGTTGTTATAGGGGCAATAGTAATACATCTATGAAAATTTCAACGTTCTGGCTATAACAGTTCACGAGATACAGCTTTGTGACAGACAGACAGACGGACGGACAGCAGAGTCTTAGTAATAGGGTCCCGTTTTACCCTTTGGGTACGGAACCTTAAAAATTAAGGAATAACATAATTATTATGAAAGATACCAGGAAAAAAATATGGTTTTACTAGTAGACATAGCTTAAGTGTGTTGTTTCATATCGCGAACGTAGATGGCACTGTTAAGCTTCGTATAGATGGCGCATAAGGGTTTTAAAATACAAATAGCTGCACCCGAACACCAAAACAAGTCATGGAAGTTGATTTAACAGCATAAATAAAATTTTGAACGTTTTGCGCTATAGACATTTTGCTTCCTAGTCATTGTGCGCTTTGCACATTTTTTCTTCCTAGTCATTGTGCGCCTTGGACGTAATGCTCTTTGAACATTTTGCTCTTTGTACAATTTGCGCCCCGGTAGTCATATCGCGCTTTTGTCATTTTGCGACTAAACCGTGAAATTATATGGAAATTATGTAGAATCGAGCTCTCTGGCTTACCACTACTTAGAAGTAATACGCATAAATGTAGGAAAATGTATATATTATCTCAAAACTTAATTATCAACAATAATCACATTTTACTAAACATACTATTATATTAACATAAATAATTTGCACTGCTTGCACCTCTGCAAACATAATATAGTTACTATAGATCAATTAGAATTCCATGGCAACCAAAAAAAATATGAATAAGAAGACGATCGTGATATTGAAAATACCTATGATTTCTATAAGGACCATGAGATTCTAGTTGACCTACATCTATTAGTTTGTCTAGCCTTAAACCTAGGGAAAGATAAATCACATGTCATTTCAATGGGTCACTATTACAATATATTTTTTACAGTTATGTGATGATAACTCGAAAACAAAATTAAACTATCTTATAACGTTATTAAGCGCGGTAGCGGGCTGTTTCGCACCTCAAAAATGCAATAACTGAAGGTTGGTTTAAACGGGAGACAAAACTGACGCTGACGCGACAACAACGATGACGTCACCGATGTAAACAACAGTCATTGTCGGTTAAAACTAATTCATGACTTTAGAGAAAACAGTGATTTTCTCTAGAAAAATTAACGTTGTTTGTTCGTTAGGATTCTGCTTTTATAGTGATAAAAGTAGTATTAACAACTTTTATAGTGATAAACAGTAGTATTAACTACTTTTATCGTATTAACAACTTTTATAGTGATAAAAGTAGTATTAACAACTTTTATAGCGATAAAAGTAGTATTATCAACTTTTATAGAGATAAAAGTAGTATTAACAACTTTTATAGTGATAAAAGTAGTATTAACAACTTTTATAGTGATAAAAGTAGCATTCACAACTTTTAAAGTAGTATTTGCACGACGAATCTTTTCAACAAACAACTACCTTACCTCTTCTTAAATGCAAACAAAGTCTTAAATGCCGCTTTTCTAGTGCTCTACTAAGATTCTCGTGTATGTGTAATGAAGCAAAAAAGAACATCAGGTAACACTGGTGTGGAATAGGGTTTTTTTTTTTAAAGAAGATAAAACCTATTTGCCCAGCAACTTACAACATTTACCTAAATATTTGACACCACTGACACATATACAAATAAGGAAGGTAATTCTGGTAAGCAGATTTATCTCGTTTTAATTAAGTTGCAAAACAGACCGATATATCCTACAAAAATTAACATAAATACTGGATTTAATAGTTATACACGAATAGAAAGTTGGTTACTTAAAGTTTGAACTACATTACCGCGACAGCAAAGGGGCAAAATTGTGTTTACATTGGAGGCATCAGTCTATATAATAAATACTATTTAAACGACGAATCGTTGCGCAGCGGCAAGTTTTTGGGTTAGCAGGGTAAGGGATGGTGTTTTAGGGAACTTGTAGCGCACTTCACAGCCGCCATAAAGTTTGACGTGATTTGTATATAAACTCTAATTCATTTTGCCTTTATCCAAGTATATTTTACTGTTGTAAAAATATATAACAAGTTACCTAATATGAGAAGCAGCGCAGTCGCGATAATGTAGATCAAGCCTAATACAACATAATAATGATCCACATTATTATTACTAACAAGCGTTCAACGTAGTGATTATAACTATTATGTCATAACTTGACTCGTCTTTTAGGTTAAATTTATTTGTTCATATGAAACTTAAAATCCTAAATTAAGCAGAAAGAAAATATAATTTGGCATCGATACTATTGCCTTAATCACTAAACTAAATTAATATGACAGACCTAAAATTGTATGAATCTCTTGCCGTTTCGTATATATAAGAAATCAAAGACCTTGTTAACTAGACTGTGCACGAACATTTTTTGTTCAGCTAAAATGAGATCTATTACCACACATTTAAGGTAGCTATTTCCTTAATAAGTCGTAGTTAGCGAAACGGATCGGAGCGAGAGGATCCCGTTGGTAGCTGTGTCCTTGTCTGACGTCTCGCCAGCTAATCACCAATCATCGATCATTCGGGTTGGTAGAAATGGTAGAAAATTATATATTATCCTTTTTTATGTTTTACCACAACCAACGGTTCATAAACTATGAAACGTTTTAAAATGTTTCTACAGTTCTTAGAAGTAATAAAAAGTAAAATCTATGAATAAATTAGTAAGAGTACTTAATATTTAGGACTGGTAATACAGAATGTAAGATGGCGGTTTCACGGACGTCGTTGATTGGTTGATTCACGGCTTGAACAGGCTTGAAAGAGACACAGCTACTAACAGGAGCCCCTCGCTCGGGCCATTTTTAACGCCATTCGTGCAGTGTAGTCATAAGTAAGGCCTTTGTAAGAAATAGATTGCATCGCAATTTTAGATCTGTCATATTTTGGTTACTTTATAAAGTAGCACAAAATACAATTGACGCCATTGATTAAATAAAAAACGTATAATATAATCACAAGCCGTCGATTTCTATTGATTCAAATCGATGTTAGGTTCAAATTTGAAAGCTATAAATATATTTCTAAAGTATTATTATCCTTTTCTAATAGATTGCAATAATAAAGATAGCTATGTTTTTAGTAACTTTAGACCTACCCCCGTAATGTGCACGCGTTCTGACGTTCGGCTTCTCTTATTCTCCTGCTCGCGCAAGTTACTCGCGCCACGAGTGTGAGCGGGAGGAATATCGAAGCCGAACGCCAAAACGCATAGACAAGGGCTGCTTTCTTAACCTGCCTAAGCCTTCGAAGTTGAACCCATTAAACACTTTAAAGGTACAACATCTTACCGATTGGTGTTTATTAAAAAAAGAATAAGTCTTATAGTGACTTATACAAATACAGCAATACCTCGAGCAGAGCCTTCAGAAAAATACTAATTAAGAACTAAACGGTAGGATATGGTGCAACTTATACGATAATAAACATTAATATCAAAAAACAAAATGAAAACAGTAAATAAAAAGCTATTAACATGAAATGAAAATAATAGTGAAAAGAAAACAACATAATTTTGGCATAGTCAGCAATAACACTAAATAGAAAAAAAAATATTACTAAAAGCATTTTATACTCTATAAAATTTAGCTTGATCTCTGCGACAGTAGAAGATTGACATTTTTAGAGTTGGGATAGTGGTGGAAAATGTTGTAATGAAATCGAATGAGTAGTTGAAGGTGAGAAATTGGATTTCATTTACTTACTATTATTTAAGATCAAGTATGTACACATGTAAATAATGGTATGAAATTAATTATATACTCATAATAATGTAACGATAGTATTTATCGACGTTTTTCACTATTATCGATGCTAATGTAACATATAATTGGGTTTAATTTAATTACACATGTAAAAAATGTTATGATATTAAAATATACAATAAAATTAATGATAAATCAAGTTTTATTTAAAATATCGTCAGTATAAACTATCGATATTTTAATTAAAACTCTATCTAAAACTCTGTGGTCACGATCATTCGTCGCCCATCACTAATCAGCATGTCCATAAAGTATGACATTGACAGGTACTGTCTGTACTATTAAGAAATTCAGGACTTCATAGGCGTGATTTTTCTGACAGCTGTCGCAGAGATCAAGTTAAATTTTATAGAGTATAGATAGATTGAGCAGTTCAAAGATAATATTATAACTTGTGCAAAAAGTTTGGTTTTAAAAAAACATAACATTCAATAAGATATTGGACATATTCAATGAGAACATAATGGACAAGTTTTACTATGAGACCAACTCTAAAATAGCGAATCGTACAATCCCCCCATTTTACATGTGGACTATATGATTTAGAGATGGTCGCGTATTTAAGATTAGATCATATTATTTACAAGTCTAATTGTTACCTGGAAGAAATTACTTACAACGATATTTTTAAAGTTTCATTTTTGATTAACTAGTGTAACCGAAATGAAGAGTTTTCATCTATTTAATTATATACTTGAATGAGTCTGTTCTGTAGATCCCGCATAAATTTTACAGATATATTTGTCATAGAAAAATCAAAAACAAGTTATTACTTAGGAAGAGTTAATAACTTAACTTTATATACAACGTGTAACGGAAAGGCTGTATACATAAAAAGTGGGTTGATACTATACCTTATATAGATTCTGTATTCGAAATTCCGAGCCAAAATAACAACAATCACTTTTAAAAAATAATTAAATATGACTGACTAGAAAAAAAATGGACAGCAGTTCAAGGAAATGTGGTCTGATTTTGATGGGCAAGGTCGTGTTATTGACCTCACAGCTGTTTAGTGTGATAGTGCTGTGCAAATGTGAATTAGTCATAAAAATGACTAGTTTTTCAAAAAAAGATTAAAAATCAGCAAACGAACTTACACGGCTAAACATGCCTCCATCTAGTTTGTTACCGTTATCTGATTTGGTACTTTCAGTATGTATACAGTCTTTCCGTTAGACGTTGTATATCTGCAAAAGAACACCACTAAATGTGTCTAGAAAACCGCACAAAACTATTACTATAAATAACCACAAATAAAAAATCTAGCTAGCATAAATGATAATACCCTTCCATGGTAGTGTTAAACGTTTAACGCAACCTTGTTGGAAGTCGCATTACAAGTTTCACTTCAAAAATAGCAAATCAACTGTTATTACGTATAGCAGCTCAGGATAGTGAATATATTATTGACTGAATTGTTCTTCTGGTCTATACAACCTTATTAATTATTATCAAACTATTTATAAAGGCCTAATGGTAAGAAGACGATCTAAACGACCGAACGTGAACATCAGATTAACGTCTCTTTCAGTTCAATGTGAATGAAAGAGAAATAAAACATTTCGCAAAACACACGCTTCGTCATCGCTACACAGTATTAGGTTCTCATAATCAAATCGATAACCGAATGCGTAACCCACTGTGGGAATGGGTAATACGCGAAGAATTACCTCCGCCTACTCAGGGTTATCTCCTAGCTCTATACTAAGCTGAAAGGGAATGAAAGACCTTCATTATGAACAACTTTTACTATAGGGCCAACCCTAAATTCGAGAAAAAACTGATCCATACAACATTGCAACAGCTGTTTTTTATGGAATTTCGGACTGACCCTTTAGTGAAACTTTTTCATAATAACGGTCTGATTCACCTGCTTTCGGCTTAGTGCATCAGTTCTGGATAACCCTGTAGAATTGTCACAGCAGCGTCTCATACACATGCCATAACTGTGGTATAAGTAAGTCAGCGGATGTGATGCCAGCTACCAGCTGTGCGAAACCTAATCAATGTGCAGCTTTAGAGAGCTTCAGTCAGGATTGGATACTTGCGCAGCTTGAAGCTAACTTCACATCCGCCAACTTACATGATTCAGCCTACAAAGCAACCAGACATGGTATTTGGAGTTGCCCGTATCTTCGAATTGCCATGACACACACAAGGAATCTTAGTGGTCATATGGCATTGTAAATAGATTCACAGATGTCAGAAATAGTACATTGTTCACCGAGAGGAGAAAGTGACCGATTACCGTCGAGGGTGTCGTCAACAACCGAAATCGGGAATCGCACTTTCTCTCGAGTGATACATAGTGCTTTATACTACACCTACGAGGAAAATAAAAAACTAAATCTTCTGAATCCTCAAACAACACACAAATTGAAAATGGCGCCAATGGGGTCTGCAATTTTCACATGTTCTTTTTTTCAAATTGTTTGACACCATTCAACACACAGCTAGTGGCCAGTGTCATTTTGCGAACTTGGAGATAAAAACTCACTGTAAAAATATTTAGGTTACCAGCGCATAGTCTTACCCAAAATTAAAAAAGAAAAACCACGTAAGAAATGGATTTTCATACACTTTTCTCTCCCGCTCAGATGCGTTTTCTCGCCGCATATTTGTTCGATATGCAATGACGTACTTTCTACCGTAAATTTGATAAAATATCAAGGTACTTTCCGAGCAGGTGTAGTATAAAGGTACATTACCGTACTATAAGTATCGGAAATAATCAACACTAATAATAAAGATCAATTGAAATCTAGAACACACGAAGGCGGATAGATCGATCTTATAGGTTTCAGAACGCGCAGCATCCTTTCAATAGTAAGTATAGGCGAGTAAGTTAGGTCTTGAATGTCAAAAGGCAAGAAATTAAACATCTAGTAGGAAGAAAAATCGTTGGAATTGAACATGATCTGATAACTGACTTGGTGGATGCTCGAGGGGCGCCACAGTGGTGGTATCCGCGTCTCGGTGGCAGTCACCGAGTCCGGTGGCAGTAATTGTGCGCTGGTGGCAGTCACCGCATCCCGGCCGATATTACTGTGTCTCCAGTTGCAGTTATCGCGTTCAGCCCCCCTACCGCCTAAAGCAATAGCAATCGTTTATGACTTCATTTTAGTCATTTGGCACCGCCTATTTTACGTTAGCCATCAAAGTTGTTCATTCAACGATTGCTTTCGCAATCCGCGCAAAGCAATTGATGGCTAACGTCACATAGGCGGTGCCAAATCACTAAAATGAAGTCATAAACGATTGCTATTACGATTGCTATTTCTTAGGCGGTAGGGGGGCTGGTGGCACGCTGACGTCACTAGCGCTAGAGTTAGTGCTTAGGCAGTCGACAATACGGTGACGTCACTATTGCCGATGACAGTGCGCGACTGCCAACTGGCAGAACACTGACGTCACTAACGCTGGCATCACTGTGACCCGACGGCTCGCCGATGTTACGTAGCAGCGTCATTGCGTAGACAGACGAGATGTTGGTGACGTGACGTCACGTCGACACAGCGTGTGGACGACAGTACGGTGGCGACATTAGCGCTGGAGTTAGTTCGCAGCCGACACGCTGATGTTACTATCGTTGGAGTCTGCGCATAGTCAGCTGGCAGAACACGGACGATACTAGCGGTGATGTCAGTGCGCAGACCGTCAGTGTGGTCAGTGCGCGGGCGCGGGCGCCGGGTGCGAGTGCGACGAGACGGGCGCGGCGCGCGCGCGCGGCGGGTTCATGCGCTGGCGCGCGAGGAACGAGTGTCCGGCGGAGAGCAGGCGCAGGCGCGCGTCCACGGCGTCCCGGTGGCAGCGCGCGCCCAGCTGGTGCCACGCCGACGCTAGGAGACGGGACTCCGCTGCGAGAGCGCTGCGACTGCTGCCGCTCGACGCGCTCCATCTGCACATTAAAAAAACATGAGTTTAAAATATATGCCGAGACTTTACGCGATTCGAGGCGTAACTTAATGTTCTCTATGAAACAACAAACGTCGTTGTGTAGGAGCAAATTCTTATGTGAACGGGGTTAGAGGGTAAGGCACTGTGCAACTTGTAGCTAATCTAGGTGTATCGCGACTCGAGGAGGCCGCAGCGCAAGCTATTTTCAAAATACATAGATAAATACATGTTCTAAGATATAAAAATACAATACTATAAAAATATCAATATTTACTCTTTGTTGTTGGTGACGGCGGCGGGCGCGGCCGCGCCGGCGCCTTGTGGGTATCCGAGCGTCACCTCCGATATCGACTGCTGGCCTGTTGACAAACAATTTATATTGTGTCTACTCATTACATAAATGACTATTGTAAATCTACATAATATATTTTGACACATAGTAACATTAAGAAATTCGTGTCCCTCGGAACGCTTTCCGCAAACAGCTACAGGAGCGGACGCGGGCGCGGCTGCCACCTAGTCATCTATCAAACACAGATTTTGATTTAAATAAAAATCGGCCAAGTGCGTGTCGGACTTGCGCACGAATGGTTCCGTACCGTGTGGGTGATCCTTTTAATTTATTTCATTTCAATTTAACTATTTATTTTTAAGTGATAATTTAATAAACATACTGTGGATATTTCAAGCATCTACCCGCTGCCGTTATTAATATCGAGCCCTTAAATATTTATTTTATTATGTTTTTAGTACTTGTTGTTATAGAGGCAACAGAAATAGGTGCATCATCTGTGAATATTTCAACTGTCTAGCTATCACGGTTCATGAGATACAACCTGGCGACAGACAGACATATAGGCGGACAGACGGACAACGAAGACTTAGTAATATGGTCCCGTTTTCACCCTTTGGGTACGGGACTCTAAAAAGAACCGGGTTTCGCGATTGGTTGAACATTAGACCGCTGCTACGTCCGCACCTTCCCTTTCCCATTCGGCCCTCTTTTCTCTCACCCTATTCATACTGACCTGTGGCAGTCCTCGGGTTGAGCGACTCGACGACCTGCTTGGCCTTTTCAATACTCTTATTGTATCGATCTTGTAAAGCGGCGAGTTCAGAGTCTCGAGCCGCGACCTCCTCTTGTAGCTTGGCGACGCGCCCTCTTTCTGTATTCAGGAGGCGTTGCAGCTCTTCTACTTGTAACGCTGAAACACGACATTTTTATTATGAAAAACGTTTAAATAAACTTCTAGCACTATCAACAACAAAGAGATGTCTGCTGAACGTAGTCCTCTGCTACTAAAGGAATATCATTGTTTACCTAGATTAACTTTTACTTTGGGACTAAACCAGAAATAGCGAAAAAGGCTGTTCCATACATTATGTTGAAGAGCATTGAACATGTTTGTATGTTATTTTTTTTCGTTAATCCCGTAGTAAACGTTGGTCATAATCATGAGTAGGAATATTTTCGAAAATGTCCGCCGTATAGTGGTACATTTCCTTTGGCTGTCCTCCGCGTCGAGGAGCTGGTTGGGCGCTTTAATTCACAGCTATACTGAGCGCCACACAAATTGAAAGATGGGAAGTTAGCCGCAGATGACAATTCACCGTGATACGCTAATTATTGCGCATGTGTGCACAATGCCTATACAAATGGCGAAGTAGTGAGCTCGGGCCTAGGGAGCGCGCGGGAGGCTCGAGGTTGGCGGGCGGGTGTGCGCCGGCGCGAGTCTCTCTGGCTCCCGCTAACGTATATATTTTGGCGTTTGCGCAGCTCTCTGCGGCTTACTTCCCATCTTTCAATTTGTGTGGCGCTCAGTATACTAGCTTTTCCTTCTATTTCGAGTAGTATTATATTAGAAACTAGTATAACTCAGCTGGTACAGTGGTACTCACATTTCCTCTGGCTATCCTCGGCGTCGAGCCGCTGGTTGGGCGCATCTTGCGCGGCCTCTAACTCCATTATCCTCTGGTTCGCTTCCCGGTTCATGGTGCGCAGCTTCTCCAGCCGTTTCGCGTAGTCTTCCAAAAGGGCCTGAACAAAACCAATCATTCATTGAATCAAAAAAATGCGCCGTATCGAGCGGCATCAATTAATGAAACATTCTAAAGTTCGATTGCTGATTGTTAGACAAGTGTAAATCAAATGAAGTAGGAACTACTTAGAAATTGTGTGAACAATCACACAACCTTTCTAAGTACTCGTAGTTCCTATGACACAAGTCATTGGTAATACTTTATTTGTGACTAGTTTTTACCCGCGGCTTCGCCCGCATGATATTTTGATTTTTGACACAATATCATTATAATTTATAACCTATGTGTTATTCTGATATATAAGCTATATTATTGCAAAGTTTCATGTCAATCCGTTCAGTAGGTTTTGCGTGACAGAGTAACAAAACATCCATACATCCATCCATCCTCACAAACTTTCGCATTGATAATATTAGAAGGATGTTAGTATTTGTATCTCACAAAAAAAAATTAGCTATTGGATTTCATTACCTAAATAAATTTCAAAATAATAATTTAAGTAATTTTCTGTAGGCTGGGCTAATAATAATCCTTTGGGCCGCCCTTTATTGAAAAGACACAACTTTATGCTGAATTATTGAAGTAGTCAAAAAAGAGTGTGGCCCATGAGGGGATCGAACCCGCGACCTTCGCGTTATTAGCACGACGCTCTAACCAACTGAGCTAATGGGCCGATGATGCTTTCGCTGAATTTTCCTGTTACAATGTACTTGGAACTGAATTCAATAAATTGAATAGGAAATACTTATAGTGGGTACGTATCTACACTTGACCGAGACTCGAATATTATTAGGAAAATTCGATGACCTTTTGTTGGGACGAGAAATGGAATCGTAGAATCACAAGAGATTATAGAGATCCCAGCAGAGGGATAAATATTGTGATCGATCAAAATAATCTAAAAGAGATGCATTGATTTAAAACGACACAAGTTAGAAATAGATAATCTCGATTTAGCGGGAGAGACCAGATTTTGCACCTATTTGACAATTTTTACATATTTGACCTTCACCGACTTGACGGTGAAGGAAAACATCGTGAAGCAACCTGCATACGTCCGTAGAAGAAATTCGATGGCGTATGTGAATCCACCAACCCGCACTGGGCCAGCGTGGCGGATATGGCCCAAACACCTTTCGTGGGTAGGCCTACGTCCTGCAGTGGACTATTAAAAAGGCTGGTACAGTACAGTACATATTTGACAATTTTGACGGTTGTAGGGCGAAAACTGGCACTCGCATTAGGATTCTAGTAGTTTTTGTTCCGTGTGTAGAATACCTAGACTAGATAGAATAGAGCAAGTACTCGCCTGAGTGGCGGCGTGGTCCTGTTGTTGCGCCTCGTTCTCTCGCAGCGTCTTGATCTCGGCTTCGAGCCGCATGAGCCGCTCGGCGGTCTCCGGCGGCATCAGTTCTCGAGACACGTTACTCGAATTCGCATCTGGAAAGGTGACGTCCACAAGTGGTATAATATTCAGAGAAAAATCGAACCAAGACGATACATACATCATTTGAAAACTTGTTTTATGGGCTTACCAAAAATATTTAATTTAGATTTTTTTACCCCTCCATTTTTTTTTAAATGTGAAAAATAAATTGTACGAAAAATAACAATACAGCTTATTACTTTTTCTAGTTTAGCGATGATAAAGTGCTTCTATCGTTATTTTACTTGCATTCATAGCTGATTCTTCCACATTCATCATTTAATTTGCTAAAATTAAAAATTATAACCTACCAATGTGACCAGTTAGTAGGTACAACGTGACAAAAAAACACTTTAAAAGTGTGCCTAATTGGCAAAAATGTTTTTATTTAACAATTTGGACGTTAATTAATCAGGGTTGCTAGAGATAAACTACCTATTGAGCCAATTATATTTATTTATCCTAATAAATTCAAAATTAATTTTAAAAAATCGGAGGCCTCTTTTTTGTTTTTAGCTATTGTAATAGATTCAGAAAAATATGAACTTTCTCAAAATGTAACGAGTGTTGTGGTTAGAATTTTTGATTATTATTATACCAGTCTCCATACATTTTGTGGACATGTCCTATACAATTAATTTATTGAAATTTCTCAGTTTCTAACGAGAGATGAGTGACAAGTTAATACCGAAAGATAAGGCACATTCTGGGTCTCTGCGCCAACATAGCTACAAGCTGTGCAATTCCCAATCAACGCGCATATTTATGTGAGCTTCAGTCGGGATTGGATATTGTGCAGCTTGTAGCTAGCTTCACATCCGCCGACTTGTGTGATTCAACCTACGAGGTGCATTCAATAAGTACCTAGCCTCATCGCCAGAGGGCGCTGTAGTTTCAAAAGAGTTTTACCACAGTGTAGCACATTCTTTTTTAATTCTTTTTTCAAATTTTCATTCCAATCCCTTCATTTGTTTTAGTTTGACAACTTATGGAAGCGAACGTATCGATCGGTTTTACAAAAATGGAAAAAGAGCAATATCGTTCGGTGATTAGATTCCTATTTTTGGAAGGGAAAACGCGCATCGAAATCAAAGAGCGCTTGGATGCTGTGTACGGTGACTCTTCTTCATCAATGGCCACCGTCAAGAATTGGTTCAACGAGTTTGCACGTGGCCGTACGTCGGTTTTTGATGAACCACGTCCAGGTGCACCGAAAACAGCTGCTACGGAGGAAAACATTAAAAAAATCCATGATCTCGTATTGGTAGATCGCCGATTGAAGGTTCGGGAGCTAGCTGAGACTGTAGGCATTTCAGAAGGAACAGTGTATCATATTCTTCACGAGGAACTCGGCATGAGAAAGCTGCCGGCGCGATGGGTGCCGCGTTTACTCACACCGGAAAACAAGTGCAACCGTGAGACCACATCGGAGACGTGTTTGGCGCTGTTTAAGCGGAATCCAGCGGAGTTTTTGCGTCGTTTTGTGACCGTCGATGAAACCTGGATCCACTGGTACACACCAGAGACCAAGGAGCAATCAAAACAATGGATCCAGACCGGGGAACGTGCTCCAAAGAAGGCGAAAACTGTAAAATCGGCCGGAAAAGTTATGGCCACCGTTTTCTGGGATTCACAAGGTGTGATCTACATCGATTACCTCGAGAAGGGTAAAACAATTACAGGGCTTTACTATGCCGATTTATTGGGCCGATTCGACGCCGAATTAAAGAAAAAACGACCCCATCTGGCGAAGAAAAAAGTGCTGTTTCACCACGACAACGCACCGGTTCACACGTCTGCCGTTGCCATGGCCAAATTGGTCGAATTACGCTACGAATTGCTGCCCCATCCACCGTATTCTCCAGATTTGGCCCCTTGTGACTTCTTTCTGTTTCCTAATCTGAAAAAATCTCTCGCCGGGAATAGATATGGATCAAATGAGGAGGTCATCGCCACCACGGAGGCCTATTTTGCAGAGTTTGACAAAAACTATTTTTCGGACGGGTTAAAAAAGTTGGAGCATCGCTGGGCTAAGTGTATCGAACCAAAAGGAGACTATGTTGAAAAATAAATTTCCACTTTTCCAAAATTTTCGTTTACTTTTTGTAGGCTAAGTATTTATTGAATGACCCTCGTATCAACAACAACAATAACATTAACAGGTTGCCCAATCGACGTAGCGTAGCGTAAGGGTACATGTCCATAGATAAGCGCGTTGGCACAGTCGTTTCGGCAGAAATAGTCAAACCACAAAGCCGACCCAATGCAGCTACGTTCGACATCACTCTGCTAGTGACGGTCGGAATTGGGGTATTTATTTCATGTCCAATCGGCACAATGCTGTTTTCATTCGGCCAGACGCATCTCTATGCGTGTCGCGACATTCTCGAAATCATGTACACATATTCGATTTTACCGCCCGGCAACGCCGATCGATGCCGGCCCGCTTTCTTGTGTGGCAAGCCTAAAGTGCCTAAGAAATATGTTTCTACTGTCGCGAAAATCATTTAGAATACTTAATTTTATGCTAATTATGACGTTCATAAAAAACAAATGCGTGTTTTGAATAAAATAACTTACCAGCTGTGATAGTAGAGACCGTCGAACACCGTAACTCTTCCAGCGTTTCCTTTAGCGTGTCTCTCTCTTGCAACAGGGTATCTCTTTCCCTCTGCAGCGCCGCCGCTTGACTGTTCAGCTTTTTGTTCTCTATTTCGAATTTACTCACTGTGTCTATTTCTTGATCGAGTTTCTCGTTTAGTTCTTTTACCTGGAAATTATTTAAAGCTAAATGTAATGATTATATGGTATACTAGTGTACTGAGCGCCACACAAATTGGCAGATGAGATGTTAGCCGCAGATGACACTGTTTGACCGACGTGATTGGCTAATTATTGCACGTGTGTGCACAATTGGCAAATGTTCTTATTCATATTCTGTACCTATTCGTTTTACATGTACTCGCCAACGAAGTGTAGAAGAATTAGTGATGTTCTCAGTGATTTATTTTCGTTTTGCTAATATTATATAATATTAATAGTACATATGTTACCAACTAATTGTCAACAACGTACCTATCTACACTGAGCTGTTAGTATTAATTTTGAGTTGTTCTTATCTTTTGCGCATGTTTTTTGTCAAATGATTGTATGGTAAAATAAATATATTCTTATTCTTAATTCCGACGCTGACTGTCGTAGTGCGCAGGGAGCGCGCGGAAGGCATGAGGTTGGCACACCCGCCCTGATGGGCCCCGGCGTCTCGTCTCTCTGGCTCCGGCGAATGCCTATATTTCGGCTTTTGCGCAGTTCTCTGTGCATAACTTCCCATCCGACGATTTGTGTGGCGCTCAGTATAACTCTCCAAACAGTAGATCTCGCGACACATCTCTTTAACTGAATCTTCATAAGCCTTCGCTGTCGCTCGATCAAAAAATTTTAATTCCGTTTAAAGTTTGTAACTATGTTGTTAAGTAGCCCTTAACAGGTGAATGAAAAATAAGTACTAGTACATACATACCTGATTTCTATACAAGTCCAGTTGTCCACATCGAGCTTGGAATCGCAATGCATCCTGCTCTTTCTCGATGGCGCGTCGCATATACTCCTCCTTTTCTCCCTCCAGTATCTTTACCTAGATATCGACACTACATTAGTACATTCAAGCAAATAATACTTTTTTTAATATTTATAATGACATAAGAAACAATATAATTATATATAGTGCCATCATGGCCCGACTGATGACGTATACCCTTTCGGTTATTACCTTTAAAAAAATTATGTAATTTTTTCACGCATTTTCCTTTACTTTTACACAGGGTTATTCTACTACAGGGTTAGAACTGGTGTACTAAGCCAGAAGGAGGTAAGTCTGACCATCATTACGAACTTCTTTTACTTTGGGGCCAATCCTGAATTCGAGACAAAAAGTCAGATCCTGCTCCACATTTTCCATCTCATCCATCAAAATTTAGAAGAAATAAGTGATTAGAACACTGACCTGTCTCCTGAGGTCTACGCACTCGTCCATCCGGATCCTGTAAGACGAGACCGAGGCCTCAAGCAAGTCCACCTTGGCCGCCCTCTCGCGAAGCGCGTCCACTTCGTCACGTAGTGTCACGTTTTCCGATGCTAGCACCTAAAATTCACAATAAGTAGTTTTACTGTTTGTTCACTTTAAGGTTTCCAACATGAGGAAAAGAGTATTTTCTATATCTTTTCACTCCTGACTACCAAGGATCGATGTACCCAGACACCGAGGAAAACAGAGACCAGACCTAAAACAGATATTTGGTTTCACTAAGATCATTCACTCAAAGGCGTGTCACGTTTTCCTGAAAATCAATTGGTTTTACTATTTGTTCCGTTTAGAATATCGTGGGATAAAGAGGTTTTTTGATATTGCTTCTCAATCATAGCTACCCATAATCCATGTTCCCGGACGCCAAGGAAAACACAGAGACAAAGAACGATACTCCTAGAACATTGATTTAATTTCTCAAAGTTCATTAATCCAACGATTTTCCCCCTAAAAGCGTAGGACTCCTGCTTTCGATAGGGGTACTTACAACTACGCCAAGAGGGCTGTCAATGAAATATGAAGTAAGTAATAACAATAATTTGTTTCGATTTGATAAACAGCACATTACGAGGACGTATTTGCTGTAGTAATGGGAATTTTTTGTTGGGTCAAGCGGTCAAGACTAAAGAAGCGCCGAAACATAGCGCGGTATGCCAAGCTACCATCCTAAGCACGGTCATGCATGGTACGTTATAATGGACAGACTAAGATAGGTTGGTAATAAGGTTGATAGCGTAGTATGATTTCATACAACGCACACAGGTTGCCAGCTTGCTAACCTTACGGCATAATGAACGTCAGACGCTAACGATTTTGAGGTTCAGAGCCCTCTATTCGTCTCCTCCCACACCAAACAAACATCTTGGTTACAACAGAAACACCAAACCAGAAAGATACGAAAAACGAGAGACAGAAAACAGCAACAGTAACCAAACGAAGAAACACATTGGAGTCCAATAAAATAAGCATGAATGACACCAAAAATATGTCTGGCAAACCTTTATAAACCCCGACCATGCGACCAGTACAAAAAAAATAGCTATTCTTTAGCTGCTAAGTATCTCCATCCCTATATGAATGGGTACAAGATTTGTGGCGAAATGTTACAGTGACTCGCAATCTCCGATCGATATGAAATTGCTTTTTTAGTAACGCTAAATTATGATAATAATTAATAATTATTTGACCCAGTCGATCAATTTTGTACTCATTCTAGCTGACTTGTGCTCCCATTTCAATGGAGCCAAAGCGCAAACCACAAAACTCACCTGAAAGTTTTTATTTCTTAGTTTGATCATTGTAACCTCTTTTTCTAACGTATCACCTCTTGCGTGTTGACTGATGTTCTCTTGCTCCAATTTGGATAGTTCATCCTTCAGTAACAACAAAAGAGTTCAAATCTGACACTACAGTCCTAACTAGCGTTTGTTTACTAAAAATCCATTGATTTCAACAAAACAATCTGGGCAAACAGCCCAGATATATCTTGAGTAGTTCCAAAGCGCAAACAACATAACTTACCTGAAGAGATTCATTTCTTTTTCTGATCATTGCGACCTCTCTGTCCAACGCATCACCTCTCGCTCGCTGAATGTCGTTGTCGTGCTCCAGTTTGTGGAGTTCATCCTTCAGTAACAATAACAGTACAATTTACCACTTAATAGCCATGCGTATTTACAATTATGTGTACTATGAGAAAGCCTTAGATTCGGTCGAGACGTGGCCTGTCAGTATAAGCTTTCGGGATCCGCCACTGCTTAAAAATAGTAGCTAATCTAACCACGAAACTCACCCGAAGCACTTCATTCCTCAGTTTGACTCTCTCCAAGGCATCAGCCCTCGCTCTGGGATCGTCTTTCTGCAGCTCGACTTTGTACAATTCATCTTTGAGCAGGTTGACTTGTGCCCTAATCTGGCTATATCGCAGGGTGCAGACGTGTGTTGGGCTGAGGGAAGTGCCCAGTTGTTGAGCTAATGCTTCGGGATACACTGCTGAAAAATTTGTAACTAATCTAGCCTAAAACTCACCTGCCTCTTCGTTTCTCAGCTTGACCGTTGCGACTTTTCTCTCCAAAGCAACAGCCCTCGCTCTTTGATCTTCTCTCTGCAGCTTGACTTTGTACAGCTCATCTTTGAGCAGGTCGACTTATACCCTCATCTGGCAGTATCACAAGCTACCAAAATGAGGCGGATCGAGGGAAACTCCTGCGTCGAAGCGTAGCTTGTAGCTTCGGAACCCGCTGCTAAAAAGTTTGTAGCTAATCTAACCATAAAACTCACCTGTAACTCTTCATTTCTCAGTTTGACCATTGCGACTTCTCTCTCTAAGGCATCAGCCCTCGCTCTTTGATCGTCTCGTTGCAGCTCGACTTTGTACAGCTCATCTTTCAATAGGTCCACTTGTGCCCTCATCTGGCTGTACCGTAGGGTGCCGACGTGTGGCGGGCCGAGGGAAGTTCCTGCGTCGTCGAGCTCTGCCTCGGGCCCGGCCGCGGCTTCCTGCGCCGCGGTCAGTCGGGACACTTCGCTCAACAGCGTCATCTTCTCTTCTAGGAGAACTTTCACCTGGGAAACCAGAATGTTTTCATTGTGTAAACTACACTTATGCATATTTTATTGGTATACATATATTCAAATGACATTCAGCTTACGGTGTTTTTCTTACGTGTGTAGAAGCTTATAGTATAACATAGAGATGTGTATTCACAGAGTCTTTTTGAAATTATTCTCCAAGTCTATTTCAATGAGACTGAGAATAATTATTATTACTTACTCTGAGACTGTATCTTCTTGTTTAGTAAATAAGATTCCATTATGAGTAATAACGCTAGCTAAAAAACGAGAAAATTGATCATTTCTGTATATGCCGCGTCACACAAGTTGGCGGAAATTATGTTAGCTACAAGCCTCAGAGCAAATAAAAAATCAAGAGGGAACGTCGTTGAACAGTCAAGTGAAGCCGGTTTTTTATACATGTGTGAGTGCGTTGCTGTTGCGCCGCCATAGTTCGACTGTCAAGCCAAGGCGTAGTTTCCTTGTACGTTGATGTGTGTGTAAATTGTCTGTACACGGCGAGGCGTAGTTTTGGTCGGCCTCATTTGTTTGTTCATAACATTCTGTCTTAATTTTTTTATTTGTTCTGAGGCTACAAGCATACAATGGATATCGCGCAGTTGTAAGTAAGTTCATTTCCGCCAAATTGTGTGACGCGGCTTATACCTATGTTACGACTATCGTACCTGTTTGTCGAGGTCATGGCAGCGCTGCGCGAGCGCCTCCCGCACCTCTTCATCGGTCTGTGCGGGCGGCGCCGGGTCCTGCGGCGTCGCGCGGGTCCCGCCCAACGTCAGAGTTTCCAGCTCCTGCGCACACATCACTCATTCTGTTCAAACTACTACATTACATCGACGAAAAAAGGACTTATCATAGTCACATCACCCGTTGGACGTCCACTGACATCCATCATGTCCAGCATCATTATGCTTCCACACGAAGGAAATCTAATGAAAGGAAAAAGAAGTCCATAGAGTAGATTTAGACTTACTCAATGGACTTCGAATTCTTTGAGTGGTCGAAAGGAAACGATCGGCAAGCGTAGCATAAAACTTCCACCGACAAAGGGCGCCAACAATTTTTTTTTTTTTTTTTTAATTTATTCATGACCATGGATACAGAGTCCTTCAGTCGAAGTCTTAAATAATGCTTTTTTTCAACTTCTTCTCCTCAGTAAAGCAGTGGAGACTTTACTAGAGGCGTCTATGGAGTTGCTAACAACACGGAAGAACATGATACGTCACATTATATCACTTGCCTACACTCATGCACGTAAATCAGCTCATAATCAACGAAATACCACCATTTTACACTAATTATCACTGATAAAAACACAAGTTTAACAAAATAATACAATGAGGCGACATGATTTTTCCGCGTTCCCGCCAAAACTCCGGGCGCCAACAAAGTAATCAAGAACATGCTAGATGCAAACCACTTCCAATATAATGGGAAATTTGTAGGGGAGGCCTATGTTTAGCAGCCAATGTCCTACGGCTGATACGGTGGTGATAATGATGAAGATTTTCGACCCGTTCAGTATTTCACAAACAAGCCCCAAATCTGCTTTTCATAAACCATATCAAGTGTAAGTAGATAGTGTGATGTATAGTGTAGGGTAGATAGAAATGTTGGACATACCCATTATCTGTTGATGCTAAATATATCATCGTCTTGAGTTAACTGCAATGGTTTTTTGACTGAATATTCACAGGTAGGTATATAATTTTGGGTAAAACTCTGCCAAGGTCAACACAAGACAATTAATATACGTTAGGTAACTATTTGAATAACTTGGTAACGCAGTCATCATTGCAATAATGAACCAGCTTAATACCTCATACCACAACACCTACACCGCAATACCTATCCGTGCCGTCCCACCTGTATCGATGCCTACATTAGAACATGCAGAAGGATTATTGTAAATACTAGCTTAAACCCGCGGCTTGACCCGTGTGACATTAGTAGCGTGACAGTCAGACCTTTAAACTACATGATTACCTATATTCATGCAAAAAGTATATCCATCGCTTTATTGTTGCGAGAAATAGTAACACATTCGGAATAAGTTTACTCGCTGACCTGGCAAATGTTATATTGCCATTATAAAAAAATATGCAGAGGGCCATCCATGTCAACTAGGGGCATAAAAACCTATGACATATTCTCAGACCTATCAAATGCACAAAAAATATCAAAAAATCGATCGAGCCGTTTCGGAGGAGATTAAAATAAACAGTTTTTGACACGAGATTTTTATATCTAGCTTTTCTCGCGGGTTGACAAATAGCCGAACTTTAAACTACAAATATGCAATGCAAAAAAATCCAAGTTGATCCGTAGCTCCGTTGCTGCGCGAAAGAGTAACAAATAAACCAAAACAAACACTTTCGGATTAATATTAGTAAGGAAAATCAAACACACACTTAAACGACAGTAAAAACACTTCACAAAGCACACACACATCGACGCGTCCAGCACAACGGCACCCGCATCACTGACGCATCTTACTATTATCGTGATATAAGGACATAAAAATAAAATATTACACTCGATCTCAATTTCTTTACGTCTGGCAGCCAGCATGCAACTTGGAAAGTGATGTTGAGTAAGAATGTATGCTTAGTACGTTTTTGCAATGATGAACAGTCACCTACATAAAAAGCAGGCAACGACTTTATCGCTGCGAATTTTTTTACTGAATCTTCGTTTCTTTGCATTTAAGTAGATGACTTTTTACTACGACAAGATACTAGAGTGCGGTATTATTATAACGCGCCCATAATATATTATGTTACGCGATTATAGCCCAGTGCATGAAAATGCGGTCGAGTGAACTAAATTACATGTTGCTTTATGAAAAGTTGAGACTAATTGGCCACGGGTGGTGAGATTGTAGAATTATTGGCGCTAAGAGAGTTTAATGTAATTAATTTATGTACGGGTTTGTTGCTTCTTTACACGATTGCTTGAGAAAGTTGGGTGATGTATATATCGGCATACATACTTGTATGATTTGTAAACATAATAAGCCGTAGTGTCCTAAGGGATGATTTATATTAGACCGGCCGTGTCAGGGAATAGGCCGGACGGCGCACGTTTTTTTAAAAAAATACTGTAAGCCTATATTTCTTGGAAAAATACTGTTAGCAAATGTAATAAATTCTTGCATTTCTAACAGCGCGACGCTCAGTGTAAATAACATCGATTTATTCATGTTAAGCTATCGCGCGTTGATATTATCATCGATTTTTCGCCAACATCGATAAATCTCTATCGGAAATCGGAAAGTACGCACGCCAGTCACATAAGACAAACTTAATTACCTGATTAATATATTTCAGTGCCCTATTTGTAACCACGGTATAATATTGTAGGATTTTGCTTTAGCCGTAAAAAAGGCAAGAACCTCATTCCTCATCTACACATTTTCAAATATGATATTTCTGGTATATGCCGCGTCACATAAGTTGGCGGATATGAAGTTAGCTATACTAAGCACCACACAAATCGGCGGATGAGAAGTCAGCCGCAGATGACACTTCGCCGTGATTAGTGGTGAGCACGGGCGTAGGGAGCGCGCGGGAGGCATGATGTTGGCGGGTGGGTGTGCCCCGGCGTCTCATCTCTTTGGCTCCCGCGCATACCTATATTTCGGCTTTTGCGCCGCGTTCCGCGCATAACTTCCCATCCGCCGATTTGTGTGGCGCTTAGTATACAAGTTGCGCAATTTTCAATCCTGACTGAAGCTCACATAAAGCCACGCGTTGATTGGATATTGCGCAGCTTGTAGCTAACTTCATTACCGCCAATTAATGTGATGCGGCCTATAATGATAATAGATTTTTACTGCGATACATTAACTGGCCTAAATTACAAGGAAAAATTTCAGTGTCACCAGGGCACGATACTAGGTTACGATTTTTTGAAGGTGGTTGTCCCGTTTTATCCAAATTATTGTAGAGGAGGATATTTACAGGGTTAGTAAAAAAAATCCAGAATTCCAGGTTAGCCATATAGTACAAGTTCATAATGGTCTGAATGACCCCTTTTGGCTTAGTAGGTACATATCTTAAAAAACCCTTTATAATATCTACCTATACCCATCTCTAGTGCGAAAGGGGTCGAAAAAGTCTCGTTTTACTAACTTCCGGTCAATAGTTTTTTAACAGACACAGTATTGTCTAGTTCCAACAATTATTTTTTTCCAACTTTTAATATCATAGACCCCGATGAAGGTGCTCCACATTTTCGCTATTTGAATCAAAAATATAGTATACAAGAGTAGGTTAAATATAGCATAAAAATCAAGGTTACTTTTACTAAATAACAGCAAAATAGCGAGTTCCAACCGTAAGCCACTGCTTTACAAAAACGCCTTCACATTTATTGCTTAGTTTATTTCTCAATGTCAAACTGAAATGGATCAACAGAACAAGTTGCGCCACTTTTAGAGGTCTGTTATCAAAAATGTGCTTACTGAGAGTCGAATTTGCATTTTTATTGCTTAGTTGCATACTTTTTTACAGAAATAATACTAAATATTGTTCGGAATTTACTTCAAAATGGAGATAAAGTACTTCAAGTTGGAGTTTCCTAGATGATGAAAATTTGTGGCTTGTTACTATTAATGCTAGTCTTCAGACTAGATGGACCAAAAAAGATATATATGCCACTAGACGAGCGAGCGCGAAATTTCGAGACGTTTCTGACAACCTGGGGTAGATTATATTACAAACAGAGGCAAAAGTGTTACAACTTTTTAACGCGCTTTTATTAGTTTGATCTATATGTTTGCTTGTATGCTTGCTTGTAATGTAACCAACCCCTTTGAGCTCGATTTTGTTTGACCTACTTTGAGCGATCAGATTTTCTTCAAACTTTGCAACCTATTAAAGACCGGAGACAAAGCATTTATAAAATGATGATTCCTATGCATGTTTTTTCTTTAAACTATATTTATTTGATCTATGCCAATAATGAAACTACGAATTAAGTTTCGCAACAAATAGTTAAATACATTATAATAAACAAGGCCAAATCGCTGGACTTCCTTCCTATTTCCCCTAGGGCTCAAAGGAAAATATTATGAATATGGAATATTAATTAAGCATACCTGTATTGCCTGCATAATAGACCCCTGGCAAGACAGCTCCATCTCCATAATACGAGTGATATATTCTTCCTTTTTGTTACAGTTTACTGCACAGCCTGTAAAAAATATAAATCTTTGTAATTACATATTATGCATCCTCATTCTTTTTGTTAAGACCTAAATTATAGTACCAAATAAAGGATTAAAAAAATTCCCATAAGTAGTTTCAATTAGGTTCATCATCCATCAGCCATACAACGTCCACTGCTGGACTTAGGGCTCCCCTAAGGTGGAGCACCTTACGGGAAGGAATAAGAGCGATTGCAGGAGCTTGTATAAAGCGCGACCTTGCAGTCTTAATGAGGTCATCGGTTTAATCATTAATAAATTAATTTACTTGTTTTTTTGTGTACCTCAAAGCATAAATACTGAAGAAAAATACTCAGCTCCTTGAGTTTCTTTTGGGTTCAAACTAGATTTTACACAGTATGTTAGATATGCACTAATTACTTTTCAAGTGATGTGACATAATATGAGATCACCATACAAATTATTTGCAGTGGCACTTTTGTTGTATTGTACGAGTATGTACCTATTTATATGAAACATTATGTCACAATTATTACTTAGTTGTGAGCTAGCCTTAGTCTCATTGATGCTAGAACTTTGACCTAGACAGCAGATTTATACAAATACTGTAAAAATGTTATTTTTTTCTTGGCATTACAAATAAATCTCCAACGGACTTTCAATTTTAAGACAAGGTTTGGTCTATAAAAGTTTGTCCAGAATTTATCAACATCTTTTCAGCCATAGAAGCTGGTCATAGGGTTCCCCTTTAAGATATCAAATAAGACCAAAAAGAGCAGCTTGAACCCAGTGTTATTAAGCAATCTCAATGAGGTGGCCTGTTTAAATTGTGGGTGTCCAGAATAAGTTGATTTGCATTACACAAACATTAGTACATATTTGATTTCTACATAAAAACACTAATTTTTGATTCTCTCATTTACCAGTACAGGCAGCGGCATGTAAGTGTAGCGCTGAGGGTAGTGTGGAGGGGATGTCTGCGCATGGTGACCGCCATTCTAAACCCATGCACAACCATCCCCTCCACACTTCGCTCAGCGCTAGACTTACGTGTCGCGACTTGTATTTACTATTATTGCACATTGACGTAGGTCGTGTCACACAAGTTGGCAGAAGTAAAGTTAGCTACAAGCTGCGAAATATCCAATCCTGAAGAAGCTGACACAAAGCTGTGCTTTAATTTGATATTGCACAGCTTGTAGCTAACTTCATTTCTGCCAACTTGTGTGTTGCGGCCTATACCTAGTATTATGTATAGTTTAGTATTATTTACCCTGAAATATATTTTATTTCTTTTACTGGTTAGAAATTATGTAACAGTGAAAATACTCACTAAGCACTAATTGGAGTAATCTTCCCAAATCAGATGGGTCGGCCTTGTCAGCTATATTCCCAACGTCTGGCCTTGAGAACTCCTGTAGACTTAAATTTAACAAGTCTTGATGATAATCTGCAAGAAAAATGTATACTTTTTAATCAAGGTTTTAGAGATTACGTGAAAAGCAATTTTCAGATAATTTCCAGTCACCGTGAGAATGAGATGACCCATTGATGGGTATAAAGCTTCCTTAGTTTAATCTACTATGTTCAGTAACTCGACAAACAAATATTAAATCAAAAGATATTACAATAGATTAGATTATTACAATTGTTGACAATAATCATCATACTCATACCTACTTTATTCATCATTTGAATGGTACCAAGTAAGAAAAGCAAAACTTCACAATTTCCATGACTACCAGTAATGTTTTAGATTACTGGTTTTCAAAGTTGTTTGGGCTGCAACCCATTTTTGTATTTATATTTATGGTATTAATTTAGTTTTTATGTGGTGGCCCACTCAATATTTACTCGGGACCCACCAGTGACTCGCAACCCATAGTATGAGAATCTCTAGTTTTAGATACTTACCCATTACTCCTTCTAATATTTTTTTCAAGTTACTAATTTTCAGTCTCTTATTGGTTCCCACATCTGTCTTAATTTTAGAATTCCATGCTGGAGTGAAAAACCCTGGTTCAATTTGTGTAAGGGCTTCTGCCATTGCCACTCCATCTGACAATTCTGAAATAGAAATACTTATATTAGGCACTTATCATTAATGAAATAAATATGATATGAGTGGGTTTCTGTGATCACCGAAATTAAGCAACATTCCGCACAGTCAGTATTTGGATGGGTGACCACGGGTGGCATTTTCCAACTGAGCGTGGCTCGGATGACACATTAAATTGTAGGTCATGGCTGTATTAACCGTTTAGCCATATTATAGGCCTTCAGGCCGCCAAAAAACTCTGACACCAGGGCTAGCCAGCCACCCAGTCTATAGGAACTCACTTAATTACATAAACAATAAGAAACAAAAAATATTTCAAGTTAATAATAGATGAATAGGTGTTATTGTTTACATTTTTTATTGTCAGACAAAAACATGAGAACAGCTCATCACATAAATGCATGCTGTACTCAAATATGTAAATAATTATCAACATATTGACTATGACAAAATCTCAGTGTTTTAAGACTCAGTTTTAGAAAACTACTTAGAGAGTGGCGAAATCAAATGGGCCGTGGGCGATTGCCACAGCAACCACATAAATACCTATAGATAACCCCAGCTTACTTTCAAGCATTCTTGTATCACGTTTAGCCAGCAATATACAGAATTTAAAGTAAGTCTTACCTGAGGGAGTTCCATGTTTAGCCTTAAGATCCAGGGTCTTCAACCACTTAATCAGATTGTCGCACAAAACGACGCTGTTGGATTCCATAATTGGCAAATTGTTTGCTTCCGGGCTTGCTGTGAAGTATCAAAGATAGGCACCGCTATTTCCGGAAAAGCATCCTAAATCCTATTCCTTGAATTAAAGAGTCAAAGAGTATAAAAACAATAATTAATTTCACAGGTGCGTGTCGTAAGTAATAAAATCTCAATTTCTTTCGAAAAAGTGCTACCAGTTCGTTACAAAATAATGCGTAATTTCGAGTTTTTTTTCTGTACAACTTCGACACGCCTCTTTCTTGATAACGCGGGTACAGTGTACACCGTTAAAGTCTAAAAATAATCAAATATACGTAATATGATTATTTGCATTTTGTTATCTACTACCACCTATTATGTTTGTTTCTCGAATTTCACGTGCACGCAGACGCCGCCGCGCCGCCCGCCGACGAGACATCACCGTATAAAAAGCGGAATATATTTCAAGAGCTACACGATAAAATAAAATACGTTTTTATTACATGTTTCTAATTAACTTGATGGATCAAGTATAAGCGAAATTCTTCGTTTTAGACACGGCAATTTTACTATCGTCTGTCCAGATGTTTGTTTTGGTTTTTATATTTTTATAAGTAGGCTACAGAACTTAGTAGGTTGAGAGGTTCTATATATTAAATAATGTCACAGGTGGGTATTTCCCTCAAAAAGGGGGGAAAGTTGTCACACAATGTATCAGCCGATTTCAATGATATTTGGTGTAAAGCAGCTGGTGTCGACGTCATCACAGTCGAGCAAATCCAACATCTTAATCCACTCGCAGTCTCTTGGCTTCTCGCATTGTTCAATGTGTGTCTCGAATCTGCTAAAATACCGAAGGCTTGGAGAAAATCCAAAGTAATAGCCCTACTCAAACCCGGAAAATCACCAGATGACCCAAAAAGCAATAGACCTATATCTTTGTTATGCCATACCCATAAACTTTTTGAAAAACTGCTCCTCAACCGCCTCACAGAAGTAATTGAGCCTAAACTAATACCGGAGCAGGCTGGGTTTAGACCCGGAAAGTCTTGCTCCAATCAAACACTCAAACTCACTCAGCACATCGAGGGTGGATTTGAAGCAAATCTTGTTACAGGCGCAGTCTTCGTAGATTTGACAGCTGCTTACGATACTGTTAATATCCAAAGGCTCCTCATAAAAGTCCACAATCTGACAAAAGATGCCGGATTTATCCGCATTTTAAGAGAACTGTTGACAAATCGACGATTCCAAGTTAGCCTCCACTCTGAAAAAAGCAGGTGGCGTCGGCAGAAAAACGGACTACCCCAAGGTAGCGTGCTGGCCCCTACACTTTTCAATGTGTACACCAACGACTAACCCAGCCCACCCCGAACACAAAGATTCCTGTACGCAGACGATCTAGCTCTAACGACTCAAGCTACTACCTTTGAGGAAGTAGAAGCAACCCTCACAGAAGCCTTACATGAAATGGGGGAGTACTACAGAGCAAATGCTCTTAGACCAAACCTTTCGAAAACTCAAAGCTGCGCATTCCATCTCCGCAATAGGCAAGCAGACCGATCTCTTAATATCTCCTGGCAACAAGTCCCAATTGAACTCTGCCCGGCCCCGAAATATCTCGGTATTACCCTTGACAGGTCCTTGACTTTCAAAGCACACTGTCAAAATACAAAACAGAAGGTCTTCTCAAGAAACAATCTTTTACACCGGCTTACTACCACAAGATGGGGAGCTTCCCCCAGGTACTTCGTACGACAGGACTTTCCTTGTGCTTCACAGCTGAGGAATTTGCGTGCCCAGTGTGGCACCGATCTGCCCACGCTAAAGAGGTGGACATTGCCTTAAACGACACCTGCCGCATTATTTCCGGGTGTTTAAAACCCACACCTTTAAATCTGCTTTACCCATTAGTTGGTGTTGCCCCACCACCCATCCGAAGAGAAATTGCGTGCGCTGTGGAGAAACAAAAACAAGAGATAGACCTCCGACATCCTCTGTATGCTTATAAACCTCCCCCACCCAGGTTAAAAAGTCGTAAAAACTTTATTCGCCACACTGCACCCATTACAACAGATCCAGCTGAAGCTAGACGTAGGCTATGGACAGAAAAACATCCCGTCCCACCCAGCTATCCTTCCCCAACAGAAAACTTTCCACCGGGCCACGACCTGCAATGGCCCATCTGGAAGTCCATTAACAGACTCCGAACACAAGTGGGCCGTTGTAGGTACAATATGTGCAAATGGGGCTTAGCCGAACCACCAAAGGAGGAATGCGACTGTGGCGCCACTCAACAGACGATGGAGCATCTACTACAATGCCCACTTTGCACTAACACCTGCACACAAGAAGATCTCCACGAGGCCAACACCGCCGCAGTTTCCGTGGCCTCTTACTGGTCGAACAGCATATAACAAAATATAAATTTAATGATCGAATCGCTGACTCGAAAAGAAGAAGAAGAATGATATTTGGGAGGATTGTTTAGTATCTAAACCGCAACAAGAAAGTTATGCGAGGATGGTCCAAATCTGTCAGAGCGAGTCGAGATATTAGGCTTATGAAGATTCAGTTAAAGAGATGTGTCGTGAGAACTACTATTTGAAGAACTACTAAGTATACGTATGGTACAACCGAAAACAAAACCCAAAAATGCCTAAAATATGCATGACGCAGCGTTGGTGAAATGGTGAAGCAAGTACACAAAGTACAAATAACGGTAACTATACATTAAATTCTATTTCAACTGGTATCACTAATGGACAATGACAGTTCTGACAATATTGACATCAAGAACTGTCAAGAACTAATTTGTTTTTTTTTTTATTTTTTGGCATAATACGACTTGAAGAACGGGATAAATATTAAGGCCGAATCATACAAGTGGGCGGATGAGAAGTTAGCTACACGCTGCGCAACAGCCAATCAACCAAAATCAACGCGCAGCTTTATCTGAACTTCAGTCAGGATTAGATATTGCGCAGTTTGTAACTAACTTCACATCCATCGACTTGTATGATTGGGCCTATATTATCCTTTTTTCAAGTCGTACCCATTCTAATGGCCTATTGTCAATTAATTATGTTAGATACTATGAGCCTAGATACATATAAAATAGTACCTACCCTCCGGATAAGAACTAATACATAGTACTTACCTACGTAGAACGAGTCATAAGGTGGGCACACACGGTCAGTTAAACTGATCAGTTTTTCGCGTCACTCCAACTGGGAGCTCACTCAGTTAATGAAAAGGTGGGAATTGGTGGTTCCATATTTTAAGACAGTGGAGCCATGATACTTCTTCGATAACTTGTGTTAGGTGTTTCAATTTTTCATTAGAAATTATTGGAACCAAAGTTGTTTGAAATTTGATTTCCTATAACTTTGATTCCCATCAACTTTTTCCAGAATCGATATTTTTTTAATAAGACAGTGGTGCCATTATGTTTCTTCTATAACTTGTGTTATATCAATTTTTCATGAGAAATTATCGGAACCAAAGTTGGTTGAAATTTGATTTCCTACAACTTTGATTCCCATCAACGTTTTCTAGGATCGATATTTTTTAATAAGTTAGTGGTTCCATTTTGTTTCTTCCATAACTTGTTATTTCAATTTTTCATGAGAAATTATCGGAACCAAAGTTGGTTGAAATTTGATTTCCTACAACTTTGATTCCCATCAACTTTTTCTAGGATCGATATTTTTTTAATAAGCCAGTGGTGCCATGATGTTTCTTCGATAACTTGTGTTATTTTAATTTTTCATGAGAAATTATCGGGACCAAAGTTGTTTGAAAGTTTCAAAAGTAGACTAAATGATTTTCTTCTGTCTAAGGCATACTATTCCCTAAATGAGTTTTTGACTGACAAAGATATTTGACATTACAATAATTCAGACATTTATTATTATTATTTTTAGATTATTATTATTTTGACATTTGTTATATTTTAATATTTTTAATTGTATTTTAAATATTATTGTAAAACCGCTTGTATGCTGACCTTGCGGATCCTGAGGAGCTTTAGTTTTTTTTAAGTACCACTACTGTAAAACCAGGTTCACAAGCTAAATAAATAAATTGAAATTGAAATTTGATTTCCTACAACTTTAATTCCCATCAACTTTTTTCCAGGATCGATATTTTTTTTAATAAGTTAGTGGTTCTATTTTGTTTCTTCCATAAATTGTTATTTCAATTTTTCATGAGAAATCATCGAAGCTGAAGTTGCTTGAATTTGATTTCCTACAACTTTGATTCCCATCAACTTTTTCTAGGATCGATATTTTTTTTAAAATCCAGTGGTGCCATGATGTTTCTTCGATAACTTGTGTTATTTCAATTTTTCATGAGAAATAATCGGAACCAAAGTTGTTTGAAATTTGATTTCCTACAACTTTGATTACCATCAACTTTTTCCAGGATCGATATTTTTTTTAATAAGTTAGTGGTTCTAATTTGTTTCTTCCATAAATTGTTATTTCAATTTTTCATGAGAAATAATCGAAGTTGAAGTTGCTTGAAATTTGATTTCCTACAACTTTGATTCCCATCAACTTTTTCTAGGATCGATATTTTTTTAATTAGCCAGTGGTGCCACGATGTTTCTTCGATAACTTGTGTTATTTCAATTTTTTATGAGAAATTATCGGAACCAAAGTAGTTTGAAATTTGATTTCCTACAACTTTGATTCCCATCAACTTTTTCCAGGATCGATATTTTTTTTAATAAGTTAGTGGTTCTAATTTGTTTCTTCCATAACTTGTTATTTCAATTTTTCATGAGAAATTATCGAAGCCGAAGTTGCTTGAAATTTGATTTCCTATAACTTTGATTATCATCAACTTTTTCTAGGATCGATATTTTTTTAATAAACCAGTGGTGCCATGATGTTTCTTCGATAACTTGTGTTATTTCAATTTTTCATGAGAAATTATCGGAACCAAAGTTGTTTGAAATTTGATTTCCTACAACTTTGATTCCCATCAACTTTTTCCAGGATCGATATTTTTTTAATAAGTTAGTGGTTCTAATTTGTTTCTTCCATAACTTGTTATTTCAATTTTTCATGAGAAATTATCGAAGTTGAAGTTGCTTGAAATTTGATTTCCTACAACTTTGATTCCCATCAACTTTTTCTAGGATCGATATTTTTTTAATTAGCCAGTGGTGCCATGATGTTTCTTCGATAACTTGTGTTATTTCTATTTTTCATAAGAAATTATCGGAACCAAAGTTGTTTGAAATTTGATTTCCTACAACTTTGATTCCTATCAACTTTTAATAGGATCGATATTTTTTTTAATAAGGCAGTGGTGCCATTTTGCTTCTTCCATAACTTGTGTTATTTCAATTTTTCATGAGAAATTTTGGAAACCAGAAATGTTCGAAATTTGATTTCCTACAACTTTGATTTCCATCAATTTTTTCTAGAATCGATATTTTTTTTGATAACACGGTGGTGCCATATTGATAACAATGGCACCACTGTCATATTCGAAAAATATCGATCCTACAAAAGTTGATGTGAATTAAAGTTGTAGTAAATCAAATTCCAAACAACTTTGGTTCAGATATTTTACTATAAAAATTAAAATGACGTGAGTTACTGAAGATTCAGTTAATCATCGAAGTGGTACAAACATGCAAACAAACGCAGTACCTATCGGCAATAGTTGACTACATTAGGATCCCGCTGCAATTATTTGATGAACTGATGCGATACATGGAGCCACCAATTCCCACCTTTTAATTTACTGAATGAGCCCCAATTGGAGTGACGCAAAAAACTGATCAGTTTAACTGACCGTGTATGCTCACCTTTAGATTTTTTAATTATTTAGGTACATACATTAGGACGGGACGTGCTATGGGCCCCGTACGACATAATTCGTACATTCCGTCGTCGACCGTCGCGCGCTCCTAGTAATATTGTTCTGTGGTCGCGCGTCGTGGGCTACTACAAAAATGTATGGAACGTGGGTAGTCTGGGCCCTATACCGATCTAGTAAAAATCATCCCTTAGTCGTAAAGTTCTAGATTATTCAAATTAACCCTTATTAAAATAAAGGTAGAATGCATACCACTTGATTTTTTTTTTAAAAAAAGGACTTTTTTTTCAACGAATTTAATCGAATTGAATAGCAAGTAAAACGTTGTATTTTTTTTTATCCAACTACTGGCAACATTTCACTAATAAACGTCACCCGTCCTTATAAGTCAATGTCAAAGAGGGCAAGTCGGCAGTTTGGCGAAAAAAATTTGAAATTTGTGCATCGCTGCCACAAAAATTTGAGTTTTGTTCTACGAAAAATCTGGTAAGTGGTTATTGCGTCCAGATTTATAAACTAGGCTATATTGTTGTTGTTTTGCATCCATTTGGTTGAGAATTCTGGTAATCTATGCATGGTTTTCGATCATGTGAAGTTATGGGTGATTGTGGTAAATTATCTACCATTGTTCATTCGTGCCTAACTGTTATTGGATTTACTAATATAGAAACGGTTTGTATTTTTGGGTTGTGAATGGTGCATATTTTTCTTTACTAATATAAAAACTATATGTTTTTAGCAATCTATACCAACTATATTCAAAAATAAAAAAGGAGGGCACTTTGGAGTACCCGAAGAAATCCGTCTTCTGAACGTCGGTATGCACTTACCTGAAGAAAGTGGCACATACAAAAGGTGCAGATTTTGCAGCACCAGAAAATTGCAAAAGAGATCCAACATTTGTTGCTCTATGTGCAAAGTCACTCTCTGTGCCAAGGCATGTTTCAAACTTTTTCACACTGCCGCGTGCGTGGAGGAATCGGAGGGTGAAACAGTTTGAAACATGACTCGTGATCGCACTTTATCCACTAAGTCTAAAAATAAGTGTCCACTTTTATATAAGTATAATAATTAATAAAAGTCTTACACATAAAACGACTATTTTTATTTACCTACTAAGATAGACCATAAAACTATTAGACTCCTTCTATGTCGAATGCTTTAGAAGAAATATAATGTATTGAACAAAAGAAATGTGAATATGTATATGTTATTTAAATTACCTAAATTAGACAAGCAAACCCAGAGAAAACAACTAGTATACATTTTTTTCAAACCGGGTTAGATAATGGTAACTATTTTACCACAATCGTAAAATTTTACAAGTCGGTAATGGATAATGGTAGGTTATTTACCACACAAAAAACACCCCGTCCCTCCCCCTTTTTTATATTTTTTTCATCAAAAATGAAATCAGCGGCCCCTAATTACCCAGAAAACACCCTCGCTTTTTCTTAAACAGCCACAGGGGCTCTTGTTTGTTTAAGGGTTAAGGTGTAAGAGGTGAAATAGGGTATGTTCAGGGTATTATAGACATGTGAATGCATCAACCTGAAAAAGTGACTGCATGATGGATATAGCCAACTCAATAGCCCCTTCGAGAGCAGCCCCCCGACCGCCTAAGCAATAGCAATCGTTTATGACTTCATTTTAGTCATTTGGCACCGCCTATGTGACGTTAGCCATCAATTGCTTTGCGCGGATTGCGAAAGCAATCGTTGAATGAACAACTTTGATGGCTAACGTCACATAGGCGGTGCCAAATGACTAAAATGAAGTCATAAACGATTGCTATTGCTTAGGCGGTCGGGGGGCAGGTCTATATTCAGCCAAAGAAAACCTAGTTCAGACATTTTCTAATTTATTTTTAATATTTTTTTAAATTACGTAACAAAAAAAATGTTTATTTGCTAATAGCAGATCGACCGTTGCGAAATCAAACCAAGATATTCACTTATTCCTTAATATTTTTAATCTTTAAAAATAATGTTTCATTTAAAACTAAGCGGTTGCGCTCAGTCAGAGCGCCAAACATAAATTCTGTTACAGCTCAGCTGAATCATTTAGTATGTGATCATGAATTATAGGTCGAATCATACTAGTCGGCGGTTGTGAAGTTAGCCACAAGCTGCGCAATATTCAAACTTGACTGAAGCTCACATAAAGCTGCGCGTTGGTTGGATATTGCTTGTAGCTTCACATCCGCCAACTTGTATGATTCGGCCTAATATTGACGGTATACGTCAATATTTTCACATAGTCTTCTATCATAATTTACTTCATCGAGACAAGTTCCGTCAACCTGCATAATAAAAGTAATTTAGCGTTATCAATGTCACATGCTGACCGAGCGCCATCATCTAACTAAGGGAATGATCTAAGATCTGATATTTAAAATAAGTAGGTACATAATATCAAACCCTTAGGGATGATTAATATTAGATCAGGACGGGCCGCGAAGGGCGGTGACGATGACTGTCTGGGTCTTCCATACAGAATTTATTCCATATGGAACAGACTATCTATACTGCTCAAAATGTATGGAAATTGCCCCGTTCGGCCCAGCCTGTCCTAGTCTAATATGAAAATATAAAATTAAAAAAAAATTAAATCCTTATAAATTGAACATGAATAAACAATGAATTGAAAATTGAACTTGCCATCCTTACAATGTTAAATTCTTTGGTAGGTCGCAACCCATATATTTGTCTTCTTTAATGGCTTGATTAATAACTCTCGACCATAATGGATCAGTGCACAAAAGATGAGGGTCACAGAAGAGCATGACCGCCACTTGAGCTCTAGTAAGGGCAACATTCAGTCGCTTGGGGTTCTTCACAAATCCCAGGGTGTGTTTTATATCTACTGGCAACAACATTTCAGTAGACCTAACAGTAGATATTATAATCAGAGGCTTCTCTTGACCTTGGAATTCTTCAACAGTACCAATTTTTGGCTGGGGCAAGCCCATACCTTCAAAGAGATTCCGAAGATATTTTATCTGAAAAAATTACCATTATTTTATTGTAATAAAAGATAAGTTATTTGTGCAGCTGCAATGAAATTTCAAAAGTTTTAAAAGTCACCCTTTTCTTATCTAAGTTCAGTGTGTAATTTGAGAATAGAAAAGATGCTTCATCGATTTTAAGGAGATTTAGCTAAAATACATATTCAAACTAAGTACCTGTGCAATGTATGGTGTGATGATGCCAATATCATCAGCCGACACATTTCTCTTGTAAATCTTACTGGCTGTCAGTGCTACCATAGTTGCTTCCTGTGGATTGTACCAGGATGGGCTATCTTCAGCTCTGGTGTTGCAACCCCTGATACCATGCACGTAAATACCCCCAGCTTTTGAATCACCAGTCTCAAATATCTCTGAAGTCACATCAATCAATCTCTCAATCCAAGCTTGGTTTCTGTCAAATCTTTCTACAAGACTACCATCATAGAACATTTGACTGGGGAGTGTTAACACCTCCTTCAGAGATCTGTAATTATCGTTCAGTTTCGTCACCAGCTTCTCATTAAAGCCAGACTGGAATGCAGAAAAGTCCCTCTGATATGGAACGGTTTCAAGCAATCTCGACATATAGGACTCGTCCATACCAAACTCTAGAGCAAATGGAGATCCAATGACTGGACCCAATTGCATTGGATCCCCGGCGAGGATTATCTGTCCATTATCTTTGTCGGTTAGAGTCAGAGGTATCATTATTTCCGGCTCTGTTGCCTGCCCCGCTTCATCGACAATCACGTGTGTAAAGTGGCCTTTAGGGAAACTCATATACAGTAGGGCTCCGAGCGCACTACAGGTACCGATCGTAACACGATGCCTGCCGAGGAATGAACTTTGACAGTTCAAGTTCACACTGTCCTGAACCTCTTGCTTCGGTTGTGAAGTTCCTTCTCTAGCAATGTCTACGGTGACACAGTAAGATTTTATCTTGGGTGGGATATTGTCAGTCTTAAAGTAATGGTACGCTATCACGCGAACCAAAGAATGAGGATTCTTATCTTTGTAATCAATCAGCCTTTCTGTAATTAAGTTTGCAGCACTGTTAGATGGTGCAGCCACCAATATTCGGCTGTAGGGGATGTTTGCCAGTATTTGGAGAATGGTTTCCACTACTGTCACTGTCTTACCAGTGCCGGGTGGTCCATATATGCAGTAAGGCTTGGGCCGACACTCTCCCAGTAAAATATTTGATACAGCATCTTTTTGTCCGTCGTTAAGGGATTTATTATACCATTCGATTGACTTTAAACTTTCTGGAGGTATTTGGGGCGGGCGAGTTGTCAATCGATTAGGAAACAATATTTCCGGGCCAAGCTTAGTTAGTGCCATATTGATTGCGTGATGCGATCGGCGGTACGTAGTGCGGTTGAAGTAGAATTCAACTGAAATATCGGACCCTGAGTAGCTTTCGTGGAAAGCTTGACTGAATTTCATCAAAATGCAAATGCCTCTAATTTCATGAATTATACCTTCATATTTAGATGCTCTTTTGTCCCAAATGTCTTTCACAATGACTCTGTCACCGACAATTAATGAGGGTCTTCTCTCAGATAGCCCTTTCACTTCAAGGCTCAGATATTCATGAAACCTAATCAAATATGTTTTAGGAATATCATGTGCCCTCATATTTATTGTTTCTTGGATTTCTTCTAAGTATAGCAAGATGTGCCATTTGTCTACATAGTTGTAAGTAGTTAGGTCTTGGTTAAGAAATGGATATTTATCTTCCAATCTCGCATATATCTTGCGATAGTCCACAGATGGTTCCATCTGGTCTGAATCCCCCAAGACTAAACTCCACAGTTTATCTGGTACTATGAAATTCCCCACCCTCACTGCCACAAAATTTGGTGTTCTAGAAATTTTCCTTCCATGTACTATGTCAAAGCCACTACTCCTGACTTCTTTCATTTTGGTATATTTATCATGCACTGATTTCCTTGTAATTTCTCCTGAGTTGTGGGTGATTGCAATTTCTCTATTAACAACATTGATGTGTACAACCCTTTTAACTTTGAAACCTCGGAAAAGGATGAGCAAATGCTCCTTGGCCTTACCCAGGAACTTGGGCTGACAGCTAACAAAAAATTCAATTGTTTGCCCTGGGAACAACTTGTAAGGTTGATGAACATTTGGTGTTACACTGATTTGTGAATCTCTTTTCTTACTGAGTATTATCCATTTGTTGATGATGTGCATTTGGCTGCTTTTGTTTGTCACCTTAAGGCTTATGTGACGCCTTTGGTTCATTTCTATTTCAAATGACAGAGGATGCGTGATTTCAAGTTTTTCGTCACTCTCCAACTGTAAAGTGGATTCTTCTTCATTGTCAATTTCAGCTGCGGTATTTTGGGGAACTTCAGTGGTCAGTTGTAACTGTATAGCACGATAAATACAGTTGTCTTGATAGCTCTCGATAGTCTTCATCATTACCTGAAAATTATTAAGATTATGTAGTGATACTTAGTCTATTAATATGCATTATTTACTGCTCTGCAGACAGGGACAGTAATATTTGTTTTGGATAAAAAATATTATAGTGGATTACTGTTGTTGTATAAGCACTAAATATTTAAAGTAGTAAACTTAAGTGTAAAACTTACTTTAGCTCCAACCCAAGGCACAACACCAGAGGATAAAGACTGGTGATCAAAATATATCTTCCTGTCGCATATTCCATATGTCCCAGTCCATTCTGTTACTGTCCCAGGCACAATCTTCAAGCCCAGAGGCCTGAAAGTGATGACTTCTAAAACCTGTCAATCAATTTTAAACATAAATGCAACATGATATAGTATTACACAGTATGGGATGGGTAGACTAGGTGTCAGATTTTCTAAGCCTGATGAAGATGAAGGCATCTGTCATGGCTAAATGGATAAAATAATCAGGTCCTGCAATTTAACATGTAACCTGAGCTACAGTATCGCTGTTATTAATGGCGCCCGTGGTCACCCATTAGAAGCCTGACTGTAAAGCAATATTTCAAAAGTAATATTTTTCTACCAACCTGATTTAGAGTACATTCTTCTTCGAGTCGATGGTTCTAAAATTCGTAAGATATATCTATACAAGCTTTGCCCGGTGGTTAGCGACTGCCACCCCAGATGGAGAGGCTTCCATAAGAGTCATGATTTATGAAATTCATGCTATTCATAAAATATTATCCATCAGATATGAACAATATAGATCATACATATAACACATTCTCAAACACTTACCTCTGCTGAGGAAACAGTAGAGGGTTTCTGCTCATTTCCATTGACTTCACTTGAGATAACCTTGCAACTCATTTCCAGTATATCTCCTTCAATGGGCACAAACGGGCCGTCAACATCGTCCAGATTAAATTTTATGTCCCCATTAGCCATATAGATGACCCTCCCCTCTCGGCTAGCTACCTGTCCAATCAGAGTGTGGTCAGTTTGCTCAAAATGTGTTTCCTCTTTTGTGTCATCGTCTCCCCAAAAGTTGCCTTCATTTTGAAGTATTTTTACGATGACTACTTGATTGTCCTGCTTATAGTACCCCAGATACAAGACTTTGTCATTGAGATGGAGTTGTTGTGAGCATGATGTTGTGTCGAAGTAATATGCTCCGTCGATTAAGACGTAATTGCTCTTCTCATCTAAGTAAGAGATGATACCTGGAATTTAGGAAAAAGTGCTTATAAGTGACTTTTCTAAAGCTTGAGCTGATACCTTAAAAAAATGACATCTTCATCAGGTTACTAGAGCTCAGCAACACAAATTCTAAAATGTGTGCTGTTAGTCTGATATCTTTCTACTAAAGTTAGTGGAATCAATAGTAATCTACACAAATACTAGGGTTACACTGTCAGTTACCTGTTTTTTTAAAACAGCTATTGTTATTAGCCGTTTCTGGAACTGGATTCTCAGAATTAAAATAATCATTGTTTTTTATTGCCTCCTCAATCTGCAACTCGGCCAGGTTCGTTTCAAATGTATCATCATCATCCTCATTCTCGTCTTCATCTCGAGAAAGCAAGTAATTGAAAAACGAAGTGGCATACGAGAACATTTTTAATGATTACTGAACAAATCTTTTGTCATACTCAAACTCCCATTCTGTGGATTTCAGATAATCTAGTTCTTTTCTGAGAGCTTGAATTCTTTTCTGGTGCATCTCTTTCTGAGCATTCTTTAAGGATTGCTCAATACTCAGACCCAGTTCGACATGATTTAGTGAATGGTCAAAGCTCTGGATTTTGTTTTGTGTGCTGCTCTACAAATAAGGAAAAAAAATAATTATAAAATAAATAAAAAATAGACTATATTAACTAAAGCTGGAAACATACTATCGGACGCGACTGACAGTCGCGACTTATAGGTATCTAGATAATGAATCTACACTGAGCCGTGCCAACTATTGGACATCAGTCGCGGACGCACCTTGGGCTGACCTTGAGCGTTCGGACGTCCGAGAGTGATCTGGCGCGCCGGATATTTTAAGATGTGCACACTGCTAAGTCGCGGCTGTCAGTCGCGTCCGTCAGCCGCGTCCGATAGTATGTTTCCAGCTTAATACATAACCTTATAATACATTACCTTCATTTTAATTTCTTAGATATAAGGTTGTCCACCCTGGACATCTCCATCTCATAATTTTAGAAGAGGCCATCGGATGGCCTCTTCTAAAAGTTATCAGTGCTCCCTATCTCTGGTTTTCCTGCTCCTTCAGCCTTTTAGTATAAGAAAACATCAGGAGGAAACTAAGGCATGTATCCAGAGAAGACATTTATGAACAAGGAGAAGGCAGCACCCCCTGGGGGTGGTGGATTATGTAACCCCTCCCTTTCGGAGATTTTTTTTTTAATTCATTTTAAAGATCTTTTTGTTTTCTTGAAGGAATATTTCGCTCTGCATACATTTGCTACTTACTACCTATTTATACTCTATGAATTAGTTTAAACAGCATTCTGGCAGAGTCTGACAGTGGATCAGCAAGAATGCTATTGCAGTGTCCTATGTTATACATTAATTGTATTTTAGAAAAAATATTTCTGCGTAGTTTCATTCTGTGCACACTCCATTATAATGTGATATATATCATCAATTCTGCTTGTATATGTTTAACAGTATTGGATATTCCCATCAAATTTAAAAATTTGTTACATGGAGTATGTCCAGAACGAAACCTTAAAGCAGTTACAGTGTCATTTCTGTCTAGGAAATGATTTTTTTAAATAAATTATTTTACTAAGGCAAAAACACTTTTGTAACCATTGCTGATAAGTATTTAGGAGGGGGTGGGGTCGGTGAGGGGAAGGTTCATTGTGCCCTGAGAGTGGGAGGAGGGGTGAAGACCCCCCTTTTTGGGGACCAATGTTGGTTCTGTGACTCATTTCAAACCTAAATGATCCATGTATGACTTTTGAGTGGGAGCCCCTACCAAACCCGTTTTAGCAATGGGGGAGTTCCGTAAAACTCCCAGGGGGTGCTGCCCCCTACCCCCACCCCTCTCCTTCCCCTTTTGCCAACTGTCATAATATACACCTGAGCCCATTGAAATTGTTTTTAATTTCACATACCTGAGGTGTTTCTGGCTCCGATGTTGAGTAGGTAGACTGTGAAACATTACTCGAAGTAGACATACCAGTCAATTTGATAATGCTGCACTATGAGAGGTTCCAAAATAAAACGTTTTGTTTAAGTAGTACAACACGGCTCAGTATTTCGTTGTTCATCGACTAGGTACTAGGCTTAGAGTATACTCTAAGGTACTAGGCTTATGGTAATAATAAAGGATTTGCAATCCCAGATGCGAGCGCAGTGAAAACTGAACAACAAAATAAGTACAAGTACAATTTACTTTTCATAAAAAGTTAAGACTTCGACAAACAGGAGCGAAGCACAAAACATAAAAATACATTCTCTTTGATAAATATCTGTGACTACTTTGGAGCGAAGCGGCTTTTAACAAACTTTAGTTAGAAAATATGACAAAGGTTATTTACACACACTGACAACAATAAAGTTGCCAGGCTTAGCGCTTAAAATTTTACTATGAACCCAAAATAAATTTAAAACGGCGTAGTGTACTTCCAGCTTAGATTATAGAGGGAATAGATAAGAAGTAAATTCTTATGTCCCCTCGCAAAGATTCAGACCTTATAGTGGTCTGCTAATTTGAGGTCCTGTAGGAACGAAGGGCGTGGTTTATATTGTGATTTTTGCCCTCCAACTCTTATTACATCACCTCATTTCTCTAATTTTATTGTTTGCTTCCCTATATCATATGATTATGGCATTAAAAATATGTAATCAAATTCTTCGCCCCCCACCATCCACTATACCCCAAAAGGCTTTTGACAGTTGTTGCCGTCATTATTCTTAGACCATCCAACCAATAAGAAATTATCTTCATATTTATGTTTTGGCATAGCAAAGCTGATTGTGATTTCTACAAATATTGTATTAAACGTGTAAATAAATAGAATGTATAACATTATAAGGGCACAAACAATAAAAAACAACTATGGTTACCTGCTGTGATCTTGGAAGAGTTATCCTCGGGAATAGAATTCTACGCGCGCACCCCTCTGTCATGGTATGAGACCTATAATTCTTACACGTTTATAAAAACCACTTACCAATCGATATTTCAACAGTCATCTGATTGAATCCGCTGCGCGAAGTGCTCATTGAAAAAATGCCAGCTTGTGCAGTTAGAACGTGTGAAAATAAATCTTATACCTCAAATTTACAAAAAGATGGTGTAACGTTTCACATGTAAGTATTTTTTTGTTTCATTGAAGCTTATTTTTATATAAAAACTTAAAATAGTTCACTCGGACCGGCATCGAATATATTGATTCAGTAATGGAGTGTCCGCCAAAGATCGAGAATCATATCCTGCCATGTTTATACAACATTCAGCCATATGTCCATACCTTACAATCTATTATTGTCTATTGTGGAGAAGAATTCAGTACGCGTACCCCTCTGCCACGGTATAAGAAAAATTGTGCCTACACCTAAAAGAGACACCGGACATTTTATTACACAATTTTAGACTTAAGCGTTCAAGCAATTAAGGCGAAAATGGATTATCAGCATCTGAGTGCATTGTTCTCGCTCGCTCCGCTCCATAAACCCGTCACCCGTTAACGTTTCGACTTTACCCTGATATGTTTAAGGTCGAAATTTCAGTGAACACCTCCTCCCCCGCGCCTCACGTAAAGCTGACAGAATTTAGTGAGTGCGAATGGTAGAGCGTTACTAGTCCGGAGATAAAACGTCCCTGGCTGTGATTGGAGCTGCGAATCGTGTTCTAAGAACAAAAGCGAAAGTTTATAATTTTTAGGTTAGTCTTAGTTTTTGTATTTTCACGTCTATTTTTTTGAAATATGAATAAGTGTTCAGTGCAGAAACTATAAGTGAAGTTTAAAACTATCTATTTTAATTCACAACACACCCTAAAACTATAATTTTGGGAAAAGCAAATATATTGAATGTTTACATTACTTCTAATAGTGATGGACAAAGTTACGATTTTATTGCATTGCATTATGTTAATCGATACTTTTCGCGGTGCATAATCGGTAGAAGTCATAATAAATCTATAGTTGTACAGTACTCGTTTTTGCCAAACTTCCTTTTAACCCGAATGTCTACCTATGTTTTTAAGTGGAATCTTGGTTAACTATAAGGTTTGTAAAAGGTAACATTCATATTGGGCTAATCCTGATAGTTCCAACCAAATAGTATGGATATAATTCTAAACATGTTATGCTATAGGACCAATCCTCTATAATCACTCCCTGCGTAGTTATCGAATTTTGAAATTAATTACTTTCATATATTAACAAAAAATATTTACCACTTTACCTGCTTTTTAGAAACGTTCATTGCAATTCAGTAGTATTAGATGCTTTTTACTGTAGTTAATATGTGCTGGCGTGTCTTTTATTTATTTTATTAACAGGCTTTTATTAGTTTCACCTGTATGTTTGCTTGCTTGCTTGTAACCAACCCCTTTGAGCTCGATTTTGACCTACTTTAAGTTATAACATTTTCTTTAAATTTTTTCACCTATCAAAGATGGATGACAATACATTTACTAAAAACAAAAAAAAAAATCTAAAAAGTAAAAAATTAATATGGTTAAAAAAAACTAAAAAACACTCTTTCATAGCATATCAAACTAAAAAGTGTAAAATTATTTCCAATATAGGCAGAAAATAATAATGAACAAAAAATATTAATAATATTGTAAAAAAAAGCGTAGCACCCCACGCGATTTATGAAAAATTATAGCACAAAATACTTGTTTTTTCAATAATATTAATATTTTTCGTTCGTCATTATTTTCTGCCTATATTAAAAATCATTTTACCCTTTATGTTTGATATGCCAAGAAAACGTGTTTTTTAGTTTTTTTTTTAAACTAATATTGATTTTACATCTCGGAAACGGCTTCAGTGATTTTGATGATTGTCATAGTTATATAAAAAAGCGATAGGGAATCGAATATTCAAAAGGATATGGTAAAGTAGAACATTATTACCGATTGCCAATATCGAACAATTCATTTGTAAATCAATTATAGAGCTAAGTAAGGTTATAAATCAATACAGAGTTACGGAATGGAGTAAAGTCATTAAATTAGTTAATGGTGGAGTGAATTAATTTTTTTTTAATAATAATTTATCATAGGAATAATGTGATGAGGAAGTATAGATATGAAGCGATATTATTCTCTATATTTAAAGGAACAAAAAGTTTTGTTTTATTGTTTTTAAACAAGTATGCGAAATTTTGTTGTTTACGTACCTGTCAGAAATTTGAAACGAATTTACAATAATTTTGTTTAATTGTATTATAATACCAGTAAAAAAATTTAGATGTGATTTGATATTTTTAGATCTAAATAGACTTTCGAAGGAAAAAAGACTGATCTAGTTTTTGCGGGTCCCTCCTGATGGTCAAACTCGGTAGTCAAACTGATTTGTCCAACAGGAAAAAAAATCCGCGTGGTCAAATTGCTGGACTCTAGAACTTTTTTCTGAATAATATGTGTCATTACCAAGTCATCACGTACAGTTACGAATAAATTAAGACTTTTCACAGGAACGCGGAAAAATCCGGCTGGTGCACTTATCCCTACCGAGCTATCCCCCCTGGTAGGGATAAGTGCACTTTTTGTAGATTTACTTCTACCAGTAGCGATAGGTGCACTGACCATTTCTGTAGTGCACTTATCCCTACCGAGCTATCTCCTCTGGTAGGGATGGGTGCACTGCCTGTTTCTACTATTTTCTACTCTTCATATTATATGCTATTGCTAATCGAATAAAATACTACGGAACGTTGGTTTTATTGAAACATTAATTTGTTGAAATGATGAAGTTTCATTAGGTACATATTTTATTTTTAAATGACAGATGTCAAAATGACAGCTGTCAAACTTAAAAGTGAATTATCTTCGTAACTATCGCTTATAAACCATTGTGGTTTTAACAAAAGAAATAGAGCTTAAAGAGATCTACATTTCGGATTGAAGCTGTCAAACTTAAAAGTGGATTATCTCCGTAACTATTGCTTATAAAACATTGTTGTGTTAACAAAAGTGATAGAGCTCAACGAGATCTACATTGCGGATGACAGCTGTCAATGTTAAAAGTGGATTATCTCCGTATCTATCGCATATTAACCATTGTTGTTCTAACAAAAGTGATAGAGTTCAACGAGATCTACATTTCGGATGACAGCTGTCAAACTTAAAAGTGGATTATCTCCGTATCTATCACATATAAACCATTGTTGTTCTAACAAAAGTGATAGAGCTCGACGAAATCTACATTTCGGATGACAGCTGTCAAACTTAAAAGTGGATTATCTCCGTATCTTTCACATATAAACCATTGTTCTAACAAAAGTGATAGAGCTCGACGAAATCTACATCTCGAATGACAGCTGTCAAACTTCAAAGTGATTTATCTCGGCAATTATCCATTTTAGACCATTGCTGTTTCACAAAAATGATAGATCTCGAAGTCAACAATGGTCTACAATCGATAATTAACACTATGACGTTTGACAGCTGTCACTTAGACAGCTGTTACTTTGACATCTGTCATGCTATTCTAGTACGAATTCCAAAATATAACAGCTGTCACTTTGTCATCTGAATTTGACATCTGTCAGTATTTTTTAAACTAAAAGTGTTTGTCCTGAAAGATCCTATGTTATATTCAATGAATGAAGGTCTCTGATATGGCTAAACGGTGAAAACAACCGGGACCTACAATTTAACGTGTCATCAGAGCCACGGTAGCATTCAGTTAGGAAATTCCACTCACGATCACCCATCCAAAAACTGAAAAATGACATCAGGGCTAGCTACCCAGCTTATATAAACTTAGTTACCTAACGTAACAAAATTTTTTTGAGTCATGTTAATGTTAAATAAATAGGAATGGAAGTGTTTGAAGGAATCCAGGAAAGTGCGCTCTATTTGATCCAATGGAAGATATGGCTTGCTCGTATGGGCTTTTGTATTGTATGTACGTTTTCAGCTAGATTATCAAGAATGACCATACAGAAAAACCCGTTTTTGTATACAATGTATACATCGGTACGTTAGATATAACTGATTTCGTTTCGAATTTTGATTTACTATTTGTCTTATTGACTGTACTATTTGTCACAAAAGACAATTTGACCACGCGGAATTTTTTTCCTGTTGGACAAATCAGTTAGACTACCGAGTTTGACCATCAGGAGGGACCCGTTTTTGCAGAAGTATCCCTACCCAACCGTACCTTGAAGTTAAAAACCGCACCTTTTCAGAAAGTCCGTCCTTTTTTGGGAAATCATACTGGCAACACTGACTTCAAAACATAGAAAAAGCTTACTCTACCAACCAAGCAAGCAGTGGAAGCAGTGCAAAATCTCAAACAAAGAGCAACGGGAGCCAATAATGTATGACCCAGTAATTCACGACATGATATTGTACAGCCTGATATTGTACGGCATGATAATTTGTGTCACTGGCCATGGAATATCAGGCTGTGCAATATTGGGCTATGAAATACAGACCATACATTATCAGCCTGTGTCGATAATGTCCGGCACAGTATTGCACGGCCCGATATTGTACGACCTGATATTTTGTGTCCCTGGACCTTGGTTATTTTATAGCAAGGTATGAGTTGTCTTAGGTAATTTAATTCTGTTGGTTAGGATAGGTTAGGTGAACAGTGACAACAATGCGCGAGCCGAGCGAGCGAAGCGAGCGTGCCGCGGCAGCGGCCGGCGAAGCGCCAGAAACAACCCGTCCTTTTTACGAATTAGGGATACTTTGAAAGTATGCGCGGGAGCCAGAGAAACGAAACGTTAGCACACCCACCCGCCAACCTGGTGCCCCCCGCGTGCTCCCTTCACTCGTGCTCACCACTACGCCACGCGGCATCGGCATTGTGCACACATGCGCAACAATTAGCGAATCATGGCAAAGTGTCATCTGTGGCCAATTTCTCATCGGCCAACTTGCGTGGCGCATATTATATCTATTTGGAACTGTCAGAAGTTACAGACAAACCAACCCATAGGAGCAAATATTCTTCGTGCCAATAATGTACAGCCCGTATTTTGCGACACAATAATGTACAGCATGTTATTCTGTGTCCTTTTCTTTGGGACACGTTTTATCATGCTGTACATTATTGGGTCGCAAAATACGGGCTGTACATTATTGGCACGAGGTGATAATGTACGGCCAGTATTGTACGACACGTATTGTACAGCCTGATAATTGGTGGCATGGGACATGAAATACGGGCTGTGCTTTCCTGCCCGTACAATTTGGTGTCATCAAATACGTGCCGTACATTATAGGGACTCAGAGCAACTACTGCAAGTGCAAACAAAGAAAAAGAAAGACCATGCAGTGCAGAGCGTACCAAAATCTATAGGCTGTAAGGAGTTCTCTTTGGTAAGGAGAAGTATGCAGTAAGGGACTGGTGATCGGTTTCGAAGAAGAATTCCTTGCTTTCGATCACGTTTTTGATCTGGGATATTTACAGTATATACGTCATACTTTTGGTTTAGAGTATAATTTTATTGTTACCTATTCTAAGCCAAGGCTTTTGGAAAGCTAGCAGAAATACGAAACCGTGAAAATGAGTGACAAACTTTTTGTTCGTGGTAGCCGTGGTGATGACGACAATTTTTCACTTCGGTCACCCTTTATTGATCTGAAAGAACTCTTGAATGTTCCACATGTGGAAGTACCCTCAACAGCACAAGAGTACTTAGTGTCTGTGATTGCAGAGAGGCAAAACATTCAAGAAGTGACTCAATGTAATGTGGATTACAAGAAATTCAGGAAAAATCAATCATTATTTTATGATCAGGTTTGTACCAAAGCGTCAACTAATGTTACTGATTGAAAATTGCGATTAGAATCACTTTTAATATTATTGTAAGATGCTTTTGTTTTGAGCTTGATGGCATTTTTAGCATTTACAAAATTAGCGTTGATGCAAACCGTTCGGTTTAGGAATTTCCCCATTTCACCAATAATGCTACTTTTGCTCACTACCCCAAACAAACGCTAAAATGTCAAACTCAAACGATCACAAACAACAAAATTAACAGTTCAGGATGTTATTTTTAGATGTTTTTAAAGCTATCCGAACAGTGAATGAAAACAGTTTTACATGTTTACACATTCTCAAAACGAATGCTGAATGTGATCTTTATTGGCATTTTTAACTGTTAATTTTGCCATCAGTAGGCTATCTGAACGCACCTGTTTATTACAGGTAAATTAGGTTACTTTTCGGGATGATTTGTGATGGTCTAAATAAATATTAGGGACATCTTACACACGGTCTCTGACCCCAAACTAAGCCAAACTTGTGATATGGCTGACATACTACATATACATATTTTTAAATACAATCTGTTAGCTACAATCTGTGCAATATCCAATCCTGACTAAACATAAATACGCACACATAAAGCCTATTGCGCAGCTTGTAGCTAACTTCATATCCGTCAACTTGTGTGGCATGGCTTACCTATACCTATGCTTCGAGCAAATATCTATAGAGTCAGGAAGGCTAGTGGGCAAGTGTTTTAGTTAGTCGTAAGGTGATTGCAAACCGACTACAATGCCGCGTCATGCCAAAGCTACAAGAACTAATCAGGTGGCATAATGTTGAGATTTGAGAAAACGGGTCATTGTGAATTATTTTAATGTTAATATGTATGTATGACGGAGTCCAGCAATTTTTTTTCTACTTTCACTTGGGACTTTTCCTCTGTAGATATTTGCTAGAAGGTACAATGATATCCTAGATACATCATATACATAATAATATGTCATCTAGAGAAACACCCTGTATAAATGATTGTCTTATTTTCTAGGAACCCCTGCCTCAACTAGCGGATAAGCTGAAACCTACAAAAGAATGGCAAAACATACAAATAGCAGATTTCTCTGAAACCCGAAGCTATATATCTCGCATGCGTAATCAAACTGAATGTAATAAGAAACTAAAAAAACTTCATTTTAGAAAAGGCGCCAATCTTGAATGGTGGCAATATATTTTAAATAAATATGATCCGAACTTGTCCATTGTACTAGGTTTTACAGCTGCTCAAGTAGACTACGGAGTGGAAAATCTAACAAAATTGGTGAAACTGACAAAACCTGGAGATACTATAGATCAATATATTGGTAAATATCTAATTTTTTTCTGTATAATGGTTTGCTTTTATTTAAAAAAAGAGATATGCAAAAGATTCACTCTGCAGCTGAACGAAAGAAACTAAAGCTAAAGCAATTTAGAAAAAAAAACTCATCAAAATTTTAATAATAGGCCAAATTATTATCAAGGCGCCATCTTACATTTAATAGCAACAAAAAGTGTTCCCTCTATCAAATGCCTAAAGTGAAAAAGAAACAGAAATAGTTTACTATTGGGACTAATATTACCCTAAAATAATGTCAGGCTAATCAATATAAGTAATTTCATATTATGTGCCTGGTGGCTGGCCCTGGTGTTAAAGTTTTTAAGCCACCTGAATGTCTCTGACATGGCTAACAGTTAAAACAATTGGGCTTTACAATTTATTGTGTCATCCGAGTCACACACTCGGTTGTAACTACCATCTCTGGTAACCCATCTGAAAACCGATCATGCCAAATAAAAATTAACTTGGTGATCGCTATGAAACTTCTAATTAAACTAGGCTATAGGCCTAATTATGAAGGCGCCATCACTTTGCTTCTGCTTCTTTTTCACTTTAGGCATTCAATAGAGAACACTTTTTACGTTGCTATTAAATTTACGATGGCGCCTTCATAATTGGGCCTTATGAGTGCTAATAAAAGTTATATGCTCAAATAGTTGATAATTTTTCTTCAGGTCAATGGGCATATGCGCTGTTATCTTGTCTGAAGACTCCACTAATTTCTGACACCGTTAGTATCATCAGGAGTTTATCTAAAGAATGTTGGACAGTCAGGTAAGTTTAATTATAATTGTTCTCAATTATATCGGCCAAATCAAATTTCTTGTTACCTATTTCGTATTACATTATCTTGTGATGAAGCAAGTTTGGTAGAAGTCTAGCGATTCACGATAAATTTTAATGTGCGCTCAATTTTTGCGGAGTGAAATAAAAGACGTAAAGTTAGTAGTTGTGGAAGTTTTTTTTCAGTCATTTAATAGTCCACTCCAATCTCTCCGTCTCCTCAATTTGATCAATGTACAGAAATGTAGAGTAAAATTGAGGACCTCCTCAATCAATTTGACTCCAAATTGTTTTTGTATGTATGTTACTTGAATGAATTAATTTTGATGATTATGCTATTGTTTGGTAGATCATACTTTAGAGGTGATCCCATTAAAATTTAATTGAAATTGGTTTTTGAAAAATAAACAATAATCTAATAATAGTACCTTGTTCCCTCGAATAGTTACATAGTAGTTAGTACATACATTTACCTAGATATTTCTATTCTGTTCATGATTGTATGAAGTTGGTGATGCCATTTTTGTCAGTCCGCAGTGCACGCTCAGCTCAACGCTTACCCAGTATTGTCCGTAAAATGAACCGTTTATAAAAAGGATTTGAAAAATATCTCGAAGATTTAGGATATGGTGTTTCATAGTCAAATCAGTTAGAAACGTAGTAAACTACACACTCTTAACGGGAATAGGTCGACGTAGCCTGTAACCCTGTATATTTCTAAATAAATATTTTTCAATGTTTCAGATCACGCATAGACCCGGAAAGTGAGAATGCACCCCAGTTGGCGGCGCCACTGACTCTGATCATATGCTTAGTGGGGTATTACTTCGGGCAACACGACTTGGCGGATAGCTTAGAATAATCATATCATAGTGTGTAAGTCTTATTTTGTACAAAGAATTTATTCGGACTGAAATATAGTACCTAATTTTTATGCAGCTATAGTATTTGTAATTTAAAACAGTGTAAGATAAGAACTAAATGGCTTGTTAGCTTAATTTATTTGATACTAGTTTTTACCCGCGGCTTCGCCCGCATACGCAATATCTAATATATATAAATCTCGTGTCACAATGTTTGTCCTCAATGGACTCCTAAACCACTTAACCGATTATAATAAAATTCGCACACCATGTGCAGTTCGATCCAACTTGAGAGATAGGATAGTTTAAATCTCAAATTATAGTCGCAATTTTAATTTATTTAGCCACAGCAACGCGTGGCCTGGTCAGCTAGTATCATTATAATTTATAGCCTATGTGTTATTCTGATATATAATCTATATGATTGCAAAGTTTCATCTCAATCCGTTCAGTGGTTTTTGCATGAAAGAGTAACAAACATCCATACATCCATCCATCCATCCATCCATCCATCCATCCATCCATCCATCCATCCTCACAAACTTTCGCGTTTATAATATTAGTATGAAGTATGATACAGCACAAGGCTGTATGTGTATGTTACGAAGACTGTCTTTTAAATAGTAGACCAATTTCATAATACATATCTACTTACTATGTGTAAGACTGTTTGCATATTGAGTAGTCTAATAGATCCTTAAATCTTAACTGTGAACAATATTATGCAACAAAATCTTATTATCCTATTGCATATTGCTCACGGCAAATTACTACAACTATGATGGCGTAGTAAGAAGACGCATTACAAGTCTCTGACAAGGAAACATCTGGCGCAACAGGTAGATCAAATGCTGCACAATACACCCCAAGTGGGATAAGTAAATAAGTATTAGGGGACATCTGACACATGGTCTCTGATCCCAAACTAAGTAAAGCTTGTCATATGGCTGCCAGAGATTGATATACTACATATTTTGTAATACATACATAGATAGATAATTAATTATAACAACCAGATACAGAGCAAACACACTATGTTCATCACATAAATGCTTGTCCTTGGCGGGAATCGAATCCATGCCTCTTTGACCCAGTCAGGGTCACGAAGCTCTGAGCCGCCGAGGCAGTCAAATATATTACTCGCGGAAAATTACTATAACTATGATGGCGTAAGAAGACGCATTACATGTCTTCAACAAGGAAACATCTGGCGCAACAGGTACATCAAGTATGGCTGGACCCACGGGCATGCTTTGTTGTTCTAATGAGCTCGAGTGGTTTGTGTAGACATGCAAAGGGGGGAATGCACAATATACACAATAAGCGGGGTGTCTGTGCAAAGAACATCACTGCCGTCTAGAATTAGTTGGCGTAATTCGCACTGTGCGCAGTGAACGTTAAGTCATGTATTCACTGAGCAACAATTGTTGATAAACTCTGTTTCAGAAACAAAATCTACGTGTTTCTGAAACAAAACACCGCCATCATCAGTTCCGCCACAGGTGTGGTGTCCAAACAGGCGAGTGTGGACGCGTCAATCATTGTTTATAAACACGGCTGTAGTATGGGACAATGAAACTGTTTTTGAATTAATAGAACTAAGTATTTGAGAAAAAACTAATATTATTAAATGTAGGCACCACACCACACAACAATACTAAATCCTCGGGCGGCAACTGACTGTGTGGACGGCAGTTTCCGAAACATTGTTCCTGGAAACATCCACGTGTTGTTTCAGAAACTGTATCCGAAACAATGTTGCTCAGTGAATACATGGCTTTATGCACAGTGCGGTCTCTTCTGCTCAAGTGATCTGATATTTACCACAAATGAGACCCAAAAGTCGACATCCGTGTAGACTTTATTATGTGGCGCGAGTTGGATTTAAAATTCTCTGTAAAGGTCGAATAAAATTTAATGGCTTCTGTGAAGTTAGCGACAAACCTCACTCCTCGCCCCCGCTGACATATGAATTTGCTACTGCGCAACGACTCTCCTCGTGTTCACAGAGGCTATTAGTTTTATTCAACTAATTTGACCATAGTTTAGGCCACTTTAGGCAAAGCTGAGCGAATTTACCTGTTGATTTAGTGCTACTCTGCAATTTGCAAGTATGTAAGTTGAGTTTCACTATTTTAAGTTAAGAAGGAGAGAGTACAGGTGCTATATTACGCTCAACTGTCGCTTATAGAGGTTCAGACAAGTAGTACCTACTCTCAGTTATAGAGGTCCATGAGGGAAAAACCGTTTAGTCGCAAAATGACAGAAGCGCAAAATGACAACCGGGGCGCATATTGTTCAAAGAGCAAAATGTTCAAAAATAATTACGTCCAAGGCGCACAATGACTAGGAAGCAAAATGTCCAAAGCGCACAATGACTAGGAAGGAAAAGTGTCTATAGCGCACAATGTCCAAAATTCCAATTAATACAAAATTTATAGGGTTTAAATTGTGTTATAACTGCGATGATATACAAATTATTTTGGTGAGTCAACACAGTAACGAGTATATTTTAAACAAAACTACTAAAGATTTTAAAAAGTTGTGTGTTACTACAAAGTATAAAATGTAGTATAAGTACCCGACTATCCTCAAATTATATTTTTTTTGAGTAACACTACCGTCAAATTAATATGTTTTCAATAACTTATGACAAGTCATTGAAAAACATGCAAATTTCATGTCCGTTAAATAAATGATGCAATAATATTTAGAAATACTATAATCGACCAAGTGCGAGTCGGACTTGCGCAAGAAGGGTTCCGTACCATATGGAAGCCCCCTTAATATATTTTATTTTAGTTGAATTATTTATTTTTGAAGGAAATATTCAACTCTCTCAATATACTGTGAATATGTAAGCATCTTCCTGTGCCGTTATTAATATCGAGCAAAAAATCACGTTTCTTTTATGGGAGCCACCCAGTAAATATCTATTTTAATTTAATTATTTATTTTTAAAGTGAATATTTGACCAAATATTTGTGAATATTTCAAGCAACAAATATTTTTAATATTTATATATTTTTATTTATTTAAACATTTTTTCTCTGTTTTTAGTATTCGTTGTTATAGGGGCAATAGCAATACATCTGTGAAAATTTCAACGTTCTAGCTATAACAATATAACAGTGTCACTACCTCTAAGCCGTGGTGGCTTAGAGGTAGTGACACCCGCCTTACAATCGTGAGGTCGTGGTCTCAAATCCCAGGTCCAGTACCAATGAGTTCTTTGGAATTTATGTACGGAATTTCACACCACTGGCTTTTCGGTGAAGGAAAACATCGTGAGGCGACCTGCATACGTCCTTAAAAGAAATTCGATGGCGTATGTGAATTCACCAATCCGCACTGGGCCAGCGTGTTGGATATGGCCCAATCACCCTTCGTGGGTAGGCCTACGTCCTGCAGTGGACTATTAAAAAGGCTGATACAGTACAGTACAGCTATAACAGTTCATGAGATACAGCTTTGTGACTGACAGACAGATGGACAGACGGACGGACAGCAGTCTTAGTAATAGGGTCCCGTTTTACCCTTTGGGTACGGAACCCGAAAAATTAAGGAATAACATAATTACTATTAAAGATACCAGGAAAAAAATATGGTTTTACTAGTACACATAGCTTAAGTGTGTTGTTTCATATCGCGTATGTAGATGGCACTGTTAAGCTTCGTATAGATGGCGCATAAGGTTTTAAAATACAAATAGCTGTACTCGAACACCAAAACAAGTCATGGAAGTTGAATTAACAGAATAAATAAAATTTTGGACGTTTTGCGCTATGGACATTTTGCTTCCTAGTCATTGTGCGCTTTGCACATTTTTTCTTCCTAGTCATTGTGCGCCTTGGACGTAATGCTCTTTGAACATTTTGCTCTTTGTACAATTTGCGCCCCGGTTGTCATATCGCGCTTTTGTCATTTTGCGCCTAAACCGGGAAAAACGACTCTTATAGCGGTTTCTGTCTCTCAGTTACAGAGGTATTAGAGGGTTAAAATGACGGGACCTGGCAATTACTATCTCTTATAGAGTTTTCTCACTTATCCAGTTCTCAGTTATCCAGGTTTGACTGTACAAAATATTACGAATAAAATTCGCGTGTAATTTTCACACTTTTATTCTTACTTATTACATTATTATAACTAAACAAAAGATCGAATGTTCATAGCCGATGTAAACTGCGTCCAGAGTTCGTCAATAATTAAGGATATTCTTTGCTGTCTTCGTCGAAGTGAACTCCAAGTTGTTTTCGAATATTGTCTTCGATCTTGGCCAAAATGAGAGTCTCTAGGAGGGTCATCCGCGCCGATTCGGTAAATCCTGGAAAATTCACAGATAAATCAGTAGATTGAAGTTGGTGCGGTCAGGGTTAAGAAATAATGAAGATTTTTTTATTCGGGACTAAGTAAAGTAAGTACTAACATATACTGGCTGGTTGTATACAATGTAATTCTGTCTGTATTCAACAACCGGCACAGCAGTTACAACAGCAGGATCGCTCTGAATACCTTTTTATTGGCCCAGGAAAATCCTTTATTTACCACTACCACTTTGGTTACCACCTGCCTAGGGCGACCGGTCGGTGGTTATGTGGGAGTTCCCGCCCACCCTAGTCGGCGGTATACCTACTAAAAACCTTGGGTGTTTCCGCCTCTGCGCCATGTGTCGGTACTACGGGCACTCTTCCACGGCAAATCGCTCTGAATGCTTGCCGCTTACGACCGGTCTTTTTTTTGGAAAGCTACAAGAAAGGCTTTTATCCAACAGTAGACATCCCGTTGCTGACAAGATGTTGAAATAAATTAAACTCACTTTTGACGATGGCATTGGTTCCCTCAAATATTTCGTAGACTAATCCAGCGCTGTTGGGGAAGTTGTAGGGGATGTTCGATTCGTGGAGGGGGAACTTCTTGGACTCTCCGTTGATGATCACCTCCGTCGGGAAGTGGAATGGATCTTCTAACTGTAAAGCAAAAGAAATCATACTGAGCTAATATACCTAGGTAAGTATTATTTTTCGCCAGCAAACAAAACAACACAAAATTCAGGAACGAACGAAACGCATGTACCTATATAATTCGAATAGCTCGCACAAATCGACGTATAATCGATATAGTAATTTTTACCAACAATATACAGGGTTATTTCTAATGAATTAGCATCCTTCTAGGGGCTTATTCTGTACATCAAAACTAACAACTTATGTTCTACGACTTTTGTCAAAACTAAAAAAAAAAAAAAATTGTTGTTCCATAGAAAAATATAGTTCACCCGCGACAAAATGTATGGAACAGATGATTTTTTTTTTAGTTCTGACGAAAGTCGTAGAACTAAAGTTGTTAGTTTTGATGTACAGAATAAGCCCCTAGAAGGATGCTAATTGATTAGAAATAACCCTGTATAAATAAATATTTGGGGACAACTTACCTACACATATGATAACGTATATACTTGTATGACCTACCAAACAAAAATAGAATCATCAAAATGGGATCATAATTGCCGGAGTAATCGCGGAACATACGTACAATAAAAAAACATACCTACAGTCGAATTGAGAACCTCCTTTTTTAAAGTCGGTTAAAAATGAAATCTATCTGCCTAGTAGCCTTGGCTAGGTTAATGTCGTACTCTATCAGAGTAGGTAGGTATATATTACGAGTACTACGTGTCCCTAAAAACCGCCCGACTTCCAGCCGATCTTGTAATTTTTAAAGAGAACTGAAACAAAACTGATTATTATTGGAGATCTATGGGTGAGGCCTATGTTTAGTAGTGAACGTCCTATGGTACGTTGAAGTATCGAGGTGTCAAAAGTTTAAAAAAAAGCCCTTGGCCTACTACTTTAGTCCAACACCACAGTCACCACGTCTTTGCCGTTGATATCCAGGTTCCCGACCACTAACACCTTAGATTAGTTTCTTAGTGAAAAGTAGATACTTATTAAAATTCTGATATTAAAGCCCGTCCCTCTGTCCCGACAACGACGGAGTTGTTCCATAGTTTCACATTGGCATGAATATTCAGCACCGCCCGCCTTCCACCCTCATAGTCGAGCACCACAGTCGATAATACGTCCTTGTCATCGATATCCAGGTGCCCGATCAACGACACTTTCTTTGACTAGTCCCTTAATAATAAGTATTTAAATTCCCATACCAAAGCCCGTCCTTCTGTCCCGACAACGACCGCGTTGTTCCATAGTTTCACATTAGCGTGAATATTCAGCACCGCTCGCCTTCCACCGTCGTATTCGAGCACCACAGTCGATACTACGTCTTTGCCATCGATATCCAGGTCTCCGATGACTGACACCTTTTTGGGCTCTTCTTGGAATATGAACTGCGCGAATTGGACCGTGTATAAACCGAAGTCCATGAGCGCGCTGCCGCCTATTGCCCTTTTCCTGAAACGAGATATAAAATATTGCTTAATTTCGCTAAAAAGAGCAACAACTTAACACATTAGAAACAAATGAAGATTAACACATTAAAGCAAACATTTGTATCAAATTTTAGATTATAAAAACAAAATATGTGGATATTTCATAATGACATTACATCGTCCACATGTACCTATAAAAACACGGGAATGAATTACTATCCGCTTGTACATAGTTACTAAATTATGTTTAAGTGTGAGAGCTATCCTGCCTACAAACCGCTTCGCTGTTTTTTAATTGTACCTATGTGTCACCATGGGAATGAAACCGTACAAGTAATACCGAATTAAACCTAGCGTGTAACGTATGTTATATTCAAAACAAATAGGTAAGTAAAAAAAAGCGACTAGGTACAACTGACGTCTGCGATAGCGGGTGCTGGGTGCCCCGTTTCGGAGTAATTAGTTGTACTCCTTCATCAGTAACCGGTTAATATTAGTACAGTAGAGCCTCAATTAACCGGACTAAATCGTGTTTGCAAATTATGTTTCGGATAACCGAAAATCCGGATAATAGCATGAATAAAAGAAGCTGCTTTTCTAATTATCTTAGCTAACTTACGACCAGTTTCTTACTTTTTTATTGAATCAATAATATTTATTTTATCTTTAAGCTATAACAACACTCGCTTACGCATCAAGTTCAGATTTCATGCGGCGACACCGCGCAACGGAGTATTTTAAGAGTCGTTGCCAAGAGCAGAGGCAAAGCGGGGCGCGGGCGTCTTATGAAAATTCTGACACGTCCGTCTGTATGGATTCAACTCGAAAAATATATTTTCTTGACCGCACGTAGGAGTCCGGATAATTGCGAATCCGTATAACCGAGGGCCGGATAATCGAGGTTCCACTGTATTGTATCTGTGCTGTGCGTAATCTTTCACAGTCAATTATTGTGCGATATAATGAATAATTAAGAAAATCTATTGCATTTTACCTTAGTTTACCGGCGGGGGCAACCGGAATACCGAAGTTCGCCTCTACATATTTCACTTCTCCAATTTTTCCTAATCTTATTTCTCTTTCTAAATATTTGTAGGCGGGTGAGCACCGGGACCAGATGCCTTCCATGAGGAAAAGTCGCTTTTTCTTCGCCAAATCGACCAAACTCTTCACTTGTTTATAATTCATGCCGAGTGGCTTTTCGCAGAGCACATGCTTGCCATTTTCTAGGAAAAGCTTGGATAATTCGTAGTGGTGGGGATTTAGAGATCCTATGTAGACGATATCTGGAAATTAGTTTTGTTTGTGTTAGCGGCGTTTTAGTTAACAATTATTTATGGTTATATGAAAAACAGGCTCGATATCTGGGAAAAGATGTATTATGCTTATTGGGTTTTATCAGTTAGAATAACAAAATATATAGAATACGTACTTTTTTAGGGTTCCGTACCTCAAAAGGAAAACACGGAACCCTTATAGGATCACTTTGTTGTCCGTCTGTCCGTCTGTGTGTATGTCAAGACTCTTTATCTCGGGAACGCGTAAAGATATCGAGTTGAAAGTTAAACTATACTTACACGTATATCTATGGTTTCTTGCAGTTGTGTAAAAGAAAAACTTCTCAGTTATCGTTTAAAAAAGTGAGACCCGTTTATGTCGTAAAAAATCGCATATTTCGACACTCGCAAAAATCAAAACCTACAGGGTACTTCCAGTTGACATGGAACTATGAAATTTAGCAAAAAACATTGTCTCAGAGTACACATATAGGAATAAATCTGAAAACTGTACATTTTTATTTAAATCACAAAAAAATAGGGCCTCAAAATTCACAAAATATGAGTTCAAAATTCAAAGTGAGTAAATCGTATAGAGATTTTAACAACTTACTTCCCAATTTTGTGAAATTTTCTGGATTTGTACGGAACCCTCGATATGCGAGCCCGGCCCGAGCACTTGTCCGGTTTTTTCTTTTGTTTAATCGAACAAAAAATTACAAAGACAAAGTCAGAGTTCAAGAGTCGGAGCTCGTGATGTCACGGCACTGCGTAGTATTTTGTCTATCATTTAGGCAACCAGCCTATCAGAAGATGGTACCAACTCACCAACATCATTACTCTTAGCCATGGCCTCATAAGAGTCAAAGACTTTAGGGATCTTGTGTAGTTTCGCGAAATCTGCTGCCTTTTTGGGGTCTCTGGCTGCGATGGCTACTACCAACGTGTCCCCTTTGTTCTTATAAGAGTTGTAAGCGTTGACAAAATCATGGCTGATGTTGCCAGCAGTCACAATACCCCAGCGGATTTTCTCTCCCATCTGTTGAATGAAGAATGATTTATACTAAAAACCAGAATATCAGCATTGAGTGTTGGGACCTCCCACAGCACTAAACATTTATTGCATAGGTTTTTACTATAGGTAGTTTTTTGTATTGTGTAAGTATAATAATCATATCGAATAAAGTTGATTTCATTAATTTTAGAAAAATTATATCATATTAAAAATGTAATTTAAAACGATATTCGTAATACCTGGCTTAAACGGTTAAGGCGGCTTAAACACTCCGACACCAGGGCTAGTCACTCGACCTATACGAACTTAATACCTGGCGTTTTTCCAGACGACGGACGTGTTCTAGGATATCATTGTACATAGGTGTACAATTGTACATTGTATGTACCTACCTATATGATAGGAAACATTATAAGCAAATTTTAATATGAGGCCTAACTAAAATTGCGAAAAAAAGCAGCTGCTCCATAAATGTTAATATTTACAATAAACTTTTTGTATGGAAGCCCCAAATTAAGTTTTTAAGGATCCATCTCTCAATAAACAACTTACAACTCTATAAGAGATAATTAGAAAAAGTAGATTCGTTAAATTAATTAATTTGAAAATAATTGCGTGACATGTACACAAAATACATAAACAGTCAAATCGATAACATTGTTATGTAAGTCAGACTGTTATGCAGTTAGATTATAGATTTTCTAAAGGCAATAGATTGTCTATATAGCATTACTAACGACTAGATACGATAACCAAACCAATTTTCCCACGATAACGATCATTCATGCCTCCAAAGGAGCAATTAATTTCATTATTTTATTGGATAATCCCGGCCCGGTCCAAAATAATTAGTTTTTTGAACTTATGTAAAGATTTCCACTACATTTATGTAACTAGGCAAATTTAAATTTTTTAGTATTCGAGATTGGGAGTTATTGGCCGAATCATACTTCTTGGCGGCTGTGAAGTTAGCTACAAACTGCGCAAAACTCAATCCCGACTAAAACTCACATGGAGAAGACATAGAGAAAGAACTTTGCGAGTACAAGAGAGAACATTATACAATGTGTTTGTCTACCGGTGTCGGAGCCTTAATCGGTGACATCTATGGCAAATTTTGAATAACTTTTACTATGGGATCAACTTTGAAAACGCAAAAAAAACAGCTATTTCCTACTTTTTGTCGAAAGTCTATAAAAAATCGTATGGAACAACATTTTTTTTACGTTTTCAGTGTTGGTCCCATTGTAAAGTTGTTCAAAATTTGCCATAGATGTCACCGCTTAAGGCTCCGACACCGGTAGACAAACACATTATATAGAGAAGCGCGAGAATCGGGTTTTGAAAAAACTTGAAAAGAAAAAGAAATAAGAATATAAATAACTTACTTTATAGTTGCTTTGTTATTAACTCTACTCACAGCCACCCAGCAAATACTAAGCGATGGATAGTCACGATATATCTTTATAAATGCTTCAGATAACTTATCTCACTATAGCTATGGTTACAGTTGCCACAACATCTAAGGGGTAACTCAGCCAAGAGCCGGTAAAGCTGTAACTTTTTAGGGTTCCGTATCTCAAGAGGGAAAAATGATCTCTAATTATAGTTTCATTTGGTTATCCGTCTGTCTATCAAGACCTTATTTGTATGGAAATGAATGTGGCTTTCATACATAAGTTTATTTTGCTGTTCAAACTGCTTCCTTTTTGAAATAGGTCGAAAATAGAAAATAAAATAACGACAGGTACCTAAGTTGATAATAAAGACGAAAAGATAAAATTGTCGCTGGCTCCCTTTCAGAGATCGTAATTACTTACTTTGCTACTAAGTATAGTTATAGTCTATAAGTAAAATATTGAACATAGTATTTCACTCATTTCCTAGCTTCAGTACTACGGAATCCTAAAATCATCATCTATCATGTGATACTGAAAAAATATTAGTCATATCAACTCTATTATAAGGTCAGCAAATCAGATCATGGTATAATTAAACGATATCACTGTTTACTTATGTTTCTTTATGTTATAATTATTATCTCTGACCATAAGTCAATTGTTATGGTTTGATAAATTAAAATTCTCAATAAAATTGATAGCCCATGGTGATGAAACAAATTATTTACGCAAATACCAGTTTCATGGGGTCAAAAGTGTTTTTTTAGAGGACACGTAGGCCAATTGATGATGACAGCTTATGTATCTAGGTATAGCTACCTATACTTATTTTGGTACAGGTACAAACATGCGGTGGATAACTTATGTTCAGCTGTGAACTGTTATTAGAACAATATTTTAGACAAAACACTAAAAAGGTTTAATAAAAAGGTTTTTTGCTCTTAATTTATTCCTTTATGTAATGTACCTACGGCAAAGAAGATATAATCCTACGGTCAGCTAAAAATGGTTTTCTACCCTAAGGTTGAATGTCGTGCAGAAACGAAGAACGTTAGTTTCGCTCCTTAAGTACTAGGTACTTAATGGTTTCGCTTGCAGATCGATCTGAAAACTTTTATAGGTAACAATAGTATGAACCATGTTAAAAATTTCACACTAGTAAACAAAGAAAAACTATTATTAACTACCCGTGACCACGGTCGATGCAAATAGGCCGAAACGTTGGGATGAGGAGGTATTTATTTATCTCGTAATTTTAGTGCGCGATAAGTCCCGTAGTATATAATAATAATGGGTTCAAATCGCGATAGTTTAAAAAGAAAAACTAATATGTATAGGTATACGATTTGGCCGACCGTAACACATCTGGAGGTTAGTGTATTAAATAACTTCCATGCTTGCAAAGCGCGGTCAGCAATAATTAAGCGTCTTGTAGAAGGAGTCAAGGCTTGATGATTGTAGAGATTAAAAACAATACGACTGTATTCCACTGATAAGTATATTCAGGAAGTTATAATTAGTTTTTACAAATTATTATAATACAGGAGATGCGAGATTATTACTTGCCAACTTGGCGGCCATCACAGAGAGAGAGAGAACATCACGGGGGACAGAGATAGTCGATTTTCTTATAACTATCTACAGACTATACAATATTGGGGATACCATTACTAAACTAATAATATTCCCAATAAACCATTATTTTAACACTTCCCCTCATGCGTAACATGAAAAACTTTCAACAATGTAGAACAACATACACAAATCATATGTGTAAACAATTAACAATTCAAGTTAACTTAACAAAACTACATTGTTCCTACTTCATGTCTAGCATGCCTCCATTATGACAACAAGTTACATGTTAATTAAAGTAACACAACACTATCTCTGTCACAGAAATACATTAGTGACTCTACATTACAAATATTGATGGCTTACAATACATGCAACATCTCAAGAATTTGGAACGTCTATTTATTACACATTTCTTAAACCTAAGTCAGCAATAAAAACATTATGCTTACAGCTAGATAGAGGTTTCGTAAAAATATCAGCCACCATTCTTTCAGTAGGTAAATAATCAATTACTACATTCTTTTCCTTAACAATATCTTTTACAAAATGGTAGCGTAAGTCAATATGCTTTGTCTTTTTATGACAATATTCTTTTGTCTCAAGCAACCTAAGAGCACTTTGATTATCGCTATAGATTCTACAATTTAATTGTTTCTTAAAAATTTCATACAAAAAATTTCTAACAAAACATATTTCCTTACAAGAATCCGCTAAGGCCAAGTACTCGCTTTCAGTCGTTGAAAGACTGACACAGCGTTGCTTGCGTGACTCCCAACATACAGTAGAGTCACCGATTTTTACAACAAAGCCACTATACGACCTTCTATCAACGACATTATTGGCAAAATCTGCATCAGCATAAACAGTTATATCAAAATTGCCGGATTTTTCAAAAACAAGTCTTTTATTAATTGTACCACTCAAGTACCTCAAAATCCGTTTTGCAGCCAACCAATGATGTCGCTTGAAAGCTGTGTTAAACTGACTTAAATGACTAAGAGCATACATAATGTCAGGTCTGGAACATACGGCCAAATACATTAAGCACCCTATCAATTCCCTATATGGATAAGTACTGTCTGACAGAGTGTCATCATCTGTGGCCTTGTCCAATTTGTTTACAACCATAGGTGTAGAAACACTTTTGCAATTAGTCATACCAAAACGTTCCAACAACTTCCTTATATATTCAGATTGGTCAAACATTAAGGTACCACGGGTCTTATCTCTATGTATTTTAATACCCAAACAATTCTTAAGAGTACCTAAACTTTTACAACTGAATTCCGATTGTAACAATTTATACAATTTAACTTTTTCATCATTACAACATGTTACAACATAGAAGTCATCGACATAAACAGCCACTAAAGTCAACTTATTGTCAATATTTTTAAAATAAACACATGGTTCACACTTGCTTTGAATGTAACCGTTGTTAGTCAATAGAACATGAACATTATTATTCCACAGCCTGCCTGCTTGTTTGAGACCATACAAACTTTTATTCAACAAACAAACTTTTGTCCTATCATTTGAAAATCCTAAAGGCTGTTCCATATAAATACATTCATCAAGTTTGGAATTTAAAAAAGCTGTATTTATATCTATATGTTCTATATCCATGTCAAGCTCATTAGCTATACAAAATAAAATTCTAAGTGAAGAGTGTCGTACAACAGGTGAGAAGGTATCCATATAATCTACCCCAGGTTTTTGACTGAACCCCCTTGCAACTAGACGGGCTTTATATATTGGGTAATCACCTGAATCATCAGACTTTAGTTTATAAACCCATTTGCAACTTACTATGTTACAACCACTCGGTCTGTCCACTAATTGCCAAACATTATTTTTCATAAGTGAATTAAATTCATCCTGCATAGCAGCTAGCCATTTTTCTTTATCAGGGCTTGCTAATGCTTCCTCATAGGTTTGTGGTTCATTATGAAAATTGACCAAGAGAGAAATGTCTGATGAATCAGATAGATCATAATCTACATACCTTACTGGTTTATTGTTTCTAGTAGAACGAACAGGTCGCTCGCTAACACTACTAGGAACCTGTTGTGTAGAACCTTCCCCTCGAACGACTGTTTCGTTCATGGAAGTATCACATGGCACTCTGCCATCTCCACTGTCGCTACTGTCGAGCCACTCAGCGCTTTGGAACGAGGACTCTCCTGAAACGGGAGATAAATATAAATTATCATTTGAATTATTATTATCATTCATCACATTCACATTGGATTCAATTGCATTATTAATATCACAGTTATTTTCCTCTATCGTATTGTCAGAATTCCTTAAAACTTCATTGTGCATTTGCACCTGACAAACATCATCATTATTATTAACATTACTAGGCATTTTATGCATATCACTAGTACCTTGAAATTGGTGGCTTTGCATGCCAATTTCAGAAATAGTATCATTACATACTTTTTGTGTCTTAATATTGCTCTCTATGCAGTGGTCAACAAACTGATTCTCAAAGAATGACACGGTTCTAGAATAAATGATCTGCCTTGGATTAGAAGGATCAATTAACCTATATCCTTTTGTATGTTCACCATACCCCACAAAAATACAACGCTTAGATTTCGAATCAAGCTTGTCACGCCTCATACTTGGAATTAATGTCATAGCCATACAACCAAAAACACGGAGATGACTAACATCTACTTTACGGCCTGTCCAAACTTCTTCAGGTACCTTACCTTCTAAAGCTGCTGTAGGGCTTCGGTTTTTCAGATATATAGCGGTAGATATCGCCTCACCCCAATATTCCTTAGGAAGTTGTGCTTCACGAAGCATGCAGCGAGCTTTCTCAAAAAGAGTTCGGTTCAGCCTTTCTGAGACACCATTCTGGGAAGGACTGTATGGGCAGGTGGTCTGATGAACAATACCCTCACCTTCTAAATACTTGGAGAACTCAGCATTACAATATTCTCCACCTCTATCGGTTCGCAGACATTTAACAAAACAACCAGTTTGTTTCTCGACAGTTGCCTTAAAGCACTTAAACTTGGACAAAACTTCAGACTTACGTGTGATTAAATAACCAAATGTTTTCCTCGAAAAATCATCGGTGAACGTGACTAAGTACCTGGAACCACCCAGACTACTCACTGGCATGGGACCCGCAACATCGGAATGGATAAGCTCCAACAGCTGTTCAGCACGCTTGGCTTCACCCCTAGGAAACTTCTTGACAGCCTGCTTCCCCTCAACGCATGACACACATTTAGGAATGGTTGCGTCATACTGAGTCAAGTGATCCATACCTGAAACTAGCTTACGGAGAACACTTACCCCTTTATAACTCAAATGTCCCAGCCTTCTGTGCCATCGCTCCGATGAACACATGGTCGCCTCAGTGTCTGGCAAACTCTGTAGCTTCGACACAGCTTCCATGTCAACATTCATGGCTACATCTGAATTCACCTGTGAATCAGAAACAAAAACACCACACACCTTGTCCAATACATAAATTCCGCCTTGTCTAGTAGCAGTAACTAACAATGAACAACCCTTGGAAACGTAACACTTATTTTCTTTAAAGTTTATTGATAAACCCTTCTCACTTAATTTACTGACACTGATTAAATTGGTTGAGAGAGTTGGTACGAACATAACATCATTAATAAGTTGTGTTTTATTTCCTATACAAATGTTCACATCACCAATACCTAGACTTAACATGGAATTCCCATCTGCGGTGCAAACTGTCTTCGTAAAACTCTTGAAATTACAATACCACTGCATATTATTGCACATGTGTGCGCTCGCCCCACTATCAAGCAACCAGGTTGAGTCTTCAAAATTTCTGCTTGTCGCTTCAGTCAGTAAAGCCATATCTTGCTTATTATTTGACTCTAAGTGTCTTTTATACTTGTAGCATTTGGATTTGATGTGTCCTGTCTTCTTACAAAAATGACATGATATTTTCTTCTTATATTTTGACAAGAGAGCTAATTCACCAACTGGTTCACGTTCACGTTTTCTTCTGTGCTCTTCTTGAAGAAGTCTCATCCTTACGATCTCGCTACTGACACTCCCGGATATTGCAACAGCTTCTAGACTCGATACCACCACATCATAATCTTGTGGTAAACCCGATAGTATCAACTCGGCAACCTCAGCATCTTCCAGTAATCTTCCAATATCGGTCAGTTGCTGCACCAACGTCATAATGTGTTCAATATACGCCTCCATGTTGTTGTAATCGGTATAAGAAGCACGATGTAACTGCCGTAAAAGTATAACTCGACGACAAAAACCTTTATCCTCAAATGTTGAGATCAATTTATTCCATGCTTCATGAGCGGTCGCGGCATTTCTCACGTACTGGATACATGATGGTTTAATTGATAAACAAATTCGTGCGAGCGCTCGCCTGTCCCGGGATGGATCAATCGAATCCGTAGTATCAACAGACTGCCACAAATCTTCTAGAATCAGGGCATTCTTCATCTGAAATTTCCATAAATGGAAATTAGCCACGCCGTCTAATTTCTCGAACACGTAATGGCGGCTGTCTCCGCCTGAATATGGAGTTTGAACATTATGTACAGCTTCACCACCAAAACTCATATTGCCTTTCTTTTCTGTCTGTTTTTCACTTTGACCTAGACCCTTTTACAAATATCTGGGCCCATAACCTCTGGAGGTTAGTGTATTAAATAACTTCCATGCTTGCAAAGCGCGGTCAGCAATAATTAAGCGTCTTGTAGAAGGAGTCAAGGCTTGATGATTGTAGAGATTAAAAACAATACGACTGTATTCCACTGATAAGTATATTCAGGAAGTTATAATTAGTTTTTACAAATTATTATAATACAGGAGATGCGAGATTATTACTTGCCAACTTGGCGGCCATCACAGAGAGAGAGAGAACATCACGGGGGACAGAGATAGTCGATTTTCTTATAACTATCTACAGACTATACAATATTGGGGATACCATTACTAAACTAATAATATTCCCAATAAACCATTATTTTAACAACACACACATCTGGCGGGGGCGCTTCCTCATAATCAGCCTAGGGCGGCTTGAACTCTAAATCAGGCCCTGGATACAGGCGCACTTGTTGAAAACGTACATATTCTGGTTTCTAGTACCTATCATTCAACTCATCATTATGACCAACTATTATTATAGAGCCTACCCTGAAATCGCGAAACAAAATCAGCTGTTTCATACATTTTGTCGAAGATCATTGAACATCCTACTTGAAGAGTGATGAAATTCTGGAATACCTATCGTTGTACCTATATACTTATAAAAATACCCCGGTACACCCCATATTGCGCCGTAAAGCCTAAACTCTCACTACTAGGCGGACGTGCTGCAATCTAGAGGAATTAACTATTATATAACCAAATAGGTACTTATCATAATATGATAAGAGTCATAAAATTCCGATAGCAAACAATAATATTGAACTCGTGGTCCGATTTCACAACGTTGACTAAGTCTGATTACTTGATTAATTACACTGATTGCTCCCGGCTGCTTCTCACTACCTACAGAAAGTACCTACTTTTACTTGAAATCTACCATTGATTGTCTAAATCTAAAACGTCTTTCTAAACATTTTTCGCTCGCTCCTCTCGCGCCATCGACCCTACGAAAACGAGACCCTATTACTAAGACTCCGCTGTCCGTCCGTTTGTCTGTCTGTCACCAGGCTGTATCTCATTAACCGTGATAGCCAGTCAGTTGAAATTTTCAGAGATGCTGTATTTCTGTTGCCACTATAACAACATATACTAAAAACAAAACAAATATTAAAGGGGGGCTCAACGACAACCTGATTTTTTAGCAGTTTTTTGCTCGATATTAATAATGGTAACAGAGAGACGCTTGAAATATTCACATAATATTTAGCTGTATGTTTACTTTAATAATTATTTATTACATTAAAATAAAATAAATATTTAAGGGGGTCTCCAATACACTACGGAATCTTTCGTGCGCGAGTTTGACTTGCAATTAGCCACAGACATACCAGAGGGATAATGTGGTCGATCGAGAAAAGAAAGAAAAAGATGCAATGATTTAATATGACACGAGTTAGAAAGAGACATGAAAAATATCTCGATTCAGTAGCTAGTTACCGTGATTTTTCTCTCAGTAGTGTCAAAGTCCAATTCATATTTGACAGTTTTGACAGCCATGGGCTAGATTTTCCATACATTTTTGTGGATGAGAATTGCCTCAAGCGACAACAGCGCTATATCTCTATTTAGTTGTAAATAGCTCTGAGCACTTCATTGAGGAAGGAATCAAATGGAGTTGCCCTAACGACAAGAAATACCTGCATATCCACCGCACATAATATGGCGAATTAGTGTTGTTACTACCACACTACACTTATCGATTTCCCCGTACCTATCGATAAAACTATCGACACAAATTAATTTAAGCCGAATCAAACATAATGGCAAATATTTTATTTAAAAAATGACAGATGTCAAGGTTGCAGATATTCAAGAATACACACTAGAATGGCAGGACGAGTTTTATGGCGGGAACGCGGAAAAGTCAGTCGCCTCATTGTATTATTTTGTTAAAGTTGTGTTTTTATCAGTGATAATTAGTGAAAAATTGTGGTATTTCATTGATTATGAGCTGAATTACGTGCATGAGTGTGGGCAAGAGATATAATGTGAAGTATCATGTCGTTCCGTGTTGTTACCAAAACTCCATAGACACCTCTAGAAAAGTCTCCACTGCTTTACTGAGGTATGACTTAGACTTAAAGTGATAGGACTTAATAAGAACTACATATCGGATGACAGCTGTCAAGCTTAAAAGTGGAATATCTCCGTCACTGTCGATGCTAGACCATTTCTGTCTTCACAAAAGTGATATAGCTCAAAGAGAAATATAATATCTTTCAGATGACAGCTTTCAATATTACGGAAATAATCAACTTTTGAGTTTGACAGCTGTCATATAAAATGTAGATCTTGTTAAGCTCTATCACTTTTGTAAACACAGCAATGGTCTAAGGTCAATAGATACAGAGATTTTTCACTTTAAAGTTTGACAGCTGTCATCTAAAATGTAGGTCTCGTTAAGTTCTATCACTTGTGTCTAGACAGCAATAGTCTAGCTTTAATAGTTACGGAGATATTCCACTTTTAAGTTTGACAGCTGTTATCCGAAATGTAGATCTCGTTGAGTTCTATCACTTTTGTGAAGACAGCAACAGTCTAGCTTCGATAGTTACGGAGATATTCCACTTTTAAGTTTGACAGCTGTCATCCGAAATGTAGATCTCGTTGAGTTCTATTACATTTGTGAAGACAGCAATAGTCGAACTTCGATGGTTACGGAGATAATCCACTTTTAAGTTTGACAGCTGTCATCCGAAATGTAGGTCTTGTTGAGCTCTATCACTTTTGTGAAGACAGCAATAGTCTAGTTTTAATAGTTACGAAGGTATTCCACTTTTTAGTTTGACAGCTGTCATCCGAAATGTAGATCTCGTTGAGTTCTGTCACTTTTGTGAAGTCAGCAGTAGTCTAACTTCGTTAGTTACGGAGATAATTCACTTTTAAGCTTTGACAGCTGTCATTAGAACTATCTAATAGATCTCATTTAGTGTTATTACTTCTATTAAGACAGTAATGGTCTAGCTTCGATAGTTACGGTGATAATAATTCTACTTAGTTTGACAGCCGTTACTTTCTGTACACCTGTCATGCCATTTTACTTATATTAATTCTGGAATGACAGTTGTCAAATTTGACATGAAAAGTGAAATGAAATAAAAATTCAAAATTTTAGCAAATCAAAAACACGAATAAAAACTAACCAAAATATCGATATTGTTTTTGATACAAGAACATCACTATTGTTTTTCGACTCAAACCGCCATATTGAGTCGAAAAACCAGGCACGCGCGACAAGTCACGAAAAATATAAACACTATAGCGAAACTGTGCTGTATACTGTTGGTCTATTCTTATTACGTACATTTGAAAGAGACGCCTATATGATTATTATTTCGGTTTGTAAACTATTACATGTCAAAGTATCTAAATGTCATTGCACCATCTCCATTTGATTCCTTCCTCAATGGAGCACTTAGCCGATTATTCTGTTATGTCAAAGTCAAAGTATTTATTTGCATGATAGTAGGTACAAAAGATCTTAAAATTATACAAATATACATATCCATCCGCTACCAACCATAATGAGGCGTACAAAAAAAAATCGTAATTTAAAATTGAAATCCAACAAAACTCAAAAATTGAAACATTCAAAATCATCGCCGAGACGTTCTAATAAGCAATTATTATTATATATATTATTCTACAAGGTACAATAATTATTACAAGCTCTATTGTATGTATGCAATCGACATGAACTTTTGCTAAGGAAATCGTCCACATTATAAAAGCACTCTGCCACCAACCACTGCTTCAACTGGAAACAAAATCTACCGTATGGGAGTTCAACCAACTCACTAGGAAGAGAATCAAAGATTAGAGCAGCCATGTGAACACAATTTTTAAACATCTCGAGTCTAGACTCGACACAGCCTAGGCTGTGGTAGTTTGAGACGCACTTGAGGAGCAGTTCTCTTATTTATATTGTCATATGGCTCAAATAAAGTTGGATTGCTCAGTACAAATTTGGCCATTTCATAAATGTACAGACAAGGAACTGTGTATGGTATACCAGTTTATATTACCACTAATGCCTTAAGCCTTAAATCTAAAATAGACGTTGAAATCAACATACAGTCAGAAGAGCGTTGTGTTATATGTGTATACCACGTGTATACTGGCTACTTAGTATTGATAAAATATTGTTTGGGATACGGACGTCATAATAATAAGCCTGGAAAGATCCATGGCAGTATCACAAACAAAACCATAAACTCTGCGGTAGGTAACTATTTATAGTCACAGGGGTCACTATGTGAGTCTTGAGATATGATAACGTCTTGCGTTATTTTATAACTTAAATATTGTGATACGAAACTATTACTTTAACAAAGTACTACTACCTACACAGACTTCCTATGGAAATCTGTGACTACCTATACTTGTAGTAGCAGTAGATTTTTAGCAACACGGGACGAGAATTATTTATAATTATCCGATACGGATATCTTCCTTCTGAAAACGCGGCAATGCCCCTACAAGATACAAGAGCAGAGGCACGGCCGTGCCATATTTCCTTGAAGGGCAATTTCCAACCCCCTTTAACTTTGTTAGGGATCAAGATAGAAGTTTAGTGACCGAAAGACTTAGACACGCCTTAAACACTGTCTAACCGTGCGATTTGTACTGTTTATTGTCTAAAGCGTACTTAAAACTATTGTGGTAATACGGGAAGAGTCTAATATAACTACTTACGTATATTATCAATTTGAGCCAGTAATTTAAATACTTACTATTTCAAATCAAAGATCTTTGGTTTCGTCATTGACTACTCTTAAATCTCTAACGTCTAGCAAACACAAACCTTAAACTTTAAAATAACTAAAATATAATTAATTTTAAGAGGCCCTTGATACTCTTGATAGATTTATAAATAATACGACCTAGAGACATTGCAGACTATATATATAGGCAATCAGGCACCTTGAAAAGGGGGCAAACGCCCCCTGAAGCCTGTAGTAGCCTGCTATGTACCTAAAGTTTTTCTACTTATTGATGTTCCTCTACACGACACGATACTTGCATTTGTTAATCATAAAATGTTGATCCGTTAATCCATCGACTTTTTGCCATTTTTTGTCTTACATTCCATATAGAAATGAATAAATTAGAGATTTTAAAATGAAAAAATATAAATAGAAGAAAATAAACTAGAAATGAAAAAGTATAAATAAAGTTCTTTTTTGACTTCATCTGTTTACTCAAAACGTATCAAAACCAAGTTTAGAGATGATGTATATTAGGATGGGCCGTGTACGGGACGGGGCACGGACGACACACGTTCCATTCATATTGTGTAGTGCCCCGTCCGGATACGTGTTATACTACATAGGTCACTGTTATATATGTATATTTTTTTGTAAACTGGATTAGGTTCTCAGTTTTTTTTTTAAATATTTTGGGACATCTTACACACGGCCTCTGACCCCAAACTAAGCAAAGCTTGTGGTATGGTATGGCTGCCAGACACTGATATACTACATATACTTATTTTAAATATATACTTATATAGATAGTAACTAAATAACACCCAGACACAGAGCAAACACTTATGTTCATCACATAAATATTTGCCCTGGGTGGGGATCGAACCCACGCCTCCTTGATCCAGCAGTTAGGGTCACCAACCACTGAGCCACCGAGGCAGTCAAAACCGAAATCAAACGTCTGCTCAAACTTGCAAATATACTAGTGATACATCTGTGGTCGCCCGAAAGCCGCTAAGACTATAACAATAATAATTTATTTATTTCAGTTGGTACAACAACATACAGCTTATTTTTAATGCTATCTTATTTTTGTAGTAACTAGGGGTATTCTTCATCATCGACATCATAGTGTACGCCGACTTGTTGACGAATGGAGTCCTCGAGTTTGGCGAGAATGAGGCTGGTCTCGTGGGTCATGCGCGGGCTCTCAGTTAATCCTGGAAACATTCAACAAAAGTCTAAAGAATTTTTAGACAACGTAACATCTGACTTAATAGAGCAGGAAGAAAAAGTAGCAATTTTGCAATTTGATTTCTGTAGGCGCTGCAATTTTCTCTTTCCAATGAATTCTAAATAAAAGTAAACCAAAAGTTTTAAGGGTTCAGCTCCCGATATGTCTCTGCAGTTTGAAAAAAGAAACTTGAGAATTGGTCCGCAAACAACAGAGAAATCAAGTAGGTAACTACAGAGAAAAAAAATTTAGTCATATAGACTTCCTCAGAAGCTGCTGCTGAGCAGCAACTGCCTATTTCTGGTCACACCAAAAAAATAGAATCTGTTGACATTCATTTTTCTAACGTGGGCAAATAAGTATCCAAGGTGTACCTATCCTATACCTATGTAGACATGATTTATCTTTATAGTGTATCAATGCTACCTCTGAGTAGGTAGGTATAGGTCCCGACACGTAAGTTGAACAAAAAAATATCACTCTCTCCCTTTCGTTAGCAGAGAAAACCAAAGAGAGGTAGTTATGGTTTAACGTTCAAGTTGTTTGCTGACTACTATACCTACCAATTATTTGACATCATTATTATCATCCGTAAGACAAAGGCTTCGACATGGACAAAGGCTTCTCTCAAAGGTCTTTGGCTTCTCTATAGATTGCTAATAGGTAATCCCGGTTGCATCCAGCGCGTTCCTGTGCTCTTAATTATATCAATGGTCCACCGAGTCAGTGGACGTCCTACGTTGCGCTTGCCGGTAGGTATATAGCGTTTGCAATAACCTATTTCTGGTAACACCAAAAAAAAAATAGAAAGTGTTGGCATTCGTTTTTCTAACGTGGGCAAATAAGTTTCCAAAGTGAACGTGCCCCACCGGTAGACATGAAATCTAAACAGTGTATCAAAGCTACAAAAAAATGCCAAGTCGATGGTGGTACTCCTGAGTGCCTACCGAGTATACCTCGCTGGACCCCTCTATAGATTTATAATAATCCCGGTTGCATCCAGCGCGTTAGGTATATCGTTGGTCCACCACGTTGGTCAGTGAACGTCCTACGTTGCGGTTGCCGGTATGTAGCGTTTTGGACATATCTTGTACCTTCTCTGATGCATCTAGAAACTTCTACAGCTTCATAGACCAAACCAGCTGTCCAGTTGCCGAAATTATACGGAATACTCGATTCATGTAATTTGAACGTTGACTTCTCTCCATTTGCGTGGATCAAAGCACTCGGGAAAAAAAACGGGTCCTCCAACTGAAAAAAAAAACAATGAAAAAATGTTTAAAACGAGCAGTAAGTACTAATTTAATATTCTGTAGTCCATTTATAAAATATCCGTTACATACCTAATAAATAAAAAAAAAACGAAAAACCTGTTATAAATTATCGTGTTGTAGGTGGGTGTTTCATATAGCAATACGCCTTGCGAGACAACTGCGGTACGATCAGATAAATAAAGTAATAAAAGAAATGAACCAGATGAATGGAGGAGCAACATGAAAAGTCAAGGCGTTTTTTTATCTCATACCGTCTTAGACGAAGCTGAACAATCAAACAAAACCCCATCATGTAACTTTATTGGAATGTTTTCCGTGGGTATTGCGGCGTTTCGCCCCGCATGCGGTTCGGACCGCGGGGCGAATCGCCCAAGACTCTTCCATCCGGAAACTACTCCCTCCGCCTCTGTCATAAAAACTGCGAATGCCATACAAAGGATGCTTCAAAGAACTTACTGTGGCATGCCCCTTTGTCCCTGTTACAGTAGCTTTGTTCCACATCTTGATAGTAGTGTTTATATTCAAAACTGCGCGCCGCCCTCCTCCATACTCCAGAACTATTGTATCAATCACGTCTACTCCTACAGAGTTGAGTTCTCCGACAGCCGTCACCTTCTGCGGCTCATCTTTAAATATAAACTGGGCAAACTGAAGTGTGTAGATACCGATATCCATGAGTGCACTGCCACCGAGTTCCTTTTTGCTGGAAAATAGAGCTAATGAAAACAAAGTCCTAGTAATAATTAAATTGCCATATCTTCATAGAATCATGTGTTAGACTACACGGAACTTGTTACTTAAGTACCGCAAGTAAATATTACATTTGAAATTTGAATGTGAAACACACCTGATTCTTTCAAAGCTTTCAATAGGTAGACCAAGATCAACTTCAACGAATTTCACATCACCAAGTTTTCCAGACTCGATATCCTTCTTTAACGCGGCATATGCTGGCGCAAATCTGGACCAGACTGCTTCCATGAGGAACAGCTTTTTCTTCTTGGCCAAGTTGATCAAACTCTGAGCTTGCTTGAAGTTCATACAGAGTGGTTTCTCACATAGCACGTGTTTGCCGTTGTCTAGGAAAAGTTTAGCCAGGTCGTAGTGTTTAGGGTTTAAGGCCGCAATGTAGGCTACATCTGGAAATGGTCATAGAACGTGGTGAGGTGAGGCCTGAAGCCAGTCGTCGTCGTTGTTCCAGCCATAGGGCGTCCACTGCTGGACATAGGCTTCCCCCAAAAGATCTCCAATAAGACCGGTTGGTAGTGGCTGAAGCCAGTATAGTGTATCTACATTATTATAGTTAAATGCAGGGTAAGTTACTTAAAAAGAAGCCAAGAGAGTTAGGTACATAGCTTTTCAAAATCATAGTGAATACAGGAATTTTCTACGTCTGGGTGCTTCATTTTCGTCCACAACGTCGCTTACCATCCGGCGAGTTGGTGGTCAAGTGCGGACTTAATCGCAATAAAAAAAAGGTTATATATAAAATAAGAATTCCTCGTAAGCATCTCTTATTTCACTTTTAATACCCAATGATTCATTTATACTCAAAGAAATTATTTACTTTTCCAAGCATGCCTTCCGTATAAAATTAAGGCAATGATGCTGCCCTCAACATGTGAAATATAAGACACAGACATAATAGAAATAGAACATAATAAAAAAAACATGAGAAGCAAAAAACATAAACTACTTATTTGAAATTATCGTTTTTCACATACCTATTTTCAGAACCACTTCTGTGAAATTTGCCAGACTGCATCCAAAAAAAAATATATACTTACTTAAGATTAGTAGTTTCCTCTTATCAGAGACTTACCAATAGCATCACTGGTAGCAAGAGCTGCGTAGGACTCGAAAACCTTCGGAATTTTATGTAGCTTTGCTAGCTCTGTTGCCTTCTTCGGGTCACTGGCTGCAACGGCTGCTAGCACCATGTCGCCTTTGTCGGGGTACGAGTTGAAGGCATTGCAGAAGTCATAGCTGATCTTTGCAGCAGTTACGATACCCCAGCGGACAGTCATCTGTTCGTTGATTACTACCATTAAAATGTCGCAGTTTAAAATTGCATTTAGGTAAATTTTATGTTTATTATTAGGTTGCTTTTGTATTTTTTAACTGAAGTTAAGTTTATCTACTTGTACCAAGTTATGTTTTATTTTAAAACGGTTAATTATAATAATTTTTGGATTAATTTATAATTTTACTAGCTTTTGCCCGCGGCTCCGCCCACGTGGAATTTGACTTTTGTGCTCTCCCACGGGAACCTTTTATTTTATTATGTTTTCGGGATAAAAAGTAGCCTATGTCACTTTCCGGCCCTTAAACTATATCTATGCCAAAAATCAAGTCAATCCGTCGCTCCGTTGCTGCGTGAAAGAGGAAGAAACCAACAAACTTTTCGGATTTATAATATTAGTTTGAGTATGACATTACTTAAGCTCTACGTGTAAATAAACTATCTTAAACAAGTGCATTTTTGGCAACTTGGTACAGAACAGTTAATTATTTTTCCTCGAATCCCGTGTTGGCCCCACAGTAAGTAAACGTTGTTTATTACGATGATCTGAATCATTCCCTTTCGGTTTAATACACCCTTTAACAACTCTGTAGATATCTATGGGTATACCAAAACTATGAGTGGAATACTAGGTTTAATACATGAAGCGTTTGAACGTCTAAGACTTAGAAGATACGTATTGCCTTACCACAAAAGGTTTAAACACGCCTTAAACACTGTTTAACGGCACAATTTATACTGCTAAACATTGCTTAAAGCGTGCGTAAAACTTTTGTGGTTAGACGGCTAGAGTCTAAGTGAATACGTATCTTCTAAGTCTTAGTCTGCGTGCTTCATCTTCGACCACAACGTCGCATACCATCAGCTGTGGACTTATTAGCCATAAAAAATATATCAGGAAGAATATAATAATAAAATAATAATAAATAATTCTTTATTGTTTCACACCATAACAGAAATTTAAAACAATACAATTTTCACTTCACATAGGTAAAAAACAAACGGCGGCCTTATCGCTGGAAGCGATTTCTTCCAGGCAACCTCAGTACGGAAAGGATACCGCAAAGATAAATTCAAAATATATTCATCCATCAGCCGTAAGACGTCCACTGCTAGACATTGGCCTCCTCTTTAGATTTCCAATAAGGCCGGATGGAAGCTGCCTACATCCAGCGCGTTCCTGCGATCTTTATTATATCGTCTATCCACCACGTTGGTGGACGTCTTACATTGCGCTTGCTGGTCCGTGTTCTCCATTCGAGAACTTTACGGCCCCATCAGCCATCCGTTCTCCGAACTATGTGCCCTGCCCACTTGTTAATCCGCTGGGCTATGCCAGTAACTTTGGTTCGTCTGCGGATCTCCTCATTTCTGATTCGATCTTGCAGAGAGACACCTAGCATAGCCTCCATCTCCATAGCACGTTGGGCTATCTTGAGTTTATTCATAAGGCCCACAGTAAAAGACCACGTTTCAGTTCCATATGTCATCACTAATGATAAGTATCTACCTAGTTCTAAACACTTGCTACATTTGAACAGGCAGACAGAGACGGGTATCTAAATTCAAATAAAATAAATAAGAATAACTCACCGTTTGCGTTCTGGTTATGTCGGATTTACTCCACAAATGCTGGGTAAAATAGCAAACAATGGGACTAGTCGTTTATGGTGTTTGACTTTAAGTACTCGTAGTAATGAGAGTTACGATAATGCTATCGGAGAGAGATAATGATATATTGCGAGTACACGTGGCTGTGGTGGTCTAGAGGTAGTGACACCCGCCTTACAATCGTGAGATCGTGGGTTCAAATCCCCGGTCCCGTACCAATGAGTTCTTTGGAATTTATGTACGGAATTTCACACCACTGGCTTTTCGGTGAAGGAAAATATCGTGAGGCAACATGCATACGTCCGTAGAAGAAATTCGATGGCGTATGTGAATCCACCAACACGCACTGGGCCAGCGTGGTGGATATGGCCCAAACACCCTTCGTGGGTAGGCCTACGTCCTGCAGTGGACTATTAAAAAGGCTGGTACAGTACAGTACAGTACACGTGGCTGATTACACAAATTTTCCAACAGGTTAACGATTCGGGTTTTTCAAATTACTGTTAGCTTTCGACATCAGTTACCTATACTAGACTACTTAGGGGGGTCCATAAATTACGTGAGGTGTTTTTTTAAATTTTCTGACCCTCCCTCCCCCGTTGGTAAGATGTCGTGAGATTTTGTTCAACCCCCTTCCCCATCCCCCAATCTCACGTGAGATTTTTCAGAATGTGGGTTTCTTTTACGTAAACGCGTTGGGTTGTTATTGTAGAAAGAAAAAAAACAATTTGCTTCGTGCTTTTATTTACGACTAGTTAAAACTAGTAATCAATATTGCTGAGAGTTATAAATGTAATAAAAATTGAAGAATAGAATACTCAAATAGTCATGATTTAACTGAGATTAACTGTGATAAAAAGAAAAGAATATGGAATAATGGCGCGAAAACAAAGGACGGGCTGCACTGTACCGTAAATTCAGACAAAATTAAGCTATTTGGTATAAAATAAATAATATGGTGGTTTGACATTCAGTAGATGTATAACGTCGAAGTATGAATGAAATTATTTTCTTTCGAACGAATTAGTGAATAATCTTAATCGTATTACGATGACGCTCAAGATTAAATCTTGAGCAAGTACATACAATTTGGATTGAATGGACCAAAATAGTATTTTTTTTTGTTTCAATCAGAACAAAAATTGCGTTATATTTTTCGAGACCCTCCCTCTCCCTAACGTGAGTTTGTATGAGATTTGACTCGACCCCCTCCCCCCCCTAAATCATCTCACGTAATTTATGGGCGCCCCCTTACTAGAGTATTATATTCAAAAATAATTATTTATAGATAGGTACAACAGATAGAAGTTGTGAATTATGAATTGATTACATTCATTCATTACGCATATAGTTATTTGTCTTTCATGCTTCCACGCTTAGAGAGTATGTACTACTATGTACCTACCTATGGATGTTTGTTACTATTTCACGCACAAACAGCTGAACCGATTTAGATGAAATTCGGTATGAAGGATTAACATCCAGGCTAATTTTTATCTCGGGCTAACGCAGGTAACACCGCGGGGCGTAGCTAGTATCTTATATATATATATATATATATATATATATATATATATATATATATATATATATATATATATATATATATATATATATATATATATCTATTTTGTAGGTAGGTAGGTAGTAGGTACAATGCAGGCGGTGCAGTAATGTATAAGATTTTGTATTTTATTGTTTTTTCCTCTCGGCATTTAACGGTTTTATTTTAACTACATAATATTACTAGAATTAGAAGGTAATTGCTTCTCTTTTTTTTATTTAAATCTACAATTTCTATACATTCCACAATGTACTACGACTAAATCAATGAAGTAAAAACAAGAAATCTTGTCAATTTAAAGTCTGGATGAAAAAATAATTAGATAAGTTATTTTTAAACGTTTTCGTACCCGAATATGGTCCTTCGAGCTTCATTGACATTGAGTAGCTTAGACATTATTCATTGTATTTTGGCATTTGTCGATGTAGCTTGGTATGACAATAAATAAATCGATATTATTATTTACTTCCAACTATGACGCAGCTGGTAGGTAGATACACGAGTAAACAGGAATAGGCTATTTGACTAGTTTTTGGATATCGTTTTAAATTATTCGTTAGTACATAATAAGCACACTACATTTATATTTCCGAGAAATCTACTGTATTAACAATGAAAATCAGTGTTAAATAATGGATATTCAAGATACCGCCAAAAACGACATTCTGTAATGGCGATGGTCTTTGACGTCACACACTAGTAAATAACGTTAGTTAATACTAGTAAATACGCTAGTTCACATCTAAAAATTTACAAAAAATACTTTAAAAGTAACTTACAGACCCAATAATATTACTCCGAAATCACAAAACACAAATTACACAAACAACAGTCAATCGAGAAATTCTTGTTTACTATTATGTGACGTCACCAGAGTTGCCGCCCTTATTAGAGCGTTCACGTCACAGATAAAATATCAAAAAAATATCGTATATTATTTCGTGCGATTTGTGAAAATTAGACATATTTTAGTTTAAATAAAGTGAAATATGTCTTTTTCAGGTTATTATCTACAATCAATAATGCCAAGGTACTGTTGTTCGAATCTATTCCGACCAGAAAACGTCGAATAGTGCGCAAAAACGTCGAGGGAAAAATACAAAAAGATTTGGGCGACATCATATGTCTTTTCAAAGAAACAGAGCCAGAAATAATTCCTATATTTGTGGCGAGAGATCTGCAGAAGCTGCCCCCACTTACATTCGATCACTTAGATCCAACTCGAATATTAAAAGATATCATATGTCTTCAAAATGACATTAGCGAAATCAAGAACTTATATCTATTAAAAGCCGATTTTGAAAAGACAAAGATGCAGCCAAGTGTTTCGCAAATATCCTCAATATTGAACACAAATATTACTGATAAAATTGTAAAATGCGCTGATGACGCTATCGAGAGTGATTCCTGGAAAACGCCACAAGTTGAGAGGTCGAAAAAAGGGACGTAGCGCTCATCTAAGCGCTTGAGTTATGCGGAGGCTCAGATCTTGCCTCTCTTGCCAACACGGTGCAATGAAAGCGCTGTCTCACTCGAAGATTCCCAGGACGGGATCGGTCGGCATGAACCTCCGGGCCCGACCGCAACTGATACAAGCGTTGCGAATGGAGCTATGAATGAATGCAGTTCGAAAGTGGTTTGCGAGCAAAAAAATAATGGTGCAGTTAATATTATAAAAGCAAGCAGTCCGCAATGCTCAGAGTACAATAGGCCTACAATGGCGGAAGTTTTGAGAAGTGACTTGGAATGGGCGGTACCCAAACAGTTGCAGTCAAGTGAGTGGATTGAGGTAAATCGCAAACGGCTAAGAAACAAGTTTATGGGGAATTTAGGAACAGCAAATAATAGGAACCCACAAACCAAGTTTAAAGCAGCTGAGGCAAAAATTCAGTTATTTATCTCAAACGTTCACAAAGACACAACGGAGAAAGATATAACGGATTATATTTTCGAGAAAACCCAAGAGCGAGTAAATTTGGTTAAAATGCACAGTAAGAGAGAGAAAGGATATAATTCCTTTAAACTGTGGGTTACGAGTAAAAATCTTACATTATTTTTGGATAACAAATTATGGCCAGAAGGTATATAATATCCTTTAGAAAATTCATCAATTTTCATTATAAAGAAGAAATAAAGCTGAATGAGACAGAAACTAATATGCCCCACAATGGATAGTAATGATAGTATATGTAAATATATCAGTTTTAATTGTAGATCTTTAAAAAACTCAATGGATTACGTGAAAATACTGTGCCGATCAGCTGATATACTAGCGTTGCAGGAAACTTGGTTGTTGCCGCATGATTTGCCACTGTTGGGAAAAATAGATAATGAGTTCGATTTTACGGGAGCATCTATGGTGGACACGAGTGCTGCCATTCTTCGAGGAAGACCATATGGGGGAGTTGCTCTGCTGTGGCGAAAAGAGGTATTTCGTGAAGTCACTACTTTGAAGTGTGACAATAAGAGGATTGTTGCCATAAAAGTGAAGTGCAGTGATCGGTCTTTTGTTGTATGCTGTGTTTATATGCCAACTGATTCATTTGATAATCTAGCTGAATTTACTAATTGCTTATGTGATCTTAGAACCATAATTGAAAATTCAAATACAGAAGCTGTCTATATGTTAGGCGACTATAATTCTCACGCAGGGAAGCTGTTTGGCAACGAACTTAGTAATTTCTGTTTGGAAAACAATTGGATATGTGCGGATACGGTCAAACTGGAGCCGGAAACTTTTACATATATCAGTGATGCCCATAACAGCAAGCGTTGGCTTGACCATTGTGTAGTAACCCAATCGGCTATGCAAACCATTTCTAATGTTAAAGTGATATACGAAGTTAGTCCCTCTGACCATTTTCCCTTAGAAATAGAATGTAAATTAAACATAATTAAATCTACAATACAATCAAATTATGTTAGGAGCAATAGTATAATATGGGGTAGAAGAGATTTGAACCAATGTAACAAATATTTTGATTACTGTAATGAACAGCTTAAAAAGGTAGATTTTCCTATAGAATTTAGAAAATGTTGTGATAACAAATGCGATATCGTAGAACATAAATACGTAATTGACAGAATGTACCGAAGAATTATTTATATCCTTAGTAGTGCTGCTAGGCGTACTAAAAAGCGTGTGCGCAAACGAAAAAAGGTAGTAGCGGGATGGAACGACTGTGTGAAGGAAGCGCATACACAAGCTAGGATTAGTTTTCAGACTTGGATTGATTATAACAAGCCAACTAGGGGTCATATATTTGAAAGTATGATTAAAGACCGTAAAATTTTTAAGTCAAGGCTTAAGTGGTGTAAAAATAATGAGGAACAAATTAGGATGGATAAAATAGGAGAACTTCATAAGGACAAAGATTTTAAGAACTTCTGGAAAAACACAAATAGTCTGAACATTAAGCCTAGTTTGCCTGAGAGCGTGGATGGGATTACGGGGGATATAAATATAGCGCAACTATTTATGGACCATTTTAAGGTGTCGGCATTACCCGTCAATAACCATACGACTCGCAAACGTGAAAGTCAGGTGCCCGATGCTAAGTCAAATCATGGGAATAACCATGTAAGATTCACGCCTAAAGAAGTAGCACATGCTATTAAAAGTATGAAGAAAGGCAAGTCGCCGGGTCATGATGGACTTAGTATCGAACACTTTGTTTACGCTGGGAGACATCTACCTCGAATTTTAGCGATGTTTTATACTTTTTGTATTGGACATTCTTACCTTCCACAGGATCTGATGAGAACTATGGTAGTCCCGGTTCTAAAAAATAAGACGGGGGATGTATCGGACAGAAATAATTATAGGCCGGTTTCCTTAGCAACAATAACAGCAAAAGTTCTTGACAGTATGATTGATGCTCACCTAGATAAGGCGTTGCACTTGCACGATGCTCAGTTTGGGTTTCGAGCAGGTGTTTCAACAGAGGCAGCTATATTGAGCTTGAAGCATACTGTCAGGTACTACACGGACAGAAACACCCCAATATACGCTTGTTTTTTAGATCTTTCTAAAGCATTTGACCGAGTTTCATACGATCTTTTGTGGGATAAGTTGGAAAGACTATTGCCACCAGAATTGGTCGATTTGTTCAGATACTGGTACTCTAATCAGAAAAACTGTGTTAAATGGTCAAATGGGGAATCAGATATGTACAAATTAGAATGTGGGGTGAGACAGGGAGGAATCACGTCTCCAAAATTGTTCAATCTGTATATAAATGAACTAATTGGTAAGCTCAGCAGCATGCACGTTGGGTGCTCTATTGGTGGCCTGCAAATCAATAATTTGAGCTATGCAGATGACATGGTGCTGCTGAGTCCATCAATTAGTGGCCTGAGAAAACTTGTAAACGAATGCGAGTCGTATGCGGAAAATCATGGTCTTCGGTACAATTCTGCAAAGAGCGAGGTGTTAGTTTTTACAGCAGGAAACAAAATGCCGGAAAACATACCTCCTATATTCATGAACGGCATTTCTCTCAAAATTGTAGACCAATTTAAATATTTAGGGCATATCGTCACGTCTGACTTAAAAGATGACAAAGATATTGAAAGAGAACGGAGAGCGTTAGCTGTGAGGGGAAATATGATCGCCCGTAGATTTGCTCGTTGTTCCGTACCGGTAAAGGTTACACTTTTTAAAACATTCTGTCAGTGTTTCTACACTAGCAACCTCTGGGTTAAATATACGCAAAAGTCACTCAATGCTCTCCGGGTCCAATATAACAATATATTCAGGATGTTGGTGGGGCTGCCTCGGCACTGTAGTGCGTCTGGCATGTTCGCCGATGCCAGAGTGGATGGCTTTTCAGCTATTATTCGAAAGAGGATAGCTTCTTTGCTCAACAGGGTAAGGGGCAGCCACAACAACATTTTGAATATCATTAGCAATAAATTCGACTGTCCTATATTAAAACACTGGGTTGGAATAATAATACCAAAGAGTAGTAATAGATTGTATCTAAGATAATTAGTTTTTTCTGTCAAGCTACTATAGTAATAGTACATATGTGCTTCATAGTTAGTAAGATTTTCTTGATAGTGTTAATGTAATGTATAGGTAGTCTACGTTTTTTATGTACTTAGATATAATTTTGTATGGACCTCTGATGTCTGAAATAAAGTTTTATTATTATTATTATTATTATTAATAGTATATTTTCAATGTTGTTAAATAGCCTATTATACCTACACTCACCGGTGGGTGAAGCCAGTGGGTACCCCAATGATTACTCGTATTAGGGAAATGGCAACTAACGATGTGAATCATAAATAGCATAAAGAAATTCAGTTCGGAAGCATTCAGCTATTATTAGCTGAATGATTGCGCACTTTTTACAATTTATACATTATTATTGAACTTATCATTATGAACCACTATTATCACTAATGAAATGACAACCCAAGAATACAGAAACATTTGGTTGGAGGGATTTTACTTACCTTTTAAGTGGAGCAGATTTATTGAACTAGGTACTAGCTGCGCCCCGTGGTTTTTCCCACGTTAGCCCGAAATTCTAAACTACCTTCATACCGAATTTCATCTAAATCGGTTCATCCGTTTGTACGTGAAAAAATAACAAACATCCAAACATACTCACAATCTTTCGCGTTTATTATATTACTAGCTGACCCGGCGAACTTCGTTTCACGCAATATTTTTATAAATTATAGCCTGTGTTATTCTGATGTACTTATAAGCATTACTATTCCAGTTTCATCTCAATCCGTTCAGTAGTTTTTGCGTGAAAGAGGAAGAAACATCCATGCATGCAAACTTTCTCGTTTATAAGATAGCTAAGTAGTAGGTATAGTAGGATTGATGAGTAAAATAGTAAACACCAATAAAAGCACTTTAAAGAGCTTTAAAAGTAATGAAGTGGATCCCCACTATGAGGATGATAATGCAATCAGGAAATTATACTTTGTGACAGTTTAATCTACCTTGAGTAGGTAGATTAAACTGTCACTTATTAAACATAATAATAATAATATGAATTGTCATACCACTTGTTCGAAAATTACACATTTTATTATGTTGTACAATCTCAACGTAAAGCGCACCAAAATCGACACTAATATTATTGTCTTAACACATTCTCGAGGGCTATGGTTGTATAAAACTCCCTAGGGAGTAAAGTGATTCAAATTTGGAACGTCTGACTCGTATGATAACTTAGATCATATAAAGACATCGTAATAGTTATTTGTTATACAAGAGTGCATAGTTGCTTTTTAACCGCGTGCTCAGTTTTGATGACCGAGCAAGCGAAGGATTCAAAACTTGAATCACTCGCTGCGCTCGTGATTCAACAATTAGAATCCTGAGTTGTCCTGTGCTCTTTAGGCACAAGGTAAAAAATCTTTGCACTCGAGTGCAACACGTAACATTTCATGCCACTTCAGCGAGGAAATTACTAAAGTCGTCTACATACCGCACTGTTTCAAATCTCTCGCGCGATTTTTACTAAGTATTTACAGTTTCAGTCAATTATGTCGGCATCGAATAAACTTCCTCGTCGCTAAAATCACTCATTTTAGGTTTTTCACTTGTATTTAAGTTTCTTATTTTTAACAATAGGTTTAACAATACGACCTTACATGATAAGAAAATGGCGCGCATAGCAAATTAAAAAAAGAAGGTTCCGTGTAAGAGTTTTGAACAAATTAAAAAAGATTGTAAGATAAATTCGCACCATGGAGGTAGAAGTAAATAGGTTTAATTTGTAGTCACAAACTTAGTGCACACGATGTTCTTAATTCAATTTTACTTTACCCTCTAGCGGATAAAAACGGCGTTTGCACTCAGATTTCGAAGAGCAAAAATACACTTTCCGAGATAGGGGGATTTATAAATAATATTATAGGCGGGAGAAAAGAGGCTTTATTTTGTAAAATCGATTAAAACCGTAGAGTAACAACTAAATTAAAATTAAATGGTATCTAATAAAAACTTACATTTACTTCATAGAGGTGATGAAAAGTAGAGTGTACCACTCGGGCGCAAAATATATTTTTGGCTCGGGCGACGTACTTTGAATCCCTCGCTACGTTCAGGATTATACTAAAGAATCCCTCGCAACGCTCGGAATTCTACTCTAGAATCCTTCACTTCGCTCTGGATTAAAAAAAGCGCCCTCGCCGTAAAAATATTATTTTGCTCCCATATGATACAATCTATTATTAACATTACTTTGGTTCCGGATTAGGGGCAAAAAATCTATAGAATTATTTATAGTTGACGAAGCAAGCGCGATAATAGCAGTTCGGCCGTTCGGCATTTGCCGAACCGAATGATTCATTTACACATACATACCTACCTATTCAACTTTGCTGCCCAGGAGTGCCGATCGTGCCGAACCGAATGTGCAATTAGCCCCGAGTAATCAGTTATTCTCTTCATGTATTATTTATCCAATATGCCCAATTCAAATACCCTTCTGACACACAGGTTTTATTACCTAGCAAAATAAAAGTGAAGGAGCAACTTTGTATAATGCTTTAATTTAAAACAACATAAGAGCATTCATAAGACATAAAATTCATCAACTTATTTCCATTACATACTATACTTAAGTTTCACTTATATTACACGTATAACATATTATAAAATATAAAGTTTAAAATTTTGTAACGATTCCTGTATACGCCAGCGGCGAGGTAGTCGTGGAATTTTGTTCCGCTAATTTTGGAGAACTAATAATTTTCCAATCTGTTAAAAGGATAGTTTAGAAAACGCCACAATTGCAGTTCGTCATATAATTCCCGTTGGGACCAGAAATACCTATTCTCCATGCCCGAAATAAAATCACGATGCAACAACTACCTAACCCTTTTTTTATAACAGTTTGCTAAATGCGAAGCGATTTTTAAATAAATCTTTTAACGTAACTTGTAAAGAAACTAGCAGTTTAGGCCTCTATCGCATGTTGAATTGTTGGTCCATTTAAGGGTATTGTACATTGTCGGCGTCGTATTGAACGCCGACTTGTTGACGAACCGAGTCCTCTAGTTTGGCCAGGATGAGACTGTCCTGCCACGTCATCCGCGGCGACTGGGTGAGCCCTGGAAACAAGGAAAGTTATGAGAAAAATTGAGATGGAATTCCCCAGATAGCATTTTTCATTTTTGGTAGCCGTTTCGAAACTGTACTGTACTGTACCAGCCTTTTTAATAGTCCACTGCAGGACGTAGGCCTAACCACGAAGGGTGATTGGGCCATATCCACCACGCTGGCCCAGTGCGGTTTGGTGGATTCACATACGCCATCGAATTTCTTCTACGGACGTATGCTTCACGATGTTTTCCTTCACCGAAAAGCCAGTGGTGTGAAATTCCGTACATAAATTCCAAAGATCTCATTGGTACGGGACCGGGGATTTGAACCCACGACCTCACGATTGTAAGGCACTACCTCTTGACCACCACGGCTATTTCGAAACTAGTCGACACTAGAAAGACTAGTTTGGTAACGGCTACCGAAAATGCTATCTGGGTTGAGCATGAAGTCCGTTTGATGGTCTTCAAAAGTGGGCTAGTTCTTGTATGTTAATTTGTCTTGTATAGATGGGTTTCCCCAGGGGTATAATTTGAATGCTAACATGTGATATAAGTAACTTCAATGCGGGAACTAAAATTAATGACATTAATTTAGTTGTGGCTTCGTGAACGATTTTAAAATAATTTTCCTAATGACACAACATATAACTAATTGTGCTAATGCAGTTGGTCCATGAGGAACACCTCCTTCACATGAGCAATTAAGGAAAAAGTTTCAATGAAAATTTGAAAATCAACATCCGAACAGGCGCATAACCGCAGAGTTGAAGCAAGACCTTCGTTTCGCTTCGGTCAATTACAGTCATTACCTTCTTTGATGCATCTAGAAACTTCCAGAGCTTCGAAGACGAGTCCGGCGCTGTTTTCAAAGTAGTACGGGATACTTGACTGGTGCAGCGGGAACGAGGACTTTTCTCCATTCGCGTGGATCACTACCGTTGGGAAATGGAACGGGTCTTCCACCTTAAACGAAAGTAGGTAGTATATCAACATGATGCTTTAAAATAAAACAAATCTTGAGACGCTTTGGACAATCTATGATAAATAGCATAGCATAAGACGCACGATTAAAGGTCGGGGGCTACGCCCATATAGGTATTATTCTCTGCAGACTGTTTTGTTCTCATGTTTAAATTCAAATTAAAAATTTATTTATTTCGGACAACAACATTTGGTCATATACTTTGGAGGCATCCCCTGCGGAATCATGGTCCGCACGAGATGCCTCAGTTTAGGGAGAATCTTTGCATTAAGCTGTCGCGACAGCTAAATGCAGATCTCCTGAGATTTTCATCCTGCGGTTTCCTTGTCAAATATTACACCGCACTGTATAGCAGATAAACACTAAAAACACAATCCGTTCTATCAACCTTCATAATGCTGGGTGGTTTCACAATGCGCTTCGGGGCGACGGACGCTATTAATTTTGCAGTGCCGCGCCTCATAGCGTTAAACTTCTAGCCTCTTCAACGCATTGCTTTATAGTCCAGTCGGGGCAGACATTTAAATTCAGAGTTATTTCAGAAAAACGAAAAAATTGAATGGCGGCGAACCCTCTACCGCTTAGAGAATAAATAAATAAGTTATATATACTCTAAGCTCTACCGGGATTAGTTCGAAAATCGAGATTTATACTTCCAACCACCCCCCTCGACATTTAAGAAAAAAAATCGCTACCCGGATTTTTTTCTATTTCAGGCTAGTTTTATGTCTGCCCCGACTGGGCTATTAAAATACTTAATTTCGTCTGAAATAACCTTTTTGCATTTAGCATTGCATTTAGCATACGACTACCTACCGAAGCAAATCCCTTCTTCGGACTTCCTGGCCACCGTAGCTTTATTCCTAAGCCTAAATTCCGAATTGATATTGAGCGTGGCTTGCCTGCCGCCCTCGTACTCCAATATGGTATGTTGACCATGTCCACTCCGTCAGCGTTGAACTCACCGACCGTCGCCTTCTTTGAAGATAAACTTCGCGAACTGGAGCATGTAGATGCCGCTTTATCACTACCAGCCTAGAGGGTTTTAAAGTCCACGTACCGAAGCATATCCCTTCGTCCCAACCACCGTAGCCTTATTCCAAAACCTAAGTTTTGAATTGATATTGAGGGTCGCTCGCCGGCCGCCTTCATACTCCAGTATGACAGTGTCGACCAAGTCCACTCCGTCATCGTTGAGCTCGCCGATTGCCGTCACCTTCTTGGGCTCGTCTTTGAAGATAAACTGCGCGAATTGGAGCGTGTAGACGCCGATATCCATGATTGCGCTGCCGCCGAGCTCTTTCTTGCTGGAATGATGACAAAGATCTTACTACTTGCTCCTAATTTTATGACTTACTTTCTTATTTGGCCGCCCCTTGTTATATTTTTAATTTGTTTTTGTCTGCGTAATTTTTCTGGTGTTAACAATTAAAAAAAAATTAACAGCACTAGCTTTTCGGTATACCTAAAGTAGGTACCTATACCTACACATATAACGTAAGTGGCCAGTTGCACGGTGCGCCCTGCAACAGGTCATTCAAAGATTATTCTTTGCAAAAAATAGACTTCATCCACGTACAGAATTCGCGAATATTTCGCACGGATCGATGTAGCATTTTTCACATTATTGTTGATTTATCAAAAATGGCTCAGCCGATTTCGATAAAATTTAAATGGGACCAATTTCAAAGTATATTCTTTCCAATACAAAAAATAATTATTGATATCGGACTACTACGAAAAAAGTTATATAACAGATCATAATCGCTGACGTGCTAGTCAGGGGTCGCTGTTGACGGACACGTGTCGTCGAGGAGAACGATATGTATATTACAAACGTAAAATATTTCGAATTATAAAGTCGGTATTTCGATTTTTTTGCGAAAAATAATAATATTTATTTAGATTAAATTAGAAAAACCGACTTCCACCGTGTTCAGAATTCGAATAGTTTGCACGAATCGGTGTGACATCCATGTACATTTTTGTTGATTTATCAAAAACGGCTCAGCCGATTTCGATAAAATTTAAATAGGCGGCCCCTCAGGAGTATATTCTTTCGTACTAAAAAGATTTTTTTAAATCGGTTACAATTATTGGCGAATTTATCGATGAACATACAGACGAACATAGTACCTCCTCCTTTTTGGAAGTAGGTAAAAATAATATACCTACCTACCTACTTCTCGACCACATATCTATGATATGTATTATTGATATCGCGAATATAGAAGCCTAGCTTAGGTATATGATTTTCAACTCATCATTACTCAAATGATGAGTTGAAAATCATAGCATATTATACCTATTAAGTAAAATGATTCATTCTTTGTATGAATGTTTTTTTCCTTAAGAGCTACGTGGTAATCTAATCTTCTGTAAACAATATGATAAGCAATGATGTTTAGTGTATTATAATTCAATGATGATAAGTATGCATGCGCCACGTGGCAATCTAATCTTCTATAAGATAAGTGCCTAAGCATAAATATTGAACTATTTCATAAGTTATAACAGCCACCCAAAATAGTTATCTCACCTAAACCAATGAACATACAGGATTATTCAGAAAGGGCTACTATGCCAAAAGAGGGTGATTCAGACCATCATTAAAAATTGGTTGCCTGTAAAGTCGGTATACGGGCGAAAGTTTTACGTGACAACGACTTTGAGTGGTAAAATAATTTTAATGTGAATATTCATTCGTATAGTAGGAAGAAGGATGAAAATGTCTGTCTCTCTCGCTCTTAGGCGGGCTAACCATGACGCGTGCCTCTCACTCGCTCTCATTGTGAGCGCATAACGTGAGCGGAGCGTAACGCAGTTTCTTGAAGTGTCACCCGGCAAACCAATTTATAAGACGTTGTCACGTCAAAAACAACTTTCCTAAAGGGAATTTTCGGACTGCCGCGATGGCTCAGTGGTTAGTGACCCTGACTTCTGAATCAAAGAGGCGTGGGTTCAATCCCCACCAAGGGTAAACATTTATGTGATGACCATAGGTGTTTGCTCTATCTCTGGGTGTTTATTTAGGTACTTTTATAGTATGTATTTAAAATATGTATAAGTAGTAGGTAGGTACATCAGTCTCTGGCAGCCATATCACAAGCTTTGCTTAGTTTGGGGTCAGAGACCGAGTGTAAGATGAGATGCCACTTAAAATTTAAAAAAAATTGGCTTTAAAACTATGCAAAAAAGAATTATTGATATCGCGAATATAGAAGTCTAGATTAGGTCTATGATTTTCAAGTCATCATTACTATGATATTATATGATATTACTATACCAGATTACGTAAAATGATTCATAAAAGTAGGGAAATCTTTTTCCTTAAGAGCCACGTGGTAATCTAATCTTCTGTGATCTATTTGATAAGTATCCATGAGCCACGTGCCAATCCAATCTTAAGATAAGTGGGTTAATAATTATTATTAAGCATAAATATTTAACTATTTCATAAGTTATAACAGCCACCCAAAATAGTTATCTCACCTAAGCCAATATACAGGATTATTCAGAAAGGGCAACTAAGCCGAAAGGGGGTGGTTCAGACCATCATTATAAACATTTTTTACTAAAGGTCCAGCCGGGCTAGGATGCGTATTTATTATACCACGCAATATTTCTTTCGACGTGTCAGAACGAGACAGTTATGGCAGAGTATACAGGGTTTTTCCTAATCAATTAGCATTCTTTTAGGGACTTATTCTGTACATCAAAATTCAAAACTAAAAACTTTTGCCCTGCGACTTTTGTCAAAACTAAAAAAAAATGATGTTCAATAGAAAAATATCGTTCACCCGTAACATATGCAACAGCTGATTTTTTTTTAGTTTTGACAAAAGTAGTTCGAATCGAATTGCAATAATGTGTGGAACAGTTGGTTTTTCTCGAACTCTAAAAGTGGTTCTTAGTTTGAAATATGCCCTTTCGGCTTATTACACCCTTTCTGAATAGCCTTTTATACTAAAACTACGTACCTAAGCCTATCAACTGTGACAATGGGCACGCCGAAGTTGACCTCCACGAATTTAGGGTCACCAAGCTTCCCAGACTGAATTTCCTTCTCCAGCTCGAGGTAGGCTGGCGAGAACCGGGACCAAACCGCTTCCATAAAAAAGAGCTTCTTCTCCTTAGCAAAGTTGATCAGACTCTGGGCTTGCTTAAAGTTCATGCAGAGTGGCTTCTCACATAGCACGTGCTTGCCATTATCTAGGAACATCTTCGAAAGCTCATAGTGGTCCGGGTTCAAGGCTCCGATATACGCGACATCTGGAAAATATCACCTAGTATCAGATAAGGCTGAAATGTTGTTAGTTATAAATTTTATTCCATTTGGTAAAACCACGAAATTAACAGATACTGGGGGAAATTCCGGACTTACATTATCACCAAGGATTATTTATGAATGAGAAATGTACCTACTTAGTCTATATTTTTGTAAGTATTACTTCTGCACTTCGACATCGGTCCATATGTTTAGAATAAACGGGATTCCTACTGTCAACAAACATACAATGATAGGTACACCCCAAAAATAATGCCTCACATCCTTTTATAAAAGTAAATTAATAATAACTGCCTTACGCCCTTACTTAGTATATAAGTAGGTATAAGGAAAAAGGCTACGTAAGAATCAACCAACGTTTTGTTCTATACTGTTAGGCCATGTTAGCCATGCGGTGTAGCCGTGGGCGTCCGAACGAGGAGCGTGTCAGGCGGCCGCAGCCTGCGGCCCGCAGGCGAGCTTTGCTGGCCATATGCTGAGTAGCCTTGGAGGATTTAGGTACAAAAAAAAGAGATAAAACGTGCCTGGATGCGCGGGGCGTCGGTCGGACGACGGGAGGAGCTATCGAGGGACCTCGTGACGACACGCTTGACGATAGATGTATCCTAACGCCCAAATTGTACCTAACCTTGTAATTAAAAGTGGAAAATATATAACCCTGAACTAATAAGACATTTTTATTTATGTATTTAACACACTTGCTTGACCAAATGACCACTTTCCGACTGATGCTGAGCTGAAATACAGTTTGGAATAGAAGACGATTACAATAAATGTACCTATTTGCTCGAAAACTGACTTACCAATAGCATCACTGATAGCAAGAGCCTGATAGCTTTCGAAGACTTTCGGAATATTGTGCAGTTTGGCGAACTCAGCCGCCTTGTCCTTGTTCCTTGCAGCGACGGCTGCTATAACCATGTCGCCTTTATCCGGGTATGTGTTGATGGCGTTGCAGAAATCATGGCTGATCTTGCCAGCTGTCACGATGCCCCAGCGGATAGTCATCTGTTACCATGGAAATAGTACAATATTCAAGTTATCGGGCATTAAGTCAGTGATAGGACAGACGGTCTTATAGAGCACCACGCTTTGCAAGTTATTCAACTGTCTAGTCTGTAGAAGGTAATATAATTACTAATAAAAATAAAAGAAAATTTTATATCATTCATTCATATCTCCCACATTTATGAACCAAATTGCATGAAGTAGTATAAGTAGACAAATAGATTTCAATTTCAAAATTGTGTATTTAGGGAGTAGCTCTCATATGTACCTATGTAATAAAGTAACTTGATTTTGTAGCCGTTTTTCGCTCGAAATTAGTCCGCGCCATACAAGTTGGTGGATGTAAAGTTGCACAATATCCAATCTTGACTGAAGCTCACGCACGTTGATTGGTTATTTCGCAGCTTGTAGCTAACTTCACATCCTTCAACTTGTTTGGCGTGGCCTATAATAACGGTAACAACTAGATAAATATTCACATAATATTTAGCTGAATATTTCCTTCAAAAATAAATAATCAATTAAAGGGGCTTTTATAAAAGGAAAGTGATTTATTTGCTCGATATTAATAACGGCAACAGGTAGACGCTTGAAATATTCACAGAATGTTTAGTAGTACATTCACTTCAAAAACAAGTAATTTAACTAAAATATATATTTTAGGGTGCGGTACGGAACCCTTCGTGCGTGAGTCCGACTCGCACTTGGCCGATATGTTTTTTTAAGTTTGCAGCAAGTAAGATACCTACGATAGAACAAACAATATTATGAATAGAACATTATTATTTTCTAGACCAAAATTTGACTTTTTAGGGTTCCGTACCTCAAAAAGAAAAAACGGAATCCTTATAGGATCACTTTGTTGTCAGTCTGTACGTCTGTCCGTCTGTGTGTATGTCAAGACTCTTTATCTCGAGAACGAGTAAAGATATCGAGCTAAAATTTAAACTATATACGTATATCTATGGTATCTTCCAGTTGTGTAAAAGAAAAACTTCTCAGTTACCGTATACAAAAGTTAGAACCGTTTATGTCGTAAAATACCGCATATTTCGACACTCACAAAAATCAAAACCTACAGGGTACTTCCCGTTGACATCGAACTATGAAATTTAGCGAGAAGCATTGTCTCAGAGTACACATATTGGAATAAATCTGAAAACTGTACATTTTTATTTAAATCACAAAAATAGGGCTTCAAAATTCACAAAATATGGGTTTAAAATTCAAAGTGTGTAAATCGTATCATATAAGGTATCATATAAAAGAGCTTCATTAGCTCATGCTAAAACAGGTTATTAATTATTTTAACAATTTTCGATGAATGACGAGAAAAGTAAAAAAAAATAACTTTTGTCGATGATGATGATGAGTATAGAGATTTTAACAACGTACTTCCCAATTTTGTGAAATTTTCTGGATTTGTACGGAACCCTCGGTATGCGAGCCTGACTTGCACTTGTCCGGTTTTTTTTATTATGTGTGACATTGTTTATGAACACGGTTTGTATTTATTTTTTTAATGTATGAAGGAAGAATTAATTTTTACTTTTGACGATTGTTTACTTATACGCATTAATGAAAATAAATGAAATGAAAAAATATTTACCTTGATTCTTCACTTACCTTTTAATATAAATATTCCTACTTATTTCACTTCAACAAGCAACTCGAGACTGGATTTCAGTACAAACATTATATATTTTTATGAAAATGATAAGAACATCACTTAAGGTTTGATAGCATATCACAAGCCTATCAATATGACATAAATAGTCATTTTGTTGTGAAATGTAATTATCTCTAGATGCATGGCCGGATTTAGAGGTGGTAAGTAAGTTCGTATAGGCTGGGTGGCTAGCCCTGGTGTCAGAGTTTTCAGGCCGCCTGAAGGCCTCTGACATGGCTAAACGGTTAAAACAACCGAGACCTACAATTTAACGAGGTGGTAACAAATAGTAAGTACTCCTTTAAGATGGAAAAGTAACTTCCACGTATACTGGCTTACTGGTAATCAATTAGCATCCTCTTAGGGGCTTATTCTATACATCAAAACTAAAAACTTTAGTTCTGCGACCTTTGTCAAAACTAAAAAAAACAGCTGACGGTGAATGATATTTGTCTACAGTCTAAGTCGTTTTACAAATAATAATAATAATAATTTTCCAACAAAGTACAGTAGACAAAGGTAAACCAGCGAAAAAAACCAAAAGAAATGTTGTTTGTATCCTTAACCCTGGACAGTTCCCTCTCTAAATCCGGCCCTATCTATCTCGACAAAGTTTGACATAATAGAATAAGTGCTCAATCATCTGAATGAGTAGTACTTGTTTTTGATAACAAATACCTATTCAAGTAGGTAGGTAATTATGATTTGCTATTTTATTCTATTACATACTCGTAATATACAGGGTTAAGCTAGAAACATACTATCGGACGCGGCTTACGGACGCGACTGACAGCCGAATCTTAGTCTTAAAACATCCGGTGTACCAGATCGCTTTCGGACGTCCGAACGCTCAAGGTCGTCCGAAGGTGACGTCCGCGACTTATGTCCGATAGTGTGCACGGCTCAGTGTATTTTCATAGTCTAGATACCTATCAGTCGCGACTGTCAGTCGCGTCCGTCAGCCGCGTCCGATAGTATGTTTCCGGCTTCATTGGTAATCAATTAGCATCCTTCTTCTTCTTTATATTGGCGTGGCGTGGAATAAGTATATTTGCCAGTGTCGGGTATACTGTATGAGTTTAAACATTTTTTATATTTTATCAAAATAGTTACAGTCGTAGTCACGTCATAATCTAAAATAGTCGCGAGTCCACACATAGTCCAAGTCATACCCCAGTAAAGCAGTGCATACTTTACTAGAGGCATCTATGGAGTTTTGGTAACAACACGATAAGTATACCACATTTTATTACTTGTCTACACTCATGGACGTAATTCAGCTCATATTCAACGAAATATCACAATTTTTCACTTTCATTAATAACGAATTTTTAGAAGTCGTAGAACAAAATATGTTAGTTTTGATGTACAGAATAGGTATGCCCTCACAAGAATGCTAATTGATTACCAGTAGTAAGTATATCAAAGGTTAATTAATGAGAGCACGGTTATGATATCTAACAGTACCTTTGATTATTTATAATCTAAGAACAGTACCTATTCCGTCTTCATTCAAATGTTCGGAACGCGAATCATACCTACGCGCCTTGGAGCGGGGTATGCTCTTGGTATGCTACTCAGCCGCGGCGCGCCGCAGTGATGAACGAACGTGTGGGTTTGTAACTAGTAAGCGTGCGATTGACAATTTTATGGTTCCTCGTTACTCGTTTTACTACAGAACCATAAAAACATAAAAATTCAATAATATGTTTTTAATTGAACACCTCATTTTAATTCATAATAGAGCAAGAGCCAGCGGTCCCCAGGCTTTCGGTAAAGTATAAAAGCTGTAAGTTTCTCAAAGTATGTCCCCAACACAGCTAAGAACGAACCCCGTCTATGAAACTTGGGTCGCGGTGGCTTTCGCAGGTATCAGTTAATAAAAGTGTGTAAAATTGTGTGTTAAATTTGGTAAAGTATAAAACTCAGTTTTTACATAATATTTTACTTATAATAATCCTAGAAGTCACCTTGCCGAAAGCCAGACACTTCGTACGGTTGCAACCCTCTGCCAGACACCCTTAAAGTATATTTTATTGTTACTATAGGTACTTATGGTATAGTATAAAAGCTGCAATTTATATATGTTATTTGGAGAAAACTATCAAATTATGTTTTCTCAATAGCCAGATACAGATAGTGTTGGGGACATACTTTGAGAAACTTACAGGTTTTATACTTTACCGAAAGCCTGGGGGCCGCTGGCTCTTAGACAATAACGAATTTCTCTTTTGTAATAAATATAATAATTTTACATCATATTAGGAACAATAAATGATTCCAAACTAGAAAGAAACTCAGGTACCTAGCTAATAAGTAAGTAGATGAAATTAAAATACTGAAGGGCTGCCCATAGCGCGTGAGATGTTCTGCGTGGCCACGTGGGGCTGTAGGTATATGTACCTATGAGATAATAATATTAATATGATAATATATTTCAAGGACAGGGCCGAGTCACAATACTGTTAGATATCATTACCGTGATGAGAGTACGAAAATTAATGCAGCGGCCAGCAACAGAGGCATCGATGGACGTGCGTGAGTTTTGGGCCGAGGCGAAGCCGAGGCACACATACGTGAGTCCATCAATGCCTAGGTGTGGCCAAGGCTTGTACCTATAGTACTCTTCTCAAATAATGCAAGGAAATTAACTTTATTATATAAATTTATTATTTATTTACTCAGGATCTATATCGATGACAACATAGCCTACACTATTGAAAAGGTACGTACCTAAGCTCTGTTTTGTTCAGGGCGCCCACGCCTGATACTTTTTGACCGACGAACCGGAGGAGGTATACAATTCATAACTTTTTTCATAGTAGTCCGATTCCAATCATTCTTTTGTTATTGGAAAGAGTATACTTCGAAATTAGTCCCATTTAAATTTTATCGAAATCGGCTAAGCCATTTTTGATAAATCAACAATCTTGTGATAAATGTTACATTGATCCGTGCGAAATATTCGCGAATTCTGTACACGGGTGAAGTCGGTCATGCTATATTTTGCAAAAAAATAATAATGTAGTTTGTGTTTTTTAACGTTTTCGCCCCTTTTTACCCCCTTAGGTATTTAATTTCAAAAAATCCTTTCTTAGTACACCCCTACGCATCAAGATAAATAGATACACCCTCCAAATTTCAAAGGTCTGCGTCTCTGCGATCAGTAGTTTAGGCTTTGCGTTGTCTGTCAGTCAGTCAAGACTTTGGTTTTTATAGATATAAAAAGAAAATAGATTATGATGAATAATATGTTAGTTGAAAACTTTAATTCTTCTTGTTTGTTTTTAACGGATTGGCAGTTTGCATTAACGATTTACTCGTAACTACCATATCTCCCTTTAATCGAAGTGCTATTGCGCTCACTATTTTTAGGGAAACAATAATTTAATTAATGCAGTTGCAAATTGGTTCTTTGTCAATACAAAAACGTTATTATCTAATTTATCTACATATTTTTTTTTATTATCCAGAATTTATTAATTCAAGTCAATGTCCATACAAATTATAGTCAAATAATAATGATATATATGACTACCCAAAATTTACTTGTTTATTATCTAATAAACGTTTTTGTATTGACAATTAGGGTTATAAATTGTAATATAACAGTATTTAGTTATATCATGATCGCCAGTGGCGTTCGTTGGGAGTATACCTTTAAATTTTGTATGCTATTGATGTCGGTTGTGCCAAGTTAGGCGAAAAATAAATTATATTGTTGTTGGACTAAAAAATCGTTCCATTTTTAAATTACACGGCAGATAAGAATTTAAATAGTAAGTTAATCTGGCCTTAAAACACAACAGATATCCATGGATTTTCATACAATTTTTGCTGACCGCTGCTTGCATGTTTTTGTACTTTCACTGCTGAGGTACTTTTGTAAGGTGCCTGCAAATCCTCAAACGCCCACGTTAGGCGCGGGCAGACGCCTCCTCGTTCATACCGCGCTGGCGTCTCTATGCGAGTAGGTACTAAATACCAGGCGCTTTAGCCGCACTGGCCCTTGTACCGCCGCGCCAGACGACTTTTTACCAGTACGACTTCTCACGCGCGGCGCGTTTACACTCCTAGCTCCCCCTACAACCCACCTATGCCTGTGACTTATATTGATGAGCTTTTTAACTGTATTTTTGGAAAAATAATGAAAAATTTTTTCATGAAAAAAAAAATAGATTAAAAATTTTATCTCAAAACTGCACATGGACGTAAAGTGAAGATTAATTATTAAACTGTTCACTAATTATGTTATACAAATAGTTATTGTTGTAACGAAACGGCTGACGGCGAAGCTGTAGAGTTTGTGGAGTAAGGACTTGTTGAGTTAAGGCGTGTAGAGCTTGGCTCTACATAAGATCTGACAACTTTTTGAAAGTGTGAACTGTGGTCTTGGCTATATTTCAGATGAAAATGTTTTTGTTGGATTTATGAGTCTTTGTCCAATATGTCCAATTCAACCACCTACTCTTCTCATAGGTACATACACAGGTTTTAACAGCAATTTAAAAGTAAAAGAGCAACTTTGTATAATCATTTTATTTAAAACAACATATGAGCATTCATTAGTCTTATAAAAAATTTTCAACTTATTTCAATTACATAGTTTACCTAATTTTCACTTATTTAAATGTATAACATACTATAAAATATAAAGATTATAATTTAAAATTTTGTAACGATCCCTGTATAAATTCCAAAAGCTACCAGATTAACACCTTTAATTAACTTGAACTTTTAAAAATTGTAACTAGACGATTCCAAGTGCCTGTATTGTGTCTACGGAATAAAGAAATTTTGACTTGACTTGACTTGACACCAGCGGCGGGGTGGGCGCGGCACTTAGTTCCAAATCATTTAAAAGTTCGTTATAAGGATAGTTTAAAAAACGCCAAAATTGCAGTTGCCATACAATTCCCGTTTGGACCAGAAATATTCATCACGCCATAAATATAACCACGTCGCATTATTTTATTTTGAGACAATACGTAACTATGTATGTACCAACTTAATATTCTTAATTTCAACTGTATCTGATGTCAGAGCTGAAGACCTCAACAGGCGAATTTTTGGCCATATTATTTTTAACCACATTCAAAATGCGAAATATTTTTTAAAGAAATCGATCGACACTAGCAACAGTTATTTCTATCATGATTTAAGCCAAACAAAAATTATCTGTTTCTACATATGTTGTTGATTCCCCTAATTTATGGGGTAATAGGTAAAAGGTAGAAACCGTAACATGTAGCTACAAACCTCAGAGCAAATAAAAAAATCCCGGGAGAACGTCGTTCAACAGTCAATTGAAACCGGTTTTTTATACATGTGTGAGTGTGTCGCTTTTGCGCCGCCATATTTGACTGACAAGCCAAGGCGTAGTTTCATAGTTACCTGGATGTGTGTGTAATTGTCTGTACACGGCGAGGTGTAGTTTTTGTAGGCTTCACTTGTTTGTTCACAACATTCTCTCTTGATTTTTTTATTTGCTCTGAGCTACAAACTAGCAATTTTGGCGTCTACTAGGTGTTGAATAGTTGATCCTTTTAAGGGTATTGTAGATCGTCGACGTCGTAGTGAACGCCGACTTGTTGACGAACCGAGTCCTCTAGTTTTGCCAGGATGAGACTGTCCTGCCACGTCATCCGCGGCGACTCGGTGAGCCCTAAAACAAGCAACATTTAGTCTGAAACAAACCAACCAAGGAGGTAACTATTTAAAGGTTTTATTTAAAATAGAACGCTGTTGATTGAAGAAAAAAAAAAACAAACACGTTGGCGCGTGAAAAATCATTGTTGTTGGAGTTTTGGCGGGAACGCGGAAAAATAATGTCGCCTCATTGAATTATTTTGTTAAACTTGTGTTTTTATCAGTGATGATTAGTGAAAAATGAATGAAAAGTGAATTATGAGCTGATGATTCACGTGCATGAGTGTAGGCAAGTGATATAATGTGACGTATCATGTTGTTCCGTGTTGTTTCCAAAACTCCATAGACGCCTCTAGTAAAGTCTCCACTGCTTTACTGAGGTATTACTTGGACTATGTTTGGACTTGACCATTACTTTATTGGACTATGACGTGACTACGACAGTGACTATTTTGATAATATATTTTCAAAAATTATTAAAACTTAAGACTTGACACTGACAAATGCACTATAATGCGACGCCAAAACTAAGAAGAAGAAGAAGAATGATTGTTGTTCGTTGTTCGTCATTCATTTTGAAAATTATTTTAGTAAGTAATTTCCGCGCAGTTTTGAGAAAAGTAAGTTGTTACAAGCCTTGGCCACACCTAGACATTGATGGACTCACGTATGTGTGCATCGGCATCGCCACGCTTTGTCCATCAATGCTTTTCTTGCTGGCAGCTGCAGTAATGTAATAATGCTTAAAAGCGTAAGTTACAACGAAAAAAAACCAATGGATCGATGTGATATTTTTCCATGATTGTTATTTGAATTTCAGAGTAGCATTTTGTCCTGCACACAGAATAGTTTATGCGAGAGATTGTCAACTTAACGGAACATTGCTAAATGAAGTTTCGGCGCGTATCTAGCAGAATATACCTCGTATCTTTAAAAATATTTTTTTATGGTTTTCAAGTGTTCTACAGCTCCATTTTTGCGTCTTACATTCATACATTCGTTTGCGTCCATTGTTGAGCCACATTTATATTGACTAAGGCGGAGAGTGGGTATGTGAAGTAATAAGTCCTGTAGAGTGTAGAATTAGAAGCTTGGCTCTACATGAGATCTGATAACTTTTTGATGGTACGAACTGTAGTCTCGTCTTGGCCCCATTTTACATGAAAATGTTTACTATTGGATATCATTTCTTTTTGTAGATTATAACAAGTACTTACTCTTATCAATTTGCAAACCGAAATTTTTGGAAGTCCCATACAAACTTTTATCCCCCAGTTTTAGGGGTTGAGGGTGATTTACTAAAAAAATACTTAAATACGTATTTCATATTTTACAACAAGAACTTCATTCATCAATTTTCAGGCATCAACATTTGCAAAAGTCACGTACAAACTTCCATCCCCTAATTTTTAGGGGTTTAATGGGGTGGGGGGTTTGATTTACTAAACATCCTAAAATAAGTTTTTTATTATTTCTAAACTCCTTCTTCATATCATTTTTCAGACTTCCAGCATAAAAAATTGTGGAAGTGTCATATAAATTTTCATCCCCTAATTTTAGAGGTTGGGGGTAAAAGTTCCAAGGTTTAGAAGGAATAAGGAAAAGAAGATTTTTGTCTGTCGTATGTGTACCATTACCAGCCTATATACCAAATTACAGCTTTCTAGGACTTCAGGAAGTACCCTATAGGTTTTGATAACTATCAGTGTGTCAATGAGTCAGTGACGAAATCGGGGTTTTTAGACATCCATAAAATCTAAAGTATAAGAGCTATGCAATTGAAACCTTATCAAAGTCTATTATGGACATGATATCCAGTATACTAGATAAATCTAGTAAACTCCAAACTCAAGTTATGAGGCTCGGCGAAACATCGGCGAACCGCTTCGAGAAAAGGTTATGTACGCTTGGCTCGTCTTGGAGGATAATGTACCTATTTAGTAATCACAAAAATATTAATTGGATCTTCAAGCCAGATTTTTTTCACATCAGCCACTAAATTCAAAAAAGTAAATTTATAGGTACTACTTGAAAACATAAACCTTAATTAAGGCATAAACTAAGTCATAGCCGTTTCATGTGTAAACATTTTAATATAAAAGTTATTACCTTCCTTGATGCACCTAGAAGCCTCTAGAGCCTCGAAGACGAGTCCTGCGCTGTTGTCGAAGTTGTACGGGATGCTCGACCGGTGCAGAGGGAATGAGGACCTTTCTCCATTCGCGTGGATCACTACCGTTGGGAAGTGGAACGGGTCTTCCACCTTTAACAAAAGTAGGTATTTGAACATGGAGCTTTTCTTGAGATGCTTTGGAAAAACTTGGACAGATAGCATATCGTAAGACGCCACGATTACAGATTGGGGGCTACGCCCATATATTATTCTCGGCAGACTGTTATGTTGTGATGCTCAGGGTAAAAGGGTGAAACTTTGCATTTAGCAGTAGCGATAACTAAATGCAGAGGTCCAGGCATTAGGGCGATAGGCAAATAGTATTCCTAAGATCTTCCTCCTGCAGTGTCCTTGCCAAATGCAACAGACCGTAGCAGATAAAACACAGTCTGTTCTACGAGTATTAACCTTCATAAACCTCATAGCGCAAAACTTCTAGCTTCTTAAACGTATTGCCTTAAGACAATCGTGAATCGAACAGTGTTTTCGCGTTTTCTGTAGAACATCAAGAAAGTTGACGGTTCATTTTTGATAAAATTTACGTTCTAGGAGAAAACACGTTTTACCTCTTGAATTATAACAAAATGTTCGTACGTCATATTTTTTCCGAAGTTTTTAGTATCTGTATACTTTTCAGCCAAAGTTTTGCGAAAAATATGACTTTTTAGATGCTTATAAAGTTATAACTAGTTTTTGTAGATTATTAAAAATACTGTAAAAACGTATAACGTCTTAGCTTAACGATCGAAGTGCTGAAAACATGAAAAAAAAACTTAATTCGGATAATATTTAGGGGTAGATAACAGATTATTGTTTTTATATGGTCAAGTTGGCACCTCATAATCGTCTTAAGTCTACGTATCTGGTCTGAAATGACATTTAGCATACAATATACCGAAGCATCTCCTTGCGGCCCGACCACCATTGCCTAAGTTTCGACTCAACGTTGAGCGTGGCTCGCCTGCCGCCCTAATACTCCGCAAGTATGACGCTGTCGATCAAATCTATTCCGTCAGCCTTGAGCTCGCCAATATTCGTCACCTTCTTTGAAGATAAACTGGAACTGGAGCGTGTAGACGCCGCTTTATTACTACCAGCCTACAGGGTATACGACTACGTACCGAAGCATTTCCCTTCGTCCCAAGTTCCCAACCACAGTAGCCTTAGCCACAGTGGCCTGAGTTTCAAATCGACGTTGAGGTACCATAAGGTACTAATTATATATTCTGTGGTTGAGGGTCGCTCGCCTGCCGCCTTTAGTATGACGGTGTCGGCAAGGTCGACTCCGTCAGCATTGAACTCTTCGATCGTCACCTTTGAAGATAAACTGCGCGACCTGGATCGTTTAGATGCCGATATATCACTACTAGCCTGCAAGGGTTTAATACTGCCACGTACCGAAGCATGTCCCTTCGTCCCGACCACCGTAGCCTTATTCCAAAGCCTGAGTTTAGAATCGACGTTGAGGGTCGCTCGCCGGCCGCCTTCATACTCCAGTATGACGGTGTCGACCAAGTCTACTCCATCATCGTTGAGCTCGCCGATGGCCGTCACTTTCTTGGGCTCGTCTTTGAAGATAAACTGCGCGAATTGGAGCGTGTAGATCCCGATATCCATGATTGCGCTGCCGCCGAGCTCTTTCTTGCTGGAATCACGACACAATAATTTTACTATTGGCTTTGAAAACCGTTATCGTATCATTTAGTGGCAACTTATAATATTGCTATGGCCTACGGCTTCGAAAGATTTGAAGCAGAGCAAATGATAGGGGAGAAAATAGTAATAAGTAAAATTTGGGAATTCATGCATGATACAAATATTAGAGATAGTTTTATGAAATTTTGTATTAAAATAGCTAGCAAAGTGATAATAAGAAATAAATAGATATACAAAAAATTATTGAATATTTATATCATAAGATATATCTATATCAATAATAACAGACCTATAGGGGCAAAGAAAAATAAGAAAATATACAAAAATATAAGCAATATATAAGCAAAAATAGAAACAATCGCACAACGTATGGCTCTAATGAGCCATAAGTATGTGTGAGTGTCGGGGAACTGAATGTAATAGATAATAATACTTCAAACTAGTTTGTACTTTAAATATATTAGATAAAAATAAAAGTATTTTAAGAGATTTTTGAAATTTTTTGTCTGGATAGTCTTTTTTGGAAATATGTCGAAATTGTCAAGATTAATGTATGGTATATGTTACGAAGATGGGAAATTTGAAAATTAGCTAAGAAATAAAAATTCAAAATAAACAAAACCTCAGATAAAGTCCGAGGAAACTATGAATTAAAAAAAAAATAAAAAAAAACATATTGCTATGGTGCAAAGTCAAAGTCAATTCAAATATAATATAAACAAATAAACAAAGTGAATCTAAACAATAAGTACCATTCAAACTTATGGCGTCTCTGAATACGAGGAGAGACGTTTCGCAGCAGCAAATTGACAGGCCACCATTTAAGCCATTGGGCATTGAGTAAATTGGGTTTGATTCGGCCGTCATTCCGTGTTAACTTGTACCATAGAAAATAATTGTAATTAATCTGTGGGTTAAATTATCAAAAAAATTTGGATACGTATTTTTTGCGACATTTTACTAATAGATAGATAGATAGATAATTCTTTATTAGCTTAACCAAATACAATATAAACGCATGTAAAATAAAAATTAGTTATACTAAATGGCGGCCGCTAAATTTATTACGCTTATCGCTTCAAGCGATTTCTTCCAGGCAACCTAATTATAATTAGGTATAACTTTTGGAAACGTAGTTTGTTTTTTTTTAAATAAAATTTATCACAACTTCCATAATAGGTACATTTATTTATCGTGAGGAGATTTTGGCAAATTTAAGACCCAATCAATTGTTTATTGCATCATATGTAGTATAATTTACATGCAGGTCTTAAGAAACATGTTTTGTGTCTATATTCTATAAGTTATACATATGACCCTTTTAGGGTATAGCAATATTGTGCGGAGCGATTTATTTGTTTCAATTTGCTATTTTATGACTGTCCAATAGGTACTCGTTTAATGTGTATTTCGTGATAAGTAGGTTCTTTAATACTTTTGCAAATTCGATTTCGCCTTCAATTTTCTTAATTTCGACCGGAAGTTTATTAAATATTTTAACAACCATCGAGCATGGCCCGGAGCTGTGTACTCGTATCGATAATTTTGATTTCGGTAACATTAAATTATGTTGATATTGGGATCTGGCAGGATGGACACGTGCGCTTGATAGTTTTGTGAAAAACCCTTGACAAAAACTTGAGGAACATCATTTTACATTATAGAATTACATAAATAAAATATTCCATAAGACAGTTAAGTCACTATACATAAAAATACTATAATATCGTAAATAGAACGAGTTCCCTAGGAATGAGGAAAATCTTATAATTTTTATTCATGCAGTGTTTCCCTACCAGTAAAACTAAGAACAAGGAAAGTTTCTTGTAACTTTCCTTGTGAATGTTACTTGCTCCTGGTATTGATGTGATTTTTTTATTATAAACTCTAGGTTACGCCCGCGTGATAATTTGGCATCTCATATGAACCTTTCATTTTTCCAAAATTAAAACTAGTATATGTCTATGAATGATCTTTAAAAATAAAAAAAAGTCACGCAAAAAATTAAGTTTATCTTTACTTCCGAAAACAATAAAAAAACATACAGTTGTATTGAGAGAGTCTTTCTTTTTGACAGTACATCCATAAAGTACATTATATATACAGGTGCATCGAATCAAAGTTTTAATGTACGCAACCTTATAGGAACTCAACTTTTTGGGCCTTGAGGCATTAATGGTACTAGTCACATATAGATATGTGAATAGTACCATCAGTGGTACTGATCAATGGTACTAGCGACATAGAGGATATAAATTCTACGTCGCTACTACCACAATGGTACTAGCGAAGTATACATACGTGAGTAGTACGTGGTAATCAATGGAACTAATCAATGGTACTACAGACAGAAAACCGAAAAAAGCTTTGTATCAGTAATAGATACCATTGATGGAATATAATAGACATTATAAAACGCTGTTTCAGTTCGTTCACATTTGCCCAGAAACCGACCACACATAGTGCCCTGAGTCAATATTCATCAATTAGAGTCCATTAAACCCATTGACTGTAAATTGGTTGCTAAATGCACAATAGATATGACCTCTGATAAGTCCTCTGTCGTCTCGAGATACCTAACTATCTATTTGCATTAGAAATGCAAATACCGATAGAGCACTGTTTAATTGTTTATTCATCTAGAGTTTGTGCAATAAGAGAAGCATCGTAGGTGAGGTCGCCCGTGTGCCATTTTACTTATTTTGTTACGTTGACAATACTGCTGTCATTGCTGGTACAAATAAAGGCTGAAACACACACACGGCGGGCGCGGGTCGGGCGCGGTGCAGGGCGGGAGTACGGCGTGTCTATTAGTACCTGTTTCAATGGACGACAACACACAGAACGCGTGCGCGGGACGGACGCGGGGCGGGCCGTGCGCGGGAGCCGCGCGCCAGCCGCGCCCGTCGCCCGCCACTACAGACAGAGCGCGGGACGCGCGGGTCGGGCGCCGTTGCATTCGTTGGATTTCGTCGTAATACAAGTATTCACCAACAAGTGTTCATACAGAGAGCGTGCGCGGGTCGTGCTCAGCGCGTGTTGTGAATACGTCAATGAGCTTTTGTATTTTTTTACAATTTCGCTATGGATCTCAATGAAAAAATTATTGAAAGTGTTCGTAAACATACTTGTTTGTACGAACCAAGATACCACTATCCCAACTCTAAAAATGTCAATCTTCTATGTCAATGTCACTGTCGCAGAGATCAAGCTATATTTTATGCAGTACACTTTTTTTATTTATTTCATGAACCCATGTCCTTTTCTTTTTTCGGGCTCTTCTTTTTAAAATGAGTAGAAAAAGTAGTTATTCTTCCGTGTCCGAATCCTCCGACATTTTCAATCACACTGAGTTTTCACAGCAATCGATGCTGCTAACAAGGTAGGTCGACCCGTCCCGCCACGCCACCGACCCGCGCCGTGCCCGCGCGATGTGTGTTGATAATGGAACAGCGCGTGTCACGCGAAGAACACGACCCGACCCGCGCCCGACCCGCGCCCGCCGTGTGTGTGTTTCGGCCTTAAGAGTGTTTGATACTTGGTATACACCAATTCGGTTTTCATCAGTAGACTTGCGTGTACCAAGTAGTCGGCTAGAAGTAAATATTTTCTTTGGTAGTCGGTACCTTGGCTGCTGACTAAAATCTTATTGTTAGTTCACCGTAACGCCATGACTGTTCTCTTTTTGCACAAACTCTGAAGGTAGAAATGATGTAATGAACGTTAGTTTTGATGTACAGAATAAGCCCCTAGAAGGATGCTAATTGATTAGAAATAACCCTGTATATTAGATATATTGTTGATATAATTGATATATATATACGTTTGACTGTATTAAATTGTACTTCTTTATGTTGAATTTAGTATATTTGTTAATTTTAAATCTAGAGTCATTTGGCTTTAGTATTTCTTTTTTATCCTTGGTAAAGTTATTGAAGTTTTACTGAAATGTTTCGGTATTTTGCTCGGTCTCGGTTGGTTCTCGGATGGGTAAAGAAGTTTTTAGTATGAGCAAAGTCTACCCACCCGTGCCCCTTTAGAAGCTACGCCCACGTATAGCACGTCCACTGCTAAGCACTAAACCCCCTTCAGATTTACACTAACCTTGGAATAGGCTTCTTTCCGAAATGTACTTAAAATCTTAATCCGTACATAGATAGCCACTTAGCCAGTTTATCCACAAGAACTCCTTACGATGCACTAGCTTGACAGCTAACAATCAGCTCCACAAGTCATTAGGTGTATTATGAGCCTTCCTCATAATACACTGACTTAATAAATACATTATACTAATACATTTAACTTGCAACCTTTTTTAAATTAAAATTTTATTTCAGGCTTTTGGCATGAGTAAAGTGCCAGTAAAAATTCCCTTGGATAAACGTACTTTGGGTCCAGTTTTGCTCCAAACTCAACTACATGTAGATAAAATTCGAGAGTTGCCTATCCAAACACATCATATTTTTATTTTGCTTAGATGATTTTGATCGTCAATTGTAGTACCTAACTATCAAGCCATTGTGAATAATATTTTTTCTCTTTACACATTTTTTTATCTCGAATTACGTAGAATAATGTTATGACCTTTTACCGCTCGAGTCTCGATATCTCTATGCTTGTAATTAATTTAGTACCATTGCCATTCCTTGGTCGAATATTTGTTAGTTTTTATAATTATATGTACTGTACTGTACTCGCCTTTATAATAGTCTACTGCAGGACGTACACCTACCCACGAAAGGTGATTGGGCTATATCCACCACGTTGGCCCAGTGCGGGTCGGTGGAATCTCATACGCCCACTCGCCTGGTTTTTCGGTGAAGGAAAACATCGTTAGGCAACCTGCATACGTCCGATATATACGTATAATAAATCATTTAAGCAGGTATACTTTTACAACCTAGTCTCAAAAATTGTACACCATTTTACAAAATTGTCTACAATTTTACAGACGTTAGCTATGGATTATAACATGCAGAATAATTTTAAGAATTCGTTTTAAAATCGTTTACTTTCGACTTTGGTAGGTAATATCTTGCTAAGCAGTTTTAAAAACTGATATTACTTATCGCTTACGTTTTAACTATCTGTATTTATTTATGTATGTAAGTAGGTTTATTTTTATTTTATGTATTATAAGAAGTATTTGTGTATGCCTATTATTATGAAGTGTATTTTATTGTTTTTGGATATTTATAGCTTTACTTTATTTATTTATGTTTACACCACCGTCCACGTCAATTACATGTTTCCACACAGTAGAGGTTGTCTGGAAGAAATCGCTTTTAGCGATAAGACCGCCTTTTGTAGTACCATTCTTCTGTCGTTATTTCTTTTTCTGTTATGTTTTTCTACTTGTGGTGTCAATAAAGTGTTTTGTATTGTATTGTAATCTAGTAAATCGAGTCATTACCGATTTGTTTGACCAATATATAATATCCCGAGATCCCACCGCAAGAACATCCCGCTCATAGCGTACACAGTTCAAACCAATTTTTTATGTAATCATATGAATAGGAGAATATATTTAAATAGGGTTGCCTTGCGATATTTGGCAAGTATTTGAAATTTAATAATGTTTAATTAATTTATAGGAAAACATATCCTTCATTTGTTTTTATATACTAGGTAAATGTATTGAATAGGAGACTGACTACATATAAACCACCTGGTTACCTTGCGAAATTTGGCCGCCAGTATTTATGATTGAAAATGTTTGATTATTTTTTGGCAAAACATTTCATTCACTTGTTTTTAGATACATTACGAAGCTTAGAATATATATACAAAATGAAGGATATGTTTTCCTATAAATTAATTAAACATTATTAAATTTCAAATACTTGCGGCCAAATTTAGCAAGGCAACCCTATTTAAACATAATTTCCTATTCATATAATTACATAAAAAATTGGTTTAAACCGTGTACGCTATGAGCGGGATGTTCTTGCGCTGGGATCTCAGACTATAAGTAGGCAAAGACACCCATTAAAACCATATTGTAAAATATAATTCGAATCTGGATAAGATCTCATTGGCCTGTGCCAATAACTGTTCCGAAGGCATCACATAACATTGATGCGATTAATTTTACAAGCTAAAATAATTAATATTCGACACAAATCCCTCAAAAGAACAAACGCAGACCCTTAAGAGCCACGTGGCAATCTTATCTATCGCAAGATAAGTATGCATAAACATTTAACTATTTCATAAGTGATAACAGCCACCCAAAGTAGTAAGTTATTTCACCTAAGCCTAATAATATATACAATAACTATATTTAACCCTGGCATCCCACAGGATCTTTAATTTTTTTCCTGGATAAAAGTAGCCTATGACGTAATGACCTTTGGAACCTCTTTGGAACTATATCCATACCAAAAATCAAGTCCGGATGGACTCATGCTCTGTTGCCGCGTAAAAAAGTAGCAAACAAACGATTTTCGTTTATTTTTTTTCGAACACCACCAACAAAAACAATTTCTATTTATAACATTAGCAAGAATACTATTACATATACTATCTATAGTAATACATAGGTACATACCTAAGCCTATCAACTGTGACAATGGGCACACCGAAGTTGACCTCGACGAATTTAGGGTCACCAAGCTTCCCAGACTGAATTTCCTTCTCCAGCTCGAGGTAGGCTGGCGAGAACCGGGACCAGACCGCTTCCATGAGGAACAGCTTCTTCTCCTTAGCAAAGTTGATCAGGCTCTGGGCTTGCTTAAAGTTCATGCAGAGAGGTTTCTCGCAGAGCACGTGCTTGCCATTCTCTAGGAACAGCTTCGAAAGCTCGTAGTGGTCTGGGTTTAAGGCCCCGATATACGCGACATCTGGAAAAGATTATCTAGTATCGGATAAGGCTGAATTCTAGTTAGTGCAGTGCTCGCAAATATGTTTCAGGTCTTTGGAAGTTGGCAAGCGGCTGCTCAGAAAACATATTTCAGGTGTCGGGCCTGCGCCTACATGCTTAGTGCGAGACTCGTGCTAAACTTCAGAGATCTAAAAAAGATATGCGAGTAGGTAGGTACTGTACCTACTCTTTATTCCATTTGGTAAAACCACGAAATAAACAGATACTGGCGGAAATGTCGGCATAGATTCGCAGCAAGTGTTATAATTGCGGAATGTAGCGTTTATGAATGAACCTACTTATACATCGATAATGATCAAATCCAAGTTCGACTGGCATATTTACATTGGTCCAGTTGTGTACAATAAAGGAATCTCTACAACAGATCAATAAACATACAATTGTAGGTACATCCCCAAAACACTGCTTTTCTTGGTCATTTGGGTAGAAGGGCTTTAAGAGCTGCACCTTATACTTATCATCAGTATCTTTTTTCTTTATCTCACTGGGTGGGGTCACCACAACTAGTTTCTGTTCGCCAGTTCACTCTGTCATAATTATGTCATCGCAACAACTCCTTTCTCTTGCATATCATCTTTCACATAATTCATTCGATTTCATCCACACTTTCTTTCCTACTTGTGTACAAATCAAACTGTTAATAAAGAGTGCTTATACCAGATCCAACAAGTAGCTAGCTTTTATTTTTACGTTCTAAATACACTTATTTATACAGGGTTATTGGAAATCATTTAGCATCCTTTTAGGGGCTTATTCGGTACATCAAAACAAACAACTTTTATACTGCGACTTTGGTCAAAACTAAAAAAAAACAGATATTCCATACATTTTGTCGAGGGTGAACGATATTTTTCTATGGAACATTTTTTTTTTGAGATTTGATAAAATTTCGTTGAAGAATAGTTGTTAGTTTTAAAGTACAGAATAAGCCCCAAAAAGGATGCTAATTGATTGCCAATTGACCCTGTGTACTTCTAGGATGTTGCTGAAATGTGTTCTACATTAAAGACTATTGCGTTAATGAATAACTTACCGATAGCATCACTAGTAGCAAGAGCCTGGTAGGTGTCGAAGACTTTCGGAATGTTGTGCAGTTTGGCGAACTCAGCCGCCTTGTCTTTGTTCCTTGCAGCGACGGCTGCTATAACTAAGTCGCCTTTATCAGGGTACGTGTTGATGGCGTTGCAGAAATCATGGCTGATCTTGCCAGCTGTCACGATGCCCCAGCGGATAGTCATCTGTTCAAAATTCAAATAGTTAAGTTATCGGGCATCAAGTTAGTGTCGCCTGTTTTTTTTAATTCTCATCTTAAAATCAGATAGATTTAAGTAGGTATGTATCGTATCTCCTTCGTAGACCTTCGTTCGAGATTTCGGTATGTTTCGTATCTCCTCCGTAGACCCTCGTCTCTGAATTACTCATTGTAGAGAAGGCGGCTTAAAAACTAACACCAGGGCTAGCTAACTTATTAACGACTAATTGTGTGAAGATGTGCTGCACGATCTTGTATACAAATGATTACGATTATAAAAGACCAATGTACGTAGCGATATAATAGAGATCTAGAATAGTCAAGTTGTTCAAATCAACAATTGTTTCCATTGGTACCCAACTAACACAATAAGTTCTATAATAGCTATAGAGCCAATCCAATAATTTCCTAAGGTAATAGGATTAAGTGCTAGAGCATGCTCTGCAACCGTTATGCAACAGACTTAGAGACACTTTGGGCACAACTTTTTGCAGGCTATAGCTCCATAGCAACTGCATAGCAGTGGCAAAAAGGTGCCTCAAAGGCTGCAAAAATGCACTACCGCCGCTCTAAAGCTCTTATACCGTCTATTTTTGTGAACAAAGAACGAGTGAATGATTTAGAACATAATATGTGACCAAACTATATTTTAACTGTTTCCATCTTCACTCGCTGGATGGTATTTCAATCCTCTTGGATAAAATGCGTCCGTCAAACAAAGTGAACGAATTCATGGCGTAAATATTTTATTTTTATCATTGATTATAATTATAATGTTTATGTGCTCTTATTAAGTTTAAACTACAAACGCTTTTAGGTTTACTGTGCAAATGTGTAATGTTTCGTAAGTAATTTTAAACGCGCTTTCGAAATAACATCTAATTGCGCTTAAAATAATATAAATATTTGTAAAATATTATTTTTGATGACTTGAAATAACCATTTTTCACATTTCATTAAGTAATAATCGAATAATATATGCAAAGGGCTTTAATAATATCAGTAAAAATGAGCTTATTTCTTCCAAAAACATTATTTATAACCTCTATTTCTGCAAGTAAACATCACAGTTGTTTAAAAAAACATGGCGATCTTATGATACAGTCTTAAGTTGCAGTTTTCACCGGAATATATCCATTATGAGAGGTTAAGCGCTAATTTGATCTCTTATAGAGCTTTATAGATATATGAAGGGATTTTTGTTTCTCTTCTGCTACTTGAACCTTTAATAGAGCTAATATTTCGTCTTTATTGCAGTCTGAAGTGGCATATAGTAGATATTTAGAGCTCTTACGCAGCTGCTTTAACTGATTCACTTTTAACTCTTTAAAGCGGCTTCAAGGCATATTACAGTAATAAAATCAGTTCATATAAAGCTATCAGCGGTTTAATGTTCTTCGGTAACTTTCTGCAATCGCCTTTAGTTGTAATTAAGACGCAATATGCACTCTTATAAAGATAAAGGTGGCATGACTTGTCCTGCTGAAACTTGTAGTGAATTTTGTAGCTATAAACATTTTGGCAGCTATTAGGCAACCCATAACTACTTTTTGAACTTTTAAACCACCATTATAAAACTCAAAGTAATAAAATAGGCAGCATTTAAGGCGGAGTGCCTCCATACAAATTTCACTTGACCTTCTTTCGTAACCTGCTATGATTTTCAACTTATTATTACTTAAGATAGACCTAATCTTGGCTTTTACATTGGCGATTTCAATAATATGATCATTTTATAGCCGAGAAATACATTATTTCAATCCAAAAATTCGGCTAATTTTACATTTGTAGTAGTGCAAGTTTTACTAGCACGTCATAATAGTTGACGTAGTTTTTGAATGCTAAAAACGACGTTGTCAGACTGTGCAATGCAAGAATAGAGCGGCGCTACATCGCTGTGTTGGCGCGACGCGACGTTGCCGCTTCGCGTGAAAACATTTTTTAGCATATAATCAAAAGTACAAAAAACAAGTTGTTTCCTTTACAAGCTATTATTTAATTTCTTCACCTGTCCTGATGTCCGCTTACCGACTGAGCTGAAATTTTGCATACATGTGTAAATCGCGTGACAATGCCAAATTATGATGATGTAGTGCTGAGCTGATGATGGAGCTGGATGGAGGTCAAAGGAACTTCACAATGAAATTACACAACCTTAGAGAGATCATCGTAGAGCATCGTAGAGTTTGACCTTTTTTGAATCATCTTGACGAGTAGTTTGTTTTTCAATGGTAACCAGGGTCAGATGATGGAGCAGGCAGAGTCATATGAACTGGGTATTGACATGACATAACCCCACCGAGTTTTAGCTTGTTTGATTAGTGTTGGCGAACAATTTATTTTTAGATGGTTGTCAGGCTCTGATCTGATGAAGTCAGAAAATAAATGACGCAACCCCATCGAGTCTCGGCGCGTTTGTTTTGTCTTGACAAGCACTTTGGTGCTAGATGGTAACCAGGATCTGATGATGGAGCTGGAAGGTGGATTTAGAAACTCAGTAATAAAACGACATAGCTCCATCGAGTATGGACTTGTCTGATTTTCTGGTCAGGGTCTGGTGATGGAGCCATAGGAACTCAGTGATTAAATGACATAACCTCATCGAGTATGGGCTCGCCAGCTTGGCCTTGACGAGCACTTTGGTGCTAGATGGTAACCAGGGTCTGATGATGGAGCTGGAAGGCAGATTTAGGAACTCAGTAATGAAACTACATATCTCTATCAAATATGGACTCATCTGATTTATCATGACGAGTACTTAGGTACTAGACGGTAACCAGGGTCTGATGATGAAGCTGGAAGGTGACCATAGGAACTCGGTAATTAAATGACGTCACCCCATCCAGTCGGGTCGTTCCCGTAAGTTCTACCATTAGTTCTACTAGTAGAACTAGCGGCATTACAGGTGTCACAGTAACAGCTGTCAAAGTGACAGCTGTCAAATTTCAAAGTGATTTATCTCGGTTATTATCGATCGTAGAACACTGCTGTCTTCACAAAAGTGATAGAGCTTGACAAGATCTACATTTCGGATGACAGCTGTCAAACTTCAAAGTGATTTATCTCGATTATTATTGACTGTAGAACACTGCTGTCTTCACAAAAGTGATAGAGCTTGACAAGATCTACATTTCGGGTGACAGCTGTCAAACTTCAGAGTGATTTATCTCGATTATTATTGATTGTAGAACACTGCTGTCTTCACAAAAGTGATAGAGCTCGACAAGATCTACATTTCGGGTGACAGCTGTCAAACTTCAAAGTGATTTATCTCGGTTATTATCGATTGTAAAACACTGCTGTCTTCACAAAAGTGATAGAACTCGACAAGATCTACATTTCGGATGACAGCTGTCAAACTTCAAAGTGATTTATCTCGATTATTATTGACTGTAGAACACTGTTGTCTTCACAAAAGTGATAGAGCTTGACGAGATCTAAGTTAAGAGATTGGGAATCAAAGTTGTAGGAAACCAAATTTCAAACAACTTTGGTTCCGATAATTTCTCATGAAAGAAAGGAATAACAAAAGTTTTTGAAGAAACAAAATGGCACACCTATCTTATTAAAAACAATATCAATTCTAGAAAAATATGATGGGAATCAAAGTTGTAAGAAATCAAATTTCAGACAACTTTGGTTCCGATAATTTTTCATGATAGAAAGAAATAACAAAAATTATTAAAGAAACAAACTGGCACACCTATCTTATTAAAAAAAAAACCGGACAAGTGCAAGTCAGGCTCGCACACTGAGGGTTCCGTACAAATCCAGAAAATTTCACAAAATTGGGAAGTACGTTGTTAAAATCTCTATACTCATCATCATCATCACAATAACAACAGTTTTTTTTTTTACTTTTCGTCGTCATTCATCGAAAATCGTTAAAATAATTAAAACCCTGTTTTAGCATGTGCTAATAAAGCTTTTTTATATGATACCTTACATAAAACGATTTACGCACTTTGAATTTTAAACCCATATTTTGTGAATTTTGAAGCCCTATTTTTTTGTGATTTAAATAAAAATGTACTTACAGTTTTCATATTTATTCCTATATGTGTACTCTGAGACGATGCTTATCGCCAAATTTCATAGTTCTATGTCAACGGGAAGTACCCTGTAGGTTTTGATTTTTGTGAGTGTCGAAATATGCGGTTTTTTACGACAGAAACGGCTCTAACTATTTTAAACAACAACTGAGAAGTTTTTTTTATTCACAACTGCAAGAGACCATATATTATATACGTATACAGTTTAAATTTCAACTCGCAAAATAAGCGTTGTTTACTATATAAACGGCTGTAACTTTTTTAAAGGATAACTGAGAAGTTTTTCTTTTACACAACTGCAAGAATTCATCAATTACCTAAATTTCACCTCGATATCTTTACGCGTTCCTGAGATAAAGAGTCTTGACAGACACACAGACGGACAGAGGGACAACAAAGTGATCCTATAAGGGTTCCGTTTTTTCCTTTTGAGGTACGGAACCCTAAAAATATTAATCCTAGAAAAAGTTCAAAGTTGTTTGAAATTTGGTTACCCACAACTTTGATTTTCATTGTTTGTTTGTTTTTAAAAGGTCTTTATTCAATTGCAAAGTATTTACAGATTATAAACATCTCTAGCGTAAATTAAATCCTAGAGGTAACAAAAAATACAATAGGTATGTTTGCAAGCTAGAACATTAACTTATATAAACTTATGTCAGGAGACTAAACAAAAGATTTTAATTAATATTGGAAAGTGGATAATTTGTTTTAAATAAAACATGTAAGTACTCAGGATTTTATGCAACCTTTCGGATTAGGATTGCATTAATAGCGGCAGAATTTTGACAAAACTATATTAAAAAGCGATACCTATAAACGAGAGTAAGCACTTAAACAGCTCGATTTGATTCTCATTAACTTGTTGTAAGATTGATAATTTCTGAAAAACAGTTGTGCTGTTTTATTTCTTCAATAACTTACGTTATTTCTATCTTTCATTAGAAATGATCGGAATCAAAGTTATTCAAGAAATTGGTCATAAATTAATTATTGGTCTTATAATAATGATGGTGATATACAGGGTTATTCCTATCAGCTGTACACTTAACTCGCGTATCACTCAGCTTTCAATATTCTCGGATGGAAGCGGCCTGTATCCATCGCCTTTTATCATTGATCCAACAAGTCGGTGAAGGTCCTACGCTGCGCTTGCTGGTACGACGTGGCCTATGTCATCGGTCTAACAAGTTGGTGGACGTCCGGTATGTCGTCTCCATTCGAGAACTTTAAAAAAATCAAAAATGTTGAATGAATCAAGATTAACACATGAAATCTAAAAAAAATCGTCACGTCCGTAATATGTGCTCTGCCTACTGCCATTTTACCTTTCTTATAGTAAATCTAGGTAAGATAGAAGAGGGGCTGGTTCAAAAACAGCATTCATACATATTTTTCATATTTTTTCCAACTGTACTGTACTGTACTATACTGTATCAGCCTTTTTAATAGTCCACTGCAGGACTTAGGCCTACCCACGAAGGGTGATTGGGCCATAGCCACCACGCTGGCCCAGTGCGGGTTGGTGGATTCACATACGCCATCGAATTTCTTCTACGGACGTATGCAGGTTGCCTCACGATGTTTTCCTTCACCGAAAAGCCAGTGGTGTGAAATACCGTATATAAATTCCAAAGAACTCATTGGTACGGGACCGGGGATTTGAACCCACGACCTCACGATTGTAAGGCGGGTGTCATTACCTCTTGACCACCACGGCTTGTCAACAACAGTTTTTTTTCCAACAGTTACTTGTATTTCTGATGGTAGTCAATCTACTACGCACTGGATATTGTGACAATATTGTGACAATATTTTTACTATTATATCTACTATTATCTACCGTTAGACATAGGCGTCCGTACCCTATGGATTTCGATTAAAACAATTCGGTGGCATTCTACGTGCAGGAGCTGGTACACGCTGGAGAACAGTCGTGGTCCCTAGCTTAATTAAATGGCGATAAGTTGGCTACACTAAAATAGCATATTATGCTACACTCCACTTCGCTGCCACAGATTCTGCCCAAGGGCACTTCAATTTGAACACAGATTAGGTAACTGCAAAACAGTAGTTATAACTAGGGATGTAACTTCGCTCAAAATAAAACATCAATAGCAGAGCGTCGATAATTAAAAAACAAAAAAATGATATCGAATGTCTCCATATTTATGAACGACTAGCTTTTGCTCGCAGCTTCGCCTGTTTTTTTTTCGATTTTAATGTTACCCCATAGGAATATTTAATTTTCCAGGATTAATAGTAGCTATGTCTAGCAAATCCTACGTCACTTTATAACACTTAAATTATATCTATTACAAACATCCGTTGCTCTGTTGCTGCGTGAAAGAGTAACAAAGCAACAAACATTATAATTTTTCTCGCAGTAAGTATCGACGTAACACAAACATCGATGTTCATCAGCATGCTCAATCTCCCAGTGGATTGGGTTTGATTTTCCTGAAAAGGCTCCATTGGGAGATTCTCCTGCAGAGCCATTAATCGCCTATCGCCTAACTATCATAAGTTACGTTAATATCCAATCCAGACTGAAGCTCAAATAAAGCTGCACGTTGATATTGAGAGCAGCTTGTAGCTAACAATACACATCTGCCAAGTTGTATGGGACGGCCCATACCTACCATACCCATACCCCATACCTACCATACCATATGTTTAAAACATCAATGTATCGTCAAAAAAATATTATATTACGTACTCGTAGTATCGTTTGAATTCCATCCCTAGTTGCGTCTGAATTGGTTGGTAGGTAGGTACGTGCTCGCCGGCAAGCCATGCGCATGATGCGCAGGCGTGGCAGAGTGGGACGTATTCAGGACGGACTTATTTTGAGTGCCCGGATTGAGAGGTGTCCACAGAGATGTTCATATTTTATAAGTTACATACATAGTGTTTACGTATGTAAGTACTATTTGGAAATAAAATTGTACGAGTATCTACTCAATGTATGCTGTAAACTATCAGATTATGGGAAATAATTAACCGTGCAACTAACAAATTTGTTGGTGACTATAGATGGGATACTTCAATATTGAATCGAACAGCGTTCAATTTTCTCTGCAACTGATAAATTAACATTACTTGCGACAATTGTGTATTACGAAAAACGATAATAATATACAGGGTGAAAAATATCATAGGTGGGCGACTATTATGTGGGCAAATATCAAGTGTGTGACTATTTTTCAGGTTTGAGCTAGACTTAAGAGCAGCGTTTTATGTGCTACAGTAATAATATTGTTATACTAAGCGTCACACAAATCGGCGGATGAGATGTTAGCCGCAAATGACACTTCGCCGTGATTGGCTAATTATTGCGCATGTGTGCACAAAAGCCGACGCCACGTGTCAAGGTGCGTAGGTAGCGCGCGGGAGGCATGAGGTTGGCGGGCGGGTGTGCCCCGGCGTCTCGTTTCTCTGGCTCCCGCGTTTACGTATATTTCGGCTTTTGCGCAGCGTTCTGCGCATAGCTTCCCATCCGCCGATTTGTGTGGCGCTTAATATACACGGTTTCCTGCATTTGCGAAGAAAAATGTGTGGCCGATTTTCGTATGACGTTTCGTTTGGTAGAGTTAGGTATTCTTTATTATAATTGGCCTAGTGAAAGATTCGACAAACGTTTTTTGTCTCAAAACGTTTGAAACATTAATCATTTGTCGAATCTTTCATTAGGTCAATCAACTATTAGACGAACAAAGTTTGGTCGAATATCGTCACGATAAAGATTAGGTGTGAAAATAAAAATAGGTTATAAAAAAGAAAGTTAGAACATGACAAACAACGCACAAGCCGAGCATGCAAAGCGAGGGTGCTGCGGTAGCGGCCGGCGAAGTGCCAGAATCAAATTGCATTATGTAGATTAGGTGTGAAACAAAAAGTAATCATCATTATTTTCAGCACCTCTAATAGGTAGTCAGTATTTGGGGATATAAACCGTAATAAACCGGGTGAAAAATATCATAGGTGGGCGACTATTATATCAGGTGTGTGACTATTTGTCAGTTTGAGCTGGACATAAAAGCAGCGTTTTATGAGCTAGACTATAATATATTCGTGTTCTTTACGTTAAGACTCATAGGATGTATGTTTGGAAAGACTGAGTGAATTAGTGCTACTAAACATTTGAATTCAGTTACATGTAGCTAGGCTGTATAGTTCCAGTATAAACAAAATAATAACATATTTGAATGTGTGAGTGTGAGCTGTGGTAATAATATTGCCAGTAATAATAAGCTGTACATCAAAACTAACAACTTCTGTTCTACGACTTTCGACAAAACAAAAAAAAATTGTTGTCCCATAGAAAAATATAGTTCACTCGCGACAAAATGTATGGAATAGCTGTTTTTTTTTAGTTTTGACGAAAGTCGTAGAACAAAAGTTGTTAGTTTTGATGTTCAGAATAAGCCCCTAGAAGGATGCTAATTGATTAGGAATAACCCTGTATATAAAGATAACGTTTCACGCGAGAATTGTTGTAGATACTATTGCCCAACCTGTGGTCAGTTTGACGAAGATCTTTGCTTCAGTTCATTTGCATCAAACAATTTGAACACAGGTTATGACAACAGTTACTTCGTTACTCGTATTTCGACTTCGTTGCGCGCGCACGTACTTGTATCTCAGTATCCACTCAAGATGGATTCCGACTCGGAAAAAGAAATGATTAATATTGCAGCTGCTGTCTGTTTCCATATAGTAGCAAAAATACAAACCAAAAACGCTATTACCATCTACTAAACCTAGTCACTCCTCATATTGTCAAAATGGATACAAATATGAGGCAAGCTGTTGGCAGCTCTAATGAAAGGTTAACAGCTACTCTGCGATATTTGGATGTGATGTGACCAATGTCGGACTTACACATTTGCCGCCTGTAGGCTAATACTTTTGCCTGTCCTATTGTTCTACAATACAAGACAGTTGGTGAAAATGTATTTCTCATGCCATGTGCTTGACAATTATCTACTAATTAAATGCCATACAATCTTAACGTAAGACATTACTATCATAGCACAATCTCGATGGCTATAGTAGGGCAATAATGTACCTAATGCATGAAACTCCCGTAAAGTTTGAGCTCACTCGCTGCGCTCCCTCGCTACGCGTAGGATCCAATTTGTCACCCGTTACAGAAGACAGTACTTTGTCTCCTTGTAACATAATTTACTATTATACACTAGGTACATGTTTTTTTTAATAAGTATGATTGTTAAAATTTACGACAGATCTCTTTCTGAAACTTTTTACAAAATGTCATATCCTAGATTATTATTTTACATTCTTATCTATGATTTAATTATATAAAGATTGCACTAAAAATAACTTTCCGCTATATTTCTGAGCTGAGAGCTTTGTATTCATGAGCTAATTAAGCTACCTCCAAAGGAACTAAAACTTAAATGCTAAGTTTAAATTCACAAAATCGCGCCAAGTGAAAAGAAAATGTCTGTGGCTTCAACTATTGGAATTCATGCATCAGAAGATAATTACCCTAATAAACTAATTAATGTTAACTATGTTAAACACAATTTTTTCTGCGAACATGAATCAGAAGTGAAAACGTGGTGACTTATTGTATTAACGTAGTTATATTTTTCTTGTAAGCGTAGTTTTATATGTAGAACTAGTATTTTGGGCGGTGCGCGGACCGCATGCGGCCCGCGAGTTTGTTTATAGCAGCAGAGTTTGTTTATAGGTGCAAAGACCTTCAAGTTTGAAATCTACATCCCTAAAAACCTCGAAAACGATACCCATGACGACTTTTTGCAAAAAAATTACATTCGCCATCTTGAATTTCAAAATGGATACCATTTTTGAAATCTACACCCCCAAATACCTCGACGACGACACCCATGACGACTTTTTGCAAAAAAGTGACTTCCGCCATCTTGAATTTAAAATGGACGCCATTTTTGAAATCTGCACCCCCAAAAACCTCGACAACGACACCCATGACGACTTTTTGCAAAAAAGTGACTTCCGCCATCTTGAATTTCAAAATGGTTGCCATTTTTGAAATTCACACCCCCGCATACCTCGAAAACGATACCCATGACGACTTTTTCAAAATAGTGACATCCGCCATCTTGAATTTCAAAATGGATGCCATTTTTGAAATCTACACCCCCAAAAACCTCGACGACGACACCCATGACGACTTTTTGCAAAAAAGTGACTTCCGCCATCTTGAATTTCAAAATGAACGCCATTTTTGAAACCTGCACCCCCGAAAACCTCGAAAACGATACCCATGACGACTTTTTCAAAAAAGTGACATCCTCCATTTTTTATGTCAAAATGTATGCCATTTTTGAAATCTACACCCTCGAAAACCTCGAAAACGATACCCATGACGACTTTCAAATAAGGGACATCCGCCAACTTTAATTTCAAAATGGAAACTAATGGCGGCCGCCATCTTGGATTTTCCCCTTTAATTCAAACGTTTTTTTTTTTCAATTTTTTTTTTTATATTATATTATTTAAACACTCCAGACCGCATGAACGCGCTGGATGCAAGTTTAACTTTAACTGGTCTTTTTGCAGATCTAAATGGGAGGCCTATGTCCAGCCGTGGACGTCTTATGGCTGCTGGATGAATGGATTGATCTGATTGTATCTATAGGCATATTAACTCAATTAAGTTCAAGAGCTTCCAAATGATATTTTCATGCAAAAAATATGAAAAAAATATGAACTTGGGCGGATTCGAACCCAGCATCAAAAGGTACCGTTTCTATAGCTGGCGAAATTGGTCGACTCTAATAGCAAGTCTGTTCTTCATCTTACAGACCATACCCAGATCAATTTTATTTCTATGATCATAAGGTTTAAAATAAAACTTCCGCTTTCTACTCTTTTAAGAATATGGCGCGGAAATCGTATGAGCGGTATAAATAATTATTTTACAAAAATAAATTTTAAGTCAACAATAGAGCTTCCAAATGATATTTTCTTGCAACATAAAGAAGCAAAAAGAAAACGTGCGACTGGCGGAATTTGATATCGGTACCGTGGGTGACGTCGTATCCACTATCCCTGTCCGCTTGGCTAAGAAATCACTTACGGGGAGCGGCGAAATTTGTCAACTGTAGCAGCAATCTTATTATTTTTATTTTTTCATTAGAACGATTTATTGTTATTTTTACATCCGACTTTCAAAAAGGAGGAAGTTCTATGTTCGTCTGTATGTATATTTTTTGTGTATGTCCATCTATAATTTCGCCAATAAGGAAGTTTCCCGTTTTCTAGTTTTATTTTTATTAAATTACACTAAGTCTGCAATAAATTATATGGTGTTTTTATTTTTCAATTATCTTCAAAAATGACGGAGTTGTGAATTTTTAAACATGACCGCACGAAATCTAAAAATCTCGCGACGGATTTACCCGTGTGACGTCATCCGGCTCCAGATCCGCGCCGTGAGTTAGGCTAGGGAGTAAGTTAGGTTAGGGAGTAAGGAAAAAAGGAAATAAAGTGCTTCATTCTATGCCGGATATTTTTCTAAGCCACGAATACGTTCTAGAATATCATTGTACTTACCTTTATGTTATGATCAACATTTACTATGGGACTAACCCCCCAATATAACGAATAAAAAGTCAGCATTCCCACAATTTTGTCGTGAGTAAATGAACATTATTTCTAAATGGAACAAGACTTGGCGTGTGTACCTAGTGTACTGTGGTTCATACATCTGTAACTATTAACTTGTAGCTCTCCAAACAGTAGACCTCGCAAGTATACATTTTCTTGTAATAAGTTCTCAAAAATGCACACCTTTCACAGGTAAATATTAAGAATATATTTTATATTATATTTACCTGTGAAAGTTGTGCATTTTTGAGAGATTGAATATATTCTTAATCATAAAAATGGTAAGGTTCTTTACTAAGATATTATTGTAAATTATGGCCAAATTTTACTATGGGACTAAGTAAGTTTGTATAGGCCGGGTGGCTAGCCCTGGTGGCAGAGTTTGAGTCTGATCCCCTATACAGGGTTAGCTAGCTAGAACTGGTGAAGCGTAATATATTTTGTTCTAATAAAATACTTTAGATATTTTTTTTCAAGGCTTTTATTTTCTAGTTCCAATAAGTTGTCAAGTGCGTGTCGAGACATGCCTATGATAGGCTTCCGTAGACGTGACGATGATTATGATGATGATAAAAACCAATTTTTAAGAAGGTTGATTACTAGGAAAACGTAATTTAGTATGAATTCTTGGTTGCCTGAAAAAATTCGCTTAAAGCAATAAGGCCACCAGTTAGAAACCTATTAATTGTATTGTTTTGTCCCTGTAATTTTCTTATGTTATGTGGTTATCTAATAAAGTGTTATTGTTTGTTTGTTTGTATGAAATATACATGTGAGGTCGATGACCTCTAATGTTTAAAAATTTCAATTTTTTTTTATAGTTCAAAAATTTATGATCTATGGAATCATGCTCAAAATAATTTTCAGGGAAAGTTTTTAAAATGGTCTGTAAACGGCGTCCGTTCGTTACACGGACATAACGAAGTTTTGAGGGTTCCTCGTTCTACTACGAAACCCTAAAAATGACTGAACAAAGTGACAGCTGTCATATTCTAGAATCCATACTAGGATGACATGACAGGTCTCAAAGTGACAACTGTCAAACTTAAATGCAGTTTATTTCTGTAACTAACGATTTTAGACCAATGCTGTCTTCACAAAAGTGATAGAACTCAACAAGATCTATATTTTGAATGACAGGTCTTTAAAGTAATTTATCTCCGTAACTGTCGTTTCTAGACCGTTACTTTGGGCACAAAATTGATAGAGCTCAACGAGATCTACATTTCGGATGTCATGCCACTCTAGTATGAATTCTATAATAATATGCCACATAATGGCAGCTGTCACTTTGACATCTGTCATTTTCGGAACTAAAAAATAAGTCCTGAAAAACCTATTATCTACAATGACTTTATAAGAACAAATATTCGGCTGAGAAGTTTTGGATAACCCTATACAGGGGATTAGTCCCATAGTAAAAGTTGGTCATAATATACAATGATATTTTAGGACAGAATATTGTAATTATGAATATATTTGCCTGTGCAAGTTGTGCATTTTTGAAAACTGATTAGCAGAAAATGTTCACCAAAATGTATACTTGTGAGGTCTACTATTTGGAAAACTACTAGTCAATATATACAGATGTAATAACCGCAGAACAGTAGGTACACACGCCAAGTCTTATTCCATTTAGAAATAAAGTTCATTTACTCACGACATAATTATGGGAATGCTGACTTTTTATTCGTTATATTGGGGGATTAGTCCCATAGTAAATGTTGATCATAACATAAAGATAAGTACAATGATATTCTAGAACGTATTCGTGGCTTAGAAAAATACCCGGCATAGAATGAAGCACTTTATTTCCTTTTTTCCTTACTCCCGCCTAACCCACGGCGCGGCTCTGGAGCCGGATGACGTCACACGCGTAAATCCGTCGCGAGGTATTTTGATTTCGTGCGGTCATGTTTAGACATCCATAACTCCGTCATTTATTAAGATATTCGAGTAATTTTTGCACTGTATCTAATATAATTCTAACGTCTTTAAATGTATATAATTATTTTTAGTTTTTATGACAAAGGAAACTTTCTTATTGTGAACCGAATCGAAAAATTATTTTTAGTTCGAAAGGGTATTTATATACCTACTCCCGAGGTGGCCCCATTTAAACTTTACGGATATCGGCTGAGCTGTTTTTGAAAAATCAACAATGACGTAAACGATTCGAGCGAAATATTCTAATATTGTACACGATGGAAAGCGGTTTTGCTATTTTTTACGATAAATAATTATTTTGTATATCGTTAAAAAATTCGTCTAATGTTTATTTTCAAATACAACAAACCTAATTTAAATGGGATCAATTCTGAAATTTGATCTACCAAACAAAAAAGAAATCATTACAATCGGTTCACAATTGACGGAGTAATCGCGTAACATACTCGTACATACAAAAAAACGAATGCCTAACTGAGAACATCTTTTTATGAAATCGGTTAAAAGCATACAACAAAATTAATACGATAATAATAAAAAAAAACAGAATAATATTATTATTAAAATCTTTGCCTGCATAGTAATATCTTCTAAAATACCTATCAATTTTAACTATATGAAATGGCCAAGTAAGCATAATATTGCGCATGTTTGCATAATGCCGACGCCGCGTGCTTGACGTAGTATTTAGCATGGAGGGAGCGCGCGGGAGGCATGAGGTCGGCGGGCGGGTGTGCCTCGGCGTCTCGTCACTCTGTCTCCCGCGCCTACCTATATTTCGGCTTTTGGATAACTTCCCATCCGCCGACTTATGTGGTGTTTAGTCTCAGTTAATACTCAGTCTCTAAAGTTATCCTACCATCAACAAACCAATCAAAATCCCGTTTTCGGGTTTCCCGGTGCTCGAGAGAATCCTAAATTTCTACACAGTATTTGTGGAGCCTAGGGGTATCTATATTCTAAGCTTCAAAAATTTTGGAAGTACTTTATTTTCGTTGTCGTAATTTGAAAACGATTTCGAGGTCCCTCATAAATTGATCCAGGAACAATTTTTTGGGCTCAGTCGCTTTGACCTCAGATAAAAATGACTTCTGTGGCATCAGCTTATAATTAGGGCCCCCGGTTAACGAGTTATATGTCCTGGAATAATTTCCCAAATCTAGGTCTATTTAGACCATCCAGGGGCTGCATCGGTATAGCCTAGGCTTCTATAAATTGATTGGGAGGAAAGCCAATGAAGTTGGCTATCTGGGCTGGATACACTATCGGCAGATTTTTCTCTTTGGGCCCTAGGTTTACGTCGTCGAAGTTGAAAATCTAATGTTTTCAGTATTAAATTTAGATTTTACTATAACTACGCCTATAACGCTCTTAAAATTACTAAAAAAAAATTGCTCTTGTCTCATGACCTTATGATCTATCCAAATAATTTAAAGCTTTGTAGATGACGTGGCACAGATTATGTAACAGTATGTACCGCGGCAATATTTTTTATTACGTTGTAATTTTAAACCTACGATATCTTCGAAACTATCCGTTGAAATTATTTGGTGTGAGTGACAATTTTGATGTGTATAAAATGACCAAGCTAATAAAAGAGTTTATTTGGAGAAGGATTGATACATTATTTGTCAAAATAGTTTTAAAAAATACTTACTATTTCGCTCTCTAATTATAGTTATAAAAACTGTCATAGTTCAAAAACCTTAGGACATAGACATATGCTGTCGCAGACTTTTATGTAGACCAGGTAAAGCCGGTTATTTTTGTAACACATCATTTTTAAGTATTATGCACTATGTAGTCAGCGCATGCGCTTAAAAGGTCTAATAATTGCATTTTTTGCCGACCTTTTCTACAATTTTCAAAATATTAGGTTGAAATAGTACTACAACTGAGTATAATACATAGCAATTATCATTGAGTATTAAATATGAATTCCAGTAATGAATAAATTTTCTAAATCAGTTCAGTAGATTGGCTACAACTGCAGTTCAAAAATGTCATACCTAAATACAACGTCCAACTTGTAAGGCAACCATATTTTTTGTATGGGAGTTACCTATGATACTTTTTCAGGTTATCAAAAAGTTGGCATAGCAAAAAGTCGTACATACGAGTACCTACCTACTAATTCGAGTGCTGAAAGTTATTACATTCGGTGTGGCGCGATTGTAAAGCTAAGTATTGCCTTTGGTGAACTGTTTAAAACTGTTAGGCGGTTTCCTAAATTGCTAGGTAGATATTATTACACGATTTAGGATTAGTATTCACTCGGTTCAGTTGTAATTAGTAACCACACCACTGATTCAATTGTTGTACTTTATGCTTATATAGTTTGATATTCATGTGATTTCAGTGCTTGATTTGGGTACCTATTATTGAATATGATTCGATTAACTATTAAATATTTGGAAATTATACTATAACTATTTTGTACATAAATTTATTGCATTTTATTTAATCAGGACTTCACATCCCTTAGATTTAGTGCAGCAGTAACTTCCAGACCGCGTGACAATTTAAGGTTATGTATGAGGTTTTATTATTTACTGTAGGTCTAGCCATATCATGTGCTTGACTTGTATAGGCTATGTTTATTGCTTGATTAGGCAACTGCAGACACCACGTGGCAAGGTGCGCCAGTTCTCAGTAATTGCTTATACTTATTTAACTACTAGTTATTACTAAGCTTTCTTTTTTTATTCCGCTAGCAAGAAGTCTCAATGGTCAAAATCACAGGGTGATTACTAGGCAGTGATTCGTACCTGCAACATGGTAGTTGGGGATGATGATAGTGATATGACCACGTCTCAGAATATCGCGCAAAACTCAAGTGGCTTCCTATTCGTCGTCGCCGGGATGCTCATATCGTTTCTTTTCTTTACAATACTCTCTTTAATCCTTCTTCTCCTTTCTACCTTCAAGAACGCTTTATTTTCCGGCGTTCTCTTCTAACCCGGTTTTTAAAATCATCTGAGAATCTTAAACTTGACTTTCCTAAACATAAGACAAACTTTTACGCTTCATCTTTTACTGTGGAATCTGTTAGATTATGGAATGAGTAACCGGTGGATATCAGACGCGCCCCATCACTGAATGTTTTCAAACAAAGAGTTAAATTGCATTACCTGTCTTCTTAAGTACATAATTGTTTCTGCTCGCTTTATATATTTATTTATTTAAGTAAGTATAAGTATTAATAGAATGTAATTATACAAGTAAGTTTATTTTTGTATTATGTAATACATGTATGTTTATGTGTCTAGGTAGGCATATATATTTATTTATTGGTTAGGTGTTAGTATTGCTTATTTTTTGTTTGTTATAAGTGTTCATTGTTTATTTTTTTAAATCTTTTTTGCTAAGGCCGCTGTTTTAGTTAATGTGCTATTTCCTGTCCGTTCATGGTTGCCTGGAAGAAATCGCTTGAAGCGATAAGGCCGCCATTTAGTATAACTAATTTTTAATGTTTTTTTATTTTTCATGTGTTTGTATTGTATTTGGTTAAGCTAATAAAGACTTATCTATCTATCTATCTATCTACCTACATTGACCATTATATCATTTAGTTACCAAAATATTGTAATACAATAAGTATATTAAGGTAGGTACATATCTGTGAACACATTACCACCCTCGCTCGCAAACGAAAAAGGTCCATCCTCAATACGTCTCACTTCCTTGCGCCCACCACGCCGCTTGTCGGGGAATACCCGAGAACGTACCAACTCGGCAGTCTTGTAGGGGTGGTATAGATATCGATAGTTTAGTTATCTAAAGTTGATCTTGAAAACTATAGAAACAATAACGATAATATCGACAGTATCGATAATATCAACAGTTTTGACAGCACAAATCAACTAATAAAAAGCAATAATTATTGATAGTATCAATACTATAACATCATAATGCTACAGTTAGTTTCGATAGCATCGATAGTCACTTTTATCGATAGTATTAATAATATCACTGAATTGAATTAAACAAGCTATCGATAAAATTAAAGCTAATGGATTCAATACTATCGGTAGTATCGAAGTCATTAATTGCAATAGTTACGATACTGTCGATAGTATCGATACTACCAGTGGTATAAATGCTTTTGACATTATAAGGTTAACTATCGATACTATAACGATAGGCAGTTTAGCAATAGTCAACTATCGATGTGTAACTTTAGTTGTAACTAGGGACGTAAATGATAGTAGGTACATCGATCTTTTAAAACATCAAATACATCGAAATCAATCTACCATGTATGGTATAGTACTTCAAAAGGATGATAGAGCATGCTCACGAAAATTAAACCAGTAAAGCGTTGAGCCATACTGATCAACATCGATGTTTATGAAAGAGTAGCTGACCCGGCGAACTTCGTTCCGCCTCAATTAACGTAGCCTAAGTTACTCCTTATTACAAATCAGCTACCTGCAAATAAAAGTGCCGTCAAAATAGGTCCAGCCATTTCGGAGATTAGCCGGAACAAACAGACAGACAGACAAAAATTGTAAAAAATGTTATTTTTATGTATGTGCCATATATAAATTATTCACATGCATGTAGTTTAATACGGTTATTTCAATATTACAAACAGACACTCCAATTTTATTTATTTGTATAGACACATCGAGAAAAATTGATGAATCGTTCATAAATAAAATATCGTAGTTTTCGAATGAACGCTCTTCCGTGATGTTCTGATATCGATGTTTTTATGAGCAATGTTGCATCCCTATTGGTTATTATTACCTAATCTGTGTTCAAAACTCAGTGCCCTTGGGCAGAATCTGTGGCGGCGACGTTAAGTGTGGCCAACTTATCGCCATTTAGGCTAGGTACCTATTTCTACTATTTTATTATATTTATTTATTTTATTTACTTACTAGTAAAGAATATCGCAGAGACAAAAACAGGTTATCAACGATCTCCACACGCAGTGTCGCCATCTCCTACACCATTCCTATCTAAAAATCTTTACGTAAAACACAAATTATTGCAGTACAAGTACTTCATCGATGAAAAACAAAGTTTTAGATATGAAAGAAAACCAACAAGTTAAATTACTTAAATCGTTTTTGTTTGTAACTAGAAGTAGTAGGTATTTAATTATATTTTACATTAACTCTTTAGGTATAATTTAAAAAAAAAAAGGACTTTGATCTTAAATATAACTCAACAGTAGGTAGTAGTAATAAGTACTTAAGTAGTAATGATAGTTCCGTGTTAATTTAAGGGCTTAGCGAGAGTTGAAGATATAATTAAGTTATTTTTATCGTAAACTATTTCCAACTATACTTGTAACAGAAGCCAAGTATATACACAAATAAATCTGTAATATCTGGCATCACTGCGGACGAACTGATCCACCTGACGCGTCTTCGCGTCGGCTGGATCAGTTCGTTTCGGTTTTATTAAGGTCGGTTCACACATATCAGTAAAGCTTATAGATTGTTGATATGTTTCTGTTTAATACTACGAAATGGAGCTAGTAATAATATCATTGATAACTCAAGACTGTTAAAAAAGAAGAGGAATCAAGGAAAAAAATTGAAAATGAGTGATATGAATCACAGTGATTTTTATTAGTGTTCCTGTTTTGTTTCACAAATTGGTTTTGTATTCGATTCCAAGCATCATCTACAAAAAAATTATAATTCAGATTTCAAATAAAGAAACTACTCGTCCTCCATTAGGTATGTTTACATGGTGTGGCATCCGCGATCCGACAAAAATATACTTAGTTGTCAATGAATACTCAGTGATCTCAGTGTTAGTGCCGGTGTCGGCACTAACACTGAGATCACTGAGTAATATAGTCACCGACACATTTACAAGTTTTGTATCCGTTTATAAAGAATATATTAAAATATAATGTTCTGATAATAGTATGTGTGAAAAGACCTTTATCTGCTCTACCCGCGTACGGTACCCATATCGGACCTCCCGACAAGCCACGCGCATGCGCGACAGAGTGGGACGTATTCAGGACATACTATTTTGTATATTTTTTGTGTGAAACGATTGAAAGGTGTCCACAGTGAACAGTGATACATCTACTTGAGACTAGTATATAGTATAGTCCAAGAAATACCTACTAGTTACTTACACCAGTGAACTTTTTGTAGAATCATTTTTTAATATTATAGGTGTGCTTTTTTGTTTCTTTAATAACTTGTGCTATTTCAATCTTGCATGAGAATTTATAAGACACAAACTTGTTTGAAATTTGATTTCCTACAACTTTGAACCTTATCAACTTTTTCTAGGATTGATACTTTTTTGTATAAGATAGGTGTGCCATTTTGTTTCTTCAATAACCTTTGTTATTTCTTTCTTTCATGAGTAATTATCGGAACCAAAGTTGTTTGAAATTTGCTTGCCTACAACTTTGAATCTCAGCAATTTTTTCTAGGATTGATATTTTTTATAATAAGGTGTGCCATTTTGTTTCTTCAATAACTTGTGTATTTAAATCATTCATGAGAATTTATAAGAAAACAAAGATATTTAAAAAAAATATTTCTACAACTTTGATCCCTTTCAACATTTTCTAGGATTGATATTATTTTGAACAAGATAGGTGTGCCATTTTGTTTCTTCAATAACTTTTGTTATTTCTTTCTTTAATGAGAAATTATGGGAACCAAAGTTGTCTGAAATTTGATTTCCTACAACTTTGATTCCCATCATATTTTCCTAGAATTGATATTGTTTTGAACAAGATAGGTGTGCCATTTTGTTTCTTCAATAACTTTTGTTATATCTTTCTTTAATGAGAAATTATCGCAACCAAAGTTGTTGGAAATTTGATTTCCTACAACTTTGATTCCCATTAACTTTTTCTAGGATTGATATTGTTTTGAATAAGATAGGTGTGCCATTTTGTTTCTTCAATAACTTGCTTTATTTAAATCTTTCATGAGAATTTATAAGAAAACAAAGTTATTTAAAATCTGTTTTCCTAAAACTTTGATTCTCATCAACATTTTCTAGGATTGATATTATTTTGAACAAGATAGGTGTGCCATTTTGTTTCTTAAATAACTTTAGTTATTTCTTTCTTTAATGAGAAATTATGGGAACCAAAGTTGTCTGAAATTTGATTTCCTGCAACTTTGATTCCCATCATATTTTTCTAGAATTGATATTGTTTTGAATAAGATAGGTGTGCCATTTTGTTTCTTCAATAAATTTTGTTATTTCTTTCTTTAATGAGAAATTATGGGAACCAAAGTTGTCTGGAATTTGATTTCCTACAACTTTGATTCCCATGATATTTTCCTAGAATTGATATTGTTTTGAACAAGATAGGTGTGTCATTTTGTTTCTTCAATAACTTTTGTTATATTTTTCTTTAATGAGAAATTATCGCAATCAAAGTTGTTGGAAATTTGATTTCCTACAACTTTGATTACCATTAACTTTTTCTAGGATTGATATTGTTTTGAATAAGATAGGTGTGCCATTTTGTTTCTTCAATAAATTTTGTTATTTCTTTCTTTAATGAGAAATTATGGGAACCAAAGTTGTCTGAAATTTGATTTCCTACAACTTTGATTCCCATGATATTTTCCTAGAATTGATATTGTTTTGAACAAGATAGGTGTGTCATTTTGTTTCTTCAATAACTTTTGTTATATTTTTCTTTAATGAGAAATTATCGCAATCAAAGTTGTTGGAAATTTGATTTCCTACAACTTTGATTACCATTAACTTTTTCTAGGATTGATATTGTTTTGAATAAGATAGGTGTGCCATTTTGTTTCTTCAATAACTTGTTTTATTTAAATCTTTCATGAGAATTTATAAGAAAACAAAGTTATTTAAAATTTGTTTTCCTACAACTTTGATCCCTTTTAACATTTTCTAGGATTGATATTGTTTTGAATAAGATAGTTGTGCCATTTTGTTTCTTCAATAACTTTTAATATTTCTTTCTTTAATGAGAAATTATCGCAACTAAAGTTGTTGGAATTTTGATTTCCTATAACTTTGATTCTCATCAACGTTTTCTAGGATTGATATTTTTCAGAATAAGATAGGTGTGCCATTTTGTTTCTTTAATAACTACCTATCGACAATGATTAACTACATTTGCCCACGCTGCACTGATTTGATGAACTGATGTGATCATTTCATCATGTGTGCCCAGCTTCAGGTAGTGGTTCAGATATAACTACCAATACATACGTATTAATTTACTGAATGAGCCTCATTTGGAGTGACGCGAAAAACTGATCAATTTAACTGACCGTGTGTGCCCACCTAGAATGCAAAGATAATAATGAGTACTAATGAGCCAAGTGCGAGTCTACCTACTCCCTCACGAAGGGTTCCGTATCCAATGGAAGCCTCCCTTAAATATTTATTTTATTACAATTGAATTATTTATTTACAAAGTAAACAAACCGTTAAATATTTTGTAAATATCACAGGCGTCTACCTGTTGCCGTTATTAATATCTAACAAAAACATTTTCGTGTGAAATGTAGCCAAGACAAGACCACAGTTCACACTTTCAAAAAGTTTTCAGTTCTCATGTAGAGCCAAGCTTCTAACTCTACACGCCTTAACTCTAAAAGTTCTTACTCCACAAACTCTACACCTTAGACAATATATGCGGCTTGGCTGTTTCTCTTACTGCACATGGGCGTAAAGTGAAGATTATGAGAGAGTACATGAGAGTCTTAGTAATAGGGTCTCGTTTTTACCCTTTGGGTAACCATACCCAAAGGGTAAAAACCATATGGAACCATTCCATACCATATGGAACCCTAAAAAACCATAAAGTGTGAGTAATGAGATGAGTAGGGTTCCGAAGAGAGAGAAATTATAACATCGTTACGATTATAATGAGTTCTTAGTCAAACTTGTTTCACGCGTATTATATGTATAGGCCGAATCATACAAGTCGGCGGATGTGAAATTAGCTCAAAGCTGCGCAATATCCGGACTGAAGCTCACATAAAACACCGCGTTGATTGGGTTTGCGGCAGCTTGTAGCCAACTTCACATCCGCCAACTTACATGATTCGGCCTTTAAAGTTATCTAGCGCACAGGGCAGGCATAAAGTTTGACGCGTATTATATGCAAAGTTATTTTACGCGAAACATTTCAATAAAAGCTGTGGACAGGAGCTCTCTCACATACTCTTTCAAAATAAAATCAAAATTTAGTTTATTTGTTAGAATATTGTCTTACAATGTAGATGTTAAAAGAACAATAGTGTTTCAAATATTCTACCTTTACAGGTGTACAAATATTTTTAGAAAATATATAGAGGTATTTGGCTTAACATTATTTATACATTTTTTTCTTAAGCGAGTCTTCTAAAAATTCATTTATAGTATTGTCAATAACACTTGTCAATACGGAACTTTTGTAATTTGTGTCTTAAAGCATCATATTTAAGGGGGCGCCTAAAGTAATAACGAACATAAATATCCATATTTAAAAAATACTATAGGAAAGGAAAGAACCTATAGTAGCAGAGTAATCGCGTAGAATTTTGGAATATAATATGGTTACCTTAGACAAAAAATAAAACTACACATCAAAAAAAAATTTTTTTTTCAAATGCTCGGAATTATCAGCTATAACACCACATTATTTTTGACAAATTATGTAGCCAGACTAATGTTCTAGTAGAGTAATCGATTAGTTTTTTTAATATATGTTTAAATTTTGAATAAATAAATAAAATGTCACCTAAAAATGTAAGCTGGCGCTCGAAGCCAAAATCATCGTGAACTGTGTTATGCGATTTTCAACTCTAAACAAAGCAGCATAGGTGATAGCCGGCGATGCAAGAAGCGCGGGTGAAATCTGTTTTTTTCATGGCATTAGGCGCACTCTTAAGTTCTTTAAAACAATTTGGCAATTTGTTGTATACCTTAATGGCTATACAATAAACATTATTACTATATATACACACCCTCTGTTGCGGTATATCCAATCCTTTTAATTTTACTCTTCTAAAGATCTGATACAGACAGACATAAAATACTCATATACCTAGTTTGCAGCAAATGTGATATAATACAACAAACATAATATTATTGTGATAAATTAATTATTATTAAGGAAGTTTAGGTACCTTAGTTCACTTCAACAGGCAACTTAAGACTGAATTTGAGTAGGTAAGTACCTATACTTTTATGAAAATGATAAGGAACTGATGTTTGATATCATATCACAACACAAGCCTATCAATATCACATAAATATTTCATTTTGTTGTGAAGTGCAATTATCTTGATGTGATTGAGCAGTTAAGCACTTATTTTATTTATGCATTTTATTTTTTTGTCTAGACAAGACTATACTTTGTGTTTTAAGACAATATAGGTACTGTACTGTATCAGCCTTTTTTAATAGTCCACTGCAGGACGTAGGCCTACCCACGAAGGGTGGATTGGGCCATATCCACCACGCTGGCCCGGTGCGGGTTGGTGGATTCACATACGCCATCGAATTTCTTCTACGGACATATGCAGGTTGCCTCACGATGTTTTCCTTCACCGAAAAGCCAGTGGTGTTAAATTCCGTACATTCATTCCAAAGAACTCATTGGTACGGGACCGGGATTTGAACCCACGACCTCACGATTGTAAGGCGGGTGTCATTACCTCTAAGCAACCACGGCTTCTACAATATACTTAGGTAATAAGTTGTAATTAAAATTTGAATAAAAAAATTAATATAACGCAAAAAAAATATGTAAAGAATAACTGAATTATATATTTAAACGTAATACATAAACACAATTCAGTTATTCACATAGATATATTGTACATATTACAAAAAGATTTATATTCAAATCTGTAAAAACAAAACATACTTAATTGGAAGAAATACATATAAATATCATAATAGGTACCTAATCCCTACTACTATTGTAAAGCCGAAAGTATATTTTGTTGGTTTATTGGTTTGTTCCTCTTTCACGCAGCAACGGATTGACTTGATTTCATAGTTTGAAAAACGGAATGTGACATAGGCTAGGTACTTTTTATCTCGAAAAAATAAAAGGTTCCTATGGGATAGCTCGTCCGACATACCTCAGTGCCTCAAATCAAAAGTTTTCGACCAGTGTGTGTTGCCAGTGATGACTTATGGTACAAAAACGTGGTATTTCACTATGGGCCTTATTAGTAAGCTCCAAGTAGCCTAACGAGCTATGGCGAGGGCTATGCTCGGAGTCTTTCTGCGGGAACCAATCAGGAATGAGGAGATCCGTAGAAGAACCAAGTTACCGACTTAGCCCAACGGATTAGCAAGTTGAAATGGCAATGGGCAGGGCACATAGCGAGGAAGACTGATGACCGGTGGAGTCGAAAAGTTCTCGAGTGGAGACCACGTACCGGCAAGCGCAGCGTAGGACGTCCACCCACAAGGTGGACGGATGACCTCATTAAGACCGCAGGATCGCGCTGGATGCAAACCGCTTCCAACCGGTCTTATTGGAGATCCATAGGGAGGCCTATGTCCAGCAGTGGACGTCCTTTGGCTGATGGATGGATGGCTGGGATAGCACAAAATCTAAATATCACGCGGAAAGACTAGTAACTTATGATTTCGAAAAAGTTGCTATTCTTTTGACAGAAATATTAGCAGAAACTAAATAATATTAAGTATGTTAACTGACAAAATGGTTGGATGCTGCTAGCTTACAACACTTATCAACTTAATAACTTGACCCATGAGTGACCAACAAATTATTATCATACATTTCAAATTGATAAGAAAGAACAGATAGCCAATGTCTTGCCAATAGTGATGACATCAATGCCTCTTGTTTTAACATCTTACCTTATGGAGTATAACATTAATCACAATGTTGCCTTTTAGAACAGTTAAGCCGGAAACATACTATCGGACGCGACTGACAGCCGCGACTTAGCAATGTGCACAGTCTTAAAACATCCGGTGTGCCAGATCGCTTTCGGACGTCCGAACGCTGAAGGTCGTTCGAAGGTGACGTCCGCGACTGATGTCCGATAGTGTGCACGGCTCAGTGTACATTCATTATCTAGATACCTATCAGTCGCGGCTGTCAGTCGCGTCCGTAAGCCGCGTCAAGCTACGTATGTTATGCGTTATCAGAGCCAATTTCCGTTGAGGGTGGTAGCGGGGCGGCTGCCGGAGATTCTTCGCACTCCGCTCTCTATGTGATGTCCGCTATATTAATCTGGTTGAACGCTATTTTTTGTATTTAATCAGCTAAACTTTGTTAATTTTGAAGTTAATTGAGTTACTTTGTTATGTCGAGTCATAAGGACTTAATTTTATTTTGTTTGTATCATTATTACTAGTTCTCTATAGAAAGTACAAAGTATTGATGTAAGATAATACTAATAAATAATATAATAAATAATTCTTTATTGTTTCACACCATAACAGAAAATTAAAACAATACAATTTTCACTTAACCTAGGTAAAAACAAACGGCGGCCTTATCGCTGGAAGCGATTTCTTCCAGGCAACCAGTACCAAAAGGATACCGCAAAGAAAAATGAATGGGGTACGAAATAAGATATTTAAAAAATACTAAATACTACAACATAACAAAAATAAAAATATAATATCATAACATAAACAAACATACATGAACTACATAAATACAAAATAATAAACTTACATTATATACTCACTAGTTTTTACCCGCGGCTTCGCCCGCATACGCAATATATCATTATAATTTATAGCTTATGTGTTATTCTGATGTATAAGCTATATTATTGCAAAGTTTCATCTCAATCCGTTCAGTAGTTTTTGCGTGAAAGAGTAACAAACATCCATACATCCATCCATCCATCCATCCATCCATCCTCACAAACTTTCGCGTTTATAATATTAGTAGGAAGTAGGATAATATAGATTATCTGCCGATCTCAGAGACCGAGTATGGACCGAATCACGAAATTTAAAGAGATTTTGAAGATAAGACGGGGAGGTAGGGCGAAACAAGGTACTGTAGAGGATTGAAAGAATGTGAGCATCCCGGCGACGACGAATGGGAAGCCACTTGAGCTTAGTGCGAAACTAGGAAACAAGGTGATATTTGCGCAAGCCAAATATGAACCTCGCACAATAATTTTGAAGGCGCTCAAGCTTATTCAGCAGTACTTCTGTTAGGATCTAGGTAGCAGACATCGGCGTTATCAAGGATCGGGAGAGGGAGTGATTGAGCGAGCGCAACCTTAGTGGCAATGGGCAGAAAATTACGTAACCTGCGTAACGAGCCCCCGGAGGCAAATATCCTGCGGCTTGTCTCAGCGACCTGCGGAATCCAAGACGGTCGGTCGAAATTGACACCAAGGTTTTTTACCGTATCACTAAAAGGAATTACAACTCCATCAAAGACTACCTTTTGAAGTGACAGCCAATCAACCTGACTAATAGTACGAGAACTTCCAATAATTATTATCTGAGTCTTTGACGGGTAAATTTGAAGAACATACGATTTGCTCCCCTGGGATATCAATATTAATTGTCTCCACAGCTTCAGATAACCATTTGAGCAGCGCTTGACAATAAAGTTGCAAATCGTCTGCGTAAAGGTGGTAGGAGGAAGTAAGGTTATGAGAGATTGAATTTATAAAGATAGCGAAGAGAAGGGGAGATAAAAGGCCACCCTGTAGCACACCAGCAGATATATTGCACCAAGAAGAAAAAAGCTCATCAAGGCGAATCCTCTGCCGGCGACCGAACAGGTAACTACGAAACCAACTATAGCTAATCATCGAAAATTTGAATACTTGTACAGATTGTTGCAATTATAGCAAATAAAATTAAAATATATTTGATAATTTAATATAAATAAGTATATTACCCTTATTTTTTTTTGATTTTGATTCTGGTCAAGTTTAATCTACATATTGTTTGTTGCTATAATTAATAACTATAATTTATGATTAGTTTACATCCCAATCTTAAACATGCTATCAAAATTGTGATACAGGTGTTTTTTTTCACTGCACATACTTTGCATACTAAAAGTATAATAAACAAACAATTAAACCCCTACATTTGTTTTACTCACTTTAGTACAAAAATATTGAAATAACTTCAAGAGAAAGTATACAGATAAACGGAGTAATCAATGTCACCCTACGTCTTAGTACCTACGTAGCCGCGTCGTACCTACGCCCGAGACGTTTTGGTACGTAGTTATTGTCTGGAGTGTAGGGTGCATGCAATATAATTTTCTATGGAATAGTTTGGCAAAAAAATTTATGAAAAGACGATCTTTTTATGAGAGAAATATGTTCTATTAATAATATCTATTGCGCGATAAAAATTTGTGCACTGAATAAAAAGTCATGCTGTCATCAACAATTAAAAGTATTTAAGCCTTAAAAAAATAATTAAAATATTTACGTTTCAAAAACGTAAGGCTTTACGTACATTTAAAATAGTGTTGGAGAGGTGGTACTTCGAGAGCTGCCGATGACGTCACAGCGTCCAGCGCTGTGTGGTCGGAGAGGGGGTCACCGGCGGCGGGACACTTCGGAATAGGGCCTCGGGCTAGGCGTGCGTGTGCGTTGCGTAGATCATAAATTGTCGCTAAATATTTTTGTACGAATAAATAATTTTGTTGATAATTAGGTGTTTATCTTTTTAATTTCACTTCTGATAGACCTATTTCCTTATATCAGAACCATTACTAAGAAAACTCACGGCCTTTTCGCTCAGATTTTCCTGACATTTAGAGAAAACTGCGTATTGATTCGGAGTTCAGACGTTTGAATTTGCGTGTAAAGTGTAATGTTTAACACGTTTAATATGTTTGGCAAAAGTGTAGTATTGCATTAATTTCGTGTTGATTTCAATACGTGATGATTACGCAGTTAGAACAAATAAGTAGTAACCCCTTGTGGGCCCCGTGTTCTTTGTGTGGTGACACAGTGAAGTTCTTTGTTCCTTGTTCGCCTAGTAAGCGCGGTGCGATTACGTCATGCAAGCTTCGATATCGTAGCGCAAGCGTCGGTACATGCGGGGAAGTACCTAGAGTCAGTATTACCACGTGTCGTGATATGACCGCGATGGAATTCGGGAATGTTTACATTCGGGAAGCCGTAGCCCTTGTAGACTTCGTAGCGCTTGTAGACGCTGTAGCTTCAAAAAATCTCGTAGCACAGAGTCGACTCGTGAAATGTTAAGCGCTATTATACCCGTCCAAATATTATTGAGTGGCGGCTAAAGCAAAACGTTGACTGTTGTAGTTCTTTGAGACAATTCGGTTATGAAATATGTATTTTGGAGAAAAAGTGCGAAATACATTCGGATTTAGGTATACTTGTGCGGGCGAGCGCATCCTAAACAATTAAGATTAATAGGATGTTTCCGGTGGTTCGATCTGCAATAGAGTCATTTTTGAGTTGTATAACTAAAAGAAAAGTGGTTCATGCGTTGAAGATCAACTTTTACGCTGCTTTATGTGCGATGTTTCTTTGTCGAACGAGTCATTTAAATTTGTGAGATGTGTAAGTAAAAGCCATAGTGTTTCATACGTTGAAAACAAACTATTCTCAGCGCTTAGAGGTTGCGATCTGCAACATAGTTATTTGTGAGTGGTATTAAAGTCACAGTGTATACGTTGAATAATAACTTTTATCGGTACATAACATATTGCACTGATTCACGCACGCACGATATTTTTGTTCATTTGCGCACTGTATAAATCATTTATGCTCAAATTTTGTTTATCCGTTTGCGTGTCGTTCCGGATGTAAGTTGTTTACTTGAAACGTTTGTTTGTTCGTTCGCCTACAGTGATGAGTATAAGTGATCGACTTGTGATTTACGCACCAGATTTGTCTACCCAGATTACGTTCGTTTACAATTTTTTAAGGGAATAGTGGTTCACTTGCGATATTCGACTTATATGACCGTGACATTCATTTGTTGGAAAATGCAAATAGAAGAATGCACTATCGTGTGAGCATTTCTTATTCGGTACGGGGACGATAAGTCTGCAGTGTCTGCACTTGTATTCCGCGTGATATGTTTTGGAAAATAGCACAGCGCGGCAGCGATGTGTAATTATGTTGCCCGATCGATCATTATGCAGTAGTGTGAACTCAAAAAATAATTTTGAGAGTAGCTGAAGATGTCTTTTGCATACAGCCGCACCCTATCAGTATTAAGCCAGTTACAGTGCTTTGGCTTAGACACCAGTATCTTCTCACGGCTTTGTTGCACTACCATAAAATATTTGTTGTATGAGCGTTTATTAATGGCATTAGTAAACGCTCGCACACTTATTGAGCTATGTTGTACTTAATAATTATGCAATGGCGTTATTCGTATTGATTTGTAGTACCTTGTGACTACCTACTAATTGTTCAATTTTTGACATTGTGAGTATTGATGTTATTACCGTTGCGTAAAATTGATATTGTTTGCGTTATGCGTATTATTGTTGTTTTGTTAGCACCTGCTTATTGTGCAATCATTTGCGTTATGCGTATTGATGTGTTGCTCTATGTTAGTACCTACTACTTGTGTACTATTATTGGCATTATGCGTAGTAGTGATATCGAGGAATTTTTAAGGGAAATTGGTCCGTGTGACTATAATTGATAAAATTATTGCCGCTTTGATCATTTGTGATGATGCGAATCCCTAAATTAAGCAATCTGAATAAATTTTAGCATATGGGAATTATTAGGAAGCGCTGCGCAAACGTACTTTTGTTGCCGACACGGCACACAATCACAGGGAGCCGCAGTTGCTGTGTCATGTAGCGGCGATGAAACACAACTTCCCGTTGCTACTATGAAATGGGTGATCGTCCAAGTGGAGGTTGGGTTGGGATGGCCTCCGGCGAAGGAGTCCTTCTCCGGGCGAGGTATCTTGCTTGCTGCAGCTAGTCCCTAGCTGCCCGACTATGTGGAATCAATTTGGGCTTGATATGGTTCGTCCGTACGTATGTATTTTGCCTGCGCGACGCGGGCTTCGGTTTGTGATTGGCTGACGTTGGTTCCCCTGAGACGCGTGTTTATAAGAAAACTGTTTATATTGTTTGTATCTTGATTTAAAAACTTTTGGTTTCCACTTACCGACACCGAACAATTTTAATTGTTAATGAGCATGCGTTAAGTGAAAACAACTGAAAAAAAAAATGTTTACGTATGCGCAGGGAGGGAGTGAATTATATCATCCGGTTCTATAGAAATCAAATATTCATCACTAGCTTGTATCTGACACAAGACTCAAAAGTGTTCACGTTTGACGTCAGATCTGTTTAATTCAAGTAACCTGACTTTAATACTTTAGTTGGAGTTGTTTTTCTGTAAAACATGTGAACCGTTATATTTCATGGGCTAAAGCTAATATTATTCCTTCTGGTAATTATTTAGTTGGGGTCAGGTACAGCCGAGCTACTTAATGGTGAAAGGTTTTATTGCTAACCAACTATTTCAAGTGCATGAAATGTGTCTGCGGAATAAAGAAAGTTTTTATTTCAATTTTCAAAGCCCCATCAAAAGATACATTGCCAATTTTGCTTCTAAAATGACATGCTCAGCATTTTTTTTTATTTGGGGAAGTTTCTTTATGTATTGGAGCAGAATAAAGTATCGAATACCCATTACAAAACAAACCAAGCCCTGCATATTTTGTCCCTGAATGTCAATCGAAATGTGTTCTGGTCCAAGTTTTATAGCTTACTGTGCAAAACAAGCAGTCTTATTGCATTTCATTCATCCAATCATAAAAAAGAGAGTAATGTACATACGTAAGCGACGACCAGATAGATTCCAATCAGTATGAAAATAATAATGAACTACTGTGGTGAATATCACCTATCTGCTACGTTTTATCTTGAATAGCCCTTGGCTTAATTTTGTTTGTGTGCTTCATGATGGATATAGTCTTCATAGTGTGCACCAAACATTGGAGTTATTAAAGCACTTTTAGCTAACCTGGTGGCCAAAGGCCATTTGTCAAATAAAAAAAAATGTTTTCCGTTGCATTGCGCCTTGTATTTTATATGCGTGATTTCAAACAATTTGCTCTATGCATCATGTCAACGCCATGCAAATCAGATATTTGATATTTCAAGGTGACGTTGAACTTAAAAAAAAAAAGCTTTCTGGTTAAGGCGGAGTGCCTCCATACAAATTTCACTTGACCTTCTTTCGTAACCTGCTATGATTTTCAACTTATTATTACTTAAGATAGACCTAATCTTGGCTTTTACATTGGCGATTTCAATAATATGATCATTTTATAGCCGAGAAATACATTATTTCAATCCAAAAATTCGGCTAATTTTACATTTGTAGTAGTGCAAGTTTTACTAGCACGTCATAATAGTTGACGTAGATTGTGAATGCTAAAAACGACGTTGTCAGACTGTGCAATGCAAGAATAGAGCGGCGCTATATCGCTGTGTTGGCGCGACGCGACGTTGCCGCTTCGCGTGAAAATATTTTTTAGCATATAATCAAAAGTACAAGAAACAAGTTGTTTTCTTTACAAGCTATTATTTAATTTCTTCACCTGTCCTGATGTCCGCTTACCGACTGAGCTGAAATTTTGCATACATGTGTAAATCGCGTGACAATGCCAAATTATGATGATATAGTGCTGAGCTGATGATGGAGCTGGATGGAGGTCAAAGGAACTTCACAATGAAATTACACAACCTCAGAGAGATCATCGTAGAGCATGGTAGAGTTTGACCTTTTTTGAATCGTCTTGACGAGTAGTTTGTTTTTCAATGGTAACCAGGGTCAGATGATGGAGCAGGCAGAGTCATATGAACTCGGTATTGACATGACATAACCCCACCGAGTTTTAGCTCGTTTGATTAGTGTTGGCGAACAATTTATTTTTAGATGGTTGTCAGGCTCTGATCTGATGAACTCAGAAAATAAATGACGCAACCCCATCGAGTCTCGGCGCGTTTGTTTTGTCTTGACAAGCACTTTGGTGCTAGATAGTAACCAGGATCTGATGATGGAGCTGGAAGGTGGATTTAGAAACTCAGTAATAAAACGACATAGCTCCATCGAGTATGGACTTGTCTGATTTTCTGGTCAGGGTCTGGTGAGATGGAGCCATAGGAACTCAGTGATTAAATGACATAACCTCATCGAGTATGGGCTCGCTAGCTTGGCCTTGACGAGCACTTTGGTGCTAGATGGTAACCAGGGTCTGATGATGGAGCTGGAAGGTGGATTTAGGAACTCAGTAATGAAACTACATATCTCTATCGAATATGGACTCATCTGATTTATCATGACGAGTACTTAGGTACTAGACGGTAACCAGGGTCTGATGATGAAGCTGGAAGGTGACCATAGGAACTCGGTAATTAAATGACGTCACCCCATCTAGTCGGGTCGTTCCCGTAAGTTCTACCATTAGTTCGACTAGTAGAACTAGCGGCATTACAGGTGTCACAGTAACAGCTGTCAAAGTGACAGCTGTCAAATTTCAAAGTGATTTATCTCGGTTATTATCGATTGTAGAACACTGCTGTTTTCACAAAAGTGATAGAGCTCGACAAGATCTACATTTCGGATGACAGCTGTCAAACTTCAAAGTGATTTATCTCGGTTATTTTCGATTGTAGAACACTGCTGTCTTCACAAAAGTGATAGAGCTTGACAAGATCTACATTTCGGATGACAGCTGTCAAACTTCAAAGTGATTTATCTCGGTTATTTTCGATTGTAGAACACTGCTGTCTTCACAAAAGTGATAGAGCTCGACAAGATCTACATTTCGGATGACAGCTGTCAAACTTCAAAGTGATTTATCTCGGTTATTTTCGATTGTAGAACACTGCTGTCTTCACAAAAGTGATAGAGCTTGACAAGATCTACATTTCGGATGACAGCTGTCAAATTTCAAAGTGATTTATCTCGGTTATTATCGATTGTAGAAAACTGCTGTCTTCACAAAAGTGATAGAGCTCGACAAGATCTACATTTCGGATGACAGCTGTCAAACTTCAAAGTGATTTATCTCGGTTATTATCGATTGTAGACCATTGATGTCTTGACAAAAGTGATAGAGCTCGATAAGATCTACATTTCGGATGACAGCTGTCAAACTTCAAAGTGATTTATCTCGGTTATTTTCGATTGTAGAACACTGCTGTCTTCACAAAAGTGATAGAGCTCGACAAGATCTACATTTCGGATGACAGCTGTCAAACTTCAAAGTGATTTATCTCGGTTATTATCGATTGTAGACCATTGATGTCTTCACAAAAGTGATAGAGCTCGATAAGATCTACATTTCGGATGACAGCTGTCAAACTTCAAAGTGATTTATCTCGGTTATTTTCGATTGTAGAACACTGCTGTCTTCACAAAAGTGATAGAGCTCGACAAGATCTACATTTCGGATGACAGCTGTCAAACTTCAAAGTGATTTATCTCGGTTATTATCGATTGTAGAACACGGCTGTCTTCACAAAAGTGATAGAGCTCGACAAGATCTACATTTGAGATGACAGCTGTCAAATTTCAAAGTGATTTATCTCGGTTACTATCGGTTCTAGACCATTGCTGTCTTTACAAAAGTGATAGAACTCAAAGAGATCTATAAATAATTTTGAAGTTTGACAGCTGTTATCCGAAATGTAGATCTTGTCGAGCTCTATCACTTTTGTGAAGACAGCAGTTTTCTACAATCGATAATAACCGAGATAAATCACTTTGAAGTTTGACAGCTGTCATCCGAAATGTAGATCTTGTCAAGCTCTATCACTTTTGTGAAGACAGCAGTGTTCTACAATCGATAATAACCGAGATAAATCACTTTGAAGTTTGACAGCTGTCATCCGAAATGTAGATCTTTTCGAGCTCTATCACTTTTGTGAAGACAACGGTGGTCTGCAATCGATAATAACCGAGATAAATCACTTTGAAGTTTGACAGCTGTCATCCGAAATGTAGATCTTGTCAAGCTCTATCACTTTTGTGAAGACAGCAGTGTTCTACAATCGAAAATAACCGAGATAAATCACTTTGAAGTTTGACAGCTGTCATCCGAAATGTAGATCTTGTCAAGCTCTATCACTTTTGTGAAGACAGCAGTGTTCTACAATCGATAATAACCGAGATAAATCACTTTGAAGGTTGACAGCTGTCATCCGAAATGTAGATCTTGTCGAGCTCTATCACTTTTGTGAAGACAGCAGTGTTCTACAATCGATAATAACCGAGATAAATCACTTTGAAGTTTGACAGCTGTCATCCGAAATGTAGATCTTTTCGAGCTCTATCACTTTTGTGAAGACAACGGTGGTCTGCAATCGATAATAACCGAGATAAATCACTTTGAAGTTTGACAGCTGTCATCCGAAATGTAGATCTTGTCAAGCTCTATCACTTTTGTGAAGACAGCAGTGTTCTACAATCGAAAATAACCGAGATAAATCACTTTGAAGTTTGACAGCTGTCATCCGAAATGTAGATCTTGTCAAGCTCTATCACTTTTGTGAAGACAGCAGTGTTCTACAATCGATAATAACCGAGATAAATCACTTTGAAGGTTGACAGCTGTCATCCGAAATGTAGATCTTGTCGAGCTCTATCACTTTTGTGAAGACAGCAGTGTTCTACAATCGAAAATAACCGAGATAAATCACTTTGAAGTTTGACAGCTGTCATCCCAAATGTAGATCTTATCGAGCTCTATCACTTTTGTGAAGACATCAATGGTCAACAATCGATAATAACCGAGATAAATCACTTTGAAGTTTGACAGCTGTCATCCGAAATGTAGATCTTGTCAAGCTCTATCACTTTTGTGAAGACAGCAGTGTTCTACAATCGAAAATAACCGAGATAAATCACTTTGAAGTTTGACAGCTGTCATCCGAAATGTAGATCTTGTCAAGGTCTATCACTTTTGTGAAGACAACGGTGGTCTGCAATCGATAATAACCGAGATAAATCACTTTGAAGTTTGACAGCTGTCACCTATGCCACCTGTCAAGCCACTAGTTCTATTAGTAGTACTTATAGTAGAACTTACAGGAACGTTCCGACTCGATGCGGTTATGGCGTTTATTTACTGAGTCTCTATGGTCACTTTCCAGCCTCATCATCAGACCCTGGGTACCATCTAGTGCCAAAGTACTCGTCAAGACGAAACAAACGAGATGAGACTTGATGGAACTATGTCGTGTAATTACTTAGTTTCTATGACCACCTTCGAGCTCCATCATCAGAGCCTGGTTACCATCTAGCACCAAACTACTCGTCGTGACTATTCAAATGAGCCCAAACTCGATGAGATTGAGTCGTTTCATTGCGATGTTCCTTTGGCCAGCAACCTTCCAGCTTTATCATCTGGTCAGTCATCATAATATTTCATTGTCACGCGATTCGCATATCATGCATACTATGCAACTTACTGGGAACAAATTATTAGGTAATCTATGTACAATAAATAAAGAAAAAAAAAGTCTTCTGCAAAACTGAATATTTCGAATCTAAGATTCGAACTCAGTACTTCAGATTGGAAATCCTTCACATCACAGTACAACTTTGCTATTTGAGAAGATGACAATGTGACCAATTTTGATGTATAGTTATTACTGTTTATTTCATTTGCTAGTGTGTGTGTTTTGTTTACACGCACGAGAGTAGATCATTTCATTGACCTTTTCTCAGGAGTTTAGGTACCAAAAGTTTCAATTATGTTTTATACGCCTAAAGAATGAAAGGAAATATTCTCAAAAATACTTTAAATTTGTTATTTCTCGCTAAATAATGAAAAATAAATAAATAACGTTAGTTTCGAAGAAACAGCGCCATCTCCCGGATTAAGTTGCTTAGCTCCACGTGTCAAATACCCTTAAACATGAAATAGACTAATCAGCTATAGAAAATTGGTCATGCCACGGGAGAGAGAAATTTCCTTTAGCACTACTAGTTCAGCCAAACAGTAGAGCCACGAGAAATAAACGGAACCTATATAGAGTGTACCTGGTGTTTGAATTGAGATATGATTATTATTATCAAAATAAGGTTCAAAATATATGTTCCAACTAGGAAGCTTTTGAAGTTAATCCGCCATATTAATACAATCAATTATGACATTTGATCAATAGTTCGAGTGTGAATTGTGTCAAGATTACCTATCAGTTTTTATGCATCTTTGACGCCATCTTGCTGTGGTCATGCGTTACTTTATTTCACTTCTACTGTTTTCCATTATTCTGAGTGATCGAATCATCAGTATGTACTTCTCATTATGCAATGCGTAAATTTTTACTGGATCGAGAACCAATGTTCTGAGTACAGAATTTTTGAAGTAAGTGAGAGTGCTTATTGCATTTTGCTGAACACGTTTATCATTTGTTTTAATTATCGACAGCTTTACCTAAAAACATAATGTTTTACGAGTTACATTTAGTCGCCGATTCTTGCGGGAGTTCAGCCAAGCGATGTTGTGGTGAAATTTTTTTAATTGTTTTTATTTTATTTGTTTTACCAAATATTTGACCTAAATTGGTCTTTTGCGAGCAAACTTCGCCTCTGGGCATACCCCATCACTTTGACTAGCAGTTCTCGTCTATGAGCAGACCTCATATGTCTCTGGGCATAACCCAGCCTTTTTTGATGAGCAGACCTCGTCCGTGAGCAGACCTCATAACTCTTTGGGCATACCCCAATATTTTGACGAGCAGACCTCATCTATGAACAGACTTCATAACCCTCTGGGTAAATTCCATCACTTATCTCTTACATTCTGACGAGCAGACCTCGTCCATGAGCAGACCTCATAACCCTTTGTACAGACCTCAGGATTCATATCTATTCGCGCGCATATCTCGCTGTGGACCGATCCCACTAAGCGGATGAAGGAGATGCAGAAGAAAACTTTAGCCGAAGAGCTGGTTGCTGCGGCGTGCTAGCATCCTGGGCATCGGGTCAACAACCTCCAGGCGTTCCACCAAGTGGGCCTGCGGCCTCCTGGCATTCCAGTCAGTGGGCTTGCGGCCAGCCTGTTCAGCGGGCCGGTTGCCTGCTGCGAGCCTGACCAGTAGGCCTATAGCCTGCGACGTGCCTGGTCAGCGGGCCTGTTGCCTGCTACGTGCCTGGTCAGCGGGCCTGCAGCCTGCTGCGTGCCTGGTCAGCGGGCCTACCGCCTGCTGAGTACCCGGCCAGCAGGCCAGCAGCCTGCCACATGTCCTGTCAGCGGGCCTACAGCCTGCTGCCAGCCGAGTCGGCGGGTTTCCGGCCTGCCACATGTCCTGTCAGCGGGCCTACAGCCTGCTGCCAGCCGAGTCGGCGGGCTTCCGGCCTGCCACATGTCCTGTCAGCGGGCCTACAGCCTGCTGCAAGCCGAGTCGGCGGGCTTCCGGCCTGCCACATGTCCTGTCAGCGGGCCTACAGCCTGCTGCCAGCCGAGTCGGCGGGCTTCCGGCCTGCCACATGTCCTGTCAGCGGGCCTACAGCCTGCTGCCAGCCGAGTCGGCGGGCCTCCGGCCTGCCACATGTCATGTCAGCGGGCCTACAGCCTGCTGCCAGCCGAGTCGGCGGGCCTCCGGCCTGCCACATGTCCTGTCAGCGGGCCTACAGCCTGTTGCCAGCCGAGACGGCGGGCCTTCAGTCTGCCACGTGTCCTATTGGCGGGCAACCAGCCTGCCACGTGTGCAGTCAGCGGGCCTGCAGCCTGCTGATACTCGTGACGGCAGGCCTTCAGCCTGTTGCATGTGCAGTGAGTGAGCCTGCAGCCTGCTGACGCTCGAGACAGCAGGCCTCCGGCCTGTTGCCTGTGCAGTCAGCATTTCTGTATATTTCCAGCCTGAGAGCGGGCTTCCCAGCCTGCTGGTGTCCTGGATACTGTGTCTTCAGCCTGACAGCGGGCCTCCAGCCTGCTGGTGTCCTGAACACTGTGCCTTCAGCCTGACAGCGGGCTCCCAGCCTGCTGGTGGTGTCCTGGACATCGTGTCTTCAGCCTGTCGGCGCGTCCTGACAGCGGGCCTCCAGCCTGTTGACTGCCGACATCCTACGAGAGAACGAGGCGTTCTCTTGTCAGGAGAGGCCGTGTTGGAGAGGTGGTACTTCGAGAGCTGCCGATGACGTCACAGCGTCCAGCGCTGTGTGGTCGGAGAGGGGGTCACCGGCGGCGGGACACTTCGGAATAGGGCCTCGGGCTAGGCGTGCGTGTGCGTTGCGTAGATCATAAATTGTCGCTAAATATTTTTGTACGAATAAATAATTTTGTTGATAATTAGGTGTTTATCTTTTTAATTTCACTTCTGATAGACCTATTTCCTTATAATAGATTATGCTTCTAGCTAGGGTTAAAGTGGCCGTTACTGGGGCATCTGCCCTACATACCTACGAACTTTTTATAGTCGCGACAACCTTGTTCTTCTTACAAATTAAGGGCAAACCTAACTTGGCCCGTGGGAGGGAAAAGCTGGGTATATACCACATAATAACATGCACACTACACACTCTTGGTAATTTAAAAAAAATAGGTACCTACCTACCTATATGTACCTATAGGATACCTACTTCAATGCCTATAGGTAATTCTAGCGTCCTCTTCTCGGTAACTTCCATAGATAATGTATTTTTGTAGGCAGGGATTTTTTTATTTAGTCTGAGTAGGCAGGAAATTAAAACAATTTTATATTTATAACCTTTTTACCCGGCCTTGCCCGGCATAACAACTTTTACACATTTTATAATAAATTCATCTCAAGTTCCTTGGGCATACGAGTAAATAATATTTAAATGATCTGGCGAACAAAAAATAAAAGTACTTACAGTAATTTGGTGCAGGTGTTCTGGTGCAGATAAATTCTTCGTTTTCAGGAGTAAAAAGTTAATTAATTAAATTAAAAATATTGTCACTTCAGCCCGCGTACACAATCGCGGAATTCGCATTTCGCAGCACCCGGCAACGAACGATCAGCTGATTATAGTGACAGTGACATCTACGTTTTGATGACGTTAATAAATAATATTGTCTATGACCCTGAAGTTTGATAAATCAAAAATATCGAGTGTTTCCAACCATAGATCGATTTAAAATCTCGGGAATATTTATTGGACTTCACTAGACTTAAGGTGAATGCACTCGGTTGTTGCGCGAAATTTAAAATTTGTTAGGTAGGTTACGACCTAAAGCACAATCTTTAGCAGCAAAATAGCGTGTATGGAAATGTTATTACGACCAAAATAATATATTTAATGTAAAATTCGATTTGATAAATGAGGAGCTCCGAAACAAAGGCCGATAAATGCACTTTTTGTATTTTTACAGGATATACAAATTAATGATTTAGATACGTAGGAATGATTACCTATGTTATTTGTTAAACTAATCTAACGTAAATTTGGCTTGTATGGGCTTTCAGAAAGGTAATATAAAATAAAATCTAGTGTTAATAGTTTTGCTATAATTTTAGTTATATGGAATTATCACGTTTTGGTCCAACCCTAATGTATTTTTTTTAAATAAAACAAGAACACATTTGTCGTAAATGTCGGTAAATGGTCCGAACAGAAAAAAATCATAAAGAATTTGTATAGGATTTATCGCTATTAGTTCTGAAAATCAAAATTTCTTATAAAATTTGTGTATATTATTATATCGGATTTAGGTCCGGCTGCCCATCTTAAGCTTTATTTAGTACGTTTTAACGAGATCTGCTGCGACCTATGTGATATACGTTATGTACGAGTACTTTGACTATCAGAAAAATAAATTTTAAAAAAATCAGGTAAATGAATTTATCGGCTTTTGTTCCGGAGCTTCTCCAATATACTTTGATTTATAATCATAGGCGTAACTAAGAAAAATTGTCACATTCCTTAGAACGTATTAAAAGTAATTATTCATTATGAAGATGATTATCATCATATAATATTAGATGATTATCATATCAAGATGTTTTCACTACTAATTTACTACATTTCCTACTTTTTTAAAGATATTAGTATAAGTACAGAAAAAAAGGAACAATAATATAATATTATTATTATGAGTAAAACAAAGTATTTTGTTTCATAGATTTTAATATAATGTGGCAAATTATTTGTTTCAATTATTTCTTATGTACTAGATAACTCAGTAAATATGTCAGTATTTAAAATTATATTTTGATTTGACAAAATTAAGTTCCAGAATTGTTTATAGTACTAGATAACTCAGTAAATATGTCAGTATTTAAAATTATATTTTGATTTGACAAAATTAAGTTCCAGAATTGTTTATAATAATAAAAAGGACAGACATAAGCATTTACACTTTTTACTGGTTTTAACTTATTTATGCTGGTTTAATAAGTTATTAATATTATTATAACATAATGTAGCCAAATAACGAAGTCAAATTTATGTTTTACATTAATTCGATTTCTGTCAGAACGAATAAGAAAATAACTAACAAACTAAACAAATTGAAGCTGGATAGGTACATCTTTTAGTGAAATATCTACTGCATAAAAAAATTTAAAATGCACATGTTTAAGCAAGTTAACCTCACTTGGTCTATTAGTTTCAATTGTGTCTATCCGTATAAATTTAAATAAATATTGTGTAGTGTGATGTCGTTCATACTGATTAAAAACATAGTGAAACTTAGTTTCGTTCGCGTTACAAATACAAGAACCCAATAAATACCTATTTATTATTTAAAACTTATAGGTTTAAAAACTAAAATAACACAGATTTTTTTCACATATTCAAATTATTTATAATATAGAGATTCTTCGACGAATAAAATATTGTAAAGCTGTGATTATGGAAATAATTTAATAATAATGCCAAGCATTCCAATGTAACAAATATGAAAAATAATAATTGTTCCAATAGATTAAAACGCTAATATCATTCAGAATGAATATAACAGAAATTGCTCACTTTTTTCGAAACGACTGTGACTTATACATAAAGAAAAAGATTATCTCGCTG